>JASDDO010000001.1:115380061-117780061 GCA_030015575.1 Agapanthus africanus
GGTTTTGGCCGCCCTTCCGCGCTCTGGTTGGAAGATCATTGTCTCGAATTTGAACAGTGGTCTTAAAATTTTTAGTACATCAATATTTTAGAACCTGAAAAATTTTCGAGACTGAAAAATTTCAACAGAAACTGATGTGGGCAAATACGGGTTTTTGAACATTTCGATCGATCGGAACTGAAAAACACATTACACAAAGCTAGACTAAGTTAATGGGGAGGCTCTGATACCACTGTAAGTGCACGGCGGCGCCCCGGCCGTCAATCCGACGGCCAAATGCGGAAGCGGTGAAAAACTTAAATTTTGCGGACTTAGCAAACCGGCACCACCGCGCACTAAACACCCGGATCGTAACCATTAACTAGTCTAAGCTAACAAGAAGATGGGTTAGAGATATACCGACGATCCAAGTCCTCCGGTCTTCTCGCCATCGTCCCGATCTCCTGCGGAATGTCCCGTCTCCTCCTTGTCGCCGGAAGTGCACCACATCGCCTACTTTGTTTACGGGCTCCCACCTCAATGCCGAGGCAACTCGGGCACGAAGCCGGCTACTCGACGTGCCCAAGGTCCGCTGTAGAATATGTAGTCCTCAAGTCTCATTTGGGGTTTTGGAGCTTTGCCATTTGGTGGAAGAAAAGAGAGGATTTTTGGAGAGGAACAAGAGAGCTCTTTTCTTTGCACAATATGAACCAAAAATGCCACATCAAAAAATCAATCAACCACCCAACAAAAGTGGCAGGCCCCCCCATTTATCTTGTGTGATTGGAGAGAGGGAAAAGTCAAAGGGGAGGTGACCATATGAATCAAACAAGAGAGAGAGAGAGAGGAATGGTTATCAAAAACAACCATGATCACAAAACTAAGCCAACACTCCACACAACCATCAACATAACCAAAGTCAATCCATCATGAGAAGGAGAAGTCAATGATGGTGCACATCATGAAAACCATCATGATGCCAAAAGATGCAAAGAACCCCCTCCACAAATGCCTATTTGCAACAATGCAAATAAACCCTCTTCCACCAAACTTCGGCCAATGAACGAAACAAAGGAAATTGGCCGAAACGGAAAGCAAACTGGCAACTCCAGAAAACTGGTCCCGTAATAAATTACAGGAAAACCCCGATACTGTGCATACACACCCGCATCTGTATTTCGACCGAAATACAAATGCAATGAGACAAAGTCTACACTGTACTATACTAGGATCCGGCTTAAACCAAAGCCGGCTAGTAATATCTGTTCGATCCTGATCCGTGCAATACCGCACGTATCTGATCGAACCCTGCCATATACCAATACGGCCTATAGTACAAACTGTCCGATCCTGATCCGTGCAATACCGCACGTATCTGATCGGACCTTGCCATATCTCCATACGGTCTCTACAACCTTTCGCCCGAAAGCTGAGTAACTGAATGCGGGGGACTCTAAAGACTCATCAACACCTTGGTTGTGGATTTAACCACTAGCACGTTAGAGGTATTAGCCAATACATAACGGACTACCAGGTATTGACTAAAAGGGACGTCCGTGAGCGAACTCAGCCTGACACCCTACTGAGCCTGTCAGTGACAATATCCGTGCAGTCCGGTCCGTTCGTCTATGAGTATCGCATGGCGGGCCTAGGGGGTTGGTAAAAGTCAGACCCCCAAAAGCGGTACAAGTCGTGTCGGAGTGTAGCCCAGAACACCCTGAGATACTACTGGAATACCTACCAGTAAATCTCCTTGCCTTGGCCAAGGACTTTGTGTAATGGCTCTCCTAGACACAGCACGACCTCACCCCCAATACCGGGAGAGACGAACCCCTGAAGATACGCTCACTGCCTCCATGTGGCTCGGAACTGTACCCAACTAAAACCTGTTTGCACGACTCCTTTGAGCCGTGGTAGGGTAGTAATCAAAGTACAGTGGGAACTCACACGAGACAAATGACGATCCCCAGGTCGATGAACTAACCTGCACACATGTCACCAGGGAACTGCCATCTGACGTCTGGTATATGACCAACTAGCATGTTCCCGGCGAGTCCTGTCCGGTGTACTCATAACCCAATGAGCACCTGTATACATCTTAGGTGATCCAACTGACACCAGTGGCTTGTGAGACCGGCCACCGCCCCTCGTCGGGGTCTCGACTGTATACACTAGTCTACTAATGGAGTATCGATGCCCGGTCTCGAAACTCCCACGACTAGGGACCTTTTAAGGATATGCTTGTATACCCCCAGCTCCCACTTATATGATCGCCCTCATACTGCTGGTGGTCAAGCAAGAATCCTAGGGGCTCTATCAACGTGTAATAGCGACGTGTCAGGTCACCTAAAGCAGTACACGATGATAAAGGTAAACCAGATAGCATACTATCATCTCGAGTAAGACTGTCCTACCGGGATAGGTCCTCCCTCAATCATTACAATCACGTACCTGTGACCTAATAATTGACTCTGAGGGCACTATCCCCAACATTTAGGGTCTCGCGACTAAGGACTAGAATAAGAGGACTGTCATCCAAAATACCCAAAATTCCGATCCGTGGTCATCCTAGAACCTTTCTTGTTCAGTATTCATATCTCGCCATAACATAACAGTATATAACTATCTCAAGACCACATCATATCCTGCGAAATTGCGAGGGTGCTATACGCCATCCACCCAATTTCCCCCGTAGATATACATCTACTCACCTGGTCCTCGCTTGCCGAAGTCGATGCCGCCATCCTCTTCTTCCTCGTTCGAAATCCACGTGAGGGGTACCTATATGCAAACATATATAATATCGTAAACCGAAATCGCGGATAAAAACCAAAATGGCGCATGAAACACGCATAGGTTAAAATCTATGACCCGCTTATGCAAAAGAACCAAATAACCCTCGATATCGGCGTACGAACGCCAATTGATCGAGAAAAACCCAAGCGTACCAATCGTGGTTTCAAAACTCACTAATTATAATATGAAATAGATTGTAACTCATCAAAACCTCAAAATAAATCAAATCGGTTTATTTCCGAAAACCTAGAAAGCATCAAATAACCGTTTTAGTACAAAACTTGATATTTAAACAAATTTAGTGGCCACAATATTCACTAAATATCATAACTAAATCATACAAACCATTACTATATTTTTATCTCACCAATTTATATAAATCCTAAAAATCTAGTTTACAAATTTATCCAATTTTAACAATTTTTAAAGTAAAAATACACAAATCAACAACTGGACTAAGTTTGGCATGATCTAAGGTGTTAAACTACTAATTATAATATTAATGATGTGATGAAAACCCTAATTAGATTTTAAGCTCACATTTTAAAATTATTTCTAAAAACCTAGTTTGCAAAATAGCATAATTATCACAATTTTAAACTAACAAATTAGCAACTAGTAACTAGATTAGGTTTAGCATTACTTAACATGTTAAACTACACATTGCATACTTAATGATGAATTAAAAACCCTAACTTGATTTAAAAACCCTAACTTGAATTTTCAAGTTAGCAATTAGAGCCCTAATTAAACACCGAAATTCATTAAATTATAGTAATTAACCCATAATTAACACCAGGGTTAGGATTATACCTCAATAAACATGAGATCAAATATGCACCCAAGCCTCCCAAAAATGCTAACTTTGCTCTAAGATCCAAGCTAGATAGGTTAAAGGATAATGGGTAGAGATTGGATTAGGAATTTGTGAGGTTTTATTTTGGATTTTTGATGAATTTTTGGAGATTTTGTGATGGAAATGAGGTGGGGAAAATTTTGGGCAGCATGAGGGAGGGCTTGGCCAAGGCAAGGTGAGGAAAAAGAGTGAAGTGAGAGTGTGTAGAAATGTGTAGAAGACTTATTTAATTAATGACTCTTTTAAGTCTTTTCATTAATTATTTTGTTTTAATTTATTTTCCTAATTTATTTAGCCCTAGAAAAGTCTAGAATTTTGAAGACAAATCCAAGAAGAGAAAAGCATGCTACAAACCTAATTCTAATATATCATGGTTCACTTTTGCAAAATTAACCCATTCCAATTTATAATTTGCACTAATTTAATGTATAATTAAAAGCTTATATTAATATTAGAAATAATTAATTAAGGAAAAATATTTAAGTAAACTAATAATTTATAAGTGACCAAATAAATACCAAATACTAGTAATTATATAGTTAAAATAGGCGTATTTAAATCTATATTGAAAAATAATTATAGTTGAGTTTTACGGAAAACACGGTTTATTTTACCGATTAACAGAAAATTCAGCTAAAAGATTTTATTTATTTAATTATTTAATTATTTATTTTTAAAACGTTACAAATATTTGGAATCCACAAATAGTTATGAGATAACTAGTTTGAATTTTATAAATCTAGTAGTTTAGTCTCATTTGATCGGTTGCCACGGAATTTTGATGTGGATCAAAGGTCCGTCGTAATTACATAGTGAACACGGATACTCGCTGGGTAACCTTACTAGATAGCCATGCCCCATGGCCCCGACCAAGTGACTGTAGGAGAACCCCGTCGCCAAAAGCATCCGTTCGGGCGCTCGCGGCTGCGGTGTTCCGCCTTAGTGCACTTCGTCGACGGCACCGGGGGGTGCGGCCGTCTACTAAAGTTTCCGACGAGCATTCGATTAAGTTATCGGGAATCTTGTTGAATTACCCGACATGTTATTGAAAAGTGTTTTCAATATCGAGACTAAAATGCGGGGTTTATAATTGTTAGGCATGTGATGTCTAAGGAATTTATTTGGTTGGGCATGAAATCCAAAGTATGTGATACGTTGGATTTATGATGTCTAAGATGGTTGCGGATTCCAATTGTTGTAGTTTTTCACTTTCTTTTCTGCGACCGTAAGTGTAATATGTGGTGTATCGCCAGTTTCGTTGCTATATGTCAACGACAATTGGGATACGCATATTTACTTACGTTGATGACATGTGATGTTATGTGTTGATGTGATATATTATATTGGATCGTCGTGTTCTGAATAGCCAGGGTTTTTTTATGTGAGATGAGAGTTTTTCATTTTCATTCATGTAAAAGATTGTATGTAATATTCTTTTATTGGGGCACTTCCGGGTTGAGGATGATGTCACCATTGATGTATATTATTTACTTTTCCGCATTAGGATAGACCCAAGACGGGGAGCACAAGTAACCGGGTTCTAGGGTCCAGTGGGAGACCATCTCGAGGAGTCGAGACCGGGTCTCCTAACTCTAGAATTGGAAGGGTTGCTTGCCGCTCTCGTAGGGGTCTAGGAATGTGGGTTTGGCTATTCATCGCGACCGTGGAATCCGTGTTTTATACTGGCCTAATTTAAAACACGAAAATCCTATTATATCCAATATTTCATATGTTATCTTCTGCTGCTCTGTGATGTGATCACTGTGAAATGTTCAGACGAATGATATATTATGTGTGTGTGTGTGTGTGTGTGTGAGATATAATTAATATTGCTGCTTTTGTTTCTTTTGTGATGCTTAGGAAGCATAATTTGATGGGACTTCATTAATGAGATTAATGAAATAAAAGAAACCTAAAGATATTGTAGAAACTTGTTTAAAAAAACTGGTAGCTCTAGTTCTTGCTTTGCATAGCGGTATTCCTTGTAGAATATCCAGCACCTTATTCAATAAGGAAAGAGTCGAGATCCCTTCACCGGGAGTGACCACTTTAGCAAAACTAGCAGATACTACAAACTCAGTTTGTCTTTTGATTGCTTTTATAGTTTTTGCTTTGCATAGTGGTATTTGTGAAATATCCTACACCTTATTCAATAAGGAAAGAGCCGAGATCCCTTCACCGGGAGTGACCTCTTTAGCAAAACTAGTAAAAGCCTCAAAACACTCCCTTTTTAAAATTCACTCGATTCTACAATGAGATCAAGTTCATTACGCTCATGGTTTTCTTAAAACCCTGCGTAGCCCTCCGTCATTTCAGATAAGTAATATTTAGTATTCGTGCTGCGTTTGTTGACCTCTGTCAAGACGTAGTGTGCAGTAGCTGATTAGTGCTTATCTGCAAAGCATATGATGTGATTTGATTAGGATAGTCGTACGACCTTGTTGACCTCTGTCAAGGGTCGTGCGGGTGGGTTTATTTCAATCAGAAAATGACGGGTTGAACTTGACTTGCGGTCTATGGTTTGTTGACCTTGTCAAGTTCATAGATCGCTTGGGGCAAAATATTATCGGGAATTTCAAGTGTTGAAATTTGCAATGAGATTTCATACCTTCTATGAGATAGTTTCCCGATACCCACTGCAAGTAAGAGTTACTCCTGGGAGAGTTTTACACATTACAATTAGCCGATCAAGTAGGTGTCTAGAAAGGTGTTAATAGGGTTAGGCCCCTGGGAAAACGAGGTTTATTTTAATTAGGTCCGTGCGAAAGTATGGGGAACCTCCCTCAAACTACCGACACTGGCCTGGCTGAAAGATTGGCGAACTTGTAGGGTATAATTAACCCCGGCTAGTCTTACCTTTTAGGGTTTGAAGGAAGATTTGACTAAAACAGTGGGAGCCATCCTGATTACATAAATTAATAACCAATCTAATCTTGCAAGAGCGCACGCAGTGTGTTTTCTTCTCTCTCTCTCCTGGTAGCGACCATGTCACGCCTTAATCAAGATAATAATATGGACGCATTGACCAAACCTGCTTATTATACTGAGCTAGGGAACGTTGATTCCACTCTTTCTTATAATTGTTATAAGTCCGAGCAGGAAATAGGGAAATATCTTGATTTCCACGCGACCCAATCGAGGAATAAGCATGTTGATGCATATTCTTCGGGTGTGTTCATTACCAAGAACTGTTTCTCAGTTTTCTCTACGTCCTAGGTATGAGATACCAGATTAGGATCCCACATATGTAAGAGTTACATGGGCTACAGAAAGGTAGAGAACTGGGAATGGGTGATATCTCTAAGTGTTAGATAATGGTGCAATTGTTGCAGCCAAATCAGTTGGCAGATATCACCTTGTATTAATACATTGATTCTGAACGAATGTTATTACATACCGAACCTAATATACAACATTACATCGGTTTCTTTAATGAGTTAAAGAAGGATATAATTCTGTATTGGAGGATAATGTTGTGAACATTTTCCTGAATCAAGAGTTGATTGGATCAGGCACGTTATATAATAGCATATACGTTCTAAATCAAACCACAGTTCAAAGTGTATAGAACCACACAAGAAGAATAGTTCAGAAATGAACGAATCCTTCTTGTGGCATTGTAGATTAGTTCATATCAATGCGACACGACCAGCTAAGTTACATAAGGATGAATATGAGAATCTATTCGAATTTTCATCTTATGCTACTTGCCAGTCTTATCTCAAAGGTAAAATGACCAATACTCTGTTTACTGGAAACAGAGAAAGAGTTAGTGAACTCTTTGGACGGATACATGATGATGTATGCGGTCCTATGTCTACAAATGCCAGAGTTAGTTCTTGGTACTTCATTACATTCATCGACTATCTCTTAAGATTCGGACATGTGTTCCTGTTGAAACACGAGTCTGAGACTTTTGAGAAATTCAAGAAATATAAGCTTGAAGTTAAGAACCAGACGGGTAGAAGTATTACAGTCCTACGATGTGATCGAGGAAGAGAATACTTGAGCATGGAGTTCCTTGATTTTCTAAACAGAGAATGGGATTCTCTCTCAGCTTACTCCTTCGTATACACCACAGCACAACGGTGTATCGGGGCGGAGGTATCGCACCCTATGAGATATGGAGCGCTCTATGATAAGTATTGCTAAGTTATCTGTTTCCTTTTCGGTGTTATGCACTTGAGAAGCTACATACCTATTGATTGGGGTTTCGTCCAAATCAGTGCCTACCACTACATATGAGATATGGAATGGGAAGAGACCAAATCTTAAACGGGTTAAGATATGGAGTTTTCCGGCCTATGTTAAAAGGCAAAATCCGGACAAGCTCGAGGCAAGGTCGGTTATATATAAGTTTGTTAGGATATCCCAAACATTAGTGAGGGAATATCTGCTACCTAACTGAGGAGCAAAAGGTGTTTTGTTTCAGCTTGCCACCTTTTTTAGAAAAGGTATTTCTTGTGAAGAAATTTGCAGTCATGAGGTAGAACTAGAAGTTGTTCCAGCTAGACAAACTAGCAGCTGATGATTTGGTGAAACCAAAGGATTCAATAGTTTCCAACGAACCTCAGCCTCTCCGCGAAATTGGTGGGGTTCCTCATCCACTTGAGAGATACTACGGTCTTCTCGGTGACACTAGGAGCGAGGATTGTATCATGGTTGATGATGGCCCAACCAGGTTCAGGCAGGCCATCACGAGTAGGGACTCTTTGAAAAGGCTGGATGCTATGCGATCAAAGATGGAATCCATGTACACCAACAAATTATGACTTTGCATGTTGCACCTGAAGGGGTAAAACCCATTGGGAGCTAATAGATCTTGAGAAGATTATTGGTGTAAATGGAAAAGTTTAGACTTTTAAAGCTATGCTTAAGTCCATCAGGATCAATGCGCGCATCGCGGAGTTGGAACATTTGTTTTAATGTGACAGTCAAACAGTTTGACTTCATCAAAATGGTAGATAAACCTTGTATATACAAGAAGGTTGTAGAGAGTAAGGTTTTCTTCCACGCATTGTACGTAGATAACATACTCTTGATAGGAAATGGTTTCCTATGCTACACTCGGTCAAGCTCCTCTTATCACGAGGATTCTCCATGGAAGATATGGATGATACCTACTACATCTCATAGATTATGATCTATGATAATAGATCTAAATGGATATTGGGAGTGTCCCAAATTCAGGTACATTAACACCATACTAAAGGGGTTTAGTATAGAGGATTCTAAGCATGGTGGTTCGCCCACTTACTCATGGATCACTCTCTCCAAGGCTGATTTGGAGAGAGCTCACGTGCAAGGGATACCCTATGCTTCGGCAGTAGGCTCTATCATGTATGCGATGTTACGTACCATACTAGATGTAGATAACTCACAAGGTGTAGTGATCAGGAATCAATCGGATCTTGGGAGAATCACTGGACAGCTGTGGAGGACATTCTTAAGTACTTGAGAAGCACTAAAAGAAAGTTCTTGGTTCCAGCTTCCAGAGTGATAAGTTCGACTGAGAGTTATTCACGGGCATTGTCTTTACCCTCAGTGGAGGGACGGTATGTTGGAAGAGTTCCAAGCTAGATACCGAGACATACTAGATGATAAAGGCTGAATACATTGCAACCAATGATGCTGCCAAAGTGGCTGTCTGGACATTTCTTGTTCATGAGATGAACAAGGTTCCTACCATTGAGCGTCCAATAACTATTATTGTGACAACAATGGAGTTGTGGTTTAGGCCTAGGAACACAGGTCCCATCAGCGTTCCAGACATATTCTGAGGCAAGTATCAACTGATCAGGGAGATGGTTGATCTCCAAGGGATCGAGAATAGGAGAGCAGACATGAAGGATAACACAATGGATCCACTCATAATGGCTTTACCCCTAGAGAGACTTCTATGGGATGATTGAGTATGGGATACTACAACCACTGCTATATTGTTGGGTATTAGATACTACAACAGATGGCCTTAGTGCAAGTGGGAGATTGTTAGTTATATGTATGCCCTAGAGGCCATTACTGTACATGCGGTGTATATTGTAGTGGATGCTTGGACATATATAGGGAGGACTTTCTTGCTCGACATGATAGTTTGCTATCTGGTTGCTCTTTATCTTAACATGTACACTTATTGTCTCTCTATTACATGTTGATAAAGCCCTTAGGATAAGTACTTGACTACCAGGATTATGATGCAGATCATTCTAATAGGGACAGGGTAGTTGGTAAGTACATCCTTCAACTGTTCCTAGTCGTGGGAGTATCGAGACAGGGCATCGATACTCCAGAGTAGACTAGCGTATACGCTTCTCGACCCATGTGATGGGCGATGGATGATCCCATATCCATTGGTGTTTGACATCAGAGAAGGTATACGAATGCTCAGTAAAGACTGGGTACACTGGACGGACTCGCCGAGAACTCCTAGATGGTATTATACCTATCGTCGGATAGCAGTTCTCTGGTGACACCGGTACAGGTTAGTCTGTAGACCCGAGATCGTCATAGAGTCTTATGTGATTCCCACTGTGCTTTGATTTCTACCTTACCACGGTCAAGAGATCGTGCAAAAAGGTGGTTTTTGGGTACAGTCCCAAGTCACATGGAGGCAATGAGCGAATGGAGGGGTTTCATCTCTCCCGGTATTGAGAGTTGATGTTGCGCTATGCTCGATTGGCTATAATAGAAAATCCCTGGCCAGGGTTGCTGAGATTTACTGGTAAGTGTTGCCAGTAGTTTCTCGAACCGTTATGGACCTTGCATCGGCATGACTTATCAGGCTATTGGGGTCTGACGTTATACCACCCCCAAGCTGTGATATGCGACATATTGGACGAAGAGACCAGACTGTACGGTAGTGTTACTGATCGGATTCACAGGAGTACGAGCAGGCTTGCTTGTTGATCTTCTGATCGCTTAATACCCGAGTGGCCGTTACATTTAGCAGAACGCTTGCGGCTTGTGGGTGTTTGATATGATCATCACCTACTGCCGACGTATTGACGAGTCTTTAAAGTCCTACACAGAGGTTTCCTGATTCATGTGAAACGGTGTAGGAGCACATATGTGATATGTGCGGGACCGAGATTAATGCGTGTATGTGATACTGTATTCTATTCTCGCGATATATGTATCGATTGGTTATATGTGATATAGCCGGGTTATCAGATCAAGTGTTGATTCGATAAAAGGATACATTTGATATTAGTCGGTTATATGAGACATAGCCGGATAATTAAATCAAGTGTTGATTTAATAATTTAATGTAGAATTATATATTTGATATATTAAATTACATTAACTAATATTAGCTCACTTAAGTATTCATTTTTCTCACTTATGATACATTGATATATATGTGATATATGTTAAATATATTGTTTTCTTTTTGCACAAAATATATATGTGATATATATTGTTGTGTCATGCTAGGTTACACATGCAACATGTATGTATGAGACTCACACCATGCTAGGTTAATGTTAGGGTTTTATTTGTTTTAAGTAATTCAAGCAACTTGGATAATTAGTCATGGTTGAGCTTGGATGGAAGCTAGTAGAACATTGACTTAGTCCACTTGTTTGTTTTGCTTAAGATATTTTTTTAACCTAACCCATTAACTCATAGCTATGGTTTAGTCTCTACAATGGTTAGTGCATGACATACACTCACCATGGTTGCATTTCTAACCTCATGAGTTCATTCATCACTTCTTCTTCTTCCTCTAAAGAAAAAGCTTGCTAGTTTTTTCGATGAAACCTTGTGAGAAAAATAAATCTAAAGTGAGCCCTCTTCCTACGTCATCATCCTCTACTATTAGCCATTTAGTTTAGGGTGTCTGCTTCACTAATTTCACCATTAGTGAAGAGGTAGCATGAGCTCGAGTCTCCTCGACATAGATCATCTTCGGTCTCGAAGATATTGAGCAAGCTTGTTCGTTTCTTCATGTGAACCCTTACTAGAGTCCGGGTCTTCACAACTTGCAGTGAAGGGACTACGACATAGAGCTTTTGAAGTGAAGGACCGGTCTACAAAGGTTGTATTCTCTCATTCACTTAGATGTAAAGTGTTTACATTTAGTATCGTTGGATTTTCTAGTTTCGATTCTAGGGTTAGGGTTAGCTAAAACGGCAAAAATTTAAATATGGCATGGATGATGCCTCCCGAAACCTTGCTTCCGTGCTAGGAAACCCTGCACTTTCGGGTCGGACTTTCCGTCGAAGAGGGCCACCTTTGGAAGCTTGTTTCTGGAGGAGACGCGGACAACGAGTAGTTCTTCAGTGAAGGGCTTCGTAAGTGAGTCGGCGGCATACCTGGCCCCCTCGCTTGAAGGACGACTCTCCCGATGTATACCTTCGATCTTCTTTTCGAGGGCATCGAGACGGTCATGGTATCCCGAGGATTCAGCATACTCGGAGTTATGGACCCTCCCGTTGGCGGCCTACGCCTGGCCGTGGTTCCGGTTCCGTTCTATGAGGTTCCTCAGGTCCCCTGGCAAGGTCGTCCTCGAACCACTATGGTGAGTGCCGTCCGCACGACCCTGTCGAGGGAGAGGGTGCCGGCCATGCCTGGGAGCAGGAGAGCTGACTGAAACCTCCTCGGGAGAGACAGGAGCGCGATGGGCCTCAGGGCGGGGTGCTCTTTCATGAGACCTTAGGGTGGAGCTGTGAGGTGCCCATCGGGTCATTGAATTGGTCGCCATGGGGGATCTATGGCCGTCGGAAATAGCGAGACGATATTCAGTCGTGCCAGCGTGGGCAGTGTCATCTCCCCCTCTGCGGAGGTCACGGCCCCGAGTTAGGGGAATGGCGACCTTGGGGGCTTGTCCAGCTGTTTGGACACGGACAAGGGCATCCACGATGGACGCAAGCCTGTCGATCCATGCAGACAGGGCGTGAACGGCGTTAGAGGGAGGAGAGAATCCATCCGCGCCTTCGTTGTGGGGAGGATGGTGGCTAGTGCTGGGATCGTCGTGATGATCACTAGCCATCAGCTCGAGATCGGAAGATCAACTTTCGATGAGTGGAATTTTCGAGTTTCCCACAGACGGCACCAACTAATGGAGCTCTGGATCTCCTTCAGATGTTGTCTTCCGATAATCTGACGATAGCGTTGGCGAACAGCTGAGATTGGGTTTGAGGATTGTCTCCTGAGGAATGTGGATCTCAATGGGTTTGGTTTGGTGTGAAGACGAGCTACCTGCAAAGAAGTCCCGGGGTGGTTGTACCACCGTGAACCCTCCGACGATCAAGTTAGTCGAGGTATTTGGGCAGAGTAGCAGCCTATTGGATAAGAATTGCCTTACCTGAGTCGTCTGAGAAAGGGGTTTATATAGCGGCGGCCATGTGCTAGCGGGCGCGAGATTCTCGCCGGCCGTTACACCCCTGGCGTTGCGCCTGCGAGAATGGCGGGATCCCCCATTAATGACGAGATATGCTCGTTAATTGGGGGATGCGACGGCGTGGAATGCGGGATCGTAGGGCGGCGGATATCTCGCGTCTGGCGAGATTTGCGGAGCCATGGCGGAGACGCCTGTGATCTGCGTTCTGGGTCGCTCAATAGGACCGAGGAAGCTTAGCTCGGCGGGAGGCTCGGAGGCGAGTGGGAGGCCGAGGAAGCTCGGTTCTGTGATAGCTCAGAGGCGAGATGGAAGGGCTAAAGAAGCTCAGTGTGTAGGAGGGCTCGAAGGTGAGCCAATGGTCGTATACCCACCGACCACAGGAATGTTCAGGGAATTCTCGAAGGTCGGGTCCAGACAGCGGTACGATGGCCCGGGAGACGCTTCTAACGTGTAGTCCTTACCCTGTTTCTGTGTGCATCGGGACACGTCTTCTGCCATGTGTTATGATCTGGGGAGCTCCCACTTATGAGCATCATCAGGAAGTCTGATTGGCAGTGTGGTCGTATCGTTGGCATGGAGGCGAATCAGGGTGTAATGGCAATATCGATATGGTGGAGGCTCGATCCGGTATTGTGGTGGCCGTATTGGCCGTATGAAGGCCCAATCGGTGGTGTAGTGGTCGTATCAACGACGTGAAGACCCGATCCGATGTTATGATTGATGGATCAGCGGTGTGGAGGCGGATGGTAAAGAAGAGTTGATCAAGACCAAAGGTAAGGAAGAAACTCAAGAGGGTCTTACAACATTCAGAAGAAGTGGTGCATGAGTGACAGAGGGGTGATGGTAGTTCGAGAGCGTAGGAATCAACATCAGATATGGGAAGAGAATGATTTCAACATTTACATAATTTGGCAATTTTTAGAATTGTCTTAGTATTTGCTTATGCATGAGAGTGTTCTCCGCCGAAAGACGCGACCGGGATGTTGGGATGTCCGGCCTGAATTTTGGGGACAGATGCTATTTGGTGCTATCCGTCTACCTCTCCGAAGATGCCAAGTTGATTTATGACACCATGTATCGAAGGTTTAAACGGATGCGGCCGATGTAGTAGACTTCGTCAGATTCCACCTCGTTGAGGGGTTTTTGATTGTGGGGATGCTCTTCCCTGCAGGAGCAAGCCCCTGCAGTTAATTACGCTACCGCATCGTGGTAACCACTTTTTCGTTCTCCAGATGGTCACTTCGTATTGTGTGTATTTGTTTTTTTTTGGTTGCCCATGGATTGTATATGGAGACTAATTTATGTTGTCGCTCGTAGGGCGTGGATTAGTCCAAATCTGTATTTTCTTAGATTTGGGTTTTGGGTTTGGGTTTAAGGATTGTTAATCTCATTTGAGACTAAGATCAACTTAAACGTTTGTTAAGAATACGTTAGCCTAATTTTAGACTAAGATCAACTTAACCATTTGTTAAGGACACGTTAGTCTAATTTTAGACTAAGATCTACTTAACAGGATCATTTAGATCCAACAAAAGAGCATTTGGGCTCTATTGTTTTAGTTTAAGGACATTACGGTCCAGAAGTTTAAGGACATCATAGTCCGTGGAGTTTAAAGACATCATAGTCTGTAAAGTTTAAAGACATCATAGTCTATGAGTTTAAGGACCTCACAGTCCATAAAGTTTAAGGACATCATAGTCCATGAGTTTAAGGACCCCACAGTCCGTAAATTTTAAGGACATCATAGTTCATGAGTTTAAGGACCCCACAGTCCGTGAAATGTTTGGTTGTCGGGACCCATCACCTCTCTGAAGACGTTGAAGGATTACAACGATAAATATCAGAGGAGTGAAGAGATGTACCCTCGAACCAATATTGGTTGGGAAATCTGTAGTCCAATTTGGGACTAAGATTAAAGATTTGTGAGCATATGGGCTCAATTAATCTGAATTAGGGATCTGTGGCCAACTTAGGCTCGGCCCATTCAGTTAAAATGTTGGATATTTAATTAGGCTCAGTCCCTTTTCATTTAACAATGATGAGCATTGGTTTGGGTTCTAACAATTGTTTTTGTTTTTTATTGAGTGCTGAGCACTCATCATAGCTCTGCGGCTTTTATTTAAAGAATACTTTGTGTTCCCTCAGCACACACGTGAGGAGCACGTGGTACGCTTAGCGCCGAGCGCTAGTCAATGAGCGCAGAGTGCTTCTGATAAGTAGCGCACACGTGAGGAGCACGTGGCGCGCTTGGCGCTATGCGCCAGACTATGAGTGCAGAACGCTTCTTGTGAAATAACGCACACATGAGGAGCACGTGGCATGCTTGGCGCTATGCGCCAGTCAATGAGCGCTGAGGTGCTTCTTTAAGTAGCACACACATAAGGAGCACGTGGCGTACTTGGCGCTATGCGCCAGTCAATGAGCGCAGAGCGCTTCTGATAAGTAGCGCACACGTGAGGAGCACGTGGTGCTCTTGGCGCTGAGCGCCAGTCTTGGAGCGCTGAGGCGCTTCTTTTTAATTTAGAGCGCTAAGGCTCTTTTTAGGCAAATCTGCTCTCTGAGAATTAAATTTTCCTTTATAAGAGACTTTGTCTTATGGATCTAAGAACAAAGTTCTTATTTTATAGGAGATATTTCCATCTCTTATGTTTTTGGTGAAAGGTTTTGCCTTTATGGATCTGTGATCCTAAGAGAATTGAATTATTCTCCCCCCTTTATAATGAGATATTATGATCTCTTTGTGAAAGACATTTTCCTTATAGATCTATGATCTAGTATAAGAACTAAGTTCTTTTTCTGATGAGATGCTTTGATCTCTTTATTTTACCTTGAAGAAATTCTTCTTCTGCCGAGAGCTTGCTCTTCTCTCTGAACTTTCTCAAAGTTTGTGGAGGGGTTCCTCTCTATGAGACTTGAAGTCTTGGGTCCTTTATACAGTAGAGGCTGATTTGTTGAATCAGTTGAAGAGATCTTTTCTCTAATTGATTTGGGGATGTTTTCCCCCGTCGGATCATTGATTCTAGGGCTTCTGATTTACAGAAGGCAATCTTCTCGTTTCTTAACAAGATTGGGAAATCTTTTCCTATACATATTCTGTATTTTGATGATTTTTAATCACCATTGGATCATTGATCCAACGGTGCTCTGATTTCCAGAGCACAATCTTTCCTGTTTGGAAAGATTCTGAGGAATGTTTCCTTAACAGAATTTTATTCTGGTCAATTGATGATTTTTAATCATGTTCGTTGGATCTTTGATCCAAGGGCCGAGAACATTTTGTTCTATCGCTAGCGCTCACGTGCTTTGCACGTGGTGCGCTGCTTAGAGTGTAGCGCTCTTAGAGCTAGCGCTCACGTGCTTTACACATGGTGCGCTGCCTCAAAGTCTTTGACTCTCAGCGCTGGCGCTGCTAGCGTTAGCACTCTCGTGCTTTATACGTGAGTGCTGCATCAGAGTCTTTGACTCTTAGCGCTGGCGCACTTGGCTCTAGCGCACTCATGCTTTACACGTGAGCGCTACTTCAGAGCGCTGGCACACTTGGCGCGAGCGCACTCGTGCTTTGCACGTAAGTGCTGCTTCAGAGCACTGGCGCTCTTGGCGCTAGCGCACTCGTGCTTTGCACGTGAGCGCTGTTTCAGTTAAAATTTTAAAATTTTGAACAGAGCTTTGCTCTGATTGGGAGAAACAAATGCCCCCGTACCATTGCGCTCATGTGGCTGACACGTGAGTGCAGCGGTGGCAGCATCTCCAACATTAGATCAACTTTAGAAGTTGAAACGGCTCTTAGTGCCTATAAATAGGGCCTTTGGCCCTCGAGATGACCTCTGTTCATCTTCCTGTTTTTTTTTCTGAGAATTAATTCTCCTTTAGAGCACAGCTCTTTATTTTAAGAACTTCTCTTAGAGACAGAACTCTGTCAAAATTTAGGTAAAGATTAAATCTTTAAAGGGATAATCTAGGGTTTCACCCATTAACAGAGCCTTGCTCTTTTCAGATCATAGATCTAAAGAAAACCTTTCTTTTAGGATTTTGTTAACAGAGCTTTGCTCTCTTGAAATTATAGATCTAAAGAGATCTTTCTTAGGGTCTCTTAACCCATTTGTAAAGAAGAACTATTAGAGTTCATCTTGCAGATCTTAAACATCTCAGAGTTTTTTAACTCAATAAAGCTTTGCTTCTTAAAGTTTTTGATGGATTATTCCATCTTCAGAGCGTAGCTCTTCAAAAAAATTTGGGGGAATTTTTATTCCTTCATCATTAATTATGACAGATGTCATATCTGTTGAAGAGCACTGCTCTCAAGGGAGATTTACTCCTTGGCCCGAGGGGCCCTCATTAAATGAGAATCCTTTTAGGATTTCCTCATTTAATGACTGTCTCATCAAATGATGAGACTGTTTTATTAATGATGAGTTATCATCTAGATTGTGCGGGTCCCCCCTTGGTCCCTTTTTACTGCAATGCAGTGCGACACGAATTTAAAGTGCCAAGTGGCAGAACTTAAATTGTAGCATTGACGGCTAATTTTTTTTTTTCGCGCAGGTATGGTGAGCGTTGAGGTCGTGCTACCCGAAGAAGCATCGTCGATTGCTGCTCTGACTGTCGCCAACCCTTCTCCTCCTCTTATATCCTCTCAAATGCTGGAAGATATGGGTTTACGATTAATTTAAATAGGGGATGAAATCTTTCACATACTGACCATGTATCATTGTAACTTTGCAGGAGTTCTCTTTGATCATTTGTATCAAGTGCCGAACCCACACTTCTCTTTCCAGTCGGAAGTCGCTTTGCCTACTGGTGCCGATGAGTACCTTCTCTAACCGACGTCTTTTCTTTTCTTTAATGGGTGACCCTGCCATTGTTAAGTTTAAGTTGATTACAGCACTACAAATTGAAGGAGGGGACAAGAGAATCGTCGCACCATCAGTGCTCACAGCTCTGCCACCTGCCGTAGCCGGTGTAGTAGCCTTTATCGCTCTTGCATTTTCTTTATCTCTTAAGCCGATATCTGACTATGATTTGTTTTGCAGCAATCACACCGACTCCAGCTCCCTTCGAGTCTCAGATTCCCATGCCGGCAGGGCCTTTTGCTAGACGCCCTTCTTCCAGGGGTGCTGCGAATAGCCTGCGGATGATAAGCGAGTTCGTCGAGGACCTTGACGCCGAGGCCTTTCCATCTGCTACAGATTTTGCTGCCGAAGTTAATCTCATGTTGGAGATGCTCGTGAACTTCCATAGCGAGGGCGTCGTCGAGTCTTGGGTTAACTACTGCAGGAAGATCGAGGCCTGTCTGCATAAGATTGAGCTCAGGCGTCCCGTTCCAGAAATGTTGGCTTTGAATTCTCAACGGGCTGCATGGGTTGAGCAGAGCGTTCCCTTCTTCCGCCATTTCGAACAAGAAGCGACCTTGAGGCGGAAAGAACGCGAGGAGGCTTCAGGTGAATCCGCCCGGCTACACGCCTAAGTTGAAGCAAACACTGCGCAATTGAGGGCTGTCTTTGACAATTTGCGATAATGCATTTCGAACGGACTAGCACTAAGGCAAAAGCTCGACCATCTGGTGCGGGTTACGCGGAATCGCGAAGTTGCTCAACGGGAAATCGATGAGAAACTTTCGTCTGGCTTGCAGCAACGGGCTCGGGTCGAAGCGGATCTGGCCACAGCGGCCGACCATGAAAAGGAGTTGAGAGGAGCGCGCGAGCAACTGGCTGACTTATTGAAAACGCCTCCTTCTCAGTAGCTGCCTTTGTATCAATTAAACATTTGTAATCTTTGAATAACATGTATCCATTTTTTATTCTTTTATATGATTTGTATTGTACTCAATTGAATTTATGAATAAAAGATACACATTTTTTCTTTCCTACTGTTGCTTTCTTCTCTTTGCTGTATTGTCGCCATGTGATTTTAGCAAGTGTGGCATGTAGATAGTAGGTAGCTGTCCATCTTGGACTCTTTGCAGGGTAGCGATGGCTTAGGAAACAGGTTCAGGTCTGCTGCCTAAGACTTTTCAATTTTATGAGCCGTGAGGATCTCATAAAGACTTTTCTTCCCACGAGTTGAGAGGATCTCGTAGGTGTAATTTCTCCTTAGGGGTCGTAAGAACTCCTAAGTGTGTTTTCTCTTGAGAGTCGTAAGGATCTCACAAGAAATTTTCTCTCTTACAAGTCGAGAGGACTTGTAAGTGATTGTTTCCCTCCTTGTCAATGTTCGACTTCGAAGAGTGTGGCCTATAGATAGTCTATCTTAACCTCTTTGCAGGGCAGTGATGGCTTAGGAGACATGGATCTGCCACCTAAGACTTTTCAACTTTATGAGCCATGAGGGTCTCATAAAGACTTTTCTCCCTATGGGTCGAGAGGATCCCGCAGGTGTATTTTCTCCTTAGGGGTCGTGAGGACTCTTAAGTGTGTTTTCTCTTAAGAGTCGTAATGACCTCACAAGAGAATTTTCTTCCTTACAAGTCGAGGGGACTCGTAAGTGGTTGATGAGTTGACCTACTCCCGAATCAAAGCATTGCTCTGACGGGGAGGTCGAGGGTTGACTTTGGCCGTTTTCCACGGGGTTAGGATTGACTTTAGCCGTGTTCCACGAGGTCAGGGGTTGACTTTGTCCATATGGGGTCAAGATTGACTTTTAGCCATACGGGGTCAGGATTGACTTTAGCCATACGGGGTCAGGATTGACTTTAGCCATATGGGGTCAGGAGTTGCCTCTCGGTTGTCTTTGCACCGCCGAGCCATGGAACTGGGAACTTTGCCGCGGCTCCGCTTTGCTGACGTTGCGTCTACTGTAATGAGATGAATGTCGAGGTGGTCTTTAGGTTGTCTGTGAACTGTCGAGATTTGGAACTAGGGACTTTGCCATGGCTCTGCTGATTGATTGTCGCGTCCGAATCCTGCTGGAATGAGGAGGAACGTTGTTGTGGGTCTCCAGGCTGTAGATGTGTCCATCGAGACTTGGAACTAGAGACTCTGCCGTGGCCCCGAGATGGTCTCTGGGCTGTTTATGAACCTTCGAGATTTGGAACTAGAGGACTTTGCCATAGCTCCGTTTCGCTGACGTTGCGTCTGCTTCTTGCTGGAGGAAGAATGCTGTTGGTGATTTCTAGGCTATAGATGTTACCGTCGAGACTTGGAACTAGGGACTCTGCCATGGCTCCGAGGTAGTCTATAGTTTTCTGTGAACCGTAGAGTCTTGGAACTAGGGACTTTGCCGTGGCTCTATTTGTTGACGTCATATATTCCTGCAAAGACACTGATTTCTCTATGGGTCGACGCGAATCGAGATGCTCTCGTCAAGGACACTATTTCCCTGAATAGAGGTTTTTGCCAAGGACACGGATTTCCTCGGAATTGAGACGAATCGAGAGATTCCTGCAAAGACATTGATTTCCTTGTGAGTCGACGCGAATCGAGATGCTCTTGTCAAGGACGCTGATTTCCCTGAATCGAGGTTTTGCCAAGGACACTGATTTCCTTAGAGTTGAGACGAATCGAGGTATTCCTGCAAAGATACTGATTTCGTTACGGATCGACGCGAATCGAGATGCTCTCGTCAAGGATGCTGATTTCCCTGAATAGAGGTTTCTTCCAAGGACACTGATTTCCTCGGAGTTGAGACGAATCGAGGTATTCTTGCAAAGACACCGATTTCCTTGCGGGTAGACGCGAATCGAGATGCTCTCGTCAAGGACACTGATTTCCCTGAATCGAGGTATTTGCCAAGGACACTGATTTCCTCGGAGTTGAGACGAATCGAGAGATTCCTGCAAAGACACTGATTTCCTTGTGGGTCGACGCAAATCGAGATGCTCTCGTCAAGGACGCAGATTTCCCTGAATCGAGGTTTCTGCCAAAGACACTGATTTCTTCAGAGTTAAGACGAATCGAGATATTCCTGCAAAGACACGGATTTCCTTGCGGGTCGCCGCGAATCGAGATGCTCTCGTCAAGGATGCTGATTTTCCTGAATCGAGGTTTTGCCACGGACACTGATTTCCTCGGAGTTGAGACGAATCGAGAGATTCCTGCAAAGACACTGATTTCCTTGCGGGTCGACACGAATCAAGATGCTCTCGTCAAGGACGCTAATTTCCCTAAATCGAGGTATTGCCAAGGATACCGATTTCCCTGAGGTTGGTTGACTTGTTTCCGAGACGGAGCGTTGATCCGGCTGTTGGAGATAGTGCCCTCAGAGTCAATTATTGAATCACAGGCACGTGATTGCAATAATTGAGGGAGGACCTATGCCGATAGGACAGTCTTACTCAAGATGATAGTATGCTATCTGGTTTATCTTTATCATCGTGTACTGCTTTAGGTGACCTTACAGGTCGCTATTACACGTTGATAGAGCCCCTAAGATTCTTGCTTGACTGCCAGCAGTATGATGGCGATCATATACGTGGGAGCTGGGGTCTATAAGCACATCCTTAAAAGGTCCCTAGTCGTGGGAGTTTCGAGACAGGTGTTCACACCATAATATTGCATTATTATATTCCCCATTCTTATTCTTTTTATAAATAAACAGGTGCTTTTGATGCATGTCTGCTACATGTTACAGGTTACAGGTTCTTGGACAGAAAACAGTGAAAATGATGTAAAGACGATGAAAAGTGGACTTTGACCAACAAACAGAAGACTCTTGATCAAGCCTACATCGAAGGACAGTTCACAATTAACATGGCAACGCAAGGTCCAAAATTACAAAGCGAACGGTTAAAAATCCATTGCAAATTGTTCACTGGAGATCTGGAACCAACTTGGAAGCCCAATTGAGAAAAGAACCAAAGAATAATAAAGCCCAGAAAGCCCAAAAGAAGCACAGAAAAACTGAAGAAATAAATCCTCCAATGGGCCGCGGAACCGCGGCCCAAACCCTACCCAGGCCGCGGTTCCGCGGCCATCTGGTGCCCGTGCTTCGATAATTTTTTACCAAAATATTGGGCGGCGCTGAATACTTAACCTAAGGGCAAATTTGTAAATTTAGACATACGGATCAAAATGTAACATAGGGTTTCCTATTCTCTATAAATAGGAACTCTAAAGCTTGTATTCTTTCTATGCCTCCTTTTAATAATAAATTCCAGAATTCTTTTGGAGAGCATCGGTGCCTCTTTTCAATTCATGAATTCAGATCTGACAACCCTGCGTTGATGTTTGGAGAGAGCCATCTGTAAGTAGTTTTGTTTAATTGCTCTAGTTTAGATTTTAATTCTTTGCCCTAGGTAGATTTAATTCCTTGCCGTAGATAATTGTTTAGAGTTAGCTTTGGGGAAGGCTTTTGAGAGATGAGATCTCTCATCCCTTTCTTGCCCATTATATATTTTCAATAGGACTCCATGCATACACGCACACACTGCGTCCTACGGCACCCTATCCCTCAAGGTAGCGGTGATACCGTAGTATAAAGGCCCGGTTACGCGCGTTTTCCATGGAGGTTAGGGTAAGGATCTCTAAAGGAAGGACAAGAACCTAGAGGAAGGAACACCTTCCCGAATGGATCTAATCCCCTTTATTGATAATTACCATAACTCCTCATAGATCTTCATTCGGGTATAGAAAGTGTTGAGATTTACATGCATTTCCAAACCGTCCCTAAACCTAACCCTAGCAAGACTGGATCTAGATAATCTTAGATAGATAGATTTAGATTTTAGATTTAATAATCAATCCGAACACCCTTCGGAATTAGCTCGTTAGCGCGATTAGGAAATTCACAACATCCCTGTGGACCGACCCGTACTCACCGGCTAGCTGCAAAGCGACGCCGTTCTTGATTGCGGTAATATATTTTTGATCGTAAAATCTCTTTCTAATCAAATGGCGCCGTTGCCGGGGATGGCGTGTTATTTCCTTTTTGCAATTTCGGGTTAATCTAAATTAAAAAAATCATAAAAATCTGAAAAATCAAAAAAAAATTATAAAAATATATCAATTGTTATTTTTTGGAAAGGGTACTTTGTTGTGTGAATCTTGCAGGAACAATCGAGACGGATCTGGAAATTTCCAGAAAGCGAAAAAGAAAACAGGAGATCAGAACAGAGGAGAATTTTAGAAACAGAATAGGAAAAAAAATCTCGAGACGCGAGCCCGACAGTACACCGCGATTCCGCGGCATAAACCACAATCTGCCGCCCATCCGCGGCGACCTGGTGAAATCTTGAGATCTGCGCCCGCGCCGCCGCCGCCGTTCCGCCGCACCAACCGCCTTAGACCGCGGATCCGCGGTTCCCCTGTGCCTTCAGCGCAGAAAAATTACTCTGTAAGCTCCCCTGTTCATTCTCTGAAAATCTAGGTATATTTTTTCTTTAAAAAAAATTCCTGCAAGATTTTGTGCGCTTTAAAAATCTTTCTCTTTCCAAATAACAATCTTGTGCAGGATTTTTGCACCTCGCTTCAATTAGAAATTGATTGCAGGTAATATTTTTTCTGTTGCATATCTTTTATCAACAATCTTTTTGCAACAATTTCCAAATAAAGAAAAAGGAAAAAGGACAAATCTTTTATAGAAACTTGTAAATTTTTGCCGCAAATAAATCCTTGCACCACCACAAACCTTCTTTCTTTTCACCCTTTCTTCTAACATGGGTACCCCACATAATAAATCACTTGCCGAACTTTGGTATCCCGAACCAAATTTTGCGTCGTACGTCAATTTGTTCGGTCAATTTAAAGATGATCATTCCTTGCCTAAAAAATCTTTGAAAGATCACATAGAGGCGTCTAGGACAAACAGTTTGACTTTTCAACCCACTTTGTGTCAACCAAGTCAACCATTACCACCTCCATATGTTGATACCACTTTTTCAAGTCCTTCTGTCACTCCTAAGCCGATGTCCATTGCTGAGCATATTGCTCAATCTCGCAGCCGATCTTTCACCCCTCTCCACTCATCTAGTTCTAGGGATCCACAGGACTATTCACCTTTTTATCCACATGTTGACCCTACCCCATGTTTACCACAATCAGAGTAAAGCTTTGTTCAAATTCCAAGGTGGGAAAAGAAGCAATGCTTCTGTTTTCCTCCAATCAGAGCAAAGCTCTGTCTTGAAAATTAAAGTGAGAATTAAAGTTAAAATAAATGAAGCAACGCTTCAGATCCCCTGCGCTGCGCGTAGAGCGCTACGTGTCAAAATTAGACACGTTAGCGCAGGGAGCGCAGCGCCCAAGGCAGCGCACCCAATCAGAGCAAGGCTCTGTTGAAAATTCAAACTTTAATTAATTGAGGCAACGCTTCAGCTGGCCTGCGCTCTGCGCTGCACGCCACGTGGCAGCGCGGTTGCGCTAGCGCAGTTGCGCTGCGCGCCACGTGGCAACGCGGTTGCGCTAGCACAGTTGCGCCGCGCTGTGCGCTGCGCGACACGTGTCAGCACAGTTGCGCCGCGCTGTGCGCTGCGCGACACGTGTCACGCGCTAGGGCGTTTGCGCCAAAACAGAATTAAAATTCTGAAAGATCTTTCTGTTCTTGTTAAAACAAGAAGATTGTCTTCTGTAAAACAGAAGCCCTTGGATCAAAGATCCAACGATGGGGAAAATTCCCTAAATCGCTCAGAGAAAGATCTCTTTAACAAATTTATGGGCACTATATAAAGGACCCTAGACCTCAATTCAAAGGCATGAAGATTGGTGAGAAATCAAGAACTTCAAACAGAGAAAACTCTGAAGAAATTTCAAGAAAAAGATAAAAAAACCTTCATAAAATAGAAGAAATTTCTTCTAATAGATCATTGATCTAAGAACAAGATCAATGATCTTCACATAATAAACAGTGCTTTGCATTTTTTATGAACCACTAGTTCTTTAAAATAAGAAAAACAAGAAATACTTGTTTTCTTTGATTCTAATTAAATCAAAGAAAACAAACAGTGCTCTGCACTTTATCATGAACCATTGGTTCTAAAAAGATTCTCAAATTATAGTGCCTTGCACTTTGCTAACTGCGCTGTTGCGCTCCTGGATTGGCGCAAGCCACCAGAGAGCGCCACGTGTCAGCTCCAGAATAACTTGCGCTATGCGCTTTTAAAATAGAGCTTTGCTCTCTGAAATTGGTGCAACTCACCAGAACGCGCCACGTGTCAGCAGCGCAGCGCACTGGTGCAGCGCACTGCGCTAACGGCGCTTGCGCTCACCAGAGCGTGACACGTGTCATCACCACAAGCGCTTGTGCTCCCTGATTGGCGCAAAGCGCCTGACAAATGCAATGCATTTCCTAAAGGGCCAGGCCCAAATCAAAAAGACCTAATAGGCCTAATTAAATTGCAAAGTAATAAATGGGCAGAGCCCAGGTAAAATTGATGCTCTGTATCTTTTATAAAAGGGCAGAGCCCAAGTAAAATTGATACTCTGCATCATTCATAAATGAGCAGAGCCCAAAATAAATTGATGCTCTGCATCCTTTATGGGCAGAGCCCAAACAAAAATAGAAAATAATGCAATGCATTATTTAAAAATGGGCCAAGCCCTAGTACAGGCCAAAAACAAATAAAAGTGTCGAACATTTTTCAATTGGACTTAGCCCAATCATGGCCGTAAGTCCTCAAATTAAATTGACTGAGCAAAATTGCTCTCCTAAATCAATTTACCTCCGGTTCGAGGGTACATCTCCGAACTCCTCTGACACCTATCGTTGTAATCCTTCAACGACGTCAGAGAGGCGACGGGTCCCAACGACCACACATCAATACGGACTGCGGGGTCCTTAAACTCGTGGACCGAAACGTCCTTAAACTAATATTCATCCCAAAATAGGAATGTTGGACCGAAACGTCCTTAAACTAATGATGGACCACCACGTCCCTAAACTGGCGATGGACCACCACGTCCCTAAACTGGAACAATAGAGCCTCCAAATGCTCTTTTGCCGGATCTAAACGGTCCCGTTTAAGTTGATCTTAGCCCTAAACACGGCTAACGTATCTTTAAACATTCAAATGGACTATAAAACTCCAAATCGACTTTGGTTCAAGGGTACATCTTTGAACTCCTCTAACACCTATCGTTGTAATCCTTCAACGACGTCAGAGAGGTGACGAGTCCCGTCGGCCATATAATAAATGGATCACCACATTAAGTCGATCTTAGTCTCAAACAGGACTAACGTATCCTTAACGAACGTTTAAGTTGATCTTAGCCTCAATACGGCTAACGTATCCTTAAACTAAAAACACCAAACCCAAATCTAAGCAAATACGGATTTGGACTAATCCACGTCCTACGGGCGACGGTATTATTCAGTCTCCGTATACAATCCATGGGCAACCACAAACAAAACAAACACACACGACACGAAGTGAAGTTCTGGAGAAGGAGAAAGTGGCTGCCGCGATGCGGGAGCGTAATTAACTGCAGGGGTTTGCGCTTGCAGGGAAGAGCGTCCCCACAATCAAAAACCCCTCTAACGAGGGGGAATCTGACGAAGTCTGCTACATCGGTCGCATCCGTCTAAACCTCCGATATACGGTGCCATAAATCAACTTGGCATCTTCGGAGAGGTGGACGGATAAAACCATATAGCATCTGCCCCGAATCTCAGGCAAGACGTCCTTACGTCGTCTCGGCCGCCTTTCGGAGGGGAACAGATTCTGGCACGCCCGGTGGGACCTTTTCCTCTTTCCTCTCCACACTTCGTGTGTCGTATTCGCGAACGAATCGCGGTTTGTTAATGGTTGCCTTCGGATTTTAAGTTACTAAGATTTGGTCTTTTGCCTGGCGCAGAAATCAAGCATCGATGGCCTCTACCTGTTCGAAGTGCTCCAGCTGCAGCTGCAGCTCGCGTCCGGCCTCAACTAGGGGCATAACCTAGGGCCCCAAGCGGCCTCTTCGTTCACCATGCCCGTGGAGCAGATTATTCAAGCCACCACGGGGTTGTTTTTCGGAAATATGCTTCCGCCAACAAGCTTCAGCACCCCCGTGCCCGTACAAGAAGCTCCTAAGAAGTCGGTCTTCGATCGACTTTCAGTTACTGCGGCCCCTCTCAACGGGTCGCCCAACACCAGTGCCTCGGTCTTCTCCAGACTGGGCCAAAACTCCTGCGGGCCTACAACGAAGCTTGCAATCCCAGAGAAGGTTGTTCCAAAAAGAGTAGCCAAACCTGCTCCTGAAGTCGTCAAGGTGGCTTCTCCTGCTAAGAGATCGGTCTTTACAAGATTGACCGTCCCAACTTCCACTCCTGCTCTTGCTGCTCAAAACACATCAGTCTTCAATAGGCTGACGCCGGCAACAGCCCAACACCTGAACAGAGGGCAAGAAGAAGTTGTTTCTGTCTCTGAACCAATACCGACGACTCGTCGCGCCCGACGACGCCACTGGCGTCGGGTAAGGAAGACCGGGGGCAACTCCCCTTCTGGGATGACTCTGCCAGCTCCAACGGTGGAAGTTAACGCTGCTGTTCCAACTGGGAACAGCTTCGAGCTACTGAATAGAGTACGCAGAAACTCGCCAACTGCGGTGCTCAAAAGATCTCCTCCACCGGTAGAGACCGCCGTGGAAGCAAAAAAGCCGGAGCAGTCTCCTCAATCGCTGTCCTCCTGGATTTACAAGACATGGCGACGAGTCCGAAAATCTGTGATTGATCCTAATTTCTCTCGCCAACACAAGAAGTCGAAAGGTCGGCAAGAAGAAAATCCCCCGATCAAGCAACGAAAGGTGACGACCGCTTGGGTGCCCAAAGCAGCGGCCCCCTCAACTTCTACAGCCCATAAGAGAAGAAGGCCAGAAAAAGTCCCTACACCCATGGCGAATATCAAAGGTGGTGAACCTAAACGCCCTAAGTCTGGGGGCATAATAGTTCACACAGTATACATGGCGTCGAGGAAGGAGGACAGCCGCGCTTCGACGGGTCATAGACCGCTTACGCGATCGGTGACCAAAGCTCAGGAGCAACAGCAAAAGCTCCAAGAGATGATGAACGCGATGGCCGCACTTACTGGGCCAAAAGAAAGCCCTAAAACGTCTTCAGATGAACGCCGAGAACAAGAAACCGACGCCGAATTCCTTCGACGAATATTGGAGAAGAAGGATAAAGAGGCTGCTGAACAAGCAGCCAACATAAAGCGTATAGGCCTCCTGTTCCAAGACATAGTAGGGATGATGATCCAGCAGGATCCTCCGGCCGAAGATCCCCCGATCATCCTTGAAGACAATAGGGGAGAAACGTCAAATCTCCACCGGCACTGTCAACAGCCAAGGAGGAGGCAATCTCCAAAGCTGACCTGGACGAATATATAGCCCAGCAGATACGGGTTCATCATGCGACTGAGGCAGCCGGTCAGATCGTCAAAATAGAACAACCATATCCGGGCTGGTATGATCAGATACAATACCCGCCGGGCTATACAATACCTAAGTTCCACATATATAAAGGGACAGGGAATCCGCATCAGCATGTCGCTCAATTCAGGGCCATATGCGGCAATACTGGAGGCGATGACAAATTGATGCTTCGCCAATTTGTCGGCAGCTTGTCAGAAACAGCGTTCGAATGGTATTCCGAACTCCCGAACGATTCTGTCAAGACGTTCGCTGAAATGGAGTTGCTATTCACTCAGCGATTCGCGAGCACCAGCGAACGGGCCCCGATAACAGCGTTGATTAATGTCGGGGTAAGGCCGGGCGAGACGTGGGTCCAGTACGCTATACGCTGGCGAAACTTGTGGTCGAAATGCGAACAACGCATTGAAGAAGCGCCCGCGGTGGACATGTTCGTGGATACCCTAGACCCTCATGCCACTATCTCACAGTTCATGATGTTCTTTAAGCCAACCACATTCCAGGCTTTGATCGACAAGCTGGCCCAGATGGATCAAATGGGTCACAGACCTTCTCCCCCAAAGCCAGAACCGCGGAACGACAAGGGTAAAGGGAAGGCAACCTTCGTTGCGAATGCTCAGCAGCAACCCAGCACCCCAAAGCTAGCGGATCAATTGTGAGAGAGACGGCGGTTCTATATTGAAAAAATGAGGCGCCCCTACTCATTCCCGCGGGATAAGACGAAGAGGCTGTTCGAGCTGGCTGTGCGCAACAGGCTTATCAACCTGCCGAATCCAAGGCAACCGCCACAACCCAACGAGGTGAATAACCCCAATTATTGCCCTTATCATCAAATGGCAAGCCATCCGATTGAGGATTGCTTCGTCTTCAAGGGATGGATTGAAGATCAATACCTACAAGGCAAGTTTGCCCTATCTGAAAAGTGGAAGGTAAATCCACCACAGTCGCACACTCCAAAGAAGATGGACACGATGGGGGCAGCTTGTTCTTTTGTCAAGGACGAAAACGATGGAGAAAACTCATCAGACGAATCCGAAGACTACGTAGCGACTTGTCATGTGATCTCTCATTCACTGGCGAATGATGAAGAGGCTCCTTACGTCGAGAAACCAAGGGCGAACCCTGAGCCGGAAATTCTACGGCCGTTAGACGAGTTGATCGATATCTTCCTAAATGAAATTCGTCTGAAAGCAAAAGCCAATCAAGAGCGTGAGATGGCCATACTGGAAAGAGCCAAGACATTCCCGTCAAATCAAAAGCCATCCACTGCAGATAAAAACAAATTCAAGACGAGGAAAAAGTTTGCCAAAGCCCTATCAGCGGGAATGAAGCTACCGCCCTCTGAAGAAAATACTTTCGGTGGAGTAGAGATGCATCCTAACTTCTTCTTATATCATCAGAAGATCATACATCCTACCGAAGACTGCGAATCCTTTAACTGTTGGTGGCAAAGGTATGTCGCTCAAAAGCAACACTTCGACAGGACAAAATGTGAAGCTTGTAGACGTCGAAAAAATGCGATAGATGAGCGCAAAAGAGCCGCCGACGACTGTCATATAGCCGACTCCAAGGGATCACAAATTATCACCTTTGGAAGCGACTCTGAGGAAGAAGCTGCCCTCAACCCTCTCCTCAAGGAGTCTATTTCGAAAATGAAAGAATTGAGGAATTGCGAGAACGTTCAGCCGTGCAATCGCACGCTACTCGAAAAAAATCCCGGCCCCGTAAACAAAGGATCGAGCACAAAAGATAAAGGAAAGGAAAAAAACAGCCCTCGAGGCCAACATTCAACAGCAATCGAGTGGCCCTAGACCGGTTGTTCGCCAAAACAATCAACGACCACGCCCATCCCTCGAAGAGAGGTTGAAACGTCCTTACTCATTTCCCCAGGGTGAAACAAGGAGGCTGTTCGAAGTGGCAGTGCATAACAGGCTTATCACTCTACCGGAACCGAAACACCAGCTACAACTAAATGACGTCAACGATCCTAATTACTGCCCTTACCACCAAGTATTGGGTCATCTGATCGAAAACTGCTACACCTTCAAAAACTGGGTTGAATATCAACACCAGCAGGGAAACTTCGCGCTGTTTGAAGACTGTAAGGTGAGCCTACCACAGCCTCATGCTCCTAAAAAAGGTGGATACACTGGGGGCATCATGCTCGTTCATAGAGAAAGCCCCTTAGACCGAAAAGTCAATAAACTAGATGTTCGTCTCAAATACGGCAACGACGGACCGAAACGTCCTTAAACTAATGATGGACCGCAATGTCCTAAAACTTGCAAGCGGACCGAAACGTCCTTAAAACTACTACCGCAGCATCCTCAGGCTGACGAGATAAAAAAATAATATAAAATAAAAAAAACAAAAAAAAAACGGTATGTCCATAAGTAAAATGGGCACGAATGAAAACCCGAAAGGGCTCCGTGAGTAAAAACAGCAGGGCTACCGGCGAGTGTTCGTGAAAACCCGAAAGGGCGCGACCTCGTAAAAAAAAAAGAAAAGAAGAGAATAAAAAAAAATAAAAAGGATAAAGAAACGGTACGTCCATAAGCAAAATAGGCACGGATAAAAACCCGAAAGGGCTCCGTGAGTAAAAACAGCAGGACTACCGGCGAGTATTTATGAAAACCCGAAAGGGCGCAACCTCGTTAAAAGACACTTACAAAGTCCTCTCGACCTTGTAAGGAGAAACCACCCGCGTGAGATCCTTACGACTCACAAGGAAGCAACACACTTAGGGATCCTCACGATTCCTACGGAGAAAATACACTTGCGAGGTCCTCACGACTCGTAAGGAGAACTCTCTTATGGGACCCTTCCGGCTCATAAGATTTGAAAGTCTTAAGTTACAGAGACCTAAACCTGTGCTTAAGTAAACCCCACAACTTTCGCCAGCCCTACAAGTAGCTCAATACTGACCCTTGTATACAATCCACGGGCGCGAATAAACATTTCCCTGACCAAGTCCCATCCGTGACTGAGAATATGTACGCATGATGAACAACCCTTGTAAGTCCTCTCGACTTACAAGGAGAAAACCCTCTTGTAGGATCCTTACGACTTTCAGAGGAACATACACTTAGGAATCCTCACGATTCCTAGGGAGAAAACACACCTACAAGATCCTCACGACATGTAGGGAGAAATACCTTTGTGAGACCCTTACGGCTCATGAAGTTAAAAGCCTTAGTCGACAGGACCCTAACCCTGTTCGCTAAGCCATCTTTATTCGACATCGACGGAGGCAGATTATGATTCGCTCCTGGCAATATCCCAGTAGTAGCGGTGCTGATGCCGAAATCGGTGTCTAATTTCAGATTTACGGCAAAAAGCCAGCGAGCCGCACATGCATACGAAATAGCCGAAATGATGGGGCAACTTGCAATAAAAATCAGCAAGTAAGAATGTATGCATGAAAATAGCCGAAATGATGGGGCAACTCGCAATAAAAAGCAGCGAGTAAAAATAAAATAAACAGCCGAAATGATGGGGCACCGCGAAAAATAGCCAAAATGATAGGGCAATCGCGGCCTTCGCGATATAAAAGCTGAAATGATAGAGCATCGCGGAAAAAGAAACAAAATGAAAAATGAAATTTATGCCCTACATGTGATGTTACATCAAACCCTGTATACAATCCAAGGGCGTAAACAAAGAAGGGATCATACTCCTCTCCCAGGTTTCATCATAAGAAGAAGCCAAATCTCGACGGGTCGCAAATGACCTAGAGGTCATCTCAACACTCGTCTCGTAACAACGGACACAACTTCAAGCGAAGCGGAACAACGGCAACTCCCAGTTCCATGGCTCGGCGATATACAAATCACCAAGAGTCAAACCCTCATTCCATGAAATACAGATATAATCAACAAAATTCATGGCTACGTGGAACGCGGCTTATGTCAATCCTGACCCCGTGTGAAGCATCCAGAGCAAAAATTCCAGGCTACGTGGAACGCGGCTTATGTCAATCCTGACCCCGTGTGAAACATCCAGAACAAAAATTCCTGGCTACGTGGAAAGCGGCTTATGTCAATCCTGACCCCGTGGAAAACGTTCAGAGCGGATCCTGGTCCTCGCAGAGCACGGCAGTGAACCCGTGCGAAGCATCCAGAGTGGAACCTAGTCCTCGCCGAACACGGCAGTGAACCCGTGGGAAGCATCTAGGCAAAATTCCTGGCTACGTGGAACGCGGCTTATGTCAATCCTGACCCCATGTGAAGCATCCAGAGCAAAAATTCCTGGCTATGTGGAAAGCGGCTTATGTCAATCCTGACCCCGTGGAAAACGTCCAGAGCGGATCCTAGTCCTCGCAGAGCACGGCAGTGAACCCGTGCGAAGCATCCAGAGCGGAACATAGTCCTCGCCGAACACGGCAGTGAACCCGTGGGAAGCATCTAGAACAAAATTCCTGGCTACGTGGAACGCGGCTTATGTCAATCCTGACCCCGTGTGAAGCATCCAGAGCAAAAATTCCTAGCTACGTGGAAAGCGGCTTATGTCAATCCTGACCCCATGGAAAACGTCCAGAGGAGATCCTGGTCCTCGCAGAGCACGGCAGTGAACCCATGTGAAGCATCTAGAGCGAAACCTGGTCCTCGTCGAACACGGCAGTGAACCCGTGGGAAGCATTTAGAGCAAAATTCCTGGCTACGTGGAACGCGGCTTATGTCAATCCTGACCCCGTGTGAAGCATCCAGAGCAAAAATTCCTGGCTATGTGGAAAGCGGCTTATGTCAATCCTGACCCCGTGGAAAACGTCCAGAGCGGATCCTGGTCCTCGCAGAGCACGGCAGTGAATCCGTGCGAAGCATCCAGAGCGGAACCTAGTCCTCGCCGAACACGGCAGTGAACCCGTGGGAAGCATCTAGAGAAAAAATTCCTGGCTACGTGGAACGCGGCTTATGTCAATCCTGACCCCGTGTGAAACATCCAGAGCAAAAAATTCCTGGCTACGTGGAACGCGGCTTATGTCAATCCTGACCCCGTGTGAAACATCCAGAGAAAAAATTCCTGGCTACGTGGAACGCGGCTTATGTCAATCCTGACCCCGTATGAAACATCCAGAGCAAAAATTCCTGGCTACGTGGAACGCGGCTTATGTCAATCCTGACCCCGTGGAAAACGTCCAAAGCGGATCCTGGTCCTCGCAGAGCACGGCAGTTAACCCGTGCGAAGCATCCAGAGCGGAGCCTGTTCCTCGCCGAACACGGCAGTGAACCCATGGGAAGCATCTAGAGCAAAAATTCCTGGCTACGTGGAAAGCGGCTTATGTCAATCCTGACCCTGTGGAAAACGTCCAGAGCGGATCCTGGTCCTCGCAGAGCACGGCAGTAAACCCGTGCGAAGCATCCAGAGCGGAGCCTAGTCCTCGCCGAACACGGCAGTGAACCCGTGGGAAGCATCTAGAGTAAAAATTCCTGGCTATGTGGAAAACGGCTTATGTCAATCCTGACCCCGTGGAAAACGTCCAGAGCGGATTCTGGTCCTCGCAGAGCACGGCAGTGAACCCGTGCGGAGCATCCAGAGTGGAGCCTAGTCCTCGCCAAACACGGCAGTGAACCCGTGGGAAGCATCTAGAGGGAAGCATCTAGAGCAAAATTCCTGGCTACGTGGAACGCGGCTTATGTCAATCCTGACCCCGTGTGAAGCATCCAGAGCAAAAATTCCTGGCTACGTGGAAAGCGGCTTATGTCAATCCTGACCCCGTGGAAAACGTCCAGAGCGGATCCTGGTCCTCGCAGAGCACGGCAGTGAACCCTTGCGAAGCATCCAGAGCGGAGCCTAGTCCTCGCCGAACACGGCAGTGAACCCGTGGGAAGCATCCAGAGCAACTCCTGACTCCGTGAAATGCGGATAAGGACAACTTCACCCATCACTTGCGGATCCTCACGACTCGTAAGGGAATAAATTCTCTTTTGAGATCCTTACGACTTTCAAGAGAACGCGCTTAGGAATCCTCACGATTTCTAAGGAGAAAATACACCTACGAGCTCTTCTCGATCCGTAGGGAGAAAAGTCTCTATGAGACCCTCACGGCTCATAAAGTTGAAAAGTCTTAGGCAGCAGATCTGAACCTGCGACCTAAGCCATCGCTATCTTTTAGAAAAACTAAGTTAACTGCCAATCATGATTATCAAGTCAATATGCTGATAATAAGAGAAAGGGAGAAAGCGACAAAGAGAAAGGGAGAAAGCGAATCTGATTGGCATTGGATTAAGCGTTCGAGACACACTCATTCATGCATGTGCAAAAGACTCAGAGCGAGAAATAAGACAAGCTGAAAGGAGAAATTTTCCATTACAAAGGATTCTTACAATCATAAACAAAAACATTATTCAAATTACTACAATGGAATAACCTCAGATCCAGGGCACGGATTGAGGAATTCAAAAGTAAGGCCATCCAGAGTTCTCCTGGCCTTTCTAATGATTCTCGTGCGCAGCCTCTCGCGCTCCTGTGTGTCAAGATCTTCGGCAAGGCCCCCTAGTCTTCGATAAGCAGCAATTATCGTCGTCTGTTGGAAAATTTGATGCAGGATGTCGATAAGGCTATCCCGCCGCTTCTTCGAGATCAGCCCCGACAGGTACACTGAATGCACCTTATCTTCGGCATCGTCCAGTGCATTGAGCGGTAAGGCCTCGTGAAACCCCGGGAGTGCTCTCCAGATTGCTCCCAGCACGACTTTCAAGAGAGCAGAATGGCTAGGGAGCAGCCATCCGGTGCGTGCGTTCAGACGACCCATGACCTCTGCACATTGGGCGTCTGTAAACTCTTGGTTTTGTTGACGGCCCTGTGCACGGATATCCTCGTAAGTAATGAACTCGTGCAGACTGTATAGATGCACCGCCATAATGCCTGAAGGAAGCAACATTGGAAGATTAGCAACGAGGAAAAGGTATAGGGAGTTAAAACTCCTCGAGAGCAATGCTCTATAGATAGGAGTGACACCTGTCAAAAATCAGTTATGAGGAGAATTTAAGGAAAATCCCCTAAGAACATTGAGAGCCTTGCTCTGGGAAAAAATGATATAATAATAATAATAGTATTAAATGCCATGAAGAACTCTTAAGAGTTCTTCTATATGATTTGGAAGGAGCAAAGCTCCATTAATTAAGAAAATCCAAGGAAAATCTTTTAGAGAGCAGATCTCTATTAATGGAACCCTAATAGGGTTCCCTCTAGTTCTCTTTAGACCCCTTTAGAGCAAAGCTCTGCTAAGTGAAACCCTAAATGGGTCTTCTTTAGGTCGGGGATCTATTGAGAGCAAGGCTCTTAAAATTGATTTAATTTAATCAAAATTAATATTTTTACCTAAAATTCTCTAAATTTTGAACTTTTAAAAGTGTCTAAACAAGAGAGCAGAGCTCTGAGTTCTGAAAGTAAAATTGTGAAGATGAAAATCATCTAAGGGACCAAAGGTCCTATTTATATGCATCAAATGCCCTTTCAACTTCCAAAAGTTGCCGCGACGGTTGGAATTCGGCCACCGCTGCGCTCACGTTTAGGGCCACGTGAGCGCAACGGTGGGGGGGCATTTGTTTACCCCAATCAGAGCAAGGCTCTGTTCAAATTCCAAGGTGGGAAAAGAAGCAATACTTCTATTTTCTCCAATCAGAGCAAAGCTCTGTCTTGAAAATTAAAGTGAGAATTAAAGTTAAAATAAATGAAGTAACGCTTTAGATCCCCTGCGCTGCGCACAGAGCGCCACGTGTCAAAATTAGACACGTTAGCGCAGAGAGCGCAGCGCCAAAGGCAGCGCACCCAATCAGAGCAAGGCTCTGTTGAAAATTCAAACTTTAATTAATTGAGGCAACGCTTCAGCTGGCCTGCGCTCTGTGCTGCACGCCACGTGGCAGCGCAGTTGCGCTGCGCTCTGCGCTGCACGCCACATGGCAACGCGGTTGCACTGCGCTGTGCGCTGCGCGACACGTGTCAGCACAGTTGCGCAAGCGCAGTTGCGCCGCGCTGTGCGCTGCGCGACACGTGTCACGCGCTAGGGCGTTTGCGCCAAAACAGAATTAAAATTCTGAAAGATCTTTCTGTTCTTGTTAAAACAAGAGAATTGTCTTCTGTAAAACAGAAGCCCTTAGATCAAAGATCCAACGATGGGGAAAATTCCCCAAATCACTCAGAGAAAGATCTCTTTAACAAATTTAACTAATTTATGGGCACTATATAAAGGACCCTAGACCTCAATTCAAAGGCATGAAGATTGGTGAGAAATCAAGAACTTCAAACAGAGAAAACTCTGAAGAAATTTCAAGAAAAAGGTAAAAATCCTTCATAAAATAGAAGAAATTTCTTCTAATAGATCATTGATCTAAGAACAAGATCAATGATCTTCACATAATAAACAGTGCTTTGCACTTTTTATGAACCACTGGTTCTTTAAATTAAGAAAAACAAGAAATACTTGTTTTCTTTGATTCTAATTAAATCAAAGAAAACAAACAGTGCTTTGGACTTTGTCATGAACCATTGGTTCTAAAAAGATTCTCAAATTATAGTGCCTTGCACTTTGCTAACTGCGCTGTTGCGCTCCTGGATTGGCGCAAGCCACCAGAGAACGCCACGTGTCAGCTCCAGAATAACTTGCGCTATACGCTTTTAAAATAGAGTTTTGCTCTCTGAAATTGGTGCAACTCACCAGAACGCGCCACGTGTCAGCAGCGCAGCGCACTGGTGCAGCGCACTGCGCTAACGGTGCTTGCGCTCACCAGAGCGTGACACGTGTCATCACCACAAACGCTTGCGCTCTCTGATTGGCGCAAAGCGCCTGACAAATGCAATGCATTTCCTACAGGGCCATGCCAAAATCAAAAAGACCTAGTAGGCCTAATTAAATTGCAAAGTAATAAATGGGCAGAGCCCAGGTAAAATTGATGCTCTGTATCTTTTATAAAAGGGCAGAGCCTAAGTAAAATTGATGCTCTGCATCATTCATAAATGAGCAGAGCCCAAAATAAATTGATGCTCTGCATCCTTTATGGGCAGAGCCCAAACAAAAATAGAAAATAATGCAATGCATTATTTAAAAATGGGCCAAGCCCTAGTACAGGCCAAAAACAAATAAAAGTGTCGAACATTTTTCAATTGGACTTAGCCCAATCATGGCCGTAAGTCCTCAAATTAAATTGACTGAGCAAAATTGCTCTCCTAAATCAATTTACCTCCGGTTCGAGGGTACATCTCCGAACTCCTCTGACACCTATCGTTGTAATCCTTCAAAGACGTCAGAGAGACGACGGGTCCCAACGACCACACATCGATACGGACTGCGGGGTCCTTAAACTCGTGGACCGAAACGTCCTTAAACTAATATTCATCCCAAAATAGGAATGTTGGACCGAAACGTCCTTAAACTAATGATGGACCACCACGTCCCTAAACTGGCAATGGACCACCACGTCCCTAAACTGGAACAATAGTGCCTCCAAATGCTCTTTTGCCGGATCTAAACGGTCCCATTTAAGTTGATCGTAGCCCTAAACACGGCTAACGTATCTTTAAACATTCAAATGGACTATAAAACTCCAAATCGACTTTGGTTCAAGGGTACATCTTTGAACTCCTCTGACACCTATCGTTGTAATCCTTCAACGACGTCAGAGAGGTGACGAGTCCCGTCGGCCATATAATAAATGGATCACCACGTTAAGTCGATCTTAGTCTCAAACAGGACTAACGTATCCTTAACGAACGTTTAAGTTGATCTTAGCCTCAATACGGCTAACGTATCCTTAAACTAAAAACACCAAACCCAAATCTAAGCAAATACGGATTTGGACTAATCCACGTCCTACGGGCGACGGTATTATTCAGTCTCCGTATACAATCTACGGGCAACCACAAACAAAACAAACACACACGACACGAAGTGAAATTCTGGAGAAGGAGAAAGTGGCTGCCGCGATGCGGTAGCGTAATTAATTGCAGGGGCTTGCGCCTGCAGGGAAGAGCGTCCCCACAATCAAAACCCCCTCTAACGAGGGGGAATCTGACGAAGTCTGCTACATCGGCCACCTCCGTCTAAACCTCCGATATACGGTGCCATAAATCAACTTGACATCTTCGGAGAGGTGGACGAATAAAACCATATAGTATCTTCCCCGAATCTCAAGCAAGACGTCCTCACGTCGTTTCGGCCGCCTTTCGGACGGGAACACCCCTGCCCAACCATCCACTTCCTACCAGTCCTACCCGACCTTCCTACCTTCACTAGACACTACTTCTACACAGCCATTAGGGAATTTCACGTATCCAAACAATTTCGAATCTTTTACCGAAACCCCTTCACCACCCTAGTCTAGTTTGGAAGAGTCGTTGGAGGCTTATATCTTGGCAACAAACAAAATGACTAGGAATGTGGAAGCGTCCGTGGCCGCCCTTATGCAACCTAGTGAACTGGTAGCTAGTTTCCCACTAGCTTCAAATTTTTCAATGTATAAGGAGGCGGTTGGACAGAGTGAGAATGTGAGAGGATTTCCAAATCAAACCTACCCATACCCAATTGAATCCAACAACTCCAATTTTCAAACATGTGTCCAAAATGATGAGTTGTGCGACTTTGTAGTATTTGATTTTCCAAATTGTGAAGAACCCCTTTCGAGTGAAACCGCACCTAACCCGTTTGACCTTTACACCTCCACTCTAGAACCTGAATTGATAAATATCCATGCTTTTGATGAGGTGTCAAAAAAAATGATTTTCACTTGATTGAGGATATAAACGCCGGGAAAATTTCGAATGATGAACCTGTCGATTTGATTGAAATTTTATGTCCAAGTCATCATCCCGAGTTATTAAATGTTTCTCCCGAACTTCATATGCGTCTTGATTTTGATGATAATGGTATGGATGAGTTGAATTTTGAGGAGAATTATAATGATAGTATTGAGGAGAGTTTTGAGGATCATATTGAGGTTGAACCATTTTTCTTTGATGTGTCGGATTTTCCAATTCATCCTCTTGAACGTTTAACTAAATCACCCTCCCTCCTTTCCATCGTTCCGACCATGCCTAATATCATGCTTGAAGACTGTGAGCTTGAAAAATTTTCCTTTGAATCTAACACAGTTCTCATAACCGATAACACTTACGAGTGTTTCACTTTTTCGGACGATATTGATGACTCACCGCCCGAGTTGGAGTCCTTTACATTTTCAGATGAGTTAATAGAACCATCAGACTCGGTTGCTTACAGTCGTTTCGAACCATTAATGGAATCTTTCAAGTTCGAGACAGTTAACTACGGTGAGAATGAGACTATCCCTAATTCACTCCCTTTCGTCCTTCATATCGTTCCGACCGTGCACGAGACCGTTACGCTTTCATCTCCTATACCAAGTTCGGCGTACCCATGCTTTCTTGCGAATCTTGAGGGATTTGACCCAATTTCTCGACGGGTTGATAGATTAGCACAATCGCTTTTAACACATCGGTCATCACAAATTGCGCTAATTTATTCTCTCGATTTACACCCTCAAGATCGTACTCCACTTCTTTCTCCTTTCCGCCATTCTTCTCCTCCACCGAGACCATATTCTACCCTTCTTCCCACACGGTCTCGTGTGTTTCTTATTTCTTTCCTCTACACCCCATTATTTCACCAACTCGGCCATTACCACGATAAGATTTTTGAATGGTTGGTGCTAACCTTTGGCTTGTGTAAGGCCAAGCTTAAGTTTGGGGAGAACCTTGTTGTATACATGTATATATATATATTTGTTTTCTTTTCCTATAAAAAATAAAAAAAATTCAAAACATAAAAATAAAAAATAAAAAAATAAATTATAAATAAATAAACAGGGGAGTGCCGGCAATTTTGACCCTCTTGGTGCAGCATGACAGTGAGAACACTGTCAAGTTTAAGTTTGGAGGTATGCTCGGTACGTTTTCTTCCTTCGCATTCATGTGTACATTTTTTTTTGGCATTTGAATACTTATTTTAAAACCCATAAAAATTTGAAAATTTTTAAAAAAAATTATAAAAATTATTGTATTCAATTTTGGCCATATTTGACTTAAGTTTGACGAATAGGTTAACTGGCTAGGAACAACTAGATTTTAGACTTAATAAATTAAAAACCCTAAAAATAACCTTTCTTAAAGTTTAACGGTAGAAAGTATATGTCTTTGTAGTTTATTTAGAAATAGGCAAATTTTGAGTTCACTTCTTGGGCTAAGTCGAAACGAAGGAAAAGTATCGATGTTTTTATTAGAGTATAAGTTTGAAAAGTAATTCCTAGTTTAAGTCTAGATTCTAAAAATGTATACCCTACAATTTGCACAAACACGCACCTTGAAACTTGGAATAGTAGAGGAGACCTTGAAATGCTCTTGTCTAAAGTCCTTAGTACAATGAAAACAAAATTAAAAATAAAAGTGTGAATAAAGAAAGAAAAAAAATGAACACTGGTTTTTGTGATTACTTAAGGCTGCAAAAATAGAAAAAATATTTAGCGAGGGTGCTTCATCACCTAGTGCCTTAGACCAACTGGTTAGGGAGTCACTGCTAAAAAAGCCTTGGGTGTTGCAAGACTAGGAAGTACGCCTTAAAGTGCAAACGCATTTTGTAATCGGTAGTTGGTACCTCAAGAAGTATTAACGGTCGCATGAAGGATGTGTACGCAATATTCAATTAAAAATTCACCAATTAATAAGTACTTTGGACAACGGACAAGAGTATGATTGCTTGATTTGAATTTCCAAGTGTAGGGGTGATATTTACACACACGTGGGGGTATGTGATTGGGATTTAGATAAGAGAGAGGAATGAAAAATAGAACTTGTATCTTTAATAGAGTTGATAAAAATTCCTAAGTGGAGATGGAACCCTAGAAGGAAAACTTAAGAAATGCCGAAAGCTAAGTAAGTCTATAGAACATATATAATCTTAAGTTAAATAAATAGGAAGTGTGAAGAATATGGGTGGATAATTTACGAGTCGAAGAAAATAGAATTCCTTGTTAGAAAACCTGATTGGAGAACAAAAGTCGAAAAGCCGAATTGATAGGATTTTGTGGGTAGTATCCGCTGAAAACCCTCAGGAGACAACACTCCTCCTACTAGGGACACCTAGAGGTTTAACGGCTTGTTGCACGTGCTCAGTGTAATCGCGTTTCCCTGCGAAAGTGCGGTTAGGTTTTTGTAGAGAATAAAAAATAAGTTTGCTCGAGGACGAGCAAAAGATAAGTTTGAGGGTATTTGTTCACACCATAATATTGCATTATTATATTCCCCATTCTTATTCTTTTTATAAATAAACAGGTGCTTTTGACGCATGTCTGCTACATGTTACAGGTTACAGGTTCTTGGACAGAAAACAGTGCAAACAATGTAAAGACGATGAAAAGTGGACTTTGAACAACAAACAGAAGACTCTTGATCAAGCCTACATCGAAGGACAGTTCACAACTAACAAGGCAACGCAAGGTCCAAAATTACAAAGCGAACGGTTAAAAATCCATTGCAAATTGTTCACTGGAGATCTGAAACCAACTTGGAAGCCCAATTGAGAAAAGAACCAAAGAATAACAAAGCCCAGAAAGCCCAAAAGAAGCACAGAAAAACTGAGGAAATAAATCCTCCAATGGGCCGCGGAACCACGGCCCAAACCTTACCCAGGCCGCGGTTCCGCGGCCATCTGGTGCCCGGGCTTTGATAAATTTTTACCAAAATATTGGGCGGCGCTGAATACTTAACCTAAGGGCAAATTTGTAAATTTAGACACGCGGATCAAAATATAACCTAGAGTTTCCTATTCTCTATAAATAGGAACTCTGAAACTTGTATTCTTTCTATGCCTCCTTTTAATAATAAATTCCAAAATTCTTTTGGAGAGCATCGGTGCCTCTTTTCAATTCATGAATTCAGATCTGACAACCCTGCGTTGATGTTTGGAGAGAGCCATCTGTAAATAGTTTTGTTTAATTGCTCTAGTTTAGATTTTAATTCTTTGCCCTATGTAGATTTAATTCCTTGCTGTAGATAATTGTTTAGAGTTAGCTTTGGGGAAGGCTTTTGAGAGATGAGATCTCTCATCCCTTTCTTGCCCATTATATATTTTCAATAGGACTCCATGCATACACGCACACACCGCGCCCTACGGCACCCTATCCATCGAGGTAGCGGTGATACCGTAGTATAAAGGTTCGGTTGCGCGCGTTTTCCATGGAGGTTAGGGTAAGGATCTCTAAAGGAAGGACAAGAACCTAGAGGAAGGAACACCTTCCCAAATGTATCTAATCCCCTTTATTGATAATTACCATAACTCCTCATAGATCTTCATTCGGGTATAGAAAGCATTGAGATTTACTTGCATTTCCAAACCATCCCTAAACCTAACCCTAGCAAGACTAGATCTAGATAATCTTAGATAGATAGATTTAGATTTTAGATTTAATAATCAATCCGAACACCCTTCGGAATTAGCTCGTTAGCGCGATTAGGAAATTCACAACATCCCTGTGGACCGACCCGTACTCACCGGCTAGCTGCAAAGCGACGCCGTTCTTGATTGCGGTAATATATTTTTGATCGTAAAATCTCTCTCTAATCAACAGGGCATCGATACTCCAGAGTAGACTAGTGTATACAGTCGAGACCCCGACGAGGGGCGGTGGCCGGTCTCACAAGCCACTGGTGTCTGTTGGTTCACCTAAGATGTATACAGGTGCTCATTGGGTTATGAGTACACCGGACAGGACTCACCGGGAACATGCTAGTTAGTCTTATACCTGACGTCAGATAGCAGTTCTCTGGTGACATGTGTACAGGTTAGTTCATCGACCTGAGATCGTCATTTTTCTCGTGTGAGTTCCCACTGTACTTTGATTACTACCCTACCACGGCTCAAAGGAGTCGTGCAAACAGGTTTTAGTTGGGTACAGTCCCGAGCCACATGGAGGCAGTGAGTGGATCTGCAGGGGTTCGTCTCTCCCGGTATTGGGGGTGAGGTCGCGCTGTGTCTAGGAGAGCCATTACACGAAGTCCTTGGCCAAGACAGGAGATTTACTGGTAGGTATTCCAGTAGTATCTCAAGGTGTTCTGGGCTACACTCCGACACGACTTGTACCGCTTTTGGGGGTCTGACTTTTACCAACCCCCTAGGCCCGCCATGCAATGCTCATAGACGAACGGACCGGACTGTATGGATATTGTCACTGATAGGATCAGTAGGGTGTCAGGGTGAGTTCGCTCACAGACGTCCCTTTTGGTCAATAGCTGGTAGCCCGTCACGTATGGCTAATACCTCTGACGTGCTAGTGGTTAAATCCACAACCAAAGTATTGACGAGTCTTTAGAGTCCCCCACAGACCGTTTTCTCAAGTTTCGGGTGAAACGCTGTAGAGGCCGTATGGAGATATGGCAGGGTTCGATCAGATACGTACGGTATTGCACGAATCATGATCGGACGGATAATACTAGCGGGCTTTGGTTTAAGCCGGATCCTAGTATTGTACTGTGTAGATTTTGTCTCATTGCATTTGTATTCGGTCGGAATACAAATGCGGGTATGTATATACAGTCGCGGGGTTTTTCTGTAATTTATTACGGGATCAGTTTTTTTAAGTTGCCAGTTTGCATTCCGTTTCGGCCATTTTCCTTTGTTTCCTTTCTTTGGCTGAAATTTGGTGGAGGGGGTTATTTGCAATTGTGCATTTAACAAAGGAGAAGACTTTTATGGCACATGATAGTTTCATGATGGTTTAACCATCATTTGACTTTTGGTTCATCATGGTTCTTGCCCCTCATGATTACCTTTTTGTTCATCATGGTTGTTGATGATGGGAGTTGATTTGGATTTGGTAGTGATCATTATTCATGATGATAACCCTTTCTCTCTCTTGCATTATGTTGGGGCTCACTCATTTTTCATTTCATTCTCTCCATTCTCTTATTCCTCAAGTGATGGCCGGCCATATTAGAGGAGGGGGCTGTCCAAATTTGAGAGAGTGATTTTGATCTCTTGATGCTTGCAAAAAATCCCCTTGTCCATCTCAAAAAGCTTTCATCTCATTCCTCCACCAAAATCATGCCAACTTCAACCCCAATAGAGACAAAGAGCACTACACTTCATCTACAGTATCCTTGGGCACGTCGACTCGCCAACTTCGTGCTCGAGTTGCCTCGGTCCAGAGGTGGGAGCCCGTAAAAGAACCCGGCATTATGGTGCCCTTTCCGACGAGGAGATGAAGACCGGAGATTCCGCGGGAAGATCGGGACGATGACGAGAAGACCGAAGGACACGGATCGCTCGGTATATCTCTCTACCCCTTCTCTAGTTTGCTAGGAGTAGGTTAATGGCCCGATCCGGGTTTCAAAGTGCGCGGTAGTGCCGGTTTACAAGTTTCGTAAAAAGTTTATATTCCGCATTTTGGCCTCGTTCAGACGGCCGGGGCGCCACCGTGCACTTACACTGGTATCAGAGCCACGCCATTAACCTAGTCTAGCTTGCTCTAACGTATTTACAAGTTCGATCGAACGGATTTTCCGAAAACCCGATTTCTAATGCACAGTTTCTGTCGAAATTTTACAGTTGTCAAAAAATTATTTGGTGCATTTCAAAAATACAGGTAAGGATTTCTATGCAATCTGGGAAAATTTGGTGCAGTGTTGTTCCTGTTCAGCCACGGAACCGCGGCCTTACCCCTGCTTTGGCCGCGATTCCGCTGCAGTAAAGTGGGATCACTGCACCATATTTCTTCAGTTGGTTGCTGTGTTGGAAATGGGGGGTTTGGTACATTATTTTTGGGCCCAGATTTATTTTGAGTGCTACAGTTGTGCTTGGGGCCCACTTCGGGAAATTTAGTCGATCGAAAATTTTAAACATATTAGTTCACAGTATTTACATTATATCTGCGACCGTGAATGTCACTTGATCGGTAAATCCTGTCTAACTGCTATAGCCCTTTTAGACGGATTTGCGAACGTGGCATTCACGTTGATGTTCTGTGTTGTGCTGTGATGTTGCGGATTGTCGTGGTGGATAGCCTGGATGCAATGTTAGTACAGTTTGGTTGTATATGTACATTTGATATTGCGGGACGAGCGTCCGACATGTGGACTGCCGTCACTGCCTGTTTGTATATTATTCTTTTGGGGCACGACCGGGCTGAGGTCGATGTACCCGTTGTATGTATATTTTACTTTCTGTACTAGGATTACCCTGCGGAGGGGTGCACGGGTAGCCGGATTCTAGAGGGCAAAGGGCCCGCATCTCATGGCGTTGAGACGGAGGGGGCTTCACTCTAGAATTGGCGGGCTATTCGCCGCACTCGTAGGGGGTACAGGTTGACCCAAGGAGGGATGCCCAAGTTACCGGATTCCGTGAAGTGCTGGGTGGTCCATTCACGTTGCTGAAGGGGGCTGCCTCGCTTCAGGTTTTGGCGGGTAACTTGCCGCACCCGTAGGGGTCTAGGATTTCATTGCACAGGCTATCCACACGACCAGGGGAACGTCGGGTTTCAGTAGCGGCTCTATGAAACCCGGGGATCCCAGATATCTGTATTGTTCTGTGATGCTTATTACATTTCTGCGATGTTGCATTTTTATCACGCCTTGAGCGAATATTATATATTGATATATATACTAGTAGATGTTGTATATGTTTTGCATCTGCGCTAGTCCAGTCCCCGCTCTGTCGTTAGTTAAGGAACCTAACGGGTGATGACGGGACCCAGTGGCGAATGCGGATGGCATATACGTACATCATTATTTTCGTTCTTTATTGGTGTGATCAATTGATGGGACTACATTGATTCGGATCAATGCAAGCTAAACAAACCTATTCTGATGTTGTTGGAACATTTTTCAAAAAGTTGTTATTGCAAGGACGTTCTCTTTTGTTTTGCACAGTGGTTTTCAGTTATGAATATCCAGCACCTCAGTCGACGAGGCAAGAGCCGAGATCCCTTCATCGGGAGTGACCCCTTGGACAGAAGTTTGCGTCAGGGCAATAACTTCACTATAGCCGATTGCCTTTTGCTTTGCATCGTGGTATTCAGTTGGAATATCCTGCACCTCATTCTACGGGGAAAGAGCCGAGATCCCTTCACCGGGAGTGACCTCTTTAGCAAAGGTTTTCGTCACTATATTTTTATAAAAAGCTATCCGGTTCCTTCAACGATATCAAGTTCATTACGTTAAAGGTTTTTCGCCAAAAACCATCCATAGCCCTCCGTCATTTCATATGAATAGTCAATAGTATTCAAGCTGTGTTTGTTGGCCAAAGTCAAGGCACAGTGATTGGTAGCTATTGGATATTCATATGCAGCATAGATAGATGCGTTGGTTTGGGACAGTCGTACTGCCTTGTTGGCCAAAGTCAAGGGTAGGTACGGGTGGGTTCAAATTAACCTGGAGAATGACGGGTAGAATTTGACATGTGACTTATGATTTGTTGGCCAAAGTCAAGGTCATAAGAGCATGGGGAAAAAATCACATCGGGAGTTTCTAAAGAAACTAAAACATGCCAGGAATGCGCATACCTTCTGGAGTATGATAGCGTGAGTGGATTCCATCACGTTAGCATGCGATGATAGTTGGATCCCGATTCCCACTGATGAGTTGGTTTACTCCTCGGGTGATCCCGACTAATTCTTCTTTCAGGTTTGGAGGAGAATTTGACGTTACAGTGGGAGGTTTCCTGATTAGATAAATTGGTAACCATTCTGATCTAGGTTAGAGTGCACGCTGAGTGTTTCTTTTCTCTCTCTCTCTTTGGCAGCGACCATGACCCGACCCTTGATTATGACTCAGTGACCAAGTTGACCGAACCTTCTTAAAACACCGGCTTTTGGATTGTCTGAGTTGCAAACATCATTGCCACTCCTACTTTTACCCTTTCCTCCAGGACACCCCCTACGAACGTCCACTTCCATTAGATAAAACCATCATATGGTTATATACGAACTCGAAGGAATTTATTCGAGGATGGTTTCCGGTTCTGGAGAAAACGAATATGACTATTCAGTTGTCTTTTCCTTTTACCTTCTCTCAGGTTGCAAGTGCTCCTTGGATTAGGGGATAGTACACCCGTTACGCCTATTGGATAGTCTTCTTCCAAACATTAGGCTGGTGCCGAACGGTAGGGAATGAAGAAAGCCGATTAGCCTAAGTGTGGTGTACAGAAGGTATTAAGTTAAGACAAATAAAGGGATTAGAAGGAGGGCAAAGTAAATTGCGACTGCTATTCACGACCAAACCAAGTATTTCATTACCACTCCTACTTCACCTTTGTATTTCTCCAGGACACTCCGTATCACTATGAAGATCCACAGTAATTTGGATACTCCATCGTATAGTTATATACGAACTCGAAAAGAACTTGTTCCAGTTCGGGGATGGATTCTGGTTCAGGAGAAATAGGAATAAGGTTTATTCAGATGTCTTTTATCTTTACCTTCTCTCAGGTTGCGAGTGCTCCTAGGATTAGGACAGTACACCCATTATGCTTATTGGATAGTCTTCTTCCAAACCATAGGCTAGTGCCGAAAGGTAGGGAAGAAAGAAAACCATTTAGCCTAAGAGGGTGTACAGAAGGTAATGACTAAAGACATATGAAGGGATTTGGAGAGATGGCAAAGAAATATACGGTTACAGTTGTGAATCTGGATAATGGAAGAGGCATTACTAGGAATACCAGGATACCCCTATGAAACATTTCAATGTTTCAGTTTCACTGTGTACTGTTAAAAGAAAACTGATTTCCCAATTAGCCCTTGCTCCAGGGTATGTATTTACCAGGTGTGATTCTCACATCTGTATGGTTTTACAGATGATGAGTGGGAGTAAGATATTGGGAATTAGGTGATTATCCTCATTATATCGGAATTCGTTGTAATTGGTGATATTTGAGGAAGTCACCTGGGTTGTTTGCCGGACGGCGAATATTTGGTTTTGAATATCCGTTGTTATGCACCAATTTCAAATTGATATATCTGTACGTTCATTTTTATGAAGTGAGATATAACTTTTTGAAATTATGTCCATGACATTTACCTATATCAGTGGATGGTTAGGTAAGGAGCATTAAACAGCGGTGTAATTCTTCATAACCATAAGTACAGTTTTCAACCTACGACACACAGGGAATGAGTTATTAGATTCAAGGGACTTATACAGAGTATTGTATGTTGTCCGGTGTCCATTAGGACAGAGGGGTTGGTCCTCGTACTATATTCGGTTTACTTATGACTTCTCTAGTTTTTTGACAAGTGTTTCGTAGAAACACAAGGTCCAAGTTTTGAGAAGTTTTAGGTATATGAATAAAGTAGAGAACCAGGTGTTGCAAGTATCGGGATTCTTCAAGGTGATCGAAGATGTAGATACTTGTGTATGGTATTCAGTTAATAGTAATGATTAAGAGAACATGCTTCTCTTTCAGGTTACTCATAATTGGAAGCACTCCTAAGTTGAGTAACGCTGATCGGCCTCCTTCCATTTAGTTGACATGCACTGGAGACAGCTGCATGATTTGAATCTGGTTCAATTAAATCAGTGCCTCTGTTTCTGTATTGGACATAGAATAGTTCATATCTTAACATGGTTAAGGTACGGGGAGTTGTCCGGCTTATGCTTAAAACAAGACTCTGGATAACTCAAGGCACGTTTCTGTAATGGCTGTTTGTGGGTTGACCCAGGCTATGACGAGGGTTGATTTTCTACCATCTGGAAGATCAATAGTGATATTGTTCTAGACTCGCCACAGTTTTAAGTAAAATGGATTTTTTCATAAAACAGTAGTGGGAGTATGGTAGAACTGGAAGTGATTCCAGAACAGCAAACGATTACTGAAAATTTGATAAGAACCTAAAGATTCAATATGATTTGACATTCCATTAGCCACTCCGCAGATATGGTGGGTAACCTCAGGCACTCGAGAGGTACTTCGGTATGCTCAAAGACGGTGACAGGAAGGTTCTTGTTTACGCAGACTTGCCATTACTGTTGTTCCAGACTGTGAGACCCGGCAGGAGGATGAGTATAGCGTCGTTCTAAACAAGCTTTAGAAGTGCACGTGTATATGATTCTGCCAGAGGGTTGTCGTAGTCAGTGGGAGCAGCGGAAGCATTGGTGGACAAGTGGCTTATGTCTATTAAGAGACTAAAGCAGATATAGCGAAGATAGATAATCTATTTCTGATGTGACAGTCATAGGTTTGACTTCATCAGAATAGGGGATGGATCTGTTAAGAAGGTAGTAGGGTGTGATGTCCTGGTATTTGGATGACATACACAGAGTAGGAAGTGAAATTCCTATACTACGGTCGGTTATACTTTGGTTGTCACACAGTGGTTTCTCCACATAAGGCTTGGATATTATATCAGACATTCTGGTTACTAGATCTGTGGTTTTAGATCTAGATTTAGGTAGTCTCCCAATCTGGGTACTTAGACAGCATTCTAAAGGTGTTTTAGAATGGACGTCTCCTGGCACGGTAGTGTACCTGCAGGTGATGGAGTCACCCTCTCTGAAGGTGTCTTACAGACTAAAGGGGAGAGGGATGTGCATGATTGGCAGATCACTTGCTTAGGCAATTGAGTCAATCATGAGATGTCAAGTACCACACCAGATGTTGTTTTTGCAATAGATGCAGTAAGTTAATATTGATCCAATCCTGGAGAAACATTAGGAAGCAGTCTTAGAACATAAGTGGATGTTCTAGGATATGATAACGACAACCTCGTTCGGGAGACGGTTATCATTCCAGGCTTCCAAGGTGACATGGATGACAGAGTGACTGTCAGAGTCATAGTTTTCCCTCTGACGAGGGGCAGTGTTTTGGACAGGTGATCCAAGCGGACACTGAGGGAGGCATGGCGCAGGGTACTGATTAAGTTCAGTTGACGATACAGTCTAAGAAGTTTGGATTTGGAGTTCATTTATGAACTAGGTCCCATCAGATATCCAGACATATTCTAAGACAGGTATTGCTCATTTCGGGAGATGGCTTTCTCCGCGAACTTGAGATATAGAGAGATATAGAAAGAAACATCAAAGCGGATCCACTCACTGAGGCTATTCCTCGAACGCAGTAGTTTTGCAAACGGGTTTTGTGAGACTGACTAGTAGAGGAGTTGGGTGTTCGGTATCACACGGGCTGTGAGTATGCGACATCGCAATAATTAGCCTTGAGTACAAGTGGGAGATTGTTGGAGATAGTGCTCTCAGAGTCAATTATTGGATCACAGGCACGTGATTGCAATGATTGAGGGAGGACCTATGCCGATAGGACAGACTTACTCAAGATGATAGTATGCTATCTGGTTTATCTTTATCATCGTATACTGCTTTAGGTGACCTTACAGGTCGCTATTACATGTTGATAGAGCCCTTAGAATTCTTGCTTAACTGCCAGCAGTATGATGGCGATCATATACATGGGAGCTGGGGTCTATAAGCACATCCTTAAAAGGTCCCTAGTCGTGGGAGTTTCGAGACAGGGCATCGATACTCCAGAGTAGACTAGTGTATACAGTCGAGACCCCGATGAGGGGCGATGGCCGGTCTCACAAGCCACTGGTATCAGTTGGTTCATCTAAGATGTATACAGGTGCTCATTGGGTTATGAGTACACCGGACAGGACTCGCCGGGAACATGCTAGTTGGCCTTATACCTGACGTCAGATAGCAGTTCCCTGGTGACATGTGTACAGGTTAGTTCATAGACCTGAGATCGTCATTTGTCTCGTGTGAGTTCCCACTGTACTTTGATTACTACCCTACCACGGCTCAAAGGAGTCGTGCAAACAGGTTTTAGTTGGGTACAGCCCCGAGCCACATGGAGACAGTGAGCGGATCTGCAGGGGTTCGTCTCTCCCGGTATTGGGGGTGAGGTCGCGCTGTGTCTAGGAGAGCCATTACACGAAGTCCTTGGCCAAGGCAGGAGATTTACTGGTAGGTATTCCAGTAGTATCTCAGGGTGTTCTGGGCTACACTCCGACACGACTTGTACCGCTTTTGGGGGTCTGACTTTTACTAACCCCTTAAGCCCGCCATGCGATGCTCATAGACGAATGGACCGGACTGTATGGATATTATCACTGACAGGCTCAGTAGGGTGTCAGGGTGAGTTCGCTCACAGACGTCCCTTTTGGTCAATAGCTGGTAGCCCGTCACGTATGGTTAATACCTCTGACGTGGTAGTGGTTATATCCACAACCAAAGTATTGACGAGTCTTTAGAGTCCCCCACAGACCGTTTTCTCAAGTTTCGGGAGAAACGTTGTAGAGGCTATATGGAGATATGGCAGGGTTCGATCAGATACGTGTGGTATTGCATGGATCATGATCGGACGGATAATACTAGCGGGCTTTGGTTTAAGCCGGATCCTAGTATTGTACTGTGTAGATTTTGTCTCATTGCATTTGTATTCGGTCGGAATACAAATGCGGGTATGTATATACAGTCGCGGGGTTTTCCTGTAATTTATTACGGGATCAGTTTTTTGAAGTTGCCAGTTTGCATTCCGTTTCGGCCATTTTCCTTTGTTTCCTTTCTTTAGCTGAAATTTGGTGGAGGGGGTTATTTGCAATTGTGCATTTAACAAAGGAGAAGACTTTTATGGCACATGATAGTTTCATGATGGTTTAACCATCATTTGACTTTTGGCTCATCATGGTTCTTGCCCCTCATGATTACCTTTTTGTTCATCATGGTTGTTGATGATGGGAGTTGATTTGGATTTGGTAGTGATCATTATTCATGATGATAACCCTTTCTCTCTCTTGCATTATGTTGGGGCTCACTCATTTTTCATTTCATTCTCTCCATTCTCTCATTCCTCAAGTGATGGCCGGCCATATTAGAGGAGGGGGTTGTCCAAATTTGAGAGAGTGATTTTGATCTCTTGATGCTTGCAAAAAATCCCCTTGTCCATCTCAAAAAGCTTTCATCTCATTCCTCCACCAAAACCATGGCAACTTCAACCCCAATAGAGACAAAGAGCACTACACTTCATCTACAGTATCCTTGGGCACGTCGACTCGCCAACTTCATGCTCGAGTTGCCTCGGTCCAGAGGTGGGAGCCCGTAAAAGAACCCGGTGTTGTGGTGCCCTTCCGACGAGGAGATGAAGACCAGAGATTCCGCGGGGAGATCGGGACGACGACGAGAAGACCGAAGGACACGGATCGCTCGGTATATCTCTCTACCCCTTCTCTAGTTTGCTAGGAGTAGGTTAATGGCCCGATCCGGGTTTCAAAGTGCGCGGTAGTGCCGGTTTACAAGTTTCGTAAAAAGTTTATATTCCGCATTTTACTCTCGTTCAGACGGCCGGGGCGCCGCCGTGCACTTACACCGGCGGGGAGGTCATTGGTTGACTCTAGGTTGTCTGTGGACCGTAGAGTCTTAGAACTAGGGACTTTGTCGTGGCTCCACTTTGTTGACGTCGGTCTGAATCCTGCTGAAATGAGGAGGAACGCCGTTGTTGTTCTTCTGGGATGCAGATGTTGCCGTCGAGATCTGACTCTCCCTTTGACAAGGTCTGGTAGGGAAATGTGGTTCCCTTTCGTTTATGCCCATGGATTGTGTACAGGGATCGATGTGATTTCACCTGCAGGGCAAAAGTTTCATTTCATATGTATTTTTTTTGTTTTCTTTCCGCGATGCTCTATCATTTCAGCTTTTATATCGCGAAAGTCGTGATTGCCCAATCATTTCGGTTATTTTTCGCGGTGCCCAATCATTTCGGCTATTTTTCTTTTTTTTTACTCGCTGTTTTTATTGCGAGTTGCCCAATCATTTCGGCTGTTCTGTATGCATATATTTTACTTGCTGATTTCGTTGCAAGTCGCCCCATCATTTCGGCTATTTCATATGCATTTTTGGCTCGCTGATTTTTTCTCGCGAGTATGGGACTTGGAATTTGGTGCCAATCTCAGCATCAGTATCGCTACGACTGGAATATTGCCAGGAGCGAATCATCATTTACCATAAAAGGGCTTGGAATTTGATACCGATTTAGGCATCAGCATCGCTACCACTGGGACATTGCCAGGAGCGAATCATCATTTACCTCTGTCGATGTCGAACAAAGGTGGCTTAGCAAACATGGTTAGGATCCTGTTGACTAAGGCTTTTTGACTTTACGAGCCGTAAGGGTCTCATAAAGGTATTTTTCCCTACGAGTCGTGAGAATCTCGTAGGTGCATTTTCTCCTTAGGAATCGTGAGGATTCCTAAGTGTGTGTTTTCTTATAAGTCGTAAGGATCTTACAAGAGCGTTTTCTCCTTATATGTTGAGAGGACTTACAAGTGTCGTTCGCCATATGAATATATCCCTCGTCAGTGGTGGGACTCTGTTGGGGAAACATTTATTTATGCCCGTGGATTGTATACATGGGTCAGCATTGAACCGCTTGTAGGGCAATCTGTGGGTTGTGATGGCTTAAGAACAGGTTCAAATCCCTGTAACTTAAGGCTTTTGAATCCTATGAGCCGTGAAGGTCTCATAGGGGAATTCTCCTTATGAGTCGTGAGGATCTCGTAGGTGTCTTTTCTCCTTAGGAATCGTGAGGATTCCTAAGTGCATGTTCTCTTGTAAGTCGTAAGGATCTTGCAAGAGTTTTCTCCTTGTAAATCGAGAGAACCTACAAGTGTTTGTCCATCAAATGAGGGCATTCCTCATCGTTGGTGGGACTCGGGAAGGAAATGATTATTTGTACCTGTGGATTGTATACAAGGGTCAGTATTGAACCGCTTGTAGGGCAGTGATGGCTTAGGAACAGGTTCAGATCCCTGTAGCTTAAGGCTTTTGAATCTTATGGGCCGTGAGGGTCTCATAAGAGGGTTCTCCTTGCGAGTCGTGAGGATCTCGTAAGTGTAATTTCTGCTTAGGAATCGTGAGGATTCCTAAGTGTGTCGCTCCTTTGTGAGTCGGAAGGATCTCACGCAGGTATTTTCTCCTTACAGGGTCGAGAGGACCTTGCAAGTGTCTTTTAACGAGATTGCGCCCTTTCGGGTTTTCACAAACTCACCGATAGCCCAGCTGTTTTTACTCACGGAGCCCTTTCGTGTTTTTATCCATGCCCATTTTGCTTATGGACGTACCTTTTTTTTGCGAATATGGGACTCAAGATCTGATACCAATCTTAGCATCAGTATCGCTGCGACTGGAATATTTCCAGGAGCGAATCATCATTTGCCGTGAAAGGACTTGGAATTTGATACCAATTTAGGCATCAGTATCGCTACAACTGGGATGTTGCCAGGAGCGAATCATCATTTGCCTCTGTCAATTCGAACAAAGATGGCTTAGCAAACAGGGTTAGGATCCTGTTGACTAAGGATTTGACTTCATGAGCCGTAAGGGTCTCATAAAGATATTTCTCCTTACGAGTCGTGAGGATCTCGTAAGTGCGTTTCTCCTCAGGAATCGTGGGGATCCCTAAGTGTGTTGCTTCCTTGTGAGTCGCAAGGATCTCACGCAGGTATTTTCTCCTTACAAGGTCGAGAGGACCTTGCCAGTGTGCATGAATTTTTTTACGAGTCCGCGCCCTTTCGGGTTTTCACAGCCTCGCCGGTAGCCCTGCTGTTTTTACTCACGGAGCCCTTTCGGGTTTTCATCCGTGCCCATTTTGCTTGTGGACGTAACGTTTTTTTTTTGTTTTTTTGTTTTTTTTAAGTTCAAGTGGGATATTCCATTTGACTGCAGGTCTCGTTCGTAAGCCCCTTGATATCCTTTCTATTCTTTGAGAAGAAAGGACCATCTTACGTAGAGATTCTTCCTCCAGTGAGAAATATGGCCCCTGTGTATACTTCGGGGGGAACGAGTACCCACGTCGTCGCTATTTTGGTGACAGATTGTTTCAAAATCGCTCATTTTTTTGTTGAGCGTCGGCGACAAATACCACCTTACCTCCGCTTTTCATTCATCTTCATCAGATGATGAAGGGTCTTGACTCAGCTGATCCAATCGAGTCATTTTATCCATGAGCTCTTGGAAGGCTGTCGGCTTGAAGAGGGCCATATACGAGGATGCCATTGAATTTGGGTCAAGGGTGGCTATGAACATTCCCATGGCTGCAACTTCATCGATGCGTTGCTTGTATTTGCCCAGAGATTTTGCCATCGGGTAACACATTGAACCCAAGTCTCATTCGGTCTAACCCTTTCGTTGACCAGTGCCGTCACGGTAGTGCGTTTATTCACACTAGCGAATCTCTGACATGAGGGCATCTCCATTTCGTCGAAGGTATTCATGGAGTCATTCGGGAGTTCCACATACCATTCGAAGGCAATGCCCGCCAGACAGCCGATGAACTGTCAAAGGAAAGGTATATCAGTATTGTCGCATATGGGTTCAAATCGCGCAATGTATCGGTGAGAATTCTTAGTTCCTTTGTACATGTGGCACGTTGGAAGTGTGTACTCTGGTGGGTACTGTATTTGATTGTACCATGTCGGATATGGTCGACCAATCTTGATTGATCTATTTGCGGCTTCACTGGCGTAGTGAGCTTCGATTTGCTGAGCGATATATTCGTTCAGCTTTGCTTTTAGGAATCATTTCCTCCTCAGCCATTGATGAGCTTTGCAGAGGATTTGAAATGTCATTCTTATCTTTAAGACCGACTACCGGCAGTTCATCTGCCAGTGGTTCCGATTGAACCATCATTCCCGCCATATTCTGAATCAGAAGGGCCATCTGGTTCATTTTAGTGGACATTTCTGCCGCTTCTGCATCTCCCTTTTTCAAAGCGCGCTTTAGGAAATCAATATCCGACTCCTTCTCTATTCTTTCTCCAGGTGCGTCTTCGGGATTTGCCTTAGATGATGGATTAGCGAGTGGTGCCGCCTGAGCACGCATCTCCTACAGCTTTTCACGTTACGGTTGAACTTTTTTAAGGACCGAGTTTGAGGTCGGTGACTAGTAGAAGCTCGAACTTTGTCTTTGGAATTCATCACATAGACTATGTGAACTACCATGCCCCCAGGCCTTGGGCGTTTGGAGTTTTGGCCTTTGGAATTTGCTTCGGGCACTTGAGCTTTATTGGGCCTCTCTTTTTTGTGAAAAGCCACTTTGGTTTTGGGAGGAACCGCTATATCGGGATCCGTCTTGGGATGATTCCCCTTATATTTGAAAGAGGATTTGTCAGAATTTGGCTGACGTTTAAGGGAAGAGCCGCGGTTGACGACAGAGACCTTCACTTGCTTCTGTACTTTATATATAGATGAGGAAAGTTGCTTTAGGGAGCGAACTGGTTTCTGCTCTCGTGAGATCTCCATGGGCTGCGGAGATTTCTTCAATATTGCGGTAGTAGAATTTTGTCTGACCCTTCGCAACAGTTTGAAGCTGTTCCCAGTTGGAACAACAATATTCACCGCTGGGGTTGAAACAGGACCATGTAGAGAACTGCCCCCAGCTCATTTTGTATGACGTTGATATCGACGTTGGCCGTTTCTTACGGCCGAGATTTGATTAGCTTCAGGATTTTGCTGATCCTGCCCCCTATTTCCTTTGAGAGCTTGAATATTCTGCCCCTGCGTCGAACTTGATCTTTGGCAGGTGCCAGTTGTTTGAGGACTGATTCCGTCGGTAAAGTTGCAGCTTGGGGAACCAGCCTGTGGAAGACAGACTTCCTATGGGCTTCCTCCATCGACGTTGAGGCGCCGAGGGTGGGAGGTGGGAGCATCGACCCAAAGAGAAGCCCGTTGATTTCTTGAAGAGCCGGATGGCAGAGATTTGAGCCTGCAAGTGGCCCGTACTTGACTCCACCAGATATGACAGAGCCTGAGTTGCTAAGGTGAGAGCAAACGCCATTCTTCATAAAGACGAAACGCCGGCTTCAGTATCCCCTCCCCTAAAGGCAACCACAAGCATATATACCGCGATTATTTAATCGCGGAAAAACACGACACACGAAGTGTGGAGTGGAAAGAGGAAACGGTCCCACCGGGCGTGCCAAAATCTGTTCTCCGCCGAAAGACGCGACCGGGACGTTGGGACGTCCGGCCTGAATTTTGGGGGCAGATGCTATTTGGTGCTAACCGTCCACCTCTCCGAAAATGCCAAGTTGATTTATGACACCATGTATCGAAGGTTTAAACGGATGCGGCCGATATAGCAGACTTCGTCAAATTCCCCCTCGTTGAGGGGTTTTTGATTGTGGGGACGCTCTTCCCTGCAGGCGCAAGCCCCTACAGTTAATTATGCTACCGCATCGCTGTAACCACTTTCTCCTTCTCCAGATGGTCACTTCGTGTCTTGTGTGTTTGTTTTGTTTTTGGTTTCCCGTGGATTGTATACGAAGACTAATTTACGTTGTGGCCCATAGGGCGTGGATTAGTCCAAACCCGTATTTTCTTAGATTTGAGTTTTGGGTTTGGGTTTAAGGATCGTTAATCTCATTTGAGACTAAGATCAACTTAAACGTTTGTTAAGGATACGTTAGCCTAATTTTAGACTAAGATCAATTTAACCATTTGTTAAGGACACGTTAGTCTATAGACTAAGATCTACTTAACAGGATCATTTAGATCCAACAAAAGAGCATTTGGGCTCTATTGTTTTAGTTTAGGGACATTGCGGTCCAGAAGTTTAAGGACATTATAGTCCGTGGAGTTTAAAGACATCATAGTCTGTAAAGTTTAGAGACATCATAGTCTATGAGTTTAAGGACCCCACAATCTATAAAGTTTAAGGATATCATAGTCCATGAGTTTAAGGACCCCACAGTCCGTAAAGTTTAAGGACATCATAGTCTATGAGTTTAAGGACCCCACAGTCCGTGAAATGTCTGGTTGTCGGGACCCGTCACCTCTCTGAAGATGTTGAAGGATTACAACGACAAATATCAGAGGAGTGAAGAGATGTACCCTCGAACCAATATTGGTTGGGAAATCTATAGTCCAATTTGGGACTAAGATCAAAAATTTGTGAGCATATGGGCTCAATTAATCTGAATTAGGGATCTGTAGCCAACTTAGGCTCGGCCCATTCAGTTAAAATGTTGGACATTTAATTAGGCTCAGTCCTTTTTCATTTAACAATGCCGAGCATTGGTTTTGGTTCTGACAATTATTTTTGTCTTTTATTGAGTGCTGAGCACTCATCATAACTCTGGGGCTTTTATTTAAAGAACACTTTGTGTTCCCTCAGCGCACACGTGAGGAGCACGTGGTGCGCTTGGCGCTGAGCGCCGGTCAATGAGCGCAGAGCGCTTCTGATAAGTAGCGCACACGTGAGGAGCATATGGCGCGCTTGACGCTATGCACCAGACTATGAGTGCATAGCGCTTCTTATGAAATAGCGCACATGTGAAGAGCACGTGGCGCGCTTGGCTCTATGCGCCAGTCAATGAGCGCGGAGGTGCTTCTTTAAGTAGCTCACACGTGAGGTGCACGTGGCCCGCTAGGCGATATGCGCTAGTCAATGAGCGCAGAGCGCTTCTGATAAGTAGCGCACACGTGAGGAGCATGTGGCGCGCTTGGCGCTGAGCGCCAGTCTTGGAGCGCTGAGGCGCTTCTTTTTAATTTGGAGTGCTAAGGCTCTTTTTAGGCACATATGCTCTCTGAGAATTAAATTTTTCCTTATAAGAGACTTTGTCTCATGGATTTAAGAACAAAGTTCTTATTTTATAAGAGATATTTCCATATCTTATGTTTTTGGTGAAAGGCTTTGCCTTTATGGATCTGTGATCCTAAGATAATTGAATATCCCCCCCCCCTTTATAATGAGATGTTATGATCTCTTTGTGAAAGACATTTTCCTTATAGATCTATGATCTAGCATAAAAACTAAGTTCTTTTTCTGATGAGATGCTTTGATCTTTTTATTTTACCTTGAAGAAATTCTTCTTCTGCCGAGAGCTTGCTCTTCTCTCTGAACTTTCTCAAAATTTATGGGGGAGTTCCTCTCTGTGAGACTTGAAGTCTTGGGTCCTTTATATAGTAGAGGCTGATTTGTTGAATCAGTTAAAGAGATCTTTTCTCTAATTGATTTGGGGATGTTTTCCCCCGTCGGATCTTTGATCCTAGGGCTTCTGATTTACAGAAGGCAATCTTCTTATTTTTTAACAAGATTGGGAAATCTTTTCCCATACAGAATTTATTCTGTATTTTGATGATTTTTAATCACCATTGGATCATTGATCCAACGGTGCTCTGATTTCCAGAGCACAATCTTTACTGTTTGGAAAGATTCTGAGGAATGTTTCCTTAACAGAATTTTATTCGGGTCAATTGATGATTTTTAATCATGTTCGTTGGATTTTTGATCCAAGGGCCGAGAACATTTTGTTCTATCGCTAGCGCTCATGTGCTTTGCACGTGGTGTGCTGCTTAGAGTGTAGCGCTCTTAGCGCTAGCGCTCACGTGTTTTGCACGTGGTGCGCTGCTTAGAGTCTTTGACTCTCAGCGCCGGCACTGCTAGCGCTAGCGCTCTCATGTTTTACACGTGAGCGCTGCATCAGAGTCTTTGACTCTTAGCGCTGGCGCACTTGGCACTAGCGCACTTGTGCTTTGCACGTGAGTGCTGCTTCAGAGTGCCGTCGCTGTTGGCGCTGGCGCACTCGTGCTTTGCACGTGAGCGCTGTTTCATTTCAAATTTTAAAATTTTGAACAGAGATTTGCTCTGATTGGGGGAAACAGAGAGATTAATGAAGGAATGATTTACTCGTTAAATACTTTTTAATGAAATTTAAGGGGGGCTAATTATGCCACCTTTTTGTCTAAAAAAAGGAACTCTCGAATACCTATAGAAGAAAGACGTTGATAAAGAGAAGAAAGTCCTCCTTCCTAAGATTCATGAGGCACCTGTCGAGAGGAATCCCTCCTCTCCTGGGACTTACAAGGCTGCAACCGTATAGGGGAGGGTCTCTTAAGTACGCTCATGACACTGAGGGCATGTTTGGTTCAAAGAAAAAATAATAGGGTAAATTGTCAAAAAAAAACTGGCCCCTTTTCTCACAATTAAAAACCTAATGCCTTCAAGATTGTTGCCAAAACCCCCGGTCAATGCTCTCCTTGTTCAAAGCTCTCCATGTGCTTTTTGATCAATGTACTTTTATATATACCCATTATGCCCTTTTGGACTCATATGAGCAATAATAGTATAGCTGTAATGTGTACTTTTGACATAGTGCCAGCCGAAACTGAGATATCTAAATAGTTGCATGAGATATCTACTCAGTTACATGAAATATCCAGCCGGTTTTCATTAAATTAGAGACATTTAATCATCTATCCTTGCTTCTCTTTCCCTTCATAGGTACGTAATTTACTCCAACAAACTCATTTCCCTCCAAATTGTCTAATTTTTATTTTCCTTCATTTGATCCAATTTACGTGCATTTAATTAGTCCGTTTAGCTATCATTTACTTTCCTTTTTTACTTCTCAACAACCTAGCTGTTAGGAATATGTATGCCCTAGAGACCATTATTGTATATTATAGTAGATGCTTGGACATATATAGAGAGGACTTTCTTGCTCGACATGATAGTATGTTATCTGGTTGCACTTTATCTTAACATGTACACTTGTATTATTATACTGTCTTTCTGATACATGTTGATAAAGCCCTTAGGATCTTAGCTTGACTATCACGGCTATGATGCAGATCATACTAGTGGGGCTTGTGTAGTCCACAAGCACATCCTTTAACAGTTCCTAGTCAAGGGAATATTGAGATAGGGCATCGGTATTCCAGAGTAGACTAGTGTGTACGTTTCTTGACCCTGTATGGGGCGATGGTTGATCCAACATCCATTGGTATTTGACATCAAAGATTGTACACAAGTGCTCATTAGAGAATGGGTACACCGAACAGGACTCGATGAGAACTCTTAGATGGTACCATACCTATCGTCAGATAGCAGTTCTCTGATGATACTGATACAGGTTAGTCTGTAGAACCGAGATCGTCATAGTATCTTGTGTGGTTCCCACTGTGCTTTGATTTCCTCTCTACCACGGCTCAAAGAAGTCGTGCAAACAGGTGGATTTTGAGTACAATCCCGAGTCATATGGAGGCAGTGAGTGATAGGAGGGGTTTCGTCTCTCCCAGTATTGGGAGTTGATGTTGTGCTATACTCGATTGGCTATAATGGCAAGTCCCTGGACAAGGATGATGAGATTTACTGGTAAGTGTTATCAGTAGTTTCTCAAACGGTTATAGGCCACACATCGGCATGACTTATCAAGTTATTGGGATCTGACGATTCCACCCCTAGACTTGATATGCAATATATCAGACGAAGAAACTGGACTGTACGGTAAGTGTTGCTTATAGGCTTTGCGGGAGTTTGGACAAGCTTGCTTGTTGATCTTCTATTCGTTCAATACCCGGATAGCCGTTATGTCTAGCTAGTACCGCTGACGGCTTATAGGTGACTGATATGATCATTACCTGCTGCTGACGTACTGACGAGTCTTTAAAGTCCCACACAGAGGTTTCATAGCTCAAGCAAAACGAAGTAGAGCACATATGGTGATATGTGCGGGAGCTTGATTAAATACGAGTATGTGATACCGTATTCTAATCTCGCGATATTTGATATCAGTCTGGTTATATGAGATATGACCGGACTATTGAAGCAAGTGTTGATTCAATGGTATATGTATATATTGTTAATATATATTTGATATATATTTGTGTATTTGATATTAGCCGGATTATATTTGATATAGCCGGATTATTAAATCAAGTGTTGATTTAATAATTTAATATATATATATATATATTAACTAGAATTGAATATTAGACGGTTATATATGATGTAACCGGATTATTGAATCAAGTGTTGATTTAATAATGTGATATACATATAAGTGATATTAGTCGGTTATATATGATATGATCGAATTATTGAATCAAGTGTTGATTTAATAATTTGATATATATTTTTATATATTAACTAATATAAGCTCACTAATGATTTTCTTCTCTTGTTATATATATATATATATATATATATATATATAATACTATTGTGTCATGGTAGATGATATAATGAACATGGGTGTATGAGACTCACACTATGACCTAATGATAATTGGGGTAATTGTTTATTAAGAGTAAAAGAAAATGAGTGGATAAATGAGCATGGCTTAAGATGCCTGTAGAAGCATGTAGAAACCATGACTCATCTCTCCTTTTGTCTTACTCTAGATATTTTCTCACCCCAATAATATCACTAGCCCATGGTTAACTCACACACTTATCACTTGAGATATTTTTCACCCAAGTTCTTCTTCTTCATCTCTAGTTTTCTTGAGTTGGAAAAACAAAAGGAGAAAAGGATTTCTAAAGTGAGCAAAATTCCTACTTCATCAACCTACTCTCATCTATCCCATAACATTAGGTTGTCTGCTTCACTAATTCTTTATCGGTGAAGAGATAGCTTGAGTTAGAGAAACTTCAAGGTGGATCATATTCAGTCTCGAAGACGACGAAGCAAGCTCGTACCTTTCACTAAGTGGAGCCTAAGAAGAGTTCTAGGGACTACTACTTGGAGTTTTAGAAGTGAAGGACCGGTCTAAAAAGGTTGTATTCATTTTTCACTTAGTTATAGAACTTGTTTACTTGCATACAAACCCTAATTCTCTAGTTTAATTCTAAGTTAGTGTAGCTTAGACCTCTAGATTTTTTTAAATTGCATACTTGATTCATATGAAAACCTAGTTGAGGTGCTAAGACACACTTTCACTAGCACACACTTTTACTATGGCTAAATCATGGCTCTTGTTATGTTTTGTGAATGGAATCGATAACAAATATGCGATATTGTTGATTTTCAAGGCCATTATTTGGTTTGAATTGCTATAGTCCATCTCATATCAAATGGATCGACCTTTTTCTGCAATTGAATATTTCAAGGCAAGTTATGCCAATATAATATATCCAATATTCTTATTCCTACTTTTGATAAGCCTATAGTGACAGAAGAAAGTTTTGAAATTCAACCTCCTAAGATGATCAAACGACCAGGTAGGTCTCCTACCAAGCGTAGAAACTGTAGGGTTCCTAGGCACGCTAAGGAGGTCTCACAAGGCATCAACATGCCAATATAAAATTTTACGGTGCCGAGAAACCCTAAACTACGGATCGTTTGCTAGATAACTAGGCGAAAAAGCTAACTAGTTAACACTTAACTACAAGATACGGAAATACAACCTTTGTAGATCCGGTGCTCCACCTCCATAGCTCCGCAACGAGGTCCTCTCCGCTGTCCAAATCAAATCCGGGCTCAAGCGTCGGCTTCGTCGGAGAATGGGCAAGCTAGGTCGTCGATGTCCATGCCGAAGATGATCTACGTCGAGGCATCGCTAAATCAAGCTCCGACTTCACCAAGTCCAAAAACTTGTGAAGAGAACACACTCTACTACTTGACAAGAGGTAGAGGATGAAGAAATAGGAAGTGGGTAGACTTTAGAATTGGATTTCTCACTTGTTTTCATCAATCACCATTGATGAAGTGAACTTTCTTCATGTGAAGAAGATGAAGAAGAAGAAGAAAGAAATATGATAAGTTAATTATATTTGGAAAAGAAAATGAATACTTATCATATTAGAACCATGGTCAAGTGTAGAGAATTAACCAAGGTTAGATTAATGGTTAGGGTTTAAGATGAAGACAAGAATGGTTACAAAGTCAAAGCTTCATGAAGTTTCAACTAAACTCCAAAATTAGCAACCATTCTTTTCTTATCTATTCAAAATAAATAAATAAATAAATAAGTAATAAAAAGAAAACCCTAATCATTAGTTTAACCATGGCTTAATTCATTACACTTAACTATAGTTAAACATGTATCATCAAACATGATACAATCAAGTGTACAAAAGTATATCACATATACAATGTGCACAAACCAAGTGAGAAAATCCGTTTAAAGTGAACCAATACTAGTTAGTGCAAAGTAATATATCAAATATATAATTATGCATTAAATCATTAAATCAACACTTGATTCAATGATCCGGTCATGTCGCACACAACCGACTAGTATTCAATGTATCGGCTTATCGAATCAATACTTGATTCGATACCTAGGTTATATCGCATACAACCATTCGATTCAATCATCGCGAGAATAGAATACGGTATCACATACACGCATTATTCTCGGTCCCGCACATATCTCATATGCGCTCCTATTTCGTTTTGCTTGAGCCAGGAAACCTCTGTATAGGACTTTAAAGACTCGTCAATACGCCGGCAGCAGATGATGATCATATCAAACACCCACAAGCCGCAAGCGGTCTGCTAAACGTAACGGCCACCCGGGTATTGAGCGATCTGAAGATCGACGAGCAAGCCCGCTCACACTCCAGTGAATCCGACCAGTAACACTACCGTACAGTCCGGTCTGATCGTCTGATATGTCGCATATCTCGCCTAGGGGTGGTAAACGTCAGACCCCAATAGCTCGATAAGTCGTGTCGATATGAGGTCTATAACTGTTCGAGAAACTACTGGTAACACTTACCAGTAAATCTCAGCAACCCTGGCCAGGGATTTCCTGTTATAGCCAATCGAACACAGCGCAACATCAACCCCCTATACCGGGAGAGACGAATCCCCTCCTATCGCTCATTGCCTCCATGTGACTCGGGACTGTACCCAAAAACCACCGTTTTGCACGCCCTCTTGGACGTGGTAAGATGGAAATCAAAGCACAGTGGGAACCACACAAGACTCTATGACGATCTCGGGTCAACAGACTACTTTGTACCAGTGTCACCAGAGAACTGCCATCTGACGTGAGGTATAATACCATCTGGGAGTTCTCGGCGAGTCCGTCCAGTGTACCCAGTCTCTACTAAGCACCCGTATATCATCTCTGATGTCAAACACCAATGGATATGGGATCATCCATCGCCCATCTGTATGGGTCGAGAAGGTATACGCTAGTCTACTCTGGTATATCGATGCCCCGTCTCGATACACCCACGACTAGGGACTTTGAAGGATGTACTTATGGACTACCATGTCCCCACTAGTATGATCCGCATCATAGTCCAGGTAGTCAAGCACACATCCTAAGGGCTTTACCAACATGTAACAGAGAGACAATCAGTATACACGTTAAGGTAAAGAGCAACCAGATAGCATACTATCATGTCGAGCAAGAAAGTCCTCCTTATATATGTCCCAGCATCCACTACAATATACATCCAATGTACAGTAATGGCCTCTAGGGCATACATATAACTAACAATCTCCCACTTGCACTAGGGCCATCTGATAGCAGTGGTTGTAGTATCTCATACTCAACCATCCCATAAAAGTCTCTCTCTGGGAACAGGCCTTTGTGAGTGGATCCACTGTGTTGTCCTCTGAATCTACTCTCCTATCCTTGATCTCCCTGGAGATCAACCATCTCCATGATCAAGTGATACTGCCTTAGAATATGTCTGGATCACTGATGGGACGGACGTTCCTTGGCTTAAGCCACAACTCCATTGTCACACAATGGGAGGAACTAAGTTCATCTCATGAACCAATATACACCCAAACAGCCTCATTGGTAGCATCTTAAGTAGCGATGTATCCTGCCTTTATCGTCTAGTATGTCACGGTATCTAGCTTGGAACTATTCCAACATACCGTCCCTCCACTGAGGGTAAAGACAATGCCTGTGACTGACATTCAGTCGTCTTTATCACCCTGGAACCCTTCCAGTGATTTTCCCCAGGATCGATTGATACCATCTCACTACAACTAGTGAGAATCCTAACATCCATTAAATCTATCTCATAGATCCAAAACTCAGGATTTAGGAGGTATCATTTTGATCCTATATGGAGAATCATAGTGATAAGCGGAGATTGCTCGAGCGTAGCATAGGAAACTCCTTCCCTATCAAGAGTATGTCATCCACGTACTCTACGAGGATCGTCACCATACTCCCTACTACCTTTTTGTTTATACAAGGTTCATCTACCATTTTGATGATGTCAAACTCTTTGACTAATTCATCAAAACAGATGTTCCAACTCCGCGATGCCTGCTTTATCCTATAAAGCATCTTGCACACGTTTCCGCTGCTCCCACTGTCTACGAAGCCCTCTGGCTGTGTACTTATAGACGCTCTCTTCTAAATCATCATTTAGAAAAGGCAGTCAAGACACCCAACCACCAGATATCGCAGTCATGGTATGTAGCCGTGACAAGTAGGATCTGGATGGACTTAGGCATAGCTACTTGAAAAGGTTTCATCATTATCCACACCCGGTCAATGATGCAAACTTTTAACAAGTCTAGCTTTGAAAGTCTCAACTTTTCCATGTACACCAAGTAATCTTCTCAAGATATACCTGCTCCTGATGGGGATTTAACCCTTCAGATATAGCAACTAAAGTCCATACTTTGTTGGTGTATAAGGATTCCATCTCAGATCGATAAACATCCAGCCATTCTTACAGAGTCTCACTCTTGATGGCCAGCTCGAAACTAGTTGGGTCATCATCTCATGATGCATTCCTCGCTCCCACTGTCATAGAGAAACCGAAGTATCTCTCAGGTGGATGAGGAACCCTACTAGATCAGCGGAGAGGCTGAGGTTCGTTGGTTTCTACTGAATCCTCTGGTTGTACCAAATCATCTGCTGTAGTTTGTATAGCTGGAACCTTTCCAATTCTACATTACAGACCTTGCCTCGAGCTTGTCCGGATTTTGCTTTTAGACATAGGCCGGACAACCCCAAATCTTAACTATCTTAAGAGATGGGCTCTTCCCTTTCCATATCACATATGAAGTGGTAGGCAACTGATTTGATTGGAACCTTATTCAATAGGTATGCAACTTCTCAAGTGCATAACACCCAAAAGGAAATAGGTAGCTCAGTATTACTCATCATAGAGCACACCTTATCACATAGGGTGTAATTGCTCCACCCCGATATACCATCGTGCTATGGTGTATGCGGAGGAGTAATGCTGAGAGAGAATCTCATTCTCCTTTAGAAAAGTCCAGGATTTCTGTGCTCAAGTATTCTCCTCCTTGATCACATCAAAGGACATAATACTTATACCCGTATATTGGTTCTCTACTTCTAACTTATATTCTGTGAATATCTCAAAAGGTTCGGACTTGTGTTTCAACAGGAACATAGGTCTGAAACTCGAAAGAGATCATCAGAGAATGTAATGAAGTACAAAGAACCGATCTTGGCATGTGTAGACAGGGGAGCTTACATACATCAACATGTATCATATCCCAAGAGTTTACTAACTCATTCTCTGTTTCCAGTAAACGGAGCTATGGTCATCTTATCTTTGTGACATGACTGGAAAGTTTCATAAGATGTAGATTCAAACTATTTTAAATATGCATCTATGTGGAACTTAGCTAGTCGGGTCGCATTGATATGACCTAGTCTACAATACCTTAAGAAGGATCCGTTCATTTCTGAACTCTTCTTCTTATGTGTGTTCCATATACTAAGAACTGTAGTTTGATTTAGAACATCAATGCTTTTAGATAACGTGCCTGATCCGATCAACTTTTGATATAGGAAATGTTCAAAACATTATCCAACAATACAAAATTATATCCTTTCTTTAATAACAAAGAGAGTGATATGATTTGGTATATCAGGTTCGGTATCTAATAACATTCGTTCAGGATCAATGTATTTGTAATACAGGGTGACAGTGACCAACAGACTTGGCTGCAACACTTGCCCCGTTTTCTGCCTCATGAAACTTATCACCCGTTCTCAGTTCTCTACCTGTCTGTAGCCCTATGTAACAAATTACATATCTGGGATCCTGATCTGGTATCACATACCCAGGACGTAAAGGATACTGAGAAACAGTTCTGTATAATGAACACACCCGAAGATGATGCATCAGCATGCACTCTCTTCGTTTGGGCGGCACGGGAAATCTGGTAATCCCCTTTATTTCCTGCTCTGTCTTATAACAATTATAAGTTGGAGCGGGACCAACGTTCCCCAGCTCAGTATAACAAGCGGGTTCAGTCAATTTCCGTATTATTATCTTGATTAAGGCATGATATGGTCGCTACCTGGAGAGAGAGAGAAGAAAACACTTAGCGTGCGCTCTGTCAAGAATAGATTGGTTATTATTTTATCTAATCAGGATGGCTCCCACTGCTTTTTATCAAATCTTCCTTCAAACCCTAAAAGGAAAGACTAGCCGGGATTAATTACACACTACAAGTTCGCCAATCTTTCAGCCAGGCCAGTGTCGGTACTTTGAGGGAGGTCCCCCGTGCTTTCGCACGAACCTAATTAATGTAAACCTCGTTTTCCCAAAGGCGTAATCTCGTTGACACCTTTCTAGACACCTACTTGATCGGCTAATTGTAATGTATAAAACTCTCCCAGGAGTAACTCTTACTCGCAGCGGGTATCGGGATCCAACTATCTCATAGAAGGTATGCAATCTCATTGCAAATTTCAACACTTGAAATTCCCGATAATATTTTGCCCCTAGCGTCCTATGACCTTGACGCAGGCCAACAAACCATAGTCCGCTAGTCAAGTTCAACCCGTCATTTCCTGATTGAATTAAACCCACCCGCACGACCCTTGACGCAGGCCAACAAAGTCGCACGACTACCCTAATCCAATCACATCATATGCTTATGCAGATAAGCACCAGTTAGCTACCGCACACTACGCCTTGACGCAGGCCAACAAACGTAGCACGAATACTAACTACTACTTATCTGAAATGACGGAGGGCTACGACAGGTTTTTCTGAAAACCTATTGCGTAATGAACTTGATATCGTTGTAGAATCAAATGATTTTTAAAAATGGAGTGTTTTTGAAGCTTTTCTAGTTTTGCTAAAGGAGTCACTCCCGGTGAAGGGATCTCGGTCCTTTCCTCATCGAATAAGGTGCAGGATATATCACATATACCACTGTGCAAAGCAAAAACACTTAAAAGCAATCAAAAGACAAACCGAGTGTGTGCCAGTTATTGCTAAAGGAGTCACTCCCGGTGAAGGGATCTCGGTCCTTTCCTCATCGAATAAGGTGCAGGATATATCTCATATACCGCTGTGCAAAGCAAGAACTGTAGCTACCTGTTTTATTTTGAAATTCGATTCTACAACATCTTAGGTTTCTTTTAATTCATTAATCACATTAATGAAGTCCCATCATTTAAATACCTAAACATCACAGATAAATACGACGTACACTTATGCCATCCGCATTCGCCTCGATGTCCCCTCGTGCACCGTTAGGTTAGGTAACTAACGGCAGAGCGGGGCAGGGCTAGCGCGGGTGTAAAACATAAGTAACGTCTATATAATATATCATATGTACTATATACTGTATCTATCACAGAACATCACATGATCGCATCACAGATATCGCAGCAGAAAAAACATATGAAACATTGGATATACTAGGACGTCCGTGTTTTCAATACGAGCCAGTATAAAACACGGATTCCACGGTCGCGATGAATAGCCAAACCCACACCCCTAGACCCCTACGAGAGCGGCAAGCAACCCTACCAATTCTAGAGTTAGGAGACCCGGACTCGACTCCTCGAGTTGGTCTCCCACTGGACTCCAGAACCCGGTTACTTGTGCCCTCCTCCTTGGATCTATCCTAGTGCGGAAAAGTAAATAATATACAAAAGGTGACAACTTCCGCAACCTGGAAGCGCCCCAATAAAAGAATATTACATACAAGTTTTTACATGAATGAAAATGAAAAACACTCATCTCACATAAAAAACCCCGGCTATTCAAACACGACGATCCAATATAACATATCCAGCAACACATAACATCACATGTCATCAACGTAAGTAAATATGTCCATCCCAATTGTCGTTGACATATAGCAACGAAACCGGCGATATCACATATTACACTTACGGTCACAGAAAAGAAAGTGTAAAACTACAACAGTTGGAATCCGCAACCAGCATAGACATCACATGCCTAATCAAATGAATTCCTTAGACATCACATGCCCAACAATTATAAACCCCGCATTTTAGTCTCATTATCGAAAACACTTTTCAATATCAAGTCGGGCAATTCAACAAGATTCCCGACATCCTGATCGAATGCTCGTCGCAAACTTCAGTAGACGGCCGCACCCCCGTTACCGTCGACGAAGTGCACCAAGGCGGAACACCGCTACCGCGAGCACCCGAACGGATGCTTTCGGCGACGGGGTTCTCCTACAGTCACTTGGTCGGGGGCTATGGAGCGAGGCTGTCTATTAAGTTTACCCGGCGAGTATCCGCGTACGCTACGTGATTGCGACGGAATTTTGATCACATCAAAATTCCGTGGCAACCGATCAAGTGAGACTAAAGTGCTATGTTTATAACATTCATTCAGTTATCTCATAACTTATGTGAATTCCAATTATTGTATCCCATTCCGGATAAATAGAAAATGTCAAACCTTCCGATCGAACAATCGAACACCCAAGTTTTCCCAATACAGATCAACACATGAAATAAGTCTAACAACATTCAGTTCGTACCTCAGTACCAACAGTCCAGCCGTAGAAGGGTCAAGCCAACGCCTCACATGTGGCACGCCGTACTGCCCCAAACCCGAAGGTTCAAAGGGCAGTTCAAGACGGTCACATAATCGAGTTAAGGTTTGTTGTCTTCTAGAGGGACCATCGCGTTACTTGCACTACTTAGAACGTCGTTAAACTACGGAAAAATCCAACACTTGGAAATTTCCCGACAGGGGAAAAATTGGGTATTTATATCCGGTCGAACTTTTTAACATATTCTAAAATTTATCCGGAAATACACAAAGACGAAATTTGATACCCCGATCGAAACACCGAATCCCCAAAACAACTCCAGAAAAATTCAACTCTTGAAAAAATATCAAAAATACCCAGGAAAACCAGCACATAAAACTAAGGATTACTGTGTAAAAATATTTAAACATTTAAGTCGTACGGCCGCGGATCCGCGCCTTCTTAGTGGACTTAGGTTCACGAATTTCACAGTATACCTTAGAATTTCCTGCTTATCTTTCTGCATATTTTCTGAAAAATCCCTGTTTTTGAAAATTGGACAGAGAGCATGGGTGTGTTGGGATTTCGGGTTCGTTCGGAGTTCAAAATCCGTCTAGACTTCGCCTAAGGCTCTAGCTAGGCTCTGATACCACTGTAGGGTTCCTAGGCACGCTAAGAAGGTCTCACAAGGCATCAACATGCCAATAAAAAATTTTACGGTGCCGAGAAACCCTAAACTACGGATCGTTTGCTAGATAACTAGGCGAAAAAGCTAACTAGTTAACACTTAACTACAAGATACGGAAATACAACCTTTGTAGATCCGGTGCTCCACCTCCATAGCTCCGCAACGAGGTCCTCTCCGCTGTCCAAATCAAATCCGGGCTCAAGCGTCGGCTTCGTCGGAGAATGGGCAAGCTAGGTTGTCGATGTCCATGCCGAAGATGATCTACGTCGAGGCATCGCTAAATCAAGCTCCGACTTCACCAAGTCCAAAAACTTGTGAAGAGAACACACTCTACTACTTGGCAAGAGGTAGAGGATGAAGAAATAGGAAGTGGGTAGACTTTAGAATTGGATTTCTCACTTGTTTTCATCAATCACCATTGATGAAGTGAACTTTCTTCATGTGAAGAAGATGAAGAAGAAGAAGAAAGAAATATGATAAGTTAATTATATTTGGAAAAGAAAATGAATACTTATCATATTAGAACCATGGTCAAGTGTAGAGAATTAACCAAGGTTAGATTAATGGTTAGGGTTTAAGATGAAGACAAGAATGGTTACAAAGTCAAAGCTTCATGAAGCTTCAACTAAACTCCAAAATTAGCAACCATTCTTTTCTTATCTATTCAAAATAAATAAATAAATAAATAAGTAATAAAAAGAAAACCCTAATCATTAGTTTAACCATGGCTTAATTCATTACACTTAACTATAGTTAAACATGTATCATCAAACATGATACAATCAAGTGTACAAAAGTATATCACATATACAATGTGCACAAACCAAGTGAGAAAATCCGTTTAAAGTGAACCAATACTAGTTAGTGCAAAGTAATATATCAAATATATAATTATGCATTAAATCATTAAATCAACACTTGATTCAATGATCCGGTCATGTCGCACACAACCGACTAGTATTCAATGTATCGGCTTATCGAATCAATACTTGATTCGATACCTAGGTTATATCGCATACAACCATTCGATACAATCATCGTGAGAATAGAATACGGTATCACATACACGCATTATTCTCGGTCCCGCACATATCTCATATGCGCTCCTATTTCGTTTTGCTTGAGCCAGGAAACCTCTGTGTAGGACTCTAAAGACTCGTCAATACGCCGGCAGCAGATGATGATCATATCAAACACCCACAAGCCGCAAGCGGTCTGCTAAACGTAACGGCCACCCGGGTATTGAGCGATCTGAGGATCGACGAGCAAGCCCGCTCACACTCCAGTGAATCCGACCAGTAACACTACCGTACAGTCCGGTCTGATCGTCTGATATGTCGTATATCTCGCCTAGGGGTGGTAAACGTCAGACCCCAATAGCTCGATAAGTCGTGTCGATATGAGGTCTATAACTGTTCGAGAAACTACTGGTAACACTTACCAGTAAATCTCAGCAACCCTGGCCAGGGATTTCCTGTTATAGCCAATCGAACACAGCGCAACATCAACCCCCTATACCGGGAGAGATGAATCCCCTCCTATCGCTCATTGCCTCCATGTGACTCGGGACTGTACCCAAAAACCACCGTTTTGCACGCCCTCTTGGACGTGGTAAGATGGAAATCAAAGCACAGTGGGAACCACACAAGACTCTATGACGATCTCGGGTCAACAGACTACTTTGTACTAGTGTCACCAGAGAACTGCCATCTGACGTGAGGTATAATACCATCTGGGAGTTCTCGGCGAGTCCGTCCAGTGTACCCAGTCTCTACTAAGCACCCGTATATCATCTCTGATGTCAAACACCAATGGATATGGGATCATCCATCGCCCATCTGTATGGGTCGAGAAGGTATACGCTAGTCTACTCTGGTATATCGATGCCCCGTCTCGATACACCCACGACTAGGGACTTTGAAGGATGTACTTATGGACTACCATGTCCCCACTAGTATGATCCGCATCATAGTCCAGGTAGTCAAGCACACATCCTAAGGGCTTTACCAACATGTAACAGAGAGACAATCAGTATACACGTTAAGGTAAAGAGCAACCAGATAGCATACTATCATGTCGAGCAAGAAAGTCCTCCCTATATATGTCCCAGCATCCACTACAATATACATCCAATGTACAGTAATGGCCTCTAGGGCATACATATAACTAACAGAAACAACATAGACATAAAAAAAAGGATGATAACTAGCGGAAGATGCGCAAAGAAGATTATAACAAACAAACTTGTACAGCCTCATAATTAATTCAAAAAATGAAAGTTATGATTTCACCTTTCAAATTAATATCGATGTCTACTTTAGTAACTATTTTTGGACTAAAATATTGTGTAACTAAAATAAAATATATACAGTTTTAGTTACATATCTGTAACTAGAGATTTTATTTCATATATATATATATATATATATATATATAGATATATATATATAAACAGTTTCTTAAGATATCTAGTAAGTTACATGAGAATCTAATCAGTTTTTTAAGATATCTAACCAGCTACATGAAATATCTAAACAGTTTTCTAAGATATCTAACCATTTTCCTGAGATATCTAACTAATTATATAAGATATCTAACCAATTTCATACAATATTTAACAAATTACTTAAGATATCTAACCAGTTAGATAAGATAGTTAAACAGTTTTCTAATATATCTAATCATTTGCATGAGATCTCTAACCAAATAAATGAGATATGTAACCAGTTTCCTTACATATCTAACCACTATCCTAAGATATGTATATTCTTTCCTGCCACATGTATATATCTTGTGATATTTAAATACTTCCATATAATTCATACATTTAACATAAAACTATAAACACAAAAAGCAATTATCTACTACAAATTTCTCAAAAATGCAATATCTCAGGTATAAATACAAAAAATACATAATCATGTGACAAATAAATATATGTACAAATATAAAAGTCCATAACCATAATACAGGTTACAAAATGTATAACTAATTATTTGACAATTTACCAAAAAAATAAGTAAATGCATTTCCAATAATGAAATGAATGAATTGCACCAAGTGGTTTTTAGTGTTTGTTTGAGATGAAAATAGGATATTTTTTTAACAATGAGCTAATTTTTCATCTCCTCCCTTGTTTGTTTGGAAGGTAAAATGCATCTTTAAATAACATATCTCACACTTTTTGTTTGCTTTTAAAAGGATAAATATAATCTCCAATTCCCATGTGACCCATTATACATAATTAAAAAAATATCTAGTCAAAGAATGTGTCAGGTTTTCCAACCTTTCTCTGCAACTTGAGAGGAAATGCATTTCCATCTTTTTTTATGATGTGGGGGCTCAACTTTGTAGCATTTCTTAGTGACAGATGTCAGATCACATCAAGATATTATCTTCCGTATATCTGTTGTCGGCACTGATGGAAGGCCGAGATTGAGTTGGAGGTTGCCTCCTGAAGCGTGTGGATCTCAATGGGTTTGAGGTGGTTGAGACCGAGCTACCTGCAATGAAGTCCCAGGGTGGTTGTACCACCGAGGACCCTCCGACGATCAAGTTAGACCGGATATTTGAGCAGAGTAACGGCCTAGTAGGGAAAGAATCACTTACTTGAACCATCTGGAAGAGGGGTTTATATAGTGGTGGCAGCAGGAAGGCAGACGCGAGAATCACGCCGGCCGTTACGCTCCCGGCGTCACGCCCGCGTGACGGGCGGGATCTCCCATTGATGACGAGACAGGCTCGTTAATGGGGGATCGTGATGGCGTGGAACGCGGGACGTGGCCGGCGGATATCTCGCGCATGGCGAGATTCACGGAGCCGTGGCGAAGGTGCCTGTGATCAGCGCTGCGGGTCGGTCAGTGAGACCGAGGAAGATGAGCTTGACGGGAGGCTCGGGGACAAGCCGGAGGCCGAGGTATCTTGGTTCTGCGATAGCCCGGAGGCGAGCTGAGAGGGCTGAGGAGGCTCAGCCCGAAGGAAGGCTCGGAGGCGAGCCGGATGGTCGAGGAAGCTCGGGCCTGTGATAGCTCGGAGTAGAGCAAAGGGACAGTTGGCTTGCCTGCTGAAGTGCTCGGGGGCAAGGAGTGGGGTGCAATCTCAGAGACAGGGTTTGAGGGAAGCCCCCACTGTAGCATACTGGTTCCCCCTCCGTGGCCCTCAGGGGCCTAACTGGCTTACGCATGTGACACATCATCCGCCACGTGTCATGATATAAGGAATTACCGTTATTGAGCATCATCATTAGCCCCCCACTCTCGTTCCGATCTATTTATGGGTCGGGTCGAGAGTAGACTGCTTGGTTCTTTCTATGCGGCTTAGCGCTGGTAATTCCTCATAGTGGATTGTTCGGGAACGACACGGTGTTCTTGTTGTCGCGCATCGAGTATGAGTCGGACGAAGGACGAGTGTGGGAAGGTCGGTATCCTTCCTTTGCCGGAGTTGAGGCGCTGATCGCGCGTTGAGTATGAGTTTATTCGGCGGGTCTTGGATCCGTGTCTTTGTAGGGTAGGAAGCTAGGATGCGCCAAGAAGGAAGCCACTCGGCGGCCTCGCGACGAGGGCTTCGGACCCACCGCGTTGATGGGCAGGAGGATGCCCGCTGGGGATGCGCAGAGCAGGGGGAAACTCGACGGCCTCGTGAGGAGGGCTTCAGATCCTCAGCGTCGGATGGGCAGGAGGCTGTCCGCTGGCGATGCGTCGAGCAGGAAGGAACTCGGCGGCCTCGCGAGGAGGGCTTCAGATCCTCAGAGTCTGATGGGCAGGAGGCTACTCGCCAGGGATAGCCGAGCAGGGGTGAGCCCGGTTGCCTCTTGGCGAGGGCTTAGATCCTTAGCGCGGAAGGGGCCGTAAGGGGCTTGCTAAGGACGGGCAGAGCAGGGTTCCTGCCCGGTGCCTCTTGGCGAGGGCTTTGATCTCTGGCGTTGTGGGGTAGGGAACTACCAGGCAAGGATAACTGAGCAAGAGCGAGCTCGATTGCCTCTTGATGAGGGCTTTGATCCTTAGCGTGGGAGGGGCCGTAAGGGACCTGCTAAGGACGGGCCGAGCAGGGTTGCTGCTCAGTTGCCTCTTGGCGAGGGCTTCGATCCCTGGCGTTGCGGGGTAGGGAACTACCAGCCAGGGATAACCGACCAAGGGCGAGCCCGGTTACCTCTTGGTGAGGGCTTTGATCCTTAGCACGGGAGTGGCCGTAAGGGGCCTGCTAAGGACAGGCCGAGCAGTGAAGCTGCTCAGTTGCCTCTTGGCGAGAGCTTCGATCCCTGGCGTTGGACGGGCCGCAAGAGGCCTGCTAAGGATGGACCGAGCAGTGAAACTGATCAGTTGCCTCTTAGCGAGGGCTTCGATCCCTGGCGTTGCGGGGTAGGGAACTACCAGCCAGGGATAACCGAGCAAGGGCGAGCCCGGTTGCCTCTTGGTGAGGGCTTTGATCCTTAACACGGGAGGGGCCGTAAGGGGCCTGCTAAGGACGGGCCGAGTAGTGAAGCTACTCAATTACCTCTTGGCGAGGGCTTCGATCCCTAGCGTTGCGGGGTAGGGAACTACCAGCCAGAGATAACCGAGCAAGGGCGAGCCCAGTTGCCTCTCGGTGAGGGCTTCGATCCTTAGCGCGGGCCGAGCCACAAGAGGCCTGCTAAAGATGGACAGAGCAGTGAAGCTGTTCAATTGCCTCTTGGCGAGGGCTTTGATCCCTGGCGTTGCGGGGTAGGGAACTACCAGCCAAGATAACCAAGCAAGGGCGAGCCCGATTGCCTCTTGATGAGGTCTTTGATCCTTAGCGCGGGAGGGGCCGTAAGGGGCCTGCTAAGAACGGGCCAAGCAGGATTGCTGCCCGGTGCCTCTTGGTGAGGGCTTTGATCCTTAAGGACGGGCTGAGCAGGGTTACTTCCCGGTGCCTCTTGGCGAGGGCTTTGATCTCTGGCGTTGTGGGGTAGGGAACTACCAGCCAGGGATAACCGAGTAAGGGCGAGCCCGATTGCCTCTTGATGAGGGCTTTGATCCTTACCGCGGGAGGGGCCGTAAGGGGCCTGCTAAGGACAGGCAGAGCAGGGTTGCTGCCCGGTGCCTCTTGGCGAGGGCTTTGATCCTTAAGGACGGGCCGAGAAGGGCTACTGCCCGGTGCCTCTTAGCGAGGGCTTTGATCTCTGGCGTTGTAGGGTAGGGAACTACCAGCCAGGGATAATCGAGTAAGGGCGAGCCTGATTGCCTCTTGATGAGGGCTTTGATCTTTAGCGCAGGAGGGGCCGTAAGGGGCCTGCTAAGGACGGGCTGAGCAGGGTTGCTGCCCGGTGCCTCTTGGCGAGGGCTTTGATCCTTAAGGACGGGCCAAGCAGGGTTACTGCCCGGTGCCTCTTGGCGAGGGCTTTGATCTCTGGCGTTGTGGGGTAGGAAACTACCAGCCAGGGATAACCGAGCAAGGGCGAGCCCGATTGCTTCTTGATGAGGGCTTTGATCTTTAGCGCGGGAGGGGCCGTAAGGGGCCTGCTAAGGACAGGCCGAGCAGGGTTGCTGCCCGGTGCCTCTTGGCGAGGGCTTTGATATCTGGCGTTGTGGGGGTAGGGAACTACCAGCCAGGGATAACCGAGCAAGGGCGAGCCCGATTGTCTCTTGATGAGGGCTTTGATCCTTAGCACGGAGGGGCCATAAGGGGCCTGCTAAGTACGGGCCGAGCAGGGTTGCTACTCAGTTGCCTCTTGGCGAGGGCTTCCATCCCTGGCGTTGCGGGGTAGGGAACTACCAGCCAAGGATAACCAAGCAAGGGCGAGCCCGATTGCCTCTTGATGAGGGCTTTGATCCTTAGCGTGGGAGGGGCCGTAAGGGGCCTGCTGAGGACGGGCCGAGCAGGGTTGCTGCTCGGTGCCTCTTGGCGAGGGTTTTGATCTCTGGCATTGTGGGGTAGGGAACTACCGGCCAGGGATAACCGAGCAAGGGCGAGCCCGATTGCCTCCTGATGAGGGGTTTGATCCTTAGCGAGGGAGGGGCCGTAAGGCGCCTGCTAAGGACGGGCCGAGCAGGGTTGCTGCTCAGTTGCCTCTTGGTGAGGGTTTCGATCCTTAGCGCGGGACGGGCCGCAAGAGGCCTGCTAAGGATGGACCGAGCAGTGAAGCTGCTCAGTTTTCTTCTTCTCTTCCCTGCCCCTTTTCTTCTGATCAGCTTGCTCTGTTCATGGCAAGTTGGCGTTCACCTCGGACTCAAGCTGGATCTCACGTTCGGTCCAGGCCTTTACCTCGGTTATGGTCTTAGGTTGCGCTAATGCAAATGAGCGTAGCCACTCCTTGTTTCTAAGACCTGACGGAGTGCCGTAATGATCGTCTCATCCCGGTGTTCTGGGACTTCGAGGAGGGCATTGTAGAAGCGGGTTACGTACCCTTTGATGGTTTCCTAGCGAGGTAGTCTTTTAGCTGTCGTGACGAGACCCGTCCGTGTGACCCCATCGAGGGAGGGGGTGTCGGTCATGCCTGGGCGTAAGCGAGCTGACTGACACCTCTTCGGGAGGGACAGGTGCGCGATGAGGCTCGGGGCGAGGCGCTCTGGTGATGGACCTCGGTGTTGAACTGTGGGGCGCCCAGCGGGTCATGGAATATGTTGGCCTGGGAGATCTGCGGCCGTGGGAGGCAGCGAGGTGATGGTCGGCAGTGCCAACGCGTGCAGAGTCTTTTCTCCCTCTGTTGGGGTCCCGGTCCCGAGGTGGGGGAGCGGCGACCTGGGGAGCTTGCCCTGCCGTTTGGACACGGAGAGCGCATCCACGAAGGACGCGAGTCGATCTATCCGGGCGGCTAGGGCGTTGATGGAGTTCGGGGGAGGAGATTCGTCCGCGCCTCCATTGTGAGGAAGGCGGCGGCTAGTGCTTGGATCGTCGCGATGATCGCTCGTCATTGAGTCGAGATCGGAAGATGAATTTTGTTCAGTAGAATCAAGAAGTTCCCATAGAAGGCGCCAGCTGACGGATGTCGGATCACGTCAAGATGTTACCTTCCGTAGATCTGTTGTCGGCGATGATAGACGGCTGAGATTGAGTTGGAGGTTGCCTTCTGAAGCGTGTGGATCTCAATGGGTTTGAGGTGGTTGAGGCCGAGCTACCTGTAAGGAAGTCCCGGTGTGGTTGTACCACCGGGACCCTCCGACGATCAAGTTAGATCGGATATTTGAGCAGAGTAACGGCCTAGTGGGAAAAGAATCACTTACTTGAACCGTCCGAAAGAGAGGTTTATATAGTGGTGGCAATAGGCAGGCAGGCGCGAGAATCACGCCGGCAGTTGCGCTCCCGGCGTCACGCCCGCGTGACGGGCAGGATCTCCCATTGTAACACCCGAGCCCAATAATGCTAATTCTGTTACTGGTTGAGTGGTTGACATTGCTCATTTCATTTGTCTTGCTTGTTTGGTGCTTCTTGCTAAAATTTAACCGGCTAAGTCATTTTTGTCTATAACAAATTTTAACACCTAAAATGAAATTAAAAATATCCATATTGGCCTACTCGTCACCCCTTGCCGCGTGGTAGCGTCCGTGCGTCGAGTTTTCATCCCGTTCGGTGAAACGGGCAAGTTTGGACGGCTACGCGCGCGTGCGAGTGTCCGACTTGGGGGCATGCATTTTAATCATAAGACATCTCATTTTAAAATTTGGAACTCGCTTAAAATCCTATTATTTGAATTTCAAATATTTGGGCGCAACCCGGGCGCGATTTGGAAATGTTTCATTTAGCGCCAAAATACCCATTTAATTTAATAATCTAAAACTTTATATTATATATATTCTGTTACTTAAACTAACGATTTAAATCTTTTAAATCTTTATTTTATTTTTCCTTTACAACTCCCCAGCCAATCACGAGGGACTTAATCCCTCGTGGGCCCCACCTTTCACTCTCTCTCTCTCTCTCCGTCTCTCTATCTCTCTCTCTCTCTCTACCTCTACCTCTCTCCTACGCTAATCTCTCTCTCTCACCCTATAATCTCTCTCTCTCTCTATCCCTATATTATATTTTCCTAACTTCCTCGTCTTCAGAGAAACCCCACGAGAAACCCCACGAGAACCCCATCGAACCCTAGCTGTCTCCGCTTGCCGTCGCCGCCGCAGCCCCCACGCCGACGACACCACCACCATCACCCTCGTCGCAGCCGCTACCCCCTCCTTCCTCCCTTCTCCCTCCTTCCAGCGCCTGCAACCCAACACCAGAGCCACCCGCACCGTCGCCGTGCTCGCCGTCGCCGCCGCATCTCGTCGCCGACGACGCCAGCATCTTCCCTTCGCCCTCGTCCCGACCTCTCCACCTTCCTCCTCTTCCCCTGCGACCAGAACCCGGCCTTTACCTCCCCTCATCGCAGCACCACCTGATCCAGCAACCTTTGGCCGGATCTGCCGCGTTCACTGCTCCTCGCCGGCGCCCATCGCCGTCGACCCCGTCGCGGTTGCCACCCTTGCTATCCCTGTAAGCTTCTCTTTACCTTCTCCCTTCGTTTTACCCCCTCGCTGGTCGATCGTTGTCCATGCATCGTATTTTGCTAACTTCGTCGCTGTTTTGACATTTCGCCGGAATCCGGCCGTGCCGACGACTTGACCCGACTTTCCAGCAAAGTACTCCGGTCCGCGTGGCCCCGCTGTTCGTTGTTTGGACTCGATCCGTGACCCGTGCATCAGTCGCGTGTTTTCCGCCGACGTTACGTTCGTGTTTTCCGGTTTGCGAAACCGTCGAGGCAAGTATTACTTGCTACATGCTATGTTATACCAATTAAGTGTGCTTGATTCATAAAACTTGCAAAGATTAACTAGTGTAGTTACTTTTCTCATTTGGACGAAATATGATTTATATCATGATACAGTAACCTAAACCGTATTTTGCCACTGTAACCCTAATAACAAAATTACCAGTTAATCATTTTGCTATTTAAAGGACGATAGCCGTACACATATAGCTTCATTACCTTCTGATATTGATATTGCACTACCTTGTGATTATTGCACCCCAAGGGTGCTCGAGCCTGTTAATATGATAATACAACTGCACCATATTAATGCACCATTGTGATTAAATGAACTGTTGTTGTTGTTTACTTTATTTCCTGCTGTTATTCCTTATTCGATTATATACCTGTTATGAGCACACCCTCGATTGCGTTACATATTGACCCGACCTTGATACACATGACATATATACATACCGATGCACCGGACATGGTACCCTTTACTACCAACTCAACCTGTTGTACCATGACCTGACCTGTTACCTGATCTCATGCCTAATGCCAACAAACCTGACTTGGGGTCCTCATGGACCATTCCTGTTGTCTATCCAGACAAACCTGCTTTTACCTGATCCTGTGTTGGCATTAGTTCTTGATTACTGAATACATGACCTGATATACATAACTTGGGGGTATGGGGAAATCAAAGGTGAAACCGACTTGTAACTCAACAGTTCGATACCTGTTCTGATCAGTCTTACGGGCTCGGCCAGCCCCGGAGTGATGATGCTGACGTCACTCGCCCATCCTGCTACTTGTTACTGCCTAGCGGCACGTCTCGGATTCAGCCCCGAAGGTCTTGACCGTGGTCCCGGGCATGCACGGGATACTATTGAGTTACATCGACGAGTCATCAATTGATTTCAAAGACTTTAGAATAGAAACCTAATAGAACAGTTTAGTTACCCACTGCACACTACCCTGCACTGTTGTTTCATATTATTGCTTCATTCATGTTTATCCCTGCATTGCTTATTACCATGTTCATATTATATTATTGGTTGACATGACGCGCTGACGTCTGGGTTTTGCATGGCCCAGATTCTTTACCACTGTCGCCGACCGAGCAGGAGTACTTCAGCCAGCAGGCTGATTTGTGAGTTCTATAGCGATTAGTTCATTTATTTCATTTTATTTCTAGATGTGAGCCCGCATTATGGGACGTACTTTTCTATTTATTGTATTGGATCATTTGCTTCCGCACTTGTTTATTTTTTATTCTTGTTATTCTGGATTTGGACATGTGTTAGATAGTTTATTTATCTTGTTCTTGATATCTCTACAGCCGTAATGTGACTGTGGATGGATACTTCCTACCCACAGGAAGCATGGTTGGCTATGTCACGTGCCCAATCTTGCGTACTCTGGGAAGCGGGGCGTGACATGGTTCTTTTGGTATCAGAGCGATAGGTTAGTTGGGTTGATTCTTTTGTAGTTGGGTATTGTACCCGAAACACGAATCAGAATACCCGTGCTTAGGAAACATGTCCTGCCACCTTGACAGTTTTACCATTCTTGAATCACATTCTTCCTGATTATATCGTTTACGGCGTGCAAACTTACTTTGCATTGTCGACTCGAAAACCTGATTCCTTGTTATCTCTAGGACTTAGGCGACTTGGGTGGAGTTAAGTAATTGTGGCTATGATACCGCGGCATAGCTACAATGCGGTACTCTATTTAAGTATCTTGGAGTTCTAGCCTTGATCCATATTCAGAATCTATCAGCATGCTAATATTGGGTGTTTTGAGTTCAGGATGATGGCAGGTAAGAATTTGAAGACGTACCAGAGACGTGTGGACGAAGCCGCCATGCTTGGAGTGATAAGAAGAATGCTGGAAAATCAGAAGAGGCATACTGAGCTGATCCAGCAGCAAGCAGATTCGTTTCAGGAGGGTTTGCAGGCCATTCGGCAGTCTGTAAACAACGCTGGAGCGAAACCAGTTGACCGGGTAGGGACCGTGGCAGATTTCAGACATTTGGGTCCGACTACATTCACTGGTTTGGAGGAGCCGTTGTCAGCCAAGCAGTGGCTAGTGACACGGAGAATTTGCTGATTGCGGCACAGATTCCAGATGACAAAGGAGTTGATGTGGTGCGCACTCAGCTAGTAGATTACGCCCGAGAGTGGTGGCTTGCGGAAGAGACCCGCTTGCCCAAGCCTATCAGTTGGGCGGATTTATCTAAGAGTTTCTTGGAGAAATTCTTCCTGCAGACTGCACGGGAGGAAATGGAAGAGAAGTTCATCGGACTAAGGAGGAATGGAGCAACCGGGGACGTGCATGCAGCAGAATGGACGAGACTCAGTAGTTTCGCTGGACCTTTAGCTGTCAACGATGCAGACAGCAGTTGCGGGAAGGAAGCAGTTTTGTCGGGCCAGTCGAGTTTAGGGCTAGGCTGACAAATAATATTATTGCATCTTTAGAGGTTGATCGTGGTGAAGAGCCGGCGGTTGTTCGCGACTTTATGGACGTATTTGAAGATATATCGGGCTTACCGCCGAAGCGAGACGTGGAGTTCGCGATTGACCTTACTCCGGTGCAGCGCCAGTATCTAAATCTTATTATCCGATGGCACCAGTGGAATTGGAAGAAGTTAAGAAGCAAGTTGGTGAATTACTTGAGAAGGGTTGGATTCGAAGCAGCAACTCGCCTTGGGGAGCTCCAGTTCTTTTAGTGAAGAAGAAGGATGGCACGAGAAGGATGTGCATTGATTATCGAGAATTAAACCGGGTGACTATTAAGAACAAGTACCCGATCCCTCGTATTGGAGAACTTTTTGAGCAGCTTAGTGGCGCGAGAGTATTCTCGAAACTGGATTTGCGATCCGGATATCATCAGGTCCGAGTGAAAGCAGAAGATATTTGCAAGACGGCGTTTCGAACTCGGTATGGACATTTCGAGTATCTAGTGATGCCCTTCGGAGTAACGAATGCGCCGGCAATATTCATGGATTTGATGAACCGAGTCTTTTCACCATTCTTGGACCAGTTTATTGTGGTATTCATTGACGATATTCTGGTGTACTCGAAGAGTCCGGAGGAGCATGCTGAGCATTTAAAGATCGCACTGCAGACGCTGAGACAGGAGAAATTGTATGCGAAGAGGAGTAAGTGCGAATTCTGGCTGGAAGAAGTGAAGTTTCTGGGGCATGTTGTGTCGGGCGATGGAATCGCCATCGATCCCGAGAAGATTACAGCAGTTCGAGATTGTCCTATTTCAAGAAATGTGGCTGAGATAAGAAGCTTCATTGGACTTGCCGGATACTACAGGAGATTTGTGGAGAACTTTGCTCGTCTGGCAGAGCCATTGACCAAGCTTACGCGCAAGAAGGTACCTTTTGTATGGACGGATAAATATGCATTAGCTTTTGAGACGTTGAAGCAGAAGTTGATAACCGCCCCTATTCTGACTGTGCCAGACAATTCCGGAGGATTGGTGATTCACAGCGACGCATATGGGAAAGGATTGGGATGTGTTTTGATGCAGCATGGGAAGGTTGTAGCATACGCATCGAGACAGTTGAAGACCCACGAGAAGAATTATCCAACTCATGACTTGGAGCTTGAGGCTGTGAATTTCGCTTGAAGATTTGGAGACACTACCTTTTGGGCCAAAGAGTCGAAGTTTTTACAGATCATAAGAGCTTGAAGTATGTGTTCACACAGAAGGAGCTTAACATGAGGCAGCGTAGATGGTTGGAGCTGATGGCTGACCATGATCTTGATCTTAAGTACCATCCGGGGAAGGTTAACGTCGTGCCGAATGCGCTTAGTCGGTTACCAGCGATTCAGGTATTGACTACACAGAGGGAGATCATTGCGGATTTTCGAAGATTTGACTTGGAGGTTGTGCTACCACATTCTACAGGACAGTTGATGCAGTTGCAAGTACAGTCGTCCTTAGTTGAGAAGATTAAAGCAGCACAATCGCAGGATCCTAGACTGCAAAGGTTTCGAGAGCAGGTTGAAGCCGGACTGCGAACAGATTTACTGGTCCACGAAGACGGTTCGTTGAGATATGGTAGCCGTGTGTGTGTGCCAAAGGGGGATATGCGTGAAGAGCTTATGAAGGAGGCACACAGTTCAGCTTACTCTGTACATCCGGGAGGTACAAAGATGTATCGAGATATTCGACAGCATTTCTGGTGGGAAGGCATGAAACGGGAGATTGCTCGCTTCGTGGCTAAGTGCTTGGTATGTCAGCAAGTCAAGGCTGAACACCAAAGGGTTGCTGGTTTGTTGCAACCACTTCCGATTCCTCAGTGGAAGTGGGAACATATAACCATGGATTTCGTGACGGCTTTACCGCGGAGTCCAAAGGGCAACAATGCAGTATGGGTGATTGTCGATCGGTTGACCAAGGCTGCTCACTTTATTCCTTTTCGGGTTGGTCAATCGACGGAGACTTTGGCAGAGCGGTACATGCAGGAGATTGTAAGATTGCATGGAGTACCGGTGAGCATCGTGTCCGATCGGGACACTCGGTTCTTGTCACACTTCTGGAGGAGTTTACAAGAAAGTTTGGGGACTCGATTGAAGTTTAGCACAGCTTATCATCCTCAAACTGATGGGCAGTCGGAGAGAACGATCCAGACTCTTGAAGATATGTTGAGAGCATGCATGTTGGACTTCAAGGGCCCTTGGGAGGATCACCTACACTTGGTGGAGTTTTCGTACAACAATAGCTTCCAAGGGACTATTCAGATGGCTCCGTTTGAAGCTTTATATGGTCGTAAGTGCCGTTCACCTGTCTGTGGGATGATGTTGGTGAACGAAGGTTATTAGGACCAGATTTGGTAGTACAGACAGTCGAGAAGGTGAATACAATCAGGAAGCATATGAAGGCAACTCAAGACAGACAGAAAAGTTGGGCTGACACGTCAAGAAGACCTCTAGAGTTCGCCGTGGGTGATTTGGTATTCTTGAAGATATCACCGACTAGGGGAGTGATTTTGTTTTGGGAGTCGGGGAAAGCTTAGTCCTCGATTCGTTGGACCCTTCGAGATATTGGAGCGTGTTGGAGAGGTAGCGTACCGTTTGGCGTTACCACAGTCCTTGGCAGGTGTGCACGATGTGTTTCATGTATCTCAACTATGAAGGTATGTCCGAGATGAAACCCACGTTTTGGATCATTCAGAGTTAACTGTACGGGAGGACCTAACTTTTGAGGAGCGACCGGTTGAAATCAAGGATCGAAGGGAAAAGGTTCTTAAAGAACAAGGTTATCCCTCTTGTGCTAGTCTCCTGGGGTAATCGATCGCATGGAGAATCCACTTGGGAGCGAGAAGACGAGATCCGGCAGAAGTTTCCCCACCTTTTCCTGTAGTTATCTACTTTGTATTCTTGGAATTTCGAGGACGAAATTCTTTTTGTAGTTGGGTATGATGTAACACCCGAGCCCAATAATGCTAATTCTGTTACTGGTTGAGTGGTTGACATTGCTCATTTCATTTGTCTTGCTTGTTTGGTGCTTCTTGCTAAATTTTAACCGGCTAAGTCATTTTTGTCTATAACAAATTTTAACACCTAAAATGAAATTAAAAATATCCATATTGGCCTACTCGTCACCCCTTGCCGCGTGGTAGCGTCCGTGCGTCGAGTTTTCATCCCGTTCGGTGAAACGGGCAAGTTTGGACGGCTACGCGCGCGTGCGAGTGTCCGACTTGGGGGCATGCATTTTAATCATAAGACATCTCATTTTAAAATTTGGAACTCGCTTAAAATCCTATTATTTGAATTTCAAATATTTGGGCGCAACCCGGACGCGATTTGGAAATGTTTCATTTAGCGCCAAAATACCCATTTAATTTAATAATCTAAAACTTTATATTATATATATTCTGTTACTTAAACTAACGATTTAAATCTTTTAAATCTTTATTTTATTTTTCCTTTACAACTCCCCAGCCAATCACGAGGGACTTAATCCCTCGTGGGCCCCACCTTTCACTCTCTCTCTCTCTCCGTCTCTCTATCTCTCTCTCTCTCTACCTCTACCTCTCTCCTACGCTAATCTCTCTCTCTCACCCTATAATCTCTCTCTCTCTCTATCCCTATATTATATTTTCCTAACTTCCTCGTCTTCAGAGAAACCCCATGAGAAACCCCACGAGAACCCCATCGAACCCTAGCCGTCTCCGCTTGCCGTCGCCGCCGCAGCCCCCGCGCCGACGACACCACCACTATCACCCTCGTCGCAGCCGCTACCCCCTCCTTCCTCCCTTCTCCCTCCTTCCAGCGCCTGCAACCCAACACCAGAGCCACCCGCACCGTCGCCGTGCTCGCCGTCGCCGCCGCATCTCGTCGCCGACGACGCCAGCATCTTCCCTTCGCCCTCGTCCCGACCTCTCCACCTTCCTCCTCTTCCCCTGCGACCAGAACCCGGCCTTTACCTCCCCTCATCGCAGCACCACCTGATCCAGCAACCTTTGGCCGGATCTGCCGCGTTCACTGCTCCTCGCCGGCGCCCATCGCCGTCGACCCCGTCGCGGTTGCCAACCTTGCTATCCCTGTAAGCTTCTCTTTACCTTCTCCCTTCGTTTTACCCCCTCGCTGGTCGATCGTTGTCCATGCATCGTATTTTGCTAACTTCGTCGCTGTTTTGACATTTCGCCGGAATCCGACCATGCCGACGACTTGACCCGACTTTCCAGCGAAGTACTCCGGTCCGCGTGGCCCCGCTGTTCGTTGTTTGGACTCGATCCGTGACCTGTGCATCAGTCGCGTGTTTTCCGCCGACGTTACGTTCGTGTTTTCCGGTTTGCGAAACCGTCGAAGCAAGTATTACTTGCTACATGCTATGTTATACCAATTAAGTGTGCTTGACTCATAAAACTTGCAAAGATTAACTAGTGTAGTTACTTTTCTCATTTGGACGAAATATGATTTATATCATGATACAGTAACCTAAACCGTATTTTGCCACTGTAACCCTAATAACAAAATTACCAGTTAATCATTTTGCTATTTAAAGGACGATAGCCGTACACATATAGCTTCATTACCTTCTGATATTGATATTGCACTACCTTGTGATTATTGCACCCCAAGGGTGCTCGAGCCTGTTAATATGATAATACAACTGCACCATATTAATGCACCATTGTGATTAAATGAACTGTTGTTGTTGTTTACTTTATTTCCTGCTGTTATTCCTTATTCGATTATATACCTGTTATGAGCACACCCTCGATTGCGTTACATATTGACCCGACCTTGATACACATGACATATATACATACCGATGCACCGGACATGGTACCCTTTACTACCAACTCAACCTGTTGTACCATGACCTGACCTGTTACCTGATCTCATGCCTAATGCCAACAAACCTGACTTGGGGTCCTCATGGACCATTCCTGTTGTCTATCCAGACAAACCTGCTTTTACCTGATCCTGTGTTGGCATTAGTTCTTGATTACTGAATACATGACCTGACATACATAACTTGGGGGTATGGGGAAATCAAAGGTGAAACCGACTTGTAACTCAACAGTTCGATACCTGTTCTGATCAGTCTTACGGGCTCGGCCAGCCCCGGAGTGATGATGCTGACGTCACTCGCCCATCCTGCTACTTGTTACTGCCTAGCGGCACGTCTCGGATTCAGCCCTGAGGGTCTTGACCGTGGTCCCGGGCATGCACGGGATACTATTGAGTTACATCGACGAGTCATCAATTGATTTCAAAGACTTTAGAATAGAAACCTGATAGAACAGTTTAGTTACCCACTGCACACTACCCTGCACTGTTGTTTCATATTATTGCTTCATTCATGTTTATCCCTGCATTGCTTATTACCATGTTCATATTATATTATTGGTTGACATGACGCGCTGACGTCTGGGTTTTGCATGGCCCAGATTCTTTACCACTGTCGCCGACCGAGCAGGAGTACTTCAGCCAGCAGGCTGATTTGTGAGTTCTGTAGCGATTAGTTCATTTATTTCATTTTATTTTCAGATGTGAGCCCGCATTATGGGACGTACTTTTCTATTTATTGTATTGGATCATTTGCTTCCGCACTTGTTTATTTTTGACTCTTGTTATTCTGGATTTGGACATGTGTTAGATAGTTTATTTATCTTGTTCTTGATATCTCTACAGCCGTAATGTGACTGTGGATGGATACTTCCTACCCACAGGAAGCATGGTTGGCTATGTCACGTGCCCAATCTTGCGTACTCTGGGAAGCGGGGCGTGACACCCATTAATGACGAGACAGGCTCGTTAATGGGGGATCGTGATGGCGTGGAACGCGGAACGTGGTCGGCGGATATCTCGCGCATGGCGAGGTTCGCGGAGCCATGGCGAAGGTGCCTATGATCAGCGCTGCGAGTCAGTCGGTGAGACCGAGGAAGATGAGCTCGACGGGAGGCTCGAGGACGAGCGGAAGGCCGAGGTATCTTGGTTCTGCGATAGCCCGGAGGCGAGCTAAGAGGGCTGAGGAGGCTCGGCCCGAAGGAAGGCTCGGAGGCGAGCCGGATGACCGAGGAAGCTCGAGCTTGTGATAGCTCGGAGTAGAGCAAAGGGACAGTTGGCTTGGCTGCTGAAGTGCTCGGGGGTAAGGAGTGAGGTGCAACCTCAGAGACAGGGTTTGAGGGAAGCCCCCACTGTAGCACACCGGTTCCCCCTCCGTGGTCCTCAGGGGCCTAACTGGCTTATGCATATGACACGTCATCCGCCACGTGTCATGATATAAGGAATTACCGTTATTGAGCATCATCACTTAGGCTTGTATCCCATCCAAACAATGGAAAAAAGCCTCAGAGCGTGGAAAAGATGGGTTCTACAATAGGTTGTCAAAGGATTTCAATTGCTTTCCTTGCATTTTTCATCTAACCAAACACCCCCTGAGCCAAGATAGTGAAGACGACGGTGGAATGTTGGATCTCCAACCAATAGCAAAAGATGAAGTGGTTGAGAAGTCTTTCTCAAGATCATGGATAAAAAAGTTGCTGCAACTCTTGAACCTTCCCAGCTTAAACTGTTTCGATAAGACCATAGATCTTATCAACCATGTTCGCTCCTTCAAAGCATTGCTTTGATTGCAATCATGAGCCCATGACTCGAGATGGCTTTCCAAATATCGTTAAAAATAACCATTTTACCCTTGTCTTCTTGCTCAATCCTCCATCAAACACCATTCTTCTGTTTGCTTTCAATTTCCAACACCATTTACTTTCAACCACAATAAAAATGCACTCACCTAAAATCATAATTCTCTTAATCTTTCTTTCGAGCCATCTTGAACCATTTTCATAAATAACAGGCTTCATGAATAACAAACAATTATTTTATTTTTACCAAGGGCCTGTTTGGTTTGAGGATTTGTTAGAATCCTAGGATTAAATAATTTTGTATTTAGTTAGAGGATTAGGATTTCTAGGATTCCTTTGTTTTTTATGAGGCCCACCACAAAACATGGATTCCTGAATCCTAAATTTTTTTGAAGGATTTTCAAGGATTTTGCACTATTCATTATACTTTTAGATGGGACCCGTGTACTTTATTTATTTAATAATTCTCTATCTATCTCTCTCTAAATTCCTCAAATCCAAATCCCACTTTATTTTCACCAACCAAACAAAGATTACAAGAATCTACAAATCCAATACTAGAAATCTAAAACCAACCAAATAACAAATTACCAAATCCAGAAATTTTCAACCCTACTATATTGGAATCCAAATTTCATAATCTTGCAACCAAACAGGCCCTAAAGGCCCAAATGTATTAAGTTAGGGAGAATTGAGGATAGATCATGGTTAGGCTAATTAACCTCTAATTATATGATATGATGGAGGTAAATTGTCAAAAAGTTCCTGACCCGGTAGTTATCTAAAAATCCCTGTAAGTTTCGAAATTGTTAAAACGGGCCTACTGTTCAAAATCTTTGTGGAAAAAAAACCCTGTTGTATTTTATTTAGGCCTTATATTCTCTCAACTGCTTGGATTTTATATGCAACTGCTTAAATATTACTGGCAACTAGTATACACGAGGGTGAGGGTTTTGATCATGCCTAAGTGGTTTTGATTAGTCGGCTTTTTTAAAAAGAGCAAAAAGCCCAAGAGTTTATTATACAAGCTTGAAACAGACCAAGGGCTTTTTGACAAGTTGCCCTTTTTAACCAAAAAACAACCGAGAAAATTTGGGGTACCACATAGAAATTTGAAGTTTTGAAGGTCTTTATTAAAAATACAAGATTTAGGGGTTGGGAAAGGGAGGGAAAAAACCAAAAATGGAAGAAAATACACAGTACATGGTAAAAGTTTTCATTCAGTAATCAATATAATGTTGCAATGCATTCCCACAAGGAAAAGACACTGAACAGAAAAAACAAGACCAGCATGCACAGGCAAGTAAGAAACTTGTTACATCTGAGAAGGGGATTTATTCATCATACAAGAAGGCCACAAATCTTTAATAATTGAGACAAAAAATTCGGCATATGGTTGACAAAAACAACAAACCCAGATAAATGAGCATGAAATCAAAATTTCTTTATCCCCAACATTTATCTATTATGCATAATTGAAAGTTAAAATAAAATTGGAGTGGATTTGCTAGGTTGCCATAATTGAAGATAATATTAGGCAACACTATTATCTGCTCTAAATTAAATCTCTTAGGGGAAGCGAACAACCGCCCAATGCAGATCTCAGCTGATCACTTTTGAGACAACCCCTGCACCGACTGTCCGGCCTCCTTCCCGCAGTGCAAATCTTTGCCCTGTCAGAATAAACATAAAGGAGTCAACTAACAAAGACACAGAATAATACAAGACATCAAACTGAAGCAAATTTAAGAATCATTATGCGGAATTTCAAGGACACGTTTTCAAAATTGTGAAAAATTATGGATCATAATTATTAAGTCGAGGCTAACAGACCAAAAATTTCTACTTCAGAAAGGATTTAATTAATTTTAAGAAACAAAAGAGGTAATTTACTCCACATCTAGCCAAAACAATTATCATTAAGAAGATTACTCTTGTAAGTGGTAAAGGGCAATATAGATACTACAGGGTAACACTTGCAATCCAAGGTAAGGTCATTGGGTTTCAAAAATGGTACATAGAATAGGAACATAGAATAAATTAATGATATGATGCGTCCAAACTAGTTAAATGGAAAAATGGGCAGTCACACTTTAATGTTTTGACACAACAACACTGTAATATATTTAGTTTTTCAAATTCTATATTAGCCTAGCAGTAGAGAGAGCATTTCATGAATCTGCATGACATCTAGAGCTTTTCATACTAATCATCCTTTAACGAGTGTAATGAAAAAGAACATAGATCCGGTTGATGATTGGGATGTAAAACAGAACATGTGGACCATGCCCACACATGACTAGCCCCATAGCCCATCACTGCGAAGAGAAGCATTGGCAAGGGCATCTGGCCAGGGGCAGACCTGCATATACCTCAGTGGGGGCACGCACCCTCACTGATATTTTACGGAAAATGAAATACCTATTTCAATCTACTAATGCATAACATATATATGAGAGTAGAATATATATTGTGTTTACAAATTAACATAAAGATACCATTGTTCAAGTAGTTGTGTGGCAAATTACCTAGCATGAGGTTGTGGATTCAATTCACATTATTGCCGTTATAAGTTTTGATTTAATTTAATTGAGTATAAAATCCTATAGTGTAGTTTTTTTTAACTTTTTATTGAGATAATTTGATATTTTAATTTAAATTTTGTTTCATAGATCTTCACAACTATTATAACCAAAACCTCATGACTTGATGTAACCTATTCTGTTTTTCTGTTTTGTTTTGTTTTTTTTGCAAAAAATCAAAAAGATGAGGAAAATTTCTAGCCTCGAGTGCTTCATACCAACAAAGGTATTCTCTCTCTAAAACAATTGCAATTGCAAAAAACCAAAACAAGATTTGTATGGTATAGTCCAGGTTATAAAGTCCTGCAAAAATGTTATGTAAACAATATTTTTTCCCATTAATGATTAAATTAAAATTATATTATATATTTTAATTAAATTCTTTTAATATATGATGTAGTAAGGTTCCATTAGATGGTGATGCCTGGGGACAATGTGACTGCTTAATATTCACATTCACAGGCAATTCCACCTTGCCAGTAATATCAGCAGCCTTCATGTAGAATTGAGGCCTATAATTTGAAAAGAAAGCAGTGAGCCGACCACCTTCATCTTTCGTAAGTACATAAATTTCTGCCTCAAATTTCTTATATGTCTTAAGACTTCCAGGCTTGCAAACAACCTACATGCATTAAATGTGCCATAAAGATAATGCACAAGTCCCCCCAAGAAGATGCACATGCTTAAAAGATATTCAACTTCAAAAACCCACCCTTTAGGAGGAAATCGAGAGTTTCTACATAGGGTATAGATAGGAACAAAACAGGCTACGTTCAGTTGACTGAAGAACAAGTTGCTTCTTTAGTATAATGATGAATTGGTAATTAAACAACAGAGGTGTTCGGAAGTTGATGAAGATTATTGGATTATTTAGATGACTGGTTCATCAGCTGAAATGAATTAGAAAATTTGTTCGCTTGCAATGACAGTACAAAAGAAATAACCGAAGATTCGGGTTAACGTCATGATGTAAAATCTACCTCCAGCAATATTACTCACCTGCCCTCTTTGTACATCTCCGCGTTTTAATCCATGCAGTAGAAGACCAACATTGTCACCAGCCTATAGATGGATAATTACCCACAGTTTAAGACCAAAAAAAGGGGGAACACATGCATAGTAAAGGCATGCAATGACAGTTCACACCACTATACCTCTCCGTGATCAAGGATTTTCTTGAACATTTCAACGCCAGTAACAGTAGTCTTCAATGGACCACCCTGTCAAGGAAAGGAATGCATTAAGGTCACAGATACTTTACAATAACCATCCACATTTTAAATTTCAAATATTGCTGATCCTCCCAAACAATATATTAGCTTGCAATTTAGAGATTTATTTTTCCTGTTTAAAGTTGTATCTTATCTATAGTTGCACATTGCCTTTACGATATTTGACCAGTGCTTATTGATCTTGGCGCACAAAATTACTGTTGGAAAATTGTGTTTGTCATACAACATTTAAATTTATGTGCAGATCAATCACTATCACAGCATAGGACAGTAATTGGAAACAATGTATACATATCTTAGGACATTCAAATTTCAAATATTGCTGATCCACCAATAAAATGATTTAGCTTCCAATTTAGAGAATCCTTTATCCTTTCCAAAATCGTATTTATCTATAGCTGCACATTGCTTAGTCGATATTTGTCCAATGCTAAAGATATTGACCTTGGCACACAAAATTACCGTAGGAAAATTCAGTTTATTATACAGACATTTAAGTTTATGTGCAGAATAATTGCTGTCACAGCATAGGACAGTAGTTGGAGACAATGTATACATGTCTCAGGAAATTGGTGTAGAAAAACTAATAATTGATTCTACTCTTTGAAATATATAGTTTACCACCTAAAACACATTAATTTTAAAATTTTCAGTGCACTCACGTGTGTTATGTAAGAACATAAAATACCTTACTTCATGTAAAATGCCACCCATTACCTATGAAGCACAAACACGGACACTGGACAAGGAAAATTTCGGAGGAAAACACGGGGACACAGCTATATTATTTATATTTAATTATATGAAACAAAATATAAAAAGACATGACAAGAAACAGATGTACTAGTAAAACTTTAAAAGCACAATAAAAATAAGTTTTCTTAAGCTTAAATAATTACATATATATAACTAAAAGTCATACTCATACACACAAGAATACATTCCATAAGAATTAATACATATAAAAATATTAACTCTTTCTACTTGGAGCCGACTTTCATAAACGTAGCTTCATCATCTGCATCAATTTGGACCTTTACTCGCAGCTCGAGTTCATCATGAGAGAAATTTAAAATATCAAACATAATTGTATCCTAGAAAGTATCAAAGTTATCCACATGTATATTCCGCATTCTTGTTTCTCAATCCTCTACGGTATGTAGAAGTGTTAGACATACCTAATTTGGGCCGACAAGGCATAACCATGTCAGACATACATGTCGGACGCAGACACGACAAGCAAATAAAAGTGCCCGTGCCTCCTAGCCCATTACACTTGGACTTGGTTAATTATTTTATATAATAATGGTTTACGAGACTCTGTGTTTTGCTGGAAGTAGCAGAAGACTCAAGACTGCTATAAAGCAACACATGGACCGTAATTAATCATATGATTCTGATACTGCAAGAATTTGCAATTGCTCAAATGAATGTTCCCCGGCTGAGGCTGCTTCGCCCCTTTCTATGTCCCATTTGGTATACTAAGTTTTAGTGCACGTTTTAAACTCTGCTAAATATGCTTGCATATGACAAATCTTCTGACATCAATGCTACAAGGAGTTGACGGATAATAAATGCACATCCCTAGGATTTGATAGAGAGGAGAACAGACAAGATGAAAGCAAAGCACCGCTGTTCTACAGTGAGATTCTTTTGTTGTTGTTAAAGAGATGTGCTGATTCAAATCCCAGTACTACTAGGTTAAATGAAGAATAAGAATAGCCTTTCCATTGATGAATAGTATCGTTGCGGTTAACAAATTGGTGATATTAGATAACATTTAGAAATTAAAATCTTAAGTAATGACATTCTACTTGCTATTATCCAAATTCTACGATGCTCTACATCTAAATTGTATTGCTTCAACGAATTAAGAAGTTAAAATGTAATTATCAGAAATTTCCTAAAACGTGTTGAAACGGTCTTTGCTGGTATAAGCTAACATAACCAACGAGGTCGCACATCATACAAGATAATCAAGTATCGTCACTCTCTCTTGACGGGGTAAAATAACATCAGCAAATGAAGTAGTGGCCTAGTGGGGGAGCAGGGGGGCACATGTACACGTATAGTAAATTACAGCTTTGTCTTCATAACTTACTGGCATTAAACCTAAAATCTCAACATCTTCTCCGGTTTTAATTGTTCCTTGCTCCATGCGTCCAGTTACAACAGTTCCTCGTCCCTGCACACACACACATAAAATCAGAACTGGCTAAACGATTTTTTAATGTATACCTTGAGGAAAGCAGTGTCAAAAAATATTTTCTATTTACATAACATGGTCATCAGGGTGGCAATCGGCCCGGCCCGACCCGACCCTAAGCTCACCTGGCTTGGCCGGTATTCGGGCCGGGCCTCGGGCCGGCCCGAGTGCTCCATGACAGAGCCCGGCCTGGCCCTAGGCCCGGCTTGGGTCGGGCCGGGTCTGTCGAGCCAGCCCGACTGCCCTTTTTTAAATTGGATTTTTTTAGCCCAAACTTCATTTAGGTCCCGGGTCAGACCTAGATATTTTATTGATTTAAATTTTTTTTTGAAGGACATAAGTTGGCAAATCTTACCCCTCATACAATAGCCAAAAAAAATAAAAAATACAATTCATTAAAAAAATGTAATTAGTGAACTTCTATCATTATTTATTCTTCATCAGTATCGGAGTCTTCATTAGTTTTAAGGTGGTGTTGTCTAACTTCAGCATCAAACCAATATTTTTGGCACACTGCGACCTCCACTGGGGACATAAATTGGCAAATCTTACCCCTTATACAATAGCCAAAAAAATAAAAAATACAATGCATTAGAAAATTGTAATTAGTAAACTCCTATCAGTCTTTATTCTTCATCAGTGTCGGGGTCTATATTAGTTTTAAGGTGTTGTCTAGCTTCAGTATCGAACCAATCATTTTGGCACACTGCGATCTCCACTGCTTCATCCGACAGCCTCGCTGTCTTGTTGCTCAGAACTCTATTACCTGCACTAAAAGCAAGCTCCGAAACTACTGTGGACACCGAAATTGTTAGCAAATCACAAGTCATGACAGAAAGCACAGGATACATGTGTTTTTCACCAATCCAAAATATCAAAATTTTCTATTTGTTCAGAAGTGAGAAAACTATTGAAATCATTTTGTAAGATCATTACAAGAAGAAATAGAAAGAGTACTTTTTTTGTTTCCTTTTACTTAAAAACTTAAAAATTCTTTATTTAGAAGTTTGAAATGAAGAATAAGTTTTGTTTTCACGCATATTGTGAGTCATATACGGTATACATATTTTGCAAATAAGAATTTAAAATATTTTTATAATCTTCTATTTCAGTATTCAAGTTATCATGGTATCCCTCGAATAAATCAAATAAACTATCTAGTTTAATTCTAGGATAAAAAACTGTAGCTAAACAAAATAATGTAGGTATTTTTCCCCAATATTTATTCAATTTAGAACGCATGCTATCTAACATTTCAGAAAATGGATCTTTAGTGTCAAGTGTATGATCATTAATAACTTTACTAATATAAAATAATTGTTTCACCGCTAAACATGTAGTTGAATAATAAATATCAGATAAAGTGCTAGTCGCAGTATAAAATAATTTTTAAAAATTCATAACATATTCACAAACAAGACAATTGAGATCCTTTAAATCATTCCTGAGCATTTATTCCTAATAAAATAAAGTAATAGGAATTCTATATTTAAAAGGACATTTCATAAGTAGAATTCCACCAATTTGGAAAGTTGAATTTGAAAGATCTAAATTTTAAACTTAATTGGGCACAGGTTTGCTTAAAAACGTGTTTTCTAGGTCTCGGGCTTTCAATAAATATCATGGCATCCGTAAGTTTTGATAAATGACGATCAGTAACTTTAAGACCATCATGTACAATTAAATTTAAAAAATGGCATGCACATTTTTGATGAAATAATACTCCATTTAAAATAGAATTTAAATTATTTTTTAAAATTGTTATAACAGCAGTATTATTAATAGCATTATCAAAACTAATTGAAAATATTTTATTTTGAATATCATAGTCACGTACAGTGGTCATAATACAATTACTTATATTATTTCCAGTATGTGGATGCACCATTTTCGAAAAACCAATAATTCTTTTTTGTAATAACCAATCATTGTCAATAAAATGTGCAGTAACACAAATATAACCAATGCCCCATTTTGTTGTCCAAATATCATAAGTTAATGCAATTTTAACTTTAAGATTAGCAAAAATACCAAATAAATTAGCTTTGGCTTCATAAAAAAATTTAAAAGTAACATCTCTGAGTGTATTTCTTGGTACTGTTTAAAATGCAGGATTATATGCAGATTTTACTAATCTATCAAATTTTTCATTTTCAACAAAACAAAATGGTTGTTCAGCATATATGACATATCCAGCAAGTTCTCTTCTATATGTTTCTTAAGAATAAGAAAAACCAATAGATAACATGCTTAGAGTCGTCCGTCGAGAATATGCTTTTTGATGGAAATTTACATGTCTTCTTAAATCATTAGTTCCATCTTTTCTAGCACAGGTAAAATCTTTTCTGCGAGTCTTACAAACAGTCCATAGGCCTTTACCTGCAACTTGTACAAAATATTTCCAAACTTCAGAACTTCTTGCTCTTTCAGGTTTGGGAATACGAGGAACAGAAACACTAGCACCAGGAACATTAAGAACAGAAACTTTTTTAAGGGCATGGCTTTATGGTGTAAGTATTTCAAAATTAGCAAAATCAAAAATAGAAGAATAAGAATCAGTTATTAGCTCCATATTACTTAATCTAATTCCATCTTGCGTATTCAAATCAAGTTGAAAAGATCGTCTATGTGATGATGTACCCGTCATATTTCTTACTCTAATTTCATCTCGTGAATTCGAATCAAGTTGAAAAGAACGTCTATGTGATAATAAACCAGCCCTATTACCTTGTGGTGGTGATGAACCAGCCATGCTTAGGTAAAAATAATTAGAAATAAAGGAAGAGATGATAAAAAATTAGATAAGAAATATATATAACTAATACAAAAAACCATATTCCAAATACCAGAATCAAATTGCTGGAGACTGATGTGAAAATTGAGATCGCAAGAGTGAAAATTGCTTGATTCCAAATTTTAACAGTAAACTTCTTGGCAATTAAAGAGAGATGTAAATAATGAAGATTATATTGTTGTGAATTGTGATGAAAATGAGAAGTGTAGGAAAATATTTATTGAATTTTGGATGTAGAAAATAACCAAAATACCCTCTGCACTAGCCGTTTTATAGTTGTTGATAGGGTCAAAATGGACATTTGACCCTTCCTAAACAACCAATTAATGACTGTATCGTGCAGAGTTCAAAAACAAAATAATCATTTGCCTCGTACAGAGTAGCAACGGTCAAAAACAACAGAAAAAGATGATTTGAATTTTAAAAGTGTTGATTTGAATGCTCTGCCCCGTGCAAAAAAAAATCAAAAAAAGTTGATTTGAATGCTCTGCCTCATGCAGAGCAAAAGCAAAAAATATTAAAATATATTGATTTGAATGCTCTGCCTCGTACAGAGCAAAAGCAAAAAAATAGTTAAAAAACTAGATTTGAAATTTTGAATATTCCGTCTCCAAAGCAAAAGCAAAAAAAGAAGATTTGATCGTTGCCTCGTGCAAAGCAACGTCAAAAACCCACAAAATTAGAGTAAAGGAGAAGACGGGCTTGGACCGGGCCTCGGGCAGGCCTGAACCGGGCCCGGGCCTTTAGGCCGCCGAAGCCAAGCCCGTCCTTGCCCCAAGCAGGGCCGGTCTCTCAGCCGGGCTAACACGGGCCCGACCACGGGTTGCCCGCCCATTTGCCACCTTGACATGGTCACATTACCACTCAAATTATAACAAGGATCATAACACTATTGTCACTTACTATTCATGCAATCAATTGGCCACTCATTCTATTTTAAGATACATTGCAGCAATTCAAGCTGGCAAATAGGCCAAGCAATCCATGGCCAGGCCCGGCCCGGCCCAAGAACAACGTGGAGGGCTCGGGTCGAACCGGCTGAGTAGCCAACCCAGTTTCGGGCCGGGATAGGCTTGGCTTCGGCGGTCCGAAGGCCCGGCCCGGCCCGAGGCCTAGCCCGTCTTCTCCTGTACTCAATTTTTTTGGGTTTTTGACCGTTGCTCTGAAGGAGACAGCGGCCAAATTTTTTTTTGTTTTTTGCTTTAGTTCTGAAGGCAGAACATTCAAAATTTCAAATCAAGTTTTTTCACTATTTTTTTTGCTTTTACTCTACACGAGAAAGAGCACCCAAATCAATATTTTTAAAAATTTTATTTTTGCTTTTGCTCTACACAAGGCAGAACATTAAAATCAATATTTTTTTAATTCAAATCTTTTTTGTTTTTGACCGTTACTACTCTGTACGAGGCAAAGGCTTTTTTTGGTTTTTGAACTCTGCACGAGGCAATTATTAATTGGTTGTTTACGAAAGGTCAAATATCCATTTTAACCCTCCCAACAGCTATAAAACGGCTAGTGTAAAAAGTATTTTGGTCATTTTCTGCATCCAAAATTCTATAAATACCTTCCTATACTTCTCATTTTCGTTACAATTCACAACAATATAATTTTCATTCTCTATATCTCTCCTTAATTGCCGAGAAGTTTACTGTTAAAATTTGGAATCAAGCAATCATCATTCATGCGATCTCAATCTTCACTTCAGTCCCCAGCAATTTGATTCTGCTATTTGGAATCAGGTTTTTTCATATTAGTTATATATTTTTCTCGTCTAATTTTTTTTATCATCTCTCTTCTCCATTTCTAATTTTTTTACTCAAGCATGGCTGATTCATCATCATCACAAGGTAATAGGGTTGGTTCATCATCATGTAGTCGTTCTTTTCAACTTGATTCGAATTCACAAGATGCAATCAGATTTAAAAATATGACCGGTACATCACATAGACGTTCTTTTCAACTTAATTTGGATACACAAGATAGAATTAGATTAAGTAATATGGTGTCAATAACTGATTCTTATTCTCCTATTTTTGATTCTGCTGATTTTGAAATGCCTACACCACAAAGTCACGCCCTGAAGAAGTTCCTGCTCAATGTTCCTGATGCTAGTGTTTCTGGTCCTCGTTTCTCAAATCCGAAATAGCTAGAACTTCTAAAATTTGGAAACATTTTGTACAAGTTGCAGGTAAAGGCTTACGGGCTGTTTGTAAGACTTGCAGAAAAGATTTTACCTGTGCTGGAAAAGATGAAACTAACCATCTAAGAAGACATGTAAACTCCTATCAAAAAGCATATTCTCAACGGACGACTCTAAGCATGGCATCTAATTCTGTGATCGATTTTTCTTATTCTCAAGAAACATATAGAATAGAACTTGCTACATATCTAATAATGCTGAACAACAATTTTGTTTTGCTGAGAATGAAAAATTTAATAAATTAGTAAAATCTGCATATGATCTTGCATTTCAAACAGTACCAAGAAATACACTTAGAGGTGATACTTTAAAAAATTTATGATGCCAAAGCTAATTTATTTGGTATTTTTGTTAATCTTAAAGGTAAAGTTGCATTAATTTCTGATTTTTGGACAACAAAATGGAGCATTAGTTATATTTGTGTTACTGCACATTTTATTAACAATGATTGGTTGTTACAAAAACGAATTATTGTTTTTTTTTTAAATTGAGCATCCACATACCGGAAATAATATAAGTAATTGTATTATGACCGCTGTACGTGACTATAATATTCAAAATAAAATATTTTCAACTAGTTTTGATAATACTACTAATAATACTGCTGCTCTAAAAAAAATTTAAAATAATTTAAATTTTATTTTAAATGGAGTATTATTTCATCAAAAATGTGCATGCCGTATTTTAAATTTAATTGTACATGATGGTCTTAAAGCTATTAATCTTCATTTATCAAAACTTAGAAATGCCATGATATTTATTGAAAGCTCGGGACCTAGAAAACACGTTTTTAAGCAAAGTGTGCCCAATTAAGTTTAAAAATTAGATATTTTAAATTCAACAGTCTAAATAGATGAAATTCTACTTATGAAATATTAAATGTCTTTTTAAATATAGAATTCCTATTACTTTATTTTATTAGGAATGAATGCCCAGGAATGATTTAAAGAATCTTGATTGGCTTGTTTGTGAATATGTTATGAATTTTTAAAAAATATTTTATACTGCAACTAGTAATTTATCTGGTGTTTATTATCCAACTATATGTTTAGCGGTAGAACAATTATTTTATATTAGTAAAGTTATTAATAATTATACACTTGACACTGAAACTCCATTTTCTGAAATGTTTGATAGCATGCTTTCTAAATTGAATAACTATTGGGAGGAAATTCCTACATTGTTTTGTTTAGCTACAATTTTTTATCCTAGAATTAAACTAGATAGTTTATTTGATTTATTAGAGAGATATCATGATAACTTGAATACTAAAATAGAAGATTACATTCTTATTTGCAAAATATTATACCATATATAATTAAGTTTCACAATACGATAAAAACAAAACTTCTTCATCTTCCTCTTCACTTCAAACTTCTAAAAAAGGAATTTTTGAATTTTTAATTAAAAAGAAACAAGTTTTTACTTCTTGTAATGAACTTACAATGTATTTACAAATTAGTTTCACTAGTTTCTCACTTCTAAATAAATAGAAAATTTTGATATTTTGAATTTGTGGAAAACAAATGAACACATGTATCATGTGCTTTCTGTTATGGCTCGTGATTTCCTAACTCTAGTGTCCACGGTAGCTTCGGAGCCTGCTTTTAGTGCAGGTAACAGAGTTCTGAGCAATAAGTGAACGAGACTGTAGGATAAAGCAGTGTAGGTCGCAGTGTGCCAAAAAAATTGGTTCGATATTGAAACTAGACTACACATTAAAACTAATGAAGACTCCGACACTGATGAAGAATAAAAACTTATAAGAGTTTACTAATTACATTTTTTTAATGAACTGTATTTTTTTTTACTATTATATGAGAAGTAAGCTTTGCCAACTTATGTCCCCTCAAAAAAAATCAAATCAATAAAATATCTAGGTCTGACCCGGGAGCTAAACGAAGTTCGGGCTAAAAAAACAAATTTTAAAAAATTAAAAAAAGGGCAGTCATGCCGGCCCGGTCCAGACCCGGCCCAAGCCAGGCCTAGGGCCGTGCTGGGCTCTGTCATGGAGCACCCGGGCTGGCCCGAGGCCCGGCCCGATTAAGGTCAAACCGGAAGCCAGGCTATGCCCGATAGGCTTAGGGCCGGAACGACTTGATCCGGCCCGATTGCCACCCTACGCAGCAATTCAACTAATTTTTTTAATCACTTGACAAGTCCTTAGGATTTATATAAGGTCAACTACGGTCCAATAAAGAAATCTAAATTGTGAAAATCCACGAGTACAGACAGCAAAGAATCAAGGCAATAACTATAGAATTGTACTGCCAGTATGTCAAAGAAAATCCAAACATCCATGTGTTGACTACAGGAATATCACATTTTCAATAATTAAACTGAATAGAAGAGTCTTAAGCAAGAATGTTTGGATTTATATATAAATTTTACATAAGCACAACACACACACTGTGTGTGTGTGTTTATTTTCTTTCCTTTTTTCTTTTTTTTTCTTTTCTGGGTTTTGTTGGTGGGGGATGTGTGAGAGGGAGAGAGAGAGAGAGTGTGTGTGTGTGTGAAAGAGAATGAGATTGCTCCTTATTAAAGATTTAGAAGAAATTTAGAAGCAAATCCTACCCTTAAAATCTAATAGCATGTCATTGCTGACTAAAGCTGATAAATATAATTACAGTTCCCTAAAATTCAAACATTTTGAAACTTTCGTGCATTATTGAATATGCATCAAGTAGCCATAAGATGGAAACTAACAAGTTTTTAAGGTCTACGTGATAGGATGTTGTAAACCTACAAAAATTAGTGTGGAAAGGTTTTGATGCAACATGTCAGAGGCACATATTTCGACTCATAAATTTGAGCGGCATACAACTTTCAACCGTCTATCTTCTTCTAGAATTCCACAAATACATAAGCTAGAAACCTCCCAATCTATTAGAATTGATTTAGAACTCAAACATGATGTAAATTACTTAATCTTTTGAATTTTTAAATTGAATGGTCTGTCATTGGATTTGAATAGGCTTTTCAATCCTTCATAAACTAGCCAAGCTGACTGTGTATGTTGACACACCCGACAGCGACCGCGGCAGCTGCCCGGGGGGGGGGGGGAGATGGCTCTGGATTCTTTCTACATAATCTGATTGAGGATAGTTTGATCCCAAATTCAATGATAGAAAATCAACACTGTTCGAAAATACCTATTACCTAAATTACCTTGCAACAGAAAACAAAGTGTTTGAATAGTGTCCCCCCTATGCATCCCCCCATACATCAATTAAATATAACAAAACATTTGTGAAAGTAGTGATCCAGAGCTCCTTGCTCGATATGCATAAATCGCTGTGTATGCAATTGTGTTTGTAGACAATAAAAAATAAAATTAATAACAGGTATCTATCCTTAATGTTTTGAAGTTTTTAGATTTGCTTTGGTCCATCCCTGTCACACTCAACAAAAAAAATCAGCCTTATCTGAAGTTTGCCTAGTAAAGATTTAACAAATTTCAAATTAACTTTATGTTCTAGAGTTTTTATACTACGCATTGAACAGCCAAAGAATCAAAGTGGTATACATTAAATCCTTTTACAATTTTAATGGTAGATACTGTATTAGAGGGAATACTGAGTGAATTAGATTCAAGACGTGGGAACAGAAGAAATACAGACAAGTAGATGTCACTGGTTATTTATTTCTACACTCCCGTTCTGTAAATGAATTTTATTTTGTGCTAAAAAAGATTCAAGAATTAATCTGCTTATGGTTCTAATTTCTGTTTGTAAACATCTGAATCCTGTTTAGATATACCATCATTCCACTAGCTAAACAGCAACTGGCCAAAAGCCGCAGTAACAGTAGAAAATGTGAAGAAATAGAAAGACTTCAAATGCAATTAATTATGTTTGTGTCATTGTGAGTCGTCCAGCCACCCATAAGTTGTATTTCAAAACAATTTCAAATTCACAGAAACTAACTGATGGAGGTCATTTTCAGATCTCCTTCAGATGTTGTCTTCCGTCGATCTCCCGGTGGATTCTGGAGGGGATCCCCTGTTGTGTGTGGGTTTCAATGAGTTTTGAGGAGATTTGGTAATTGGAGGAGTTTGACGCCGAGTTCCTGCAAAGAAGTCCCGGGTTGGTTTGATACCACCGAGGACCCTCCGACGGTCAAGTTAGTACTAGATCCGAGCAGCGTAACAGCTAAGTGGAGTAAAAAATGGCTTACCTCACCCTTCTATGATGGAGGTTTATATAGTAGTGGAGGCACGCAGTAGCAGACGCGAGAATCTCGCCGGCAGTTACGCTCCCGACGTCACGCCCGCGTAGAGAGCGGATCGCCCATGAATGGGGATCGTAAAGGCGTGGAACGTGGGATGTTGCTGGCGGAGAATCCGCGCATGGCGAGATTCGCGGAGCGGCGGTTATGTCTGTGAACGGCAGAACTGGTCGGAGGACCGAGGAAGACGGCCTCGGCAAAGGGGCTCGGGGACGAACGAGAAGGCCGAGGAGACTCGGTCTTGTGGCAGCTCGGGGCGAGCTGAGAGGCCGAGGAGGCCAATCTGCGGGGAGCCCCGAGGAGGGCTAGCTTGTGATGGCCGGTCGGGTACAGGGGTGGCACGGTCGGCCTTCGTGGGCCCTTTCTTCTGAGTTCTGGGACGTGCCATCCGCCACGTGTCCTGATCTTAAGTGTCGCCAATATCGAGCATTATCATTAGCCCCCCACTCTTGTCCCGACCAGCCAGCGGGTCGGGACAGGAGTGGACCGCCGGGCCTCCCGGGGTGAGCTCCCTCCTAAGATTTCGTCCGGACGAGTCCCCGGACCGCGAGCTGTCTTTTCTGCCAGCGTATCAGGGCGAGATCTCCGCATTTAAAGAGGGTGCGCCAGTTCGTGTATCTTGCCTTTGAAGTGACGGCCCACGTGTCGAGCGTCGGTTGGCTGACGCGACGTGTGCAGACCTGCGACGCCTGAAAGGGTGCGGTCCAGTACGGGAACGACAAGTGGAGCAATCGGAGCCGTTGGATGTGAGGAGGCGTCTTGGCGGGAGATGAAGGGCACCGTTGGATGAGGTCGCTCGTGGCGATAAATAGGGGTGGGGCCCGTTTTAGGGCCCCTACTCCTTCATATTTCCCGTTCTAAGTCTCGGTTGCTCGGCGCTCGTCTTCTTCCTTCTACTTTCATTCCCCGAGGATCATTCTTCCCAAGGTTAGATGTCTTCTCTTATCGAGTCAGTAGACGTCGTTAAGGTAGGTTCGAGGAACCCTTTAGGCGAGCCTGAGTCTTCCCGGGGAGCAGGGGTTGGCCCCTCTTCCCGGGATCATGTGGCGGGGGCAGCCCCCAGGGAGGAGGCTGTAGATGCTGTCCCTAGCGCCTTGTGTTGGATAAGGCATGAGGACGAGCTTGCCAACGCTCGGGCTCGCTTCCACATCCCCTCACGCTATACGCTCCGCCTGGCCAAGGAGGGAGAGAGGGCAGACCAAGTACGGGGCAGAGAGATCGCCCTGTATTTGGAAGCATTTTGGGGTGGAATGCATCTGCCCTTCTCTCCTGGGGTCGTTGAAGCGTTGAACTTCTTCGGGTTAGCCCCCGGTCAGTTGGTGCCAAACTCGTGGAGGATTCTCCTCGGGTTCCTGGTCCGCCTGAAGTTACAGGCGATCCCCTTCGGCCTTTCCCTCCTTGATTCTTCTCTCGTCTTCAAAAATCACCCCAGTGGTCGAGCGGACGATCCGAGGTGGGTTTATCTCTCTTTCAGAAAGCGACCAGGAGGTGCCGCCGGGACGGGGTTGTGGCCTTGCCTTCTTCCATTCATGACTGGAAGTTCTTCGTTTCCCCTCCGAAGGGTGAGGACTGGCCCGTGCCTACAGAGTGGTCGAGGGAGAAGCACTTTCCGGGGAACCAGTCCAATGACCCCGTCGCGGTGAGAGTGGCGTCGTGGGAGCCCATCCCCCGTTTCGACGTGCTGTTGTCTGAGAAGGTTCTGAGTTGGGCCGGGCACAGCCCCGTTGAGTTCGTCAGTAAATTTAGGTTTTCTTTTTTGGTTCGTATATTGCTTGTGTCGTTGACTCCTTTTACATTTGGATCTGTGCAGGACCCATGGATATGGACTCGCTCCGGGCTTCCATGCGCCAGCCGAGGCCGGCTGCGCAGGTTGGGGACGCCGGCTCTTCCCGTTCACAACCTGCCCCGGCTCCTTCTCCCCCGGCGGTAGTGCCCCGCGAGCGCTCGAGGGCGGATTTCGCCCCGGGGCCCAGCAGAACATAAGGTCGGAGGCGGGCTCGGATTCTGGAGGACCCGGCCTCGGAGGAGGAGACCGGCTCTCCCTTAAGGCCGCTCAAGAGATCTTCCCGGGGACCGTCTTCGCCGATCACGGTGGAGGAAGGCGGTCTCCAGTTCGTCGTGCCTTCGGGGCTATCTGTCGCGGATAGCCTGCTGCATGAGATAGAGGCATCGGCCGGGGGTAGAGTCCCCGGAGGGACTTTCAGGGCTCAGCTGGCGTCCATCACCCAAGAGTCCGTGCAGGTAAGCGCTTGTCTTTTATTATTATTATTTTTTGAGGTTCGGTGCCTCTCTCATCTTCCTGATCTCTCTTTTGCCTTTCAGGTCCTTCAGCACGCCGCCCTCGCCTTGCGCATGGAGGCCGAGGTGGTAGCCCCGGCGATGAAAGCTGCGGGCCAGCTCGCATCGTTGGAAGAGAGCTCCAAGCGGGAGCTGGAGGCTATGAAGGCGAGGGTCGTCGCCCTGCAGGGAGAGGTGGAGGCCGGGAAGCGGGAGATTGCCCGGCACCACGAGACCGCCGCGGTTGCTAAGGCCAAGCTTGAGGACGTTCAGGTGCTGGCCGGCAACCTGAAGAAGACAGTGAAAACCCTCCGGAAGGAGCTGGGGGCGGCGGCCGAGTGGGCGAAGTCGGCCGACCTGAGGGCAGCCAAGTTGGCCGACCTCTCGGCAGCGAAGGCGGTGGAGGGCTACAAGAAGTCTAAAGACTACTATGATGACCTAGCCGTCGCCACGACCCTCATCTGGCACAAGGCCCTCGACGCTGTTAAGGCCCAGGTGCCGAGGTTCGCCGACGAAGAGCTCCGGGCCGAATACCCCTCGTGGACACCAGCGGGCAGGAGCAGGAGATTCCTGGCGAGGAGGTCGCCGAGAACCCAGCTCGCCTCGTGGTGGATGTTGAGGGCCTCGAGGTCGCTCCTGGCCCCGAGGCCTAAAGCCCCCGTCTTCCTCCTCCTTTTTATTTTGCTGCGTCTGGAATTTTGTAAGCCTCCGGGCATTTTGTGAGGCTGGGAAGCCAAAAATACCCTCTGTAAAGGCTGCCATTTAGTAATAAAACTTTTTCTTTGGTTTCATTGGATTGCTTGTAAAAAAAATTTCTTCTCGCGCTGTTAGGCTTTCATGTCAAGTCGGTTATTTGCCTAGCGATCGTCCGTCGAGTTGATTCAAGCGCTGCTGAGGAGAAGGCGTCTCCATGGCCCCGAAGCCGAGGGGAGATCACTCGAGACTTGGATAGACCTGATGCCCCTAGTTGGCAGCTTGGATCCTCTGCGTGTAGTGGGCGGAGGGTCGTCCGCCTTATTTGCGCCGAGGATGGATGGAAGCTGCTCCGTTGCCCTTCGGCGAGGGCTTCTGATTTCTGGTGCCGTGGGTAGGTAACTACCAGCCTGGGATGACCAAGCGGGGTAGCCGCTCGGATGCCTCTCGCGAGGGCTCCGATCCCAGGCGTCATGGGTAGGGAGCTACCGGCCGAAGATGACCGAGCAGGGTAGCTGCCCGGTTGCCTCTTGCGAAGACTTTGATCTTTCAGGATAGGGACCGAACAGGGTTACTGCCCAGTGCCTCTTGGCGAGGACTTTGATCCCTGTCGGTTGTGGTAGGATGCTACCAGTCGGGGATAGCCGAACAAGAACTCGACTGCCTCTGGGAGGACTTTGGTCCTTAGCGCGGGCGGGGCTGTAGGAGCCTACCAAGGACCCTTGGCCGGGCAGGGTTACTGCCCAGTGCCTCTTGGCGAGGGCTTTTGTCCTGAAGGATAGCCGAGCAAGGGATCCTCGGGGTCGACTGCCTCTGGGAAGGCTTTCTGATCCTTGGCGTTGAGGTAGGGAAGCTACCCGCCAGGGATAGCCGTGCGATAGTTGGGCTAGACTGCCTCTGGGAGGACTTTTTGATCCCTGGCGTTGCAGTAGGGAAGCTACCCGCCAGGGATAGCCGAGCGATGGTTGGGCCCGACTGCCTCTGGGAGGACTTTCTGATCCCTGGCGTTGCGGTAGAGGAGCTACCCGCCAGGGATAACCGAGCAGGGCAGCTGCCGGATTGCCTCTTGGTGAGGACTTTGATCCCTGGCGTTGCGGTAGGGAAGCTACCCGCCGGAGATGACCGAGCAGGACAGCTGCTAGGTTGCCTCTTGGTGAGGGCTTTGGTCCCTGGCATTGCGGCAGGGAAGCTACCCGCCGGGGGTGACCGAGCAGGGCAGCTGCTAGGTTGCCTCTGGGAGGACTTTTCGATCCCTGGCGTTGCAGTAGGGAAGCTACCCGCCAGGAATAACCGAGCAAGGCAGCTGCTGGGTTGCCTCTTGGTGATGGCTTTGACCTTTAGCGCTAGGGGGCCTGAGGAGGCCGACTAAGGATAACCGGGCAGGACAGCTGCTCGGCCGAATCTTCATGAGGTTTCGCCCAACCATACATTTGCAGATATGGGGAACAGGAACGGTTAGCATGCGCATTGAATGTGGGGGGAGGTGAAGCGCCAGGGTCGCGTCGCTTCGATTCCGTTGGAGGAGGCTTAATGATCGCCGCGTGGCAGCGACTCCTTAGGCGAGAGCGGGCGACCGTTGAGTTCCTCTGAGGGTGCAACAGGCTATGTAAGGCTGAAAGAGTACTAGACCTTCCTTCCCTTGCAAACAGAGTGTTAAGAATGCAGGACTTCCCCTTTACCATCCCCGAGATCATCAATTTCGGAGATGTGTACCTATATGACCAGAACTGCACCGAGGACACGGTGCAGTTGGTGTGCAGGAGCATCGAGGACCACTTCGGCCGGCTGCTCCCCCGACGTTCCTCCCTGCTGCAGCTGTTGATGTACTCCATCTGAAGGGCGTCGCCGGGGCTTACAACCCCCTGTCCGAGTAGCTCTATGACGAGGCCATGGGCAAGCTGCGGTCTTTGAGGAGCTTCGGCCTGATCTCCACGCTCGTCCGCGAGTGCTACGAGTTGAGGCTTGGGATTAACGCGCGCGGGAAACCGAGGGGAGAGGTTGGATCTCGCGAGGCCTCGGCTGGCGGAGATCTTTACCGAGTATCACGAGCAGTGCTCTCTGCACCCCCTTCCCCCGCTGTTGTAATAATAATTTTTTCTTCTTTTTTTGTGCATGTACGGCTGAGGAGCCCATAATACCCTTTTTTTGAATACATAAGATCTTTTCTACTTTCCTCACAATGTTTTGTTGATCTTTATTAAATTGACAATAGCCCTAGGAAGAGTTTACATTGCCCCAAAAGAAAAGTACAGGCTAATAGATGACCCTATCAGCGTGGCCCGAGCTTCCTGGAGACTTGCTGGTCTCCGTGCTTGGCGTCGGGTACGGGGCATTCCGGGCGCCGGACTGGTCCTCCGCGGAGGCAAGCATGATCTGGCCGATGGTTAGCTCGGCGGGAGGACGCTGCTCCTGCTCGCGGTCGGCCTGCCGTTTATCCCTTAAGTAGGCGGCGAGGTGCCCCGATCGGATGAGCTCCTCGATGTAGTCCCGGAGTTGCTTGCAATCCTCGGTGGCATGGCCCAGCGTCCAGTGGAAGGCGCAGTAAGGGCCCCGGGTCCGCTTTGAGGCCTGACGCGGGATTGGAAGGAACTTGAAGAACCCTTCGCCTTGGGCCTCCTCTAGTAACACTGCGAGGCAGACGTTGAGCGGGATGTACTCCTGGAACTTCGGGTGATAGGGCTGCTAACGCTCCGGCCTCTCCTCCCGAGCCCTCTTCTTCTGGTCGGATCGCTCTGCCTGGGGAGGTTCTCGTTCACCTCGGACTCTAGCTGAACCTCGTGCTCGGTCCACGCCTTGACCTCGGCCATGGTCTTAGGCTGTGCCAACGCAAAGGAGCGCAGCCACTCCTTGTGCCTCAGACCAGATCTGAGCGTCGTGATGACGGCCTCGTCCCGGTGCTCGGGAACCTCGAGGAGGGCGTTGTAAAAGCGGGTGATGTAAGCCTTGAACGTCTCCTTGTCTCCACTCTTAATTGTGAAGAGGTAGTCGACCGTGCGCTTCTGCCGACGGTTCCCAACGAAGTGGCCGAGGAACTGAGTAGCCAGCTCGTCGAAGGTCCAGATTGAGCGAGGCTCGAGTCCTCGGAACCAGTCCCGACCAGAACGGATGAGGGTGGCTGGGAAGGCCCTGCGCTGGGCGGTATCGGAATGGTCCTGGAAGCTCATTCCCGCAGTGAAAGCATCCAAATGGTCTTTGGGGTCGGTTTTCCCGTCGAACAGAGAGACCTTCGGGGGTTTGTTGCGCGAGGAAACGTGAACTGCGAGCAGTTCCTCGGTAAACGGTTTGGTGAGCGAGTCGGCGGCGTACTCGGCCCCGTCGGCCGAGATGTGACCTTCCCGGCGCATGCCCTCGATCTTCTTCTCGAGGGCGTCGAGTCGGCCATGGTACCCCGAGGACTCGGCGCCTCGTGATCCCTGGCCTCTGCTGTGGGAGACCTGCGTCTGGGCACGACTCCGGTTCCTCTCGATGAGGTTCCTCAGATCCCCGGAAGCGGTGGCTCTCGAGCCATCGTGGCGAGCCCCTTCTGTGCGACCCCGTCGGGGGACAGGGTGTCGGTCATGCCTGTGGGCAGGCGAGATGGCCGACATCTCCTCAGGGGGGCAAGGGTCGCGAGGAGGTTCGAGGCGTGGTGCTCCGGCAGCGGGCCTGGGGTGGAGCCGCGAGGCGCCCAACGGGCCTCAAAGAGTATCGGTCCGTGAGATCCGTGGTCAGGAGTTGCAACCTGCAGGTGGTCGGCCGTGCCGATGGGGGCATAGCATTCCGGAGGCGGAGGAGCGGCGATCTGGGGCCCAGGCCCGGCCGTTTGGGCACGGACGAGCGCCTCCATAAGGGATGTAGCCGATCTATTCGGCTGGCGAGGGCGTGGATGATGATCGCCGGAGGGGGTTCGTTCGCGCCTCCGGTGAGGGGGAGGCGGCGGCTGGTACCCGAATCTTCAGGATGGTCTCTTGTCATGTGGACGGAGATCAGAAGGCCAACTTTGTTTTTGTGGAGTTTGCGTTCTCACAGACGGCGCCAACTGATGGAGGTCCTTTTCAGAACTCCTTCAGATGTTGTTTTCCGTCGATCTCATGGTGGATTCTGGAAGAGATCCCCTGTTGTGTGTGGGTCTCAATAGGTTTTGAGGAGATTTGGTGATTGGAGGAGTTTGACGCCGAGTACCTGCAAAGAAGTCCCGGGGTGGTTTGCTACCACCGAGGACCCTCCGACGGTCAAGTTAGTACTAGATCCGAGCAGCGTAACAGCTAAGTGAAGTAAAAAATGGCTTACCTCACCCTTCTGTTATGGGGGTTTATATAGTGGTGGAGGCACACAGCAGCAGGCGCGAGAATCTCGTCGGCAGTTACGCTCCCGACGTCACGCCCACGTAGAGAGCGGATCGTCCATGAATGGGGATCGTGAAGGCGTGGAACGTGGGATGTTGCTGGCGGAGAATCCGCGGATGGCGAGATTCACGGAGCGGCGGTGACGCCTGTGAGCGGCAGAACTGGTCGGAGGACCGAGGAAGAAGGCCTCGGCAAAAGGGCTCGGGGACGAGCGAGAAGGCCGAGGAGACTCGGTCTTGTGACAGCTCGGGGCGAGCTGAGAGGCCGAGAAGGCCAATCTGCGGGGAGCCCCGAGGAAGGCTAGCTTGTGCTGGCCGGTCGGGTATAGAGGTGGCACAGTCGGCCTTTGTGGGCCCTTTCTTCTGAGTTCTGGAACGTGTCATCCGCCACGTGTCCTGATCTTAAGGGTCGCCAATATTGAGCATTATCACTAACTATGTAGGCTCACTGCAGCCAGCAATCGCATTCCTAAACCTGGATCATCATTATTTAAGGATATTCAAGTTTATACGTTTTGTATGCAAGTTCTTTTGACGACGTTTTAGAGAACAGTTCACAATCAGATGAGGAGAAAAATTATATACGCACTGACAGGTGTTCAACATCAAAATCTTAGATGCATTCAGTGATGCTTAACCAGATCTTTCAACAAACAGAAAGTTTCCTCGACATAAATGCCCACTTCCATCCTCATGGCCTTGTTCCAAACAAAGGTAGAGCTAACTTTAAAATTAGATTTGAATTCTTATTGCGAAAAAGTAATACACCAGTACAGGTGTAAAGAATGCCAAAGAAAACTAATCCGGTTATGAAATATAAACCAATTCCGAATTTGATCTACGACTCTAATAGTAAATCAAGTCAATAACGTAAAACTTAAAATTGATCATTGAAACAATATAAGCTATATAATCTAATGAAATATAGGATATATGACTTTCAAGTACACTTATTTCCACTCCCAGTTGATTTGGTATGCCAGCCTATTTTTTCCAATATGATGATATATGAGTTTGAGTATGCAGGAGGGTGGATATTTGGAACATTATGAACTGATTGACTATAAAAACAGACCACAGAGCCAGGGAGTATCAACTTTCCATCTAATAGGACGCATTAAGCTCCTGCACATCATCTTTGAAAATGTTTCAAAAATCCTATTTTCTCTGCTGATAACACTGCCATTGTCTATCTCCGGTAATTAAAAAATGGAAATGGCTGGTAATATCTGAGCATGCACCACAACATATTAAGCTTTGACAACTTCGTTCGCGTCTGAATTACATAGATGCTTATATTTCAAATTCTGCAGAGACTTGGCATAATTATTAGTGCATAACGAAATGTCGGCTTATCCGTTTACAATGACAACAAGTTAGCTGAGATGATACTGCATGTAACGTCCCTTTCAGGTAAACAATGGCAGTGCTGATAAAGAAAATTAATCAGCAAATGTTGGCTTCCACAGTTTAGTTGCTTGGCAAGGGCTATGGAATCATCCTCCATATCAAATCTCATTCAGTAAGCCAGTGAGGTTGCTAACAGAAAATGCAGTCCTGTTTCCCTGGTTTGGTTTGACTAAGAGATATTTCATCAATCTTCAAAGGAAGAGAACATAGCATTGAAATTTGGAACCGTTGTTCTACAGATTAGAAGTAGGCATGTCCATCAAATTTACCTATTCCATACGATCTTAACTTTTCTTGTGAGCTGATAAAAGCTACCATTGATTGTAGTCAACCGGTCATTATCCACCTACTTTGTTAGTCAAGATCTAGCAGGCAATCAGATTCTAAATGCTCTATAATGACCACATCTATCAATGCACCTCTATCACTGATCCAGCAATGGCCCCTCTATCACTGATCCAGCAATGGCCCCTCTGGGAAACACACAAATGCATGTGACATGCTAGTAATGATTATATGATTGAAGTTAGATGTCTGGACTAAGACTGGTTCATAAGAGAACAGTCTATCCTAGCTCCATAGGCAACCTACAAATTAAAAATAGAAGTAGTACAGATCAATCACCTGGATAGAGAAAACATCTTCGATTGGCATGAGGAAGGGCTTGTCAAGTTGGCGGACGGGGTCTGGTATATACTCATCAACAGCATCCATCAACTTTAGAATAGCTTTCTTCCCAATATCTTCATTGGTGCCTTGTAACGCAGAGAGAGCCGAACCCCGAATAATTGGAATCTCGTCGCCAGGGAATTTGTAAAAGCTAAGAAGTTCTGTCAATGAAACGATTGTGTCAATCAATAAATCAAATAATCACATATGCCAATAACAGCTATATAAATCCTTTAACACAAAATTACAATTCATGAAACTGCCGTAAAAACTAAATCAAAGAACAAGGCATGGTTGCATACCACGTAATTCCATTTCTACAAGTTCCAGTAATTCTGGATCATCAACAGAATCAACCTTATTCAGGAAGCACACAAGTGACAGCACACCAACCTGCCATGCAGGAAACATTAATTGTACTAAAAATGTCAGAATATGTATGTGGGAAAAGGAAGGAGAAGTGTGTGTGATGTGGAACTTGGAAAATATCCTAGGGTTAGCAAAACAAGTGATACGTTGTTTAATAACCTGGCGAGCAAGCAGAATATGCTCCTTCGTCTGAGGCATTGGTCCATCTGGGGCAGATACAACAAGAATTCCACCATCCATTTGTGCAGCTCCCGTAATCATATTCTGTAATGCAGAGAATTAGCAGCTATAACAATATGATAATAAAAGATTGTACCATCAAGATATCTTCAATTACCATACAGGAAAAACCAAAAAATATACTTAAAACCTAAAACATTGCAATCAAAAACAAAAGATGGTTGTAATTGGCAATTTCCAAAAATATATAGGAATTTGGTTCTTAAATAATTTCAATCAGAGTTATCATGAAATCGCTGTCATACATTGAATAATACGAAAATGCATTTATGGACTCATTTCACATTAAGTCCGAGTCCTCGCATTTCTTTGTATTTTTGGAAATTGTAATTGTAAGCTCGAAAATATAATATCTGTAAGGGTAAGGGGAAAAAGGCAAAAAGTATGACAGTAAACAACACTCAGTTCTATATGACTACAGGGGGAACATTCACATCATGCGCAGCACAGCAGGTGTGACTTGCTACTATAAAGTATTTACATTATTCCTGGTTGTGATATGTGTTATAGTTAGAGACAATATCAACCAAATCTATATCTTCTTATGCATCAAGCATTGGTGTAATATTCTTTCCTTTCTGCATTAATTAGAAACAAACTTCCCATATATACTTAGAATGTGGTATCATGGTGTGATGCGTAAAATTCTTAACCAATTTGCATTAATTTTACTTCTTTGCACTAATTACATACAATTTAACTCTTTATATTAATCAGGAATGAACTTAATATCTATACTTAGGATTTGGTTGCATGGTGTATGCTGATATTACAGTAATTGGTGAACCAAAACAAGACATTATTTCTATAATTAGAGGGTCTGAGGAACTTTAGAAACAAAATATTCAGAATTAGATGGGCAATTGGGCATACATGACAAACCGCTAGATAAGAAGAAATGAGGGAATAGTTCAAAGGAATGGCCAGAAAAACTCGAGATTGGTAATTTTTATAACGACCTAGAATTCATCTTGATAGAGATCTCAATGAACGTATTCATAGGATTAAAACAAAATTAATCATAAAGCACCAAAACATCCATCAATCACCAGTTCTGCCTATTAGAAGTTATTTGATAAAGTTGCACATGAGGATTTTTAAATAATAGCACACCGGTGAGTTGAAGTAAGTGATTTTTTCCGATGCTCATATAATCTGTGCCTGAGCTGGAAATATGAATTTGTGTTAAGCAGAGGCAAAGAGTTCAGATTATATATAAATCACCCTTTAGCAAGATGAAATGGAGATCTCAGAGTCAATTTGTTCTCTGTACCAATCGACCAGACAACGACAGAAGTTGACTTCGAGAATACTTTAGCTTTACTGAATTCGTAATTTGTGTTCAAAAAAAAACTTCCTTCTTCAAACATTGGTCAATCATATAGTTCTATGGATATACATTTTTATGCATAATCGGCCTAATAGAAAAGAAAAAAATACTAAATGAATATCAAAAGGTTTGAAGTGCTTAACCAGTCAATTAATCAAAAGCGCAATATGAAACCCAATGCACCTTCAAGGGTAGAAATTCAAGGTTATTTTTCCCTGTTTCTTTTGCTCATTAATTAATGAATGGGTCAACAAGCCAAACAAAAATGTTTGTTCGTGCATGTCGTTTTACAAACTAGGGTTACCGAAACAGGTGATCCAAACATGTTATTTTTAAAACTTACTTTGACATAATCTGCATGTCCAGGACAATCTACATGAGCATAATGTCGTTTGGCAGTTTCATACTCCACATGGGCCTGCAAAATATAATGTTATGACTGAATAAAGTAATAATACAAACATAAGATTTGTAATAGCTACAAATCATTTTAAGTAGTATATTTTGTAAAATGATGAACCATTAATTTTGTAAAGCATCATCCAACTGTGGCAATGGTTATTCCTCTAGCTTTCTCCTCAGGGGCCTTGTCAATTTCATCAAAAGCAACAGCCTTGGCTTTTCCTTCTTCAGCTAGTACCTGAAGTAAATGGCTAGTTGAGTACGCATACATTTTTTTAATTTAACATGCAAAAATATATGGGAAAACAGGGACTGCAGTATCCAGCCTCCATGCCCCATGGGGCCGAGAGGCTTTTTTACACATACCCCTCTGGGTGCCACGGGGCCTGCTGTTATGGGCATGCAGTGTCCCTACAGGTCCCTTATAGCCTAAATATATAACGGATTCATTAAATTATGGTTTCTAAATCCTAAGGAACATCGCCACTCTTTCAATCTAGCGATGCATAATAATTATCTCCTACCAACTGAACTATCCACCCCAACAAATAGGGTAAAACTAAAATATATGATAGAAGAGTAACATGAAGCTCCAACTTGGTCTCACAAGGCAGAACAGCAGAACTTAGTGATTTCTAATTAAAAAGAACAAAATAGCACCAGATCTACTGAATATCAGACACATCAAAAGAAAACGGATCAACCTTAGTGATTGCTGCTGTAAGAGTAGTTTTCCCATGATCGACATGCCCAATGGTTCCAACATTCACATGAGGCTTCCTGACACAACAAGCAGATTATAATAAGAGTGGAGTTCATAGTTTCAATTTATAATACTAGGTCAAGTTCGTAGCATGCAATTCATCTCAGACCAAGCAAATGTACTTTCATCAAATATTAGAATACTGTGGCCATTCTATGGAAGAAAATGTCAATCGTGTAAAAGAGAATGATAGTTACTGGAAATCACGAAAATACATTTCTAAATCAGACTACGCAGAGGCCGAAATCAGAATATGAAATATGCATCACATGAATATGGAGGACATAGCAAGCATCAAGGACATGGCTCCCAAAGGCACTATTCACAAGACTTGGTGTATCTAGTTTATAGAAAACAGTTATCTCTCAGAATAACGTCAATAGTTGATGATGGTTGCTTAGGAAAGCATGGCCAACTCCACAATGAAAGGAAAAGAGCAATATCTTTCCAAAATGCAAGGCAACAACTAAACTTTCTAAATTTTAGCCTCAAACTCAAACTTCACAGATCAATACTACCAGCAGCAAATTTCCTAAAGATAGAACCTTTAAGGTTGGGGAAATACAAAATTTGATTAAAAGGTTTAGATCTTACGTTCGAGTGAAGGTTGCCATCGATCTGCGCCCAAGAGATCCGACGTCCAAAGGCTTGTCGACATTCGATTCGAGCAGCGAGTCCAAGCGTTGAAGAGATGCAGGGTTAGCGATAGATCCCCGGCAGCATGAGTGATAGAGGGAAGAGAATTGGAGGATGCGCCTCGAGTTAGGGTTTCGGAGGATGGCCGTAGAAGCCATGGCGGGAGATGAGAGAGAGAGGAGAGCGAAGGTACTGGGGGTTTTGATGGAGGTCGGATCTCCTTCAGATGATGCCCCCGTCCATATGTAGCCGGTGTCCCTGAATGGCTGAGAAATGATTTGAAGGTTGTCTCTAGGAGTGTGGATCTCAATAGATTGATTTTGAGCCGCAGTCGAGCTACCTGCAAAGAAATCCCGAGATGGATGACCACCATAAGACCCTCTGACGTTCAAGTTAGCCGAAGAAAATGAGCAGAGTAGCGGCTTAATGGAGTTAAGTTGCCTTCCCGAGTCGTCTGGGGTTTCTATAGTGGTCGTATGGAGCGAGCAGGCGCGAGATCTTCGTCTTCGGTTACGTCCCTAACGTTACTCCAGTGTGAATGACGGGATCCCCCATTAATGGCAGGATACGCCCATTAGTAGGGGATGTGCCAGCGTGGGACGCGGGACGTGGGGCAGCGGATATCTCGCTTTGGCGAGATACGCGGAGCCGTTACGGAGACGTTAGGGGCTCGCGTTCTCGTTTGTCCGGGAGAGCTGGGGAGGCTTAGCTCGACGTGAGACTTGGAGACGAGCCGGAAGGCCGAGAAAGCCCAGCTCTGCAATAGCTCGGAGACGAGCACAGGCGGATGGGCGCCGGTTTGGCGGCTAGATCGCTCTTAGGTAAGAGGCGGAGTGTAAGCTCGGAGACGAACCGAGAAAGGTCATCAGTGCTCCACACTGATTTTGCCTCGGTAGCCCTCAGGAGTCTAGTGAGCTGTCGCAGGTAATGCGTCATTCGCCACGTGTTGTGCCACTTCCATTTAAGCAACCGCAGAATGTTACATGAGATGTAACATGAACACCGGACAAAAACGAGCCCCTTTCACCCATTTTGACCCGTCGAGAAGCAAGGTTTTGACCGGCCCCACCGGTTTTGTGGGCTTGTTCTGGCTTTATTTTTGCGTGGTGTTTCAGTCTTTGGGTTTTAGTGTTTCAGGTGTTGCTTGTTTTTACTGAGATTGCATGTGATGTTATCTTTGTGTAAAGGCAATTCGGAGTACTTCGTAGTCGTAATTCTAAGATCGTTTCGGGTTATCTTGACGACGTTAAAAAGTTCGAATGAATATCAAATACCCAATTTTTCTCACTCGCTGGAAATTTTCCAAGAGTTGGATTTTTCTAAATTTAAAATCTTCAGAAAATTATGCAGGTGATTCTATGGACCCTCTAGAAAAACGAAACCTTAACTCGATTCTTTGACGGCCGGAACCGCCGCCAAACCCTAAGGCTTGCGGTAGTTCTGCGGCGCCATAGGTGAGGCAAGAGTTGGCCCTTCTATGGTTGGTCCATAGGTGTTGTGGCATGTTTTGGGTGATTTTTAAACTCCGCTCAAGTGTTGCGCTCTCTGGGAATTGTGGGTGTTTGTTGATTCGATCGAAAAGTTTAATATCGTCTAACTATCTGTGATTGTGATACAATACTTGGAATCCACAATATTTAGTTTTATGAAAACTAATTTGAATTTTATAAATCTAGCAATTTAGTCTCATGTGATCGGTTGCCACGGGATTTTTATGTGGATCAAAAGTTCGTCGCAATCACGTAGCATACGCGGATACCCGCCGGGTAACTTTACTAGATAGCCACGCCCCATAGCCCCGACCAAGGGACTGTAGGAGAACCCCGTTGCCAAAAGCATCCTCCCGGGTGCTCGCGGCCGCGGTGTTCCTCCTAAGTGCACTTCGTCGACGGCATCGGGGATGCGACCGTCTACTAAAGTTCTCGACGAGCACTCGATCAGCATGTCGGGAATCTTGTTGAATTTCCCGACTTGTTTTTGGAAAGTGTTTTCAATAACGAGACTAAAATGCGGGGTTTATAATTGTTAGGCATGTGATGTCTAAGGAATTCATATGGTTAGGTATGAAATCCGAAGTATGTGATATATTGGGTTTATGATGTCTAAGGTGGTTGCGGATTCCAATTGTTGTAGTTTTCACTTTCTTTTCTGCGACCGTAAGTGTAATATGTGGTGTATTGCCTATTTCGTTGCTATACGTCAACGACAATTGGGATACGCATATTTACTTACGTTGATGACATGTGATATTATGTGTTGCTGGGATATCTTATATTGGATCGTCGTGTTTTGAATAGCCGGGTTTTTTTTATGTGAGATAAGAGTTTTTCATTTTCATTCATGTAAAAACTTGTATGTAATATTCTTTTATTGGGGCACTTCCGGGTTGAGGATGATGTCACCATTGTAGGGTTACTAGGCACTATCACAAGGGTCTATAAAGCATCAACCATGCCCGATTTAAAATTTAGAAATGCCGAACAACCCAAAGCGAGGATCTTTGCTAGATAATTAGGGTTAAACATGCAAATAAACAACTTTACTTTTAAGAGTTTGGGATTACAACATTTGTAGTCCATTCCTTCGCTTTATAAGCTCCGTGTTGAGGTCCCTTCGCTGCGATCATCATGTACCCGGACTCTAGAGAGGCTCCATGAAAAGAAAGATGCAAGCTTACTTCCGATCTTCGATAACAAAGATGATCTACCTTGAAGAAACTCAAGCCCAAGCTTTTGCTTCACTAATCAAGTATTAGCAAAGCAAACACCCTAATCTAAGTGGCTAGAATAGATGAGGATGATGAAGTAGGAATTTAGCTCTCATTTGTTTTTTTTATTTCACTCATTTTCATCACTTTTGAAAAATCTAGAAAGCTTTTTATCAAAGAGGAAGAAGAAGAAGAAGAAGCAAAACCATTTGTGATGAATAATGAATCAAGTGAGCTTAGAAATGCAACCATGGGTTAAGTATGAAGACTTAACCCATGTAGAGAATTAACTATGGTTAAAGGGTTGGGTTGGGTTAAAGAAATATTTTTGCAAAATATCACAAAATATCAAGGTCAAAGTCAAAACTTCAAGAAGCTTCTTGAAAGCTTCATGAAAGTTTAACCCTAATCCAAACCCTGACCATATTTAAACTCCACAAATCATGTTGCATTTATAACCATAACATGTTACAATAATATATATCACATATACAATATTTATTGTAACAAAATAAAATAATACAATTAACATATATCACATATATATCAATGTATTACCCGAGTGAGAAAAAGAATCTTTAAGTGAGCTAATATTAGTTAATGTAATATAATATATCAAATATATAATTATACATTAAATTATCGAATCAACACTTGATTCGATAATCCGGCTATTTCACAAACAACTGACTAATATAATCTGTATCAGTTCATCGAATCAACACTTGATCCGATGACCCGGCTATATCACATATACCCGGCCGATATCACATATCGCGATAATCTAGTACGGTATCACATATACGTATTGTTCTCGGTCCCGCACATATCACATATGTGCCCCTACTCCGTTTTGCCCGAGCCAGAAAACCTCTGTGTAGGACTCTAAAGAATCGTCAATATGCCGGCAGTAGGTGATGATCATATCAAACACCCACAAGCTGCAAGCGGTCAGCTAAACGTAACAGCCACCCAGGTATTGAGCGATCGGAAGATCAACAAGCAAGCCTGTACATTCTTCTGCGAGTCCAATCAGTAACACTCCCGTTCAGTCCGGTCTCTTCGTTTGATATATCGCATATCTCGCCTAGGGGTGGTAAACGTCAGACCCCAGTAGCTTGATAAGTCGTGTCGATATAAGGTCCATAACAATTTGAGAAACTACTGATAACACTTACCAGTAAATCTCAGTAACCCTGGCCAGGGATTTCCAGTTATAGCCAATCGAACACAGCGCAACATTAACTCCCTATACCAGGAGAGACGAAACCCCTCCTATCGCTCATTGCCTCCATGTGATTCGGGACTGTACACAAAAGTCACCGTTTTGCACGCCCTCTCGGATGTGGTATGATGGAAATCAAAGCACGGTGGGAATCACACAAGACTCTATGACGATCTCGGGTCTACAGTCTAATCTGTACCAGTGTCACCAGAGAACTGCCATCTGACGTAAGGTATAATACCATCTGGGAGTTCTCGGCGAGTCCGTCCAGTGTACCCAGTCTCCACTGAGCACCCGTATACCTTCTCTGATGTCAACACCAATGGATATTGGATCATCCATCGCCCATCATATGGGTCAAGAAGCGCATACGCTAGTCTATTCTGGAGTATCGATGCCCTGTCTCGGTACTCCTACGGCTAGGAACATTTGAAGGATGTACTTGGCGACTACACTGTCCCCACTAGTATGATCTGTATCATAGTCCTGGCAGTCAAGTACTCATCCTAAGGGCTTTATCAACATGTAACATAGAGACTATCATAGTACATGTTAAGATAAAGAGCAACCAGATAGCGTACTATCATGTCGAGCAAGAAAGTCCTCCCTATATATGTCCAAGCATCCACTACAATATACATCGTATGTACAGTAATGGCCTCTAGGGCATACATATAACTAACAATCTCCCACTTGCACTAGGGCCATCTGTTGTGGTATCGCATACCCAACAACGAGCTGTGGTTGAAGTATCTCATACTCAACCATCCCATAAAAGTCTCTACTGGGAAATAGGCCTTTGTGAGTGGATCCGCGTTGTTGTCCTCTGTGTCTACTCTCCTAACCTCTATCTCCCTAGAGATCAACCATCTCCATGATCAGGCGATACTGCCTAAGAATATGTCTGGAACTCTGATGGGACGGGGGTTCCTAGGCATAAGCCACAACTCCATTGTCACACAATGGTAGGAACTAAGTTCATCTCATGAACTATTATATATATATATATATATATATATATATATATATATATATATATCTAGACTGCCTCTTTGATAGCATCCTTGGTAGTGATTTATCCTACCTTTATCGTCTAGTAAGTCACGGTATCTGGCTTGGAACTCTTCCAACATACCATCCCTCCACTGAGGGTAAAGACAATGCCTGCGACTTACATTCAGTCGTCCTTATCACCCTGCAACCTTTCCAGTGATTCTCCCCACGATCGATTGATACCATCTTACTACAACTAGTGAGAATCCTAACATCCAATTAGATCTATCTCATAGATCCAAAACCCAGAATTTAGGAGGTATCACTTTGATTCTTATGGAGAATCCTTGTGATAAAAGGAGATTGACCGATCGTAGCATAGGAAACTCCTTCCCTATCAAGAGTATGTCATCCATGTACAACACGAGGATCACCACCATACTCCCTACTATCTTTTTGTATATACAAGGTTCATCTACCATTTTGATGAAGTCAAACTCTTTGACTACTACATCAAAACAGATGTTCCAACTCCGCGATGCCTGATTTATCACATAAAACATCTTGCACACGTTTCCGCTGCTCCCACTGTCCACGAAGCCCTCTGACTGTGTACTTATAGACGCTCTCTTCTAAATCATCATTTAGAAAAGCGGTCATGACACCCAACCGCCAGCTATCGTAGTCATGGTATGTAGCAGTGGCAAGTAGGATCTGGATGGACTTAAGCATAGCTTTGAAAGTCTCAACTTTTCCATGTACACCAAGTAATCTTCTCAAGATATACTTGCTCCTGATGGGGATTTAACCCTTCAGATAAAGCAACCAAAGTCCATACTTTGTTGGTGTGTAAGGATTCCATCTCAGATCGCTAAGCATCCAGCTATTCTTACAGAGTCTCACTCCTGATGGCCTGCTCGAAACTAGTTGGGTCATCATCTCATGATGCAATCCTCGCTCCCACTGTCATAGAGAAACCGAACTATCTCTTAGGTGGGTGAGGAACCTTACCAGATCGGCGGAGAGGCTGAGGTGTTAGTTATATGTATGCCCTAGAGGCCATTACTGTACATACGATGTATATTGTAGTGGATACTTGGACATATATAGGGAGGACTTTCTTGCTCGACATGATAGTACGCTATCTGGTTGCTCTTTATCTTAACATGTACTATGATAGTCTCTATGTTACATGTTGATAAAGCCCTTAGGATATGTACTCGACTACTGGGACTATGATGAGATCATACTAGTGGGGCCACGGTAGTCGACGAGTATATCCTATAACTGTTCCTAGTCGAGGATGTATCGAGATAGGGCATCGATATACCAGAGTAGACTAGCGTATACGCATCTTGACCCATATGATGGGCGATGGATGATCCCATACCCATCGGTGTTTGACATCAAGGATGGTGTATGGGTGCTCAGTGGAGACTGGGTACACTGGACGGACTCGACAAGAACTCCCAGATGGTATTATACCTCATGTCAGATGGCAGTTCTCTGGTGACACTGGTACATGTTAGTCTGTAGACCCGAGATCGTCATAGAGTCTTGTGTGATTCCCACTGTGCTTTGATTTCCATCATACCACGTCCAAGAGGGCGTGCAAAAAGGTGGCTTTTGGGTATAGTCCCGAATCACATGGAGGCAATGAGCGATAGGAGGGGATTCGTCTCTCCCGGTATATGGAGTTGATGTTGTGTTGTGTTCGATTGGCTATAACTGGAAATCCCTGGCCAGGATTGCTGAGATTTACTGGTAAGTGTTATCAGTAGTTTCTCGAACTGTTATAGACCTCATATCGACACGACTTATCAAGCTACCGGGGTCTGACGTTTTCCACCCCTAGACGAGATATGCGACATATCAGACGAAGAGACCGGACTGTACGGGAGTGTTACTGATTGGATTCGCAGGAGAATGTACATGCTTGCTTGTTGATCTTCTGATCGCTCAATATCTGGGTGGCTGTTACGTTTAGCTGACCGCTTGCAGCTTGTGGGTGTTTGATATGATCATCACCTACTGCCGGCGTATTGACGATTCTTTAGAGTCCTACACAGAGCTTTCTTGACTCAGGAAAAACGGAGTAGGAGCACATATGTGATACGTGTGGGACCGAGAACAATACGTGTATGTGATACCGTATTAGATTCTCGCGATATGAGATATCGGCCAGGTATATGTGATATAGCCGGGTCATCGGATCAAGTGTTGATTCGATGAACTGATACAGTTTATATTAGTCGGTTATTTGTGAAATAGCCGGATTATCGGATCAAGTGTTGATTCGATAATTTAATGTATAATTATATATTTGATATATTAAATTACATTAATTAGTATAAGCTCACAAAAAGATTCTTTTTCTTACTCCGGATAATACATTGATATATATGCGATATATGTTAATTGTATTATTTTATTTTGTTACAATAAATATTGTATATGTGATATATAATATTGTAACAAGTTATGTTTACAAATGCAACATGATTAGTGGAGATTAAACATGGTTAGGGTTTGATTTGGGTTAACTTCTTCTCTAAGCTTCTAGAAGCTTATGTTTTGTTTCTTGCAAAGATATTATGTGTTGATATTTTTGCAAGATATTATTTAACCCAACCCAACCCTTCACCCTAGGTTAAATCTCTACATGAGTTAAAATAACTCAAGGGTTGTATTTGTAATCATAGGAGTTATTCATTATTCATTACAAAGAGAATGCTTCTTCTTCTTCTTTAATGGAAAAGCTTTCTAGCTTTTTCATTAGTGATGATTTTGAGTGAGATTAAGAAAACAAACGAGAGCTAAAATCCTACTTCATCATCCTAATCTATCCTAACCATTTAGATTAAGGTGTTCACTTCATTTATAAGTGAGAGCTTGTGTTAATGAAATTTCAAGGTAGATCATCTTTGTTATCGAAGATCGGAAGCAAGCATGCATCTTTCTCTTCGTGGAACCTCTCTAGAGTCCGGGAAATTGATGATCGCAGCGAAGGGACCTCAACAAGGAGCTTATGAAGTGAAGGACCGGACTACAAATGTTGTAATCCCAAACTCTTAGATGTTAAAGTGTTTAACATGCTTTGTTTCGCCTAATCTCTAATTTAAAGATCTTGGTTAGGGTTGTTCGGCACGGCTAAAATTTAAATCGGGTATGCTTGATACCTTGTAGAACCTTATTAGAGTGCCTAGTAACCCTACAGTGGTATCAGAGCCAAGCTAGAGCTTTAGGCGAAGTCTAGACGAAATTTAAAGTCCGATCGAACTCCGAATACCCGTAAAACCCTAGTTTCTAGAAATTTTTCAAAAAGTTGACATTTTTCGTATTAAAAATGCTCAGAAAATTCAGCAGGTGATTTGATGGATTACTGTGCAAAACGACCCCAAAATACCTTTATTCCGCCGCGGAACCGCGGCCGTACCCTAGCTTGCACGGCGGTTCCGCGGTGCTACAGTGGAATTAGGGTTGCATTTTTGTACAGTAATGTCCGTATGTATTTACTGATGTTTCTGGGAATTTTTATTTTTACTCAAGTGTTGAGTTTTCTGGGTTGTATTGGGAGCTTATTGATTCAATCGGAAAATATAACTTTGTTTAGTTTGTCCGGGTAATTTTTGGAACGTGTTAAAAAGTTCGAATGGATATCAATAACTCACTTTTTTCCCTGCCGGAAAATTTCCAAGTGTTGGATTTTTCCGTAGTTTAAGAACGTTCTAAGTCGTGCAAGTAACGCGGTGGACCCTCTAAAAGAACACAAATCTTAACTCGATTATGTGACCGTCTTGAACCGCCTCTAAATCTTAGGGTTTGGGGCAGTACGGTGTTGCCACATGTGAGGCGTTGGCTTGACCCTTTTATGGCTGGACCATTGGTACTGTGGCATGTGATGGATGTTTTTAAACTAATTTCAAGTGTCGAGAACTATTTGGGAAATCTTGGGTGTTTGTTTATTCGATCGGAAAGTTTAACATTGTCTATTTATCTGGAATGTGATACAATATTTGGAATCCACAAGTAGTTATGAGATAACTAATTTGAATGTTATAAATCTAGCAGTTCAATCTCAAATGATCGGTTGCCACGGAATTTTGATGTGATCAAAAGTCCGTCGCAATCACGTAGCGTACGCGGATACTCGCCGGGTAAACTTAATAGATAGCCACGCCCCATAGCCCCGACCAAGTGACCGTAGGAGAACCCCGTCGCCAAAAGCAACTGTTCGGGTGCTCGCGGCAGCGGTGTTCTGCCTTAGTGCACTTCGTCGACGGCATCCGGGGGTGCGGCCGTCTACTAAAGTTTGCGACGAGCATTCGATCAGGATGTCGGGAATCTTGTTGAATTGCCCGACTTGATATTGAAAAGAGTTTTCGATAATGAGACTAAAATGCGGGGTTTATAATTGTTAGGCATGCGATGTCTAAGGAATTCATTTGGTTAGGCATGCGATGTCTAAGGAGGTTGCGGATTCCAACTGTTGTAGTTTTACAGTTTCTTTTATGTGACCGTAAGTGTAGTATATAGTTGTATCGCCGGTTTTCATTACTATATATCAACGACGATCGGTGTATGCATACTTACTTACGTTGATGATATGATGTAACACCCGAGTTCATTTATACCAATTCCAGTTCCCGTATTTTCTTTATTCGTGATATTTTGTTGATTTAGCGTATCTTGGTTACGAATGGTATTTTACACTTTATATTGCATTCAACCCGACCCGCTTGTTTGAACCTGTTTGACTCTTATTTATAAATTACCTTGACTTGTTGCATGGACTAGTGCATCTCATGAGTTAGTATATATTGGTATTTTATCTAGTATCGCATCTTTTGCATATAACAATTTAAATCACGTAAAATAATTTAAAATTGCATTTCATAGCCTGCATGATACCCCTAACCCCGTGGTAGCATCCGCGCATCTTGTTCTCGTCCCATTCAGTGAAACGGACGTGTTTGGATGGCTACGCGCACGTACGTGCATCCGTTATTGGGGGTATGCTTTTTCGTTACCTCGGTACTCGTTTTGAAATTCGGAAGTTGCATATATTTTTCATATTTTAAATCTGAATTTTTAGACCCGACCCGGGCGTGTTTTGGATTAAATTTGTATTTGCCAAAATCTCAAAACGGACCAATATTATAATATTATTCAAACCTTCTTTAACTATATAAATATTTTATAATCATTTAAAAAAATTAACATTTCTCTCTCTCTCGTCTCTCTCTCTCCTGATTCTCTCTGTCTCGTCTCTCTATCCTGATTCTCTCTCTCTCTCGTCTCTCTCTCTCCCCTGATTCTCTCTCTCTGTGTCTCGTCTCTCTTTCTCTCCTGATTCTCACACTCTCTCCCCCCTCTCTCTCTCTCCTGATTCTCGTCTCTCTCTCTCTCGTCTTTCTCTCTCTCTTGATTCTCTCTCTCTCTCTCGTCTCTCTCTCTCTCCTGATTTTCTCTCTATCTCTAAAAAATATATTTTATATTTTTAAAACAGTTTATATCTCTCTCTCTATCTCTCTCTCCACATGCATAAAAGATTTGTTACCCTTAAATATTAACACGTCTCTCTTTCCTCCCTCTTCGTCTTTCCCATTATATTTTTTCTTTTCTGCCTTCTTTCTTCGCCCGTGCCCGTCACCTCGTCGTCGTCTTCTCACCTCGCCATCACCAGATCACCCCACTAGTAAGCCAGTTTAGTCTCATTCCTCTTCCTTTCTTTCCCTTCTTCTCTTCTTGTTTCTTTGTGCATTTTTTGTTCTCTTTTATTCACTGTTGTTTTTAGATCGCCGGAATCCGGTCGGGCCGTCGACGATTCCCGACGACCCAGCAAGGACCCCTGACCCGTGTGACTCCACTGTTCGTCGTTTGACCTCTTTCCGTGAACCGTGCGCGCGTCGCGATTTTTCCCCGCCGACGCGTAACGTTCCGTTTTCCGTTTCGCGACCCGTCGAGGCAAGCGAAACTTGCTACATGCTATTTAAACTATTCTTATGCTAATTTATTTATTTCCTATTAAATCTCTAAATAGAATCGAAAGTATTGGATTTCAAGTTAACTGTATAAAGTTCCGTTACATATTTTATGATCTCGAACTGAAACTTAATTGTTGCATCTAATTATTTATACCTAGTAATCACCTGTAAATGTTAGACTACATGTTCACAATTGTTTTATAGCCATGATACATTTTTCTCTAGTTTTAACCTATCGGACATCCGTGTGCATCTTAAACCGGTTTAATTACAATTGCATCCATTGAACCGATTATACAGGTTGTCGCATCCCTAGATTACTCAATACTTATTAACCTGGTCTTTAGCATTCACATCTGTCATACGATATTCATATAATGCTGACACCATCTCTTAAACACACATTGATAACCGTACGGCTAATTAGTTAAATCTGCATTTATTGCTTAACCTATTGCCTGTATTGTGTTGTTGATAACCATGCTTGATTATTTATAACCATGATTATGCTAGCTGTTTATGAGCACCCACATGCTATCTTTTACACCCTGACATGACTTGCTACACACATTTTACTTGACCCGACATGGTACCGTACACTACTTGACTTGCCATGATGTACCATGGCTTGACCTGTTACCTGATCTTGTGTCTAATGCCAACAAACCTGACATGTAGTCCTCACGGACCGTTCCTGTTGTCTATCCAGACAAACCTGCTCTTACCTGATCCTGAGTTGGCATTAGTTTCTAATTACTGAATACCTGACTTGACATACATAACTTGGGGGTATGGGGAAATCAATGATGAAATCCTGACTTGTAACTCGACAGTTGCTTGCTTTTACTGATCAGTTTAGAGGCTAGGCCCGCCTCGTGACGATGTTGCTGACATCGTTGGTCTGTACCTTTTTCCTGTTAGTGCCTAGCGGCACGTCTCGGTTTCAGCCCGAGAGTCTTAGACCGTGGTCCCGGGCATGCACGGGATACTATTGAGTTGCATCGATAATTCATCAAATTGATTTCAAAGATTTGAGAGTATTTAATCCAATAGACCAGTTTAGATTACTCACTATACACTACCTTTCACTACCCTGATTTATATTGCTGTTACACCTGCTTTATTATTCATGATTATATTTGCATTGCCTGTTACCCTGTTTATATTTTTATTGCTTGATGTAATGACGCGCTGACGTCTGGGTTTTGCATGGCCCAGTTTCTCTACCTTTGTTCCAGACTGATCAGGAGTATTGCCGCTGTTAGATCGAGCGGTAGGGATCCTGTCGGTATCCAGTCTTACTTTCCAGGTGTTTATTTGATCTTTTACTTCCGCATACTATAGTATTTCTTGACTCTTTTACTCTGGCTTATGAACATGTACTAGATAGTTAGTTTACTTTCATGTTCTTGATATCTCTAGAGCCGTAATGTGACTGTGGAAGGATTTTTCCTAACCACAGGTAGCATGGTTGGCTATGTCACGTGCCTATTTTAGCGTACTCTGGGAAGCGGGGCGTGACATATGAGATATTATGTATTGCTGTGATATGTTATATTGGATCATCGTGTTCTGAATAGCCGGGGGTTTTATGTGAGATGAGGGTTTTTATTTTCATTCATGTAAAATTCATTTGTATGTAATATTCTTTTATTGGGGCACTTCCGGGCTGAGGATGATGTCACCATTGTATATTATTTACTTTTCCGCATTAGGTAGACCCAAGGCGGGGAGCACAAGTAACCGGGTTCTAGGGTCCAGTGGGAGACCATCCCGAGGAGTCGAGACCGGGTCTCCTAACCCTAGAATTGGCAGTGTTGCTTACCGCTCTCGTAGGGGTCTAGGGATGTGGGTTTGGCTATTCATTGCGACCGTGGAATCCGTGTTTTATACAGGCTCGTATTAAAACACGGGCGTCCTAATATATCCAATATTTCATATATGTTCTTCTGTTGCAATGTTCTGTGATGAGATCATATTACTGCCTGAGACGAATGTTTATATTATATATATGAGATATATATTATATATTGTTGATTTCGTTTCATATCTGATGCTTGTGAAGCATAATAAAATGGGACTTCATTAATGAGATTAATGAAATAAAAGAAACCTAAAGATATTGTAGAAACTTGTTTAAAAACTGGTAGCTCTAGTTCTTGCTTTGCATAGCGGTGTTCCTTGTAGAACATCCAGCACCTTATTCGATAAGGAAAGAGCCGAGATCTCTTCACCGGGAGTGACCTCTTTAGCAAAACTAGCAGATGCTGCATACTCGGTTTGTCTTTTGATTGCTTCTATAGTTTTTGGTTTGCATAGTGGTATTTGTGAAATATCCTGCACCTTATTCGATGAGGAAAGAGCCGACGATCCCTTCACCGGGAGTGACCTCTTTAGCAAAACTAGAAAAGGCCTCAAAAACATTCCATTTAAAATCACTCGATTCTACAACGATATCAAGTTCATTACGCAAAAGGTTTTCTTAAAAACCTGTCGTTGCCCTCCGTCATTTCAGATAAGTCCTACTTAGTATTCGTGTTACGTTTGTTGATCTCCGTCAAGACGTAGTGTGCGGCAGCTAACTAGTATTTATCTGTTTATGCATATGATGCAGATTGTTTTAGGGTAGTCGTGCGGCCTTGTTGACCTCCGTCAAGGGTCGTGCGGATGTGTTTAATTCAATCAGGAAATGATGGGTAGAACTTGACTAGCAGCTTATGGTTTGTTGACCTCTGTCAAGGTCATAGGACGCTAGGGGTAAAATATTATTGGGAATTTCAAGTGTTGAAATTTGCAATGAGATTGCATACCTTCTATGAGATAGTTGGATCCCGATACCCGCTGCGAGTAAGAGTTACTCCTGGGAGAGTTTTACACATTACAATTAGCCGATCAAGTAGGTGTCTAGAAATGTGTCAATGGGGTTACACCCCTGGGAAAACGGGGTTTACTTTAATTAGGTCCGTGCGAAAGCACGGGGAACCTCTCTCAAAGTACCGGCACTGGCCTGGCTGAAAGATTGGCGAACTTGTAGTGTGTAATTAATCTCGGCTAGTCTTTCCTTTTAGGGTTTGAAGGAAGATTTGACTAAAACAGTGGAAGACATCCTGATTAGGTATATTAAATAACCAATCTAATCTTGCAAGAGCATACGCTGAGTGTTTTCTTCTCTCTCTCTCCAGGTAGCGACCATATCACGCCTTAATCAAGATAATAATACGGATGTATTGACCGAACCCGCTTGTTATACTGAGCTGGGGAACGTTGGTCCCGCTCCAACTTATAATTGTTATAAGACAGAGCAGGAGATAGGGAATTACCAGAATTCCCGTGCCGCCCAAACGAAGAAAGTGCATGCTGATGCATCTTCTTCGGGTGTGTTTATTACAGAGAACTGTTTCTCAGTATCCTTTACGTCCTGGGTATGAGATACCGGATCAGGATCCCACATATGTAATTTGTTACATGAGCTACAGATAGGTAGAGAACCGAGAACGGGTGATAAGTTTCATGAGATAGAAACGGTGCAAGTGTTGCAGCTAACTCTGTTGGTAGTTATCACCCTGTATTATCAGAATACATTGATTCTGAACAAATGTTATTAGATACCGAACCTGTTATACAACATCATATCAGTATCTTTATTTAATAAAGAAGGATATAATTTTGTAATGTTGGATAATATTTTGAACATTTCCTATATCAAGAGTTGATCGGTTCAGACACGTTATCTAAAAGTATTAACGTTCTAAATCAAACTACAGTTCTTAGTATACAGAACACACACGAGAGGAAGAGTTCAGAAATGAACAAATCCTTCTTGAGGCATTGTAGATTAGGTCATATCAATACGACCCGACTAGCTAAGTTACATTTAGATGCATATTTAAATTAGTTGGAATTTACATCTTATGAAACTTGCCGGTCATGTCACAAAGATAAGATGACCACAGCTCTGTTTATTGGAAACAGAGAAAGAGCTAGTGAACTCTTGGGATTGTTACATGCTGATGTATGAGGTCCCCTGTCTACACATGCCAAGACCGGTTCTTTATACTTCATTACATTCACTATTTATCTCTCAAGATTCGGACATATGTTCCTGTTGAAACACAAGTATGAACCTTTTGAGATATTCACAGAATATAAGTTAGAAGTAGAGAACCAAAAACGGGTATAAGTATTATGTCCTTTGATGAGATCAGGGAGGAGAATACTTGCGCACGGGATTCCTGGACTATTCTAAAGGAGAATGAGATTCTCTCTCAGCATTACTCCTCTGTATACACCATAGCACGATGGTATATCGGGACGGAGCAATAGCACCCTATGTGATATGGCGTGCTCTATATGAGTATTACTGAGTTTCCTATTTCATTTTGGGTGTTATGCACTTGAGAAGCTGCATACCTATTGAACAGGGTTCAAATCAAATCAATTGCCTACCACTTCATATGTGATATGGAATGGGAAGAACCCATATCTTAAGAAAGTTAAGATTTGGGGTTGTCCGGCCTATGTCTAAAAGCATAATCCGGACAAGCTCGAGGCAAATCTGTGGAAATTTGTTGGATATCCCAAGCATTCGCAAGGGAATATCTTCTACCTAACCGAGGAACAAAAGATGTTTTGTCTCTCAGCATGCTACCTTTATGAGAGGGAATTTCTTGTGAAAAATTAGTGGTCATGAGCTAGAACTGGAAGGAGTTCCAGCTATATAAACTACAACAGATGATTTGGTAGAACCAAAGAATTCAATAGATTCTAACGAACCTCGGCCTCACCGCCGATCTAGTAAGGTTCCTCACCACCTGAGAGATACTTCGGTTTTCTCTATGATATTGGGAGCGAGGATTGCATCATGAGATGATGACCCAACTAGTTTCGAGCAGGCCATCAAGAGTGGGACTCTGTAAGAATGGCTGGATGCTTAGTGATCTGAGATGGAATCCTTATACACGAACAAAATATGGACTTTGGTTGCTTTATCTGAAGGGTTAAATTCCCATCAGGAGCAAGTATATCTTGAGAAGATTACTTGGTGTACATGGAAAAGTTGAGACTTTCAAAGCTATGCTTAAGTCTATCCAGATCCTACTTACCACTGCTACATACCATGACTACGATATCTGGTGGTTGGGTGCCATGACTGCTTTTCTAAATGATGTTTTGGAAGAGAGCGTCTATAAGTACACAGCCAGAGAGCTTCGTAGATAGTGGGAGCAGCGGAAATGTGTGCAAGATGTTTTATGCGATAAAACAGGCATCGCGGAGTTGGAACGTCTGTTTTGATGTGATAGTCAAAGAGTTTGACTTCATCAAAATAGTAGATGAACCTTGTATATACAAAAAGGTAGTAGAGAGTATGGTGGTGATCCTCGTAGAGTACGTGGATGACATACTTTTGATAGGGAAGGAGTTTCTTATGCTACGCTCGGTCAATCTTTGCTTATCACAAGGATTCTCCATATAGGATCAAAGCGATACCGCCTGAATCCTGGGTTTTGGATCTATGAGATAGATCTAATTGGATGTTAGAATTCTCACTAGGTGTAGTGAGATGGTATCAATCGATCCTGGGGAGAATCACTGGAAAAGTTCCAAGGTGATAAAGACGACTGAGTGTCAGTCGCAGGCATTGTCTTTACCCTCAGTGGAGGGACGGTATGTTGGAAGAGTTCCAAGCTAGATACCGTGACTTACTAGACGATTAAAGGCAAGATACATCGTTACCAAAGATGCTACCAAAGAGGCAGTCTGGATACATATTTTAGTTCATAAGATGAACTTCGTTCCAACCATTGTTTGACAATGGAGTTATGGCTTTGGCCAAGGAACTCCCGTCCCATCAGAAATCCAGATATAATTCTTAGGCAGTATTACCTGATCATGGAGATGGTTGATCTCCAGGGAGATCGAGGTTAGGAGAGTAGACACAGAGGACAACAGCGCGGATCCACTCACAAAGGTCTTTTCTCAGTAGAGACTTTTTATGGGATGGTTGAGTATGAGATACTTCAACCACAGCTAATTGTTGGGTATGCGATACCACAACAGATGGCCCTAGTGCAAGTGGGAGATTGTTAGTTATATGTATGCCCTAGAGGCCATTACTGTACATACGATGTATATTGTAGTGGATGCTTGGACATATATAGGGAGGACTTTCTTGCTCGACATGATAGTACGCTATCTGGTTGCTCTTTATCTTAACATGTACTATGATAGTCTCTATGTTACATTTGATAAAGCCCTTAGGATATGTGCTCGACTACTGGGACTATGATGAGATCATACTAGTGGGGCAACGGTAGTTGACGAGTACATCCTATAACTGTTCCTAGTCGAGGGTGTATCGAGACAGGGCATCGATACACCAGAGTAGACTAGCGTATACGCATCTTGACCCATATGATGGGCGATGGATGATCCCATATCCATCGGTGTTTGACATCAAGGATGGTGTACGGATGCTCAGTAGAGACTGGGTACACTGGACGGACTCGCCGATAACTCCCAGATGGTATTATACCTCACGTCAGATGGCAGTTCTCTGGTGACACTGGTACAGGTTAGTCTGTAGACCCGAGATCGTTATAGAGTCTTGTGTGATTCCCACTGTGCTTTGATTTCCATCATACCACGTCCAAGAGGGCGTGCAAAAAGGTGGCTTTTGGGTACAGTCCCGAATCACATGGAGGCAATGAGCGATAGGAGGGGATTCGTCTCTCCCGGTATAGGGAGTTGATGTTGTGCTGTGTTCGATTGGCTATAACTGGAAATCCCTGGACAGGGTTGCTGAGATTTACTGGTAAGTGTTATCAGTAGTTTTTCGAACTGTTATAGACCTCATATCGACACGACTTATCAAGCTACTGGGGTCTGACATTTTCTACCCCTAGGCGAGATATGCGACATATCAGACGAAGAGACCGGACTGTACGGGAGTGTTACTGATTGGATTCGCAGGAGAATGTACAGGCTTGCTTGTTGATCTTCTGATCGCTCAATAGCTGGGTGGCTGTTACGTTTAGCTGACCGCTTGCAGCTTGTGGGTGTTTGATATGATCATCACCTACTGCCGGCGTATTGACGATTCTTTAGAGTCCTACACAGAGGTTTCTTGACTCAGGCAAAACGGAGTAGGAACACATATGTGATATGTGCGGGACCGAGAACAATACGTGTATGTGATACCGTATTAGATTCTCGCGATATGAGATATCGGCTGGGTATATGTAATATAGCCGGGTCATCGGATCAAGTGTTGATTCGATGAACTGATACAGTTTATATTAGTCGGTTATTTGTGAAATAGCCGGATTATCGGATCAAGTGTTGATTCGATAATTTAATGTATAATTATATATTTGATATATTAAATTTCATTAACTAGTATAAGCTCACAAAAAGATTCTTTTTCTCACTCGGATAATACATTGATATATATGCGATATATGTTAATTGTATTATTTTATTTTGTTACAATAAATATTGTATATGTGATATATAATATTGTAACAAGTTATGTTTACAAATGCAACATGATTACTGGAGATTAAACATGGTTAGGGTTTGATTTGGGTTAACTTCTTCTTGAAGCTTCTAGAAGCTTATGTTTTGTTTCTTGCAAAGATATTATGTGTTGATATTTTTGCAATATATTATTTAACCCAACCCAAACCCTTCACCTTAGGTTAAATCTCTACATGAGTTAAAGTAACTCAAGGGTTGTATTTGTAACCATAGGAGTTATTCATTATTCATTACAAAGAGAATGCTTCTTCTTCTTCTTCCTTCTTCTTTAATGGAAAAGCTTTCTAGCTTTTTCATTAGTGATGATTTTGAGTGAGATTAAGAAAACAAACGAGAGCTAAAATCCTACTTCATCATCCTAATCTATCCTAGCCATTTAGATTAGGGTGTTCACTTCATTTATAAGTGAGAGCTTGTGTTAATGAAACTTCAAGGTAGATCATCTTTGTTATCGAAGATCGGAAGCAAGCATGTATCTTTCTCTTCGTGGAACCTCTCTAGAGTTCGGGAAATCGATGATCGCAGTGAAGGGACCTCAACACGGAGCTTATGAAGTGAAGGACCGGACTACAAAGGTTGTAATCCCAAACTCTTAGATATTAAAGAGTTTAACATGCTTTGTTTCGCTTAATCTCTAGTTTAAAGATCTTGGTTAGGGTTCTTTGGCACGGCTAAAATTTAAATCGGGTATGGTTGATGCCTTATAGAACCTTATTAGAGTGCCTAATACCCTACATGAGGTTCGTTGAAAACTATTGAATCCTCCGGTTCTATCAAATCATCAGCTGCAGTCTGTATATCCAACAAACTTCCACAGAACTGACCTTTGCCTTGAGCTTGTCCGGATTTTGCTTTTGACATAAGCCGGATAACCCCAAATCTTAACATCTTTAAGAGATGGGCTCTTCCCATACTATATCATATATGGAGTGGTAGGCATCTGATTTGATTGGAACCCTATTCAATAGGTATGCAGCTTCTCAAGTGCATAACTCCCAAAAGGAAATAGGAAACTCAGTAGTACTCATCATAGAGCGCACCATATCTTATAGGGTGTGATTGCTCCACCCCGATACACCGACGTGCTGTGGTGTATACGGAGGAGTAATGCTGAGAAAGAATCTCATTCTCCTTTAGAATAGTCCAGGAATCTCGTGCTCAAGTATTCTCCTCCCTGATCACATCAAAGGACATAATACTTATACCTGTTTTTAGTTCTCTACTTCTAACTCATATTCATTGAATTTCTCAAAAGGTTCAGACTTGTGTTTCATCAGGAACATATGTCCGAACCTTGAGAGATAATCAGTGAATGTAATTAAGTATAAAGAACCGGTCCTGGCATGTGTAGACAGGGGACCTTACATACATCATTATGTATCAATCCCAAGATTTCACTAACTCTTTCTCTATTTCCAATAAATAGAGTTGTAGTCATTTTATCTTTGTGACATAACCAGCAAGTTTCACAAGATGTAAATTCAAACTAATTTAAATATGCATCTATATGTAACTTCAGCTAGTCGGGTCTCATTGATATGACCTAGTCTATAATACCTTAAAAATGATTCGTTCATTTCTGAACTCTTCCTCTCGTGTGTGTTCAGTACGTTAAGAACTGTGGTTTGATTTAGAACGTCTATACATTTAGATAACGTGCCTGAACCGATCAACTCTTGATATAGGAAATGTTCAAAACATTATCCAACAATACAAAATCATATCCTTCTTTATTAATAAAGAGACTGATATGATATTGTATATCAGGTTCCGTATCTAATAACATTCGTTCAGAATCAATGTATTTTGGTAATACAGGGTGATAACTGCCAACAGATTTGGCTGCAACACTTGCATCGTTTCCAACTCTTGAAACTTATCACCCGTTCTCAGTTCTTTACCTTTCTGTAGCCCATGTAACAGATTACATATCCGGGATCCTGATCCGGTATCAAATACCCAGGACGTAGAGTATACTGAGAAACAGTTCTTTGTAATGAAACACACCCGAAGAAGATGCATCAGCATGCATTTTTCTTCGTTTGGGCGGCATGGGAATTCTGGTAATCCCCAATTTCCTGCTCGGTCTTATAACATTTATAAGTTGGAGCGGGACCAATGTTCCCTAGCGCAGTATAACAAGCGGGTTCGGTCAATACATCTGTATTATTATCTTGATTAAGGCGTGACATAGTCGCAACCAGGAGAGAGAGAAGAAAACACTCTGTGTGCACTTTTTGCAAGATTAGATTGGTTATCAATTTATCTAATCAGGATGGCTCCCACTGTTTTAGTCAAATCTTCCTTCAAATCCTAAAAGGAAAGACTAGCCGGGATTGATTACACGCTACAAGTTCGCCAATCTTTCAGCCAGGCTAGTGCCGGTACTTTGAGGGAGGTTCCCCGTGCTTTCGCACGGACCTAATTAAAGTAAACCTCGTTTTCCTAGGGGCGTAACCCCGTTAACACCTTTCTAGACACCTACTTGATCGGCTAATTGTAATGTGTAAAACTCTCCCATGAGTAACTCTTACTCTCAGTGGGTATCGGGATCCAACTATCTCATAGAAGGTTTGCAATCTCATTGCAAATTTCAACACTTGAAATTCCCGATAATATTTTACCCCTAGTATTTATGACCTTAACTATGGTCAACATATCATAAGCACTAGTCAAGTTCTTCCCGTTATTTCATCATTAATTAGACCCACCCCACTTGACCCTCAACTATGGTCGACATAATCATATGACTGTCCTAATTAATCGCATTATATGCAGTGTAGGAAGACATCACTTAGCTACCGTACACTACGTCTCAACTATAGTCGACATACGCAGCATGAATACTAAGTACTCTACCTCCTAAAATGACGGAGGGCTACGACAGGTTTTTACAAAAACCTTTTGCGTAATGAACTTGATATCGTTGTAGAATCGAGTGATTTTGAAAAAGGAATGTTTTTGAGGCTTTTCTAGTTTCGCTAAAGAGGTCACTCCCGGTGAAGGGATCTCGGCTCTTTCCTCATCTAATAAGGTGCAGGATATTTCACAAATACCGCTGTGCAAAGCAAGAACTATAGAAGCAATCAAAAGACAAACCGAGTGTGTAGCATATGCTGGTTTCGTTAAAGAGGTCACTCCCGGTGAAGGGATCTCGGCTCTTTCCTTATCGAATAAGGTGCTGGATATTCTACAAGGAATACCGCTATGCAAAGCAAGAACTAAAGCTACCAGTTTTTAAACAAGTTTCTACAACATTTTTAGGTTTCTTTTATTTCATTAATCTCATTAATGAAGTCCCATTTTATTATGCTTCGCAAGCATTACATTTGAAACGAAATCAACAATATATAATATATATCACATATATATAATATAAACATTCGTCTCATGCAGTAATATGATCTCATCACAGAACATTGCAGCAGAAGAACATATATGAAATATTGGATATACTAGGACGTCCGTGTTTTAATACGAGCCTGTATAAAACACGGATTCCTCGGTCGTGATGAATAGCCAAACCCACGTCCCTAGACCCCTACGAGAGTGGCAAGCAATACTGCCAATTCTAGGGTTAGGAGACCCGGTCTCGACTCCTCGAGATGGTCTCCCACTGGACCCTAGAACCCGGTTACTTATGCTCCCCGCCTTGGTTCTACCTAATGCGGAAAAGTAAATAATATACAATGGTGACATCATCCTCAGCCCGGAAGTGCCTCAATAAAAGAATATTACATACAATGAATTTTACATGAATGAAAAAGAAAAACTCTCATCTCACATAAAACCCCCGGCTATTCAGAACACGACGATCCAATATAACATATTACAGTAACACATAATATCTCATACCATCAACGTAAGTAAATATGCGTACCCCAATTGTCGTTGATGTATAGCAATGAAACCGGCGTTACACCACATATTACATTTACGGTCGCAGAAAAGAAAGTGTAAAACTACAACAGTTGGAATCCGCAACCTCCTTAGACATCGCATGTCTAACCAAATGAATTCCTTAGACATCGCATGCCTAACAATTATAAACCCCGCATTTTAGTCCCAATATCGAAAATACTTTTCAATATCTAGTCGGGCAATTCAACAAGATTCCCGACATCCTGATCGAATGCTCGTCGCAAACTTTAGTAGACGACCGCACCCCCGGATGCCGTCGACGAAGTGCACTAAGGCGGAACATCGCTGCCGTGAGCACCCGAACGGATGCTTTTGGCGACGGGGTTCTCCTACAGTCACTTGGTCGGGGTTATGGGGCGTGGCTATCTATTAAGTTTACCCGGCGAGTATCCGCGTACGCTACGTGATTGCGACGGACTTTTGATCACATCAAAATCCTGTGGCAACCGATCAAATGAGACTAAACTGCTAGATTTATAACATTCAAATTAGTTATCTCATAACTACTTGTGGATTCCAAATATTGTATCACATTCCAGATAAATAGACAATGTTAAACTTTCCGATCGGATAAACAAACACCCAAGATTTCCCAAATAGCTCAACACTTGAGCGGAGTTCAAAAAGCATCTATCACATGCCACAGTACTAATGGTCCAGCCGTAAAAGGATCAAACCAATGCCTCACATGTGGCAGCGCCGTACTGCCCCAAACCCTAAGGTTTAGAGGCGGTTTAGACGGTCACATAATTGAGTTAAGGTTTGTGTTCTTCTAGAGGGTCCACAGATACGCTTGCATGATTTCCCAAAAGTTTTAAACTCGTGGAAAAATCCAACACTTGAAAGTTTTCCGTGTCGGGAAAAAGTGAGTTATTGATGTTCGTTTGAACTTTTTAACACGTTCTAAAATTACCCGGAAAAAACTTAAACGAAGTTAAACTTTCCGATCGAATCAACAAATACAAAAGATCTCCAGAAAACTCAACACCTGAGTAAAATTAAAAATTCCCAGAATTATTAAGAAGTACCCAAGAATATATCCATGAAGTATTAGACCCAAATTCCTAAGATTGGCCGCGGAACCGCCGCCAAACGCATGGTTTGGCCGCGGTTCCGCGGTCCCTTGAGGGAATTAGGGTATCATACTTTACAATAATTCTTACATTTCCCTGCTTAATTTTCTGAGTATTTTTAATACAGAAAAAATCAACATTTTGAAAAATTTCCAGAGAGGGGGTGTATATCGACGTTTCGGGGTTCGATCGGACTTTAAACTTCGTCTAGATATCGCCTAAAGCTCTAGCTCGGCTCTGATACCACTGTAGGGTTATAAGGCACAGTCACAAGGGTTTATAAGGCATCAACCATACCTGATTTAAAATTTAGAAGTGCCGAACAACCCAAAACGAGGATCTTTGCTAGATAATTAGGGTTAAACATGCAAGTAAACAACTTTACTTCTAAGAGTTTGGGATTAAAACCTTTGTAGTCTGTTCTTTCGCTTCATAAGCTCCGTGTTGAGGTCCCTTCGCCGTGATCATCATGTACCCGGACTCTAGAGAGGCTCCATGAAGAGAAAGATGCAAGCTTGCTTCCGATTTTCGATAACAAAGATGATCTACCTTGAAGAAACTCAAGCCCAAGATTTTGCTTCACTAATCAAGTATTAGCAAAGCAAACACCCTAATCTAAGTGGCTAGAATAGATGAGAATGATGAAGTAGGAATTTAGCTCTAATTTGTTTTCTTTATCTCACTCATTTTCATCACTTTTGAAAAAGCTAGAAAGCTTTTTATCAAAGAGGAAGAAGAAGAAGCAAAACCATTTGTGATGAATAATGAATCAAGTGAGGTTAGAAATGCAACCATGGGTTAAGTATGAAGACTTAACCCATGTAGAGAATTAACTATGGTTAAAGGGTTGGGTTGGATTAAAGAAATATCTTTGCAAAATATCACAAAATATCAAGGTCAAAGTCAAAGCTTCAAGAAGCTTCTTGAAAGCTTCATGAAAGTTTAACCCTAATCCAAACCCTAACCATATTTAAACTCCACAAATCATGTTGCATTTATAACCATAACATGTTACAATATTATATATCACATATACAATATTTATTGTAACAAAATAAAATAATACAATTAACATATATCACATACATATCAATGTATTACTCGAGTGAGAAAAACAATCTTTAAGTGAGCTAATATTAGTTAATGTAATATAATATATCAAATATATAATTATACATTAAATTATCGAATCAACACTTGATCCGATAATCCGGCTATTTCACAAACAACCGACTAATATAATCTGTATCAGTTCATCGAATCAACACTTGATCCGATGACCCGGCTATATCACATATACCCGGCCGATATCACATATCGCGAGAATCTAGTACGGTATCAAATACACATATTGTTCTCGGTCCCGCACATATCACATATGTGCTCCTACTCCGTTTTGCCCAAGCCAGGAAACCTCTGTGTAGGACTCTAAAGAATCGTCAATACGCCGGCAGTAGGTGATGATCATATTAAACACCCACAAGCTACAAGCGGTCAGCTAAATGTAACAGCCACCCAGGTATTGAGCGATCAGAAGATCAACAAGCAAGCCTGTACATTCTCCTGCGAATCCAATCAGTAACACTCCCGTACAGTCCGGTCTCTTCGTCTGATATGTCGCATATCTCGCCTAGGGGTGGTAAACGTCAGACCCCAGTAGCTTGATAAGTCGTGTCGATATGAGGTCCATAACAATTCGAGAAACTACTGATAACACTTACCAGTAAATCTCAGCAATCCTGGCCAGGGATTTCCAGTTATAGCCAATCAAACATAGCGCAACATCAACTCCCTATACCGGGAGAGACGAAACCCCTCCCATCGCTCATTGCCTCCATGTGATTCGGGACTGTAACCAAAAGCCACCGTTTTGCACGCCCTCTCGGACGTGGTATGATGGAAATCAAAGCACAGTGGGAATCACACAAGACTCTATGACGATCTCGGGTCTACAGACTAAGCTGTATCAGTGTCACTAGAGAACTACCATCTGACATGAGGTATAATACCATATGGGAGTTCTCGGCGAGTCCGTCCAGTGTACCCAGTCTCCACTGAGCACCCGTATACCTTCTCTGATGTCAAACACCAATGGATATGGGATCATCCATCGCCCATCATATGGGTCAAAAAGCGCATACGCTAGTCTATTCTGGAGTATCGATGCCCTGTCTCGGTACTCCTACGACTAGGAACATTTGAAGGATGTACTTGGCGACTACACTGTCCCCACTAGTATGATCTGCATCATAGTCCTGGCAGTCAAGTACTCATCCTAAGGGCTTTATCAACATTTAACATAAAGACAATCAAAGTACATGTTAAGATAAAGAGTAACCAGATAGCATACTATCATGTCGAGCAAGAAAGTCCTCTCTATATATGTCCAAGCATCCACTACAATATATATTGTATGTACAGTAATGGCCTCTAGGGCATACATATAACTAACAACCATTGATGTATATTATTTACTTTTCCGCATTAGGATAGACCCAAGGAGGAGAGCACAAGTAACCGGGTTCTAGAGTCCAGTGGGAGATCATCTCGAGGAGTCGAGACCGGATCTCCTAACTCTCGAATTGGTAGGGTTGCTTTCCACTCTCGTTGGGGTCTAGGGATGTGGGTTTGGCTATTCATCGCGACCGTGGAATCCTTGTTTTTTACTGGCTTAATTTAAAACATGGAATTCCTAGTATATCCAATATTTCATATGTGTTCTTCTGCTGCTGATATTCTGTGATGTGATCACTTGATATTCTGAGACGAATGGATTATTATATATATAATATATAATAAACGTTGCTTATGTTTTACGCCCGCGCTGGTCCCGCCCTGCTATGCCGTTAGTTAAGTAACCTAACGATGCATAATGGGACACTGTGGCGAATGCGGATAGCATAAGCGTACGTTATATTTTCGTTTCTTCTGTGATGCTTAGGAAGCATAGATGATGGGACTTCATTAACGAAATTAATGAAATAAAAGAAACCTAATGATGTTGTAGAATCTTGTTTTAAAATTGGTAGCTCTAGTTCTTGCTTTGTATAGTGGTATTCCTTGTAGAATATCCAGCACCTTATTTGATAAGGAAAGAGCCGAGATCCTTTCATCGGGAGTGACCTCTTTAGCGAAACTAGCAGATACTACAACCCACTCGGTTTTGTTTTTTGATTGCTTTTTTAGTTCATGCTTCGCATAGAGGTATTTGTGAAATATCCAGTATCTCATTTGATAAGGAAAGAGCCGAGATCCCTTCACCGAGAGTGATCTCTTTAGCGAAACTAGTAAAAGCCTAAAAAATACTCCTTTTCAAAATCACTCTATTCTTCAATGATATCAAGTTCATTACGCAAAAGGTTTTCTTAAAAACCCGTCGTAGCCCTCCGTCATTTCAGATAAGTACTACTTAGTATTCGTGCTACGTTTGTTGGCCTCCGTCAAGGCGTAGTGTACGGTAGCTAACTAGTGCTTATCTACAACATAAGATGAGATTGGATTAGGGTAGTTGCGCGACTTTGTTGGCCTCCGTCAAGGGTCGTGCGGGTGGGTTTAATTCAATCATGAAATATACGGGTTGAACTTGACTAGCAGCCTATGGTTTGTTGGCCTTTGTCAAGGTCATAGGAGGCTAGGGGTAAAATATTATCGGGAATTTCAAGTGTTGAAATTTGCAATGAGATTGCATACCTTCTATGAGATAGTTGGATCCCGATACCCACTGCGGGTAAGTGTTACTCTTGGGAGAGTTTTGCACATTATAATTAGCTGATCAAAGTAGGTGTCTAGAAAGGTGTTAACGGGGTTACGCCCCTGGGAAAACGAGGTTTATTTTAATTAGGTCTGTGCGAAAGCACGGAGAACCTCCCTCAAAGTACCGACACTAGCCTGGCCGAAAGATTGGTGAACTTGTAGGGTGTAATTAATCCCGGCTAGTCTTACCTTTTAGGGTTTGAAGGAAGATTTGATAAAATTAGTGGGAGCCATCCTAATTAGATAAAATAATAACCAATCTGCTCTTGCAAGAGCATACGCAGAGTGTTTTCTTCTCTCTCTCTCCTGGTAGCGACCGTAACATGCCTTAATCAAGATAATAATGTGGGTGTATTGACCGAACCCGCTTATTATACCGAGCTAGGGAACGTTGGTTCCGCTCTATCTTATAATTGTTATAAGTCCGAGCAGGAAATAGGGGAATACCAGGATTCCCATGCAACCCATTCGAGGAATGAGCATGTTGATGCATATTCTTCAGGTGTGTTTGTTACCGAGAACTGTTTCTCAGTATCCTCTACGTCCTAGGTATGAGATACCGCATCAGGATCCCATATATGTAATCTGTTACATGGGCTTCAGAAAGGTAGAGAACTGGGATTGGGTGATATATCTTTAAATGTAGATAATGATGTAAGTGTTGCAGCCAAACTAGTTGGCAAAATATCACCTTATATTACCAAATGACAAATATATTGATTCTGAACAAATGTTATTACATACCGAACCTGATATACAACATTACACCAGTTTCTTTATTAAGTTAAAGAAGGATATAATTTTGTAAAGCAGGATGATGTTGTGAACATTTTCCTTAATCAAGAGTTGATTGGATCAGGCACGTTATGTAATGGCATATATGTTCTAAATCAAACCACAGTTCAAAGTATATAGAACACACACAAGAGGAGTGGTTCAGAAATGAACGAATCCTTCTTGCGGCATTATAAATTAGGTCATATCAATGCGACACGACTAGCTAAGTTACATAAGGATGAATATTTGAATCCGTTCGAATTCTCATCTTATGATAATTGCCAGTCTTGTCTCAAAGGTACAATGACCAAAACTCCGTTTACTGGAAACGGAGAAAGAGTTGCTGAACTTTTGGGACTGATACATGGTGATGTATACGGTCTTAAGTCTACAAATGCCAGGGCCGGTTCCTCGTACTTCATTATATTCACTAGCCATCTCTCAAGATTCGGACATATGTTCATGTTGAAATACAAGTCTGAAACTTTTGAGAAATTCAAGGAATATAAGCTTGAAGTTGAGAACCAGAGGGGTAAAAGTATTAAGTCCTTCGATGTGATCGAAGAGAAGAATACTTGAGCACGTAGTTCCTGGATTATTTAAAAGAGAATAGGATTCTCTCTCAGCTTCTCCTTCGTGTACACTACAGCACAACGGTGTATTGGGGTGGAGGAATCGCACCTTATTAGATATGGTGCGCTCTATGATGAGTATTGCTGAGTTGCTTGTTTTCTTTTGGAGTTATGCACTTGAGAAGCTGCATACCTATTGAATGGGGTTCCATCCAAATCAGTGCCTACCACTCCATATAAGATATGGAATGGGAAGAGACCATGTCTTAAACGAGTTAAGATATGGGGTTGTCCGGCCTATATTGAAAGGCAGAATCCGGACAAACTCGAGACAAGGTCAGTTCTGTATAAGTTTATTGGATATTCCGAACATTCGCGAGGATATATCTTCTACCCCACTGAGGAGCAAAAGCTGTTTTGTTTCTCAGCAATGCGACCTTTTTAGAAAAGGAATTTCTTAGGAAGAAATTAGTGGTCATGAGGTAGAACTGGAAGGAGTTCCAGCTGGAAAAACTAACAGCTGATGATTTAGTAGAACCAAAAGATTCAATAGTCTCCAACGAACCTCAGCCTCTCCGTGAATCTGGTAGGGTTCTTCATCCACCTAAGAGATACTACGGTTTCCTCGGTGACGGTGGGAGCGGGGATTGCATCATGGTAGATGATGACCCAACTAGGTTCAAGCAGGCCATCATGAGTGGGGACTCTGTGAAGTGGCTGGATGCTATGCGATCAAAGATGGAATCCATGTACACCAACAAAATATGACTTTGAATGTTGCACCTGAAGGGGTAAAACCCATAGGGAGCAAATAAATCTTGAGAAGATTCTTGGTATAGATGGAAAAGTTGAGACTTTCAAAGCTATGCTTAAGTCCATCAGGATTAAAGCAGGCATCGTGGAGTTGGAACATCTGTTTTGATGTGGCAGTCAAAGATTTGACTTCATCAAAAGGGTAGATGAACCTTGTGTTAGTTATATGTATGCCCTAGAGGCCATTACTGTACATTGGATGTATATTGTAGTGGATGCTGGGACATATATAGGGAGGACTTTCTTGCTCGACATGATAGTATGCTATCTGGTTAATCTTTACCTTAACGTGTACATTGATGTCTCTCTGATACATGTTGGTAAAGCCCTTAGGATGTGTACTTGACTACCTGGACTATGATGCGGATCATACTAGTGGGGACATGGTAGTCCATAAGTACATCCTTCAAAGTCCCTAGTCGTGGGTGTATCGAGACGGGGCATCGATATACCAGAGTAGACTAGCGTGTACCTTCTCGACCCATACAGATGGGCGATGGATGATCCCATATCCATTGGTGTTTGACATCAGAGATGATATACGGGTGCTCAGTAGAGACTGGGTACACTGGACGGACTCGCCGAGAACTCCCAGATGGTATTATACCTCACGTCAGATGGCAGTTCTCTGGTGACACTGGTACAGAGTAGTCTGTTGACCCGAGATCGTCATAGAGTCTTGTGTGGTTCCCACTGTGCTTTGATTTCCATCTTACCACGTCCAAGAGGGCGTGCAAAACGGTGGTTTTTGGGTACAGTTCCGAGTCACATGGAGGCAATGAGCGATAGGAGGGGATTCGTCTCTCCCGGTATAGGGAGTTGATGTTGCGCTGTGTTCGATTGGCTATAACAGGAAATCCCTGGCCAGGGTTGCTCAGATTTACTGGTAAGTGTTACCAGTAGTTTCTCGAATTGTTATAGACCTCATATCGACACGACTTATCGAGCTATTGGGGTCTGACGTTTACCACCCCTAGGCGAGATATGCGACATATCAGATGATCAGACCGGACTGTACGGTAGTGTTACTGGTTGGATTCACTAGAGTGTGAGCAGGCTTGCTCGTCGATCTTCAGATCGCTCAATACCCAGGTGGCCGTTACGTTTAGCAGACCGCTTGCGGCTTGTGGATGTTTGATATGATCATCATCCGCTGCCGGCGTATTGACGAGTCTTTAGAGTCCTACACAGAGGTTTCCTGGCTCAAGCGAAACGAAATAGGAGCGCATATGAGATATGTGCGGGACCGAGAATAATGCGTGTATGTGATACCGTATTCCATTCTCGCGATGAATATATCAATTAGGTTATATGCGATATACCCTAGTTATCGAATCAAGGATTGATTCGATAAACCGATACAAAGGATACTAGTCGGTTATATACGATATGACCGGATGGTTAAATCAAGAGTTGATTTAATGATTTAATGCATAATTATATATTTGATATATTACTTTGCATTAACTAGTATCGGTTCACTTTAAATGGATTTTCTCACTCGGGTGTGCGCATTGCATATGCGATATGATTTTGTGCACTTGCTTGTATCATGTTTGATGATACATGCAATACTTGGTTAAATGTATGTTTAAACCATAGTTAGTTAATGGTTAAGGGTTTTAAATGATTTATTTATTGTTTTATTTATTTTTGGCAAAAGGAAAATGGTGGCTTTATTTATTTCTTTTGTTGAAGTTTCTTGAACTTTTGAAAAGTCCACCATTTTTGTTTTATGCCAAACCCTAACCACTCACTAACTTTGGTTAACTCTCTACACTTAACTATGGTAAGTGTTATGATAAGATTGAATTTTCTTTTCTATTCATTTTAACTTATCATAATACCAGCTTCTTCTTCCTCATCTTCTTCATTGAAGAAAACCTTTCTTCATCAATGGTGATTGATGAAAATGAGTGAGAAATCCAATTCTAAAGTCTACCCACTTCCTATTTCTTCATCCTCTACCTCTTGCCAAGTAGTAGAGTGTGTTTCCTTCACAAGTTTTCATGGCTTGGTGAAGGTGGAGCTTGATCTAGTGATGCTTCGACGTAGATCATCTTCGGCACGTCGTCGATGACCTAGCCCGCTTATTCTCCGATGAAGCCGACGCTAGAGCCCGGATTTTTTTTGGACAGCAAAGGACTTCGTTGCGGAGCTATGGAGGTGGAGCACCGGATCTACAAAGGTTGTATTTCCGATAACCCATTAGTTAAGTGTTAACTAGTTTCTAGTTTCGCCTAGTTTTCTAGCCGACGGTCCTTGTTAGGGTTTCTCGGCACCGTTTAAATTTGAAATTGGCATGTTCGATGCCTTGTGAGACCTCCTTGGGGTGCCTAGGAACCCTACAGTGGTATCAGAGCCTAGCTAGAGCCTTAGGCGATGCGTAGATGGAGTTAGAAGTCCGAACGACCCGAAACCCCGACTTTAAAATGCTCTCTGGACTTTTTTGTAAAATGTGGATTTTTGCAAATTAAAAATATGCAGAAAAATTAGCACGTAAATCTAAGAATTACGATGCAAAAATTACCTAATGATCTTTCTAAAGTGCGGCGGAACCGCGGCATTAGCGTGCTAATGCGGCCCTTCCGCGTCCCTTTTGTCTTATCTGCCATTGAATTTTGCACAGTAACTCCTATTTTTCAGTGCTGGTTTTCCTGGGAATTTCTAATCTGAAATCAAGAGTTGAGTATTTTGGGTTGTATTGGGAGTTCATACATTCGATCGGATTGTCATACTTTGTCTATGTGTCGTTCCGGATAATTTTTTTGAGTATGTTAAAAAGTTCGACCGGATATAAATACCCAATTTTTCCCCTGTCGGGAAATTTCCAAGTGTTGGATATTTCTGTAGTTTAATCACGTTCTAAGTAGTGCAAGTAACACGATGGTCTCTCTAGAAGACAACAAACCTTAACTCGATTATGTGACCGTCTTGAACTACCCTTTGAACCTTCGGGTTTGGGGCAGTACGGCGTGCCACATGTGAGGCGTTGGCTTGACCCTTCTACGGCTGGACCGTTGGTACTGAGGCACGAACTGAATGTTTTTAGACTTGTTTCATGTGTTGATCTGTATCGGGAAAACTTGGGTGTTCGATTGTTCGATCGGAAAGTTTAACATTTTCTGTCTTATCCGGAATGTGATACAATAATTGGAATTCACAAGTAGTTATGAGATAACTAAATGAATGTTATAAACATAGCAGTTTAGTCTCACTTGATCGGTTGCCACGGAATTTTGATCTGATCAAAAGTCCGTCGCAATCACGTAGCGTACGCGGATACTCGCCGGGTAAACTTAATAGACAGCCTCACCCCATAGCCCCGACCAAGTGACTGTAGGAGAACCCCGTCGCCGAAAGCATCCGTTCGGGTGCTTGCGGCAGCGGTGTTCCGCCTTGGTGCACTTCGTCGACGGTATCGGGGGTGCGGCCGCCTACTAAAGTTTGCGACGAGCATTCGATCAGGATGTCGGGAATCTTGTTGAATTGCCCGACTTTATATTGAAAAGTGTTTTCGATTTTGAGACTAAAATGCGGAGTTTATAATTGTTAGGTATGTGATGTCTAAGGTATTCATTTGATTAGGCATGCGATGTCTATGCAGATTGCGGATTCCAACTGTTGTAGTTTTACACTTTCTTTTCTGTGACCGTAAGTGTAATATGTGATATCGCCGGTTTCGTTGCTATATGTCAACGACAATTGGGATGCGCATATTTACTTACGTTGATGACATGTGATGTTATGTGTTGCTGGATATGTTATATTGGATCGTCGTGTTTGAATAGCCGGGGGTTTTTATGTGAGATGAGTGTTTTTCATTTTCATTCATGTAAAAACTTGTATGTAATATTCTTTTATTGGGGCACTTCCAGGTTGCGGAAGATGTCACCCTTTGTATATTATTTACTTTTCTGCACTAGGATAGACCCAAGGAGGGGAGCACAAGTAACCGGGTTCTGGAGTCCAGTGGGAGACCAACTCGAGGAGTTGAGTCCGGGTCTCCTAACTCTAGAATTGGTAGGGTTGCTTGCCACTCTCGTAGGGGTCTAGGGGTGTGGGTTTGGCTATTCATCACGACCGTGGAATCCGTGTTTTATACTGGCTCGTATTGAAAACACGGACGTCCTAGTATATCCAATATTTCATATGTTTCTTCTGCTGCGATATCTGTGATGTGATCATGTGATGTTCTGTGATAGATACAGTATATAGTATATATGATATATTATATAGGCGTTACTTATGTTTTACACCCGTGCTAGCCCTGCCCCGCTCTGCCGTTAGTTACCTAACCTAACGGTGCACGAGGGGACATCGAGGCGAATGCGGATGGCATAAGTGTACGTCGTATTTATCTGTGATGTTTAGGTACTTAAATGATGGGACTTCATTAATGTGATTAATGAAAGAAAAGAAACCTAAGATGATGTAGAATCGAATTTTAAAATAAAACAGGTAGCTACAGTTCTTGCTTTGCACAGAGGTATATATGATATATCCTGCACCTTATTCGATAAGGAAAGGACCGAGATCTCTTCACCGGGAGTGACTCCTTTAGCAATAACTGGCAGATGCTACACATTCGGTTTGTCTTTTGATTGCTTTTAAGAGTTTTTGCTTTGCACAGTGATATATGTGATATATCCCGCACCTCATTCGACGAGGAAAGGACCGACGATCCCTTCACCGGGAGTGACTTCTTTAGCAAAACTAGAAAAGCCTCAAAAGCACTCCATTTCAAAATTCATTCGATCCTACAACGATATCAAGTTCATTACGCAATAGGTTTTCAGAAAAACCTGTCGTAGCCCTCCGTCATTTCAGATAAGTACTAGTTAGTATTCGTGCTGCGGTTGTTTGGCATGCGTCAAGGCGTAGTGTACGGTAGCTAACTAGTGCTTATCTGCTAGCATACGATGCGATTGGATTAGGGTATTCGTACGGCGTTGTTTGGCATGCGTCAAGGGTCGTGCGGGTGGGTTTAATTCAATCAAGAAATGTACAGGTTGAACTTGACTAGCAGACTATGGGTTGTTTGGCATGCGTCAAGGTCATAGCGAGCTAGGGGCAAAATATTATCGGGAATTTCAAGTGTTGAAATTTGCAATGAGATTGCATTCCTTCTATGAGATAGTTGGATCCCGATACCCGCTGCGAGTAAGTGTTACTCCTGGGAGAGTTTTATACATTACAATTAGCCGATCAAGTAGGTGTCTAGAAAGGTGTCAACGGGGTTACGCCTCTGGGAAAACGAGGTTTACATTAATTAGGTTCGTGCGAAAGCACGGGGGACCTCCCTCAAAGTACCGACACTGGCCTGGCTGAAAGATTGGCGAACTTGTAGTGTGTAATTAATCCCGTCTAGTCTTTCCTTTTAGGGTTTGAAGGAAGATTTGATAAAAAGCAGTGGGAGCCATCCTGATTAGATAAAATAATAACCAATCTATTCTTGCAGAGCGCACGCTGAGTGTTTTCTTCTCTCTCTCTCCAGGTAGCGACCATATCACGCCTTAATCAAGATAATAAAACGGATAATTGACCGAACCCGCTTGTTTTACTGAGCTGGGGAACGTTGGTCCCGCTCCAACTTATAATTGTTATAAGACAGAGCAGGAAATTGGGGAATACCAGATTTCCCGTGCCGCCCAAACGAAGAGAGTGCATGCTGATGTATCATCTTCGGGTGTATTCATTATACAGAACTGTTTCTCAGTATCTTTTACGTCCTGGGTATGTGATACCAGATCAGGATCCCAAATATGTAATCTGTTACATTGGGCTACAGATAGGTAGAGAACTGAGAACGGGTGATAAGTTTCATGAGGCAGAAAACGGGGCAAATGTTGCAGCCAAGTCTGTTGGTCACTGTCACCCAGTATTACAAATACATTGATTCTGAACGAATGTTATTAGATACCAAACCTGATATACAAAATCGTATCTATCTCTTTATTAGTAAAGAAATGATAAAATTTTGTATTGTTGGATAATGTTTTGAACATTTCCTATATCAAAAGTTGATCGGTTCAGGCACGTTATCTAAAAGCATTGATGTTCTAAATCAAACTACAGTTCTTAGTATACGGAACACACACAAAAGAGGAAGAGTTCAGAAATGAACGAATCCTTCTTGAGGTATTGTAGACTAGGTCAGGTCAATGCGACCCGACTGGGTAGAGTTACATAAAGATGCATAGTTAAATCAGTTTGAATTTACATCTTGTGAAACTCGCCAGTCATGTCACAAAGATAAGATGACCATAGCTCTGTTTATTGGAAACAGAGAAAGAGTTAATGAACTCTTGGGACTGATACATGTTGATGTATGTAGGTCCCCTGTCTACACATGCCAGGACTGGTTCTTTATACTTCATTACGTTCTCTGATGATCTTTCGAGTTTCAGACCTATGTTCCTGTTGAAACACAAGTCCGAACCTTTTGAGATATTCACAGAATATAAGACAGAAGTAGAGAACCAACACGGGTATAAGTATTATGTCCTTTGATGTGATCAAGGAGGAGAATACTTGAGCACGGAATTCCTGGATTATTCTAAAGGAGAATGAGATTCTCTCTCAGCATTACTCCTCCGAATACACCATAGCACGATGGTATATCGGGGTGGAGCAATAGCACCCTATGAGATATGGTGTGCTTTATGATGAGTACTACTGAGTTTCCTTTTTCCTATTGGGTGTTATGCACTTGAGAAGTTGCATACCTATTGAATAGGGTTCCAATCAAATCAGTTGCCTACCATTTCATATGTGATATGAAAAGGGAAGAGCCCATGTCTTAAGTTAGTTAAGATTTGGGGTTGTCCGGCCTATGTCTAAAAGCAAAATCCGGACAAGCTCGAGGCAAGGTCTGTTATGTAGAACTGGAAATGTTCCATCTATACAAACTGCAGCTAATGATTTGACAGAACCGAAGGATTCAGTAGATTCCAACGAACCTCAGCCTCTCCGCCAATCTAGTAGGGTTCCTCACCCACCTGAGAGATACTTCGGTTGACAGTGGGAGCGAGGATTGCATCATGAGATGATGACCCAACTAGTTTTGAGCTGGCCATCAGGAATATGACTCTGTAAGAATGGCTGGATGTTTAGCGATCTGAGATGGAATCCTTATACACCAACAAAGTATGGACTTTAGTTGCTATATCTGAAGGGTTAAATCCCCATCAGGAGCAAGTATATCTTGAGAAGATTACTTGGTGTGCATGGAAAAGTTGAGACTTTCAAAGCTAGACTTGTTAAAGGTTTTCGTCATCGACCAGGCGTGGATAATGATGAAACCTTTTCCAATATCTATGTTTAAGTCCATCCAGATCCTACTTGCCACGGCTACATACCAAGATTACGATATCTGGTGGTTGGGTGTCATGACATCTTTTCTAAATGATGTTTTAGAAGAGAACGTCTGTAAGTACACAGCCAGAGGGCTTCGTAAACAGTGGGAGCAGCGGAAACGTGTGCAAGATGTTTTATAAGATAAAGCAGGCGTCGCGGAGTTGGAACATCTGTTTTGATGGATTAGTCAAAGAGTTTGACATCATCAAAATGGTAGATGAACCTTGTATAAACAAAAAGGTAGTAGGGAGTATGGTGACGATCCTCGTAGAGTACGTGGATGACATACTCTTGATAGGGAAAGAGTTTCCTATGCTACGCTCGATCAATCTCCGCTTATCAAAATGATTCTCCACATAGGATCAAATTGATACCTCCTAAATCCTGGGTTTTTGGATCTATGAGATAGATCTAAATGGATGTTAGGATTCTCACAAGTTGTAGTGAGACGGTATCAACCGATCCTGGGGAGAATCACTGGAAGGGTTCCAGGGTGATAAAGACGACTGAATGTCAGTCACAGGCATTGTCTTTACCCTCGGTGGAGGGGCGGTATGTTGGAAGAGTTCCAAGCTAGATACCGTGGCATACTAGAAGATAAAGGCAGGATACATCGCTACTTAAGATGCTACCAAAGAGGATGTTTGGGTGTATATTAGTTCATGAGATGAACTACGTTCCTACCATTGTGAGACAATGGAGTTGTGGCTCTTGCCGAGGAACGCCGGTCCCATCAGTGATCCAGACTTATTCTAAGGCAGTATCGCCTGATCATGGAGATAGCTGATCTCCAGGGTGATCAAGGTTAGGAGAGTAGACTCAGAGGACAACACAGCGGATCCACTCACAAAGGCCTGTTCCCAGAGAGAGATTTTTATGGGATGGTTGAGTATGAGATACTACAACCACTGCTACAGATGGCCCTAGTGCAAGTGGGAGATTGTTAGTTATATGTATGCCCTAGAGGCCATTACTGTACATTGGATGTATATTGTAGTGGATGCTGGGACATATATAGGGAGGACTTTCTTGCTCGACATGATAGTATGCTATCTGGTTAATCTTTACCTTAACGTGTACATTGATGTCTCTACATGTTGGTAAAGCCCTTAGGATGTGTACTTGACTACCTGGACTATGATGCGGATCATACTAGTGGGGACATGGTAGTCCATAAGTACATCCTTCAAAGTCCCTAGTCGTGGGTGTATCGAGACGGGGCATCGATATACCAGAGTAGACTAGCGTGTACCTTCTCGACCCATACAGATGGGCGATGGATGATCCCATATCCATTAGTGTTTGACATCAGAGATGATATACGGGTGCTCAGTAGAGACTGGGTACACTGGACGGACTCGCCGAGAACTCCCAGATGGTATTATACCTCACGTCAGATGGCAGTTCTCTGGTGACACTGGTACAGAGTAGTCTGTTGACCCGAGATCGTCATAGAGTCTTGTGTGGTTCCCACTGTGCTTTGATTTCCATCTTACCACGTCCAAGAGGGCGTGCAAAACGGTGGTTTTTGGGTACAGTCCCGAGTCACATGGAGGCAATGAGCGATAGGAGGGGATTCGTCTCTCCCGGTATAGGGAGTTGATGTTGCGCTGTGTTCGATTGGCTATAACAGGAAATCCCTGGCCAGGGTTGCTCAGATTTACTGGTAAGTGTTACCAGTAGTTTCTCGAATTGTTATAGACCTCATATCGACACGACTTATCGAGCTATTGGGGTCTGACGTTTACCACCCCTAGGCGAGATATGCGACATATCAGACGATCAGACCGGACTGTACGGTAGTGTTACTGGTTGGATTCACTAGAGTGTGAGCGGGCTTGCTCGTCGATCTTCAGATCGCTCAATACCCGGGTGGCCGTTACGTTTAGCAGACCGCTTGCGGCTTGTGGATGTTTGATATGATCATCATCCGCTGCCGGCGTATTGACGAGTCTTTAGAGTCCTACACAGAGGTTTCCTGGCTCAAGCGAAACGAAATAGGAGCGCATATGAGATATGTGCGGGACCGAGAATAATGCGTGTATGTGATACCGTATTCCATTCTCGCGATGAATATATCAATTAGGTTATATGCGATATACCCTAGTTATCGAATCAAGGATTGATTCGATAAACCGATACAAAGGATACTAGTCGGTTATATACGATATGACCGGATGGTTAAATCAAGAGTTGATTTAATGATTTAATGCATAATTATATATTTGATATATTACTTTGCATTAACTAGTATCGGTTCACTTTAAATGGATTTTCTCACTCGGGTGTGCGCATTGCATATGCGATATGATTTTGTGCACTTGCTTGTATCATGTTTGATGATACATGCAATACTTGGTTAAATGTATGTTTAAACCATAGTTAGTTAATGGTTAAGGGTTTTAAATGATTTATTTATTGTTTTATTTATTTTTGGCAAAAGGAAAATGGTGGTTTTATTTATTTCTTTTGTTGAAGTTTCTTGAACTTTTGAAAAGTCCACCATTTTTGTTTTATGCCAAACCCTAACCACTCACTAACTTTGGTTAACTCTCTACACTTAACTATGGTAAGTGTTATGATAAGATTGAATTTTCTTTTCTATTCATTTTAACTTATCATAATACCAGCTTCTTCTTCCTCATCTTCTTCATTGAAGAAAACCTTTCTTCATCAATGGTGATTGATGAAAATGAATGAGAAATCCAATTCTAAAGTCTACCCACTTCCTATTTCTTCATCCTCTACCTCTTGCCAAGTAGTAGAGTGTGTTTCCTTCACAAGTTTTCATGGCTTGGTGAAGGTGGAGCTTGATCTAGTGATGCTTCGACGTAGATCATCTTCGGCACGTCGTCGATGACCTAGCCCGCTTATTCTCCGATGAAGCCGACGCTAGAGCCCGGATTCTTTTTGGACAGCAAAGGACTTCGTTGCGGAGCTATAGAGGTGGAGCACCGGATCTACAAAGGTTGTATTTCCGATAACCCATTAGTTAAGTGTTAACTAGTTTCTAGTTTCACCTAGTTTTCTAGCCGACGGTCCTTGTTAGGGTTTCTCGGCACCGTTTAAATTTGAAATTGGCATGTTCGATGCCTTGTGAGACCTCCTTGGGGTGCCTAGGAACCCTACACCTTGTATATACAAGAAGGTTGTAGAGAGTAAAGTTGTCCTCCATGTATTGTACGCAGATGACATACTCTTGATAGGAAATGGTTTCCTATGCCACACTCGGTCAAGCTCCTCTTATCATGATGATTCTCCATGGAAGATCTGGATGATACCTACTACATCTTGTGGATTATGATCTATGGTGATAGATTTAAGTGGATGTTGGGAGTGTCCCAATGTAGGGTTCCTAGGCACTCTTGTGAAGGTTCATAAGGCATCAAACATGCCCGGATTAAATTTTAGACGTGCCGAACAACCCAAAGCCGGGATCTTTGCTAGATTATTAGGGTTTTATATGCAAGATGATAACTTTTATCTGAGTGTGAGGGATTACAACCTTTGTAGTCCGCTCCTTCACTTCACAAGCTCCGAGTAGAAGTCCCTTTGCCGCGATCCACGATCTCCCGGACTCATGAGAGGCTCCACGACTCGAACGATCCATGCTAGCTCGAAGTATTCCAAATCTCCGATGATCTACCTTGAAGTTGCTTCGACTCAAGCTTTCTCACTCAAAAGAGAAGAACACACTAATCCCATGGGCTAGATGAGATGAGGATGAGAGAGTAGTATTTATGCTTTCTTTTTATATCATTTTCTCAATTTTATTCATCACTTCAAGATTTTCTAGCAAGCTTTTTCAAGAGAGAAGAAGAAGCTAAATGGAAAATCAATAATGAGATTAAAAACCTTTTGTGATGAATAGAAAGAATATATGATTGAATTGTAAACCATGGTCAAGGATGAGTGGATGAGAATGAGTAGAGAAACAACTAGGGTTAGGGTTTGGTTAGGTTAAAAGAATGTGTCATTCTAAATATCTTAAGAATGACAAAAGAAGAAAGCTTCTAGAAGGAACTTGAAGCATCCAACCCTAATCAAACCTTAACCTCAATTAATCATCCTTAAACATGTTTAACAATTAATCATATCATGTCACAATAATATATATCACATATATATTATATATTTGCAACAAAAGAAAATAATACAATTAACATATATCGCATATATATCAATGTATCATCCATTGAGAAAATGAAATAATAAAGCGAGCCAATATTAGATAATGTAATACAATATATCATATATATTATTATACATTAAATCATCGAATCAACACTTGATTCGACGATCCGGCTATATCGAATATTACCGACTAATATATCATATACCGATTCATCGAATCAACACTTGATCCGATGACCCGGTTCATATCCATATATCGCGAGAACATAATACGGTATCCCATATCGCATTATTCTCGTTCCTGCACATATCACATATGTGCCTCTACTCCTTTTGCCTGAGCCAAGAAACCTCTGTGTAGGACTCTAAAGAATCGTCAATACGCTGGTAGCAGGTGATGATCATATCAAACACCCACAAGCTGCAAGCGGTCAGCTAAACGTAACAGCCACCCAGGTATTGAGCGATCAGAAGATCAACAAGCTAGCCTGTGCGTTCTCCTATGAATCCAACCAGTAACACTCCCGTACAGTCCGGTCTGTTCGTCTGATATGTCGCATATCAAGTCTAGGGGTGGTATACGTCAGACCCCAGTAACCGATAAGTCGTGTCGATGTATGGCTCACAACGGGTCGAGAAACTACTGGTAACACTTACCAGTAAATCTCCATATCAGCCCTGGCCAGGGACTTCCAGTTATAGCCAATCGAACACAGCACAACATCAACTCTCTATACCGGGAGAGACGAATCCCCTCCTATCGCTCATTGCCTCCATGTGATTTGGGACTGTACCCAAAAGCCACCGTTTTGCACGCCCTCTTGGACGTGGTAAGGTGGAAATCAAAGCACAGTGGGAATCACACAAGACTCTATGACGATCTCGGGTCTACAGATTACCCTGTACCTGTGTCACCGGAGAACTGCCATCTGACGTGTGGTATATCACCATCTGGGAGTTCTCGGCGAGTCCGTCCAGTGTACCCAGTCTCCACTGAGCACTCGTATACCATCCTTGATGTCCAACACCGATGGATATGTGATCATCCATCGCCCATCATATGGGTCAAGATGCGTATACGCTAGTCTACTCTGGTGTATCGATGCCCTGTCTCGATATACCCTCGACTAGGAACAGTTATAGGATGTACTCATCGACTACGATGGCCCCACTAGTATGATCTCATCATAGTCCCAGTAGTCGAGTACAGATCCTAAGGGCTTTATCAACATGTGAGAGTAAAACAGTAAACCAATACAAGTCAACATGTTAAGATAAAGTTAAACCAAATAGCATACTATCATGACGAGCAAGAAAGTCATCTCTATATATAACCAAGCATCCATTATAATATACATCATATGTACAACAATGGCCTCTAGGGCATATACATAACTAACAATCTCCCACTTGCACTAAGGCCAGCTGCTGTAGTATCTCATACCTAGCATCCCGAATAATCTCTCAAACTGTATTTGGGGAATAGCCTTCGTGAATGGATCCGCAGTGTTGTCCTTCGTATCTACTCTCCTGACCTCGATCTCCCGGCGATCAACTATCTCCCTGATCAGGTGATACCGCCTCAGAATATATCTTGACTTTTGATGGGACCTGGGTTCCTTGGCTAAAGCCACAGCTCCATTGTTATCACAATACAGAGGTATTGGATGCTCAATGGATGGAACCACACCAAGTTCACTAATGAACTTCTTGATCCAGACAGCTTCTTTGGCAGCATCGTTGGCAGCGATGTATTCAGCCTCCATCGTTGAGTCTGCAACGGTATCCTGTTTGGAACTCTTCCAACATACCGCCCCTCCATTGAGGGTAAAGACAAAACCCGAATGCGACTTAGAGTCGTCATTATCACTTTGGAAGCTGGAATCGGTAAAGGACTCCACCTGGAGTTCTCCGTTACCATACACCAAGAACATCTCCTTAGTCCTTCGCAAGTACTTGAGAATGTTCTTCACAGCTGTCCAGTGACTCTCTCCAGGATCTGCTTGATACCGACTCACTACACTTAGTGAGTATGCTACATCGGGTCTGGTACATAGCATCGCATACATGATAGAGCCTACTGCCGAAGCATAGGGTATCCCTTGCATGCGAGCTCTCTCCAAATCAGTCTTGGGAGACATCTCTTTGGAGAGAGTGAGTCCAGAGATCGTGGGTTGGTTCCCACGCTTGGATTCTTCCATACTAAACCTCTTTAGTATGGTGTCAATGTACCTGGATTGGGACAATCCCAGTATCCGTTTAGATCTATCTCTATAGATCATGATTCCCAATATGTAGGAGGCATCACCTAGATCTTTCATTGAGAATCTCTGTGATAAGAAGAGCTTGACTGATTGCAGCATAGGAATATCATTTCCTATCAAGAGTATGTCATCCACGTACAATACGAGGAAGACAACCTTACCCTCTGCTACCTTCTTATAGATACAAGGTTCATCTATATTTTTGATGAAGTCAAACTCTTTGACTACAACATCAAAACAGATGTTCCAACTCCGCGATACTTGCTTTAACCCATAAATGGATTTAAGCAGCTTGCACACCTTTCCGCTGCTCCCACTATCTACGAAGCCCTCTGGCTGAGTCATGTACACGCACTCTTCTAAATCACCGTTTAGAAAGGCGGTCTTAACATCCATTTGCCAGATTTCGTAGTCATGGTATGCAGCAATGGCAAGTAAGATCCGGATGGACTTAAGCATAGCCACTGGAGAAAAGGTTTCGTCATAGTCCACACCTGGTCGTTGACGAAAACCCTTTGCTACAAGTCTAGCTTTGAAAGTCTCAACTTTTCCATCTACACCAAATTTCCTTTTAAAGATCCACTTGCTCCCAATGGGTTTTACCCCTTCAGGAGCATTTTCCAAAGTCCATACTTTGTTGGTGTACATGGATTCCATCTCAGATCGCATTGCATCCAGCCATTTCACAGAGTCACCACTCGTGATGGCCTGCTCGAAACTAGTCGGGTCATCATCATCCATGATGCAATCCTCGCTTCCACCATCAATGAGAAAACCGTAGTATCTCTCAGGTGGACGAGAAACCCTACTAGATCGGCGGAGAGGCTGGGGTTCGTCGGGTACTACTGAATCCTCTGGTTCCACTAAATCTTCAGTTGTAATTTGTGTTTCTGGAACCTCTTCCAGCTCTACCTCTTTGCCACTAATTTCTTCTGCTAGAAATTCCCTTTCCAAAAAGGTGGCATGTTGAGCAACAAACACTTTTTGTTCCTCAGCGTGGTAGAAAAAATATCCTTGAGAATTCTTTGGATATCCCATAAATTTGCAAAGGACTGATCGTGCATCGAGTTTGTCCGGATTTTGTCTTTTGACATAGGCCGGACAACCCCATATCTTAACTCGTTTAAAATATGGTCTCTTCCCACTCCATATCTCATATGGTGTGGTAGGTACAGATTTAGATGGAACTAGATTCAATATGTATATGGCTGTCTCAAGCGCATATCCCCAGAAGGAAATAGGTAACTCAGCATCGCTCATCATAGATCGTACCATATCTAATAGGGTCCGATTCCTTCGTTCTGATACACCGTTGTGCTGTGGTGTATAAGGAGGAGTAAGCTGAGAGAGAATCCCATTCTCTTTTAGATAATCTAGGAACTCATTGCTTAAGTATTCTCCTCCTCGATCAGATCGAAGAATCTTAATACTTTTGCCCGTTTGATTCTCTACTTCATGCTTATATTCTCTGAATTTCTCAAAAGCTTCAGACTTGTGTTTCATCAGGAACACATATCCGAATCTTGAGAGATCGTCAGTGAATGTAATGAAGTAGGAAGAACCGTTCCTGGCATGCGTAGACATGGGACCGCATACATCACTATGTACCAGTCCTAAGAGTTCGGTAACTCTTTCTCCGTGTCCACTAAACGGAGCTTTGGTCATTTTTCCTTTGAGACATGAATGGCAAGTATCATAAGATGATAATTCGAACGAATTCAAATAACCATCTCTATGTAACTTAGCCAGTCGTGTCGCATTGATATGACCAAGTCTACAATGCCACAAGTAGGATTCGTTCACATCTGAACTTTTCCTCTTGTGTGTGTTTTGTATATTCAGGACTGTATTCTGATTTAGAATGAATATGCCATTATGTAACGAGCCTGATGCAATCAACTTTTGATTTAGGAATATGTTCATAACATTATCCTGTACTACAAAATTATATCCCTCTTTACTCAATAAAGATACTGATATAATATTGCACATCATGTTCGGTATATAATAGCACTCATTTAGAATCAGTGTATTACGACTCGGCAATACAAGGTGATATTCGCCAACTGCTTTGGCTGCAACATTTGCACCGTTCCCTACTAGAACGGAATGATCATCTTTTCCCAGTTCTCTACCTTTACGCAGCCCATGCAACTGTTTGCATATGTGGGATCCTGATCCGGTATCTAATACCCAGGACGTAGGGTGAACTGAGAAACAGTTCTCAATAACAAACACACCCGAAGAAGATGCATCAACATGCATGTTCTTTTGGGCGGCGTGAGAATCCAGATATTCTCCCGTTTCCTTTTCAGTCTTATAACTCTTATAAGAAAGAATGGGTCTAACGTTCCTTTGCTCAGTACAATAATCGGGTTCAGTCAATACATCCATATTATTATCTTGATTATGGCATGACATGGTCGCTACCTGGAGAGAGAGAGAGAAGAAAACACTTTTAGCGTATGCTCTTGCAAGATTAGATTAGTTATTATCTTATCTAATCAGGATATCTCCCACTGTTTTTATCAAATGTACCTTAAAACCCTAAAAGGTAAGATTAGCCGGGATTAATTACACCTTACAATTTCGTCAATCTTTCAGCCAGATCAGTGTCGGTACTTTGAGGGAGGTTCCCCGTGCTCTCGCACGGACCTAATTAATGTAAACCTCGTTTTCCCAGAGGCGTAACCTCGTTAACACTTTTCTAGACACCTACTTGAATGACTAATTGTCCTGTGTAAAACTCTCCCAGGAGTAACACTTACTCGCAGTGGGTATCGGGATCCAACTATCTCATAGGAGGTATGCAATCTCATTGCAAATTTCAACGCTTGAAATTCCCGATAATATTTTGCCCCTAGCGATCTATGACCTTGACTAAGTCAACAAACCATAAATCGCAAGTCAAGTTCAACCCGTACATTTCTTGATTGAATTAAACCCACCCGTACGACCCTTGACTGAGTCAACAAGGCTGTGCGAATACCCTAATCCAATCACATCTCATGTTTTAGCAGATAAGTACTACTTAGCTACCGTACACTACGCCTTGACTAAGTCAACAAACATAGCACGAATACTAAATAGTATCTATCTGAAATGACGGAGGGCTACGCAGGTTTTTCTGAAAACCCTGAGCGTAATGAACTTGATATCGTCGTAGAATCGAGTGTTTTTGAAAAGGAGTGTTTTGAGGCCTTTCTTAGTTTCGCTAAAGGGGTCACTCCCGGTGAAGGGATCGTCGGCCCTTTCCTCATCGAATAAGGTGCAGGATATATCATATATACCGCTGTGCAAAGCAAAACACTAAAAGCAATCAAAAGAAAAACCGAGTTTTGTAGCATTTGCCAGTTTCGCTAAAGGAGTCACTCCTGGTGAAGGGATCTCGGTCCTTTCCTCATCGAATAAGATGCAGGATATATCATATATATCACTGTGCAAAGCAAAACAGTAGCTACCCTTTTTATAAAGTTTTTGATTCTACAACATCTTTAGGTTTCTTTTCTTTTATTAATCTCATTAATAAAAATCCCATCAGCTTATGCTTCCTAAGCATCACAGAAGAAACGAAAGCAGTAATATTTATATATCAGCATATATATATAGTATAAGCATTCGTCTCAGGCAGTAATATGATCTCATCACAGAACATTGCAGCAGAAGAACATATATGAAATATTGGATATACTAGGACGTCCGTGTTTTCAATACGAGCCTGTATAAAACACGGATTCCACGGTCGCGACGAATAGCCAAACCCACATCCCAAGACCCCTACGAGAGCGGCAAGTAACACTGCCAATTCTAGGGTTAGGAGACCCGGTCTCGACTCCTCGAGATGGCCTCCCACTGGACCCTAGAACCCGGTTACTTGTGCTCTCCTCCTTGGGTCTACCTAATGCGGAAAAGTAAATAATATACACTGGTGACAGCAACCGCAACCTGGAAGTGCCCCAAATAAAAGAATATTACATTACAAATGAATTTTACATGAATGAAAATAAAAACCCTCATCTCACATAAAAGCCCCGGCTATTCAGAACGCGACGATCCAATATAACATATCAAAGCAACACATAATATCTCATATCATCAACGTAAGTAAATATGCGCATCCCAATTGTCGTTGACATATAGCAACGAAACCGGCGATATCACATATTACACTTACGGTCACAGAAAAGAAAGTGTAAAACTACAATATTTGGAATCCACAATCACTTTAGACATCGTAAATCCGAAATATCACATACTCTGCATTTCATGCCTAACTATATGAATTCCACATATTGTATCACATTCCAGATAAATAGACAGTATTAAACTTTCCGAACAGATAATCAAATACCCAAAATTTCCCAAAGTGCTCAACTCTTGAGCGGGGTTCAAATAATCCCAGAATACGTCACAGTACCGGTGATCCAGCCGTAGAAGGGTCAAGCCAACGCCTCACATGTGGCACGCCGTACTGCCCCAAACCCGAAGGTTCAAAAGGCAGTTCAAGACGGTCACATAATCGAGTTAAGGTTTGTTGTCTTCTAGAGGGTCTACCGCTTAACTTGTACAATTTTTCCGAGAGATTTAAACCCGAATAAATTTCAACACTTGAAAGTTTGCCGTACCGGGAAACAGTAAGTTAATGATATCCGTTCAAATAGTTTAACAGTTTCTAAATATCCGGAAAAAATACGAATTTAAAATTTCCGATCGAGTCTACTATTACAAAACAAACCCCAGAATTTTAAACACCTGGAACTGATTAAAAATACCCAGAATAGTCAGCAAGTACCTACGGTCATTACCATAAAATCCACGTGTCATGATCTCATCAATCCGCCGCGGAACCGCCGCGAAAGGCTTGCTTTCGCCGCGGTTCCGCCGCCGTTTAATCGAATTAGGGGCTCGGGTTTTATGTTAATTCTTAGAATTCCCTGCTGATTTTTTTACATATTTTTAATTCAGAAAAATCCCAAAATTTAAAAAATTTCCAGAGAGGGGTCAAGTTTCGTCGTTTCGGGTTCGATCGGAGTTTTAACTTCGTAAACACATCGCCTAATGCTCTAGCTAGGCTTTGATACCATTGTAGGGTTCCTAGGCACTCTTATGAAGGTTCATAAGGCATCAAACATGCCCGGATTAAATTTTAGACGTGCCGAACAACCCAAAGCCGGGATCTTTGCTAGATTATTAGGGTTTTATATGCAAGATGATAACTTTTATCTGAGTGTGAGGGATTACAACCTTTGTAGTCCGCTCCTTCACTTCACAAGCTCCGAGTAGAAGTCCCTTTGCCGCGATCCACGATCTCCCGGACTCATGAGAGGCTCCACGACTCGAACGATCCATGCTAGCTCGAAGTATTCCAAATCTCCGATGATCTACCTTGAAGTTGCTTCGACTCAAGCTTTCTCACTCAAAAGAGAAGAACACACTAATCCCATGGGCTAGATGAGATGAGGATGAGAGAGTAGTATTTATGCTTTCTTTTTATATCATTTTCTCAATTTTATTCATCACTTCAAGATTTTCTAGCAAGCTTTTTCAAGAGAGAAGAAGAAGCTAAATGGAAAATCAATAATGAGATTAAAAACCTTTTGTGATGAATAGAAAGAATATATGATTGAATTGTAAACCATGGTCAAGGATGAGTGGATGAGAATGAGTAGAGAAACAACTAGGGTTAGGGTTTGGTTAGGTTAAAAGAATGTGTCATTCTAAATATCTTAAGAATGACAAAAGAAGAAAGCTTCTAGAAGGAACTTGAAGCATCCAACCCTAATCAAACCTTAACCTCAATTAATCATCCTTAAACATGTTTAACAATTAATCATATCATGTCACAATAATATATATCACATATATATTATATATTTGCAACAAAAGAAAATAATACAATTAACATATATCGCATATATATCAATGTATCATCCACTGAGAAAATGAAATAATAAAGCGAGCCAATATTAGATAATGTAATACAATATATCATATATATTATTATACATTAAATCATCGAATCAACACTTGATTCGACGATCCGGCTATATCGAATATTACCGACTAATATATCATGTACCGATTCATCGAATCAACACTTGATCCGATGACCCGGTTCATATCCATATATCGCGAGAATATAATACGGTATCCCATATCGCATTATTCTCGTTCCTGCACATATCACATATGTGCCTCTACTCCGTTTTGCCTGAGCCAAGAAACCTCTGTGTAGGACTCTAAAGAATCGTCAATACGCTGGTAGCAGGTGATGATCATATCAAACACCCACAAGCTGCAAGCGGTCAGCTAAACGTAACAGCCACCCAGGTATTGAGCGATCAGAAGATCAACAAGCTAGCCTGTGCATTCTCCTGTGAATCCAACCAGTAACACTCCCGTACAGTCCGGTCTGTTCGTCTGATATGTCGCATATCAAGTCTAGGGGTGGTATACGTCAGACCCCAGTAACCGATAAGTCGTGTCGATGTATGGCTCACAACGGGTCGAGAAACTACTGGTAACACTTACCAGTAAATCTCCATATCAGCCCTGGCCAGGGACTTCCAGTTATAGCCAATCGAACACAGCACAACATCAACTCTCTATACCGGGAGAGACGAATCCCTTCCTATCGCTCATTGCCTCCATGTGATTCGGGACTGTACCCAAAAGCCACCGTTTTGCACGCCCACTTGGACGTGGTAAGGTGGAAATCAAAGCACAGTGGGAATCACACAAGACTCTATGACGATCTCGGGTCTACAGACTACCCTGTACCTGTGTCACCGGAGAACTGCCATCTGACGTGTGGTATATCACCATCTGGGAGTTCTCGGCGAGTCCGTCCAGTGTACCCAGTCTCCACTGAGCACTCGTATACCATCCTTGATGTCCAACACCGATGGATATGTGATCATCCATCGCCCATCATATGGGTCAAGATGCGTATACGCTAGTCTACTCTGGTGTATCGATGCCCTGTCTCGATATACCCTCGACTAGGAACAGTTATAGGATGTACTCATCGACTACGATGGCCCCACTAGTATGATCTCATCATAGTCCCAGTAGTCGAGTACAGATCCTAAGGGCTTTATCAACATGTGAGAGTAAAACAGTAAACCAATACAAGTCAACATGTTAAGATAAAGTTAAACCAAATAGCATACTATCATGACGAGCAAGAAAGTCATCTCTATATATAACCAAGCATCCATTATAATATACATCATATGTACAACAATGGCCTCTAGGGCATATACATAACTAACACCCAAATCCAGGTATATTAACACTATACTAAAGGGGTTTAGTATGGATGATTCTAAGCATGGTGGTTTTCCCACTTACTCATGAATCACTCTCTCCGAAAAGATATCTCCCGAGACTGATTTGGAGAGAGCTCGCGTGCAAGGGATACCCTATGCTTCGGCAGTAGGTTCTATCATGTATGCGATGTTATGTACCAGACCAGATGTAGCTAACTCACTAGGTGTAGTGATTAGAAATCAATCGGATCTTGGGAGAATCACTGGAAAGCTGTGAAGGACATTCTTAAGTACTTGAGAAGCACTAAAGAAATGTTCTTAGGGTTTGTTAACGGTGAAATCCAGTGGGAGTCCTTTACCAATTCGTGCTCCCAGAGCGATAAGGTCGACTGAAAGTCAGTCTCAGGCTTTGTCTTTATCCTCAGTGGAGGGACGGTATGTTGGAAGAGTTCCAAGCTAGATACCGTGGCAATTTAGACGATAAAGGCTGAACACATCGCTACCAACGATGCTGCCAAAGTGGCTGCCTGGACATTTCTTGTTCATGAGATGAACAAGGTTCCTACCATTGAGCGTCCAATAACTGTTATTGTGATAACAATGGAGTTGTGGATTTGGCCTAAGAACGCCGGTCCCATCAGCGATCCGGACATATTCTGAGGCAATATCACCTGATCAAGGAGATGGTTGATTTCCAAGGGATCGAGCTAAGGAGAGCTGACGCGAAGGATAACACGGTGGATCCACTCACAGAGGCCTTTCCCTAGAGAGACTTTTATGGGGCGTTGAGTATGAGATACTACAACAAATGGTCTTAGTGCAAGTGGGAGATTGTTAGTTATATGTATGCCCTAGAGGCCATTATTATACATGTGATGTATATTATAGTGGATGCTTGGACATATATAGGGAGGACTTTCTTGCTCGACATGATAGTATGCTATCTGGTTGCTCTTTATCTTAACATGTACACTTATTGTCTCTCTATTACATGTTGATAAAGCCCTTAGAATAAGTACTTGACTACCAGGATTATGATGCAGATCATACTAGTAGGGCAAGGGTAGTCGGTAAGTACATCCTTCAATTGAACCTAGTCGTGGGAGTATCGAGACGGGGCATCGATATTCCAGAGTAGACTAGCGTATACGCTTCTCGACCCATGTGATGGGCGATGGATGATCCCATATCCATTGGTGTTTGACATCAGAGATGGTATACGGGTGCTCAGTGGAGACTGGGTACACTGAACGGACTCGCCGAGAACTCCTAAATGGTATTATACCTCACGTTAGATAGCAGTTCTCTGGTGACACTGGTACAGCTTAGTCTGTCGACCTGAGATTGTCATAGAGTATTGTGTGATTCCTACTGTGGTTTGATTTCCACCTTATCACGTTCAAGAGACCGTGCAAAACGGTGGTTTTTGGGTACAGTCCCGAGTCCCATGGAGGCAGTGAGCGATAGGAGGGGATTTCGTCTCTTCCGGTATTGGGGGTTGATGTTGCGCTATGCTCGATTGGCCATAACAGGAAATCCCTGGACATGGTTACTGGGATTTACTGGTAAGTGTTATCAGTAGTTTCTCGAACCGTTATGGGCCTCACATCGGCATGATTTATCAGGCTATTGGGGTCTGACGTTTACCACCCCCAGGCTGAGATATGCGACATATCTGACGAAGAGACCGGACTGAACGGTAGTGTTACTTATTGGATTCGCAGGCTTACTTGTTGATTTTCTGATCGCTCAATACCCGGGTAGCCGTTACGTCCAGCTAGTACCGCTGACGGTTTGTGGGTGTTTGATATGATCATCACCTACTGCCGGCGTATCGACGAGTCTTTAGAGTCCTACACAGAGGTTTCCTGGCTCAGGCGAAACGAAGTAGGAGCACATATGTGATATGTGCGGGACCGAGATTAATACGCGTATGTGATACCGTATTCTATTCTCGCGATATGTGATATCGATCGGTTATATGTGATATAGCCGGGTTATCGAATCAAGTATTGATTCGATAAAGTTGATACATTTGATATTAGTCGGTTATATGTGATATAGCCGGATTATTAAATCAAGTGTTGATTTAATAATTTAATGTATAATTATATATTTGATATATTATTTTACATTAACTAATATTAGCTCACTTAAGCATTTCTTTTTCTCACTTGTGTGCACTTAATATATATGTGATATATATTATTGTGTCATGCTAGTTGCTACATGCTACATGGGTGTATAAGACTCACACCATGCTTAATATAATGAAGGGTTTTATTTATTTAAAGTAAATCAAAATTAGTTGGAAATTAATCTAATGGTTGAAGCTTGTGGAAGCTTGTGGAACCATTGACTTAGTCCACTAATTTTGTTTAATTAAGATATTTATTAACCCAGCCATTATGATTAGCCATGGTTTAGTCTCTACAAGGGTTAGTATATGATATTAACTCACCCATGGTTGCTATTCTACACTAGGTTTTTTCCTTGGTTGCTTTTCTTCATCTCCTTCCTCAAGTTCTCTAACTTTTTAGGAGGTGAAGAAAATGAGTGAGAAAAATATTTCTAAAGTGAGCAAAGTTCCTACTTTATCAAGCTACACTAGATTAGCCATTTAGTTTAGGTTGTTTTCTTCACAATTAGTGAAGATGTAGCTTGAGTTGGTGTCTCCTCGACGTAGATCATCTTCGGCCTCGAAAACTTCAAGCAAGTTTGTTCCTTTCATCTTGTGGAGCCTTTCTATGAGTCCGGGAGTTCACTACTTGGGGCGAAAGGACTGCTACACGGAGCTATTGAAGTGAAGGACTGGTCTACAAAGGTTGTATTTCTTGTTCACTTAGATGTAAAGATATTTACATACTAGTTTCGTCTAATTCTCTAGTTAAGATTCTAGGTTAGGGTTCTTTAGTACGCCAAATTTTTGAAAACGGCATGGTCGATGCCTCCCGAAACCCAGCGGCGGTGCTGCGGAACCCTACAGTGATAACCCGAGGATTCAACACAGTCGGAGTGGCGACTGTCCCTGCTCCTGGTCTGTGCGGCAGTCCGGCTTTTATTCCGCTCTATCAAATTTCTCAGATCCTCGTGCGAAGTCCATTTGGAGTAGCCTTGACGCGAGTTGTGTACGTGGTTCCGGCGAGGGAGAGGGCATCGGTCGCGCTTGGAAGCAGGCGAGCTGACCAACACCTCCTTGGGTGGTGCGGGAGTGCAATGGGCGTCGCGGCGATGGTCTCTTTCCTGAGATCGAGGCGTAGAGCCGAGCGGTACCCAGCGGGTCATAGAATTAGTCGTTGTGTGGGAGCCATGGTTGCTAGAGTCGTCACGCTGGTGTTCGTTAGCGTGGAGGGGAGCAATGTTATTCGCTCTTCTACCGACGCCGTGATCCCTGGGAGGGGGAACGATGATTTGGGGGGCTGGGCCCGCCGCTTGAACGTGAATGAGCGCGTCCACCATTGACGTGAGTCTGTCGATTCGGGTGGATAAGGCGACAATGGCATTCGGAGGAGGAGACGAGCCACTCCCGCCTCCGTTGTGGGGGAGGCGACGACTCGTACTGGGATCGCTATGGTTCTCGCTCGCCATTAGGTCGAAGGCAGATGATCAACTTTGATGGGAAGAAGATGCTTACATGTTTCCCACAGATGGCGCCAGCTGATGGAGGTCGGATCTCCTTTAGATGCTGTCCTCCGTCGATCTATAGAGAGTGCTGTTGAATGGCTGAGATTTGATTTGAAGGTTGTCTCCTTGGGCGTGTGGATCTCAATGGGTTGATTTTGAGGTGAAGCCGAGCTATCTGCAAAGAAGTCCCGGGGTGGGTGACCACCGTAGGACCCTCCGACGATCAAGTTAGTCGAGGAAAATGAGCAGAGTAGCGACTTATTAGAGTTAAGTTGCCTTCTCTGAGTCGTCTGAGAGAGGGGTTTTTATAGTGGTCGTATGGAGCGAGCATACGCGAGATCTTCGCCTTCGGTTATGCCCCTGACGTTACGCAAGCGTGAATGACGGGATCCCATCATTAATGGTGGGATGCGCCCATTAATGGGAGGATGCGCCAGTATGGGACGCGGGACGTGGGGCGGCGGATATCTCACTTTGGCGAGATACGCAGAGCCGTTGCAGAATCGCCAGGGCCTCGCGTTCTCGTTTGTACGGGAGAGCTAGGGAGGCTTAGCTTGGCGTGAGGCTCGGAGACGAGCCGGCAGGCCGAGGAAGCTCAGCTCTACACTAGCTCGGAGATGAGCACAGGAGGATTGGCGCCAGTTTGGCGGATAGGTCGCTCTTGGGTAAGAGGCGGAGTTTAAGCTCGGAGACGAACTAAGGAAGGTCATCAGTGCTCCGCACTAATTTTGCCTCGGTAGCCTCCCAGAAGTCTAGTGAGCTGTCGCGGGAGATGCGTCATTTGCCACGCGTCGTGATATGAGGAATTCTCACTTATGAGCATCATCAATTTTAGGATTTTTAGAATTTTTAGGGGGTTTTAAGGCCACACGAGTGCTTGGGGTGGATGACTCACGTTGAAGAATGGGTTTTGCTGTTGGGTTCGACGCTGCTGAGGCTTGTGGTCTGCACCCGACCATCACAACTTAAACCAAATGCCCTTCGTGTTTTACGGCTATCGGTGGGCCTCCTGTTTTAGGGCCAGTAGATTAATTTTATTGCTGCAGAGGATCTGAAGCTTTGAAGAAATAATACATGAGCTCAGATATCGGTCACGTAACACGGTAAATTACACTTGAATAGCTTAAATTATTGTTGTTTTTCACTAAAATAGCTTAAACAATTTTAACTACACTAGAATTTCTTAAAATAATTACATTACAATAAAATCCTGACACGTTACCGAGAGTTGTTTATATTTTCTGCTCATTGCCACGTCAAGCATTCTTTATATAAGATGAAAAAGCTTGAAAGAGAGCTAGAAAAGGCAAGAGTTCGACTCAGACAAAAATAACGGTATTGAAAAATAGTTGGGGGTGGGGAATGAACGACAAAGGTGGAAAAGAAGGAGGTGGTGGCGGCAGTTGAGGAAAAGGTATGATCAGGTAGGAGCGAAGAGGGAAAAGCGGTGGAGGAGGAAAGGGAAGGGAGAGGAGGAGAGGGAAGGAGTCAGCAAAAACTGAGTATAGCGGTAGGAGGAAGACGGATAGGAAAGGAATTCAGGAAAATGTCACATTATAAATTAGGTAATGATATTCTGAATCTTAAAAAAATTATATTACCAAAATTGAACTGGATAAACGAAATATTGATGGAATGTATTTTAATGAAAAGATCAATGATACCTTAAGGTAATTTAGTGCTATATAAAGTTTTTAAGTGTAATAAAAACCATTCTAGGTATTTTATAGGAAACAAATGATAGTTGAGGGTATTTTACTGTTATTTGCCCTTAAAAACTGCCTTAGTGTATTTAAACTTTAAAATTGCCATGAACCCCCTTAAACTGCCACTGCCATTAAAACTACCGGCTATATTAAATCATGTGTGGCATATGGATGATATCTCGAAAATGTCACCTTACCTTTTTTATCTTGAAAAAAAACCCACTCAACTCTCACTCAAACTCAATTCTTTAAAATGCTTATTGTTTTCAATCAAACTTCGAAATCTTCTCCAAGTTAAAACTAAATAGACAAATTAAAATGGTAAATCAAATCAAAAGGATTCTTTCTAAATCGAACTCAAAATCAAATCCTTCTTAACAAAACCCTAAACTTTACCTATCAACTTAAAGCCAGCCTCTTCCATTTTGTGTGGATAGTATTGGTTTTAGGCTTTAATGAGAGTGTGATGGGTCTGGTTAAAATGAGAGCCGAAGAAGATTGAAAGGAAGATTTGGAAGGTTTGAGAAGGAGGAGGAGGGGTAGAAAAGAAGAAATGGATTTCTTTGACTGGAGGAGAACAAGAAGACAGTGAAAAAGTAAAGGGCTGTGGATAGCAGTCAATTGTTTGAGATAAAATCGACAAATGGCTTGGTTGGTATTAGACGGGAGAAGAAAATTTTGGGAGTGGGAGGAAGAAGGAGAATGAAAAGAAAAAGATATGATTCCTACAGAATTCAAGAAAGAAGAAGAAGGATGAGGTGAAGTGCAAATTGAAAAGGAAATGGAAATCGATTTTTTTGAATTGAATACAAAGATGAAGGGTGATAAGCAAAGATTGAAAAAAGATATATCACAAGCTAATACTAGTATTGTTGTTGGCATTGGGCCCGCCCAATCGAGTGGGCGGACCGATCCAACCCGCCTAGAGCCAAGCCCAATTTGGGCTTGAGCTCATGTAGGGGTTATCCATATTTGGGCCGGCTCCTATAGGGAGTCGGCTAATTTAGGGGTGGGTTCTACTTATTAATGAAGAGCAGATCCTATTTGGACTTGGCTCTCTAGATATACTCTAGGGTGTCTGTTATCTTGCCCCTTGCTGTATATATGCATGCAAAAGTTAGGGTTCGTAATCAAGGGATTCATATGAGGTAGAGAAATAAAAGAGAAAACTAGGGCTTTCTAGGTTCTTCATCTTCTTTCACATAGTAGCGGTGAGCAAGAAAGCTTTCTGACCAACGTTGTAATCGTCTCTCGTCGACCATCGTGATGAGGAAAGAAGAACATGAGAAGGACTAAAGATCAGAGATCCACCAATCGATAAAAGAGATCTTCTACCCCGCTAAAGTTTGCAAGACCCGAGTGTTCGTGTAGCCCACTAATTACATATTTACTTCCGCTGTATTTGTGTTGATCCTCTAATGGATCTGAATCCATGGAGAGACACAAGATGTAGTCATATATCACAATTAGCCTACAGTGGTGTCAGAGCCCCTTTAGGGTTTCTGATCTTCATTTCCCTATGAACTATCATGTTTAGGTGTCTTAGATCGTTAAAGTTTCTGTTTTTAATTAGATCTAAAGGAATACCCTTGAAGCTTTTTTTTGTTGATCCATGACAAAAAATTGGATTTTTTATTTTAATTTTATGATCTAAAAGGGCGCATGATATTCTAGAGAATCTCTTGTGATCGTCCCAAATTAATTTAACCCGTGATTTAAAAGTTGATGATTTTTGTTCTAAAAATTATTGTAAAATTAATATAGGCTCGTTATGAATTTTTATCGCGATTAAAAATTGTTCCTTTTAACATGCAGGATCGCATCGCGATGTTTGCATCGATAGCGGCCGCTATGTTTGATAACCCTAAATTTTAATTTTGATTCTTTTTCAAAGATTGAGGGATTTTTCTGTAGTTTTTTTTATCCTTTTGAAGATTTTCTCAGACGACAAGATTGAAAAATATTTTCTTTCTTAAGAAAATTTTCTTTTTTTGGGTTGAGAAAATATTTTTTTTGAAGAGAAAAGAAAAGGTTTTTGAAAATATTTAAAGATTTTTGTTAATTTTTTAAGGGGGATTTTCAAAAAGGGGCAAGCTGCGGTTGTAAAGTGTTTTTCGTCACCCTATTTAGATAGGAATGTGCCAGCATGTCAGGCATATACAGATTCCCGCTGCTTAGGATAGGTTAAGGTTTATTGATTGTGAGATCCTAATCTTCGACAGCCGCGGACTAAACTGCTGTTAATTACCTCTCGCTCCGAAACGAGGGAATTTCCGATTAACGGGTCATGCGAACTCAACGTGGGATATGGGTATTATATTTTTCATTGTGTATTATATTTTTTAATCCAAAATTCAATTTCTTTCAATATTGAGAACAAAACATCAATTTATTCATTAAATATAATGTTCCTTTTAACAGTTTTTGCACGTATGCAAGTGATGCAAAAATTGAACTGCAAGTGGTGGCATCAATTTTATATTTTTATTATTTTTTTCTTTGTGTTGGAGCTTCCCACTTCGGAGCCTCCCTCACGTGGGGAGGTCCTTACAAGGGGCGTTGCCTTTCCCCACATGGGGGAAAGGCAACGGAGAGCCTCCCGCTAGCGGGAGGTTCCTCGAAGCGGTGGGTTCTCTTGGTGGTTGAAACAAACTTATTTTTTTAGTTTTATTTATTTATTATATTTATTTATTTTTTGTTTGTTTGTTTATTTGGTTATTATTTTTATTTGTTTTGGGTCTCCAACAGCGGAACCTCTTTATTTGTTTTCTTTAACTATTTTATTTTATTTTGTGAACGAGATTAAACGTACGGATTTCGATAGAGTTTTGGCAGCATAACTGCTTAATCCGTCGATTTATCGTACGAAACGGTGAGGCATGGAAAACTCTGCACCCACCAAAAAGGAAATACGGATCGAAATCCGCATTCCAGAAGGAAATAGGGACCGAAATCCGCATTCTCGAGGGTTTCCCTAAGGGAAAATCCCGAAGACTTTTCTTTTGATAAGATCACCCTCCTCGGTTTCTGATCTGGGTCCCAAAAAGAATTATCTTGAATCTTCGAAACCTTAGATATGAATATTGAATAATGAATAAATAAAAAAATTTCTCTCTTTCTATGTTATCTTTGGATGAGAGAAAAAAATGAATATCCCTCCTATTTTATAAGCTTTGGATCATAGAGATTTATTTTCTCCTCCTTTTTTTATTTATGGGTTTGTATTCTGAAAGTCTCCGTTTCTAAAAAAATTCTTAAAAGAAGAAGTAGAAAAATGTAAGGGGAAGAAAGAAGGAGAAAAAAAGAGGCAGCGGCTCCAAACCCTAGGCAATTTTTGGAGAGAATAAATTGTTCTTGATCTCATATCATGGGTGCCTAATATAGGCATTACACTTTTCATTTGGGCCCTTAGGCTTTACAATTTTGGTTTTTTACCCATTCTTTTACATTTATTCATAATAAGTAAAAAAACATTAAAAATATTTATTGCAAAATCCTTTTATTCTCTTGGTATGGGGCCGGCTCTACTAGGGTTTGAACTTGACTCGGGCCTGTGACTACTTGTTCGGGCGTAAACATGTTGACTTTCTTACTTTGGATTTTTGGGAAAAGAGGTGTAACTTTGACCCCAACAAAGTGCCTCCATCAATAAATGCACACTACATGCATGGGTCAATTGTTGGCTATAGTGCTCTCAAGGCAATTATTGTAATCGCATGCAGACAATTATGATGATTGAGAGAGGACCTATATGGGTAGAACAGTCTTATTCGAGATGATAGTATGCTATCTGGTTTGACTTTATCATTATGTACATATATTATGTGGTATTACAGATGACTATTACATGTTGATAGAGCCCATAGGATTCATGCTTGACCACCAGGGTTATTATGGCGATCTCACTTGTAAGAATTGGGTGGTCTATAAGCAAATCCTTAAATGTCTCTAGTCGTGAGAATATCGAGACTCGGCATCGATATTCCAGAGTAGACTAGTATATACATTTCTTGACTCTAATGAGGGGCGATGGCCGGTCTCACAGTCATTGGTCTAAATTAGTCACCAAAGATTGTATACATGTGCTCATTGGGTTATGAGTTACACTGAACGGACTCGCCGGGAACATGCTAGATGGTATTATACCTATTGTCAGGTAGCAATTCTCTGGTGACATGAGTACAGGTTAGTCTGTCGATCTAAGTTCGTCATTTGTCTCGTGTGAGTTCCCACTGTGCTTTGATTACCACCCTACCACGGTCCTACTAAGTCATGCAAACAGGTTTTAGTTGGGTACAGTCCCGAGCCACATGGAGGTAGTGAGCGAATCGTCAGGGATTCGTCTCTCCCAGTATTGGGGGTAGATGTCGTGCAGTGCACGGGTGACCATTATCAGAAATCCTTAGCTAAGGTGGACAAGATTTACTGATTTGGATCGGTAGTTTCTCGGTTGGTGATAGACTTCATACCGACACGACTTATCGCGTTATCAGGGGTCTGACTTTATCTACCCCTAGACCTGATATACGACACTCTTAGATGAATAGACTGGACTGTATGGATATTGTCATTTTCAGACTCAGTAGGGATACATACGAGTTTGCTTGTCGACCTTCCTTTCGTTCAATACCTGAGTAGCCGTTGCGTACAGTGTTGGAGATTCACGATGTCGTGCTTTTGAAAATGATATGATTCAATATCAGATATTTCGGTTTTTGATTAAAAGTTTGCATGAAGTGATTCTTGAGTTATAAAATACCGCAAGTGCACGGTGCGTTGACGCAATCCAGAAAGTACAGGTCGATCCACAGGGAATGGATATCACGGCGTTCTTTTGAGTTTGAAACAAAGGTTTTGAGATTGAGTTTGTCATGTTTTTTATACAAATGAAGTGATGTAAAGAATAAAATGATATAACCGGAAAACTTAAGCTAAGGTTTGGTTAATTGACTTATGGCGTTACCCCCAACTCTCAATCTTGATTCAACATCCATTTTTAATTTCTATTTAACTTAAAAAGTATGCCGCATCTAAACTGATTACAAAGTATCATTTTAGGATATGATATCAAAATTGGTATAAAAGAAACTACAAATTTTTAAGGTTTTTAGATGAAATGAAGATAAAATGAGCTAAGTGAGTTAGAAAGTATATGACATATGCTTGTGTGGCTACATGTCCTATCTAGCTAGTTCACCACACTTAGCTAAATTTTACCCTCATTTCTATTTCAATTCTTAATGTAACAAAAATGATATGTAAAAAAAGAATAGGATATGTGTTAAAGGTTGATTTACAACCATTCAAAACAACATATCCTATCAAGCAATAACACAATAATATTGCACACATTAAGATTAGAAGTTCAAAAAGTACTAAGAATCAAGAATGAGGGGTTGGAAGGCAAGCCATTCATCAACATACCTTACCATTGCCTAAGTGAAAACTACTTACACATCATGTAAAGGAAACACAACTGAGAAAATAAAAGGGAAAGCAAGAAATAAAGAAAAGATACAATAACCACAATTGAACTTAATGAAGCCTTTATTTATATGGAATCCAAGTACAAGCATAATGAGTTCAATTACCAAAATCTAATCTTACAAGCTCAAACATAGAAGTTGCAAGACCAGAGAAAGGCAAAGAACTCAATCAAATCACAAGAACTACAAATTTTTATCAAGAGTGATTACAAGTAGTGAAAATGTATATGGCTTTCTCACAAACTGATCTGCTATTTATAGAACTTGTAAAAGTAGAAGTTGCATACACCAATGGACTGACAAGACCACCAGGGACCCACACAAGTTGCACGAGCCAATTTGGCTCTGACTTGGCCGCATATTGCGGCTAAAAGGATTAAATCTCTGGCCAAATTTTGGATACTAGGGCCATCTTTGGTCTATGTTCTTCTGGTCATTTGTTCATCTCCCTATAATTGCAATTTATTGTAATTCACACATGGATGAAATCTAGAGCAATGAACAGAGAAGGTAAGTAATCAAGTTGCAATGGTTCATACTTCAAATCAACTCTTTTTCAAATACTCATTACCATGCCCACTTGTGCACCCACTTGCAAAACACCATGATGGTGTTTGCCCACTTGATGCATTTGGTCAAATCCATGTTCACACTTGTTCACACATGACCATGTTGGACTAAAACAAGAATTATTTTGTACACAACTCTTATTTGTTGCAAACTCACTCAATCAAATTTGTATTCCGTCCCATTTTCAGTTCCGGCTAAAAACCGTCGTTTCTGTGCATGTTGTGTACCATCTCCAGTGTTTTTGCTTGTGTACCTGTAATCTATACTAATGAGCAGACACATATTAGATAGCACTGTTTATTAAAAAATGTTAGAAAATGAGCGGTATTAAAATGTAATTGTTGGATATAGTGCCCTCAAGGCAATTATTGTAATCACAGGAAAGCGATTATGATGATTAAAGGAGGACCTATACGGGTAGAACAGTCTCACTCGAGATGATGGTATGCTATCTGGTTTATCTCTATCATCATGTACATGCATTATGTGGTATTACAGATCACTATTACATGTTGATAGAGCCCATAGGATTCTTACTTGACTATCAGTATTATGATGGCGATCATATACGTGGGAGCTGGGTGGTCTATAAGCACATCCTTAAATGTCCCTAGTCGAGAGTGTATTGGGACTGGGCATCGATACTTCGGAGTAGACTAGTGTATACTTTTCGAGACCCTGACGAGGGGCGGTGGCCGGTCTCACAAGCCATTGGTGTCAGTTAGTCACCTGAGACAGTATAAATGTGCTCATTGGGTTATGAGTTACGCTGGACGGACTCGCCGGGAACATGCTAGATGGTATTATACATATTGTCAGATAGCAGTTCTCACGTGACATGAGTACAGGTTAGTCTGTCAACCTGAGATCGTCATTTGTCTCATGTGAGTTCCCACTGTGCTTTGATTACTATCCTACCATGGCTCAAAGGAGTCGTGCAAATAGGTTTTAGTTAGGTACAGTCCCGAGCCACATGGAGACAGTGAGCGGATTGTCGGGGATTCGTCTCTTCCGGTATTGGGGGTTGATGTCGCGCTGTGCACGGGTGGCCATCACCAGAAATCCTTGGCCATGGTGGACGAGAATTACTGATTTGGATCAGTAGTTTCTCAGTGGGTGATGAGCTTCACACCGACACGAAATATCACGTTATTATGGGTCTGGCTTTATCCACCCCATAGACCCGATATGCGATACTCTTAGACGAACAGACCGGACTGTATGGAGATTGTCACAGACAGGCTCAGTAGGGGTATGGATGAGTTTGCTCGTCGGCCTTCCTTTCGCTCAATACCAGAGCAGCCGTTACGTACAGCTAGTGCCGCTAACGTGCTTGTAGTTAAACCCACTGCCAGTGTATTGACGATTCTTTAGAGTCCCACACAGAGGATTTTCATGGTTCAGGCGATATGATATAGATGACGTATGTTGATATATACAGGTGTCCGATTAAATATGTGCATAGGCTACACAGACTTTAATCAGACGGTTGATAATACTAGCGGCTTAGGATTAAGCCGGATTATTAAATCAAGTTTTGATTTAATAATTTATATATATATTTTTAATATATGTATTCTAGTATTATTGTTCACTATTCATTTTCTCTCTTGGCTATTCGTATTTTTATACGAATACACGTATATGTATTTCGATACGTATACCAGGTTGTATTCCGTATTTATACGGAATATCTTCTAGAAGATGGATACCTCATTATATAATTTTCTTTTTAGAAAATCATTCGCAAATGAGATGGAGGGTGAGGTGGCATGAGCATATTTGGAGGTATGTAGAGATGAATGGGCCATTATTTGTTTATTGTAAAATGTTGTGAGATATTTTCCATGGTTGTAAAAATAATGGGAAGCCATTCTATTCTATGCACTACACTCTTCATTCTATCATTCTTGATTGCTCTTCTACACTTGCTCATTTTTGCTCATGCCCATGTTTCTTCACCTCCTCCTCCTTCTTCTTTAGCTGCTCACTTGAGTTTTGGAAATGAGAGAAAAAGATAGTGAAAAATTCCTATATCCCCACTCTTTATTGCTAGCGACCTTGGAGCGTTGGTTGCTTCGCTAGGCGAAGCTGGAGCTTGGATCGTTTTCCTCACTTGGATCATCTTCGGCAAAGGAGGACCGGCTTGCAAGCATGATCTGGAGCATTTGAAGAAAGCTTGAGGATGTGAATATTCTACACATAGTAGATTAGTTTAGCTCACTTGGTTTTGTATTCAAGTCTTAGCTCTTTAGTTCGATTCTTGGTTTCTGAATTTTAGCAAACTAGAAATTTTTGAAATCCATGTTGCCATCTTGCAAAATTAGTTTTCTAGTGTGCCTAAGTTCCCAGCAGTGGTATCAGAGTCATGCTAAAAGCTAGACTTGTTTGCACTAATTTAGAGTTTCGATCGACGGAATTTTCCGAATTGCATTTCCAAAATCCCTGCTTGCCGTTCGAATTTCAAAGTTGTTCAAAAAAAATTTCTGGCTGCATTAAAATTATGTGCAGGCACAATTAGAGCTAAGAAAAAAATTTGGGCACTTAAGTCCAAAATTCGATCGCTGAACAAAAACCAAATGTGCCATTTGGCCGCTGAACCGTGGTCCAATTTTGGCTATAGTGCCCAAAATTGTTTCTAGGGCTCTAGTTCATGGAAATATGATTTTTGGAATATTTGGTTTTGGTCCAGATTTGTTTGTGTACTGGTTTGTACTTGGGGGGCCAATGCGGAAATTTTTAATCGATCGAAATTTTAAATTTGTATTTTCCTGAGCATTTGTTTTTGCGACCATGAATATCATAGCGCGGTATAATCCGACTGGTCGCTATATGCACAATCAGACGGGTTTATGAACATGATATTCGCGTTGATATTTTGTGTTGCTTTGTGATTATGGTTATGTTGGATTTGTCGCGATGGATATCCCGGTGTACGTAGTATTAGATATAGTTCTCTGTGATGTAATGTATATTCATATTGCATAGCGAGCGTCCGACATGTGAACTGCCGTCATCGTGGCTTGTATTATTCTTTAGTGCGCGTCCAGGTTGCGGACATAGTCACCATTGTATATTCTGTGTTTCATTACATGCACTAGGATTACCCCGCGGCGGAGTGCTCGAGTAGCCGGGTTCTAGAGAGCAACGAGCCTCCATCTCATGGTGTTGAGACCGGGGTGCTTTACTCTAGAATTGGCGGACTATTCGCCGCACTCGTAAGGGGTATCAGATTGACCCGTAGAAGGGTGCCCAAGTCATCGGATTTCGGAAGTGCTAGGTGGCCTACTTACTTCGTTGATTGGGGTTGCCTCACTTCTGGGATTGGAGGGTGGCTTGCTGCACTCGTTGGGGTCTAGGGTCTGATACTATGGGCTATCCACACGACCGGGAAAATTGCATTTTATATTTGTCTCCATTGAAATGTACTTTTCCTTGTTTATCCGCATTTCCATATTGTGTTTGCTTCTGCTGTGATGCTTCTGTGATGTTACTTGATATCATGCGTGAGACGAATGTTCATATATATATATATATCTAGTAGACGATATATATATGTTTTGCATCCGCGCTAGTCCTGTCCCCGTCCTGCTGTAAGTTAAGTAACCTTACGGTGAAGACCCGGGACCCTGTGGCGAATACGGATGACATATATATCCGTGATAATTTTCGTTTCTTTCTGGCATGATATGATTAATTGATGGGTCTACATTAATTCTGACTAATTCAAGGAAAACAAACCTAAATCATGTTATTGGAACCAATTTTTGAAAACTGACTTACAGGCGATTCCTTTTGCTTTGCATAATGATGTTCGGTTATGAATATCCAACACCTCATTCGACGAGGCAAGAGCCTAGATCCCTTCATGGGGAGTGACCTCTTGGGCAAAAGTTTGCATCATTGTAATAACTTCACTATAATTAATTCTTTTGCTTTGTATCGTGGTATTCGGTTAGGAATATCCTGCACCTCATTCGATGAGGAAAGAGCCTAGATCCCTTCATAGGGAGTGACCTCTTTGGCAAAAGTTTACGTGACTATAAACTACTTGGTTTTCTACAAAACCACTCATTTTAAAATTGTAGAGCCTAAACCACTCCTTTTCAAAACTGCTTGAGTTCCTTCAACGATATCAAGTTCATTACGTTAAAGGTTTTTTGCCAAAAACCAGCTGTAGCCCTCCGTCATTTCAGATGGGTATCAACTAGTATTCATGCTATGTGTTTTGGATTTTGCCAAGGCATAGCGTTTGGTAGCTAGAGGATACTTGTTTGTAGTATAGATAGATGCATTAATTTAGGACATGCATACAACTATTTTGACTTTCGCCAAGGGCTAGTACGAATAGGTATAGATTAATCAGGACAATGATGGGTTAAACTTGACCTGTGACTTATGATGTTTTGACCTTCTCAAGGTCATAAGCGCTTGGGGTAAAAACCATATCGGGAGTTTTAAATATAAAAGAAACTTTCCAGGCATGCGCATACCTTCTAGAGTGTGGTAACTTGAGTGGCTTCTGTCAGGTTATCACGCAATTATAGTTGGGTCCCGATTCCCACTGATGAGTAGGTGTTACTCTTCGGGTGATTTTCAGATCACCCCGACTAATTCTCTTTTTAGAGTTTGAAGGAGAATTCGGGAAAACAGTGAGAGCCATCCTGATTAGATAAAGTGATTAACCAATCTAATCTAGGTTAGAGTGCACGCTGAGTGTTTCTGTTCTCCCTTTCTTTGGCAGCAACCATGATCTGATCTTAAACTAAAACTCTTAAACCAAGTTCACCGAACCTTCTTACACACGTTAGCTTCGGATTGTCATGATTTACAAAAAAGTCACATATATCCCTGCCACTCTTACTTCCCCTTTGCATTTCTCCAGAACACTCCATATCACTACGAAAATCCATATTGCTTGGGTATTCCATTGTATAGTTACATACGAACTCGAAAAAACTTGTTTCAGTTTTAGGATGGACTCCTGTTCTAAAGAACTTGAATATGATTATTTGGTTGTCTTTTCTTTTTCCTTCTCTCATGTTGCGAGAGCTCCTAGTATTAGGAGAGTACACCTATTACGCTTATTGGATAGTCTTCTTCATAACCTTAGGCAGGTGCTGAAAGATAGGGCAAGTAGAAAGCCAATTAGCCTAAGTGTGGTGTACAGAAGGTAAGAAGTAAAGATATATAAAGGGATTAGAGTGAGGGCAAAGGAAATTGCGACTACTGTCATGATTCATGACAAAGCCGCATATATCCCTGCTACTCATACTTCCCCTTTGCATTTCTCCAGAACACTCCGTATCACTACGAAGATCCATATTACTTGGGTAAGCCATCGTATAGTTACATACGAACTCGAAGAAACTTATTTCTGTTCGCGGATGGATTCCGGTTCTGGAGAAATTGAATAGGATTATTCGGTTGTCTTTTCTTTTTCCCTTCTCTCAGGTTGTGAGGGCTCCTAGTATTAGGAGAGTACACCTATTACGCTTATTGGATAATCTTCTTCCAAATCTTAGGCTAGTTCCAAAAGGTAGGGAAGGAAGAAAACCAATTAGCCTAAATATGGTGTACAGAAAGTAAGAAGTAAAGACATATAAAGGGATTGGAGTGAGGGCAAGGAAATTGCGACTACTGTCACGAATCTGGATAGTGGAAGAGGCATTACTAGGAATACCCGGCCACCCCTTCGAAACATTTTCATGTTTCAATTTTACTGTGCGGTGTTAATTGAAAACTGTTTTTCCTAATTAGATTCTGACTCCAGAGTATGTATTTACCGGAATTTATTCTCACATCTGTATGGCATTACGGATGCTGAGTGGGAGTAGAATATTGGGAATTGGGTGATTAGATCCTCAATATCAAAATTCTTTATAATTGGTGATATTTGAGGAAATCACTTGGGTTTTGCCTACCAACAAATATTTGGTTTTGAATATCCATTGTCATGCACTAGTTTCAAACTGATATATCTATACGTTTATTTTATAAAGTGAGATATAACTTTTTGAAATTATGTTTATGACATTTACATTTATCAGTTGATGATTAGGCACATTCAATAATGGTGTAATTCTTCTTAACCATAACACAGTTTTCAACCTACGACGCACATGGTTTAAGTTATTAAACTCAGAGGACTTATACAAAGTATTGTAGGTTGTCCGATATCCATTAGGACAAGGGGGTTGGTACTCGTACTATATTCCGTTTACTTATAACTTCTCTGATTTTAGATACGCATTTCATTGAAATACAAGGTCCAAATTTTGAGAAGTTGTAGGTATAAGAATAAAGTAGAGAACCATACGTTGAAAGTATCAGGATTCTTCGAGGTGATCGAAAATGTAGATACTTATGCTAGGTATTCCGTCGTAAGTAATAAATTTGAGAACTTGATTCTCTTTTAGGTTACTCATCCGTAGGTGCGCTCCTTGATGAGTAATGCTGCAGGACCTTCTTCCTTTTGTCGATATGCACTAGAAATGGCTGCTTGATGTTTGAATCTGGTTCCAATTAAATTAGTGCCTTTATTTTCTATATTGGATATAGAATGGATTCATATCTTAACGATGTTAAGGTATATGGAGTTGTCCGGCTTATGCTTAAAACCAGAATCCGGATAAACTCAAGGCACGTTTCAGTAATGGCAGTTTGTGGGTTATCCCAGACTTTGACGAGGGTTAACATTCTACCATTTGGAGGACCAATAGTTATATTGTTCTTGACTCGTCACCCGTTTTAGTAAAATGAATTCTTTTCAGAAAACATTAGTGGGAGCATGGTAGAACTGGAAATGATTCCAGAACCACAAACAATTACTGAAAATTTAGTAGAATCTAAGAATTCAATTGGATTCGACAATGTATTAGCCACTCCTCAGATTTGGTGGGTAACCTTAGCCATCCGAGAGGGACTTCGGTCTCCTCAAAGACGGTGACATGGAGGTTTTGATGACCCAAGCTTGCCACTACTGCTGTCTTAGACTATGAGATCTGGCAGGTGGATGACTATAACGTCGTTCTAAATTAGCTTTAGAAGTGCATGTGTATATGACTCTGCCAAACGTTGTTGTGGTCAGTGGGAGCAGCGGAAGAGTGGTGGCCCAAAAGCTTATGTCTATTTATAGACTAAAGCAAGTATAGCGGAGATAGATCATCTATTTTTGATGTGACAGTCATAGAGTTTGATTTCATCAGAATAACGGATGGACCTGGTAAGAAGGTAGTAGGAAGTGATGTCCTGGTATTTGGATGATGTACTCATGATAGGAAGTGATCTTCCTATACTACGATCGGTTATACTGTGGTTGTTATAAGGTGTTTCTCCACATAGGATCTGGACAAAATATCAGGGATTCTGGTGACTAGATCTATGGTTTTAGATCTAGATTTGGAAAGTGTCCCGATTCGGGTACTTTAACACTATTCTTAAGTGTTTTAGAATGGACGACTCCTGACGTGGTAGTTGTTAGTGATATATGCCATAGAGGCTATTATTATATAGTGCTGGTTTGTATATTACATTTTGAAAGCTTGAGATATATACAGATATAATAACAGTCTTACTCAACATGATAGTATGCTATCTGGTTTGAGTCTATCTTAACATGTGTATATGTTTCTTTTAACATATCGCTAATACATGTTGATAGAGCTCTTAGGATTTTTGCTTGACTACCAGCGTTGTGATGGCAGTCACACTAGTGGGAACTGGGTAGTCTATAAGCACATCCTTAAACTTGTCCCTAGTCGTAGGATTATCAAGACCGGGCATAGATACTCCAGAGTAGACTAGTGTACACGCTTCTTATCCCCATCAGGGGAGGTGGCCTGTCCTGCAGCCATTGGTATACGGTACCAAAGATAGTATACACGTGCTCATTGGTTTATGTGTTACAAAGGATGGATTCGCTGGGAACTGCTAGTTGGTATTATACCTATCGTCAGTTAGTAGTTCCTCGGTGACATGAGTACATGTTAGTTCGTTGACTTGACATCACTATTCGTCTCGAGTGTGTTCTCACTGTACTTAAATTATTACCCTACCATGGCTCAAATGAGTTGTGCAAACAGGTAGTAGTTAGGTGCTGTCCCGAAGCACTTGGAGGCAGTAGGGGTTAGAAGGGATTCATCTCTTCCGGTATGGGGAGTTGATATCGTGCTGTGTACGGATAGCTAATACACAAAGTCCCTGGCCAGGGCAAGTGAGATTTACTGGTAGGTACACCAGTAGTTTCTTAGGGTGTAATTGGTTCCACACCGACACGACTTATTGCACTATTAGGGATCTGATGTTTACCACCCCTAGGCCTGATATGCGATACTTTTAGACGAACAGACCGGACTGTACGGAGAATATCACCTATACGCTCAGTAGGGTTTTCGGACGAGTTATCGTGTCGATCTTCCCTTTTACAGATACCTGGGTAGCCGTTACATACAGCTAGTGCCATTGACGTGCTTGTGGTTAATCCCACTGCCAGCGTATTGTCGAGTCTTTAGAGTCCTACACAGAGGGTTTCCTGGTTCAGGCGGAACGGTGTAGTTTGCGTATGGTTTTACGCAGGGGTGTTCGATTGAACACGTGTATTTATGCACGTGCTTTAATTGGACGGTTTAGTAGTACTAGCAGGTTTGAAAGACAGCCATTTTTGATACTAATATTATATTGCTCTCTTTTGGGTATTTATATTTTAACATGAATACAGTATTTATATGAATACGTGTATTTGTATAAATACGGGTATTTGTGCTTTGATACAAATACATGTATTTCTTTCTAAATATGAATACGCGTATTTTGTATTTTCGGTACAAATACGGTATTTGTATTTTGGTAGAAATACGGTATACGTATTATACGGGTTTAAGTATACTTGTTTATATACATGCATTTGTATTTATTTATAAGTGTATGTGTATGTATACTTGATGAGGTGGCTACACTCTCTTCTTTTTCCTTCATGATAAACATGGAAGTGTGTGGGGTTGTGACTCGCCCTAGTGAGTCACTAAGCCCACCTACTCTTTTGTTTTGGGTGAGAAGAGATAAGATGAGGGTGAAGATATTTTAAGGAGATGGTTGATATTTTCTTCACTTGAGTATTTTATTGAGTTGCTACCTCTTCATCTTCTTCCTCAATCTTCTCTTTTGAGTTGTGAGGATTAAAAAAGAGCATTTAGTTTCATAAACTGCACCACTCTAAGCATCTTGTCTTAGCAAGACTTGATCTTTAGTTGCTTCGGATGAATCTATCGCTTGAATCGGCATCCTCGGGTGGATTGTCTTTGACACGGAAGACCGGCTTCGAGAGCTCGTTCCATCACCCAAGGAGTTTGAGGAGTCAACTTTCAAGACCCGAAGGACCGTGTACAAAGCTTGTAATCTCAACCAAGTAGTTAAAACTCTAGTTAGGATTTGTTTAGTGTAGTGTTTGGGCTTGTATCCTGAGAATTTTAGTGTATTGTGCTCAAGTTATAAAGTTTTTGATTCCGCATAGCCGTAGTTAACACGGCAAGGAGCACATATACACTTACAGTGGTATCAGAGCCTACCCAAACACTTAACTAACTGGTTTAGACAAATTTTAGAGTTTCGAAACCAAAATAGTTCCGTAACGATAAATTTAAATCCAAGTTACTGTCAATTTTTCAGAGCCTCTAAAAAGAAGGGTTATCGTTTCGGGTTTTTAATTTATAAAATAGGATCTAGTTGTTTCAAACTTATCAAACACAAACCGTCGATATTTCGAAACGTCGACTAATTGCTATACGTCGATTAGTAGGGATTGCACATATGTAGTATCTTCTTGTGTTCGTGGATTGAAGTATTGGATCGTCATGATTGAATAGCCGGGGATGTGAGAAGAGTGTTCTTTTCTTTCATTCATGTAATTTGTAAAGTAATGTAATATTCTATTGCGGGGCACATCCGGGTTGGGGTTGTAGCCACCGTTGTATTATTTCATTTACTTTTTCTTGCACCTAGGATAGATCCAAGGTGGGGTGCACAAACTACCAGGTTCTTGAAGTGCCGAGTAGCCTACTCATTTCATTGAGGGAGGTTGCTTCACTTTAGGGATTTGGCGGGTAGTTTGCTGCACCCATAGGGGTCTAGGGTGAGGGTTTGGTTATTCATCACGACCGTGGAATCCGTTTTTCATTCTAGTCTAAAACAAAACTCGAAAATGCTAGTATATCCAATATATTCATCTGTGTTACTTGTGCTGTGATCTGTGATCTGGAATGGCTATTATTGCGTGAGATGAATGGCTATATATATAGATTATATATAATAAACATTGCTTATACACCCGCGCTAGCCTTACCCCCGCTTTGCCGTTAGTTAAGTAACCTAACGGTGCATGACGGGGTCCCATAGCGAATGCGGATGGCATAAGCGTACGTTCTATTTTCGTTTCTTTTTGCAATGATAAGGTTAAATGATAGGACAACATTAATATTGTTTAATGCAAAGAAAAAAACCAAAATTAAATCGTTGGAATAATTTCAAAACCACTCGGTTTTCTTTAAAAATAACTTTTAAATGCGGAGCCTAAACCACTCCTTTTAAAAGCTATCATAGTTCTTTCGACTATATCAAGTTCATTACGTTCACGGTTTTTGCCAAAACCAGCCGTAGCCCTCCGACATTTCAGATGGGTATTCAGTAGTATTCAAGCTATGTATTTTGACCTTCGCCAATGCATAGTGATTGGTAGCTGCTGGGTATTCATCTGTAGCATAGATAGATGCATTAATCTAGGGCATGCGTACAGCTATTTTGGCCTTCGTCAAGACTTTGTACGAATGGGTTCAGATTAACCTGGACAATGATGGGTAGAACTTGACTTGCGTCTTATGATATTTTGGCCTTCGTCAAGGTCATAAGCGCCTGGGGCAAAAATCCACATCGGGAGTTTCAAAGAACAAGGAAACTTGCTAGTTTTGCATACCATCTGGAGTGTGATGATTTTGGTAGGATTCCTTCAAAGTTGTCACACAATGATAGTTGGATCCCGATCTCACCATGAGTTTTATTTAATTAAGAAACTTCGAGAAAGCGTTGTAAAACCTCTCTCGAAGTACCGACACTAGCCTGACCGAAAGGTTAAGCAAGAATTGTACGGTGCGATTAATCCCGACTAATTCTTCTTTTATGATTTGAAGGAGGATTTGAGGAAACAGTGGGAGTCATCCTGTTTAGATAAACTAATAACCAATCTAAACTTGTAAGAGCATTATGCTGAGTGTTTCTTCTCTCTCTCCTAATTGCAGCGACCAAGATGACTGGGCTTAAGTTACTACTAGATAAAAATATAAGGGGCCAAACTATAAAGATTGGCTAAGGAATGTCCAGATGACCATTACCTATGACAAGCTGGGCTACCTTCTTACTACTAAAGCCCTTGCCGTCCCCGGTCCAGATTCCACCGTTGTGGATATTGAGATCCATAAGAAATGGGAATTAGACTGTAAGAAAGCCAAGTGCCTCGTGCTGGCCTCAATGGATAATGGACACCAGAGACGGCACGAGAAGATGGACTTAGCTTCCATCTTCCTCCATACCAAGGATTTATATGGAGAGTAATCTCGTATCGCAAGATACGAGACCTTGAATTATTTCAGGCGAGATTGGCTATCGGGTCATCTGTAGGGGCCCACGTCCTTAAGATGATCAGCTATATTGAAGAGCTCGCGGACCTTGGGACTACGTTGGAGAATGAGTTGTATACAGACTTGATTATACAGTCCCTCCCCTCTACCTATACCTAGTTTGTATTGAATTTTAATATTCAAGGGAAGGAAGTTACACTTCCAGATCTCCTTAACATGTTAAGGACTGTAGAGGGCACCCTGAAGAAAACTAGGGGACACCCACTCTACTTGTTGGGGAACCTTCTTCCTCTAGATCTAAGGCAAAAGCCAAGAGGAAGAAGAAGAAGGCCCCCACCAAACCGAAAAGTGGTGTCAGTAAGGTACATGGAAATGGCAAGGAAAAAGTTGGGGGGCTAACATTAGAGAAAGAGGAATGCTTCTATTGTCACAAGAAAGGCCATTGGAAGAAGGACTGCAGGGCTTGGAAAGCCAGAAACCAGGATTCGAAATAAGTTATGGTTTCAGCTTCAGGTGTGTTAATGATTGAAAACTGTCTGTCAATCAACTCTACTTCCTGAATATTGGATACCGGTTCAGGATCTCATATCTGTAATTCATTGTAGGAACTGAGAAGCCGTAGAGTTATAAAGGCAGGTGATATGACCGCAGGGTTGCTAACTGTCACGCCCCGCTTCCCAAAATACGTAAACACAGTACGTGACAGAGCCAACCATTCTACCTATGGCTAGGAATAATCCCTCTATAGTCACATTACGGCTATCAATCGGATATCAAGAACAGTAAAATAAAATCTAGCTAACACATGTCCATCTGCCACAATAGATAAAAGTCAAGAGATGCATATAGCGGAAACGAATCAAGATCCAAATAAAAACAATCTCTGAATTACGTCCCTTATGGGCTCACATCGATAAAAATAAAACCACGGAAATAAAAAAAAAACTAAGCATCTCTAAACTAAACATCTAGCTCCTAATTGCTCGGCTTTCTTGCTAAAATACTCCTGATCTGCCTGCGATAGTGTCAGAGGAACTGGGCCATGCAAAACCCAGACGTCAGTGCGTCATAATATCAAAATAATAGTAATAACCAAGATATGATGCTATAACTAAACATGAATATAAATAATAAACACAGGTATAAAACAGTGAAGTACATGTATGTGATGTGTATCCTAAAATCTGTGCTTCTAGGTTTGTTCCCCTCCAAATGGCGGCGGAGATGACGTGAGGACGTCTTGCCTGAGATTCGGGGAAGATGCTATATGGTTTTATCCGTTTACCTCTCCGAAGATGCCAAGTTGATTTATGACACCGTGTATCGGAGGTTTAGACGGATGCGGCCGATGTAGCAGACTTCGTCAGATTCCCTCTCGCTAGAGAGGTTTTTGATTGTGGGGACGCTTTTCCCTGCAGGCGCAAGCCCCTGCAGTTAATTACGCTACCGCGTCGCGGCAGCCACTTTCTCCTTCTCCAGAATTTCACCTCGTGTCGTGTGTGTTTGTTTTGTTTGTGGTTGCCCGTGGATTGTATACGGAGACTGGGTAATGCCGTCGCCCGTAGGACGTGGATTAGTCCAAATCCGTATTTACTTAGATTTGGGTTTGGTGTTTTTAGTTTAAGGATACGTTAGCCGTATTGAGGCTAAGATCAACTTAAACGTTCGTTAAGGATACGTTAGTCTTGTTTTGAGACTAAGATCAACTTAACGTGGTGATCCATTTATTATATGTCCGTCAGGACTCGTCACCTCTCTGACGTCGTTGAAGAATTACAACGATAGGTGTCAGAGGAGTTCAGAGATGTACCCTTGAACCAAAGTTGATTTGGAGTTTTATAGTCCATTTGAATGTTTAAGGATACGTTAGCCGTATTTGGGGCTAAGATCAACTTAAACGGGACCGTTTAGATCCGGCAAAAGAGCATTCGGAGGCTCTATTGTTCCAGTTTAGGGACGTGGTGTTCCATGTTCCAGTTTAGGGACGTGGTGGTCCATCGCCAGTTTAGGGACGTGGTGGTCCATCATTAGTTTAGGGACGTTTCGGTCCATCATTAGTTTAAGGACGTTTCGGTCCAATATTAGTTTAAGGACATTTCGGTCCACGAGTTTAAGAACCCCGCAGTCCATATTCATATGTGGTCGTCGGGACCCGTCACCTCTCTGACGTCGTTGAAGGATTACAACGATGGGTGTTAGAGGAGTTCGGAGATGTACCCTAGAACCGGTCGTAAATTGATTTAGGGAGCAGCCGTGCTCAATCAATTTAATTTGAGGACTTATGGCCACGATTGGGCTAAGTCCAATTGAAGATGTTCAGCATTTTATCTGCTTTTGCATTGCATTTCTTTTTATTTTTATTTGGGCTCTACCCATGAAGGATGCAGAGCATCAATTTGTTTTGGGCTCTGCCCATTTATAAATGATGCGCAGCATCAATTTTACTTGGGCTCTGCCCTTTATTGCTTTGCAATTTAATTTGGCCTGTTAGGTCTTTTTGACTTGGGCTTGGCCCATTTTTAAATAATGCATTGCATTTCAGGCGCTTTGCGCCAATCAAAGAGCGCAAGCGCTTGTGGTGACGACACGTGTCATGCAAGCGTAGTGCGCTGCGCTTGCGCTGCTGACACGTGGCGTGCTCTGGTGAGTTGCGCCAACTTCAGAGAGCAAAGCTCTATTTCAAAAGCGCATAGCGCAAATGGTTCAGACGCTGACACGTGGCGCTCTCCCAAGAGCGCAACAACACAGTTTGCAAGTGCAAAGCACTCTAAATTTGAGAATCCTTTAGATTCAAGAACCAAAGGTTCATAAAAGAAGTGTAAAGCACTGTTTGCTTTCTTGATCTAATTTAGATCAAAGAAAACAAGTTTCTCTTGTTTTTCTTATCTCAGAGAACCAAAGGTTCATAAAAAGTGCAAAGCACTATATTTTTTTATATTCAAGATCACTGATCTTGTTTTTAGATCCATGGTCTGTTCATAAGAGAATTTTCTCTTTTTTCTAAAGGCTTTTTACCTTTTTTGTTCTTGAGGAGTTCTTCAGAGTTCTCTCTGTTTAATTTCTCTCAAAAATGTTGATCATCTTGAATTGAGGTCTAGGGTCCTTTTTATAGTGCTCATAAATTAGTTAAATTTGTTAAAGAGATCTTTCTCTGAATGATTCGGGGAATTTTCCCCACCGTTGGATCTTTGATCCGAGGGCTTCTGTTTTACAGAAGAAAATCTTCTTGTTTTGACAAGAACAGAAAGATTTCTTTGAAATCTTAATTCTGTTTGGCGCAAACGCCCCAGCGCGTGACACGTGTCAAGCAGCGTACAGCGCAACTGCGCTGACACGTGTCGCGCAGCGCAAAGCGCAGCGCAACTGCGCTGACACGTGTCACGCAGCGCAGTGCTTGCGCAACTGAAGTGTTGCTTCCTTTAATTTTGTTTAAAATAGAGCTTTGCTCTGATTGGGCGTGCCTTCTTGGGCGCTGTGCTGACGTATCAGCGCCTGACATGTGGCGCGTTGCGCCCGAGATTTGAAGCGTTGCTTCAAAATTTGAATTTTGAATTTCAATAGAGCTTTGCTCTGATTGGGGAAACAAATGCCCCCCACCGTTGCGCTCACGTGGCGCGCACGTGAGTGCAGCGGTGGCAAACTCTTGACCGTTGGATCAAGGGGTGAGCTGAAGGGGCGCAAGCGTCTTATAAATAGGACCTATGGCCCTTTTAGAAGACTTCACCATTTTCTAGATTTTGATTCCAGAGCTTTGCTCTTGCTTAGAACTTCAGAGCTTTGCTCTCGTTTCCAGAATTTTAGAGCTTTGCTCTCATTTTCCAAGTTAGAAAACTTTAGGTAAAATTAATCTTGAGTTAAATTAATTTTAATTAACCAATAGAGTTTTGCTCTCATAGATCTTCTGATCTAAAGAAATCCCCTTTGGGGTTTCACCAATAGAGCTTTGCTCTCATGAATCCATAGATCTACAGAGATCTTGTTCATGGGTTTTAACCCATAAGCAGAGCTTTGCTCATGGATCCAAAAATAGATCTTTTTGATCTAAAAGTGAAGAACTTCTAAGAATCTTAAATTTTTTTTAATTTCTTTAGAAGTTTTAAATAAATCATCACAGAGCTAGGCTCTTTTTAAGGAATCTTATTCTCCTGAGACTAGAGTTTGACAAGTGTCACTCTGTGACAGAGCTTTGCTCTTAAAGAGGAGATTTTCTCCTTGTCTCTAGGGATTCTTCTTTTCTTTTTATTATTAATGGGAATGTTTTCCTGGGGACCAACTGACAATCTCATCCAATGATGAGGTTGTCTTATTAACTGACATATTGTCATCCAGATTTTGTGGGTCCCCCCTTCGGTCTTCTACCCGCCGCACTGCTGTGTGGTGTAATTAATTAATTTTAATTTAATTAATTTTTAATTTAATTAATTAATTAACGCATTTTTTTAACGCCAAGCGTTGGAATTACAACACTAACGGCTAAATTGTTCCTTTGCAGCGATCATGTCTTTCGACACCTCATTCCCGTTCGTCCGCTCGGAGGAAGGGTTTCCTGAAGCGCCCTTGGATCGTGACGTCTTGGCTATGATTAGGGACTACGACCCGGAATATAAGAGTCTCCACCTTTGGGGGTCGTGGTATAACCAGATCATTATGGGTCGACGCAGCTTCACATGCTCAGTGCCGTCAGAACCCATCACGGCGATTCATTACGCCAGCCCACCCCCGGTGCAGTACGCCGTGGAGATGGTTGATTGGACATCGAAGGGCTTTCTACATCCCGCCATAGATGCCATCCCGGTTCAGCGTCCTATGGTCTTGGATATCCTAGGACGCCGTATCTATCAGGGCGAGGCGAGACCCTGGGAGCAATCATATAACATTGGTCTGATCCCCCGCCACCCGATTGGCTATCTGCCATGGGCCCGGTACATCCTGTCAACGAAAAAGTCGCAGTTGATAAGGTAAGGACTGTACACCGCGGTCTACGTCTCTCTCTTCCAGTATCCCACGCTCCCCACCTGGTGGTTCAAGGCTTTCTTGGAGCAGTGGAATATTCCTACCCACACTTTCCTTGCTATGGATCGGGAAGTGTCAATCTCCTTGGAGGAGTTCACGGAGGTATCCGGTTTACCAGTCATGGGGGAACATTATGAGGAGTTGCTCCCGACAGATGAGTACTTCTTTGGTGCTAAGCCTATGGTAAGGGGGCTCACGCCGGAGAATGTTGTTCAACATCAGCTCCCAAGCTTGATTAAATTGTTGAACATATATGAGTCCCTTTTCGTCGAACATGGGAGTCGAGGAGTTAACTTTGAGGATTTCATTGCTCGGTTTCTTCACCCAAACGTCCTCTCGGCAGACGCTGCCAAGTTTGCCACCCTTGAGGACCCTTTCGGTTTAGGTTTGGATAATCTGCCGGCGAATGAAGTAGGCCAAAAGGATTTTTTTCTTCCTAACTTCCCGACCATGTCTCTTGCAGAAGTTGCGGCCCCTGGAATGGATGAGGAGGCCTTTTTCTTAGGGTTTCTTGGGCTATGGTTGAGTTGGTTTGCGATTCCAATGCATTCTCACCGTATGCGGCCTTCTGTCTTTTACCCAGCCCACCGGATGGTTATCGGGGTAAAGGTAGCCGTTGGGATCGCTGGCTTGGCACACCTATATCATGGCCTCAGCCGAGCAGCTGATGCTAACGAGCCCGGGGTATTGTACATGGTCTTCCCGATGCACTACTTTATGTCGTGGCTCGAGCTACATACATCGGGTGTTTTCGGCATGCATAAAAGGCCCTCGTTCTACGAAAGGTGCAGCTTCCCTCGCATCATACAGCTGATTGGCGCATCAATTGTGAATCCATCGCCACGAAATGCCGGGGGTTTACTCCTTCGCTCCCACACCGTTGGAGCCGGTGTATCTTTCGTTGATAAGGTGTTGACTATTGGAAAAGCGTCTACCACTGCAGTGCGGTCATTGCAAGACACCTTCAAGGATGGAGCTTCAGTTTTAACGGCCCGGGAGACCCTTCACTTATATTCCATCAGACCGGGCTTCTTGGTGTTTAGGCAGAACGGCGCAGCGATCTTAATGAGATATAACCCGCATCGCTTCGCCCAGCAGCTGAGCTATAATCAAGGGGTACCGCTGGAGGCTTTCTTATCGGAACCTGCTGCGACCGAAGAAGGGATGAAGAGAGCGCTGCATCATTTCATGTGTCTAAACACGGGCTCCTACTTCTTTATCAGTGAACCGGCTTGTGCCCCGCGACTCCTCAGGGTATACACAGAATGGTACAGTCATTCGACGGGAGCGGTCATAAAGGAGAAAAGGCGGTTGCTGATCGACCGTAGGGGTGCACCTCCAGGTAGCGATCGGAACGCTCCTTTGGTGCCAAGGACCCCGGTAATCCCCCTTTAAAAGATGCCAGAGCCGGACCTTCGCGTGCGCAGAGTCCTCCACGCGGATTGCCGCTCCCTGATATTGCGGATGCACCCCCAGCGCCCTGTGCTCCAGTGGAGACAGTGGTTATAGTTTTGCCAGAGTCTGGCGTGGGTGCGGACATCGGGACCCGCCGTCCCAAGGTGGCTGCTAAGCGTAAGTCAATCCCACGTGAGCCTAGGGTCGGGGGGCAAAAGAAAAAGAAGTCGCTCTTCGCTGCAGATGTCGTGTTCGGTCAAGAACCCCATGCTCCCTATGCCGAGGGCCTGATCGAATATGGGACTAACGAGGGATTAGTCATGCCGTCGCCGGATGATACAGACTTAGAAGCCGCTCTCGAAACTTCAGCGTGGTTGGCAAAGCGTGACACGTGGCTAGCTGAGCTTGCGCAATCAGGTAACTACTAGTCGCATTTTCTTTATTGCACCATATTCTCCTCATTGCCTTTGACTAACGTTTTTCTTTCTTTCCTTCCAACAGGCATCACTGATGAGGAAGCCATTGCCGCTTCACTCAAGACCTTCCAAGAGGAGGAACGCCTTAGAGCGTTTTTAGGCCTCAGTAAGTTTCGATTCATCAAGTTTTTATTCTCCTTGTGTTATGGTCAATCTAACCTCTCCCTTTTTATTGCAGAAACCTCAATGCCGTTCCCGCCAAGCGACGCAAATGTTCCGCCAGCTGCCGATGTTTCGGCTTCCACTGGGCCACCGCAGGAGGTTCGTCTTGAAGAGCCGATGAGAGATGCCTTAAAGGCTCTGGAGGCATCTTTAAATGAGGACGACGATGCTTCGATAAAGGAAGCGTCAAAGAGGTCCATCGTGACGGCCCGGGAGGAGAGGAAGCGGTCGAGGCGCGAAGCAAAGGCACGCAGGGCTGCTTTGGCCATTGGAGCGGGCCCAAGCACCGTTCCTCGAGCCGAGACTCCGTCAGAAGAGTCGCTGGTGGCCCTGTCTACAGCTCATAGACAGGCGATCCGCGCCAATAGAGAGGCTAACGACAAGTCTACCTCAGGTAATACTTCTTTCAGAATTTCCTTATAAGACTCATAAAGCTGTCGGTTCTTATATATTTTATCTTGCAAGGCCAAGTCCGACCGAGGGGGAGGCGGAGACCGTTGAACCCAAGGAAACATAGGAGGTAGCACTTGCTGAACTTGAGCTGACGGTGGGCAACGTCGCTGAGGCTTCGGAGCCTGAGAGGGAGGTTGAGGGGTCTGCAGCCGAGAAGGTCATTGATGCCGAGCCTGAAGTGGCGGCAGATGAAGTGATCATTACAACTGAGTCAAGGGTGGTGGCGGACGAGGCATTTGAGGCCGGCGACCTCGTGGTGACGGCGGATGAGCCGATGGAGACCGCGGAGCCCGCAGAAGTAGCGGGTGATATGGGTACGACTCTTGGGGAAGAGTTAGCCACTCTCTCCCAAGAGTCCGGCAATGCTCCAATCATTGCCCTCCCTGTATACGATCTTCCGCCGTCTCCAGGTCTTGCGAGCACGACAACAGTCCCTATCGAGTCGGGTGATGAGGCCACGGGCGGTGGCCTCATGTCGATGGAGGAGGGAGCCGCCTCCGTTTCAGCCGGTAGCTCATCAGGTAAATCCCAAGTTGCTGTCTTTCTTTACTTTGGAATTCTTTCTGACAAATTTACCTTTTTCGTAACGCAGGTGCAGCCAGCGCCGATGCCCCACTGCTCGAGGGAGCACCTTCAAGGACTGCCTTGGCAGTGGTCACCTCTCAACCCTCTCTCATACCATCGAAGATGTTGGAAGGTATGGTTTGCAATTTATTAATCTTATCTTTTCAGACGTATAATTTGTGTACTAAAGTCATACTGTTATGTCTTTCAGGAGTGCTTTTTGACCATCCTTATCAGATGTTGCTCCCACACTTCTCCTTCTCATCCGAACTCGCTTCTTCCTCTGGTGGCGTTGGTGAGTATGATTTCCATTGATATCCTCCTTTTTGATTGATGAATTACTTCTAAACCCTTTTTTCTCATCTCGACTGCAGTGCTACAGATTGAAGGAGGGGATAAAAGATCGGCTGCGCCACCGGTCCTTCCGGCCTTGCCACCTGCCTCATCTGGTATGGCGAATATCACATTGATAACTCCCCCCTTTTCTGTACTGTTATCTGATCACATCCTGTTTCTTTCAGCTGTCGTTCCGGTCTCGGCGCCCTTCGAGCCTCGCATTACAATGCCGACGGGTCCTTATCTGAGACGTCCGTCTTCGAAAGGCGCCGCGAATAGTCTGCGCATGTTGAGTGACTACGTCGAGGAACTCGACGTTAAAACTCCTACATCTGCCGCAGATTTCGCTACGGCGGTTAACCCGATGCTGGTGATACTCGTGAACTTTCATGCCGAGGGTATCATCGCATCTTGGGTTAACTATTGCAGGGAGATCGAGGCCCACCTGCATCAGTTGGAGTCGCTGCGTCCCGCTCCCGAGACCTTGGCCGCCAGCAATCAAAGAGCAGCGTGGATTGAGCAGAGCGCTTCTTATTTCCGACATCTCGAATAAGAAGTCATTTCAAGGCGTAAGGAGCGCGGTGAGACTTCGAGCAAGTCTGCCCAACTGCATGCTCGGGTGGAGGCCAATGCTGCACGACTGAAGGTTGTCTTTGAGGGCCTTCTGCAATGTCTTTCCGAAGGGTTATCATTGAGGCAACAACTTGACGTTGTCGAGCAAGATGCACCCAGCCAGGAAGCAGCCCAGAAGGCGGCGGAGGAGCAACTTTCATCCTTCTTGCAGCAGCGAGCCCAGGTGGAAGCGGAGGTGGCCGCGGCAGCCACTCAGGAGGAGGCGCTGAAGGAAGTGCGAGAGCGGCTTGCAGATTTGTTAAAGACACTTCCTCCTCAGTAGTTATCCCTCTTTGTATTGTTTGTACTTGTAAATAAAAAATGTATATATATATATATATTTTATTCTTTAGCACAATGTATCCTGTACTCAATCAAGTTTATGAATAAAAGATACACATATTTTTTTGTAATGTCTTGTGCTATTTCTTTGCTTTTTCTTTCTTTTATTATCAGCATGCCACCTTAGTAAACATGGTTGACGGATGATTAGAGCGAGTATCCTGACTACCTCAAGAAATAGCGATGGCTTAGGCCGCAGGTTCAGGTCTGCTGCCTAAGACTTTTCAACTCTATGAGCCGTGAGGGTCTCGTAGAGATTTTTTTTCTCCCTACGGATCGAGGGGATCTCGTAGGTGAGTTTTTCTCTTTAGGAATCGTGAGGACTCCTAAGTGTGGTTTTCTCTTATAAGTCGTAAGGATCCTATAAGAGAATTTTTCCCTCTTACAAGTCGAGAGGACCCGTAAGCGGTTGTTTCCCTCCTTGTCGAAACTCGACTTTGGAGAGTGAGACCCGTGAATAGTATGCAAGAGACCGTTTTAGATCGACTTGCAGGGTCCCATTATTCAGGAAGCAAGCTTTTTAATTCCTGCTTCCTGAGGCTTCATCTCGCAATTTGAGACGAATCGGGAATTTTCCCGCGGAGATGCTGGTTTCTCTGCGAGCCGACGCGAATCAGGAGGCTCTCATCAAGGATTGTTTGTTTTCCTGAGTTGAGGAATTTGCTAGGGATTATTTGTTTCCCTAGCGTCAAGGATTATTTGTTTCCTCGGTGTTGAAACGGATCGAGAATTTCCCGCGGAGGCACTGGTTGCTCTGCGAGTCTACGCGGATCAGGAGGCTCTCATCAAGGAGTGTTTGTATCCGTGAGTTGAGGTGTTTGCTAGGGATTATTTGTTTCCCTAGCGCCAAGGATTATTTGTTTCCTTAGGGTTTGAAATGAGTCGAGAATTTCCCACGGAGGCACTGGTTGCTCTGCGAGTCGACGCGGATCAGGAGGCTCTCGTCAAGGAGTGTTTGTATCCGTGAGTTGAGGTGTTTGCTAGGGATTATTTGTTTCCCTAGCGCCAAGGATTATTTGTTTCCTTGGGGTTTGAAATGAGTCGAGAATTTCCTACGGAGGCATTGGTTGCTCTGCGAGTCGACGCAGATCAGGAGGCTCTCGTCAAGGAGTGTTTGTATCCGTGAGTTGAGGTGTTTGCTAGGGATTATTTGTTTCCCTAGCGCCAAGGATTATTTGTTTCCTTGGGGTTTGAAACGAGTCGAGAATTTCCCACGGAGGCACTGGTTGCTCTGCGAGTCGATGAGGATCAGGAGGCTCTCGTCAAGGAGTGTTTGTATCCGTGAGTTGAGGTATTTGCCGAAGACATTGGTTTCTTCGGAGTTGAGATGAACTGTTGAGATTTGACCTCGTTTTCTGGCGGATCCTGTTGGGAAAGTATGGTTCCCTCTTCGTTTGCGCCCTTGGATTGTATACAGGGATCGATGTGATCTTAACTGTAGGGCCAAAGTTTTATCATTTCTTTTTTTTGTTTCATTTCCGCGATGCTCTATCATTTCAGCTTTTATATCGCGAAGGTCGCGATTGCCCAATCATTTCGGCTATTTTTCGTGGTGCCCAATCATTTCAGCTGTTTATTTTATTTTTACTCGCTGCTTTTTATTGCGAGTTGCCCAATCATTTCGGCTATTTTTTATTTTTACTCCCTGCTTTTTATTGCGAGTTGCCCAATCATTTCGGCTATTTTTCCTGCATACATTTTCACCTGCTGCTTTTTATTGCAAGTTGCCCCATCATTTCGGCTATTTCATATGCATGTGCGGCCTACTGGCTTTTCGCCGTAAACCTGAAATTAGACGCCGATTTCGGCATCAACACCGCTACAACTGGGATATTGGCAGGAGCGAATCATCATCTGCCTCTGTCGATGTCGAACAAGGGTGGCTTAGCGAACAGGGTTAAGGTCCTGTCGACTAAGGCTTTTGACTTCATGAGCCGTAAGGGTCTCACAAAGGTATTTCTCCATACAAGTCGTGAGGATCTTGTAGGTGTATTTTCTGTTGGATATATGTATACCCTAGAGGCCATTATGTGATAGTGGATGTATCTTTACATGTATATATATTCAGTATGCATTCTTGCTCGACATGATAGTATGCTATCAGGTTCTTCTTTATCTGACATGATGATTTGATCATGCTTTTATTCATTCATACATGCTGATAAAGCCCTGAGGATATCGGCTTGACTACTCTGATTATGATGGAGATCATACTAGCGGGACATCTGTAGTCTATAAGCATATCCTGGAAAGTCCCTAGTCGTAGGTATATCGAGAGATTGATATACCAGTGTAGACTAGCGTATATGATACTAGACCCATACGATGGGCGATGGATGTTCCCACATTTCATCGATGTTTGACATCAAGATCATATACGGGTGCTCAGTGCTGACTGGGTACACTGGACGGACTCACCGAGAACTCCTATATGGAATTATATCTATCGTCGGATAGCAGTTCTCAGGTGACACTGGTACAGGTTAGTCTGTAGACCCGAGATCGTCATGGAGTCTTGTGTGTTCTCCCACTGTACTTTGATTGCCACCCTACCACGGCTCTACTGAGTCGTGCAAACAGGTGGCCGTTGGGTACAGTCCCGAGACACACGAAGGCAATGAGCGATAGGAGGGGTTTCGTCTCTCCCGGTATTGGGAGTTGATACTGTACTGTGCCCGACTGGTTATATCAGTAAGTCCCTGGCCAGGGCTGCTGAGATTTGCTGATAAGTGTTATCAGTAGTTTCTCGATCTGTTATAGACCATTCACCGGCACGACTTATTGAGTTATTAGGGTCGACGTGACCATCCCTAGGCTCAATATGCAGCATATCTGACGAAGAGACCGGACTGTACGGTAGTGTTGCCGGTTGGCTCGACGGGAGTTGTAGCAGGTTCGCTTGTTTTCTTCTGATCGCTCAATACCCGGGTGGCCGTTACGTTTAGCTGACCGCTTGCGGCTTGGGGGTACCTGATATGATCATCACCCTCTGCCGGCGTATTGACGAGTCTTAGAGTCCCACAAAGGAGTTACCCAGTCCAGGCGAAACGTTGTGGTGCGCGTATGCGATATGCGCATGCACCCGATTAAAATGTGCGTATATGATACCGAACATTGGTCGGGCGGCCTGCTTTTGGTGGGGTCATATAAGATATGACCGGATTGATAAATCAAGTGTTGATTTATCATCTAACCATTAGTTTTTCTCACTTGAAACCTTTCTAGTATATGATGGATGTATGCATGCATGCATGATTTTCTTCTTTCTTTCTAGTTTCATGCACATATGGATGTGCATAGATACATACATACATACATACACCCATCTATCATGGTTGTTAACACATGGAAATGGTGGCAATATAAGACTCACACCATGGATTAAGTGATGGATTTTTATTTGATTTTGTATTTAAAACAAATTGAAAAGAAAAGGATAATTTTTTCTAGCTTCTACATTCTTCTTTTAACCTAACCAAGCTCACCTACCTCTAACCTTGAGTTATCCTTCTCTTTATGATTTAAAACTCAAGTTAAATAAACTCTCCATCACTTAACCATGGTTGGATGTGAGAAGGAATAAAATATAAAAGGATATATTTCATTTCTTTTCAAGGTTATCTTTTCTTCATCTCTTGTTAAAATACTGCCACCATCTTCTTCCTCCTTCATATTTGCTCTCTAGTTTCTTCTAGTGAGTAATATACACATAAAGAAAGGTTTTTGAAGTGAGATTCTAAACCACAACATCATTCTACATAAGTTTAGCCAACTTGTTTAGAGTGTTCTCTTCGATTCTCGAAGTTGCGAGCTTGGACGGCGAACTCTGGGTGGATCGTCGTGGACGTAAGAGGACTTCAAGAGGACCTTCTTCCAACACCCAATACACCAAGGAGTCCAGCGAAAGGGAGCTACAAAGGTTGTAGTCTCGAAACCCTAGTTTTGTTCGCTTTAAGTTTCATAACCCTAATTTTCTAGGATCGATTCCTTTGCATGCTTGTTTAGCACCATCAAAATCCAAACTTTGACACATGTGATGCTTCAAAACTCATTATAGGGTGCTAGACAAACCTAACATTGGTATCAGAGCCGACCTAGAACATTAGGCGACACTTTTACAAAGTAAAAATCCCGATCGGACAAAAATACGCCTTTTTTAGACCCTCTCTGGACTTTTTCCAAAATCTGGTTATTTTCAGAATTAAAAATACGTAAAAAATTCAGCAGGAAAATATAAGAATTACGATGTAAAAATTATGCAATGAACAGTTCACCTTGCCGCAGAAACGCGGCCAAAGGTTGCTTAGGCCGCGGTTCCGCGGCTGTACAAATATATCACTGCATAAATTTTACACTATAATGTTTTGTTCTGCTTGTATTGTTTTTTGGGTATTTTTAATCTGTATTTACTGCTGAAAAATTCTGGAGATGGTTTTGGACGTGTAGATTCGATCGGTATTTTCATTTCGTTGTTTTTCCGGGTAAATTAGAAAGTATTGAAGTGTTTGAACGAGTATCATTTGCTCACTATTCACGGGGTTTAAATACTTTGGAAATACGTGCAAGTCTTTTTATGGTGGACCCTCTAGAAGACAACAAACCTTAACTCGATTATGTGACCGTCTTGAACTGCCCTTTGAACCTTAGGGTTTGGGGCAGTACGGCGTGCCACATGTGAGGCGTTGGCTTGACCCTTCTACGGCTGGACCGCTACTACTGTATCACACTCCAGATTTTTGAACCCTGCTTAAGTGTTGAGCTTTAGTGAATCTTGGGTACTTGATCGTTCGTTCGAAAACTTTAATACTGTCTGTTTATCTGGAATGTGATACAATATGTGGAATTCATATAGTTTAGGCATGAAATACGAAATATGTGATATTTCGCATTTATGATGTCTAAAGAGAATGTGGATTCCAAATATTGTAGTTTTACACTTTCTTTTCTGTGACCGTAAGTGTAGTATGTTTGATATCGCCGGTTTCGTTGCTATACATCAACGACAATTGGGGTATGCATACTTACTTACGTTGATGATATGCGATATTATGTGTTGTTGAGATATGATGTGCAGGATTGTCGCGATTGAATAGCCAGGTTTTTTTTATGTGAGATGAGAGTTTTATATTTTCATTCATGTAAATTCAAATGTAATGTAATATTCTTTTATTTGGGGCATTTCCGGGTTGAGGTTGCTGCCACCAGTGTTGTATATTATTTACTTTTCCGTATTAGGATGGACCCAAGGAGGGGAGCACAGGTGACCGGGTTCTGGGGTTCAGTGGGAGGCCATCTCGAGGAGTCGAATCTAGGTCTCCTAAACTCCAGAATTGGTAGGGTCATTTGCCGCTCTCGTAGGGGTCCAGGGTGTGGGCTTGGCTATTCATCGCGACTGTGGAATCCGTATTTTCTATTCTGGCTAAATACTAAATACGGACGTCCTAGTATATCCCACGTTATATCTATGTTTCTGCTGCCTGTGTTCTGTGATATCTGAGACGAATGACATATTATATATATGATATATAGTAGACGTTGCTTATGTTTTACACCCGCGCTAGTCCCGTTCCGGTATGCCGTTAGTTAAGTAACCTAACGGTGCATAACGGAACATTGCGGCGAATGCGGATGGCATAAGCGTACGTGTTATTTTCGTTTCTTTTCTGTGATTGGCTTAAGGACTTAAATGATGGGATTACATTAATGTGATTAATGTAAAGAAAATAAACCTAAAAAGATGTTGTAGAATCGGATTTCAAAACCACTCGGCTATTTATGAAAAAGCTATATTTCAAAACTGCGGAGCTTAAGCCACTCCTTTTGAGCGTTAAAGATTTTCTTAAAAATCATCCACAACCCTCCGTCATTTTAGGAAGTAGAGTACTTAGTATTCGTGCTACGTTTGTTGACTATAGTTAAGACGTAGTGTACGGTAGCTAAGTGATGCCTTCCTACATTGCATATGATGCAGATTAATTAGGACATTCTTATGACTTTGTTGACCTTAGTTAAGGGTCATATGAGTGGGTCTAATTAATTAAGAAATGACAGGTAGAACTTGACTGGTACTTATGATTTGTTGACCTTAGTTAAGGTCATAAGTGCTAGGGGTAAAAACCACATCGGGAATTTCAATAGTTGAAATTTGCAATGAGATTGCATACCTTCCATGTGATGGTTGGATCCCGATCCCACTGTGGGCAATAGTTGCTCCTAGGAGAGTTTTACAGTTTACAATTAGCTAACTCATTAGGTGTCTAGAAAGGTGTTAACGGGGCTCCGCCTCTGGGAAAATGAGGTTTACTCTAATTAGGTCCGTGCGAAAGTACGGGGAACCTCCCTCAAGTACCGACACTGGCCTGGCTGAACGGTTAGCGAAGTTGTAGACTGTAATTAATCCTGGCTAGTTTTTCTTTTTAAGGTTTGAAAGAAAAACTTGATAAAAGCAGTGGGAAACATCGATTAGACAAGATAATAACCAATATAATCTATGCAAGAGCTTTCGCTGAGTGTATTCTTTTCTCTCTCTTAATGGCAGATACCCATGACTGGACTCAAGCTTCTACTAGATAAAAACAAACTGAATGGGACCAACTATAAAAACTGGCTAAGGAATCTGAAAATCGCCTTGACTTATGATAAAGTATCATATGTCATCACGGCTTCAGCCCCGCCCGTCCCTGGTCCAAAATCCTCAGTTGCGGACATTGAAGTCCGCAAGACATGGGACGCTGACTGTGCCACGGCCAAATGCCTCGCGCTTGCATCGATGGACAACACACATCAAAAACAGCACGAGGACATGGACATTCACGGTATATTTCTCCATACAAAGGAGTTGTATGGGGAGCAATCCCGCGTATTACGATACGAAGCATCAAAGAAATTGTTTCACATGCGAATGGCCCCTGGCACACCAGTAGGAGACCATGTTCTGAAGATGATAGCTCTTATAGAAGAGCTTGAGGACCTTGGATGGACGATGGACAATGAACAATATATAGATATTATTCTGCAGTCCCTCCCCTCCACCTTTGCTCAGTTCATAGTGAACTTCAACATGCATGGCATGGAGAAGGAACTCCCTGAACTCCTTAATATGTTAAGGAGTGCAGAGAGCACTATGAAGTTAGCAAAAACTCCCGTTATGACTATTGGACAGTCTTCCTCTTCTCGCCCGAAAGCTAAGGCCAAGGGAAAGAAAAAGAAGAAACCCACTAATCCTAAAGGCGGAGTTAAAAAGGTGAAGGGAAAGGGAAAGTCCAAGGATGGAGACTCGGGGAAGGGCGAATGTTTTCATTGCCACAAGACAGGACATTGGAAGCGCAATTGCACGGAGTACTTAATTCTCAAAAAGAAGCATGGTGATGCTTCTGCTTCAGGTGCGTTTGTGACAGAAAACTGTTTTTCAATAAACTCTGCTTCCTGGGTATTAGATACCGGTTCAGGTTCTCACATTTGCAATTCTATGCAAGGACTGAGAAATATCAAAGTTTTGAAGACAGGTGACCATACTCTCCGCGTTGGAAATGGTTCCAATGTACATACAGTCGCAGTGGGAGAGTATCACTTGGGGTTGCCATCTGGATGTATTTTGGTTTTGAATCCATGTTATTTTGTACCAAGTATGCTATGTAATATAATATCCGTTTCTTTGTTGGACAATGAAGGATATAATTTTGTATTGCAGAACAATGTTATGAACATTCACCTGAACCAAATGTTGGTTGGGTATGGTACGCTTAACAACGGAATATATGTCCTAAATCAACACACAGTTTTCAGTATACAACACACTAATAAAAGAAAACTTTCAGAATTAAATGAAGCTTTTCTTTGGCACTGTAGACTTGGCCATATTAACGAAATAAGACTAAACAAGTTACACAAAGATGGATATTTAAATTCTTTTGAATATAAATCTTATGCGACTTGCCAGTCTTGTATCAAGGGTAAAATGACCAAAACTCCGTTTACCGGACACGGAGAAAGAGCTACTCAGCTCCTGGGCCTCATTCATAGTGATGTATGTGGGCCAATGTCTACACAGGCTAGAGGCGGTTTTTCATACTTCATTACATTCACTGACGACTTCTCAAGATTCGGTCATGTATTTTTATTAAAACACAAGTCCGAAGCTTTCGAGAAATTCATTGAATATAAACAAGAAGTAGAAAAACAAACCGGCTTGAGTATCAAGATGCTTCGATCAGATCGAGGTTGTGAGTATCTCAGTGCAGAATTTGCAAACTTCCTAAAAGAGAATGGGATTCTCTCTCAACTCACTCCTCCTTACACACCACAGCACAACGGCGTGTCAGAACGACGGAATAGGACCCTATTAGATATGGTCCGGTCCATGATGAGTGACGCTGAGTTACCAGTCTCGTTTTGGGGGCATGCATTGGAGACTGCAGCGTTTCTTCTAAACAGGGTTCCAACCAAAACCGTGTCTACCACGCCATATGAGATATGGCATGGGAAGAGACCATCTCTTAAGAGAATTAAGATTTAGGGTTGCCCGGCCTATGTTAAAAAGCAGAATCCGGACAAACTCGAGACACGGTCAGTCATGTGTAATTTTGTAGGATATCCAAAGAATTCTTATGGATATCTATTCTACCACAAAGAGGAACAAAAAGTGTTTGTTTCTCAGTATGCCACATTCTGAGAAAAAGAGTTTTTCACAGATAAAGATGATGGCAAGGTGGTGGATCTAGAGGAGGTTCTAGAGACACAAACTACAAATGACGATTTGGTTGAACCGGCTGTTGCAACAGAAACTGAAGAACCTCGGCCACTCCGTAGGTCTGGTAGGACTTCTCGCCCACCGGAGAGGTACTACGGTTTCCTCATTGATGGTAACGGAGAAGATTGCATCATGGATGATGATGATGATCCTACCAGTTTTCAGCAAGCTATCACGAGTAAAGACTCTGTGAAGTGGCTGGATGCCATGAGATCCGAAATGGAGTCTATGTACACTAACAAAGTATGGACTTTGGACGTTGTACCCCCTGGGGTAAAACCTGTGGGGTGCAAATGGATCTTTAAAAGAAAGATTGGTGTAGATGGGCAAGTGGAGACCTATAAGGCAAGACTTGTGGCGAAGGGTTTTCGTCAAAGACCAGGTTTGGACTATGACGAGACTTTTTCTCCCGTAGCCATGCTTAAATCCATTCGGATCCTACTTGCTATTGCTGCTCACTACGACTATGAAATCTGGCAGATGGACGTTAAAACCGCATTTCTAAATGGAAATTTAGAAGAATGCGTTTATATGGATCAGCCAGAGGGCTTCATTGATAGTGGGAGCAGCGGGAAAGCATGTAAATTGCTTAAATCCATATATGGGTTAAAGCAGGCATCACGGAGTTGGAACATCTGTTTCGATGATGTCATCAAAGAGTTTGATTTCATCAAAAATCCAGATGAACCTTGTGTTTATAAGAAGGCTGTAGGGAGAGCTGTCACATTCCTCATATTGTACGTGGACGACATTCTTCTGATAGGAAATGATATTCCTATGCTACAGTCGGTCAAATCTTTCTTATCACTGAGGTTCTCCATGAAGGACCTGGGTGATGCCACATACATTCTGGGCATAAGGATCTACAGGGATAGATCCAAAAGGTTATTGGGATTGTCCCAAACCAGGTACATTGACACCATCCTAAAAAGGTTTAGTATGGAAGACTCCAAACGGGGTGCCTTACCCGCTTGCCATGGGGTCACTCTCTCCAAGGATTCTTGCCCAAAGACCGATGAAGAGAGAGCTCGCATGAGTATTATACCCTACGCTTCGGCAGTAGGATCTATAATGTATGCGATGTTATGTACACGCCCGGATGTAGCTTATGCACTTAGTGTTGTAAGCAGGTATCAATCCAACCCAGGGGAGAACCACTGGACGGCTGTGAAGAACATTCTTAAGTACTTGCGAAGGACTAAAGAATTGTTCTTGGTGTATGGTAATGGAGATCTCCAAATGGAGGCCTTTACCGATTCAAGCTTCCAGAGCGATAAGGACGACAGCAAATCTATCTCTGGGTTTGTATTTACCCTAAATGGAGGGGCGGTGAGTTGGAAGAGTTCCAAACAAGATACCGTTGCAGACTCTACGATGGAAGCTGAGTACATTGCTGCAAATGATGCCGCCAAGAAAGCCGTCTGGATGAAGAAGTTCGTCTCGGAGCTAGGAGTAGTTCCAACCATTATTGATCCAATACCTTTGTATTGTGACAATAATGGGGCTTTGGCATTAGCCAAGGAGCCCAGATCCCATCAGCGGTCTAGACACATCCTGAGGCGTTTTCATTTGATCCGGAAGATTGTAGATCGCCGCGAGATCGAGATTAGGAGAGTAGACACAAAGAATAACGCCGCGGATCCATTCACCAAGGCCCTCCCTCAGCCGCAACATGAGCGACTTTTTGAGATGTTGGGTATGAGATACGCCAATAACTGGCCTTAGTGCAAGTGGGAGATTGTTGGATATATGTATGCCCTAGAAGCCATTATGTGATAGTGGATGTATCTTTACATGTATATATATTCAGTATGCATTCTTGCTCGACATGATAGTATGCTATCTGGTTCTTCTTTATCTGACATGATGATTTGATCATGCTTTTATTCATTCATACATGCTGATAAAGCCCTGAGGATATCGGCTTGACTACTCTGATTATGATGGAGATCATACTAGTAGGACATCTGTAGTCTATAAGCATATCCTGGAAAGTCCCTAGTCGTAGGTATATCGAGATGGGGCATTGATATACCAGTGTAGACTAGCGTATATGATACTAGACCCATACGATGGGCGATGGATGTTCCTACATTTCATCGATGTTTGACATCAAGATCATATACGGGTGCTCAGTGCTGACTGGGTACACTGGACGGACTCACCGAGAACTCCTATATGGAATTATATCTATTGTCAGATAGCAGTTCTCAGGTGACACTGGTACAGGTTAGTCTGTAGACCCGAGATCGTCATGGAGTCTTGTGTGTTCTCCCACTATACTTTGATTGCCACCCTACCACGGCTCTACTGAGTCGTGCAAACAGGTGGCCGTTGGGTACAGTCCCGAGACACACGAAGGCAATGAGCGATAGGAGGGGTTTCGTCTCTCCCGGTATTGGGAGTTGATGCTGTACTGCGCCCGACTGGTTATATCAGTAAGTCCCTGGCCAGGCTGCTGAGATTTGCTGATAAGTGTTATCAGTAGTTTCTCGATCTGTTATTGACCATTCACCGGCACGACTTATTGAGTTATTAGGGTCGACGTGACCATCCCTAGGCTCAATATGCAGCATATCTGACGAAGAGACCGGACTGTACGGTAGTGTTGCCGGTTGGCTCGACGGGAGTTGTAGCAGGTTCGCTTGTTTTCTTCTGATCGCTCAATACCCGGGTGGCCGTTACGTTTAGCTGACCGCTTGCGGCTTGGGGGTACCTGATATGATCATCACCCTCTGCCGGCGTATTGACGAGTCTTAGAGTCCCACAAAGGAGTTACCCAGTCCAGGCGAAACGTTGTGGTGCGCGTATGCGATATGCGCATGCACCCGATTAAAATGTGCGTATATGATACCGAACATTGGTCGGGCGGCCTGCTTTTGGTGGGGTCATATGAGATATGACCGGATTGATAAATCAAGTGTTGATTTATCATCTAACCATTAGTTTTTCTCACTTGAAACCTTTCTAGTATATGATGGATGTATGCATGCATGCATGATTTTCTTCTTTCTTTCTAGTTTCATGCACATATGGATGTGCATAGATACATACATGCATACACCCATCTATCATGGTTGTTAACACATGGAAATGGTGGCAATATAAGACTCACACCATGGATTAAGTGATGGATTTTTATTTGATTTTGTATTTAAAACAAATTGAAAAGAAAAGGATAATTCTTTCTAGCTTCTACATTCTTCTTTTAACCTAACCAAGCTCACCTACCTCTAACCTTGAGTTATCCTTCTCTTTATGATTTAAAACTCAAGTTAAATAAACTCTCCATCACTTAACCATGGTTGGATGTGAGAAGGAATAAAATATAAAAGGATATATTTCATTTCTTTTCAAGGTTATCTTTTCTTCATCTCTTGTTAAAATATTGCCACCATCTTCTTCCTCCTTCATATTTGCTCTCTAGTTTCTTCTAGTGAGTAATATACACATAAAGAAAGGTTTTTGAAGTGAGATTCTAAACCACAACATCATTCTACACAACTTTAGCCAACTTGTTTAGAGTGTTCTCTTCGATTCTCGAAGTTGCGAGCTTGGACGGCGAACTCTGGGTGGATCGTCGTGGACGTAAGAGGACTTCAAGAGGACCTTCTTCCAACACCCAATACACCAAGGAGTCCAGCGAAAGGGAGCTACAAAGGTTGTAGTCTCGAAACCCTAGTTTTGTTCGCTTTAAGTTTCATAACCCTAATTTTCTAGGATCGATTCCTTTGCATGCTTGTTTAGCACCATCAAAATCCAAACTTTGACACATGTGATGCTTCAAAACTCATTATAGGGTGCTAGACAAACCTAACATTTTCTCCTTAGGAATCGTGAGGATTCCTAAGTGCTTGTTCCTCTGTAAGTCGTGAGGATTCTACAGGAGGATTTTCTCCTTGTAAGTCGAGAGGACTTATAAGGGTTGTTCGTCATGCGAACATATCCCCAGTCTCGGATGGGACTTGATTAGGGAAATGTTTATTCGCGCCCGTGGATTGTATACAAGGGTCAGTATTGAGCCACTTGTAGGGCAATATCGGGAGTTGTGGGAGTTACTTAAGCACAGGTTTAGGTCTCTATAACTTAAGACTTTCAAATCTTATGAGCCGTGAGGGTCCCATAAGAGAGTTCTCCTTACGAGTCGTGAGGATCTCGCAAGTGTATTTTCTCCTTAGGAATCGTGGGGATCCCTAAGTGTGTTGCTCCCTTGTGAGTCGTAAGGATCTCACGCTGGTGGTTTCTCCTTACAAGGTCAAGAAGACCCTATAAGTGTCTTTTAACGAGATTGCGCCCTTTCGGGTTTTCACAAAAACTCGCCGGTAGTCCTGCTGTTTTTACTCACGGAGCCTTTTCAGGTTTTCATCCGTGCCCATTTTGCTTATGGACATACCCTCTTTTTTTTATCTTTTTTTTTTATTTTTATTTACTTTTTTTTACGAGGTCGCGCCCTTTCGGGTTTTCACGAACACTCGCCGGTAGCCCTGCTGTTTTTACTCACGGAGCCCTTTCGGGTTTTCATCCGTGCCCTTTTTGCTTATGGACATACCGTTTTTATTTATTATATTTTTCTTCTTTTTTTTTGTCAGCTTACGGATGCTGCGATATTAGTTTAAGGACGTTTCGGTCCGCTATTGAGAAGGCAGGCTACTGCTTATGAAGCTTGAACTTAGGAAGATAGCGAGCGAACATAGTCGTCGTCATCTATCTTTGACCTAGGCTGTGGCTCATTAAGCGTAGTATTTCTTTAGGAATCTACCGTTTATCGGCCTGAAAGGCCTTTCACCGTGCATATCCATAAGTAGATAAGCTCCACCCTGGTAGACCTTGTCTATGATGTATGGGCCTTCATAGTTCGGCTCAAATTTTCCCCGCTTGGCGCGATTGGGGATCATAGGCCTTTTGACCACTAGCACAAGTTCGCCTTGGCGGAATGTCCTCGGTCGCGTTAATCTTTCATATGAGCGCGTCATCTTTGCTTTATAAGCTTCCAGATTTTGTTGCGCTATGAGCCGGGTTTCATCAAGGGCGTCACAAGCCGAAGGTGAGTATTTTCTTCGTCCGTCAGTTCGTAATGGACTGCTACTCGTAGAGAGGGTAATTCTACCTCAAGGGGGAGTACTGCTTCCGTCCCAAATACCAACGCGTACGGTGTTGTGTTCGTGGCCGTCTTGAACGTAGTTCGATATGCCCAAAGAGCCTCTTGCAGTCTCTCATGCCAGTCTTTCTTATTTCGGGACACCGTCTTTTTCATGATCTTCGTCAGGGTCTTGTTGAAGGCCTCGGCTAGACCATTAGTTTTCGGATTATAAACCGAGGAATATCTCCAGTCTATGTTATGCTGTTGTGAGAAGCGACTAATCTTGTGGCTTCTGTAGGCTGGCTCATTATCGGAGATGATCCGTCGCGGAGTTCCAAACCGATATATGACGTGCGTCTTGAAGAAATGGAGGATATTCTCCGTCTTCACTTCTCTCAACGGCACTGCTTCTGCCCATTTGGAGAAGTAGTCAGTTGTCGCCAGGATGAAACGATGTCCCTTGGACGATGCTGGTTCGATGGGGCCGACTATGTCAGTTCCCCACATTTCGAACGGCCAGCTAGCTACCGTCGGGTGTAGTGGATTTGGATGCTGATGGATGAAATCCCCATGAATTTGACATGAGTGGCACTGCTTCGCATATTTGAGGCAGTCCTGAATCATCGTGGGCCAGTAGTAACCCATCCGCTTGATCTTCAACTTCATCTTTGGGCCCGCTTGATGAGAACCACAGATTCCGTCATGAACTTCCTGAACGACTCTTTTCGCTTCGTCAGGTCCCAAGCATCTCAGCCACAGAGAATCGAATGACCTCTTGTATAGAGTATCATCAACGAAGGCGAAAGATAGAGCTCGTTTCATGAGCTGATGTCTTATGGACGCTTTTTCAGGCGTTCGGTGGGATTTAATGTAGTCTATGAAGACTTCCCTCCAATCCTCGGCCTTTTCCCGGTCTTTTATTTGCAGAGCCATTTTCTCAGTCGCTCTCTTTTCTTCGGATGATTCCGGAGATATTTCCGCTGGGGCAAGCACCCGACGGCTTTGTACCACGATTCTTATGTCATCGAGGTTCTCATCAGCCAGTTCTTTAGCGAGCTTGGCCAATGCATCCGCTTTGCTGTTTTCTGCGCGCGGTATGTTTCCCAAAGTATAGGAAGGGATTTGGGTCAACAGTTGCTGCACCTTTTCGCCGTACTTCACCAACTCTGGCTTGCACGTTTGGTAGTCGCCATTTACTTGACTGATGACCTGCTGGGAGTCTCCATATATAAGGAGGTCTTCAATTCCCATGTCGATAGCGATCTCGAGGCCTGCTATCAAAGCTTCGTATTCGGCTTCATTATTCGTCCTCGGCTCTGTTAAGGAGAAGGCGAAGCGCATAATCCCTCCTTGTGGAGTTACGAAGATGAGGCCTATTCCCGATTTGATTATAGGGGTACTTTGTTTGCGCTTTTTCATGGAAGATGCTCCATCAAAATAAAGCTCCCATCGGGTGTCGTTCCCATCGATAGCGTCAAACGCATGTTCGTCTGGAAGATCGCAATTTAAAGGAGAATCGGCGGGTATCGGATGCTCAGCAAGGAAGTCGGCGATAGCCTGGCCTTTGACTGCCTTGAGGGGTTGATACGTTATCGAGAACTCCATCAAGAGCAGAGCCCATTTAGCGAGTCGACCTGTCAATATAGCCTTCGACATCAAATATTTAAGAGGTCGACCTTCGAAATGAGACGGACCTCATGCGCTAATGCATAGTGCCTGAGCTTTGTTATCGCGAAGATCAACGCCAGGCAGTGTTTTTCAATGGGAGAGTAGTTGCTTTCCGCCCCCAGAAGAACTCGACTCAAGTAATAGAGAGCTCTTTCTTTTCCTTGGTCATTCTCTTGCGCCCATAATGTGCCTAAGGAACCTTCGAGGGCGGTTGTATAAAGAATGAGAGGTTTTCCCTTAACCGGAGCAGCCAACACTGGCTGGTTCTTCAAGTACTGTTTAATTTTGTCCAGCGCGCCCTGGCATTTTTGATCCCAGACGAATGGAGTTCCCTTCTTCATCAGGTGATTGTAAGGGCGGCACTTGCCAGAGAGGTTGGCTATAAATCGCCGAATATATGCGAGCTTTCCTTGGAGAGACCGCAACTGTTTGAGAGTCCTTGGCAGAGGCATTTCCATGATCGCTTTGATCTTGGATGGATCTATTTCGATACCCCGGTGTCGGACGATGAATCCCAGGAATTTGCCTGAGGAAACTCCGAATGCACACTTGAAAGGGTTCATCTTCAAGTTGTATTGTCGAAGGCGTTGAAATATAGTCTTTAGATGCTCGAGATGTTCCTCGTATGATTTGCTCTTAACCACGAGGTCGTCGATATAGCATTCGACGATTTCATGTATAAGGTCATCGAAGATCTTCGTCATGGCCCTTTGGTAAGTGGCACCGGCGTTCTTTAACCCGAAGGGCATCACTTTATAACAGAATATTCCTAAAGGGGTCCGGAAAGCGGTATGCTTCTGGTCTTCAGGATGCATCTTTATCTGATTATACCCTGATGAGCCGTCCATGAAGGAGAAAACCTCATGAGTGGACGTATTTTCTATCATCAATTCGGTGACTGGCACCGGGAAATCATCCTTCGGGCAGGCTTTGTTGAGATCCCGAAAGTCCACGCATATGCGCACCGTCCCATTTTTCTTCATCACCGGGACGATGTTGGCGATCCATTCAGGGTATTGAACTTCCTGGATAAAGCCAGAGTCGATTAGCTTCTTTACCTCGGCGTTGATGCTCATCTCAAGCTCGAGCCGCATTCTTCATGGCGCCTGTTTGACCGGCTTGACGTCTGGGGATATCGCCAATTTGTGCACAGCAACTTCTGGATCTAGTCCCGGCATTTCGGAATAGTTCCATGCGAAGCAATCTTTATGCTGTACAAGGACGTCTTTTAACACAGCCACCCTTTCTTCGGATAACAGCTCGCTGACAAATGTCGGTCGCGGGTCGTTTAGCGTCCCCAACTCAATTTTCTTGAGGTTATCCACGGTAGTATGTATTCCATCTTCCATTTCTTTCGGAGCTGGCGGAAATTCTGAGATCACCCTATCGTTGCTGTTTTCGAAACACCAGGGAAGGCTGTCCATGTTCTCAGGCTCTTCTTTTACTATTGTTATCATGCGACAAGTGCGAATCCGCTTCCAATCCCAATGTGGAGTTGGTTCTGTTCTTGCGGCTTTAGGTTCATGCTTATGTGGCGGCGCTACCCTCCAGTTGTCAGACAGAGCGAACTTGCCAAGCTGATACTGATCTTCGACCCAATTCTTGAAGGTGAAGCAGTCTTCGAGAGGATGCCCTATTACTCGATCGTAAGAGCAATAATTTGGGTCAGAGGCTTCGCCTGCTTGTTCGGGGTGCTTGGACTCCGGCAGTGTAAGCATATGATATTTTAGACCAAGCTCAAGTATCTTCTTCTTCTTGTCCTGAGGAAATGAGTACGCTCGACCCATTTTCTTCATGAGGGATAGATCAATAACGCTCGACTCCCGCTCGTGTGGCTTCTTAGCCCCGCTTTGTTGCTGTTGAGCGCCTTTTTGGCCTTTCGACTTGTTTCTGCTTCTGTGTCGAGCCTTCTTCATAACAGGTTGACACGGAGTGACACTTTCATTTTTGACGGCCTGTTGAAGAAGGAGTTACGTTTTAGCTCTTTCGTAGATGGCCATTTCGCGATTGTGATCATCTCGGACCTTTTGACCAGCTTCCCTTATAAGCCTGTCCATTTGTTCTTCAAACGACGGACCGGGCACTTTTGCATCAGGAACTTTTACTGGTTCAGGATTAGTGTCCTCCCGTTGCGCATCTGCTTCTTCATTGAAGTCGTGCACGACGTAACAGTTGCGGAGCAGCTCTCGTTTCTTGGGACGAATATATCCGAGCCCGATCGTTTCCATCCTCCCATTAGGCAACTTGCGTTGAGTCCCAGGAACGTTCCAGACCCTGTCATAGAATTTGGCCTTTCTAACGATCTGTTTGAAGGGTATCTCTTGGCGCTTCAACAGCTTCTTCAAGCCTTCTGTATAATATCTGGGTAGACGGATGGATTGAAGTCTGTCCAGCGTAGGATCTGCCCCGTGCCAGATTTCTTTCTCCACTTTGTTTTCTTTAGAGCGGTAGAATAGAATTGCCTTCTCTCCTTCTCGCTTGGGAGGGATATAGAACGTTTGCAGCTCTTCTACATTGTAAATATCGAGTGCATCCAGTTCTTTATGGTGTTTAAGCAGTACCATAGCGACTTGTAGACTTTGCTCTCCGTCAGCGGAAGCCCGTATTGAAGGTCGAGCAGAGAATACAGCATGGACCTCATCCTCCGAATCACTACCAAAAATCAACGCAGGAGCGGATGGTCCCGGCTTGGTGTATTGGGGAGGACCTGAATAAACTATCTCCTCTTCCTCCTCGGTATCACTGCCGAAGACAGGGATGGTAGCGTTAGTTTTATTCTCCGGCTTGCGACACCTTTCCATGTCTTCAAAATCCGGCAAGAAGTATTTGGCATCTTCATATTTGCGAACTTCGTTCACGAAAAACGGATTCAATTCTCCCGTCACGGTATACTCGAGACCATCCCTAAAATATTTCATACACTGATGCTGTGTAGAAGGGATGATGTTGTACTCGTGTAACCATGGTCGGCCGAGCAGAGCGTTGTAGCATGTCTTGGCATCTATGACATGGAATTTAATGTCTGTGACGAGCAGTCCGAAGCGTAGCGTCAGTATCACAGATCCAAGAGTCTTTGATGATTGGGAGTCGAACCCGGAGATGGTGATCTTGTCTTCCATTTTCTGGAGACTCAATTTCTTGAAAAAGAAATAAGTGGGAGCGCAATAGAACTGGAAGAAATTACAGAACCACAAACTATTACTGAAGGCATGGTGGAACCAGAAGTTTCAAAAGAACCGTACATCCCTGTGCCACTCCACAGATCTAGTAGGCAGTCTCATTCGCCCGAGAGATACTACGGTTTTATCATAGACGGGGATAAAGAGGATTGCATCATCAATGATGATGAGACCACTAGTTTCTAGCAGGCCATTACGAGCAGAGACTGAAAGTGTTTCCTAGCACCACCATAAGGTTTTAACCGGCATCAAGTATGCAACTTTAAAAAAATCTTGGTGCTAAGCTAGACTAACCTAGAATCTAACTAGAGTATTAGGGTTTAATACATGATATCACAAAAACTATACTAAGTGAAAGAATTTACAACCTTTGTAGACCAAGTCCTTCACTTTTAAAGCTCCGGGTAGTAGTCCCTACGATTCTTCGTAGCTCCACTTGAAGAAGGAACAAGCTTGCTTTGCGATCTTCGTGTCGAAGAAAATCTACATTGAAGCTTATCTAATTCAAGCCACCTCTTCACTAATATACTATTAGTGAATGAAACAACTTATACTTAATGGCTAATTGAGTGTAGGTTGATGAAGTAGGGTGCTTAGCTCACTTGGATTACTCTAAAGCCTTAGGGTTCACAACACATGTGAAGGTTAAGGCTTTGAGGAGGAAGGAAGAGATAATGGTGAGAGCAAAGGAAATGAGCTCAAGAAAAATCTCAAGTGAACAATGGCTCTCATCTTTCATCACTTATTGAAGCATGAAGAATTTTTCAATAAATTTATTCAACCATACTTCAATAGTGTTGCCAAACCATTAAATAATTGATTAAAGCCATGCTTCACCCATGCCCAAAGCATCTCTCATTTTCCACCTCAATTATCTATTTCTAAAATAGATAATTCTAATATATATATATATATATATATATATACATATTGTAAGTCTGTGTCGCGCACCCCGCGTATCCGCGGGGAGGCAAAATTTTCAAAATACAATTTTTCGAAGCTCGCAACATGGACTTAAACTCTAGGATCGATGCTAAATCCTAGCTAACAAAATACTGTGTGAGGTTTAACTACTCGGATGAAAGTTATACCTCACGAAACCAAGTCCTTCGGGTCTTCTACTCGCTGTCCTCCTCGTCATCTTAGGCTCCAAGGATCGTAACGGATTGTGGCTTCCTCGTCGGCTTCCTCGAGTCAAAGACGATCCACCGAGAGTCTATAGTCCGAGCTCCAACCTCAACTTCGAGATAACTAGGGCAAGTAGCTTGCTAGACTAGATGGCCTAGGTGATGTAGAGAGTGAAGATGGAATACTTTGTTTCTTTGAACTCTAGGTTTCTCAACTCATGAGACAATTAGGGTTTATGAGAAAGAAGTGAAGGACTTGAGAAAATGAGAATGGAGTTGTGAGCATTGAGAAAAAGCTTGGCTGCCCTATTTAGAATGAGTGAGTCTTATTCAATAATTGTGGAGATATTTCTCATACAAATATCTAATGAGTTCACAAATATCTTGTAGTGAGTCATAGCCATGAGTTGCTAAGTAGCCATGCAAGGTTCAATGCTCAAATCCACCTCATTTCTCCACCCATTTAGTTTAATCCCTAAAAAGAAATCAAACCCTAATAGGTGTCCACTTCTAGAAGCTTTCCCGAGCTAATTACGAGAATGCCTCTCATCCGTATATACATACCCGCATCCGCATTCCGAAGAATACGAATACAAAGAGATGAAAAAAAACCATCAATACAATACTAGGATCCGGCTTAAACTAAAGCCCACCAGTATCATCCACCTGAACATCAAACGCACACAAGTGCACGTACGTGATCGAAGCCCTGTCGTAAAACCATACGACCTCTACATCTTTCGCCCGATACAGGGAAACCCTCTGTGTGGGACTCTAAAGACTTGACAGTATGCTGGCAGTGGGTTTAACCACAAGCCGCAAGTGGTACTAGCTGTACGTAATGGCTATCCAGGTATTTGTCGATAAGAAGACTGATGAGCAAACCCATCCGAACTCCTACAGAGCCTGCACGTGACAATCTCCGTACAGTCTGGTATGTTCGTCTAAGAGTATCGCATATCGGGCCTAGGGGGATGGTAATCGTCAGACCCCTAATAGCGCAATAAGTCGTGCCGGAGTGTAGCCCAGAACACCTTGAGAAACTACTGGAATACCTACCAGTAAATCTCACTTGCCCTGGCCAGGGACTTTGTGTAATGGCTCTCCAAACACAGTGCGATATCAACCCCCAATACCGGGAGAGGCGAATCCTATCTAACCGCCACTGTCTCCAAGTGCTTCGGGATTGCACCCAAATACTACCTGTTTGCACGACTCCTTTGAGCCGTGGTAGGGTAGTAATCAAAGTACAGTGGAAACACACTCGAGGCGAAGTAGCAGTGTCAAGACGACGGACTAAGCTGTACTCATGTCACCTGGGAACTGCTACCCGACGATAGGTATAATACCCACCAACAGTTCCCGACAAGTCCTTTCCAGTGTACTTATAACCTAATGAGCACCTGCATATTGTCTCCAGTACGACGTACTAATGGCTGTGGGATAGACCATCTCCCCTGCTGGGATGAGAAACGTATACACTAGTTTACTCTGGAGTATCGATGCCCCGTCTCGATAATCCTATGACTATGGACCTGTATAAAGATGTGCTTGTAGATTACCCAGCCCCCATTAGTGTGACTGCCATCACAACGCTGGTAATCAAGCAAAGATCCTAAAGACTCTACTAATATGTATAAGCGATATGCTAAAAGAAACACATGCATATATTGAAGTAGAAACAAACCAAGTAGCATACTACCATTTTGAGTAAGACCGTCAATACAACTGTGAATATCCCAAGCTTCCATTAAGTAATATACAAAACAATATGATACAATAATGGCCTCTAAGGCATAAATCACTAACAATCTCCCACTTGCACTAGGGCCATGTACAGGCGTATCGCAGACCTAATATCTCGATCAGCCTCTCGAACTGTGTTTGAGGGATGGCCTTCTGAGTGGATCTGCAATGTTATTCTCCGTATTTTCTCTCCTCATCTCGATCTCCCGGCGATTTACGATCTCCCTGATCAGGTGATACCGCCTCAAAATGTGTTTGGACTTCTGATGGGACCTGGGTTCCTTCGTTAAAGCTATAGCGCCGTTGTTGTCACAATACAGAGGTATTGGATCAACAATGGTCGGAACCACCTGAAGTTCTGTGAGGAACTTCTTCATCCAGATAGCTTCTTTTGTGGCATCGCAAGCAGCTATGTACTCCACTTCTATCGTCGAGTCAGCAACGGTGTCCTGCTTGGAGCTCTTCCAACAGACCACCCTTCCATTGAGGGTAAAGACATAACCCGACATGGACTTGGAGTCATCCTTGTCACTCTGGAAGCTGAAGTCAGCAAAGGCCTCGATCTGGAGGTCTTTTCCGCCATACACCAAGAACAGCTCCTTAGTCCTTCTCAGGTACTTGAGAATGTTCTTTACTGCTATCCAATACTTCTCCCCTGGGTTTGACTATTACCGGCTTAAAACGCTCAATGCGTATGCTACATCTACTCTAGTACACAACATCACATACATTATAGAGTCTACCACAGATGCGTAGGGTATAGTTGACATGCGAGTCCTTTCCAAATCAATCTTTAGAGATATCTTTTTGGAAAGGGTGATTCCGTGACAAGCCAGTAGATTACCGTGCTTTGAATCTTCCATACTGAATCTTTTCAGTATGGTGTCGATGTACCTTGACCGTGAAAGTCCAACTATCCGTTTAGTTCTATCATGATAGATCTGGATCCCCAGAATGTAGGAGGCATCACCCAGGTCCTTCATGGAGAACCTTTGTGACAAGAATCTTTTGACCGACTGTAGCATAAGAATGTCATTTCCTATCAAGAGAATGTCATCCACGTACAAGATGAGGAATACCACAGTTCTCCCTACAATCTTACTATATATGCATGGTTCATCTGGATTTTTGATAAAGTCGAATTCCTTGACAGTATCATCAAAATAGATGTTCGAACTCAGCGATGCCTGCTTTAGTCCATAAATGGACTTAAGCAACTTACACACTTTCCCGCTGCTCCTACTCTGAATGAAACCCTATGGCTGATCCATATAGACGCATGCTTCCAAATTACCATTTAGAAAAGCCGTCTTTACGTCTATCTGCCGATCTCATAATCGTGGAAGGCAGCAATGGCAAGAAGGATCCGAATGGATTTGAGCATAGCCACTGGAGAAAAGGTTTCATCATAGTCCAAACCAGGTCTTTGAAGAAAACCCTTTGCAACAAGTTTACCCTTATAGGTTTCAACCTGTCCATCTACACCAATCTTCTTTCTAAAGATCCATTTGCAGCCTACGAATTTTACCCCTTCTAGAGCAATGTCCAAAGTCCATACTTTGTTGGTGCACATGGACTCCATTTCGGTCCGCATTGCATCCAACCATTATACCGAGTCGCCGCCCTGAATGGCTTGTTGGAAGCTAGTAGGCTCATCATTGTCAATGATGCAATCCTCTCGATCTCCGTTTATGAGAAAACCGCAGTATCTCTCAGGAGGATGAGACCGCCTACTACTTCTGCGGAGTAGCGCTGGGATGTCCGGTTCTTCTGAAACCTCTGGTTCTACTAAGCTTTCTGTAATAGCTTGTGGTTCTGGAATTTCTTCTAGTTCTATTGCGCTCCCACTTATCTGATTTTCTAAAAATTCAGTTTCCAAGAAGTGGGCATGACGAGAAACAAAGACTTTTTGCTCCTCTGCGTAATAGAAAAAATACCCCTTGGAGTTCTTTGGGTATCCCATAAACTTACACTGTACTGAGCGTGCCTCGAGCTTGTCCGCATGCTGCTTTTTGACAAAAGTTGGACATCCTCATGTCTTAAAGTGTTTAAGACAGGGTTTCTTCCCACTCCACGTCTGATATGGTGTGGTAGGCACTGACTTAGTAGGAACCTAGTTCAAAAGATATGTAGCTGATTCTAGTGCATATCCCCAGAAGGATCGCGTCAACTTAGCTTTACTCATCATTGAATGAACCATATCCAATAGGGTTCTGTTCTGTCTTTTCGATACACCATTGTGTTGTGGCGTGTATAGAGGAGTAAGCTGAGAGAGAATTCCATTCTCTTTTAGGTAATCCAGGAACTCGGTACTCAAGTATTCACCACCTCGATCAGATCTTAGTGTCTTGATACTTTTGCCTTTTTGTTTTTCCACTTCATTCTTATATTCCCGGAATTTCTCAAAGGCCCCGGATTTATGCTTCATCAAGAAGACATGTCCATACCTAGAGAAATCATCCGTAAAAGTAATGAAATAAGAATAACCACTTCGCGCATGTGTAGACATTGGACCACACACATCGCTGTGTATGGGTCCCAAGAGCTCGCTCGCTCTTACTCCATGCCTAGTGAACGGAGTCTTTGTCATCTTTCCCATGAGACAAGATTGACAAGTTGCATAAGACTGATATTCGAACGGATCCAAATATCCCTCTCTATGTAACTTCGTCAACCGTGTTTCATTGATGTGACCCAGTCTACAATGCCATAAGAAAGCCTGATTTAGTTCCGGAGACTTTCTTTTAAGTGTGTTCTGGACACTGAAACCTGAGCTTGATTTAATACGTATATACCGTTATCTAATGTACCTGACCCAATCAAAACTTGATTTAGGTGGATGTGACCACACCGCTTACAAATGTAAAATCATATCCTTCCTTAGAAAGTAAGGATACAGATATGATATTACAAGCTAGACTAGATACATACAAACAGTTACGTAGAATCAATATCTGCCCACTTGTCCATCCAAGGTGATATTCCCCTACGGATTCAGCGTCCACGCTCATTCCGTTAGCAACCCTGAGAGTCATATCACCTACCTTGATAACTCTACGGTTTCTCAAATCCTGTAATGAATTACAGATATGAGATCCTGATCCGGTATCTACTACCTAGGAAGTAGATTGACATACAGTGTTCTATTACAAACACACCCGAAGTCGAAGCTACAACATTCTTCGGATCCTGTATTCTGGCTTTTAAAGCCCTGCAATCCCTATGCCAATGCCCTTTCCCGTGACAATAGGAACATCCCTCCTTCCTTACTGTTAGCCCAGAAACTTTTTCCCTTCCCTGTCCTTCTACCTTACTGACACCGCATATCGGCTTTGTGGAGATCTTCTTCTTCTCACCTTTGCTTTCGCCTTGGATGCAGAAGAGGAAGATTCCCCAACAAGCTGAGTAGGTGACACCCCGGTTTCCTTCAGGGTGCCCTCAACTGGAAGTATAACTTTCTTCCCCTAGGCAAAAGTAGATGGTAGGGACTGTAGAAACAAGTCACCATATGACCCGTTTCCCAACGTAGTCTCCAGGTCCGTGAGCTCATCAATATAGCTAGTCATCGTAAGGACATTGTCCCCTATAGATGACCCGACAACCAATCTCGCTTGAAGCAATTCCTTTGAGTTCTCATATCTTGTGATACGAGATTGCTCTCCATATAAATCTTTGTTATGGAGGAAGATGGAATCTAAGTCTATCTTCTCTTGCTGCCTATGGTTTACACCATCCACTGAGGCCAACATGAGGCACTTGGCATTCACACAATCTTTTTCCGATGTCTTATGGATATCAATATCCATGACGGTGGAAACTGGACATGGGACGGCAGGGGCTTGAGTAGTTATGAGGTGTCCCAGCTTGTCATAGGCAATGGACATCTGGACAGACCGTTGCCAGTCATTATAGTCAGATTCAGTCACTTTATTATCTAGATGTAACCTGTGTCCGGTCACGGGGTCGCTGCAATTAAGAGAGAGAGATAAGAAAACACTTTAGCATGATACTCTTGCAAGTTTAGATTGGTTTTTAATTTATCTAAACAGGATGGCTCCCACTGTCTCTCGAATCCTTCCTCAAACCATAAAAGAAGAATTAGTCAGGATTAATCTCACCGTACAATTCTTGCTTAACCGTTCGGCCAGGCTAGCGTTGGTACTTCGAGGGAGGTTTTACGACGCTTTCGCGTTCCTTAATTAAATAACCTCTTTTCCCTGGAGGCGTAGCCCCGCTAACACTGTTCTATACACCTACTTGGTTTATAGTATTGATCGTTAAATGAAAAAATCTCCCGAGGAGTAGCAGATACTCACAGTAGGATCGGGATCCAAATATCATTGTGTGATAATGCTGAAGGAATCCTACCAACATTATCAAACTCCTAATGGTATGCAGCGCTAGCAAGTTTCAGTTTCTTTAGAAACTTCCGATGTGGATTTTTGCCCCATGCTCTTATGACCTTGACTAAGGCCAACAAATCATAAGTCACATGTCAAGTTCTATCCGTCATTGTCCAGGTTAATTTGAACCCACCCGTATATTCTCTTAACTAAGGACAACAAAGTAGTACGCCTGTCCCAAACCAACGCATCTATCTATGCAACATATGAATACCCAGCAGCTACCAATCACTATGCCTTGACTAAGGCCAACAAATATAGCTTGAATACTATTGAATATTCATATGAAATGACGGAGGGCTACGAATGGTTTTGGCAAAACCGTGAACGTAGTGAACTTGATATAATTGAAAGAACCTGATAGCTTTTAAAAGGAGTGGTTTAAGCTCCGCATTTAAAAGTCTGCTGTTTTGAAAAAACCGAGTGGTTTTAAAATTGTTTCGATGATTCAACTTTGGTTTATTTGCTTTGCATTAATATAATGCAGTCCCATAATTTACACTTATCATCACAGAAAGAAACGAAAATACGACGTACGCTTATGCCATCCGCATTCGCCATTGGGCCCCGTCTAACACCGTTAGGTTACTTAACTAATGCCAGAGCGGGGGCTGGACTAGCATGGATGCAAAACATAAGTAACGTCTAATATATAATATATATATTATAACCATTCGTCTCATACAATAATAGGCATTCCAGATCACAGATGAACATATTAGATATACTAGGAATTCCACGTTTCGTTTAAGCCTGTAACGAAAGACAGATTCCACGGTCGTGATGAATAGCCAAACCCCACCCCAGACCCCTACGAGTGCGGCAAACTACCCGCCAAATACCCGAAGTAAAACAACCTCTCTCATCAAAGTGATTAGGCCACTCGGCACTTCAAAATACCCGGTAGTTTGTATACCCCATCTTGGGTCTATCCTAGGAGCAGAAAACAGTAAAAGAAATAATATACAACAGTGGCTACAACCTCAACCCGGATGTGCCCCGCATAATAATATTACATCACTTTACAATATTACATCGAATGAAAGAATGAAAAACCCTCATCTCACATCCCCCGGCTATTCATCCACGACGATCCAATAAGTTCATATACACAAACCACAAGAACAGCAATACAGATATGTGCAACCCCGACTAATCGACGTATAGCAATTAGTCGATGTTTCCAAATACATATATCACAACTTGAAACTTTAAACGACGTTAAAACTACGACTTCGAAACACCCCGTATTGCCACAGTAAAAAGATAACAGTATATCCAAAATTGGCAAAAACAAACAACACCATAGACTTTAGATCCAAGCAACTAGAATACAGACCAAAATTTAAAGTATTTCACCACAAACACCCGTTTTTTTGAGCTTTTGGCCGGTCCTATTCCGGTGAAACTACTTCAATTTTGGTGTGTTGTCATATCATACTAGGTAGAGCACTCTGCAATTGTTTAAAATTTTTTTAGAGGCTCGGGACAATTGGCAGAAACTTGGATCTTAGTCGCGATGTTTTGGAGTAATTTCGGTTTCGTAGTTTTAAATTTCGTCTAACTTATTAACTATGGTTTAGTAGGCTCTGATACCATTGTAAGTCTGTGTCGCGCACCCCGCGTATCCGCGGGGAGGCGGAATTTTCGAAAAACGATTTTTCGAAGCTCGCAACACGGACTTAAACTCTAGGATTGGTGCTAAACCATATCTAACAAAATACCGTGTGAGGTTTAACTACTCGGATGAAAGTTATACCTCATGAAACCAAGTCCTTCGGGTCTTCTACTCGCTGTCCTCCTCGTCATCTTAAGCTCCAAGGATTGTAACTGATCGTGGCTTCCTCGAGTCAAAGACGATCCACCGAGAGTCTATAGTCCGAGCTCCAACCTCAACTCCGAGGTAACTAGGGTAAGTAGCTTGCTAGACTAGATGGCTTATGTGATGTAGAGAGTGAAGATGGAATACTTTATCTCTTTGAACCCTAGGTTTCTCAACTCATGAGACAATTAGGGTTTATGAGAAAGAAGTGAAGGACTTGAGAAAGTGAGAATGAAGTTGTGAGCATTGAGAAAAAGCTTGGCTGCCCCCTTTAGAATGAGTGAGTCTTATTCAATAATTGTGGAGATATTTCTCACACAAATATTTAATGAGTTCACAAATATCTTGTAGTGAGTCATAGCCATGAGTCACCAAGTAGCCATGCTAGGTTCAATACTCAAATCCACCTCATTTCTCCACCCATTTATTTTAATCCCTAAAAAGAAATCAAACCCTAATAGGTGCCCACTTCTAGAAGCTTTCCCAAGCTAATTACGAGAATGCCCCTCATCCATATATACATACCCGCATCCGCATTCCGAAGAATATGAATACAAAGAGACGAAACAAAACCATCAATACAATACTAGGATCTGGCTTAAACCAAAGACCACTAATATCATCCGCCCGAACATCAAACACACACAAGTGCACGTACGTGATTGAAGCCCTGTCGTAAAACTATACGACCTCTACATCTTTCGCCCGATGCAGGAAAACCCTCTGTGTGGGACTCTAAAGACTCGACAGTATGCTGGCAGTGGGTTTAACCACAAGCCGCAAGCGGTACTAGCTGTACGTAACGGCTACCCAGGTATCTATCGATAAGAAGGCCGATGAGCAAACCCATCCGACCTATTGAGCCTGTATGTGACAATCTCCATACAGTCCAGTCTGTTCGTCTAAGAGTATCGTATATCGGGCCTAGGAGGGCGGTAATCGTCAGACCCCTAATAGCATAATAAGTCATGCCGGAGTGTAGCTCAGAACACCTTGAGAAATTACTGGAATACCTACCAGCAAATCTCACTTTCCCTGGACAGGGACTTTGTGTAATGGCTCTCCAAACATAGCGCGATATCAACCCCCAATACCGAGAGAGACGAATACTATCTAACCGCCACTGCCTCCAAGTGCTTCGGGACCGCACCCAACTGCTACCTATTTGCATGACTCTTTTGAGCCATGGTAGGGTAGTAATCAAAGTACGGTGGGAACACACTCGAGGCGAAGTAGCAGTGTCAAGTCGACGGACTAAGCCGTACTCATATCACCTGGAAACTGCTACCCGACGATAGGTATAATACCCACCAACAGTTCCCGACGAGTCTTGTCCAGTGTACTCATAACCTAATGAGCACCTGCATACTGTCTCCAGAACGACATACTAATGGCTGTGGGACAGACCATCTCCCCTGCTGGGATGAGAAACGTATACACTAGTCTACTCTAGAGTATCGATGCCCCGTCTTGATAATTATATGACTAGGGACCTATATAAGGATGTGCTTGTTGATTACCCAGCCCTCACTAATGTGACTGCCATCACAACGTTGGTAATTAAGCAAAGATCCTAAGGGCCATACTAATATGTATAAGCGATATGCTAAAAGAAACACATGCATATATTGAAGTAGAAACAAACCAAGTAGCATACTACCATTTTGAGCAAGACTGTCAATACAACTGTGAATATCCCAAGCTTCCATTAAGTAATATACAAACCGGTATGATACAATAATGGCTTCTAGGGCATACATCACTAATATATATATCACACACACACACACATAAATATATCAAGAGAATAAAAACTTAAGTGAGCATTAATATTAGTTAACATATAATTATATCAAATATAAATATATATCAAATTATTAAATCAACACTTGATTTAATAATCCGGTTATATCATATATAACCGACTGATATCATTTTTCTGTATATCAAATTATCAAATCAACACTTGATTCAATAATCCGGTTATATCACATATAACCAAACCGATATCAGTTATCGCCAGATTAGAATACGGTATAACATACTCGTATTTAATCAGGCTCCCGCACATATTAGCATATGTGCCCTACTTCGTTTCGCTTGAACTAGGAAACCTCTGTGTGGGACTCTAATGACTCGACAATATGCCAGCAGTAGGTAATGATAACATCAGTTACCCACAAGTCGTCCGCGGTACTAGCTGGACGTAACGGCTACCCAGGTATTGAGCGATTAGAAGATCAACAAGCAAGCTTGTCCAAACTCCCATGAAGCCTATAAGTAACACTTACCGTACAGTCCGGTCTCTTCGTCTGATATGTCATATATCGAGTGTAGGGGTAGAATTGTCAGACCCCAGTAACTTGATAAGTCATGCCGATGTGTTGCTCAAAACGGTTTGAGAAACTACTGATAACACTTACTACTAAATCTCATCAGCCCTGGCCAGGGACTTACTGTTATAGCCAATCGAGTCTAGCGCAACATCAACTCCTAATACCGGGAAAGACGAAACCCTTCCTATCGCTCACTGCCTCCATGTGACTCGGGACTGTACCCAAAATCCACCTGTTTGCACTACTCCTTTGAGCCGTGGTAGGGAGGAAATTAAAGCACAGTGGGAACCACACAAGACACTGTTCCCCTCCGAAAGACGCGGCAGAGACGCGGCGAACGTCTTGCCTGAAATTCGGGGTAGATACTAATTGGTGATATCCGTCCACCTCTCCAAAGATGCCAAGTTGATTTATGGCACCGTGTATCGAAGGTTTAAACGGATGCGGACGATGTAGCAGACTTCGTCAGATTCTCCCTCTTTTGAGGGGTTTTTGATTGTGGGGACGCTCTTCCCTGCAGGCGCAAGCCCCTGCAGTTAATTACGCTACCGCATCGCGGTAACAACTTTCTCCTTCTCCAGATGGTCACTTCGTGTCGTGGGTGTTTGTTTTTTTTTTGATTGCCCGTGGATTGTATACGGAGACTAATTTATGTTGTCGCCCGTAGGGCGTGGATTAGTCTAAATCCGTATTTTCTTAGATTTGGGTTTGGGGTTGGGTTTAAGGATACGTTAGTCTCATTTGAGACTAAGATCGACTTAAACGTTTGTTGAGAATACGTTAGTCTAATTTTAGACTAAGATCTATTCAACAGTTTGTTAAGGATACGTTAGTCTAATTTTAGACTAAGATCAACTTAACAGTTTGTTAAGAACACGTTTGTCTAATTTTAAACTAAGGTCAACTTAACCATTTGTTAAGGATACGTTAGTCTAATTTTAGACTAAGATCAACTTAACAGGACCATTTAGATCCAACAAGAGAGCATTTGAACTCTATTGTTTAGTTTAGGAACATTGCGGTCGATTGGTTTAAGGACATTACGGTCCATTGTTAGTTTAAGGACATCTCGGTCCACGGCTAGTTTTAAGACATCACGGTCGAGGTTAAGGACATCATAGTCCCTGAGTTTAAAGACCTCACAGTCAAATGTTAGTTAAAAGACATCACGGTCGAGATTAAGGACATTATAGTCCATGGGTTTAAGGACCCCACAGTCCAGTGTTAGTTTAAAGACATCACGGTCGAGGTTGGGACATCATAGTCCATGGGTTTAGGGACCCCATAGTCTAATGTTAGTTTAAAGACATCACGGTCGAGGTTAAGGACATCATAGTTCATGGGTTTAGGGACCCCATAATCCAGTGTTAGTTTAAAGACATCACGGTCGAGATTAAGGACATTATAGTCCATGGGTTTAGGGACCCCATAGTCCAGTGTTTAGAGACGTCATAATCTATGAAATGTGTGGTTGTCGGGACCCGTCACCTCTTTGAAGACGTTGAGGAATTATAACGACAAATATCAAAGGAATGAAGAGATGTACCCTTGAACCAAGGTTGATAAAATGATCTGTAGTCCAGTTTGGAACTAAGATCAATTAATTTAGATTATGAGCACATTGGCTCAGTTAAGTCTGAATTGAGGACTTATGGCCAACTTGGGCTAAGTACAATTATGTTTGAAGTGTTGGCCCTTTGGACCATTAGACATTTGTCTGGGTTCAGCCCCTCATCATTCAGCAATGCTCAAACAAGAGTTTGAGGGCTCTGGTAACGTTTTTATCTTTGACTGAGCATTAAACATTATAGCTCTGAATTTTACTCAATTCTGAGATTCATTTGAAGGAGAGATTTTTGCCTCTGGAAAATTAGCCAATTTGGCTAATAATAGTGTTAAACACTATAGAACAACAGTGTTAAACCCTGGAAATACAGCTCTCAAATTAGTGTTAAACACTAGAAGGCAACAGTGTTAAACACTGGAAATAAAATTCTCAAATTAGTGTTAAACACTAAAAGTAAAATTCTCAAATTAGATTTAAACACTAGAAGACAAATCAGTGTTAAACACTGAAGATAAAGCTCTCGAGTTAGTGTTAAACACTAGAGAAGAAGGGGTCATGTGAGGGCGCCCAAAGGTGGGGACAGATCTCCTTTACTTTGTTCTGCAAATAAGTGTTAAACACTTTTTGACTTTTGGCCATCACGTGTGGGCACGTGATAAGCACTCATGCACTGATTTGTTAAGGCATTTATTAGGGGTCACGTGGTAACACGTGAGAGCGCTCAGAGCCAACATTTCCTTTGCTTTTATTCTCTTTGTTTTAGAGGTCACGTGGGAGCACGTGAGGTATTGCCTCAAAACTTTTTCCTTCTCATTTTTGGGGATCTTTTCAGGGGTCACGTGGGGCCACATGACCTTAGTTCTTTACATGCATGGAGATCTTTTAAGTCTCTTTATTTGTAAGAATTAAATTCTTTGTAGGGTTAAACCCTAATTATGATTTTGGAGGAATTAAATTCCTATTATGAAAGAATTAAATTCTCTGTATAGGGTGAAACCCTAATTTCATTTTAGGAGGAATCAAGTTCCTGCAAATTTGAGAGAATTAAATTCTCAATTAGGGTTAAACCCTAGTTTTGTCCATCTTGAAGGAATTAAATTCCTATAATTTTAGGAGAATTAAATTCTCATATAGGGTTAAACCCTAGTTTTATCTTGAAAGAATTGAATTCCTGTGAGTTTGAGAGAATTAAATTCTCATATAGGGTTAGACCCTAATTTCATCTTGGAGGAATTAAATTCCTGTGGATTTGGGAGAATTAAATTCTCTAAACTCAATTCTCCCTTTAAGTCTTGGATCTGCATGGCAAAATCTTAACCCGATAAGAATTAAATTCTCAATCTATGGGGGGATTTGCTTCTGCAGATCTTCAACCAGAGGAAGAACTAAGTTCTTTTTCAGAAGAGTTAAACTCTTAGATTGAGAATTAAATTCTCTTTTTGAAGTTTTGATCCCTTTCCTTTTCTCACCTAGGGTTTTCTTTCTTGAGTATTAAATTCTCTTTTCTTTTCTCTCTGCTATTTGCCTTCAGAAATTTCAAGATCTCAAAATTCTCTCCCTTTCTTCTCCTCTTGGCTCCTATTTATAGGAGAAGGAAAAGAATCAATTTGTTTAGTAAATCTTTAATTGAAAGATTTTGTTTGTTTTTCGTAACTAATGTGATCTATTCACTCAGTGAATTTTATTCACTTGGATTTTTGATTCAAAAGATATTTTGTTTGTTATTCTTAATGAATTTTAGGGAAATCTTTCCTTGTATAAAATCTTTCCACAAATTGGTGATTTTTAATCACCATTGGATTTTTAATCCAACGGTGCTCCATTTTACAGAGCACCATCTTTTTTGTTTGGAAAGATTTAAAGAAATATTTTCCCAGTTTGGGCCTTTGATTTTCCTTAATTAGAATTTAATTCTATTATTTTAGAAGGCTTTTAAAAGTCTATCACGTGTTGGCACGTGGTCCCTTTATCTGATTATTAAATAGAATTTAATTCTATCAATTAAAGAGTTTAGGAACTTATCACGTGTTGGCACGTGACCCTCTTGATTAAACATTTTATTCAGAATTTAATTCTGCCTTTTAACAGAGCTAAGGAATCATCACGTGTCAGCACGTGACCCTCGGTCACGTGTGAGCACGTGATGCCCCATTGGGGTTTTTCCTTAGTGTTTTATTATACCTTTAATTCTTTCAGTGGGTTTAAAGGCTCATCACGTATTGGCACGTGACCCCACTGATTAATTATTTTCAATTATTTATTTTATTCAGTGCCTACAGGCTTTGCCTGTAAATGGTCACGTGTCTGCACGTGATGCCCGGTCACGTGTGAGTACGTGATGCCTCATAACTTTTGATCCTGGATGAATTATAAGGCCCATAATATATCAAATCAAAGGATTTTTCGAGATGCTTTCGACACCATCAGAATTTAGCTGTTTCTCATTCGGGAGTTTGTCAAAATACAGCTCGGAAAATACTGGTTCGCATTTTCTTCCTTAGATTACACGTGCATAGCATATTTGCTCATAACTTTTGATCCCGGATGAATTATGAAGCCCATAATATATCAAATCGAAGGATTTTTCGAGACACTTTCAGTACCATCAGAATTTAGTTGTTTCTTATTCGAGAGTTTGTCAAAATACAGGCCGAAAAATACTGGTTCACATTTTCTTAAACGTATCGCTGCCATTTGATACCTTGGGCTTTTTTGCTCAAAAAAAATTTTTGGCGGGAACAAATGCCCCCCACTACTTTGCCCATGTAAGTATATACGTGGGTGCAGTTGTGCAGAGTAAGTCATAGCGTATGACCAGTTTTGGGTTGGTATATAATCTTTAGGATCTTGATATGAGAAGATAACGAGCGGACACAAGCGTCATCATTTATCTTTGACTCATATCTCGACTCTTAAGGGATATAGTTCCAAACCCTCTGCTCCATGAGCCGCACCCTTCTATTTCTTTATGTTTTACTCTGGCGTGAAGTAGTTTATATGCTCATGAGTAATTTCTCCATTTCAGTGGCATGTAGTTTTGGCAAGTGTGGCCCATAGATGGTAGATAACAGTTCATCTTGAACTCTTTATAAGGTAGCGATGGCTTAGGAAACAGGGTTAGGATCTGTTTCCTAAGACTTTTCAACTTTATGAGCCGTGAGGGTCTCACAGAGGCTTTTCTCTCTACGAGTCGTGAGGATCTCGTAGGTGTCTTTTCTCCTTAGGAGTCGTGAGGACTCCTAAGTGCGTTTTCTCCTGAGAATCGTAAGGATCTCACAAGAGAATTTTCTTTATGCGTAGGGACAGTAATTTCCCCGCAAGTTGAGACGAATTGAGAGATTCTCGCAAAGACACTGATTTCCTTACGAGTCAAAATGAATCGAGAGGTTCTCGCCAAGGACGCTAATTTCCCTGAATCGAGATAAGAAGCGATGGCTTAGGAAACAGGTTCAGATCTGCCGCCTAAGACTTTCCAATTTTATGAGCCGTGAGGGTCTCATAATGATTTTTTCTCCCTACGAGTCGAGAGGATCTCATAGGTGTATTTTCTCCTTAGGAATCGTGAGGATTCCTAAGTGTGTTTTCTCTTGAGAGTCGTAAGGATCTCACAAGAGAATTTTCTTCCTTACAAGTTGAGAGACTCGTAAGTGATTGATGAGTTGACCTACTCCCGAGTCAAAGCATTGCTTCAACAGGGAGGTCGAGGGTTGACTTTGGGTTGTCTGTGCACCGCCGAGTCATGGAACTGGGAACTTTGCCGCTGCTCCGCTTTGCTGACGTTGTATATTCCTACAGAGACACTGATTTCTCTGCGGGTCAGCGCGAATCGAGATGTTCTCGTCAATGACGCTGATTTCCCTGAATCGAGGTATTTGCCAAGGACACTGATTTCTTCGGAATTGAGACGGATCGAGGTATTCCTGCAAAGACACTGATTTACTTGCGGGTCGATGCGAATCGAGATGCTCTCGCTAAGGACGCTGATTTCCCTGAATCGAGGTTTTTGCCAAGGACGCTGATTTCCTCGGAGTTGAGACGAATCGAGGTATTCTTGCAAAGACACTGATTTCTCTGCGGGTCGACACGAATTGAGATGCTCTCATCAAGGACGCTGATTTCCCTGAATCGAGAAGGTTGCCAAAGACACTGATTTCCCTGGGGTTGAGACGAATCGAGGTATTCCTGCAAAGACACTGATTCTCTGCGGGTCGATGCGAATCGAGATGCTCTCCCCAAGGACACTGATTTCCCTGAACCGAGGTTCTGCCAAGGACATTGATTTCCCTGGAGGTTGAAACGAATCGAGGTATTCCTGCAAAGACACTGATTTCTCTGCGGGTCGACGCGAATCGAGATGCTTTCGTCAAGGACGCTGATTTCCCTGAATCGAGATTTTTGCCAAGGACACTGATTTCCTCGGAGTTGAGACGAATCGAGGTATTCCAGCAAAGACGCTGATTTCTCTGCGGGTCGACGCAAATTGAGATGTTCTCGTCAAGGACGCTGATTTCCCTGAATCGAGAAGGTTGCCAAGGACACTGATTTCCCTGGGGTTGAGACGAATCGAGGTATTCCTGCAAAGACGCTGATTTTCTTGCGGGTCGACGCGAATCAAGATGTTCTCATCAAGAAGCTGATTTCCCTAAATCGAGAAGGTTGCCAAGGACACTGATTTCCCTGGGGTTGAGACGAATCAAGGTATTCCTGCAAAGACGCTGATTTCCTTGGGGGTCGACGCGAATCAAGATGTTCTTGTCAAGGACGCTGATTTCCCTGAATCGAGGAGGTTGCCAAGGACACTGATTTTCCTAGGGTTGAGACAAATCGAGGTATTCCTGCAAAGACGCTGATTTCCTTGCGGGTCGACGCGAATCAAGATGTTCTCATCAAGGATGCTGATTTCCCTGAATCAAGGTTTTTGCCAAGGGCACTAATTTCCTCGGAGTTGAAACGAATCGAGGTATTCCTGCAAAGATGTTAATTTCTCTGCGGGTCGATGCGAATCGAGATGCTCTCGTCAAGGACGCTGATTTCCATGGATCGAGGAGGTTGCCAAGGACACTGATTTCCTCGGAGTTGAAACGAATCGAGGTATTCCTGCAAAGACGCTGATTTCTCTGCGGGTCGACGCGAATCGAGATTCTCTCGTCAAGGACGCTGATTTCCCTGAATCGAGGAGGTTGCCAAGGACACTAATTTCCTCGGAGTCGAAACGAATCGAGGTATTCCTGCAAAGACACTGATTTCCTTGAGGGTCGACGCGAATCGAGATGATCTCATCAAGGACGCTGATTTCCCTGAATCGAGGTTTTTGCCAAGGACAATGATTTCCCTGGGGGTTGGTTGACTTATTTCCGAGACGGAGCGTTGATCCGACAGGGTGGTCATTGGTTGACTCTCGGTTATCTATGGACCGTAGAGTCTTGGAACTAGGATTTTGCCATGGTTCCGATTGATGGTGTAATATCTATGTCCTGCTGGATTGAGGAGGCACACCGTTGTTGGTCTCTAGGCTGTAGATGTGGCCATTGAGATTTGGAACTAGGGACTTTGCCATGGCTTCGTTTCGTTGCGACTCTGAGGTCGGTTGTTGACGTCACATCTGCATCTGGTTGGAGTGAGGAGAAACACCGTTGGCAATCTCTACGCTGTCTGTGAACCGTCGAGATTTGGAACTAGGGGACTTTGCTATGGTTCCGTTGTTTTGACCCTGGGGTCGTTTGTTGACGTCGCATCTGCATCCTGCTGGAGTAAGGAGAAACACCGTTGGTGATCTCTAGGCTGTATGTGAACCGTCGAGATTTGGAACTAGGGGACTTTGCCACGGTTCCGGGGTAGTCTCTAGGCTGTCTGTGCATCGTCGAGATTTGGAACTAGGGGATTTTGCCATGGTTTCGTTTATTGATGTTGCGTTTGCATCCGATTGGAGGGAGGAAGAATGCCGGTGTTGATCTCTAAGTTGTCGATGTTGACGTCGAGACCCTGAAGCTAGGGATCTTCCTTCGCTTCGTTTGTTGACATTGTGTCTGCAATATTGCGGCGATTGTCAAGATTGTCTTTAGGTTGTCTATGAACCGTCGAGATTTGACTTCGCCTCGACGAAGCATGGTGGGACGATATGGTTCCCTACTTGTTTGTGCCCATGGATTGTATACAGGGGTCAATGTGACCTCACCTGCAGGGCAAAAGTTTCATTCTTTCAGAATTTTTTTTATTTCTTTCCGCGATGCTCTATCATTTCAGCTTTTTATATCGCGAAAGTCGCGATTGCCCAATCATTTCGGCTATTTTTCGCGGTGCCCAATCATTTCAGCTATTTTTGTTTTTTTGTTTTTTTTTACTCGCTACTTTTTATTGCGAGTTGCCCAATCATTTCGACTGTTTTTGTATGCATATATTTTTACTTGCCGATTTCGTTGCAAGTTGCCCCATCATTTCGGCTATTTCATATGCATTTTTGGCCGCTGATTTTTTATCGCAAGTGTGGACCTTGGAATCTAGTGTCAATCTTAGCATCAGCATCGCTGCGACTGGAATATTGCCAGGAGCGAATCATCATTTGCCATGAAAGGACTTGGAATTTGATACCGATTTAGGCATCTGAATCGCTACCACTGGGACATTGCCAGGAGCGAATCATCATTTGCCTCTGTCGATGCCAAACAAAGGTGGATTAGTAAACAAGGTTAGGATCCTGTTGACTAAGGTTTTTGACTTCATGAGCCGTAAGGGTCTCATAAAGGTATTTCTCCCTGCGAGTCGTGAGAATCTCGTAGGTGCGTTTTCTCCTTAAGAATCGTGAGGATCCCTAAGTGCATGTTCTCTTATAAGTCGTAAGGATCTTATAAGAGTGTTTTTCTCCTTATAAGTCGAGAGAACTTACAAGGGATGTTCACCGTGTAGACATATCCCTAGTCATGGATGGGACTTTGTTAGGGAAATGTTTATTCGCACCCGTGGATTGTATACAAGGGTCAATACTGAACCGCTTGTAGGGTAGTATTGGAGGTTGTGGGGGCTGCTTAAGAATAGGTTCAGATCCCTGTAGTTTAAGACTTTTGAATCTTATGAGCCGTGTGGGTCTTATAAAAAGGTTCTCCTTACGAGTCGTGAGGATCTTGCAAGCGTAATTTCTCCTTAGGAATCGTGGGGATCCTTATGTGTGTTGTTCCCTTGTGAGTCGTAAGGATCTCACGCAGGTGGTTTCTCCTTACAAAGTCGAGAGTACCTTGCAAGTGTCTTTTAACGAGATTGCGCCCTTTCAGGTTTTCACAAAACTCGCCGGTAGCCCTGCTGTTTTTACTCACGGAGCCCTTTCGGGTTTTCATCCGTGCCCATCTTGCTTGTGGACGTACCGTTTTTTTAATGAGTCTGCGCCCTTTCGGGTTTTCACAAACATCGCCGGTAGTCCTGCTGTTTTTACTCACGGCGCCCTTTCGGGTTTTCATCCGTGCCCATCTTGCTTGTGGACGTACTTTTTTTTAACGAGTCTGCGCCCTTTCGGGTTTTCACAAACATCGCTGGTAGTCTTGCTGTTTTTACTCACAGCGCTCTTTCGGGTTTTCATCCGTGCCCATTTTGCTTATGGACATACCCCTTTTTTTTAACCATGTCAGCTTGGGGGTGCCACGGTCCGTAGTAGTTTATAGACGTCTCAGTCAGTTGCAAGTTTTAGAACATTGCGGTCCATCGTTAGTTTAGGGACATTTCAGTCCGCTATAGCTTTGAGGCGAAGTTTCGCCGGATGCTTTATGAACAAGTAGGTTTCTTCTTGATAGACCTTGTCATATAATCCAAGGGTTTTGGCACTGCTCCTGCCCCCAGCTCCTCTACGTTATCCCCTAACGCCGAGTGAGCTGCTTTGTTACCTAGCGACAAATGAGCGATCATGTGGCAACTTGCCACATAATCTTCGGATTCTTCTGACAAGTCATCTCCCTCATCATTGTCGTTATCTTCATTCTCAAGGATATGATTGGGGAACTCTTGAAGCGTGACTGGGGTTCACACCTTCTGGTTGTATTCTTTCAGTGCGTCAATATGCTTTTGCAGATCCATGCGCTTGTCGTTAGACTGTGAGGGCTTCTTGATCTTCTTCTTTTTCTTCGAAGACTTTGACGGCTGGGCCTGAGCATTTTGACCATTGCTATTAATTCCCGATGTTAGGCGTGGTTTCAGCATCCCGTCGATGATCTCCGGCTCTTGCGGGCTTTTCCACCTGATCGCCGGTCATGTTTTGAAGACCTTTCAGCATTCTTTTAGTTTTTACCGAAAGAACAACTTCCCATGGAGCTTCCTTTATGAATGAGCACGATGCCCCCGGCAGGTCCATCTTTTCAGAGCATGTGGTTGTGGCGGATTTACCTTCCACTTTTCGGATAGCGCGAACTTGCCCTGCTGATACTGGTCTTCAACCCAATTTTTGAAGATGTAGCAATCTTTGATCGGATGACCCAATACTCGGTGGTAGGGGCAGTAATTGGGATCGTTGACGTCGTTCGGTTGCGGTGGGTGTCTCGACTCCGGTAGAGTAATGAGCCCATTGCGCACTGCTAGATCAAACAGTTTCCTTGTTTTATCCCGGGGAAACGAGTAAGGACGTCTCAACTTCTCATCGAGGGATTGCCGCTTGTTGCTTTGGCGAACAACCGGTCTCGGGCCACTCGGTTGTTGTTGAGCGTCGGCGACGAAGGTTGCTTTCCCTTTGCCCTTTTCATTCCAAGGCTCCGTCTTTGAAGAGGAATGCCTATGGCCCATCTGGTCCATTTGGGCCAGCTTGTCAATCAAAGTCTGGAAGGTGGTCGGCTTGAAGAACATCATGAATTAGGATATAGTCGCTTGAGGGTCAAGAGTACCCCTGAACATGCCTACCGCAGGCGCTTTTTCGATGCGCTACTCACATTTTGACCATAAATTCCATCATCGGATCGCGTATTGAACCCACGTCTCACCTGGCTTTACCCTAGCATTGATCAATGCCGTTATTGGGGTGCGTTCACTAGCACTCACGAATCGCTGGGTGAATAACAACTCCATTTCTGCGAAAGTCTTGATGGAGTCATTTGGAAGTTCGGAGTACCACTTAAATGCCGTCTCTGACAAGCTGCCGACGAATTGGTGGAGCAAAAGCTTATCATCACCCCCGGTGTTACCGCAAAGAGCCCTGAACTGAGCGACATGTTGATGGAGATTGCCTGTCCCCATGTACACATGGAATTTAGGGATTGTGTATCCCGGCGGGTACTTTATTTGGTCATACCAGCCTAGATACGGCCGCCCAGTTTTAACGACTTGGCCAGTCGCTTCATTTGCTTGGTGAGCTCGTATTTGCTGAGCAATATAGTCACCCAGAGTGGCCTTGGAAATAGTTTCTCTTTGGTTGCTAAAAGAGCCGGAGGAGGATTCGACGTCTCCCCTCTGTCGTCTTCAATAATGATCGGAGGGTCTTCAGCTGGGGGATCCGGCTGTAACATCATCCCGACCATGTCTTTGAAGAGAAGCGCCATTCGTTTTATGTTGGCAGCTTGTTCTGCAGCTTCTCTGTCCTTCTTTTCGAGGACTCTGCGTAGGAAGTCAGCATCGGTTTCTTGTTCGTGACGCTGCTCCGATGACGCCTCCGGGCTTTCTTTTGGTCCGGTGAGTGCGGCTATTACAGTCAGCATCTCCTGAAGCTTCTGTTGTTGTTGTTCCTGAGCCTTTGTTATTGATCGGGTGAGCGATCGGTGGCCCGTCGAAGTGCGTCTTTCTTCTTTTCCGGAAGCCATGTAAACAGTATGCACCGTTATGCCCTTAGACTTGGGGCGTTTGGGCTCAGCGTCTTTGCGATCTGCCGTAGTCACAGGGGCTTTTTCTGGCCTCCTTCTCTTTTGAGCAGTTGACGTTGAGGGGCTTGTTGCAGCGGGCACCCAGGTGGTTGTCGTCCTTCGTGGCTTGCCAGGATGGTTCTCTTCCTGCTGGACCTTCAGCTTCTTCTGTCGACGGCGATAGTGTTGGATATGTATGCCCTAGAGGCCATTATTGTATAATACTAGTTTGTATAATACATTTTGGAGGCTTGGGATATATATACGGGTTTACGACAGTCTTGCTCGATATAGTAGTATGCTACTTGGTTTGTTTCTATCCTAATATGTGTATATGTTTCTTTCAACATATCGCTAAAAACATATTGATGGAGCCCTTAGGATTTTTGCTTGACTACCGGCGTTGTGATGGCGATCACACTAGTGGGGGCTGGGTAGTCTATAAGCACATCCTTATTTTGGTCCCTAGTTGTAGGATTATCGAGACAGGGCATCGATACTCCAGAGTAGACTAGTGCATACGCTTATCGTCCCAGCAGAGGAGATGGTCTGTCCCACAGCCATCAGTACGTCGTATTGGAGATAGTATGCAGGTGCTCGTTAGGTTACGAGTACACTGGACAGGACTCGTCAGGAACTGTTGGTTGGTATTATACCTATCGTCAGTTAACAGTTCCCAGGTGACATGAGTACAGCTTAGTCCGCTGACTTGATACTGTCACTTCGCCTCGAGTGTGTTCCCACTATTCTTAGATTACCACCCTACCACGGCTCTATTGAGTTATGCAAACAGGTAGTAGTTGAGTGCAGTCCCGAAGCACTTGGAGGCAGTGACGGTTAGACAGGATTCGTCTCTCCCGGTATTGGGAGTTGATATCACGCTGTTTCTAGGAGAGCCATTACACATAGTCGTCCCTGGCCAGGGCAAGCGAGAATTACTGGTAGGTTTTCCAGTAGTTTCTCAGGGTGTTCTGGGCTACACTCCGACACGACTTGTACCTCTATTAGGGGAACGGCATTTACCGCCCCCCAGGCCCGCCATGCGATACTCTCAGACGAACAGACCGGACTGTACGGAGATTGTCACATTCAGGCTCAGTAGGAGTTCGGATGGGTTCACCTCATCAGTCTTCTTATCGGCATCTACCTGGGGACCGTTACGTACAGCTAGTACCGCTTGCAGCCTGTGGTTAAACCCACTGCCAGCGTAGTGTCGAGCCTTTAGGGTCCCACATAGAGGGTTATTCGCCTTTGGGCAAAACAGAGTAGAGGTCGCATGGTTTTGCGACAGGGTTCGTTCACATCCGCGCACTTATGCACGTTTGGTGTCCGGGCAGTTATTACTAGCGGGCTTTGGTTTAAGCCAGATCCTAGTATTTTTTTTGGGATTGGTTTTGTCTCATACTATTCATGTTCCTCGGAATACGGATGCGGGTGTGTATGCACAGTTGACAGAGGCAGAGGCAGAGGGTTTTCATTAGGGTTGTTGACCGTTGACTTTTTCCAAACCCTAATGAAAATGAGAAATATGATTAATGATATTAATTAAAGATAATTGTGTCATGGTTAGGTTGACCATTTGACTTATGTTGACATTTTGACTTTGGTTGACCGGTTGACTTATGTTGACAATTTGACCATCATCATTTCACATGGAAGATGCTTCTTGATTCTTGCAAAATTTATTTAATGTGAAATGATAATGGTCATTCCAAATGAACCATCACAATTTCTTTTAATTATTATTATTAATTCATTATTCTCTCATATGAGAGTATGGTTGCAAAAAAGTAGCTCATTCTCTCTTGCTCTTTCTCTCTCATGTTTGGAGCTCTCCCTCTTCCTCTCAAAGCTTAAGTGTTCCATGTGTTGGAAATCATAAGCTCTTGAGACAAAACTATCAAGACTCATCTCTACTCTTTCTAGGGTTCTTTGTCTAACAAACCAAGCACTCTAGTTACCTCTTGGTTGAGGTAGGAGCTCAAGTTCGAGGCCCTCGGGTGGATCTATCTTCGGCAAAGAGAAGATGACGAGGAGGAGCCGTTCAAACCACTCTAAGGAGCAAGAAGAGAAGGAGCTCAAGACCTAGGTATAACATTCTACATAGTAGCTAGAACTTGTAGTTTATGTGTTAGTTTTTGTTTAGCAAAGATCCATCATGGATGGTCCATGTCACTTTGTGAGAAAAATTTGATTTTTACCTATTCTGCCTCCCCGAAAGAACCGGGGTGGGTAACGTGGACCTAATAGTGGTATTAGAGCCTAGCTAAACAACAACTAGCATGTTAGCAAAGTGTTTGGAACTTCGATCCGAAAAAAAATCGCGAAACATGTCAAAAACATATACTTTCTGTCGATTTTTAAAATTGCTCTAAAAATAATTCCATATAACTTAAAAATCGGTGCAGGGTTTTTTAGAAACAACCAGGAAAAACGAGCCCACGACTCGGTCAACGCGCCGCGGAACCGCGGCGAAACCACGTGTTTCGCCGCGGATCCGCGGCCGAGTTGACTCGGCCGCGACTCGGGTTTGCTGCAGTTTGTTCTGTTTGGTGTTATGTGATTTTTAAGATATTTTGTTTCTGCCCAGATTTTCCAGAGAACAATGTTGTGTTTGGGGTAGTTACAAATTGGTATTTTGATCGAAGTTCTACAAACTTTTGCTAAATGGTTATATCTGTAATGTGATATATGCACTGAACGTCGACTAATCGCTATACATCGATTAGTGGGGGTTGTGCATATCTGTGATCTGTAATGTTGTTGGATTGTGTATATGAACTTGTTGGATTGTCGCGGATGAATAGCCGGGGTTTTGTGAGATGAGAGTTTCTTTATCTTTCATTTGATGTAATATGTAAATTGATGTAATATTATTTTATGGCCGCACATCCGGGATGAGGTTGTAGCCTCCATTGTATATTATTTCTTTTACTGTTTTTGCTCCTAAGATAGACCCAAGGTGGGGTGCACAAACTACCGGGTACCTCAAAGTGCCGAGTGGCCTACTCACGTTTTTGAGGGAGGTTGCTTCACTTCGGGTACTTGGCAGGTAGTTTGCCGCACCCGTAGGGTCTAGGGTGGGGTTTGGCTATTCATCGCGACCGTGTAATCCGTCTTTCGTTGCAGGCTCGAACGAAACATGGATTCCTAGCATATCCAATGTGTTCATCTGTGATCTGGAATGGCTATCATTGCATCTGACGAATGTATATATATCTATATATGATATCTAGTAGGCGTTGCTTATGTTTTGCATCCGCGCTAGTCCAGCCCCCGCTCTGTCGTTAGTTAAGTAACCTAACGGGTGATGACGGGGCCCTTGGTGAATGCGGATGGGATAAGCGTACGTCATATTTTCGTTGTTTTCTGCAATGGTAGGATTAATTGATGGGATGCATTATATTAATGCAAAGAAAAACAAACCTAAAAGAAGTTGTTGGAACAATTTTAAAAAAGCTGTTATTGTAAGGACGTTCTTTTTTGTTTTGTACAGAGGTATTCGGTTATGAATGCCCAGCACCTCATTCGACGAGGAAAGGGCCGAGATCCCTTCATCGGGAGTGACCCCTTAGACAAAAGTTTGCGTCAGGGTAATAACTTCACTATAGTCGATTATTCTTGTTTTGCATCGAGGTATTCAGTTTGGAATATCCTGCACCTCATTCGACGAGAAAAGAGCCGAGATCCCTTCACAGGGAGTGACCTCTTTAGCAAAAGTTTTCGCCACTATATTTTTAAAAAGGCAATCATGTTCCTTCAACGATATCAAGTTCATTACGTTAACGGGTTTTTTGCTAACACCCAGCCGTAGCCCTCCGTCATTTCTTACAAGTAACACTTAGTATTCATGCTGCGTTTGTTGACTCCGTCAAGGCATAGTGTACGGTAGCTGAGTGGTGCTTGTTTGTAGCAGTATATGGGATTGGTTAAGACAGTCGTATAACCTTGTTGACTCAATCAAGGGTTATGCTGGTGGGTTTAATGCAATCCAGATATTGACGGGTTAAACTTGACTAGGACTCTTTGATTTGTTGACTCCGTCAAGGTCACTTGGGTTCTAGGGGCAAAAATCCACATCGGGAGTTTCTAAGAGTTTCTAAAGAAACTGAAACTTGCAGATTTAGCATACCTTCTGGAGTGTGGTGACTAGAGTGGATTCCATCTAGGTCATCGCACAATGATAGTTGGATCCCGATCCCACTGATGAGTTGGATTACTCTCGGGAGATTATTTCACTTAACAATCAACGCTATAAACCAAGTAGGTGTCTAGAACGGTGTTAGCGGGGCTGCGCCTCCAGGGAAAAGAGGTTATTTAATTAAGGAACTTCGCGAAAGCGTTGGAAAACCTCCCTCGAAGTACCAACACTAGCCTGGCTGAATGGTTAAGCAAGTATTGTGACGTGCGATTAATCCTGACTAGTTCTTCTTTTAGGGTTTGAAGAAGAATTTGAGGAAACAGTGGGAGCCATCCTGGTTATATAAATTAATAAACCAATCTAATCTTGCAAGAGCGCACGCTGAGTGTTTCTTTTCCCTCTCTCCAGGTAGCAACCATTTCATGCCCTAATCAAGATAATAAAATGTATCGCTTGACCGATCCGAATTCTTATTCGGGGCTGGGGAACGTCGGTTTGGCTCTAACTTGTGACAACTGTCATAAGTATGAGCAAGAGAAAGAGGATTGTATGGATTCCAAGGAGACCCAGTTGAAGAAGAAGCATAGTTTTGCATCTACTTCAGGTGTTCTTGTAATTGAGAACTGCTTTACGGTCAGCTCTACCTCCTGGGTACTTGATACCGGATCAGGATCTCATATCTGTAATCTATTACAGGGACCGAGAAAAAGTAGGAAAGTTGTACCTGGTGATATGTCGCTTAGGGTAGCGAACGGAGCACAAGTTAATGCTGCAGCCGTCGGTGAATATCACCTAGTGTTGCCAAATGGCAATACTATGATTTTGAACGATTGCTACTATGTACCTTCCATGGTTTGCAACATAATATCAGTATGTTTACTTAATAAAGATGGATATAACTTTGTTCTTGATAGAAATATCATGAACATTTACCTTCATAAGGTACTGGTTGCAGAAGGTACACTGTGTAATGGTATCTATGTTCTAAATCAGAATACAGTTCTCAATGTACAAAACACACGCAAGAGGAAGAATTCAGATACGAATGAATCCTACTTGTGACATTGTAGACTTGGTCATATCGGAGAGAACTAAGTAAGTTGCATAAAGATGGACTCTTGAATACGTTCGAGTTTTCATCTTATGAAACTTGTCAATCTTGTCTCAAAGGAAAGATGATCAAATCTCCGTTCACCGGACATGGAGAAAGAGCAACAGAGCTCTTGGGACTCATACACAGTGATGTATGTGGTCCGATGTCTATACATGTAAGGGGTGGGTTCTCGTACTTCATCACATTCACTGACGATCTCTCTAGGTTCGGATATGTGTATCTGATGAAACACAAATCTGAAGCTTTTGAGAAATTCAAGGAATTCAGAAATGAAGTAGAGAACCAGACTGGCAAAAGTATCAAGATCCTCCGATCAGATAGGGGAGGGGAGTACTTAAGCACAGAATTCCTAGATTACTTAAAAGAGAATGGAATTCTCTCTCAGCTTACTCCTCCTTATACACCACAGCACAACGGTGTATCGGAGCGGAGGAATCGTACCCTATTGGATATGGTTCGCTCCATGATGAGTAGTGCCGAGTTGCCTCTTTCATTTTGGGGACATGTGCTTCAGACAGCGGCATACCTACTGAACTACGTTCCATCCAAATTTGTGCCTAAGATTCCATATGAAGTATGAAGCGGAAGAAATCCGTATCTTAAGCGATTTAAGATATGGGGTTGTCCGGCCTATGTGAAAACACAGAAACCGGACAAGCTAGAGGCACGGTCAGTTCTATGTAAATTTGTAGGATATCCTAAAGATTCACTAGGATATCTGTTCTACCACACTGAGGAACAGAAGGTGTTTGTATCTCGCCATGCTACCTTTTTAGAAAGGGAGTTTCTTGCAAAAGAAACTAGTGGGAGTTCGGTAGAACTGGGAGAAATCCATGAACCACAAAATGTAACTGAAAATTTAGAGGAACCACTGGATTCAATAACCCCAGATGAACCTCAGCCACTCCGCAGATCTGGTAGGATTTCTCATCCGCCCGAGAGATACTACGGTTTTCTCATAGACGGGGATCGAGAGAATTGCATCTTAGAAGAAGATGACCCTACCAGTTTCAGGCAGGCCATTATCAGTAGAGACTCTGATAAGTGGCTGGATTCTATGCAATCCGAAATGGAGTCCATGTACACCAATAAAGTATGGACCTTGGTTATTGCTCCACCTGGGGTAAAACCTGTTGGATGCAAATGGATCTACAAAAGGAAACTTGGTGTAGATGGGCAGGTGGAAACCTATAAGGCTAGACTCGTTGCAAAAGGTTTTCGTCAAAGACCCGGTGTGGACTATGACGAAACTTTTTCTCCAGTGGCTATGCTCAAATCCATTCGGATCCTACTTGCCATTGCTGCCTTCCATGACTATGAAATCTGGCTGATGGACGTTAAAACGGCTTTTCTAAACGGCTGTTTGGAAGAGTGCGTTTACATGGATCAGCCAGAAGGTTTCGTAGACAGTGGGAGTAGCGGGAAGGTGTGCAAGTTGCTTAAATCCATTTATGGATTAAAGCAGGCATCGCGGAGCTGGAACATCTGTTTTGATGAGGCACTCAACGAATTTGATTTCATCAAGAACGAAGATGAACCTTGTGTCTATAAGAAGATTGTAGGATGAACTGTCGTGTTCCTAGTCTTGTACGTGGACGGCATTCTTTTGATAGGAAATGACATTCCTATGCTACAATCGGTCAAGCTATTCTTGTCACAACGGTTCTCCATGAAGGACATGGGTGATGCCTCGTACATTCTGGGGATCAAGATCTACAGAGATAGATCCAAGAGACTACTGGGACTTTCGCAGTCCAGGTACATAGAGACCGTACTAAAGAGATTTAGTATGGAAGATTCTAAGCGCGGTAATATACCCGCATTGCATGGAATCACCCTCTCCAAGAAGATGTCTCCTAAGACTGACGAGGAGAGGGTTCTCATGAGCACTATACCCTACGCTTCGGTGGTAGGATCTATAATGTATGTGATACTATGTACAAGACCAGATGTAGCTTACGCGCTGAGCGTGGTGAGCCGGTATTATTCAGACCCAGGCGAGAACAACTGGACGGCAGTGAAGAACATTCTCAAGTACCTGAGAAGGACTAAGGAGATGTTCCTGGTTTATGGTAATGGAGACCTCAGGGTCGAGTCCTTTACCGATTCAAGCTTCCAGAGTGACAAAGATGACAGCAAGTCTGTCTCGGGTTTTGTGTTTACCCTCAATGGAGGGGCGGTGTGTTGAAAGAGTTCCAAACAGGATACCGTCGCAGACTCGATGATGGAGGCTGAATACATTGCTGCAAGCGATGCCGCAAAAGAGGCGGTCTGTATAAAGAAGTTCATTAGTGAACTTCAGGTGGTTCCGTCCATTGTTGACCCAATACCATTGTATTGCGATAACAATGGGGCTATAGCTTTAGCGAAGGAACCAAGGTCCCATCAGAAATCTAGACACATCTTAAGGCGGTATCACCTGATCAGGGAGATCATTGATCGCCAGGAGATCGAGGTACGGAGAGTGGACACAAAAGACAATACGGTGGATCCATTCACAAAGTCCCTCCCTCAAACACAGTTCGAGCGACTTTTTGAGCTATTGGGTATGTGGTACGCCAGCAGCTGGGCTTAGTGCAGACGTTGGGTATGCGGTACACCAATTACTGGCCTTTAGTGCAAGTGGGAGATTGTTGGATATGTATGCCCTAGATGCCATTATTGTATAGTACTAATTTGTATAATACATTTTGGAGGCATGGGATATATATACGGGTTTATGACAGTCTTGCTCGATATAGTAGTATGCTACTTGGTCTGTTTCTATTTTAATATGTGTATATGTTTCTTTCAACATATCGCTAAAAACATATTGATGGAGCCCTTAGGATCTTTGCTTGACTACCGGCGTTGTGATGGCGATCACACTAGTGGGGGCTGGGTAGTCTATAAGTACATCCTTATTTTGGTCCCTAGTCGTAGGATTATCGAGACAGGGTATCGATACTCCAGAGTAGACTAGTGCATACGCTTCTCGTCCCAGCAGGGGAGATGGTCTGTCCCACAGCCATCAGTACGTCGTACTGGAGATAGTATGCAGGTGCTCGTTAGGCTACGAGTACACTGGACATGATTCGTCGGGAACTGTTGGTTGGTATTATACCTATCGTCAGTTAACAGTTCCCAAGTGACATGAGTACAGCTTAGTCCGCTGACTTGATACTGTCACTTCTCCTCGAGTGTGTTCCCACTGTTCTTAGATTACCACCCTACCACGGCTCTATTGAGTCGTGCAAACAGGTAGTAGTTGGGTGCAGTCCCAAAGCACTTTGAGGCAGTGACGGTTAGACAGGATTCGTCTCTCCCGGTATTGGGAGTTGATATCGCGCTGTATCTAGGAGAGCCATTACACATAGTCGTTCCTGGCCAGGGCAAGCGAGAATTACCGGTAGGTTTTCCAGTAGTTTCTCAGGGTGTTCTGGGCTACACTCCGACACGACTTGTACCTCTATTAGGGGACTGACGTTTATCGCCCCCCAGGCCCGCCATGCGATACTCTCAGACGAACAGACCGGACTGTACGGAGATTGTCACATTCGGGCTCAGTAGGAGTTCGGATGGGTTCACCTCATCAGTCTTCTTATCGGCATCTACCTGGGGACCATTACGTACAGCTAGTACCGCTTGCGGCCTGTGGGTAAACCCACTGCCAGCGTAGTGTCGAGCCTTTAGAGTCCCACACAGAGGGTTATTCGCCTTTGGGCAAAACAGAGTAGAGGTCGCATGGTTTTGCGACGGGGTTCGTTCACATCCGCGCACTTATGCACGTTTGGTGTCCGGGCAGTTATTACTAGCGTGTTTTGGTTTAATCCAGATCCTTGTATTTGTTTTGGGATTGGTTTTGTCTCATAGTATTCGTGTTCCTCGGAATACGGATGCGGGTGTGTATGCACAGTTGACAGAGGCAGAGGCAGAGGGTTTTCATTAGGGTTGTTGACCGTTGACTTTTTCCAAACCCTAATGAAAATGAGAAATATGATTAATGATATTAATTAAAGATATTTGTACCATGGTTAGGTTGACTATTTGACTTATGTTGACATTTTGACTTTGGTTGACCGGTTGACTTATGTTGACAATTTGACCATCATCATTTCATATGGAAGATGCTTCTTGATTCTTGCAAAATTTATTTAATATGAAATGATAATGGTCATTCCACATGAACCATCACAATTTCTTTTAATTATTATTATTATTAATTCATTATTCTCTCATATGAGAGTATGGTTGCAAAAAAGTAGCTCATTCTCTCTTGCTCTTTCTCTTTCGTGTTTGGAGCTGTCCCTCTTCCTCTCAAAGCTTAAGTGTTCCATGTGTTGGAAATCATAAGCTCTTGAGACAAAACCATCAAGATTCATCTCTACTCTTTCTAGGGTTCTTTGTCTAGCAAACCAAGCACTCTAGTTACCTCTTGGTTGAGGCAGGAGCTCAAGTTCGAGGCCCTCGGGTGGATCTATCTTCGGCAAAGAGAAGACGATGAGGAGAAGCCGTTCATGTTAGTTATATGTATGCCCTAGAGGCCATTACTGTACATATGATGTATATTGTAGTGGATGCTAGGACGTATATAGGGAGGACTTTCTTGCTCGACATAATAGTATGCTATCTGGTTGATCTTTACCTTAACGTGTACACTGATTGTCTCTCTGTTACATGTTGGTAAAGCCCTTAGGATGTGTACTTGACTACCTGGACTATGATGCGGATCATACTAGTGGGGACATGGTAGTCCATAAGTACATCCTTCAAAGTCCCTAGTCGTGGGTATATCGAGACGGGGCATCGATATACCAGAGTAGACTAGCGTATACCTTCTCGACCCATACAGATGGGCGATGGATGATCCCATATCCATTGGTGTTTGACATCAGAGATGATATACGGGTGCTCAGTGGAGACTGGGTACACTGGACGGACTCGCCGAGAACTCCCAGATGGTATTATACCTTACGTCAGATGGCAGTTCTCTGGTGACACTGGTACATAGTAGTCTGTTGACCCAAGATCGTCATAGAGTCTTGTGTGGTTCCCACTGTGCTTTGATTTCCACCTTACCACGTCCAAGAGGGCGTGCAAAACGGTGGCTTTTGGGTATAGTCCCGAATCACATGGAGGCAATGAGCGATAGGAGGGGATTCGTCTCTCCCGGTATAGGGGGTTGATGTTGCGCTGTGTTCGATTGGCTATAACCGGAAATCCCTGGCCAGGGTTGCTGAGATTTACTGGTAAGTGTTACCAGTAGTTTCTCGAAATGTTATAGACCTCATATCGACACGACTTATCGAGCTACTGGGGTCTGACGTTTACCACCCCTAGGCGAGATATGCGACATATCAGACGAACAGACCGGACTGTACGGTAAGTGTTACTGGTTGGATTCACAGGAGTGTGAGCGGGCTTGCTCGTCGATCTTCTGATCGCTCAATACCCGGGTGGCCGTTACGTTTAGCAGACCGCTTGCGGCTTGTGGGTGTTTGATATGATCATCACCTGCTGCCGGCGTATTGACGAGTCTTTAGAGTCCTACACAGAGGTTTCCTGGCTCAAGCGAAACGAAATAGGAGCGCATATGAGATATGTGCGGGACCGAGAATAATGCGTGTATGTGATACCGTATTTCATTCTCGCGATGAATGTATCGAATGGTTGTATGCGATATAACCTAGTTATCGAATCATGGATTGATTCGATAAGTCGATACATTGGATATTAGTCGGTTATATGCGATATGACCGGATCGTTAAATCAAGTGTTGATTTAATGATTTAATGCATAATTATATATTTGATATATTACTTTGCATTAACTAATATTGGTTCACTTTAAAAGGATTTTCTCACTTGAAATGCACATTGTATATGTGATATATTTTTGTGCACAAGATTGTATCATGTTTGATGATACATGCTCACTTGGGTTTGTGTAAAGATTAAACCATGTTGTGTGATGGTTAGGGTTTTTTTTTTCTTATCTATTTATTTATTTATTTATTTTAGAAAAGAAGAAAAGATAATGGTGGCTTGTTTTGTTTGCTTGTTGAAGCTTCTTGAAGCTTTGAACAAGTCCACCATTCTTGTCTCTTCTCTAACCCTAACCATTGATCTAACCTTAGTTAAATCTCTACACTAAACCATGGTTGAATACATGATAAGTATCATATTTTTTTCTTTTTTAAAAGATACACATATCATATATTATCTTCTTCTTCTTCTTCAAGAAGAAAAAGCTTGATAGCTTCAATGGCAACTTGAGCAAATGAGTGAGAAATCTAATTCTAAAGTGAACCCACTTCCTATTTCTTCATCCTCTACCTCTTGCCAAGAAGTATAGGGTGTTTTCTTCACATGTTTCATGACTTGGTGAAGTGGGAGCTTGATCTTGTGATGTCTCGACGTAGATCATCTTCGGCATCGAAGCCGACGACCAAGCCCGCCCATTTCTCCGATGAAGCCGATGCTAGAGTCCGGGATGCGATTTGTACAGCGAGGGGACTTCATCATGGAGCTTTGGAGATGGAGAACCGGATCTACAACGGTTGTATTTCCGTTCACTTAGTTAAGTTGTTAACTAGCTTCTCGTTTCGCCTAAAATTCTAGTTAACGATCCGTATTAGAGTTTCTCGGCACTTGTAAAATTTGAAATTGGTATGGTTGATGCCTTGTGAGACCTCTTGAGAGTGCCTAGGAACCCTACAGTGGTATCAGAGCCTTGCTAGAGCCTTAGGCGACGCGTAGACGGAGTTAGAAGTCCGATCGAGCCGAAACCCTAATTCAAAACATGCTCTCTGTACATTTTTGAAAATTGTGGATTTTTGAGTATTAAAAATATGCAGAAAAATTAGCAGGAGTTTCTTAGAGTTACTGTGAAATTTGATCTCCCAATTCAACTAAACCGCGGCGGTTCCGCGGCACGAGCATGGCTCGTGCGGCGGTTCCGCGGCCGTACGGCCTCTTTATACAAATAATTTTACACAGTAATTCGTACTTTGCAGTGCTGGTTTTCCTGGGAATTTTTAATATTTATTCAAGAGTTGAATTTTCTGGGTTGTATTGGGGACCCGGTGTTTCGATCGGATTGTCTAATTTTGTCTGTGTTTTTCCGGATAATTTATGCATATGTTAAAAAGTTCGACCGGATATAAATACCCAATTTTTCCCCTGTCGGGAAATTTCCAAGTGTTGGATTTTTCCGTGGTTTAAAGACGTTCTAAGTAGTGCAAGTAATGCGATGGACCCTCTAGAAGACAACAAACCTTAACTCGATTATGTGACCGTCTTGAACTGCCCTTTGAACCTTCGGGTTTGGGGCAGTACGGCGTGCCACATGTGAGGCGTTGGCTTGACCCTTCTACGGCTGGACCGTTGGTACTGAGGCATGAACTGGATGTTTTTAAACTTGTTTCATGTGTTGATTTGCTTTGGGAAAACTTGGGTGTTCGACTGTTCGATCGGAAAGTTTAACATTTTCTGTTTATCCGGAATGTGATACAATAATTGGAATTCACAAGAAGTTATGAGATAACTGAATGAATGTTATAAATCTAGCGGTTTAGTCTCTCTTGATCGGTTGCCACGGAATTTTGATGTGATCAAAAGTCCGTCGCAATCACGTAGCGTACGCGGATACTCACCGGGTAAACTTAATAGACAGCCTCACTCCATAGCCCCGACCAAGTGACTGTAGGAGAACCCCGTCGCCGAAAGCATCCGTAAGGGTGCTCGCGGTAGCGGTGTTCCGCCTTGGTGCACTTCGTCGACGGTATCAGGGGTGCGGCCACCTACTAAAGTTTGCGACGAGCATTCGATCGGGATGTCGGGAATCTTGTTGAATTGCCCGACTTAATATTGAAAAGTGTTTTCGATTTTGAGACTAAAATGCGGGGTTTATAATTGTTAGGCATGTGATGTCTAAGTATTTCATTTGATTAGGCATGCGATGTCTAAAAAGGTGCGAATTCCAACTGTTGAAGTTTTATACTTTCTTTTATGTGACCGTAAGTGTAATATGTGATATCGCCGGTTTCGTTGCTATATGTCAACGACAATTGGGATGCGCATATTTACTTACGTTGATGACATGTGATGTTATGTGTTGCTGGATATGTTATATTGGATCGTCGTGTTTGAATAGCCGAGGGTTTTTATGTGAGATGAGTGTTTTTCATTTTCATTCATGTAAAAACTTGTATGTAATATTCTTTTATTGGGGCACTTCCAGGTTGCGGAAGATGTCACCTTTTGTATATTATTTACTTTTCCGCACTAGGATAGACCCAAGGAGGGGAGCACAAGTAACCGGGTTCTGGAGTCCAGTGGGAGACCAACTCGAGGAGTCGAGTCCGGGTCTCCTAACTCTAGAATTGGTAGGGTTGCTTGCCGCTCTCGTAGGGGTCTAGGGGTGTGGGTTTGGCTATTCATCGCGACCGTGGAATCCGTGTTTTATACTGGCTCGTATTAAAAACACGGACGTCCTAGTATATCCAATATTTCATATGTTTCTTCTGCTGCGATATCTGTGATGTGATCATGTGATATGTTCTGTGATGGATACTGTATATAGTATATATGATTTATTATATAGGCGTTACTTATGTTTTACACCCGCGCTAGCCCTGCCCCGCTCTGCCGTTAGTCACCTAACCTAACGGTGCACGAGGGGACATCGAGGCGAATGCGGATGGCATAAGTGTACGTCGTATTTATCTGTGATGTTTAGGTAACTTAAATGATGGGACTTCATTAATGAGATTAATGAAAGTAAAAAGAAACCTAAAGATGTTGTAGAATCGAATTTCAAAAATAAAACAGGTAGCTACAGTTCTTGCTTTGCACAGCGGTATATGTGATATATCCTGCACCTTATTCGATGAGGAAAGGACCGAGATCCCTTTACCGGGAGTGACTCCTTTAGCAATAACTGGCAGATGCTACACACTCGGTTTGTCTTCTGATTGCTTTTAAGAGTTTTGCTTTGCACAGCGGTATATGTGATATATCCTGCACCTTATTCGATGAGGAAAGGACCGAGATCCCTTTACCGAGAGTGGCTCCTTTAGCAATAACTGGCAGATGCTACACACTCGGTTTGTTTTCTGATTGCTTTTAAGAGTTTTGCTTTGCACAGTGGTATATATGATATATCCCGCACCTCATTCGAAGAGGAAAGGACCGACGATCCCTTCACCGGGAGTGACTCCTTTAGCAAAACTAGAAAAGCCTCAAAAGCACTCCATTTTTAAAATCATTTGATTCTACAACGATATCAAGTTCATTACGCAATAGGTTTTCAGAAAAACCTGTCGTAGCCCTCCGTCATTTCAGATAAGTTGTATATAGTATTCGTGCTGCATTTGTTGGCTTTCGTCAAGGTGCAGTGTGCGGTAGCTATATGCTGCTTATCTGCTGCATACGATGCGATTGGATTAGGGTAGTCGTGCGGCTTTGTTGGCTTTCGTCAAGGGTCGTGCGGGTGGGTTTAATTCAATCAAGAAATGTACGGGTTGAACTTGACTAGCGGGCTATGGTTTGTTGGCTTTCGTCAAGGTCATAGCACGTTAGGGGCAAAATATTTCGGGAATTTCAAGTGTTGAAATTTGCAATGAGATTGCATACCTTCTATGAGATAATTGGATCCCGATACCCGCTGTGAGTAAGAGTTACTCCTGGGAGAGTTTTACACATTACAATTAGCCGATCAAGTAGGTGTCTAGAAAGGTGTTAACGAGGTTACGCCTCTGGGAAAACGAGGTTTACATTAATTAGGTTCGTGCGAAAGCACGGGGGACCTTCCTCAAAGTACCGACACTGGCCTGGCTGAAAAATTGGCGAACTTGTAGCGTGTAATTAATCCCGGCTAGTCTATCCTTTTAGGGTTTGAAGGAAGATTTGATAAAAACAGTGGGAGCCATCCTGATTAGATAAAATAATAACCAATCTATTCTTGCAAGAGCGCACGCTGAGTGTTTTCTTCTCTCTCTCTCCACGTAGCGACCATATCACGCCTTAATCAAGATAATAATACGGATGTATTGACCGAACCCGCTTGTTATACTGAGCTGGGGAACGTTGGTCCCGCTCCAACTTATAATTGTTATAAGACTGAGCAGGAAATTGGGGATTACCAGAATTCCCGTGCCGCCCAAACGAAGAGAGTGCATGCTGATGCATCATCTTCGGGTGTGTTCATTACAAAGAACTATTTCTCAGTATCCTTTACGTCCTGGGTATGTGATACCAGATTAGGATCCCAGATATGTAATCTGTTACATAGGGCTACAGAAAGGTAGAGAACTGAGAACGGGTGATAAGTTTCATGAGGCAGAAAACGGGGCAAGAGTTGCAGCCAAGTCTGTTGGTCACTGTCACCCTGTATTCCAAATACATTGATTCTGAACGAATGTAATTAGATACCGAACCTGATATACAAAATCATATCAGTCTCTTTATTAATAAAGAAAGGATATAATTTTGTATTGATGGATAATGTTTTGAACATTTCCTATATCAAAAGTTGATCGGTTCAGGCACGTTATCTAAAAGCATTAATGTTCTAAATCAAACTACAGTTCTTAGTATATAGAACACACACAAGAGGAAGAGTCCAGAAATGAACGAATCCTTCTTGAGGCATTGTAGACTAGGTCATATCAATGCAACCTGACTAGCTGAAGTTACATTTAGATGCATATTTAAATCTGTTTGAATTTACATCTTATGAAACTTGCCAGTCATGTCACAAAGATACGATGACCATAGCTCTGTTTACTGAAAGCAGAGAAAGAGTTAGTAAACTCTTGGGATGATACATGTTGATGTATGTAGGTCCCCTGTCTACACTTGCCAAGACCGGTTCTTTATACTTCATTACATTCTTTGATGATCTTTCGAGATTCAGACCTATGTTCCTGTTGAAACACAAGTCCGAACCTTTTGAGATATTCACAGAATATAAGTTAGAAGTAGAGAACCAAAACACGGGTATAAGTATTATGTCCTTTGATGAGATCGAGGAGGAGAATACTTGAGTACGGAAATCCTGGATTATTCTAAAGGAGAATGAGATTCTCTCTCAGCATTACTCCTCCGAATACATCATAGCATGATGGTATATCGGGGCGGAGCAGTTGCACCATATTCGATATGGTGCTCTCTATGATGAGTACTACTGAGTTACCTATTTCCTTTTGGGAGTTATGCACTTGAGAAGCTGCATACTTATTGAATAGGGTTCAAATCAAATCAGTTGCCTACCGCTTCATATGTGATATGATAAGAGAAGAGCCCATCTCTTAAGTTAGTTAAGATTTGGGGTTGTCCAGCCTATGTCTGAAAAGCAAAATCCGGACAAGCTCGAGGCAAGGTCAGTTATGTAGAACTGGAAATGTTCCAGCTATACAAACTGCAGCTGATGATTTGAAAGAACCAAAGGATTCAATAGTTACCAACGAACCTCAGCCTCTCCGCCGATCTAGTAAGGTTCCTCACCCGCCTGAGAGATATTTCGGTTTCTCTATGACAGAGGGAGCAAGGATTCCATCATGAGATGATGACCCAACTAGTTTCGAGCTGGCCATCAGGAGTGGGACTCTGTAAGAATGGCTGGATGCTTAGCGATCTGAGATGGAATCCATGTACACCAACAAAGTATGGACTTTGGTTGCTATATCTGAAGGGTTAAATCCCCATCAGGAGCAAGTATATCTTGAGAAGATTACTTGGTGTAGATGGAAAAGTTGAGACTTTCAAAGCTTGACTTGTTAAAGGTTTTCGTCATCGACCAGGCGTGGATTATGATGAAACCTTTTCAAGTGGCTATGCTTAAGTCCATCCAGATCCTACTTGCCACGGCTACATACCATGACTACGATATCTGGCGGTTGGGTGTCATGACTGCTTTTCTAAATGATGTTTTAGAAGAGAACGTCTATAAGTACACAGCCAGAGGGCTTCGTAGACAGTAGGAGCAGCGGAAACGTGTACAAGATGCTTTATAGGATAAAGCAGGTATCGCGGAGTTGGAACATCTGTTTTGATGTGTTAGTCAAAGAGTTTGATATCATCAAAATGGTAGATGAACCTTGTATAAACAAAAAGCTAGTAGGGAGTATGGTGTTGATCCTCGTAGAGTACGTGGATGACATACTCTTGATAAGAAAGGAGTTTCCTATGCTACGCTCGGTCAATCTCCGCTTATCACAATGATTCTCCATATAGGATCAAAGTGATACCTCCTAAATCCTGGATTTTGGATCTATGAGATAGATCTAATTGGATGTTAGGATTCTCACTAGTTGTAGTGAGATGGTATCAACCGATCCTGGGGAGAATCACTGGAAGGGCTCCAGGGTGATAAGGACGACTGAGAGTCAGTCACAGGCATTGTCTTTACCCTCAGTAAAAGGGACGGTATGTTGGAAGAGTTCCAAGCTAGATACCGTGGCAAACTAGATGATAAAGGCTCGATACATCGCTACTTAAGATGCTACCAAAGAGGCAGTCTGGATGTATATTTGTTCATGAGATGAACTTAGTTCCTCCCATTGTGTGACAATGGAGTTGTGGCTTATGCCAAGGAACGTCCGTCCCATCAGTGATCCAGACATATTCTAAGACAGTATCACCTGATCAGGGAGATAGTTGATCTCCAGGGTGATCAAGGTTAGGAGAGTAGACTCAGAGGAAAACACGGCGGATCCACTCACAAAGGCCTTTTCTCAGAGAGAGACTTTTATGGGATGGTTGAGTATGAGATACTACAACCACTGCTACAGATGGCCCTAGTGCAAGTGGGAGATTGTTAGTTATATGTATGCCCTAGAGGCCATTACTGTACATATGATGTATATTGTAGTGGATGCTAGGACGTATATAGGGAGGACTTTCTTGCTCGACATGATAGTATGCTATCTGGTTGATCTTTACCTTAACGTGTACACTGATTGTCTCTCTGTTACATGTTGGTAAAGCCCTTAGGATGTGTACTTGACTACCTGGACTATGATGCGGATCATACTAGTGGGGACATGGTAGTCCATAAGTACATCCTTCAAAGTCCCTAGTCGTGGGTATATCGAGACGGGGCATCGATATACCAGAGTAGACTAGCGTATACCTTCTCGACCCATACAGATGGGCGATGGATGATCCCATATCCATTGGTGTTTGACATCAGAGATGATATACGGGTGCTTAGTGGAGACTGGGTATACTGGACGGACTCGCCGAGAACTTCCAGATGGTATTATACCTTACGTCAGATGGCAGTTCTCTGGTGACACTGGTACATAGTAGTCTGTTGACCCGAGATCGTCATAGAATCTTGTGTGGTTCCCACTGTGCTTTGATTTCCACCTTACCACGTCCAAGAGGGCGTGCAAAACGGTGGCTTTTGGGTACAGTCCCGAATCACATGGAGGCAATGAGCGATAGGAGGGGATTCGTCTCTCCCGGTATAGGGGGTTGATGTTGCGCTGTGTTCGATTGGCTATAACCGGAAATCCCTGGCCAGGGTTGCTGAGATTTACTGGTAAGTGTTACCAGTAGTTTCTCGAAATGTTATAGACCTCATATCGACACGACTTATCGAGCTACTGGGGTTTGACATTTACCACCCCTAGGCGAGATATGCGACATATCAGACGAACAGACCGGACTGTACGGTAAGTGTTACTGGTTGGATTCACAGGAGTGTGAGCGGGCTTGCTCGTCGATCTTCTGATCGCTCAATACCCGGGTGGCCGTTACGTTTAGCAGACCGCTTGCGGCTTGTGGGTATTTGATATGATCATCACCTGCTGCCGGCGTATTGACGAGTCTTTAGAGTCCTACACAAAGGTTTCCTGGCTCAAGCGAAACGAAATAGGAGCGCATATAAGATATGTGCGGGACCGAGAATAATGCGTGTATGTGATACCGTATTTCATTCTCGCGATGAATGTATCGAATGGTTGTATGCGATATAACCTAGTTATCGAATCATGGATTGATTCGATAAGTCGATACAATGGATATTAGTCGGTTATATGCGATATGACCGGATCGTTAAATCAAGTGTTGATTTAATGATTTAATGCATAATTATATATTTGATATATTACTTTGCATTAACTAATATTGGTTCACTTTAAAAGGATTTTCTCACTTGAAATGCACATTGTATATGTGATATATTTTTGTGCACAAGATTGTATCATATTTGATGATACATGCTCACTTGGGTTTGTGTAAAGATTAAACCATGGTTGTGTGATGGTTAGGTTTTTTTTTTCTTATCTATTTATTTATTTATTTATTTTAGAAAAGAAGAAAAGATAATGGTGGCTTGTTTTGTTTGCTTGTTGAAGCTTCTTGAAGCTTTGAACAAGTCCACCATTCTTGTCTCTTCTTTAACCCTAACCATTGATCTAACCTTAGTTAAATCTCTACACTAAACCATGGTTGAATACATGATAAGTATCATATTGTTTTCTTTTTTAAAAGATACACATATCATATATTATCTTCTTCTTCTTCTTCTTCTTCAAGAAGAAAAAGCTTGATAGCTTCAATGGCAACTTGAGCAAATGAGTGAGAAATCCAATTCTAAAGTGAACCCACTTCCTATTTCTTCATCCTCTACCTCTTGCCAAGTAGTATAGGGTGTTTTCTTCACAAGTTTCATGACTTGGTGAAGTGGGAGCTTGATCTTGTGATGCCTCGACGTAGATCATCTTCGGCATCGAAGCCGACGACCAAGCCCGCCCATTTCTCCGATGAAGCCGATGCTAGAGTCCGGGATGCGATTTGTACAGCGAGGGGACTTCATCACGGAGCTATGGAGGTGGAGAACCGGATCTACAAAGGTTGTATTTCCGTTCACTTAGTTAAGTTGTTAACTAGCTTCTCGTTTCGCCTAAAATTCTAGTTAACGATCCGTATTTGAGTTTCTCGGCACTTGTAAAATTTGAAATTGGCATGATTGATGCCTTGTGAGACCTCTTGAGAGTGCCTCGGAACCCTACAGTTCAAACCACTCCAAGGAGCAAGAAGAGAAGGAGTTCAAGATCTAGGTATAACATTCTACATAGTAGCTAGAACTTGTAGTTTATGTGTTATTTTTTGTTTAGCAAAGATCCATCATGGATGGTCCATGTCACTTTGTGAGAAAATTTTGATTTTTACCTATTCCGCCTCTCCGAAAGAACCGGGGTGGGTAACGTGGACCTAACAGATAGTCTTGATCAATCACCGATTTTTGGACCCGTCGCCAGACTTTGTAAACTTTGGAGGACAGCCGTTGAGGGGGCTGATCTGGCTTTATTTCTGTAACATTCTCCACCGGTGGAGGAGATCTTTTCACTACGGCAGTAGGAGAGTTCCTGCACACCTTGTTCAGCAGTTCAAAACTGTTCCCAGTTGGAACAACAGTATCGATTTCCACCGTTGGAGCCGGCGGAGTTAATCCAGAAGGAGAGTTGTCCCCAGCCTTCCTTACTCGGCGCCAGTGGCGACGTCGAGCGTGTCGAGCCGTTGGGATTATCTCAGCTGTAGGAGTGACTTCCTTATGCCCCCTGTGTTGGTCAGAAGTTGTCATTGTCAGCCTATTGAAGACTGACGTCCGCTGAGTGGGGATGGCCAACCTATCGAAAGAAGACTTCCGAGTAGGTGAAGTGTTCATATCATATTTTTGCATTTTTATGCCGCCCAATTTTTATCACATTGCTTATCGGTAGGTACTCTTGAGCCGTGTTTGCTAGTCAATTGCAGGATATAGGTTCTCAGCTCTAAACAGTGAAATTCATGGAAAAGCACGACAAATTCCGGATTACTGCCAACCACAGATAAAACACGGGTCTCCGCTCTCTATCCGTATGTTGCCGCACACCATTTTAAGGGACAAAATGGCAAATCGATGTCATTTTCATGCACAAAGCTCAATGGCAACACAAGATCCAACATATATACGCGGAGCTCAAGAAAAATCATGACAAAAGATCTACATTACATCACCTTTTGTTCTGCTGAAATTCTGGAAATATTGTGAAGAGATTCTGAGATACAACATATACCATACTGAAGAGTACTAAAAAGCAGGGAAAACCACCAAATTTCATGGCCTAACTTCACTAAAGGGTCGTGGTTCCGCGGCATAAGCATGCTTAGGCCGTGGAACCGCGGCCGTACGGGCTCCACAGTGGGTCGTCTTCTGGGGGTAGTTTGGCAATTTTATTTTATGGCATATTGTTGCCCTAGGTTTCTAGTTCACTGCCTATAAATAGTCCAGAACTTGCCAAAGCCAAGGGTGCTTATTCTTGTATTTAGATTTTAGGTTATATGTTGTTGTTCTTCTTCCTCTTCTCATCTCTTCTCCATTAAAAACTTGTAGTGAGCTTTTGTGAGTGAAGGATGAATAAAGGAGTTCTTTTTGTTACCATGCTTGTCTTGTTATTTTGTTAATTATAATTGCTTGTAATTTTCATTTGCTAATCTAGTTGTTGTTATTTGTTGTTTATTTCTTTCTTGTTCTCTTTTTCTTTATCCTTAAACAACAATGATGCTTAAGCTTGATCCTTGCCAAGGTGAGGTCTCAAATAGCTAGTTGTAATCTTCTAACCTCTTTCTTTCTATCTTCCTCCTTTGTTTTATTTTCCTTTTTCTTGTAATGGGTGAGTAGTTTTCTAACTTGTTAGGATAGGATAAGGGAAGTTTGAGAGAAGGAAATCTCTCTCACTTTTTCCTTGCCCAACATCTTAATTCGGACTCCCGTTAATTGAACCACAATCCGCTCCCTACAGCACCCTATCCTACATGATAGCGGTGATTCCTTAGTGAGACCGGTTGTGGTTGAATTAATCGGAGGTTAAGGCTAAGAGCCAAGAATGGACGGACAAGCACCAAAAGGAAGAACTTAAGCGTTGGAAAGCCTAGCTTATACTCGCAAGTTCCTTCCTAGTCGTGCTAATCCCCGTTGTTGCCGATTACCGTAACACCGATATTAAGAGTGGCAACGAAAGAAGTGAGCGACTCCTAACTCAAACTAACCTAATCCTAACCCTAACAAGCTCTCTTTACATATCATTTTAGCACATAGTTAATCTTAAAACAAACCTGGACATTTGGACTTAACTCGTTAAAGCACATAGAAAAAGATTCCCATCTTCCTGCGGACGACCCGTACTCAACCGGCTAGCTACAAGCGAAACCGTCTTGATTGCGGTTAAAAACTTTAATTCATACCAATCATGAAGCAGCCTTGACGATTTCGCCTGAAACGGGAGCTGAAATAGCCAGTCTTGTGAAGACCGACCCCTTAGCCGAAGAAGCCGCCTTGGTGATTTCAAGAGTAGAAATGGCTATCCGCTTCGGGATAATGCCTTCTGGTATTGCGGGCTTCTTCATGGGCCTGGTGGAGTTTTGGCCCAGTCTGCTGAAAACTGAGACGCTTGGTTTGGGTGACCCGTTAAGAGGGGCCGCAGTAGTGGTAAGCCGATCAAAGACCGACTTCTTCGGAGCTTCTTGTTATGGTACAGGAGCATTGAAGCTTGTTTGCGGGATCATGGTCTCGAAGAACAATCCAGCGGTGGCTTGAGTCACCTGTTCCACTGGCATAGCGAAGATGGATGCCGCTTGGGGCCCGTAAGTCACTCCTCTGGACGGGACAGAGCGAGAGTTGCAGTTGCAGTTAGTGCAGTTTGAAGCCATTGATCTTCTATTTTCTGCACGGAGCAAGCCACCAAATCTTAGTACCTTGAATCTACAGGCAACTATAGCAAACCGCGATTCATTCACGAACACGACACACGAAGTGTGGAGTGGAAAGAGGAAAAGGTCCCACCGGGCATGCCAGAATCTGTTCCACTCCGAAAGACGCGGCAGAGACACGGCGAACGTCTTGCCTGAAATTCGGGGCAGATGCTAATTGGTGCTATCCGTCCACCTCTCCGAAGATGTCAAGTTGATTTATGGCACCGTGTATCGAAGGTTTAAACGGATGTGGCCGATGTAGCAGACTTCGTCAGATTCTCCCTCTTTTGAGGGGTTTTTGATTGTGGGGACGCTCTTCCCTGCAGGCGCAAGCCCCTGCAGTTAATTACGCTACCGCATCGCGGTAACAACTTTCTCCTTCTCCAAATGGTCAATTCATGTCGTGGGTGTTTGTTTGTTTTTGGTTGCCCGTGGATTGTCTACGGAGACTAATTTATGTTGTCGCCCGTAGGACGTGGATTAGTCCAAATCCGTATTTTCTTAGATTTGTGTTTGGGGTTGGGTTTAAGGATACGTTAGTCTCATTTGCGACTAAGATCGACTTAAACGTTTGTTGAGAATATGTTAGTCTAATTTTAGACTAAGATCTACTCAACAGTTTGTTAAGGATACGTTAGTCTAATTTTAAACTAAGATCAACTTACAGTTTGTTAAGGACACGTTAGTCTAATTTTAAACTAAGGTCAACTTAACCATTTGTTAAGGATACGTTAGTCTAATTTTAGACTAAGATCAACTTAACAGGACCATTTAGATCCAACAAGAGAGCATTTGAACTCTATTGTTTAGTTTAGGGACATTGTGGTCGATTGGTTTAAGGACATTACGGTCCATTGTTAGTTTAAGGACATCTCGGTCCACGGCTAGTTTTAAGACATCACGGTCGAGGTTAAGGACATTATAGTCCGTGAGTTTAAAGACCTCACAGTCAAATATTAGTTTAAAGACATCACATTCGAGGTTAAGGACATCATAGTCTATGGGTTTAAGGACCCCACAGTATAGTGTTAGTTTAAAGACATCACGGTCGAGGTTAAGGACATCATAGTCCATGGGTTTAGGGACCCCGTAGTCCAGTGTTAGTTTAAAGACATCACGGTCGAAGTTAAGGACATCATAGTCCATGGGTTTAGGGACCCCATAGTCCAGTGTTAGTTTAAAGACATCACGGTCGAGGTTAAGGACATCATAGTCCATGGGTTTACGTACCCCATAGTCCAGTGTTTAGAGATGTCATAATCTATGAAATGTGTGGTTGTCGGGACCCGTCGCCTCTTTGAAGACGTTGAGGAATTACAACGACAAATATCAAAGGAATGAAGAGATGTACCCTTGAACCAAGGTTGATTAAATGATCTGCAGTCCAGTTTGGAACTAAGATCAATTAATTTAGATTATGAGCACATTGGCTCAGTTAAGTCTGAATTGAGTAGTTATGGCCAACTTGGGCTAAGTCTAATTAAGTTTGAAGTGTTGGCCCTTTGGACCATTAGACATTTGTCTGGGTTCAGCCCCTCAACATTCAGCAATGCTCAAACAAGAGTTTGAGGGCTCTGGTAACGTTTTTATCTTTGACTGAGCATTAAACATTATAGCTCTGAATTTTACTCAATTCTGATATTCATTTGAAGGAGAGACTTTTGCCTCTGGAAAATTAGCCAATTTGGCTAACAATAGTGTTAAACACTATAGAACAACAGTGTTAAATCCTGGAAATACAGCTCTCAAATTAGTGTTAAACACTAGAAGGCAATAGTGTTAAACAATGGAAATAAGATTTTCAAATTAGTATTAAACACTAAAAGTAAAATTCTCAAATTAGTGTTAAACACTAAAAGACAAATCAGTGTTAAACACTGAAAATAAAGCTCTCGAGTTAGTGTTATACACTAGAGAAGAAGGGGTCACGTGAGGGCGCCCAAAGGTGGGGACAGATCTCCTTTACTTTGTTCTGCAAATAAGTGTTAAACACTTTTTGACTTTTGGCCATCACGTGTGGGCACGTGATAAGCACTCATGCACTGATTTGTTAAGGCATTTATTAGGGGTCATGTGGTAACACGCGAGAGCGCCCAGAGACAACATTTCCTTTGCTTTTATTCTCTTTGTTTTAGAGGTCACGTGGGAGCACGTGAGGCATTGCCTCAAAGCTTTTTCCTTCTCATTTTGGGGATCTTTTCAGGGGCCACGTGACCTTAGTTCTTTGCATGCATGGAGATCTTTTAAGTCTTTATTTTTAAGAATTAAATTTTCTGTAGGGTTAAACCCTAATTATGATTTTGGAGGAATTAAATTTTTATTGTGAAAGAATTAAATTCTCTGTATAGGGTGAAACCCTAATTTCATTTTAGGAGGAATCAAGTTCATGCAAATTTGAGAGAATTAAATTCTCAATTAGGGTTAAACCCTAATTTTTTCCATCTTGAAGGAATTAAATTCCTATAATTTTAGGAGAATTAAATTCTCATATAGGGTTAAACCCTAATTTTATCTTGAAGGAATTGAATTCCTGTGAGTTTGAGAGAATTAAATTCTCATATAGGGTTAAACCCTAATTTCATCTTGGAGGAATTAAATTCCTATGGATTTGGGAGAATTAAATTCTCTAAAATCAATTCTCCCTCTAAGTCTTGGATCTGCATGGCAAAATCTCAACCCGATGAGAATTAAATTCTCAACCTATGGGGAGATTTGCTTCTGCAGATCTTCAACCAGAGGAAGAATTAAGTTCTTTTTCAGAAGAGTTAAACTTTTAGATTGAGAATTAAATTCTCTTTTTGAAGTTTTGATCCCTTTCCTTTTCTCACCTAGGGTTTTCTTTCTTTAGAATTAAATTCTCCTTTTTTTTCTCTTTGCTATTTGCCTTCAGAAATTTCAAGATCTCAAAATTCTCTCCCTTTCTTCTCCTCTTGGCTCCTATTTATAGGAGAAGGAAAAGAATTAATTTGTTTAGTAAATTTTTAATTGAAAGATTTTGTTTGTTTTACGTAACTAATGTGATCTTTTAAATCACTCAGTGAATTTTATTCACCATTAGATTTTTAATCCAAAAGATATTCTGTTTGTTATTCTTGATGAATTTTAGGGAAATCTTTCCTTGTATATCTTTCCACAAATTAGTGATTTTTAATCACCATTGGATTTTTAATCCAACGGCGCTCTATTTTATAGAGCACTATCTTTTTTGTTTGGAAAGATTTAAAGAAATATATTCCCAGTTTGGGTCTTTGATTTCCCTTAATTAGAATTTAATTCTATTATTTCAGAAGGCTTTTAAAAGTCTGTCACGTGTTGGCACGTGGTCCATTTATCTGATTATTAAATAGAATTTAATTCTATCAATTAAAGAGTTTAGGAACTTATCATATGTTGGCACGTGACCCTCTTGATTAAACATTTTATTCAGAATTTAATTCTGCCTTTTAACAGAGCTAAAGAATCATCACGTGTCAGCACGTGACCCTTGGTCACGTGTGAGCACGTGATGCCCCATTAGGGTTTTTCCTTAGTGTTTTATTATACCTTTAATTCTTTCAGTGGGTTTAAAGGCCCATCACGTGTTGGCACGTGACCCCACCGATTAATTATTTTCAATTATTTATTTTATTCAGTGCCTACAGGCTTTGCCTGTAAATGGTCACGTGTCTACACGTGATGCCCGGTCACGTGTGAGCACGTGATGCCTCATAACTTTTGATCCCGGATGAATTATGAGGCCCATAATATATCAAATCGAAAACTTTTTCGAGACTCTTTCGACACCATCTGAATTTAGCTGTTTCTCATTCGGGAGTTTGTCAAAATACAGCTCGGAAAATACTGGTTCGCATTTTCTTCCTTAGATTACACGTGCATAGCATATTTGCTCATAACTTTTGATCCCGGATGAATTATGAAGCCCATAATATATCAAATCGAAGGATTTTTCGAGATGCTTTCAATAACATTAGAATTTAGTTGTTTATCATTTGGGAGTTTGTCAAAATATAGCCCGGAAAATACTGGTTCACATTTTCTTAAACGTATCGCTGCCATTTGATAGCTTGGGCTCTTTTGCGAATTTTTTTTTGGCGGGAACAGACACTATGATGATCTTGGATCTACAGACTAATCTGTACCAGTGTCATCAAAGAACTGCTATCTGACGATATGTATAGTACCATCTAGGAGTTCTCGGCGAGTCCTGTTTAGTGTACCTATTCTCTAATGAGCACCTGTGTACAATCTTTGATGTCAAACACCAATGGTTATAGGATCGACCATCGCCCCCTATAGGGTCAAGAAACGTACACACTAGTCTACTCTGGAATATCGATGCCCTGTCTCGATACTCTCTCGACTAGGAACAATTAAAGGATGTGCTTGTGGACTACACAAGTCCCAGTAGTATGATCCGCATCATAGTCCTGGTAGTCAAGCAAACATCTTAAGGGCTTTATCAACATGTATCGGAGATATAGTATAATAATACAAGTGTACATGTTAAGATAAAGAGCAACCATATAGCATACTATCATGTCGAGCAAGAAAGTCTTCTATATATATGTCCAAACATCCACTATATCATACAATAATGGTCTCTAGAGCATAAATATTCCTAACAATCTCCCACTTGCACTAAGGCCAGTTGTTGTAGTATCTCATACCCAACATCCCAAAAAGTCTCTCAAACTGTGTCTGGGGGAGAGCCTTCGAGAGTGGATCCGCTACGTTGTCCTTCGTGTCAACTCCTCCGACCTCGATCTCCCGGCGATCTATTATCTCCCGGATCAGGTGATACCGCCTAAGAATATGTCTGGATCTCTGATGGGACCGCGGTTCCTTGGCCAAAACCACAGCTCCATTGTTATCACAATACAAAGGTATTGGATGCTCAATGGATGGAACCACAACAAGTTCAGCAATAAACTTCTTCATCCAGACAGTCTCTTTGGCAACATCGTTGGCAGCGATGTATTCAGCCTTCATCATCGAGTCTGCTACGGTATCTTGCTTGGAACTCTTCTAACATACTGCCCCTCCGTTGAGGGTGAAGACAAAACCCGAGGCTGACTTACTGTCGTCCTTATCACTCTGGAAGCTCGAATCGGTAAAGGACTCCACTTGGAGTTCTCCGTTACCATACATCAAGAACATTTCTTTAGTCCTTCTCAAGTGCTTAAGAATGTTTTTCATCGTTGTCCAGTGTTTCTCCCCAGGATCTGATTGATACCTACTTACCACACTAAGTGCGTAAGCTACATCTGGTTTGGTGCATAACATCGCATACATGATTGACCCAATTACAGAAGCATAGGGTATCCCTTGCATGCGAGCCCTCTCCAAATCAGTCTTGGGAGACATCTCTTTGGAGAGAGTGATTCCTGAACAAGCGGGTAAATTACCACGCTTAGAATTTTCCATACTAAACCTCTTTAGTATGGTGTCAATGTACCTGGATTGGGACATTCCCAACATCCGCTTAGATCTATCTCTATAGATCTTTATCTCCAGGATGTAGGAGGCATCACCTAGATCTTTCATGGAGAACTTTTGTGATAAGAAGAGGTTGACCGAGTGTAGCATAGGAACATCATTTCCTATCAAGAGTATGTCATCCACGTACAATACGAAGAAGACAACCTTACTCTCTACAACCTCCTGTATATACATGGTTCATCTACATTTTTGATGAAGTCAAACTCTTTGACCGCCACATCAAAACAGATGTTCCAGCTTCGCGATGCCTGTTTAATCCGTAGATTGATTTAAGTAGCTTGCACACCTTTCCACTACTCCCACTGTCTACGAAGCCCTCTGGCTGTGTCATGTACACGCTCTCTTCTAAATCACCAGTTAGAAATACGGTCTTGACGTCCATCTGCTTGATTTCGTAGTCATGGTATGCAGCAAAGGCAAGTAGGATCCTGATGGACTTAAGCATAGCCACTGGAGAAAATGTTCATCATAGTCGACAACTGGTCGTTGACAAAAACCTTTTGCTATAAGTCTAGCTTTGAAGGTCTCAACCTTTCCATCTACGCCAATTTTCTTCTTAAAGATCCACTTGCTCCTGATGGGTTTTACCCTTTCAGGAGCAACTTCCTGTTGGGTTCTGCCGGCGCCCTGGCCATCTACCGTGGCCGATGCGGAATAAAAACTGGCGTTTAAAAAATTTGGCGTAAACAAAACCCGCTCCAAGATCGAAACCATAAACCAATACTAGCAAATACAAAGAGCTAAATTACTAGGTTTAGAAATGTTATACCGAATGAACCAAGTCCTTTGGTCTTCTACCACCTTCATTAGCTCCTAAGGGCCCGGATCGAATTTGGTTGCCTGTCTTCCTCCATCGATGATGATCCACTCGAGGGAGAACGACGCAGGCTCTAGTCTCGCCAAGCGAGGCAATCGACGCTCCAAGATTGCTAGCAATGAAGAGTGGAGGTGTAGGAATGTCTCACTATATTTTTCTCTCATCACATGAGCTCAAATGAGCAACCCAAGAAGATGAAGAAGGAGGTGAGGAAAACAAGTGGCATGAGCAACTCAAGAAAATGGCTAAGTCTCTCCAAGAGAGTGAGTAAAATCAATTAATCAATCATAAGGATGGCATGTAGAGAATATTGCTAAGTCATTTGCAACCATGCAACTAAAATATCTCTTTCATTTTCTAATAAAATAAACAAGAGCCATACTTCTCTACATGCCTCACCATGCTCATGCCATCTCACCCTCTACCTCATTTAGAAAAACAAATGATTTTCTAAAAAGAAAATCATCTAAATGAGGTGTTCAACTTCTAGAAGCTATTCCGTATAAATACGGAATGCAACCTGGTATACGTATCGAAATACATATACGCTTATTCGTACAAAAAATATGAATAGCCAAGAGAGAAAATGAACAGCGAACAATAATACTAGAATACATACATAATATATATATATATATATATATATATATATATATATATATATATAAAATTAAATCAAAACCTGATTTAATAATCCGGCTTAATCCTAAGCCGCTAGTATTATCAACCGTCCGATTAAAATCTGTGTAGCCTGTACACATATTTAATCGGACACATGTATTTAACAATATACGTCATCTACACCATATCACCTGAACCGTGAAAACCCTCTGTGTGGGACTCTAAAGACTTGTCAATACGCTGGCTGTGGGTTTAACCACAAGCACGTCAGCGGCACTAGCTGTACGTAATGGCTATCCAGGTATTGAACGAAAGGAAGGACGACGAGCAAACTCATCCAAACCTACTGAGCATGTCCGTGACAATCTCTATACAGTTCGGTCTGTTTGTCTAAGAGTATTGCATATCGTGTCTAGGGGGTGGATAAAGTCAGACCCCTAATAACGCGATATTTCGTGTCGGTATTAAGCCTATCACCCACTGAGAAACTACTGATCCAAATTGGTAATTCTCGTCCACCTTGTCTAAGGATTTCTGGTGATGGCCACCCGTGCACAACGCGACATCTACCCCAATACCGGGAGAGATGAATCCCCGACGATCCGCTCACTGCCTCCATGTGGCTCGGGACTGTACCCAACTAAAACCTGTTTGCACGACTTCTTTGAGCCATGGTAGCGTAGTAATCAAAGCACAGTGGGAACCTACACGAAACAAATGACGATCTCAGGTCGACAGACTAACCTGTACTCATGTCACCTGGGAACTGCTATCTGACAATAGGCACAATACCAACTAGCATGTTCCCGGCGAGTCCGTCCAGTGTACTCATAACCCAATGAGCACCTGTATACTATCTTAGGTGACTAACTGACACCAATGGCTTGTGAGACTGGCCACCGCCCCTTGTCGGGGTCTCGATAAGTATACACTAGTCTACTCCGGAGTATCGATGCCCAGTCTCGATACTCCCTCGACTAGGGACATTTAAGGATGTGCTTATAGACCACCCAACTCCCACGTATATGATCGCCATCATAATGCTGGTAGTCAAGCAAGAATCCTATGGGCTTTATCAACATGTAATAGCGATCTATAATACCACCTAATGCATGTACATGATGATAAAGACAAATCAGATAGCATACTATCATCTCGAGTAAGACTGTTCTTCCCATATAGGTCCTCCTTCAATCATTACAATCGCTTGACTGTGATTCAATAATTGACTTGAGGGCACTATATCCAACAATCTCCCACTTGCACTAAAGGCTAATTATTGTGGTGTCGCATACTCACAGCCCGTGTGATACCGAATACTTAACTTCTCTACTAATTAGTCTCGTAAAGCCCGTTTGTGACACTATTGCGTTCGAGAAATAGCCTAAGTGAGTGGATCCGCTCCAGTGTTTCTATCTTTATCTCTCTATATCTCAATTTCGCGAAGAAAGACTATCTCCTGAAATGAGCAAAACCTGTCTTAGAATTTGTTTGGATATCTGATGGGACCCAGTTCATAAATGAACTCCAAATCCAATAAACTTCTTAGACTGTATCATCCACTAAATTTAATCAGTATCCGGCGCCATGCCTTCCACAGTATCCGCTTGGACCACCTGTCCAACATACTGCCCCTCAAAAGAGGGAAAACTATAACTCTGACAGCCTCTGTGTCATCCAAGTCACCTGGGAAGCCTGAAATGATAATCGCCTACCGAAGGAGGCTGCCGTTACCATATACCTAGAACATCCACTTATGTTCATGACTGCTTCCCATTGTTTCTCCAGTATTGGATTAATATGTACTTATTGCAGCCTATGTAAAATCAATATCTGGTGTTGCACTTGACATCTCATCATTGACTCAATTGCCTAAGCAAGTGATATGCCAATCATGCAAATCCCTTTTCTCATCAGTCAAGAAGACATCTCTTTAGAGAGGGTGACTCCATCACCTGCGGGTACACCACCATGTTAGGAGTCGTCCATTCTAAAATACTTTAGAAATACCCAAATTGGGACACTTCCCAAATCTAGATCCAAAACCATAGATCTAGTCACCAGAATCCCTGATATTTTATCCAGATTCTATGTGGAGAAACACCTTGTGACAACCATAGTATAACCGATCGTAGTATAGGAAGATCTCTTCCTATTTAGTGCATGTCATCCAAATACCAGGACATCACTCCCTACTACCTTCTTACCAGATCCATCTCTTATTCTGATGAAGTTTCTATGACTGTCACATTAAAAATAGATGATCTATCTCCGCTATACTTGCTTTAGTCTATAAATAGACATAAACTACTTACCCACTATGCTTCCGCTGCTCTCACTGACTACAATAATCTTCTGGCAGAGTCATATACACGTGCACTTCTAAAACTAATTTAGAACGACGTTACACTCATCCTCCTGCCAGACTTCATAGTCTAGAACAACACAGTGGCAAGTTTGGGTAAACAAGAACCTCCCTGTCACTGTCTCTAAGAAGACCGAAGTACCTCTCGGGTGTCTGAGGTTACCCACCAAATCTGCGGAGTGGCTAATGGACCGTCGAAACCAATTGATTTTTTAGGTTCTATTAAATTTTCAGTAATCATTTGTGGTTCTGGAATCACTTCCAGTTCTACCATACTCCCACTAATGTTTTTTTGAAAAAGAATCCATTTTACTAAAACTGATGGCGAGTCAAGAACAATATGACTATTGATCTTCCAGATGGTAGAATGTTAACTCTCGTCAAAGCCCGGGATAACCCACAAACTGCCATTACTGAAACGTGCCTTGAGTTTGTCCAGATTCTGGTTTTAAGCATCAGGCGGACAACTCCATATACCTTAACATTGTTAAGATATGAATCCATTCTATATATCCAATATAGAAACTAATGCACTAATTTAATTGGAACCAGATTCAAAATACATGCTGCTGTCTCCAGTGCATATCATCTAAATGGAAGGAGTCCAAGCAATATTACTCATCTAGGAGTGCATCCACATATAAGTAACCAGAGAGAGGAGCAAGTTCTCAAAACTATTACTTACAATGGAATACCTAACACAAGTATCTACATCTTCGATCACCTTGAAGAATCCTGATACTTGCAACATATGGTTCTCTACTTTATTCTTATACCTATAACTTTTCAAAATTTGGACCCTGTATTTCAACGAAATACTTGTCTAAAACTAGAGAAGTCATGAGTAAATAGAATATAGTACGAGTACCAACCCCTTTGTCCTAATGGACACTGGACAGTATACAATACTTTGTATAAGTCCCCTGAGTTTAATAACTCAAATCCTGTGCTTCGTAGGTTGAAAACTGTGCTGTAGTTAAGAAGAATTATATTGTTGTTGAATACTCCTTACCTAACCATCAACTGATATAGGTAAATGTCATAGACATAATTTCAAAAATTTATATCTCACTTTATAAAATAAACGTACAGATATATCAATTTGAAATTGGTGCATAACAACGGATATTCAAAACCAAAAAATTGCCGTCAGGCAAAATCCAGGTGATTTCCTCAAATATCACCAATTAGAAAGAATTCCGATATATTGAGGATATAATCACCCAATTCCCAATATCTTACTCCCACTCATCATATGTAACACCATACAGATGTGAGAATCAAGTTTGGTAAATACATACCCTGGAGTCAGAATCTAATTGGGAAAACTGTTTTCAATTAACACTGCACAGTGAAACTGAAATATGAAAATGTTTCGAAGGGGTGGCCGGATATTCCTAGTAATGACTCTTCCACTATCCAGATTCATGACAGTAACCGTATATTTCCTTGTCCTCACTCTAATCCCTTTATATGTCTGTACTTCTTACCTTCTGTACACCACACTTAGGCTAATTGGTTTTCTTCCTTCCCTACTTTTCGACACCTGCTTATGGTTTGGAAGAAGACTATCTAATAAGTGCAATAGGTGTGCTCTCCTAATACCAGGAGCCCTTGCAACCTGAGAGAAGGTAAAGAGAAAAGACAACTGAATAATCCTTATTCTATTTCTCCTGAACCGGAAACCATCCTTGAATTGGAACAACTTCCTTCGAGTTCGTATGTAACTATACGATGTCATATCCAATCAATATGGATCTTCATAGCGATACAGAGTGTTATGGAGAAATGCAAAGGAGAAATAGGAGTGGCAGGGGTATACACGGCTTCGTCGTGAATGATAGTATTCGCAACTTTCTTTGCCCTCACTCTAATCCCTTTATATGTCTTTACTTATTACCTTCTGTACACCACACTCAAGCTAATTGGTTTTCTTCCTTTCTTACCCTTCGGCACCAGCCTAAGGTTTGGAAATAGACTATCCAATAAGCGCAATAGGTGTACTCTCCTTATACCAGGAGCCCTCGCAACCCGAAAGAAGGTAAAGGGAAAAGACACTGAATAATCCTATTCAATTTCTCCAGAACCAGAATCCATCCTCAAACTGGAACAAGTACCTTCGAGTTCGTATGTAATTATACGATGGAATATCCAAGAAATGTGGATCTTTGTAGTGATACGGAGTGTTCTGGAGAAATTCAAAGGGGATATAGGAGTGGCAATGATATATGCGACTAAATGACAATCCAAAAGCCAAAGTGTTTTAAGAAGGTTCGGTTAACTTGGTTCATGAGTTTTAGTTTGAGGACGGGTCATGGTCGTAGCCAGAGAGAGAGAGAGAGAGAGAGAGAGAGAGAGAGAAAAGAAACACTCAGCATGCACTCTAACCTAGATTAGATTGGTTAATCAGTTTATCTAATCAAGATGTCTCCCACTATTTCCTCGAATTCTCCTTCAAACCCTAGAGGAGAATTAGTCGGGATCATCTAAAATTACCTGATGAGTAACACCTACTCATCAGTGGGAATCAGGATCCGACTATCATCGCATGATAACTTGATGGAATCCACTCAAGTCACCACACTCCAGAAGGTATGCGCATGCATGGTAAGTTTCCTGTATGTTTGAAACCCCCGATGTGGTTTTTTCCCAAGCGCTTATGACCTTAACTTTGGCCAACAAATCATAACACGCAAGTCAAGTTCTACCTGTCATTATCCTGATTGATTTAGACCCACCCGCACACACCCTTGACTTTGACCAACAAAGTGGTATGACTGTCCTAAACCAATGCATATCCATGCGACGGATAAGCAACACACAGCTACCATTCACGATGCCTTGACTTTGGCCAACAAACGCCGCACGAATACTATGTGCTACTTATCCGAAACGACGGAGGGCTACGGCTGGTTTTTGGCAAAAATCCTTTAACGTAATGAACTTGATATCGTTGAAGGAATCCAAGTGGTTTTTCAAATATATAGTGGCGCAAACTTTTGCTAAAGAGGTCACTCCCGGTGAAGGGATCTTGGCTCTTTCCTCATCGAATGAGCCGCAGGATATTCCAAACTGAATACCACGATGCAAAGCAAAAGAATTGACTATAGTGAAGTTATTACAATGACGTAAACTTTCGCTCAAGAGGTCACTCCCTGTGAAGGGATCTCGGCTCTTGCCTCGTCGAATGAGGTGCTGGATATTCATAACCGAATACCATTGTGCAAAGCAAAAGGAAACGTATGTAATGACTGTTTTTAAAAAACTTGGTTCCAACAACATCATATAGGTTTGTTTTATCCTTGCATTGATCAGAATCAATGCAGTCCCATCAATTAAAAATATTACACGAGATAAAAGAACGAAAATAAAATATACGTATATGCCATCCGCATTCGCCACCGGGCCCTGTCACACCCGTTAGGTTACTTAACTAACGGCAGAGCGAGGGTTGGACTAGCGCGGGTGCAAAACATTTACAACATCTACTAGTATATATAAATATATATATAATATTCGTCCCAGGCATGCTATAAAGCAACATCACAGAATCTCAGCAAGCAACACAGAATGATGGATAATCTTGGAGCCACGGGTTTCACTTGAGCCGCAAATAAGACCCGACGTTCCCTGTCATATGGATAGCCTGTGCAATGAAAACCTAGACCCCTACGAGAGCGACAAGTTACCTGCCAATCCCAGAAGTGAGGCAACCCCAATCAATAACGTGAATGGGCCATCCAGCACTTCACGGAATCCGGTAACTTGAGCACCCCTCCGTGGGTCAACCTATTGTCACGACCCGAAGGTACGGAACATGACTGGCACTTAAATTACGAAACGTCTAAAGGCATAATGTAATCTAAGTAAGCCAAAGCCCAAAAATCTAAACCGTTTAAAAGCAATAGAGTGAAAGAAAACTTAACTTAAAAAAGCAATTTTAGGAAAATAAAGTCATATTAAAAGAATTGTAAAACATCAAATTTTCCCGAAAATTTCGGCAGAGTCTCCTTTGTAAATACTGGCCCCCAAATAGGTACATCATATGAAAATACATAAGTAAAGAATAACAGCATCCCCAAGCGGGAGCTAGCTCTTTGCCAAAGACAGAATCATAACCACACGCAATATATATATCATAATATGAAATCAACATTTAAAAGCAAGAGTAAAAAAACCAAGTATAAAGTTGGCTCACATGAGCTCGACGCCAGAAATCAGAACACACACACACACACACACACACACACACACACACACACACACACACACACCAACGAACCTCATAAGCTCACAGCCTGGGTCCAATATATGAAGGGTAGATGGAGTATACTAGATACAAAATAATATACATGATGGGAGCAAAAGAATATCCTTAAAACCCACCTACGAGCAAGCTGCAAGTCGCTGCAAATGAAGCAAAAGAAGAAGTACGCCCGCCGCTACTATGCCGACGGGTCGGACCTGCAAGATACTGCGGCACAACGGGGGTGAGTTGCCAACTCGTAAGCAGTAAGTAACATCTAATAAGGCTATCGTAAGCATGCACGCAAATGCGTCACATCCTACATATCTCAATACGATGCGATGCACTAGTATGAATGCAACATGGATGCATAATCAAACACGAAACTTGAATATATCTGGTATGAGAAAATCTGTATTCTTATCTTAGAAAAACATCTGTGCAGTAAACTGAAGTGTTATCAAGGAAAATCAACAGAAAATCTGTATCAAGCATCCACACAATATATGTATATCCCAATATCCCAATGTCTCAATATCTCAATAACTCAATATCTCAATGTCTAAATATCTCGGGCTCCATCAGTCCGGATCGGCCTATATCATCAAATCTCATGACTACGGTTGGTATCCTACGGATATCCTCCGCGTCAAACATCACTGGTCGGTAGTGCTCCCCTGCTGGGCTCAACGCCTTTCTATACGATCTTCTTGCCATGAGGTACCGTACCGGGTCCACCATGTACTCGCAGACGGTGCATCCCCCTCCTCGAATCGGGTATATGATACAGCTCAAGAACCGAGAAAACTCATGGTGAACTCCACACACATCATATCATGAGAAAACTGCAAATTTCTATTTTTAAAATGATAATAGGTTATAAAATTCTTGCAATTTTCCCCAAAATCCAGAAATCTCATCAATACTGAAATCTCCAAGAAGAATCACAATATATGAGCATGTTGGAAATGATGGATTTCTATGATATCGAGAACATGCGATGCGATGTATGACTAGAAAACTATGTATGAATGATGATGCAATGAAGTATATATATACGACTAGCAATTCTACGTATCCATCCTGATGAAATGAATATATACAACTACAAGTTACCTATCGTATATGATGTAAAAGCTCAGATACTAATTTAAACAGGTTATATAGTGTTCATGACATAGCAATTACCAATGGCGTGTGTGTGCACATAAAATAGTGCACGTGCGGTATGGACCAATGGTAATGGTGCAAGTGTCCTATGAATAATATCATATGTATATAAGATGATGCAATGCAATGAGATGAATGACTAGGAGACCACGCATATAAATACAAGCACTACTAGTAATCCTAACTATCGGGCGCCTCACGCCATCCAGACGACCCCCCCATAGATGTGTACATCTACTCACTGGGACGCCTCGGCTAAACTGATTCGATCACAGCCTTTCCTTTCCGCTCCGCGTCCAACGTCTCTGCAACCGGTCCTATAATCATACACAAGTAAATAAGATGATAGATATATAAATAGCCGCGGACACAACGATACAAGACAACCAATGTGCACTAACCAGACGCGCACGCACTTGGTGCACAAAACGCGCTCGCGACAACGCCACAAACTACAACTAGGGGTCGCTATACGTGACAACCACCATGCCTAGAACCCGATCGTACCAATCGCGCATACACAACACATTATATATCATAGGAAATGGATTGTAGATCACCACAACCTCAAACTAAATTAAAATCTATTTATTCTAAAAACCTAGTAAGCAAACAATTTAGGATTTTGGTGCAAAACTTCATGGATTAGCGACCTAATGGCCACAATCACAAGTGAACATTCTAATTAAGCCACTAGATAGCAAACTACACTTAGCTAACTTAGTAAGGATGGTTAAAACCCTAACTCTAATTCAAACCCTTTTCTTTAAAAACTCAATTCTTGCAATTAGAACCAAATTAATATCTAAATAAGTTAGATTAAAGTAATTAACCAACAAATTAACCATAGGGTTAAGATTTATACCTCAACAATTTTAAGATCTAACTTGCAAACTTAGCCTCCCCAAATGCTTTCTTGCTCCTAGATCCAAGCTAGTTTAAGCAAGGAATAATGGGTGAAGATTTAACTATGAATTAGTGAGAATTTGTGATGGAAAATTGAGGATTTTTGAGATGAGATGAGATGGTGAAAATAGGGGATGGACTGCAGGTTGGGCTCGGCCAAGTGGGGAGAGAGGGAAGGTGAGTGAGGTGAGTGCGTGTCAAGTCAAGAACCCCCCCCATTATCTCATCTATTAATTCCTTTTCCTAATTATTTTATTTTTTCCTAATAAATCCTAGAATTCTCTAGAACCATGGAGAACTAATTAAAGAAAAAGTAAAGAATATGTTACCATCTAGCTATTTAGTTGTCATGGTGCACTAATGTACTTAACCCATTCTAATTTATAATTAACACTAATTAAATGTATAAGTGAAAACTTAGAATAGTATTTAAAAATAATTAATTAAGGAAAATATTTAAGTAAACTAGCAATTAATAAAAGACTAATTAAATACTAATACTAGCAATTTTATAGCTAAAATAGGTATATTTAAGTCTATGTGGAAAAAATAATTTTAACTAAGTTTTACGGAAAACACGAGTTATATTACCGATTATCGGACAATTAACCTCAATGATTTTTAAAACGTTACAATTTTCCCCCTTAAGGAAATTCGGTCCCCGAATTTAAAATCTAACTACGCTTATCTTCGAAGAGATGAGGATATTTCTTCCTCATCTCGTCCTTGGCTTCCCACGTGACCTCTTCGCTACTCGGGCCACGCCAAAGAACCTTTACAGACGGTATGACCTCGAACCTCAGTCTCTTCACTTGCCGATCCAGAATGACTACCGGCTGCTTGGTGAAAAAAGATCACACTCCAACTGAATTGTCTGGTGCTGAATCACGAGAGAGGGGTCATGAAGGTACTTACGGAGCATCGATACATGGAACACGGGGTGAACATCTGGGAAGCTGAGTGGAAGAGCCAAACGATAAGCAACGGTGCTGATACGCTCGAGAATCTCAAAAGGACCCACATATCTGGGATTAAGCGTCCCTTTCCTTCCGAATCTCATTACGCCCTTCATTGGAGAAACCCTCGGGAAAACATGATCACCAACTGTGAACTCAAGTCTGCGACGGCGATTGTCAGCATAAGATTTTTGCCTGCTCTGGGCCGCTCTCATCCTATCCCGAATCAGCTGGATCTTTTCGGTCGTCTCCTGCACAATCTACGGTCCCAAAATACTGCTCTCACTGAGCTCTGTCCAACAACCGGGCGATCGACATCTCCTTCCATATAACGCCTTGAAGGGTGCCATCTGAATCGTCTCCTGGAAGCTGTTATTATAGGAGAACTCTATCAAGGGCAAATGACGATCCCAGCTGCCACTGAAATCTAGAACGCAAGCTCGGAGAATATCCTCAAGAGTATGAATAGTCTGCTCTGACTGACCGTCGGTCTGCGGATGAAAAGCTGTACTGAAACCCAATTGGTGCCCCCAAAGTCTCCTGAAGTTTCTACAATAGTCGGCTGGTGAACTGGGTGCCTCTGTCGAAAACAATGCAAGTCGGAACGCCATGTAGTCGCACAATCTCATCAACATATATCTGAGCATACTGAACGAATCCGAAAATGGTCCTTACTGGCAGAAAGTGAGCTGCTTTCGTCAATCGGTCTACGATCACCCAAATAGAGTCATACCCTCGACTGGTCCTAGGTAGACCCACGATAAAATCCATAGAGATTTGCTTCCATTTCCACTCAGGAATGGGCAAAAACTGTAACTCTCCTGCTGGCCTCTGATGCTCGGCCTTGACTTGCTGACAAGCCAAGCATCCCGAAACACAATCTGTGACATCTCTCTTCATCCTTTCCTACCAGTAAATGCCTCTCAAGCCATGGTACATCTTGGTGGAACCGGGATGAACACTATATACCAATCGATGTGTCTCCTAAAAAATCTCGCGTCTCAGTCCCTCGGAATATGGTACACATAGTCGAGTCCCAAATCGTAGTACTCCCTGATCATCAATCACGACCTCTGAATCTCTGCCCTGTCGAACCTGCTCCATGAACTCTGACAAACGAACGTCATCGGACTATGCCTCACGGATATGATCATGTAACTGTGGTTGTGCACGGACATGGCACGTTGTCCCCCGGTCGACGTAAACTCGAACTGTACTTGGCTGTTAAATGGAATCTTCTAATCTACCATCGACTGTCTCTGAATTGCGCTCAAACATGACAAGTTACCTCCGGGCCTCCGACTCAAAGTGTCTGCGACAACATTCGCCTTGCCCGGATGATAAAGAATCTCGCAGTCATAGTCTTTTACTAGCTCCATCCATTGGCGCTGTCTTAAATTAGATCTCGCTGCTGAAAGATATACTTTAAGCTATTGTGGCCCGTAAATATCTAGCACGACTCGTCGTAAGTAGTGTCTCCAGATCTCGAGTGCAAAACTCACCGCAGCCATCTTTAAGTCATGAGTGGGATAGTTCTGCTCGTGCTTCTTCAACTGCCGAGAAGCATCGCAATAAACAACAAAACCGCCTAATCCTGAAGGCAAAAATAATACTGGTGCAGTCGTCAAACGAATCTTCAACTGCTGAAAGCTCTGCTCGCCTGCCTCGGCCCATAGAACTATCCCTTCCGGGTCAACCCGGCCAACGGTTCAGCTATACGAGAAAAATCCTAAACAAAGCGTCGATAATATCCGGCCAAACCGAAAAAGCTACGAACCTCCATCACTGGTACAGGTCTGGGCTAGTGCTGAATGGCCTCGATCTTCTTCGGTTCCATACATATACCATCTCTCGTAACTACGTGACCCAAGAAGTCAACACCATCCAACCAGAAAAAACACTTGGATAATTTAGCGAATAGTTGGTGCTCCCTCAAAGTCTGCAACGAAATCCTCAAATACTGCCCAGGCTCCTCTCGGCTCCAAAAGTATACTAGGATGTCCTCTATGAACACGATGATAAACTGATCAAGAAACAGCCTGAATATACGGTTCATCAAGTCCATAAACGCTACCGGGGCATTGGTGAGCTCGAACGACATCACCAAGAACTCATAACGCCCGTAACATGTGCGAAAAGCAGTCTTCGGAATATCATCCTTCGGAACCCGCAACTGATGGTAACTTGATCGCAAATCAATCTTCGAGAAATTTCCCGCCCCTTGGAGCTAATCACATAAGTCGTCGATGCGAGGTAGGGGATATTTGTTCCGCACAGTAACTCGATTCAACTGATGATAATCAATGCATAATCGCATACTGCCGTCCTTCTTCTTGACGAACAGAACAGGAGCACCCCAAGGTGACACACTCGGACGAAGAACCGATCCAACAAATCTTGCAAATGATCCTTCAGCTCTTTAAGCTCCGCCGGGGCCATCCGATAAGGCGGTATAGAAATAGGCCCCGTGCCGGGGATTAAGTCAATGCAGAATTCAATATCGTGCTCTGGCGGCAACCCAGGCAACTTGTTAGGAAAGACATCTTGAAATTCCCTCACAATCGGGACCTGGTCCAACGGGACCTTTGCAGCTCTAACATCGAAAACATACACCAAGAATCCTTGACATCTTTTTCTCAAAAGCTGATTGGCGCGAAGAGAAGAAATCAAGCTGGGAAGAGTGGCGCTAAGGTCTCCCTGAATAACAAGAACCGGTATACCCGAGAAAACTAAATCTGACTGCCTTCTAATGGCCATCCACGGACGCATAACACGTGGCTAACCAATTCATGCCCAGAAGAACTTCGAAGTCAAATATATCGAGAAAAAATAAAATCAACAGAAGAATCCTTATCTCCAATATGAACAAAACAAACATGGACGAAAAACATATCGAGCGACAAAAGACTACCCTATGGGAGAAATCACAACAAGCGGCTAATTTAGTAAGGACTACTATCGGCTAAACCTCGATACAAAATATGTGGATACCATTTCAAACAACACTAGAAAGAAATACGCATCGGAAGAAAACACCGAAAGAATACCTGTCACAACGGCGTTGGATGCCTGCGCATCCAGAGGAGTTAAAGCGAACACTCGGCCTGTCCCCCACTAGTAGCCGGCTGTCCACTGCCTCTGCCACCACCGTCTCCCGGAAAGAACCTATCACGGCGTCTACCTATTGCGCCACGGTAGCGCCCCGGCCGTCTACTCGAGGCCAAAATGCGGAATCAAAATTTTTTCTTATCTTTAACCGGCGCTACCGCGGACAATAAAACCCGGATCATGACCATTAACCAAATGCTAGCTAACAAAAGAAGGGAAGAGAGCTATACCAAGCGATCCGTGTCCTCCGGTCTTCGTCTCCACTCCGATCTCCCGCGGAATCTCTGTCCGTCACCTCCTCGTCGAAAAGGGCACCACGTAGCCGGATTCTTTTACGGGCTCCCACCTCTGGACCGAGGCAACTCGGGCGCGAAGTTGGCTACCCGACGTGTCCAAGTGTACTGTAGGTTGTAGTGTAGTAGGTTGTCTCTTTTGGGGTTTATGTTGCCATTGGTGATGGAGGAATGAGGTTAATGGTGCTTTCATTTTTTCCAAACAAGAAGAATGAGATGAAGAAATGTGTGCCACCACAAAAATGAAACTCTCTCTCTCTTTTCCCAATATGTGGCCGGCCCCTCTTATCTCAAAATGGTGGAGGGAATCTCAAAACAAGAAGGAAGGTGAGTGTAGGAGAAGAATAAATGTGACCACACCCAAAACCATGATAACAAAGTCATCTCAATTTCAAATCCTTTCTCATCTCAAAAAGCAAAGGAAAAGACTAATAAAGAATCTCATCATGATGAAGCTGCAAATGCAAGAAACCCCCTTCCACAAAAGTTATTTGCAAACTTGCAAATAACCTCCTCCATCGAAAAGTCCGGCCGAGAAGGAACAAAAGAAACCGGCCGGAACAGAATGCAAACTGGCAACCTCAGAAAACCGATCCCGTAATAAATTACAGGAAAAACCCCGCTACTGCATATACATGCCCGCATTTGTATTCCCACCGAACACAAATGCAAAGAGACAAAGTCTACACTTTTTAATACTAGGATCCGGCTTAAGCCAAAGCCGGCTAGTAAAAACCGTCCGATCACGATCCGTGCAATACCGCACGTATCTGATCGAACCCTGCCATATCTCCATACGGCCTCTACAGCATTTCGCCCGAAACTTGAGTAACTGAGTGTGGTGGACTCTAAAGACTCGTCAATACTATGGCTGTGGATTTAACCACCAGCACGTCAGAGGTATTAGCCATACGTGACGGGCTACCAGCTATTGACCAAAAGGGACGTCGATGAGCGAACTCATCCTGACACCCTACTGAGCCTGTCAGTGACAACATCCGTATAGTCCGGTCTATTCGTCTATGAGTGTCGCATGGCGGGCCTAGGGGGTTGGTAAAAGTCAGATCCCCAAAAGCGGTACAAGTCGTGTCGGAGTGTAGCCCAGAACACCCTGAGATACTACTGGAATACCTACCAGTAAATCTCCTGCCTCGGCCGAGGGCTTTGTGTAATGGCTCTCCTAGACACAGCGCGACCTCACCCCCAATACCGGGAGAGTCGAACCCCTGCAGATCCGCTCACTACCTCCATGTGGCTCGGGACTGTACCCAACTAAAACCTGTTTGCACGACTCCTTTGAGCCGTGGTAGGGTAGTAATCAAAGTACAGTGGGAACTCACACGAGACAAATGACGATCTTAGGTCGATGAACTAACCTGTACACATGTCACCTGGGAACTGCTATCTGACGTCTGGTATAATCCCAACTAGCAGGTTCCCGGCGAGTCCTGTCCGGTGTACTCATAACCCAATGAGCACCTGTATACATCTTAGGTGAACCAACTGACACCAGTGGCTTGTGAGACCGGCCACCGCCTCTCGTCGGGGTCTCGACTGTATACACCAGTCTACTCTGGAGTATCGATGCCCTGTCTCGAAACTCCCACGACTAGGGACCTTTTAAGGATGTGCTTATAGACTCCAGCTCTCATGTACATGATCGCCCTCATACTGCTGGTAGTCAAGCAAGAATCCTAGGGGCTCTATCAACGAGTAATAGCGACGCGTAAGGTCACCTAAAATAGTACACGATGATAAAGAGAAACCAGATAGCATACTATCATCTTGAGTAAGACTGTCCTACTGGGATAGGTCCTCCCCAATCATTGCAATCACGTGCCTGTGATCCAATAATTGACTCTGAGGGCACTATCTCCAACAATCTCCTACTTGCACTCAAGGCTAATTATTGCGATGTCGCATACTCACAGCCCGTGTGATACCGAACACCCAACTCCTCTACTAGTCAGTCTCACAAAGCACGTTTGCGAAACTATTGCGTTCGAGGAATAGCCTCAGTGAGTGGATCCGCTGTGATGTTTCTTTCTATGTCTCTCTATATCTCAAGTTCGCGGAGAAAGCCATCTCCCGAAATGAGCAATACCTGTCTTATAATGTGTCTGGATGTCTGATGGGACCTAGCTCATAAATGAACTCCAAATCCAAACTTCTTAGACTGTATCGTCAACTGAACTTAATCAGTATCCTGCGCCATGCCTTTCCCTCAGTATCCACCTGGACCACCTATCCAAAATACTGCCCCTCATCAGAGGGAAAACTATAACTCTGACAGCCACTCTGCCATCCAGGTCACCTTGGAAGCCTGGAATGATAACCGTCTCCTAAAGGAGGCTGCCGCTATCAAATCCCCAGAACATTCACTTATGTTCTAAAGCTGCTTCCGATCGTTTCTCCAGGATTGGATTAACATCAACTTATTGCATCTACTGCAAGAACAACATCTGGTGTGGTACTTGATATCTCATGATTGACTCAATTGCCTAAGTAAGTGATCTGCCAATTATGCACATCCCTCTCTATTTTAGTCTATAAGACACCTTTAGAGAGGGTGACTCCATCACCTGCAGGTACACTACCGTGCCAGGAGTCGTCCATTCTAAATACTCATAGAATGCTGTCTAAGTACCCTGATTGGGAAACCACCCAAATCTAGATCTAAAACCATAGATCTAGTAACCAGAATGTCTGATATAATATCCAAGTCCCATGTGGAGAAACTACTGTGTGACAACCAAAGTATAACCGATCGTAGTATAGGAATATCACTTCCTATTCTGTGTATGTCATCCAAATACTAGGACATTACACCCTACTACCTTCTTAACAGATCCATCCCCTATTCTGATGAAGTCAAACCTATGACTTCACATCAGAAATAGATCTATCTCCGCTATATCTGCTTTAGTCTATAAATAGACAAAAGCTACCTGTCCACCAATGCTTCCGCTGCTCCCACTGACCATGACAACCCTCTGGCAGAGTCATATACACGTACACTTCTAAAGCCAGTTTAGAATGACGCTATACTCATCCTCCTGCCGGGTCTCACAGTCTGGAACAACAGCAATAGCAAGTCTGGGTAAACAAGAACCTCCCTGCCACCGTCCTTGAGCATACCGAAGTACCTCTCGGGTGCCTGAGGTTACCCACTTTATCTGCGGAGTGGCCAATGGAATGTCAAATCAGATTGAATCTTTAGGTTCTTATCAAATTTTCAGTAATCGTTTGCGGTTCTGGAATCACTTCCAGTTCTACCATACTCCCACTACTGTTTTCTGAAAAAAATCCATTTCTTTTAAAATTGTGGCGAGTCAAGAACAATATCACTATTGATCTTCCAGATGGTAGAAAGTCAACTCTCGTCATAGCCTGGGTCAACCCATAAACAGCCATTACAGAAACGTGCCTTGAGTTATCCGGAGTCTGGTTTTAAGCATAAGCCGGACAACTCCCCGTACCTTAACAATGTCAAGGTATGAACTGTTCTATATCCAATACAGAAACAGAGGCACTGATTTAATTGAACCAGATTCAAATCATGCAGCTGTCTCCAGTGCATGTGAACTAAATGGAAAAAGGCCGATCGGCATTACTCAACCTAGGAGTACTTCCAATTATGAGTAACCTGAAAGAGAAGCAAGTCCTCTTAATCATTACTATCAACTGAATACCATACACAAGTATCTACATCTTCGATCACCTTGAAGAATCCCGATACTTGCAATACCTGGTTCTCTACTTTACTCTTATACCTATAACTTCTCAAAATTCGGACCTTGTGTTTCTACGAAACACTTGTCTAAAAACTAGAGAAGTCATAAGTAAGCCGAATATAGTACGAGGACCAACCCCTCTGTCCTAATGGACACTGGACAATATACAATACTTTATACAATTCCCTTGAGTCTAATAACTCATTCACTGTGTGTCGTAGGTTGAAAACTGTACTTATGGTTAAGAAGAATTACACCGTTGTTCAATGCTCCTTACCTAACCATCCACTAATATAGGTAAATGTCATAGACATAATTTCAAAAAGGTATATCTCACTCTATGAAAATAGATGTACAGATATATCAATTTGAAATTGGTGCATAACAACGGATATTCAAAACCAAATATTTGCCGTCCGGCAAACAGCCCAGGTGATTTCCTCAAATATCACCAATTACAACGAATCCCGATATAATGAGGATGATCACCCAATTCCCAATAACTTACTCCCACTCATCATCTGTAAAACCATACAGATGTGAAAATCAAACCTGGTAAATACATACCCTAGAGTAAGTATCTAATCGGGAAATCAGTTTTCTTTAACAGTACACAGTGAAACTGAAACATTGAAATGTTTCGATGGGGTATCCGTGTATTCCTAGTAATGCTCTTCCATTATCCAGATTCACAACTGTAACCGTATATCTCTTTGCCACCTCTCCAAATCCCTTTATATGTCTTTAGTCATTACCTTCTGCACACCCCTTTAGGCCAAATGGTTTTCTTCCTTCCCTACCGTTCGACACCAGCCTATGGTTTGGAAGAAGACTATCCAATAAGCGTAATGGGTGTACTGTCCTAGTCCTAGGAACACTCGCAATGCGAGAGAAGGTGAAGATAAAAGACAACCGAATAAACCTTATTCCTATTTCTCCTGAACCAGGATCCGTCCCCGAACTGGAACAAGTTCCTTTCGAGTTCGTATATAACCATACGATGGAATATCCAATATACCGTGGATCTTCGTAGTGATACGGAGTGTCCTGGAGAAATACAAAGGTGATTTAGGATTGGCGAAGAAATACTTGGTTTGGTCGTGAATATCAGTCGCAATTTACTTTGCCCTCTTACTAATCCCTTTCTTTGTCTTAACTTAATACCTTCTATACACCGTTTAAGCTAATTGGTTTTCTTCATTCCCCTCCGTTCGGCACCAGCCTAAGGTTTGGAAGAAGACTTATCCAATTTGTGTAATAGGTGTACTATCTCCTAAACCAAGGACTACTCGCAACCTGAGAGAAGGTAAAAGGAAAAGACAACTGAATAGTCCTATTCGCTTTCTCCAGAACCGGAAACCATCCTCGAATTCCTTCGAGTTCGTATATAACCATACGATGGTTTTGTCCAATGGAAGTGGACGTTTGTAGTAATACGGGGTGTTCTGGAGAAAAGGGTAAAAGTAGGAGTGGCAATGAGGTCTGCAACTCTGACAATCCAAAAGCCAGTGTTTAAGAAGGTTTGGTCAACTTGGTCACTGAGTCATAGTCAAGGGTCGAGTCAATGGTCGCTGCCAAAGAGAGAGAGAAAAGAAACACTTAGCGTGCACTCTAACCTAGATCAGAATGGTTATCACTTTATCTAATCAGGAAACCTCCCACTGTAACGTCAAATTCTTCCCCAAACCTGAAAGAAGAATTAGTCGGGATCACCCGAGGAGTAAACCAACTCATCAGTGGGAATCGGGATCCAACTATCATCGTATGATAACTTGACGGAATCCACTCAAGTCACCACACTCCAGAAAGTATGCGCATGCCTGGCAAGTTTCAGTTTCTTTAGAAACTCCCGATGTGATTTTTACCTCTAGGACCCAAGTGACCTTGACGGAGTCAACAAATCAAAGAGTCCTAGTCAAGTTCAACCCGTCATTATTTGGATTGCATTAAACCCACCCGTACGTGCCTTTGACGGAGTCAACAAGGCCGCACGACTGTCCTAACCAATCCCATTTATGCAACAAACAAGCACCACTTAGCTACCGTACACTACGCCTTGACGGAGTCAACAAACGCAGCACGAATACTAAATAATACCCGTAGGAAATGACGGAGGGCTACGGCTGGTTTTTGGCGAAAAACCTTTAACGTAATGAACTTGATATCGTTGAAGGAACTGCATAGCCTTTTTATAAAAAATATAGTGACGAAAACCTTTGCTAAAGAGGTCACTCCCGGTGAAGGGATCTCGGCTCTTTCCCCGTAGAATGAGGTGCAGGATATTCCAACTGAATACCACGATGCAAAGCAAAAGTAATCGGCTATAGTGAAGTTATTGCCCTGACGCAAACTTCTGTCCAAGGGGTCACTCCCGGTGAAGGGATCTCGGCCCTTACCTCGTCGACTGAGGAGCAGGATATTCCAACTGAATACCACTATGCAAAACAAAAGAGAAAGTCCTTGCAATAAAAACTTTTTGAAAAATGTTCCAACAACATCAGAATAGGTTTGTTTAACTTGTCTTGATCCGAATCAACGCAGTCCCATCAATTGATCACACCAAAAAGAACGAAAATAATGACGTACGTATGCCATCCGCATTTGCCACAGGGTCCCGTCATCACCCGTTAGGTTACTTAACTAACGACAGAGCGGGGACTGGACTAGCGCGGATGCAAAACATATACAACATCTACTAGTATATATATAATATATAATATTTCGCTCAAGGCATGATAAAATGCAACATCACAGAAATGTACAGCATCACAGAACATTACAGATATCTGGAAGCCCCGGGTTTCACAGAGCCGCTGCTGAAACCCGACGTTCCCCTGGTCGTGTGGATAGCCTGTGCAATGAAAATCCTAGACCCCTACGGGCGCGGCAAGTCACCCGCCAAAACCTGAAGCGAGGCAGCCCCCTTCAGCAACGTGAATGGACCACCCAGCACTTCACGGAATCCGGTAACTTGGGCACCCCTCCTGGGTCAACCTGTACCCCCTACGAGTGCGGCGAACAGCCCGCCAATTCTAGAGTAAAGCCCCCTCCGTCTCAATGCCATGAGATGCGGGCTCGTTGCCCTCTAGAACCCGGCTATCCGTGCACCCCTCCGTGGGGTAATCCTAGTACAGAAAGTAAAATATACATACAACGGGTACACCGACCTCGACCCGGTCGTGCCCCAAAAGAATAATACAAGCAGGCAGTGACGACAGTCCACAGGTCGGACGCTCGCCCCGCAATATCAAATGTACATATAAAACAAAACTGTACTAACATTGCATCCAGGCTATCCCCCACGACCAATCCGCAACATCACAGCACAAACACAGAACATCAACGTGAATGCCACGTTCGCAAATCCGTCTAACTGGGCTATAGCAGTTAGACAGGATTTACCGATCAAGTGACATTCACGGTCGCAGATATAATGTAAATACAGTGAACTAATGTGTTTAAAATATCCAATCGATCAAATTTTACCAAGTGGGCCCCAAGCATTACTGTAGCACATAAAGAAATTCTGGGCCCAAAAAGAATATACCAAAACCCCTATTTTCAGCCCAAAAGCCCACTGCAAAAAATTGGTGAAGTGAAGACTCAATACTGCGGCGGAACCGCGGCCAAATAGGGGTTATGGCCGCGGTTCCGCGGTCGTATGGAGGGATCACACTACCAAATTTTCACAGTGTTCTTAGAATTCCATGTATATCATTCTGCAACAACCTGAAAAATTTTTGGAGCTAAAAAAATTTCGACAGAAAGCACATGGAATGAAAATGCGGTTTTGGGATAAATGTTCGATCGAAGTTTTAAACACACTAGACCAAGCTAGACTAGGTTAATGGCGTGGCTCTGATACCATGTTGCGCCACGGCAGCGCCCCGGCCGTCTACTCGAGGCCAAAATGCGGAATCAAAATTTTTTCTTATCTTTAACCGGCGCTACCGCGGACAATAAAACCCGGATCGTGACCATTAACCTAATGCTAGCTAAAAAGAGAAGGGAAGAGAGCTATACCAAGCGATCCGTGTCCTCCGGTCTTCGTCTCCACTCCGATCTCCCTCGGAATCTCTGTCTGTCACCTCCTCGTCGAAAAGGGCACCACGTAGCCGGATTCTTTTACGGGCTCCCACCTCTGGACCGAGGAAACTCGGGCATGAAGTTGGCTAGCCGACGCGTCCAAGGGTACTGTAGGTTGTAGTGTAGTAGGTTGTCTCTTTTGGGGTTTATGTTGCCATTGGTGATGGAGGAATGAGGTTAATGGTGCTTTCATTTTTTCCAAACAAGAAGAATGAGATGAAGAAATGTGTGCCACCACAAAAATGAAAATCTCTCTCTCTTTTCCCAATATGTGGCCGGCCCCTCTTATCTCAAAATGGTGGAGGGAATCTCAAAACAAGAAGGAAGGTGAGTGTAGGAGAAGAATAAAGGTGACCACACCCAAAACCATGATAACAAAGTCATCTCAATTTCAAATCCTTTCTCATCTCAAAAAGCAAAGGAAAAGACTAATAAAGAATCTCATCATGATGAAGCTACAAATGCAAGAAACCCCCTTCCACAAAAGTTATTTGCAAACTTGCAAATAACCTCCTCCATCGAAAAGTCCGGCCGAGAAGGAACAAAAGAAAACCGGCCGAAACGGAATGCAAACTGGCAACCTCAGAAAACTGATCCCGTAATAAATTACAGGAAAAACCCCGCTACTGCATATACATGCCCGCATTTGTATTCCCACTGAACACAAATGCAAAGAGACAAAATCTACACTGTCTAATACTAGGATCCGGCTTAAGCCAAAGCCGGCTAGTAAAAACCGTCCGATTACGATCCGTGTAATACCGCACGTATCTGATCGAACCCTGCCATATCTCCATACGGCCTCTACAGCGTTTCGCCCGAAACTTGAGTAACTGAGAGTGGTGGACTCTAAAGACTCGTCAATACTATGGCTGTGGATTTAACCACCAGCACGTCAGAGGTATTAGCCATACGTGACGGGCTACCAGCTATTGACCAAAAGGGACGTCGATGAGCGAACTCATCCTGACACCCTACTGAGCCTGTCAGTGACAATATCCGTACAGTCCGGTCCGTTCGTCTATGAGTGTCGCATGGCAGGCCTAGGGGGTTGGTAAAAGTCAGACCCCCAAAAGCGGTACAAGTCGTGTCGGAGTGTAGCCCAGAACACCCTGAGATACTACTGGAATACCTACCAGTAAATCTCCTGCCTCGGCCGAGGGCTTTGTGTAATGGCTCTCCTAGACACAGCGCGACCTCACCCCCAATACCGGGAGAGTCGAACCCCTGCAGATCCGCTCACTACCTCCATGTGGCTCGGGACTGTACCCAACTAAAACCTGTTTGCATGACTCCTTTGAGCCGTGGTAGGGTAGTAATCAAAGTACAGTGGGAACTCACACGAGACAAATGACGATCTTAGGTCGATGAACTAACCTGTACACATGTCACCTGGGAACTGCTATCTGACGTCTGGTATAATCCCAACTAGCAGGTTCCCGGCGAGTCCTGTCCGGTGTACTCATAACCCAATGAGCACCTGTATACATCTTAGGTGAACCAACTGACACCAGTGGCTTGTGAGACCGGCCACCGCCTCTCGTCGGGGTCTCGACTGTATACACCAGTCTACTCTGGAGTATCGATGCCCTGTCTCGAAACTCCCACGACTAGGGACCTTTTAAGGATGTGCTTATAGACTCCAGCTCTCACGTATATGATCGCCCTCATACTGCTGGTAGTCAAGCAAGAATCCTAGGGGCTCTATCAACGAGTAATAGCGACGCGTAAGGTCACCTAAAGCATTACACGATGATAAAGATAAACCAGATAGCATACTATCATCTTGAGTAAGACTGTCCTACTGGGATGGTCCTCCCCAATCATTGCAATCATATGCCTGTGATCCAATAATTGACTCTGAGGGCACTATCTCCAACACTACCTAACCGCCTCTGAGCTGGCATACCGGTATGAATCCGCTTCGGTCCAGAAACAATTGAAGTCTCATAAATGCGCTCCTCCAACAGTAAGGTCGTGTCCATAGCAGCGGCGTAAGTGTCAAAATGCTGGGCGCCGATAGCAAGAAATAACTGCATGCCCAATCCCCGCACAAACTTCTTTATCCGTTTCTCTTCAGTGTCCACCAGGTAAGGAGCATATCGGGACAACTAAGTAAACTAGATATCATACTCGGACATTGCCATCCCAGGAGTCTTGCGCAAAGACTCAAAACTATGAGCTCGAGCATCTCGAACGCTCTCCGGAAGGAAACGAGCAAGAAATACAGCTGTGAACTCATTCCAAGTTATAGAAGGTAGACCTGCAGCTCGGCCTCTCTCGACTGACTCGCACCACGTCTAAGCAAGACCTTCTAGACAAAAACTCGCAAGCTCAACCCATCTCTCGTCAGAACATCTCAGCGAACGACAAATCCTAGCCATCCTGTCGAGGATTGCCTGCGGATCCTCCGCTGCATCAGTGCCGGTGAAAAATGGAGGCTTCAGTCTCCTAAACTCCGGCAAGGATACGGAAATAATCTCGGTAACAACAGGAACAGCTGCCTGAGCAGCAGGTACAATCACAGTCCCTATAGTAGGAGGGACATCATCGGCTCTCAGAGCTCGGCTAGCCTCAACTAACGATCCAACCATCTGTCGCAAGTCCTGAATACTCGACTCCAGCCTAGCTATCCGGCCTAGAAAAGGCGGATCAATCTGTCCCTGAGGGGTAGGCGTACCGCCATGATCGGTCCTCGTCTCAAACGAGCCTGCTCTAATCTCATCCTTGGCGGCAGCCCTCGGGCCCTCGTAATCTTCGGCGGCATAGTGGCTGGAACAAGAAACAAGATTGATAGGAACATTGTAATTGAATCAAGAAGATATATGGAATCAAGGAAGAAAATACAAGCAAATATATATCCTAAGGTCACTTAGGCGGAGTATCGTATCGTAAGTATGCCGCGGAACATACACACGCTACGTCACTCAGCTTAAGTCACCTACTCTATCTACCAAGGGTCATCCTACATTCAGAAAGGTAAAACCTATCGCTCTGATACCAACTTTGTCACGACCCGAAGGTACGGAACGTGACTGGCACTTAAATTACGAAACATCTAAAGGCGTAACGTAATCTAAGTAAGCCAAAGCCCAGAGATCTAAACCGTTTAAAAGCAATAGAGTGAAGGAAAACTTAACTTATAAAGGTGATTTTAGGAAAATAAAGTCATATTAAAAGAATTGTAAAACATCAAATTTTCCCGAAAATTTCGGCAGAGTCTCCTTTGTAAATACTGACCCCCAATCGGGTACATCACATGAAAATACAAAAGTAAAGAATAACGGCATCCCCAAGCGGGAGCTAGCTCTTCGCTAATGGCGGAATTACAACCACACGCAATATATATATATATATATATATATATATATCATAATATGAAATCAACAGTTAAAAGCAAGGGTAAAAAAACCAAGTATAAAGTCGGCTCACACGAGCTCGACGCCAGAAATCAGAATACACACACACACCCCAACGAACCTCACAAGCTCACAGCCTAGGTCCAATATATGAAGGGTAGATGGAGTATACTGGATACAAAATAATATACATGGTGGGAGCAAAAGAATATCCTCAAAACCCACCTACGAGCAAGCTGCAAGTCGCTGTAAATGAAGCAAAAGAAGAAGTACGCCCGCCGCTACTATGCCGACGGGTCGGACCTGCAAGATACTGCGGCACAATGGGGGTGACTTGCCAACTCGTGAGCAGTAAGTAACATCTAATAAGGCTATCGTAAGCATGCACGCAAATGCGTCACACCCTATATATCTTAATACGATGCGATGCACTAGTATGAATGCAACATGGATGCATAATCAAACACGAAACTTGAATATATCTGGTATGAGAAAATCTGTATTCTTATCTTAGAAAAACTTCTGTGCAGTAAACTGAAGTGTCATCAAGGAAAATTAACAGAAAATCCGTGTCAAGTATCGACATAATATATGTATATCCCAATATCTCAATGTCTCAATATCTTAATATCTCAACGTCTCAATGTCTCAATATCTCAATGTCTCAATATCTCGGGCTCCGTCAGTCCGGATCGGCCTATATCATCAAATCTCACGACTATGGTCGGTATCCTACGGATATCCGCCGCGTCAAACATCACTGGTCGGTAGTGCTCCCCTGCCGGGCTCAACGCCTTTCTATACGATCTTCTTGCCATGAGGTACCGCACCGGGTCCACCATGTACCCGCAGACGGTGCATCCCCCTCCTCGAATCGGGTATATGATACAGCTCAAGAATCGAGAAAACTCATGGTGGACACCACACACATCATATCACGAGAAAATCGTAAATTTCTATTTTTAAAATGATAATAGGTTTATAAAATTCTTGCGGTTTTCCCCAAAATCCAGAAATCTCATCAATACTGAAATCTCCAAGAAGAATCATAATATATGAGCATGTTGGAAATGATGGATGTCTATGATATCGATAACATGCGATGCGATGTATGACTAGAAAACTATGTATGAATGATGATGCAATGAAGTATATACATACGACTAGCAATCCTACGTATCCATCCTGATGAAATGAATATATACAACTACAAGTTACCTATCGTATATGATGCAAAAGCTCAGATACTAATTTAAACAGGTTCTATAGTGTTCGTGACATAGCAATTACCAATGGCGTGTGTGTTCACATAAAATAGTGCACGTGCGGCATGGACCAATGGTAATGGTGCAAGTGTCCTATGAATAATATCATATGTATATAAGATGATGCAATGCAATGAGATGAATGACTAGGAGACTACGCATATAAATACAAGCACTACTAGTAATCCTAACTATCGGGTGCCTCGCGCCATCCAGACGATCCCCCCATAGATGTGTACATCTACTCACCGGGACGTCTCGACTAAACTGATTCGATCACAGTCTTTCTTTTCCGCGCCGCGTCTAACGTCTCTGCAACCGGTCCAAGAATCACATACAAGTAAATAAGAGGATAGATATATAAATAGCCGTGGACACAACTATACAAGACAGCCAACGTGCACTAACCAGACGCGCACGCACTTGGTGCACAAAACGCGCTCGCGACAACGCCACAAACCACAACTAGGGGTCGCTATACGTGACAACCACCAAGCCTAGAACCCGATCGTACCAATCACGCATACACAACACATTATATATCATAGGAAATGGATTGTAGATCACCACAACCTCAAACTAAATTAAAATCTATTTATTCTAAAAACCTAGTAAGCAAAAACAATTTGGGATTTTGGTGCAAAACTTCATGGATTAGCGACCTAATAGCCACAATCACAAGTGAACATCCTAATTAAGCCACTAGATAGCAAACTACACTTAGCTAACTTAGTAAGGATGGTTAAAACCCTAACTCTAATTCAAACCCTTTTCTTTAAAATCTCAATTCTTGCAATTAGAACCAAATTAATACCTAAATAAGTTAGATTAAAGTAATTAACCAACAAATTAACCATAGGTTAAGATTTACACCTCAACAATTTTGAGATCTAACTTGCAAACTTAGCCTCCCAAAATGCTTTCTTGCTCCTAGATCCAAACTAGTTTAGGCCAAGGAATAATGGGTGATGGTTTAACTATGAATTAGTGAGAATTTGTGATGGAAAATTAGGGATTTTTGAGATGAGATGAGATGGAGAAAATGGGGGATGGATTACAGGTTGGGCTCGGCCAAATGGGGTGAGAGGGAAAGGTGAGTGAGGTGAGTGTGTGTCAAGTCAAGAAACCCCTCCATTATTTCATCTATTAATTCCTTTTCCTAATTATTTTATTTTTTCCTAATAAATCCTAGAACTCTCTAAAACCATGGAGAACTAATAAAAGAAAAAGTAAAGAATATGTTACCATCTAGCTATTTAGTTGTCATGGTGCACTAATGTACTTAACCCATTCTAATTTATAATTAACACTAATTAAATGTATAAGTGAAAGTTTAGAATAATATTTAAAAATAATTAATTAAGGAAAATATTTAAGCAAACTAGCAATTAATAAAAGACTAATTAAAGACCAATACTAGCAATTTCATAGCTAAAATAGGTATATTTAAGTCTATGTGGAAAAAATAATTTTAACTAAGTTTTACGGAAAATACGAGTTATAATACCGATTATCGGACAATTAACCTCAACGATTTTTAAAACGTTACACCTATACCCCCTACGAGTGTGGCGAATAGCCCGCCAATTCTAGAGTAAGGTCCCTTCCGTTTCAACGCCATGAGATGCGGACCCATTGCCCTCTAGAACCCGGCTATTTGTGCACTTCTCCTTGGGGCAATCCTAGTACAGAAAAGAAAATAATATGTATAAGGGTGACATTGACCTCAACCCGGTCGTGCCCCAAATAAATAATATACAAACTGGTAGAGACAACAGTCCACAGGTCGGACGCTCGCCCTGCAATATCAAATGTAAAAATGAATCTGAACTGAACAACTATTATTGCACCACTGGCTATCCGCCACGACAATCCAACCACTACCTCAGCACAACACAGAATATCAACATGAATGTTATGTTCGCAAACCCATCTAAAAGAACATATAGCAATTAGACGAGTTGTACCGCTCTAATGACATTCACGGTCGCAGATAGTAATGCAAGCACTGAAAACATTTAAACAATGTTAAAAATAGCGACTACGAAATACTCCGTATTGCCTGAAACAAAAGATAACATAATATCCAACCCGGGCAAAAACAAATAATACCTGAGAACCAATATTCCAGAGACCAGAACACCCAAAAAATTTCAAGTTCCAAACCCCTAGGAAAACCTGTTAGCCTAGGGGCCATTACTGTACATGCGATGTATATTGTAGTGGATGCTTGGACATATATAGGGAGGACTTTCTTGCTCGATATGATAGTATGCTATCTGGTTGCACTTTATCTTAACATGAACACATATTGTCTCTCTCTATTACATGTTGATAAAGCCCTTAGGATGAGTACTTGACTACCAGAATTATGATGCAGATCATACTAGTGGGGACAGGGTAGTCGATAAGTACATCCTTCAAGTGTTCCTAGTCGTGGGAGTATCGAGAAAGGGCATCGATACTCCAGAGTAGACTAGCGTATACGCTTCTTGACCCATATGATGGGTGATGGATGATCCCATATCCATTGGTGTTTGACATCAGGGAAGGTATACGGGTGCTCAGTGGAGACTGGGTACACTGGACGGACTCACCGAGAACTCCTAGATGGTATTATACGTATCGTCAGATAGCAGTTCTCTGGTGACACTGGTACAGGTTAGTCTGTAGACCCGAGGTCGTCATAGAGTCTTGTGTGATTCCCACTGTGCTCTGATTTCCACCATACCGCGGTCAAGAGATCGTGCAAAAAAGTGGTTTTTGGGTACAATCCCGAGTCACATGGAGGCAATGAGCGATAGGAGGGGTTCCGTCTCTCCCGGTATTGGGAGTTGATGTTGTTCTATGCTCGATTGGCCATAACAGGAAATCCCTGGCCAGAGTTGCTGAGATTTACTGGTAAGTTTTATCAGTAGTTTCTCAAACCGTTACGGACCTTACATCGGCATGACTTATCAGGCTATTGGGGTCTGACGTTATACCACCCCCAGGCTGTGATATGCGACATATCATACGAAGAGACCGGACGGTACGATAGTGTTACTGATTGGATTCGCAGAAGTAAGAGCAGAATTGCTTGTTGATCTTCTGATCGCTCAATACCTGGGTGGCCGTTACTTTTGGCAGACCGCTTGCGGCTTGTGGGTGTTTGATATGATCATCACCTACTGCCGGCGTATTGACGATTCTTTAGAGTCCTACACAGAGGTTTCCTGGCTCAAGCGAAATGGAGTAGGAGCACATATGTGATATGTGCGGGACCGAGATTAATGCGTGTATGTGATACCGTATTTCATTCTCACGATATGTGATATCGGTCGGTTATATATGATACAGCCGGGTTATCGGATCAAGAGTTGATTCGATAAGTTGATTCATATAATATTAGTCGGTTGTATATAATATAGTCGGATTATTAAATCAAGAGTTGATTTAATAATTTAATATATAATTATATATTTGATATATTACATTATATTAACTAGTAGTAGCTTACTTAAGATTTCTTTTCTCACATTTGATACACTTTACATATATGTGATATATGTATTGTTTTCTTTTGACACATAAATATATCATGTGTCATACTAGGTAACACTTGCAACATAGTTAGTATGAGACTCACACCATGCTAGGTTAAGTTAGGGTTTTATTTGTCTTATTTTAAACATTTGGATAATGAGTCATGGTTCAAAGCTTGTAGAACCTTGTAGGTTTTATTGACTAAGTCCACTTGTTTGTCTAGCTTAAGATATTTGTTAACCCAACCCTTAACTCATAGCTATGGTTTATTCTCTACATGAGTTAGGCATGCCACTAGCTCACCATGGTTGCAATTCTAACCTCACTCTCTCATGAGTTTCATTGCTTCTTCTTCTTCAACAAAAGAAAAAGCTTGCTAGGGTTTTTTCTTTGTGAAGATTTAGTGTGAGAAAAATAAATCTAAAGTGAGCCCACTTCCTACTTCATCATTCTCTACTACTTGACATTTAGTATAGGGTGTTTGCTTTACTAATCTCACCACTAGTGAAGAGATAGCTTGGGTTAGTGTCTTCTCGACGTAGATCATCTTCGGCCTCGAAGACTTCGATGCAAGCTTGTTCGTTTCTTCATGGGAGCCTCTCTAGAGTCCGGGAGTTCGTGATCGCAGCGAAGGGACTACTACATGGAGCTATTGAAGTGAAGGACCAATCTAAAAAGGTTGTATTCCTTGTTCACATTAGATGTAAAGTGTTTACATTATGTTTCGTCGGATTTTCTAGTAGCGATTCTAGGGTTAAGGTTTACTAGAACGACAAATTTTTAAAATTGGCATGGACGATACCTCCCGAAAACTTGCTGCTGTGCTAGGCAACCCAACAGTGGTATCAGAGCCATGCTAGAAAATTAGACGATGTTTGCTAGGATTATGAAACCGAAACTATTCCGAAACACCCGATACGAAAACTTAGTTTCTGCCGAATTTAAAAAGTCTTCAAAATTTTTTTTAAACAACTGCAGAATGTTGTATGAGATATAACATGAACACTGTGAAAATTTGAGGGGGTTTTGTGCAAATTTGGCCGGCCACATTGATGCTAAAACCGGCTTGCTCAGTTTTTTAATGGAGTTCATGCTTCAAATTTTCACTGTGTTCCAGTCTCTGGGTTTTAGGATTTCAGGTGTTGTTTGTTTTTGCTAAATTTTCATGTGATGTTAACTTTCTGCAAAAGAAACTCAGAGTGTTTCGTAATCGTAATTCTAACATGTATTCGGGTTATTTAGACGATATTAAAAAGTTCGAACGGATATCAATGACTCAATTTTTCCCCGCTGGAAAGTTTTCAAGAGTTGGATTTTTTCCGAGTTTAAAATTTTCATCATGCAAGCGATTCTGTGGACCCTCTAGAAGAACGAAACCCTAACTCGATTATGTGACTGTCAGAACCGCCATCAAACCCTAGGATTTGTGGTAGTTCAGCGGTGCCACATATGAGGCATTGGTTGACCCTTCTACGGCTGGTTCATAGGTGCTGTGGCGTCTTTCTGGGTACTTTTTTTTAACTCCGCTCAAGTGTTGAGCTTGTTGGGAAACTTTGGGTGCTTGATTATTCGATCGAAAAGTTTAACTCCGTTTAGCTATCTGTGATTGTGATACAATATTTGGAATCCACAAATAGTTATGAGATAACTAGTTTGAATTTTATAAATCTAGCAGTTTAGTCTCAATTGATCGGTTGCCACGTGATTTTGATGTTGATCAAAAGTCCGTCGCAATTACGTAGTGTACGCGGATACTCGCCGGGTAACCTTAATAGATAGCCACGCCCCATAGCCCCGACCAAGTGACTGTAGGAGAACCCCATCGCCAAAAGCATCTGTTCGGATGCTTGCGGCTGCGGTGTTCCACCTTAGTGTACTTCGTCGACGGCATCGGAGGGTGCGACAGTCTACTAAAGTTTCCGACGAGCATTCGATCAGGTTATTGGGAATATTGTTGAATTACCCGATTGGTTACTTGAAAGTGTTTTCAATATCGAGACTAAAATGCGGGGTTTATAATTGTTAGGCATGTGATGTCTAAGGAATTCATTTGGTTAGGCATGAAATCCATAGTATGTGATGCATTGGGTTTATGTGTCTAAAGTGGTTGCGGATTCCAACTGTTGTAGTTTTTCACTTTCTTTTCTACGACCGTAAGTGTAATATATGGTGTATCGTCGGTTTCGTTACTATATGCCAACGACAATTGGGATACGCGTATTTACTTACGTTGATGACATGTGATGTTATGTGTTGCTGTGATATGTTATATTGGATCGTCGTGTTTTGAATAGCCGGGGGTTTTATGTGAGATGAGGGTCTTTATTTTCATTCATGTAAAATTCATTTGTATGTAATATTCTTTTATTGGGGCACTTACGGGTTGAGAATTATGTCACCATTGATGTATATTATTTACTTTTCCGCATTAGGATAGACCCAAGGAGCGGAGCACAAGTAACCGGGTTCTAGGGTCCAGTAGGAGACCATCTCGAGGAGTCGAGACCGGGTCTCCTAATTCTAGAATTGGAAGGGTTGCTTGCCGCTCTCGTAGGGGTCTATGGGATGTGTGTTTGGCTATTCATCACGACCGTGGAATCCGCGTTTTTACTGGCTTAAATAAAACACGGAATTCCTAGTATATCCAATATTTCATATGTGATTCTTCTGCTGCTGATTTTCTGTGATGTGATCACTTGATATGTTCTGAGACGAATGGCTATATTATATATATGAGATATAATAAATATTGCTGCTTTCGTTTCTTATATGATACTTAGGAAGCATAATCTGATGGGAATTCATTAATGAGATTAACGAAATAAAAGAAACCTAAAGATGTTGTAGAAACTTGTTTTAAAAACTGGTAGCTCTAGTTCTTGCTTTGCATAGCGGTATTCCTTGTAGAATATCCAGCACCTTATTCAATAAGGAAAGAGCCGAGATCCCTTCACCGGGAGTGACCTCTTTAGTGAAACTGGCACATGCTACAACTCACTCGGTTTGTTTTTTGATTGCTTTTATAGTTTTTTGCTTTGCATAGTGGTATTTATGAAATATCCTGCGCCTTATTCGATAAGAAAAGAGCCGAGATCTCTTCACCGGGAGTGACCTCTTTAGCAAAACTAGTAAAAGCCTCAAAACACTCCTTTTAAAATTCACTCGATTCTACAATGATATCAAGTTCATTATGCTCATGGTTTTCTTAAAAACCTGCGTAGGCCTCCGTCATTTCAGATAAGTATTACTTAGTATTCGTGCTACGGTAGTTTGGCCTCCGTCAAGGCGTAGTGTACGGTAGCTAACTAGTGCTTATCTGCTACATTAGATGAGATTGGATTAGGGTATTCGTGCGACTTTGTTAGCCTCCGTCAAGGGTCGTGCGGGTGGGTTTAATTCAATCATGAAATGTATGGGTTGAACTTGACTAGCAGCCTATGGTTGTTGGCCTCCATCAAGGTCATAGGACGCTAGGGGTAAAAACCATTATCGGGAATTTCAAGTGTTGAAATTTGCAATGAGATTGCATTCCTTCTATGAGATAGTTGGATCCCGATACCCACTGCGAGTAAGAGTTACTCCTGGGGGAGTTTTACACATTACAATTAGCCGATCAAGTAGGTGTCTAGAAAGGTGTTAACGGGGTTATGCCCCTGGGAAAACGAGGTTTATTTTAATTAGGTCCATGCGAAAGAACGGGGAACCTCCCTCAAAGTACTGACACTGGCCTGGCCGAAAGATTGGCGAACTTGTAGGGTGTAATTAATCCAGGCTAGTCTTACCTTTTAGGGTTTGAAGGTAGATTTGACTAAAACAGTGGGAGCCATCCTGATTAGATAAACTAATAACCAATCTAATCTTGCAAGAGCGCACGCAGAGTGTTTTCTTCTCTCTCTCTCCTGGTAGCGACCATGTCACGCCTTAATCAAGATAATAATATGGATGCATTGACCGAACCTGCTTATTATACTGAGCTAGGGAACGTTGGTTCCGCTCAATCTTATAATTGTTATAAGTCCGAGCAGAAAATATGGGAATATCCGGATTCCTATGCCACCCAATCGAAGAAAATGCATGTTGATGCATATTCTTCGGGTGTCCTTATTACCGAGAACTGTTTCTCAGTATTCTCTACGTCCTAGGTATGTGATACCGCATCAGGATCCCACATATGTAAGAGTTACATGGGCTACAGAAAGGTAGAGAACTGAGAATGGGTGATATGTTTCTAAGTGTTAGAGAATGGTGCAATTGTTGCAGCCAAGTCTGTTGGCAGATATCACCTTGTATTAGATATATTGATTCTGAACAAATATTATTAGATATTGAACCTGATATACAACATTACATCAGATTCTTTATTAAGTTAAAGAAGGACATAATTCTGTATAAGGGATAATGTTGTGAACATTTTCCTGAATCAAGAGTTGATTCGATCAGAAACGTTACATAATAGCATATACGTTCTAATTCAAACCACAGTTCATAGTATATAGAACACACACAAGAGGAGTAGTTCAGAAATGAACGGATCCTTCTTGAGGTATTGTAGACTAGGTCATATCAATGAAACACGACCAGCTAAGTTACATAAGGATGGATATGAGAATCTGTTCGAATTTTCATCTTATGCTACTTTCCAGTCTTGTCTCAAAGGTAAAATGACCAATACTCCTTTTACTGGAAACAGAGAAAGAGTTAGTGAACTCTTCGGACGCATACATGATGATGTATACGGTCCTATGTCTACAAATGCTAAGGTTGGTTCTTGATACTCCATTACATTCATCGACTATCTCTCAATATTCGGACTTGTGCTCCTATTGAAACATGAGTCTGAAACTTTTGAGAAATTCAAGGAATATAAGCTTGAAGTTGAGAACCAGATGGGTGGAAGTATTAAAGTCCTTCGATGTGATCGAGGAGGAGAATACTTAGGCATGGAGTTCCTGGATTATTTAAAGGAGAATGTGATTCTCTCTCAGCTTAATCCTTTGAGTACACCATAGCACAACGGTGTATCGGGGCGGAGCTATCGCACCCTATGAGATATGGCGCGCTCTATGATGAGTATTGCTGAGTTACCTATTTCCTTTTGGTGTTATGCACTTGAGAAGATGCATACCTATTGAATGGGGTTCCAACCAAATCTGTGCCTACCACTACATATGAGATATGGAATGGAAAGATACCATGTCTTAGACGGGTTAAGATATGGGATTGTCCGGCTTATGTTGAAAAGCAAAATCCGGACAAGTTCGATGCAAGGTCAGTTCTGTGTAAGTTTGTTAGGATATCCCAAACATTTGCGAAGGAATATCTTCTACCACATTGAGGAGCAAAAGATGTTTTGTTTCTCAGCATGCCACCTTTTTAGAAAAAAGGAATTTCTTGTGAAGAAATTTCACAAGAAATTAGTGGTCATGAGGTAGAACTGGAAGGAGTTCCAGCTAGACAAACTAACAGCTGATGATTTGGTGAATCCAAAAGATTCAATAGTCTCCAACGAATCCCAGCCTCTCCGCGAATTTGATAGGGTTCCTCATCCATTTGAGAGATACTACGGTCTTCTCGATGACAGTGGGAGCAAGGATTGCATCATGGTAGATGATGGCCCAACCAGGTTCAGGCAGGCCATCACGAGTGGGGACTTTATGAAATGGCTGAATACTATGCGATCAAAGATGGAATCCATGTACACCAACAAAGTATGACTTTGAATGTTGCACCTAACGGGGTAAAACCCATCGGGAGCAAGTGGATCTTGAGAAGATTCTTGGTGTAAATGGAAAAGTTGAGACTTTCAAAACTATGCTTAAGTCCATCAGGATCAATGAAAGCATCGCGGAGATGGAACATCTATTTTGTTGTGACAGTCAAAGAGTTTGACTTCATCAAAATGGTGGATGAACCTTATATATATAAGAAGGTTGTAGAGAGTAAGCTTGTCTTCCACGTATTGTACGTAGATGACATACTCTTGATAGGAAAGGGTTTCCTATGCTACACTCGGTCAACCTCCTCTTATCACGAGGATTCTCAATAGAAGATTTGGATGATACCTACTACACTTGTGGATTATGATCTATGGTGATAGATCTAAGTGGATGTTGGGAGTGTCCCAAATCCAGGTACATAAACACCATACTAAAAGGGTTTAGTATGGATGATTCTAAGCGTGGTGGTTCACCCACGTACTCATGGATCACTCTCTCCAAAAAGATGTCTTCCAAGACTGATTTGGAGAGAGCTCGCGTGCAAGGGATACCCTATGCTTCGGTAGTAGGCTCTATCAGAGTATGCGATGTTATGTGCCAGACCAGATGTAGATGACTCACTAGGTATAGTGATTAGGAATCAATCGGATCTTGGGAGAATCACTGGAAAGCCGTGGAGGACATTCTTAAGTACTTGAGAAGCACTAAAAGAAAGTTCTTGGTTCAAGCTTCCAGAGTGATAAGGTCGACTGAGAGTCAGTCACAGGCATTGTCTTTACCCTCAGCGGAGGGACGGTATGTTGGAAGAGTTCCAAGCTAGATACCGTGACATACTAGACGATAAAGGCTGAATACATTGCTACCAATGATGCTGCTAAAGTGGCTGTCTGGGAATTTCTTGTTCATGAGATGAACAAGGTTCCTACCATTGAGTGTCCAATAACTGTTATTGTGACAGTAATGGAGTTGTGGCTTTGGCCTAGGAACGAAGGTCCCATCAGCGTTCTAGACATATTCTGAGGCAAGTATCACCGGATCAGGGAGATGGATGATCTCCAAGGGATCGAGGATAGGAGAGTAGACACGAAGGATAACACATCGGATCCACTCACAAAGGCTTTACCCTCAGAGAGACTTCTATGAGATGGTTGAGTATGAGATACTACAACCACTGCTATATTGTTGGGTATTGGATACTACAACAGGTGGCCTTAGTGCAAGTGGGAGATTGTTAGTTATATGTATGCCCTATAAGCCATTACTGTACATGCAATGTATATTGTAGTGGATGCTTGGACATATATAGGGAGGACTTTCTTGCTCGACATGATAGTATGCTATCTGGTTGCACTTTATCTTAACATGTACACATATTGTCTCTCTATATTACATGTTGATAAAGCCCTTAGGATGAGTACTTGACTGCCAGGATTATGATGCAGATCATACTTGTGGGGACAGGGTAGTCGATAAGTACATCCTTCAAGTGTTCCTAGTCATGGGAGTATCGAGACAGGGCATCGTTACTCCAGAGTAGACTAGCGTATACGCTTATCGACCTATATGATGGACGATGGATGATCCCATATCCATTGGTGTTTGACATCAGAGAAGGTATACGGGTGCTCAGTGGAGACTGGGTATACTGGACGGACTCGCCGAGAACTACTAGATGGTATTATACCTATCGTCGGATAGCGGTTTTCTGGTGACACTGGTACATGTTAGTTTGCAGACCCGAAATCGTCATAGAGTCTTGTGTGATTCCCACTGCGCTCTGATTTCCACCATACCACGGTCAAGAGATCGTGCAAAAAGGTGGTTTTTGGGCACAGTCCCGAGTCACATGGATGCAATGAGCGATAGGAGGGGTTTCGTCTCTCCTGGTATTGGGAGTTGATGTTACGCTATGCTCGATTGACCATAACAGGAAATCCCTGATAAGGGTTGCTGAGATTTACTGGTAAATGTTATCGGTAGTTTCTCGAACCGTTATGGACCTTGCATCGGCCTGACTTATCAGGCTATTGGGGTCTGACGTTATACCATTCCCAGGCTGTGATATGCTACATATCAGACGAAGAGACCGGACTGTACGGTAGTGTTACTGATTGGATTCGCAGGAGTACTGTTAGTGTATATGCCCTAGAGGCCATTACTGTATCATACTAGTATGTATATTACTTGATGGAAGCTTGGGATATTCACAGTTGTATAGACAATCTTGCTCAATATAGTAGTATGCTACTTGGTTTGTCTCTGCTTTAATGTGTACATGTGTGTTTCTTTTATATCACCTATACGCATTAGTAGAGCCCTTAGGATCTTTGCTTGATTACCGGCGTTGTGATGGTGATCGCACTCGTGGGGGCTGGGTAATCCACAAGCACATCCTTATACACGTCCCTAGTCGTGGGATTATCGAGATAGGGCCAGAGTAGACTAGCGTATGCGCTTCTCATCCCAGCACGGGAGACGGTCTGTCCCACAGCCGTCAGTACGTCGTACTTGAGATAGTATGCGGGTGCTCGTTAGGTTATGGGTACACTGGACAGGACTCGTCGGGAACCGATGGTTGGTATTATACCTATCGTCAGTTATCAGTTCCCAGGTGACATGAGTACAGCTTAGTCCGCTGACTTGACACTGTCACTTCGCCTCGAGTGTGTTCCCACTGTTCTTTGATTACTACCCTACCACGGCTCTACTGAGTCATGCAAACAGGTAGTAGTTGGGTGCAGTCCCGAAGCACATGGAGGCAGTGACGGTTAGACAGGATTCGTCTCTCCCGGTATTGGGGGTTGACATCGCGCTGTGTCTAGGAGAGCCATTACACGAGTAGTCCCTGGCCAGGGCAAGCGAGATATACTGGTAGGTTTCCAGTGTTATCTCAGGGTGTTCTGGGCTTCACTCCGACACGACTTATACCGCTATTAGGGGACTGCCGTTTACCGCCCCCTAGGCCCGCTATGCGATGTATCAGACGAACAGACCGGACTGTACGGAGATTGTCACATACAGGCTCAGTAGGAGTTCGGATGGGTTTACCTCATCGGCCTTCTTATCGACATCTACCTGGGGACCGTTACGTACAGCTAGTGCCGCTTGCGGTCTGTGGTTAAACCCACTGCCAGCATAGTATCGAGTCTTTAGAGTCCCACACAGAGAGTTTCCCTGCACTGAGCGAAACGTGTAGAGGCCGTATGGTTTTACGGCAGGGCTGCGATCACTTACGTACACTTGTGTGCGTGTGGTGTTCGGGCAGGCAATGCTAGTGGGCTTTGGTTTAAGCCGGATCCTAGTATTGCACTGATGGATTTGTTTTGTCTTCTGCGCATCCGCATTCTACGGAATGCGGATGCAGGTGTGTATGCACAGTTTTCCGGAGCGATGAAGGAGGAGGTGCCTCATTAGGGTTTTGGCAGTTGGTTCGGCCAAAACCGTTATGTGGCAGACTCATTAAGATTTTGACAGTTCGTTTGGTCAAAACCATTATGAGCCGGGGACATTATTTACTAATCCTTTCATTGATAATTATGTTATAGCTAATTACATTGACCATTTGACCATCTTGACTTTGTTGACCGTTTGACCAAAGTTGACTAGGATCTTCTTGAAAGATCTAAAGTATTCTTTGGTTTTCTTTTTCTTTTTGTTATGATAATGGTCATATCATTTGTAGCCATCAACTTTATCTTGATGGGATTAGTAATGATAATGTTTTGCATTATTGCAACCATGGTTGGTTTTTCTCTTGGTTAAGTTTTTCATTATTCTCATTCTCATTCTCTCTCTTGAAATGAGAAGCTCCATGGTTGTTAGCTAGCTCCTCCTTCTTCCTCCTCTTGATTCATCTTTTGATCTCATGTGTTGAGAAATAAAGATCCCACAAAGACAAAACCATTCATCTACCACTTCTACACAACCTAGGGCTTCTAGATTAGCAATCTCTTTGCCCTAGTTACCTCGGCTCGAGGTGGAGCTCGGTGTACATCTCTCGGGTGGATCGTCTTCGACTCAAGGAGGCCGCGAAGGTGACCGAAGTCCGGATCAACCATCGGAGCAAGCAAAGAGAAGAACAACAAGAAGAGAAGGAGTTCAAGTTGAGGTATAACCCCTAACCGAGTAGATAAATCTCTAGTTAGGATGTTAGTGTGTTGTTTAGCAAAGATCCGGCTTTTACGGTTCATGTTACCAAGTCCAGAAAAATTTTTGTTTTACCGTTTCCGCAACCCCGAAAGTACCGGGAGAGGTAACGTGGACCTAACAGTGGTATCAGAGCCTAACTAAACACACCCTAGCATGTTAGCAAAGTATTTAGAATATCGACCGGACGAAAATCCGCAAAATCACCCCGAAAAATTCAGTTTCTGCCGATTTTCAGATCTGTTCCAAAATCAATAAATCATATACTAAAAATCGGCTCAGGCTTCTTATAGAATACTGAAGAAAAATGGTCACCTAACTCGGTTAAAGCGCCGCGGTTCCGTGGCATAAGCTTTCTTATGCCGCGGAACCGCGGCCGAGTTAACTCGGTTGGCGATTTTCTTTTCTGCAGTATTCTAATATGGGTATTTTGGGATTTTTGATATATGACTTTTCTGCCTAGATTTTCCAGAAAGCAAAATTTGTTTTTGGGGCTTAAAAATCCGTATTTTTGGTCGATGTTCTGTAGACTTTGGTAACGGTTATATCTGTAATGTTATATGTGTATTGAACGTCTACTAATCGCTATACGTCGATTAGTGGGGGTTATACATATCTGTGATCTGTAATGCTAATGGTTTGTGTATATGAACTCGTTGGATTGTCGCGGATGAATAGCCGGGTTGGATGTGAGATGAGAGTTTCTTTTTCTTTCATTCATGTAATAAATTTGTAAATTGATGTAATATAATTTGTATGGCCGCACAACCGGATGGGGTTGTAGCCGTCATTGTATAATTCTTTTTACTGTTTTTGCTCCTAGGATAGACCCATGGAGGGGGTGCACAAACTACCGGGTATCTCGAAGTGCCGAGTGGCCTACTCACGGCGTTGAGGGAGGTTGCTTCGCTTCGGGTACTTGGCGGTGTAGGGTTCCTAGGCACGCTGATGAGGTCTCACAAGGCATCAACCATGCCAATTTCAAAAATTACAAGTGCCGAGAAACCCTAATACGGATCGTTAGCTAGAATTTTAGGCGAAAAATGAAACTAGTTAACAACTTAACTAAAAGAACGGAAATACAACCTTTGTAGATCCGGTCCTCCACCTCCATAGCTCCGTGATGAAGTCCCCTCACTGTACAAATCGGATCCCGGACTCTAGCATCGGCTTCATCGGAGAAATGGGCGGGCTAGGTCATCGACAACGATGCCGAAGATGATCTACGTCGAGGCATCACAAGATCAAGCTCCCACTTCACCAAGTCATGAAACTTGTGAAGAAAACACCCTATACTACTTGGCAAGAGGTAGATGATGAAGAAATAGGAGGTGGGTTCACTTTAGAATTGGATTTCTCACTCTTTTCATCAAATCACCATTGATGAAAGCTAGGTTTTCTTCTTGAAGAAGAACAAGAAGAAGATGATAGAATATTATGATAAGTTAATCAAAAATAGAAAAGAAAATGAATACTTATCATAATATCAACCATGGTTAGGTGTAGAGAATTGACTAAGGTTAGATGAATGGTTAGGGTTAAGCATGAAGACAAAATGGTCAGTTTAGTCAAACCTTCATGAAGCTTCAACAAGCTTCATCTTTGAAAGCAACCATTTTCTCTTTTGTTTTGTCAAAACAAAATAAATAAATGCATAAATAAATCAAATGAAACCCTAACCATCAACTAACCATGGTTTAATCATACACTTAACCAAGTAAGCATGTATCATCAAACATGATACAAAAGAGTGCACAAAAGTATATCACATATACAACTTGTGAACATCAAGTGAGAAAATCCATTTAAAGTGAACCAATACTAGTTAATGCAAAGTAATATATCAAATATATAATTATGCATTAAATCATTAAATCAACACTTGATTTAACGATCCGGTCATATCGCATATGACCGACTAATATTCAATGTATCGGCTTATCAAATCAATCCTTGATTCGATAACTAGGTTATATCGCATACAACCAATCGATACATTCATCGCGAGAATAGAATACGGTATCACATACACGCATTATTCTCGGTCCCGCACATATCTCATATGCGCTCCTATTTCGTTTCGCTTGAGCCAGGAAACCTCTGTGTAGGACTCTAAAGACTCGTCAATACGCCGGCAGCAGATGATGATCATATCAAACACCCACAAGCCGTAAGCGGTCTGCTAAACGTAACGGCCACCCGGGTATTGAGCGATCAGAAGATCGACGAGCAAGCCCGCTCATACTCCTGTGAATCCAACCAGTAACACTTACCGTACAGTCCGGTCTCGTCGTCTGATATGTCGCATATCTCGCCTAGGGGTGGTAAACGTCAGACCCCAACAGCTCGATAAGTCGTGTCGATATGAGGTCTATAACAGTTCGAGAAACTACTGGTAACACTTACCAGTAAATCTCAGCAACCCTGGCCAGAGATTTCCGGTTATAGCCAATCGAACACAGCGCAACATCAACCCCCTATACCGGGAGAGACGAATCCCCTCCTATCGCTCATTGCCTCCATGTGACTCGGGACTGTACCCAAAAACCACCGTTTTGCACGCCCTCTTGAATGTGGTAAGGTGGAAATCAAAGCACAGTGGGAATCACACAAGACTCTATGACGATCTCGGGTCAACAGACTACTTTGTACCATTGTCACCAGAGAACTGCCATCTGACGTAAGGTATAATACCATCTGGGAGTTCTCGGCGAGTCCGTCCATTGTACCCAGTCTCCACTGAGCACCCGTATATCATCTCTGATGTCAAACACCAATGGATATGGGATCATCCATCGCCCATCTGTATGGGTCAAGAAGGTATACGCTAGTCTACTCTGGTATATCGATGCCACGTCTCGATATACCCATGACTAGGGACCTTGAAGGATGTACTTATGGACTACCCTGTCCCCACTAGTATGATCCGCATCATAGTCCAGGTAGTCAAGTACACATCCTAAGGGCTTTACTAACATGTATCAGAGAGACAATCAGTGTACACGTTAAAGTAAAGATCAACCAGAAAGCATACTATCATGTCGAGCAAGAAAGTCCTCCCTATATATGTCCAAGCATCCACTACAATATACATCCTATGTATAGTAATGGCCTCTAGGGCATACATAAAACTAATAATCTCCCACTTGCACTAGGGCCATCTGATAGCAGTGGTTGTAATATCTCATACTCAACCATCCCATAAAAGTCTCTCTCTGGGAAAAGGCCTATGTGAGTGGATCCGCCGTGTTGTCCCCTGAGTCTACTCTCCTAACCTAGATCACCCTGGAGATCAACTATCTCCATGATCAGGTGATGCTGCCTCAGAATACGCCTGGGTCACTGATGGGATGGGCGTTCCTTGGCATAAGCCACAACTCCATTGTCTCACAATGGTAGGAACGAAGTTCATCTCATGAACTAATATACACCCAAACAGCCTCTTTGGTAGCATCTTAAGTAGCGATGTATCCAGCCTTTATCGTCTAGTATGCCACGGTATCTAGCTTGGAACTCTTCCAACATACCGTCCCTTTTACTGAGGGTAAAGACAATGCCTGTGACTGACTCTCAGTCATCCTTATCACCCTGAAACCCTTCCAGTGATTCTTCCTAGGATCGGTTGATACCATCTCACTACAACTAGTGAGAATCCTAACATCCAATTAGATCTATCTCATAGATCCAAAACCCAGGATTTAGGAGGTATCACTTTGATCCTATATAGAGAATCATTATGATAAGCGGAGATTGACCGAGCGTAGCATAGGAAACTCCTTTCTTATCAAGAGTATGTCATCCACGTACTCTACGAGGATCATCACCATACTCCCTACTACCCTTTTGTTTATACAAGGTTCATCTACCATTTTGATGATATCAAACTCTTTGACTAACACATCAAAACAGATGTTCCAACTCCGCGATACCTGCTTTATCCTATAAAGCATCTTGTACACGTTTCCGCTGCTCCCACTGTCTACGAAGCCCTCTGGCTGTGTACTTATACACGTTCTTTTCTAAAACATCATTTAGAAAAGCAGTCATGGCACCCAACCGTCAGATATCGTAGTCATGGTATGTAGCCGTGGCAAGTAGGATCTGGATGGACTTAAGCATAGCTACTTAAAAAGGTTTCATCATTATCCATGCCTGGTCGATGACGAAAAGCTTTAACAAGTCTAGCTTTGAAAGTCTCAACTTTTCCATCTACACCAAGTAATCTTCTCAAGATATACTTGCTCCTGATGGGGATTTAACTTTTCAGATATAGCAACCAAAGTCCATACTTTGTTGGTGTACATGGATTCCATCACAGATCGCTAAGCATCCAGCCATTCTTACAGAGTCCTACTCCTGATGGCCAGCTCGAAACTAGTTGGGTCATCATCTCATGATGCAATCCTCGCTCCCACTGTCATAGAGAAACAGAAGTATCTCTCAGGTGGGTGAGAAACTCTACCAGATCGGCGGAGAGGCTGAGGTTCGTTGGTAACTATTGAATCCTTTGGTTTTATCAAATCATCTGCTGTAGTTTGTATAGCTGGAACCTTTCCAGTTCTACATTACAGACCTTGCCTCGAGCTTGTCCGGATTTTTCTTTTCAGACACAGGCTGGACAACCCCAAATCTTAACTAACTTAAGAGATGGGCTCTTCCCTTATCATATCAAATATGAAGTGGTAGGCAACTGATTTGATTTGAATCCTATTCAATAGGTATGCAGCTTCTCAAGTGCATAACTCCCAGAAAGGAAATAGGTAACTCAGTAGTACTCATCATAGAGCACACCTTATCATATAGGGTGAGATTGCTCCGCCCCGATATACCATCGTGCTATGGTGTATATGGAGGAGTAATGCTGAGAGAGAATCTCATTCTCCTTTAGAAAAGTCCAGGAATTCCATGCACAAGTATTCTCCTCCCTGATCTCATCATAGGATATAATACTTATACCCGTATTTTGGTTCTCTACTTCTAACTTATATTCTGTGAATATCTCAAAAGGTTCGGACTTTTGTTTCAACAGGAACATAGGTCTGAATCTCGAAAGATCATCAGAGAATGTAATGAAGTACAAAGAATCAGTCCTGGCATATGTAGACAGGGGACCTTTCATACATCAACATGTATCATCCCAAGAGTTTACTAACTCTTTCTCTGCTTCCAGTAAACAGAGCTATGGTCATCGTATCTTTGTGACATGACTGGCAAGTTTCATAAGATGTAAATTCAAACAGATTTAAATATGCATCTAAATGTAACTTCAGCTAGTCAGGTGGCATTGATATGACCTAGTCTACAATGCCTCAAGAAGGATTCATTCATTTCTGAACTCATCCTTCTATGTGTATTCTGTATACTAAGAACTGTAGTTTGATTTAGAACATCAACGCTTTTAGATAACGTGCCTGATCCGATCAACTTTTGATATAGGAAATGTTCAAAACATCATCCAACTATACAAAATTTTATCATTTCTTTACTAATAAAGAGTTTGATATGATTTTTTATATCAGGTTCGGTATCTAATAACATTCGTTCAGAATCAATGTATTTAGAATACAGGGTGACAGTGACCAACAGACTTGGCTGCAACACTTGCCCCGTTTTCTGCCTCATGAAACTTATCACCCGTTCTCAGTTTTTCTACCTTTTTGCAGCCCTATATAACAGATTACATATCTGGGATCCTGATCCGGTATCATATACCCAGGATGCGGAGGATACTGAGAAACAGTTCTTTGTAACGAACACACCCGAAGATGATGCATCAGCATGCACTCTCTTCATTTGGGCGGCACGGGAATTCTGGTAATCCCCAATTTCGTGCTCTGTCTTATAACAATTATAAGTTGGAGCGGGACCAACGTTCCCCAGCTCAGTATAACAAGCGGGTTCAGTCAATACACCGTATTATTATCTTGATTAAGGCGTGATATGGTCGCTACCTGGAGAGAGAGAGAAGAAAACACTCAGCGTGCGCTCTTTCAAGAATAGATTGGTTATTATTTTATCTAATCAGGATGGCTCCCACTGGTTTTATCAAATCTTCCTTCAAACCCTAAAAGGAAAGACTAGCCGGGATTAATTACACACTACAAGTTCGCCAATCTTTCAGCCAGGCCAGTGTCGGTACTTTGAGGGAGGTGCCCCGTGCTTTCGCACGAACCTAATTACAGAAAACCTCGTTTTCCCAGAGGCGTAACCCCGTTGAAACCTTTCTAGACACCTACTTGATCGGCTAATTGTAATGTGTAAAACTCTCCCAGGAGTAACTCTTACTCACAGCAGGTATCGGGATCCAACTATCTCATAGAAGGTATGCAATCTCATTGCAAATTTCAACACTTGAAATTCCCGATAATTTTGCCCCTAGCGTCCTATGACCTTGACGCAGGCCAACAAACCATAGTGCGCTAGTCAAGTTCAACCCGTCATTTCCTGATTGAATTAAACCCACCCGCACGACCCTTGACGCAGGCCAACAAAGTCGCATGACTACCCTAATCCAATCTGCATCATATGCATAAGCAGATAAATACTAGTTAGCTACCGCACACTACGCCTTGACGTAGGCCAACAAACGTAGCACGAATACTAACTAGCACTTATCTGAAATGACGGAGGGCTACGACAGGTTTTTCTGAAAACCTATTGCGTAATGAACTTGATATCGTTGTAGAATCAAATAATTTTAAAATGGAGTGTTTTTGAGGCTTTTCTAGTTTTGCTAAAGGAGTCACTCCCGGTGAAGGGATCGTCGGTCCTTTTCTCATCGAATGAGGTGCGGGATATATCATATATATCACTGTGCAAAGCAAAAACTCTTAAAAGCAATCAAAAAGACAAACCGAGTGTGTAGCATCTGCTAGTTATTGCTAAAGGAGTCACTCCCGGTAAAGGGATCTCGGTCCTTTCCTCATCGAATAAGGTGCAGGATATATCATATATACCGCTATGCAAAGCAAGAACTGTAGCTACCTGTTTTATTTTTGAAATTCGATTCTACAACATCTTTAGGTTTCTTTTACTTTCATTAATCTCATTAATGAAGTCCCATCATTTAAGTACCTAAACATCACAGATAAATACGACGTACACTTATGCCATCCGCATTCGCCTCGATGTCCCCTCGTGCACCGTTAGGTTAGGTGACTAACGGCAGAGCGGGGCAGGGCTAGCGCGGGTGTAAAACATAAGTAACGCCTATATAATAAATCATATATACTATATACAGTATCCATCACAGAACATATCACATGATCACATCACAGATATCGCAGCAGAAGAAACATATGAAATATTGGATATAGTAGGACGTCCGTGTTTTTAATACGAGCCAGTATAAAACACGGATTCCACGGTCGCGATGAATAGCCAAACCCACACCCCTAGACCCCTACGAGAGCGGCAAGCAACCCTACCAATTCTAGAGTTAGGAGACCCGGACTCGACTCCTCGAGTTGGTCTCCCACTGGACTCCAGAACCCGGTTACTTGTGCTCCCCTCCTTGGGTCTATCCTAGTGCGGAAAAGTAAATAATATACAAAAGGTGACATCTTCCGCAACCTGGAAGTGCCCCAATAAAAGAATATTACATACAAGTTTTTACATGAATGAAAATGAAAAACACTCATCTCACATAAAAACCCTCGGCTATTCAAACACGACGATCCAATATAACATATCCAGCAACACATAACATCACATGTCATCAACGTAAGTAAATATGCGCATCCCAATTGTCGTTGACATATAGCAACGAAACCGGCGATATCACATATTACACTTACGGTCACATAAAAGAAAGTATAAAACTTCAACAGTTGGAATTCGCAACCTTTTTAGACATCGCATGCCTAATCAAATGAATTCCTAAGACATCACATGCCTAACAATTATAAACCCCGCATTTTAGTCTCAAAATCGAAAACACTTTTCAATATCAAGTCGGGTAATTCAACAGGATTCCCGACATACTGATCGAATGCTCGTCGCAAACTTTAGTAGGCGGCCGCACCCCCGACGCCGTCGACGAAGTGCACCAAGGCGGAACACCGCTACCACTAGCACCCGAACGGATGCTTTCGGCGACGGGGTTCTCCTACAGCCACTTGGTCGGGGCTATGGAGTGAGGCTGTCTATTAAGTTTACCCGGCGAGTATCCACGTACGTTACGTGATTGCGACGGACTTTTGATCCCATCAAAATTCCGTGGCAACCGATCAAGTGAGACTAAAGTGCTATGTTTATAACATTCATTCAGTTATCTCATAACTACTTGTGAATTCCAATTATTGTATCCCATTCCAGATAAATAGAAAATGTTAAACTTTCCGATCGAACATCCAAACACCCAAGTTTTCCCGAAACAGCTCAACACATGAAACAAGTTTAAAAACATCCAGTTCATGCCTCAGTACCAACGGTCCAGCCGTAGAAGGGTCAAGCCAACGCCTCACATGTGGCATGCCGTACTGCCCCAAACCCGAACGTTCAAAGGGCAGTTCAAGACGGTCACATAATCGAGTTAAGGTTTGTTGTCTTCTAGAGGGTCCATCGTGTTACTTGCACTACTTAGAACGTCTTTAAACCACAGAAAAATCCAACACTTGGAAATTTTCCGGCAGGGGAAAAATTGGGTATTTATATCCGGTCGAACTTTTTAACATATTCTAAAATTACCCGGAAAAACACATAGACAAAGTTTGATAATCCGATCGAATATACGAACTCCCAATACAACCCCAGAACACTCAACTCTTGAGTCAAATTAAAAATTCCCAGAAAATACAGCATTAAAATGTAAGAGTTACTGTGCAAAAAGTACTGGGAGGAAGGACAAACTTGCCGCGGAACCGCCGGATTAGCCATGCTAATGCCGCGGTTCCGCCGCACTGTAGTGGAATCATGATCTCGTTTTTCACAGTTTTTCTTAGAAAACCCTGCTGAATTTTCTGCATATTTTTAATATTGAAAAATCCACATTTTCAAAAATTGGACAGAGAGTGGTCTCGGCTTAGGGTTTCGGGTTCGTTCGGGTTTCAAACTTCGTCTACGCATCGCCTAAGGCTCTAGCTCGGCTCTGATACCACTGTAGGGTTCCTAGGCACGCTGATGAGGTCTCACAAGGCATCAACCATGCCAATTTCAAAAATTACAAGTGCCGAGAAACCCTAATACGGATCGTTAACTAGAATTTTAGGCGAAAAATGAAACTAGTTAACAACTTAACTAAAAGAATGGAAATACAACCTTTGTAGATCCGGTCCTCCACCTCCATAGCTCCGTGATGAAGTCCCCTCACTGTACAAATCGGATCCCGGACTCTAGCATCGGCTTCATCGGAGAAATAGGCGGGCTAGGTCATCGACAACGATGCCGAAGATGATCTACGTCGAGGCATCACAAGATCAAGCTCCCACTTCACCAAGTCATGAAACTTGTGAAGAAAACACCCTATACTACTTGGCAAGAGGTAGAGGATGAAGAAATAGGAGGTGGGTTCACTTTAGAATTGGATTTCTCACTCTTTTCATCAAATCACCATTGATGAAAGCTAGGTTTTCTTCTTGAAGAAGAACAAGAAGAAGATGATAGAATATTATGATAAGTTAATCAAAAATAGAAAAGAAAATGAATACTTATCATAATATCAACCATGGTTAGGTGTAGAGAATTGACTAAGGTTAGATGAATGGTTAGGGTTAAGCATGAAGACAAAATGGTCAGTTTAGTCAAACCTTCATGAAGCTTCAACAAGCTTCATCTTTGAAAGCAACCATTTTCTCTTTTTTTTTGTCAAAACAAAATAAATAAATGCATAAATAAATCAAATGAAACCCTAACCATCAACTAACCATGGTTTAATCATACACTTAACCAAGTAAGCATGTATCATCAAACATGATACAAAAGAGTGCACAAAAGTATATCACATATACAACTTGTGAACATCAAGTGAGAAAATCCATTTAAAGTGAACCAATACTAGTTAATGCAAAGTAATATATCAAATATATAATTATGCATTAAATCATTAAATCAACACTTGATTTAACGATCCGGTCATATCGCATATGACCGACTAATATTCAATGTATCGGCTTATCAAATCAATCCTTGATTCGATAACTAGGTTATATCGCATACAACCAATCGATACATTCATCGCGAGAATAGAATACGGTATCACATACACGCATTATTCTCGGTCCCGCACATATCTCATATGCGCTCCTATTTCGTTTCGCTTGAGCCAGGAAACCTCTGTGTAGGATTCTAAAGACTCGTCAATACGCCGGCAGCAGATGATGATCATATCAAACACCCACAAGCCGCAAGCGGTCTGCTAAACATAACGGCCACCCGGGTATTGAGCGATCAGAAGATCGACGAGCAAGCCCGCTCATACTCCTGTAAATCCAACCAGTAACACTTACCGTACAGTCCGGTCTCGTCGTCTGATATGTCGCATATCTCGCCTAGGGGTGGTAAACGTTAGACCCCAACAGCTCGATAAGTCGTGTCGATATGAGGTCTATAACAGTTCGAGAAACTACTGGTAACACTTACCAGTAAATCTCAGCAATCCTGGCCAGGGATTTCCGGTTATAGCCAATCGAACACAGCGCAACATCAACCCCCTATACCGGGAGAGACGAATCCCCTCCTATCGCTCATTGCCTCCATGTGACTCGGGACTGTACCCAAAAACCACCGTTTTGCACGCCCTCTTGGACATGGTAAGGTGGAAATCAAAGCACAGTGGGAATCACACAAGACTCTATGACGATCTCGGGTCAACAGACTACTCTGTACCAGTGTCACCAGAGAACTGCCATCTGACGTAAGGTATAATACCATCTGGGAGTTCTCGGCGAGTCCGTCCAGTGTACCCAGTCTCCACTGAGCACCCGTATATCATCTCTGATGTCAAACACCAATGGATATGGGATCATCCATCGCCCATCTGTATGGGTCGAGAAGGTATACGCTAGTCTACTCTGGTATATCGATGCCCCGTCTCGATATACCCACGACTAGGGACCTTGAAGGATGTACTTATGGACTACCCTGTCCCCACTAGTATGATCCGCATCATAGTCCAGGTAGTCAAGTACACATCCTAAGGGCTTTACTAACATGTATCAGAGAGACAATCAGTGTACACGTTAAAGTAAAGATCAACCGGATAGCATACTATCATGTCGAGCAAGAAAGCCCTCCTTATATATGTCCAAGCATCCACTACAATATACATCCTATGTATAGTAATGGCCTCTAGGGCATACATATAACTAACAGGCGGGTAGTTTGCCGCACCCGTAGGGGTCTTGGGTGGGGTATTGGCTATTCATCGCGACCGTGTAATCCGCTTTTCGTTGCAGGCTCGAACGAATCGCGTGTTCCTAGTATATCCAAAGTGTTCATCTGTGATCTGGATTGGCTATCATTGCTATATATCTATATATAATAACTATTTAGGCGTTGCTTATGTTTTACAGCCGCGCTAGCCCAGCCCCCGCTCTGTCGTTAGTTAAGTAACCTAACGGGTGATGACGGGGCCCCGTGTCGAATGCGAATGGCATAAGCGTACGTCATATTTTGGTTGTTTTCTGCAATGGTAGGATTTAATTGATGGGACGCATTAAAAGAACTAATGCAAGAAAATAAACCTAAAAGATGTTGTTGGAACAATTTTTCAAAAGCTGTTATTACAAGGACGTTCACTTTTTGTTTTGCATCGAGGTATTCGGTTATGAATGCCCAGCACCTTATTCGACGAGGCAAGGGCCGAGATCCCCTCATCGGGAGTGACCCCTTGGACAAAAAGTTTGCGTCAGGGTGATAACTTCACTATAGTCGATTATTCTTGCTTTGCATCGAGGTATTCAGTTTGGAATATCCTGCACCTCATTCGACGAGGAAAGAGCCGAGATCCCTTCACAGGGAGTGACCTCTTTAGCAAAAGTTTTCGCCGCTATATTTTCAAAAGGCAATCACGTTCCTTCAACGATATCAAGTTCATTACGTTAACGGGTTTTTCGCCAAAAACCCAGCCGTAGCCCTCCGTCGTTTCGGATTAATATTATTTAGTATTCGTGCTGAGTTTTTTGACCTAGTCAAGGCGTAGTGAACGGTAGCTGAATGATATTATTCTGTGGATTGCAAATGTGACTGGTTAGGATAGTCGTGCGGCCTTGTTGACCTAGTCAAGGGCACGTACGGATGGGTCAAATGCAGTCAGGATAATGACGGGTAGAACTTGACTAACAGTTTGTGGCTTGTTGACCTAGTCAAGGTCATAAACTGTTAGGGGCAAAAACCACATCGGGAGTTTCAAAAGTACTGAAACTTGCTAGTGTTGCATACCATTTGGAGTGTGATGATTCTGGTAGGATTCCTTCAGTTTTGTCACGCGATGATATTTGGATCCCGATCCTACTGTGAGTATATGCTACTCCTCAGGAACTTTCTCGCTTAACGATCAATGCTATAAAGCAAGTAGGTGTCTAGAAAGGTGTTAGCGGGGCTACGCCCACCGGGAAAAGAGGTTACTTAATTAAGGAACTTCACGAAAGCGTTGGAAAACCTCCCTCGAAGTACCGACACTGGCCTGGCCGAACGGTTAAGCAAGTATTGTACGGTGAGATTGATCCCGACTAATTCTTCCTTTATGGTTTGAGGAGGGATTCGAGAGACAGTGGGAGCCATCCTGTTTAGATAAATTAAAAACCAATCTAAACTTGCAAGAGCGCACGCTGAGTGTTTTTTTTCTCTCTCTCCAGGTAGCAACCATTTCACGCCCTAATCAAGATAATAAAATGTATCGCTTGACCAATCCGAATTCTTATTCGGGGCTGGGGAACGTTGGTTCAGCTCTAACTTGTAACAACAGTCATAAGTATGAGCAAGGGAAAGGGGATTGTATGGATTCCCAGGATACCCAGTTGAAGAAGAAGCATGGTTTTGCATCTACTTCAGGTGTTCTTGTAATTGAGAACTGTTTTACGGTCAGCCCTACCTCCTGGGTACTTGATACCGGATCAGGATCTCATATCTGTGATTTATTGCAGGGACTGAGAAAAAGTAGGAAAGTTGCACCGGATGATATGTCGCTCAGAGTAGCGAACGGAGCACAAGTTAATGCGGCAGCCGTCGGTGAATATCACCTAGTATTGCCAAATGGCAAGACTATGATTCTGAACGATTGCTACTATGTACCCTCCATGGTTTGCAACATCATATCAGTTTCTTTACTCGATAAAGAAGGATATAACTTTGTTCTTGATAGAAATATCATGAACATTTACCTTCATAAGGTGCTGGTTGCAGAGGGTACACTGTGTATTGGTATCTACGTTCTAAATCAGAATACAATTCTCAATATACAAAACACACGCAAGAGGAAAAATTCAGATACGAATGAATCCTACTTGTGGCATTGTAGACTTGGTCATATTGGAGAGAAAAGATTGAGTAAGTTGCATAAAGATGGACTCTTGAATGCGTTCGAGTTTTCATCTTATGAAACTTGTCAGTCCTGTCTCAAAGGGAAGATGACCAAATCTCTGTTCACCGGACATGGAGAAAGAGCAACAGAGCTCTTGGAACTCATACACAGTGATGTATGTGGTCCGATGTCTACACATGCAAGGGGTGGGTTCTCGTACTTCATCACATTCACTGACGATCTCTCTAGATTTGGATATGTGTATCTGATGAAACACAAATATGAAGCTTTTGAGAAATTCAAGGAATTCAGAAACGAAGTAGAGAACCAGACTGGCAAAAGTATCAAGATCCTCCGGTCTGATAGAGGAGGGGAGTACTTAAGCACGGAATTCCTAGATTACTTAAAAGAGAATGGTATTCTCTCTCAGCTTACTCCTCCTTATACACCACAGCACAACGGTGTATCGGAGAGGAGGAATCGTACCCTTCTGGATATGGTTCGCTCCATGATGAGTAATGCCGAGTTGCCTCTTTCATTTTGGGGACATGCGCTATTGACAGCAGCATATCTATTGAATGATGTTCCGTCTAAATCAGTGCCTAAGACTCCATTCGAGATATGGAATGGAAAAAGGCTATATCTTAAAAGATTTAAGATATGGGGTTGTCCGGCTTATGTTAAAACGCATAAACCGGATAAACTAGAGGCACAGTCAGTTTTATGTAAGTTTGTGGGATATCCAAAGAATGGTTATGGATATCTATTCTACCACACCGAGGAACATAAGGTGTTTGTTGCTCAGCATGCCGTTTTCTTAGAAACGGAGTTTCTTGCAAAAGAAATTAGTGGGAGCACGGTAGAATTGGAAGAAATTCAGCGACCACAAACTGAAACTGAAAATTTGATAGAACCTCAGGCTTCAATAACCCCAGACGAACCTCAGCCACTCCGCAGATCTGGTAGGATTTCTCGTCCGCCCGAGAGATACTACGGTTTTCTCATTGACGGGGATCGAGAGGATTGCATCTTGGAAGAAGATGACCCAACCAGTTTCAGGCAGGCCATTATCAGTAGGGACTCTGATAAGTGGCAGGAAGCAATGCAATCCGAAATGGAGTCCATGTACGCCAATAAAGTGTGGACCTTGGATATTGCTCCACCTGGGGTAAAACCCGTTGGATGCAAATGGATCTATAAAAGGAAACTTGGTATAGATGGGCAGGTGGAAACCTATAAGGCTAGACTCGTTGCAAAAGGTTTTCGTCAAAGACCTGGTTTGGACTATGACGAAACTTTTTCTCCGGTGGCTATGCTCAAATCCATTCGGATCTTACTTGCCATTGCTGCCTTCCATGACTATGAAATCTGGCAGATGGATGTTAAAACGGCTTTCCTAAATGGTTGTTTGGAAGAGTGCGTTTACATGGATCAACCAGAAGGTTTCGTAGACAATGGGAGCAGCGGGAAGGTGTGCAAGTTGCTTAAATCCATTTATGGATTAAAGCAGGCATCGCGGAGCTGGAACATCTGTTTTGATGAGGCAATCAAGGAATTTGATTTCATCAAGAACGAAGATGAACCCTGTGTCTATAAGAAGATTGTAGGACAAACCGTCGTATTCCTAGTCTTGTACGTGGACGACATTCTTTTGATAGGAAATGACATTCCTATGCTACAATCGGTCAAGCTATTTTTGTTACAAAGGTTCTCCATGAAGGACCTGGGTGATGCCTCGTACATTCTGGGGATCAAGATCTATAGAGATAGATCCAAGAGACTACTGGGACTTTCGCAGTCCAGGTACATAGAGACCGTACTAAAGAGATTTAGTATGGAGGGTTCCAAGCGCGGTAACATACCCGCATTGCACGGAATTACTCTCTCCAAGAAGATGTCTCCTAAGACTGACGAGGAGAGGGTTCGCATGAGCACTATACCCTACGCTTCGGCGGTAGGATCTATAATGTATGCGATGCTATGTACAAGACCAGATGTAGCTTACGCGCTGAGCTCGGTAAGCCGGTATCAGTCAGACCCAGGTGAGGACCACTGGACAGCAGTGAAGAACATTCTCAAGTACCTGAGAAGGACTAAGGAGATATTCCTGGTTTACGGTAATGGAGACCTTAGGGTCGAGTCCTTTACCGATTCAAGCTTCCAGAGTGACAAAGATGACAGCAAGTCTGTCTCGGGTTTTGTGCTTACCCTCAACGGAGGGTTGGTATGTTGGAGGAGTTCCAAACAGGATACCGTCGCAGACTCGACGATGGAGGCTGAATACATTGCTGCAAGCGATGCCGCAAAAGAGGCGGTCTGGATGAAGAAGTTCATTAGTGAACTTCAGGTGGTTCCGTCCATTGTTGACCCAATACCTTTGTATTGCGATAACAATGGGGATATAGCTTTAGCGAAGGAACCAAGGTCCCATCAGAAATCCAGGCACATCTTAAGGCGGTATCACCTGATCAGGGAGATCATTGATTGCCAGGAGATCGAGGTACGGAGAGTGGATACAAAAGACAACACGGCGGATCCATTCACGAAGGCCTTACCCCAGACTCAGTTCGAGTGGCTGATCGAGATGATAGGTCTTCGATCCGCCAGTACATGGCCTTAGTGCAAGTGGGAGATTGTTAGTGTATATGCCCTAGAGGCCATTACTGTATCATACTAGTATGTATATTACTTGGTGGAAGCTTGGGATATTCACAGTTGTATAGACAATCTTGCTCAATATAGTAGTATACTACTTGGTTTGTCTCTGCTTTAATGTGTACATGTGTGTTTCTTTTATATCACCTATACGCATTAGTAGAGCCCTTAGGATCTTTGCTTGATTACCGGCGTTGTGATGGCGATCACACTCGTGGGGGCTGGGTAATCCACAAGCACATCCTTATACACGTCCCTAGTCGTGGGATTATCGAGACAGGGCATCGATACTCCAGAGTAGACTAGCATATGCGCTTCTCATCCCAGCACGGGAGACGGTCTGTCCCACAGCCGTCAATACGTCGTACTTGAGATAGTATGCAGGTGTTCGTTAGGTTACGGGTACACTGGACAGGACTCGTCGGGAACCGATGGTTGGTATTATACTTATCGTCAGTTATCAGTTCCCAGGTGACATGAGTACAGCTTAGTCCGCTGACTTGACACTGTCACTTCGCCTCGAGTGTGTTCCCACTGTTCTTTGATTACTACCCTACCACGGCTCTATTGAGTCGTGCAAACAGGTAGTAGTTGGGTGCAGTCCCAAAGCACTTGGAGGCAGTGACGGTTAGACAGGATTCGTCTCTCCCGGTATTGGGGGTTGACATCGTGCTGTGTCTAGGAGAGCCATTACACGAGTAGTCCCTGGCCAGGGCAAGCGAGATATACTGGTAGGTTTCCAGTGTTATCTCAGGGTGTTCTGGGCTTCACTCCGACACGACTTGTACCGCTATTAGGGGACTGACGTTTACCGCCCCCTAGGCCCGCCATGCGATGTATCAGACGAACAGACTGGACTGTACGGAGATTGTCACATACAGGCTCAGTAGGAGTTCGGATGGGTTTACCTCATCGGCCTTCTTATCGACATCTACCTGAGGACCGTTACGTACAGCTAGTGCCGCTTGCGGTCTGTGGTTAAATCCACTGCCAGCGTAGTGTCGAGTCTTTAGAGTCCCATACAGAGAGTTTCCCTACACTGAGCGAAACGTGTAGAGGCCGTATGGTTTTACGGCAGGGCTGCGATCACTTACGTACACTTGTGTGCGTGTGGTGTTCGGGCAGGCAATGCTAGTGGGCTTTGGTTTAAGCCGGATCCTAGTATTGCACGGATGGATTTGTTTTGTCTTCTGTGCATCCGCATTCTACGGAATGCGGATGCAGGTGTGTATGCACAGTTTTCCGGAGCGATGAAGGAGGAGGTGCCTCATTAGGGTTTTGGCAGTTGGTTCGGCCAAAACCGTTATGTGGCAGACTCATTAGGGTTTTGACAGTTCGTTTGGTCAAAACCATTATGAGCCGGGGACATTATTTACTAATCCTTTCATTGATAATTATGTTATGGCTAATTACATTGACCATTTGACCATCTTGACTTTGTTGACCGTTTGACCAAAGTTGACTAGAATCTTCTTGAAAGATCTAAAGTATTCTTTGGTTTTCTTTTTCTTTTTGTTATGATAATGGTCATGTCATTTGTAGCCATCAAGTTTATCTTGATGGGATTAGTAATGATAATGTTTTGCATTATTGCAACCATGGTTGGTTTTTCTCTTGGTTAAGTTTTTCATTATTCTCATTCTCATTCTCTCTCTTGAAATGAGAAGCTCCATGGTTGTTAGCTAGCTCCTCCTTCTTCCTCCTCTTGATTCATCTTTTGATCTCATGTGTTGAGAAATAAAGATCCCACAAAGACAAAACCATTCATCTACCACTTCTACACAACCTAGGGCTTCTAGATTAGCAATCTCTTTGCCCTAGTTACCTCGGCTCGAGGTGGAGCTCGGTGTACATCTCTCGGGTGGATCGTCTTCGACTCAAGGAGGCCGCGAGGTGACCGAAGTCCGGATCAACCATCGGAGCAAGCAAAGAGAAGAACAACAAGAAGAGAAGGAGTTCAAGTTGAGGTATAACCCCTAACCGAGTAGATAAATCTCTAGTTAGGATGCTAGTGTGTTGTTTAGCAAAGATCCGGCTTTTACGGTTCATGTTACCAAGTCCAGAAAATTTTTTGTTTTACCGTTTCCGCAACCCCGAAAGTACCGGGAGAGGTAACGTGGACCTAACAAGTACGATCAGACTTGCTTGTTGATCTTCTGATCTCTCAATACCCGGGTGGCCGTTATGTTTGGCAAACCGCTTGCGGCTTATGGGTGTTTGATATGATCATCACCTACTGCCGGCGTATTGACGAATCTTTAGAGTCCTACACAAAGGTTTCTTGGCTCAATCGAAATGGAGTAGGAGCACATATGTGATATGTGCGGGACCGAGATTAATGCATGTATGTGATACCGCATTCCATTCTCGCAATATGTGATATCGGTCGGTTATATATGATATAGCCGGGTTATCGGATCAAGAGTTGATTCGATAAGTTGATTCATATAATATTAGTCGGTTGTATATAATATAGCCGGATTATTAAATCAAGAGTTGATTTAATAATTTAATTTATAATTATATATTTGATATATTACATTACATTAACTAGTATTAGCTCACTTAAGATTTCTTTTCTCACATTTGATACACTTTACATATATGTGATATATGTATTGTTTTCTTTTGACACATAAATATATATGTGATATATATTCATGTGTCATGCTAGGTTACACTTGCAACATAGTTAGTATGAGACTCACACTATGCTAGGTTAAGTTAGGGTTTTATTTGTCTTAAGTATTTTAAACATTTGGATAATGAGTCATGGTTCAAAGCTTGTAGAAGCTTGTAGGTTTCATTGACTAAGTCCACTTGTTTGTCTAGCTTAAGATATTTGTTAATCCAACTCTTAACTCATAGAAATGGTTTATTCTTTATATGAGTTAGGCATGACACTAACTCACCATGGTTGCAATTCTAACCTCACTCTCTCATGTGTTTCATTGCTTCTTCTTCTTCAACAAAAGAAAAAGCTTGCTAGGGTTTTTTCTATGTGAAGATTTAGTGTGAGAAAAATAAATCTAAAATGAGCCCACTTCCTACTTCATCATTCTCTACTACTTGTCATTTAGTATAGGGTGTTTGCTTCACTAATCTCACCATTAGTGAAGAGATAGCTTGGGTTAGTGTCTCCTCGACGTAGATCATTTTCGGCCTCGAAGACTTCGATGCAAGCTTGTTCGTTTCTTCATGGGGCCTCTCTAGAGTCCGGGAGTTCGTGATTGCAGCGAAGGGACTACTACACGGAGCTATTGAATTGAAGGACCGGTCTACAAAGGTTGTATTCCTTATTCACTTTACATGTAAAGTGTTTACATTATATTTCGTCGGATTTTCTAATAGCGATTCTACGGTTAGGGTTTACTAGAACGACAAATTTTTAAAATTGGCATGGACGATGCCTCTCGAAAACTTGCTGCTGTGCTAGGCAACCCAACAAAACCGGCCAGGCCGGGAATTTATGCAATCTCACCGGCCAGAATATGGTATTTAGGGCTCTTGTTTTGAGAGTGTTCTAGTTATATAATGAGTAGCCTTTTGCAACTGTTTAAAAAATTTTAGAAGACTCTGAAAAATTTGACAGAAATTGGAACATTGTTCGTATTGTTTCAGAGTTTTTTCGGTTTTGTTACTACAAACACCGTTTAAACTGCTAGTATGGGGTTTATGGGCTGGCTCTGATACCATATTGTGTTCTGCCGGCGCCCTGGCCATCTACCGTGGCCGATGCGGAACAAAAACTGGCGTTTAAAAAATTTAGCGCAAACAAAACCCGCTCCAAGATCGAAACCATAAACCAATACTAGCAAATACAAAGAGCTAAACTACTAGGTTTAGAAATGTTATACCGAATGAACTAAGTCCTTCGGTCTTCTACCATCTTCATTAGCTCCTAGGGGTCACGGATCGAATTTGGTTTCCGGTCTTCCTCTATCGATGATGATCCACCCGAGGGAAAACGACGCAGTCTCCAGTAGGCAACCGACGCTCTATGGTTGCTAGCAATGGAGAGTGGAGCTGTAGGAATGTCTTACTATATTTTCTCTCATTAAATGAGCTCAAATGAGCAACCCAAGAAGATGAAGAAGGAGGTGAGGAAAACAAGTGGCATGAGCAACTCAAGAAAATGGCTAAGTCTCTCCAAGAGAGTGAGAGTAAAATCAATTAATCAATCATATGGATGGCATGTAGAGAATATTGCTAAGTCATTTGCAACCATGCAACTAAAATATCTCTTTCGTTTTCCAATAAAATAACCAAGAGCCATGCTTCTCTACATGCCTCACCATGCTCATGCCACCTCACCCTCCACCTCATTTAGAAAAACAAATGATTTTCTAAAAAGAAAATCATCTAAATGAGGTGTCCAACTTCTAGAAACTATTCCGTATAAATACGGAATACAACCTGGTATACTATCGAAATACATATACGCGTATTCATACAAAAATATGAATATCTAAGAGAGAAAATGAATAGTGAACAATAATACTAGAATACATATACATATATATACATATATATATATATATATATAATATAAATTATTAAATCAAAACCTGATTTAATAATCCGGCTTAATCCTACGCCGCTAGTATTATCAACCGTCCGATTAAAGTCTGTGTAGCCTGTACACATATTTAATCGGACACCTGTGTGTACCAACATACGTCATCTACACCATATCGCCTGAACTGTGAAAACCCTCTGTGTGGGACTCTAAAGACTTGTCAATATGCTGGCAGTGTGTTTAACCACAAGCACATCATCAGCACTAGGTGTACGTAACGGCTACCCATGTATTAAGCGAAAGGAAAGCTGACGAACAAACTCATCCAAACCCCTACTGAGCCTGTCCATGACAATCTCCATACAGTCCGGTCTGTTCGTCTAAGAGTATCACGTATCGTGTTTAGGGGGTGGATAAAGTCCGACCCCTAATAACGCGATATTTCGTGTCGGTATGAAGTCCATCACCCACTGAGAAACTACCGATCCAAATCAGTAATTCTCGTCCACCTTGGCCAAGGATTTCTGGTGATGGCCACCCGTGCACAACGCGACATCAACCCCCAATACCGGAAGAGACGAATCCCTGACGATCCACTCACTGCCTCCATGTGGCTCGGGACTGTACCCAACTAAAACCTGTTTGCACAACTCATTTGAGCCGTGGTAGGGTAGTAATCAAAGCACAGTAGGAACTCACACAAGACAAATAAAGATATTAGGTCGACATACTAACATGTACTCATGTCCCTGAGAACTGCTATCTGACAATAGGTATAATACCAACTAGCATGTTCTCGGCGAGTCCTTCCAGTGTACTCATAACCCAATGAGCACCTGTATACTATCTTAGGTGACTAACTGACGCCAATGGCTTATGAGACCGGCCACCACCCCTCGTTGGGGTCTCGATAAGTATACATTAGTCTACTCTGGAGTATCGATGCCCAGTCTCGATACTCCCTCGACTAGGAACATTTAAGGATGTGCTTACAGATCACCCAGCTCCTACGTATATGATCGCCATCATAATGCTGGTAGTCAGGTAAGAATCCTATGGGCTCTATCAATATGTAATGGTGATCTGTAATACCACCTAATGCATGTACATGATGATAAAGACAAATCAGATAGCATATTATCATCTCGAGTAAGACTGTTCTCCTCGTATAGGTCCTCCCTCAATCATTACAATCGCTTTCCTGAGATTCAATAATTGACTTGAGAGCACTATATCCAACACTTCCAAAGTCCATACTTTATTGGTGTACATGGATTCCATCTCAGATCGCATAGCATCTAGCCATTTCACAAAGTCCCCAGTTGTAATGACCTGCTCGAAACTAGTTGGGTCATCATCTTCCATGATGCAATCCTCGCTCCCACCGTTTATGAGAAAACCATAGTATCTCTCAGGTGGATGAGGAACCCTACTAGATCCGCAGAGTGGCTGAGGTTCGTCGGGGACTATCGAATCCTCCGATTCTACCAAATTGTCAGTTATAGTTTGTGTAGCTGGAACTTCTTCCAGTTCTACCTCATTACCACTAATTTCTTTCACAAGAAATTTCTTTTCTAAAAAGGTGGCATGTCGAGAAACAAACACCTTTTGTTTCTCAGTGTGGTAGAAGATATACCCTTGTGAATATTTGGGATATCCTACAAACTTACACTGAACTGACCTTGCCTCGAGCTTTTCCGGATTTTGTGTTTTCACATAAGCCGGACAACCCCATATCTTAATAAATTAAGACTTGGTCTCTTCCCTTTCCATATCTCATATGGAGTGGTAGGCACGGATTTGGTGGGAGCCATATTCAATATGTATGCAGCTGTCTCAAGTGCATCCCCAAAAGGAAATAGGTAACTCAGCAACACTCATCATAGAGCGCACCATATCTAATAGGGTGCGATTCCTCCGCTCCGATACTCCGTTGTGCTGTAGTGTATATGGAGGAGTAAGCTGAGAGAGAATCCCATTCTCTTTTAAATAATCTCTCCATGCTCAAGTATTCTCCTCCCCGATCAGATTGAAGGATTTTAATACTTTAACCTGTTTGGTTCTCCACTTCACACTTATATTCCTTGAATTTCTCAAAAGATTCAGATTTTTGTTTTATCAGGAACACATGTCCGTATCTTGAGAGATCATCGGTGAATGTAATAAAGTATGAGGAACCATTCCTGGCATGTGCAGAGATAAGACCGCATACATCACTATGTATCAGTCCCAAGCATTCAATAGCTCTTTCTCTGTGTCCAGTAAAAAGAGTTTTGGTCATGTTCCCTTTGAGACATGACTGGCAAGTTTCATAAGATATAAATTCAAACTGATTTAAATATCCATCTTTATGTAACTTAGCCAGTCTGTCGCATTGATATGACCTAGTCTACAATGCCACAAGAAGGCTTCGTTCATTTCTGAACTTTTCCTCTTGTGTGTGTTTTGTATGTTTAGAATTGTAGTTTGATTTAGAACGTATATACCATTACACAACATACCAAACCTAATCAACACTTGATTTAAGAAAATGTTCATACCATTTTTCTCTAATACATAGTTATATCCTTCTTTATATAATAAAGAAATTGATATTATATCTCACATCATTTTTGGTACGTAATAACAGTCGTTCAGAATCATTGTATTACCATTTGGTAATATTAGGTGATATTCGCCAACTGCTTTGGCTGCAATAATTGCACCATTCCCTACTACTAGAGACTTATCATCCTTTCCCAGTTCTCTACTTCTCCTTAACCCATGTAACAAATTACATACGTGGGATCCTGATCCGGTATCCAATACCCAGGATGTAGAGCATACTGAGAAATGGTTCTCGGTAACGAACACACCTGAAGAAGATGCATCATCATATTCTTTCTTCGTTTGGGTTGCGTGGGAATCCTGATATTCCCCTATTCCTTGCTCAGACTTATGACAATCATAAGAAAAAGCGGAACCGATGTTCCCTAGTTCAGTATAATAAACGGGTTCGGTCAATACATCCATATTATTATCTTGATTAAGGCGTGTCATGGTCGCTACCTGGAGAGAGAGAGAAGGAAACGCTTTAGCATGCGCTCTTTGCAAGATTAGATTGGTTATTATCTTATCTAATTAGGATGGCTCTTACTGTTTTTATCAAATCTTCCTTCAAACCCAAAAAGGTAGCCGTGTAATACCCCAGGTGGAGTTGGGGCTGAAGACCACCTACCCCATGAGAAGTGAGATATTATCTGGTATCGAGGTGGGGATATAACCGATACGGATACACACGGGGAACCACTGTAGAACAATGGGGAGTATCGAATTCCATTCCGAAAGAGGGCACGATCTGAACTATAAATAGAATGACACACTCTTATAACACAGAGGCGCCTTTTGGATGAATCGGAACTCCGGAGTTTGAAAAACTCCGTAGTTAAGCGTGCTTGAGCCAGAGAAATTCTGGGATGAGTGACCTACTAGGAAGTAGCCCCGGGTTCATTCAAAGGGACAAAACCGTGCGGTTTCGACCAGAGCGGACAATAACATCTGTGTTTGTGGGTGGGTCATGACAAATATGGTATCAGAGTCGGTCCCTCAAAAGTAGGTTTGTGGTTCGAGGACGAACCATTGTTCTAAGTGAGGGGGAATATAATGCCCCAGGTGGAGTTGAGGCTAATACCACCTACCCCGTGAGAAGTGAAGTGTTATCCGGTATCGAGGTAGGATATAACTGATACGGATACACACGGGAAACCATTGTAGAACAATGGGGAGTATCGAGTTCCATTCCGAAAGAGGGCACGATCTGAACTATAAATGGAATGACACACTCCGATAACACAGAGGCGCCTTTTGGATGAATCGGAACTCCGGAGTTTGAAAAACTCCGTAGTTAAGCGTGCTTGAGCCAGAGAAATTCTGGGATGGGTGGCCTACTGGGAAGTAGCCCCGGGTTCATTCAAAGGGACAAAACTGTGCGGTTTCGACCAGAGCGGACAATACCATCTGTGTTTGGGGGTGGGTCATACTTTATCACGACCCGAAAAGTACAGAGCGTGACTGGCACTTACATTTCGAAACGTCTCGAGGCGTATGTAATCTAAGTAAGCCAAAACCCAGAATCAAAACCAATTAAAGTATTAGAGTGAAGAAAAACCAAATAAGTCGCATCAAATCTTTAAAAGCAACATCACATTTTCAGAAAATTTCGACAGAGTCTCCTTTGTAAATACTGCCCCAAACGGGTACAAAACAGGAATATATGCACAACATGAAATAAGGCATCCCCAAGCGGGAGCTAGCTCTTCGCCAAAGGCGGACTCAAATCACACACAATATATATCATCACCGTGTAAATAAGCATATATAAAGGCACAAGTAAAAGCAACATGTCGGCTCAAGTGAGCTCGACCCAGAGAAACAACATATATGTACACAAATCTCACTGTCTCGTCTCTAGGTCACAAATACAACAGTACAAGTAGTAGATATGGTAGATGGAGTACACTAGATACAATACTGGTACAAGGTGGAAACAGCAGAACCCCGCAACCCACCTATGAATAATGTTGTGAGTCCAAGCAAAAAGGAGCAAAAGAGGAGGTGCACCCGCCGCTACTATACTGACGGGCCGGACCTGCAAAACACTGTGACACAACAGGGGTGAGTTGCCAACTCATGAGTAATAAGTAACATCTAATAAGGCTATCGTGAGCATGTACACAATTCCATCACAGCCTGCATATACTAATATGATGCGATGCACTAGTATATATGCAACATGAATGCAATAAACAACATAAGATCTGAATATGTTTAACATGGGAAATCTGTATTCTTATCTTAGTAAAACTTCTGTAATTTAGCTGTAGTTTCATCAATGAAATCGATATAAATCCGTGTCAAGCATCGACACCAAATATGAATATCTCATTTATCCCGGGCTCCGGCAATCCGGACTGGCCCATAAATCTGATCTCGGGCTCCGGCAATCCGGACTGGACCATATCATCATAACTTAAGACTACCTCGGTATCCTCCGGATATCCGCCGCGTCACAAATAATCGGTCAGTAGTGCTCCCCTACCGGGCTCAACGCAATCATCTGCGACCATCTTGCCCCAGGGTACCGCACCGGGTCCACCATGCACCTACAGACGGTTCCTCCTCCTCCTCGAATCGGGTGTATTGTTGGGTTACCTACAATGGCAGTAAGGTTTCGGGTGGCATCTCTCATGCCAATTTCAAAATTTTCTATTATAGATAACCCTAAACATACGGGTTCTAGGGTCCAGTGGGAGACCATCTCGAGGAGTCGAGACCAGGTCTCCTAACTCTAGAATTGGTAGGGTTGCTTGCCGCTCTCGTAGGGGTCTAGGAATGTGGGTTTGGCTATTCATCACGACCGTGGAATCCGCATTTTTACTGGCTTAAATAAAACACGGAATTCCTAGTATATCCAATATTTCATATGTGATTCTTCTGCTGCTGATATTCTGTGATGTGATCACTTGATATGTTCTGAGATGAATGCCTATATTATATATATGAGATATAATTAATATTGCAGCTTTCATTTTATATGTAATGCTTGGGAAGCATAATTTGATGGGGCTTCATTAATGAGATTAATGAAACTAAAAGAAATCTAAAGATATTGTAGAAACTTGTTTTAAAAACTGGTAGCTCTAGTTCTTGCTTTGCATAGCGGTATTCCTTGTAGAATATCCAGCACCTTATTCGATAAGGAAAGAGCCGATATCCCTTCATCGGGAGTGACCACTTTAGCGAAACTAGCAGATGCTATAATCCACTCGGTTTGTCCTTTGATTGCTTCTATAGTTTCTGCTTTGCATAGTGGTATTTGTGAAATATCCCACACCTCATTCGATGAAGAAAGAGCTGAGATCCCTTCACCTGGAGTGACCTCTTTAGCAAAACCAGTAAAAGCCTCAAAACACTCCTTTTAAAATTCACTCGATTCTACAACGATATCAAGTTCATTACGCTCATGGTTTTCTTAAAAACCTGCGTAGCCCTCCGTCATTTCAGATAAGTACTATTTAGTATTCGTGCTACAGTAGTTTGGCCTCCGTCAAGGCGTAGTGTACGGTAGCTAATTAGTGCTTATCTGCCAGCATGAGATGCGATTGGATTAGGGTATTCGTACGGCGTAGTTTGGCCTCCGTCAACGGTCGTGCGGATGGGTCTAATTCAATCAAGAAATGAACGGATTGAACTTGACTAGTGCTCTATGGGTAGTTTGGCCTCCGTCAAGGTCATAGGACGCTAGGGGTAAAAACCATTATCGGGAATTTCAAGTGTTGAAATTTGCAATGAGATTGCATACCTTCGACGAGATAGTTGGATCCCGATACTCATTGCGAGTAAGAGTTACTCCTGGGAGAGTTTTACACATTACAATTAGCCGATCAAGTAGGTGTCTAGAAAGGTGTTAACGGGGTTACACCCCTGGGAAAATGAGATTTATTTTAATTAGGTCCGTGTGAAAGCACGGGGAACTTCCCTCAAAGTACCGACACTAGCCTGGCTGAAAGATTGACGAACTTGTAGGGTGTAATTAATCCCGGCTAGTCTTACCTTTTAGGGTTTGAAGGTAGATTTGACTAAAATCATGGGAGCCATCCTGATTAGATAAACTAATAACCAATCTAATCCTGTAAGAGCACACGCAGAGTGTTTTCTTCTCTCTCTCCCCTGGTAGCGACCATGTCACGCCTTAATCAAGATAATAATATGGATGCATTGACCGAACCTGCTTTTTATACTGAGCTAGGGAACGTTGGTTCCGCTCCAACTTATAATTATTATAAGTCCAAGCAGGAAATAGGGGAATATCCGGATTCCCATGTGACCCAATCGAGGAATAAGCATGCTGATGCATATTCTTCGGGTGTGTTCAATACCAAGAACTGTTTCTCAGTATTCTTTACGTCCTAGGTATGAGATACCGGATTAGGATCTCACATATATAATCTGTTACATGGGCTAAAGAAAGGTAGAGAACTGAGAATGGGTGATATGTCTCTAAGTGTTAGAGAATGGTGCAATTGTTGCAGCCAAGTCAGTTGGCAGATATCACCTTGTATTAATACATTGATTCTGAACAAATGTTATTACATACCGAACCTGATATACAACATTACATCATGTTCTTTACTGAGTTAAAGAAGGATATAATTCTGTATTGGAGGATAATGTTGTGAACATTTTCCTGAATCAAGAGTTGATTCGATAAGGCACGTTATATAATAGCATGTACTGTCTAAATCAAATCACAAATCAAAGTAACTAGAACACACACAAGAGGAGTAGTTCAGAAATGAACGAATCTTTCTTGTGGCATTATAGACTAGGTCATATCAACATGACACGACCAGCTATGTTACATAAGGATGAATATGAGAATCTGTTCGAATTTTCATCTTATGCTACTTGCCAGTCTTGTCTCAAAGATAAAATGACCAATACCCCGTTTACTGGAAACAGGGAAAAAGCTAGTGAACTCTTAGGATAGATGATGATGTATACGGTCCTACGTCTACAAATGCCAAGATTGGTTCTTGATACTTTATTACATTCATCGACTATCTCTCAAGATTCGTACATATGTTCCTGTTGAAACATGAGTCTGAAACTTTTGAGAAATTCAAGAAATGCAAGCTTGAAGTTGAGAACCAGACGGGTGGAAGTATTAAAGTCCTTCGATGTGATCGAGGAGGAGAATACTTGGGCATGGAGTTCCTGGATTATTTTAAGGAGAATGTGATTCTCTCTCAGCTTTATCCTTTAAGTATACCACAGCAAAACGGTGTATCGGGGCGGAGGTATCGCACCCTATGAGATATGGCGCGCTCTATGATGAGTACTACTGAATTACCTATTTCCTTTTGGTGTTATGCACTTGAGAAGCTGCATACCTATTGAATGGGGTTCCGTCCAAATCAGGGCCTACCACTACATATGAGTTATGGTGTGGGAAGAGACCATGTCTTAATCGAGTTAAGATATGGGGTTGTCCGTCCTATGTTGAAAAGCAAAATCTGGACAAGCTCGAGGCAAGGTCAGTACTGTATAAGTTTGTTAGGATATCCTGAACATTCGCAAGGGAATATCTTCTACCACTCTGAGGAGCAAAAGGTGTTTTGTTTCTCAGCTTGCCACATTTTTGGAAAAGGAATTTCTTGTGAAGAAATTTGTGGTCATGAGGTAGAACTGGAAGGAGTTCCAGCTAGAAAAACTAACAGCTGATGATTTGGTGAAACCAAAGGATTCAATAGTCTCCAATGAACCTTAGCCTCTCCGCGAATCTGGTAGGGTTCCTCATCCACTTGAGAGATACTACGGTCTTCTCGGTGACAGTGGGAGTGAGGATTGCATCATGCATGATGATGGCCTAACTAGGTTCAGGCAGGCCATCACGAGTGGCGACTCTGTGGGAAGGATGGATGCTATGCGATCAAAGATGGAATCCATGTACACCAACAAAGTATGACTTTGAATGTTGCACCTAAAGGGGTAAAACCCATCGGGAGCAAGTGGATCTTGAGAAGATTCTTGGTGTAAATGGAAAAGTTGAGACTTTCAAAGCTATGCTTAAGTCTATCAGGATCAATACAAGCATCGCGGAGTTGGAACATCTGTTTTGATGTGACAGTCAAAGAGTTTGACTTCATCAAAAAGGTAGATGAACCTTGTATATATAAGAAGGTTGTAGAGAGTAAGGTTGTTTTCCACGTATTGTACGTAGATGACATACTCTTGATAGGAAATGGTTTCCTATGCTATACTCGGTCAAGCTCCTCTTATTATGGGGATTCTCAATAGAAGATCTAGATGATACCTACTACATCTTGTGGATTATGATCTATGGTGATAAATCTAAGTGGATGTTGGGAGTATCCCAAATCCAGGTACAATAACATCGTACTAAAGGGGTTTAGTATGGAAGATTTTGAGCGTGGTGGTTCGCCCACTTACTCATGGATCACTCTCTCCAAAAAGCTGTCTCCCAAGACCGATTTGGAGAGAGCTCGTGTGCAAGGGATACCCTACGCTTCGGTAGTAGGCTCTATCAAAGTATGCGATGTTATGTACCAGACCAGATGTAGATAACTCACTAGGTGTAGTGATCAGGAATCAATCGAATCTTGGGAGAATCACTGGTCAGCTGTGGAGGACATTGTTAAGTACTTGAGAAGCACTAAAAGAAAGTTCTTGGTTCCAGCTTCCAGAGTGATAAGTTTGACTGAAAGTCAGTCACAGGCATTGTCTTTACCTTCAGTACATGGACGGTATGTTGGAAGAGTTCCAAGTTAGATACCGTGACATACTAGACGATAAAGGCTGAATACATTGCTACTAACGATACTACCAAAGTGGCTGTCTGGACATTTCTTGTTCATGAAATGAACATGGTTCCTACCATTGAGCGTACAATAAGTGTTATTGAGATAACAATGGAGTTGTGGCTTTTGCCTAGGAACGCATGTCCCATCAGTGATCCAGACATATTCTGAGGCAAGTATCACCTGATCAGGGAGATGGATGATCTCCAAGGGATCGAGGATAGGAGAGTAGACACGAAGGATAACACAGCGGATCCACTCACAAAGGCCTTACCCTTAGAGAGACTTCTATGAGATGGTTGAGTATGAGATACTACAACCACTGCTATATTGTTGGGTATTGGATACTACAACAGGTGGCCTTAGTGCAAGTGGGAGATTGTTAGTTATATGTATGCCCTATAAGTTATTATTGTACATGCAATGTATATTGTAGTGGATGCTTGGATATATATAGGGAGGACTTTCTTGCTCGACATGATAGTATGCTATCTGGTTGCACTTTATCTTAACATGTACACATATTGTCTCTCTCTATTACGTGTTGATAAAGCCCTTAAGATAAGTACTTGACTACCAGGATTATGATGCAGATCATACTAGTGGGGACAGGGTAGTCGATAAGTACATCCTTCAAGTGTTCCTAGTCGTGGGAGTATCGAGACAGGGCATCGATACTCCAGAGTAAACTAGCGTATACGCTTCTCGACCCATATGATGGGCGATGGATGATCCCATATCCATTGGTGTTTGACATCAGAGAAGGTATACGGGTGCTCAGTGGAGACTGGGTATACTGGACGGACTCGCCGAGAACTACTAGATGGTATTATATCTATCGTCGGATAGCGGTTTTCTGGTGACACTGGTACATGTTAGTTTGTAGACCCGAGATCGTCATAGAGTCTTGTGTGATTCCCACTGTGCTCTGATTTCCACTATACCATGGTCAAGAGATCGCGCAAAAAGATGGTTTTTGGGTACAGTCCCGAGTCACATGGATGCAATGAGCGATAGGAGGGGTTTCGTCTCTCCCGGTATTGGGTGTTGATGTTACGCTATGCTCGATTGGCCATAATAGGAAATCCCTGGCAAAGGTTGCTGAGATTTACTGGTAAATGTTATCAGTAGTTTCTCGAACCGTTATAGACCTTGCATTGGCATGACTTATCAGGCTATCGGGGTCTGACGTTATACCATTCCCAGGCTGTGATATGCTACATATCAGACGAAGAGACCGGACTGTACGGTAGTGTTACTGATTGGATTCGCAGGAGTACGAGCAGACTTGCTTGTTGATCTTCTGATCGCTCAATACCCAGGTGGCCGTTACGTTTGGCAGACCGCTTGCGGCTTGTGGGTGTCTGATATGACCATCACCTACTGCCGGCGTATTGACGAGTCTTTAGAGTCCTACACAGAGGTTTCCTGGCTCAAGAAAAACGGAGTAGGAGCACATATGTGATATGTGCAGGACCGAGATTAATGCGTGTATGTGATACTGCATTCCATTCTCGCGATATGTGATATCGGTAGGTTATGTATAATATAGCCGGGTTATCAGATAAAGTGTTGATTCGATAAGTTGATTCATATGATATTAATCGGTTGTATATGATATAGCCGGATTATATGAAAACTTGGTTCCCTCAACATCATTTATGTTTATTTTCCTTGCATTAACATATTATGCATTCCCATAATTTTAAGTTTTTAAGCCACACTAGAAACAACCAAAGTAGTATGCTTCTATATGCCATCTGCATTCTTCACGGGACCTCGGGTCTTCACCGTAAGGTTACTTAATTTACGGTAGGGCTGAGGCAGGGCTAGCGCGGATGCAAAACATATAGAAGCATCTAATATATATATATATGCGTGCGAACGATAAACAATATAGAATAGCGGATAAATTAGGAGCCCCGTGTTTCATTTGAGCCGCAAATCAAACGCAGCGTTCCCTGGTCTTGTGGATATCTCGTACAATATCGAACCAAGACCCCTACGAGCGCGGTAAGCTACCCTCCAATCCTAGAAACGGGGCAACCCGGCCACAATGTCATGAATGGGCCACCCGGCGCTTTCTTGAATTCGGTAACTTAAGCGCTCCTCCTTAGGTTTATTCTAGAACCCCTACAAGTGCGACGAGCAACTCGCCAATTCTAGAGCGAGGCGGCCTGGTCTCAACTCCATGAAATGGCTACCAACCGCACTCTAGAACCTAGCTACTCGAGCACTTCTCCTGAGTTCGTCCTAATATATATAATGAAATATATACAATAGCGACAATGATCTCAACCCAGATGTGTCCCAAAAAGAATATATATCAAGCGGCAACGACGACCATAATCCGGCCACTCGTCCCGAACAAATGAATATACAACAATATAAAACTGTAGATACAAATTACATGAGGGGCTATCCGTCATGACAATCCGGCTAAACCATTACAATATATATATATATATATATATATATATATATATATATATATCACAAGAACAAGTAGCAGGAACATATGTGCAACCCTGTCTAATCGAACATATAGTAATTAGATGATGTTAACCATCATATATACCGAGATACAAATATAAACGATGTTAAAATTTTGACCGAAAACGGTCCCGAATTGCCCGTATTCATAAACAACACAAAACAAAATCTGGGGAAAAATGAGGTATACCAAAAATCTAGTTTCTACAATTCCAAGCAACTGACAAAATTTGGGGATAAACAGAGAAATTAGGAAGAGGATCTCGGCCAAATGCTGTCGATTTGTCCTTGAATTTTGTGCCAGGTTTTCATTCTTAAAATGTAGTCCATTGACATAGATAAAAAAAATCAGGTTCCGTTTTGAAATGGAAAGAAACTTTGAATTCGAAACTAAATACAGGTAAATTTTTGGTCTCGAAACTAAAATATCGTCTAATCTAGTTCTAGTGTTTGGTTGGCTCTGATACCACTGTTGGGTCCCTAGCACTCGCGTAGTGGAAGCTCTCCCCGAAGGCAAAATGCAAAATGAAAATTTCATGGCGAGCGATAGCGATCACAACCAAAGAATCGTTCGAAAACACTAAAATAGCATCTAAATATACAATGTTCTAGAAACTACAACCTTTGTCGCGTGTCCAACTAATCGTGGAAGACCCCTCTAAGCTCCTCGTAAGCCGTCGAGAACACGCTTGAGGGCGACGGCCCTTACCGAAGATGATCCACCCGAGGGAAACCAATCCAAGCTCTTGCTTCACCTAATGAAGCAACCGACACTCCAAACTTGCTAGAAATAGAGTGTGGGGATGCAGGAATTTTCCACTAACTTTTTCTCTCACGTTCAAATCTCAAGTGAGCATCCATGGAAGGAGGAAGATGGAGAGGCAAGTCTTGGCCATAACACACATGAACTCAAGTCTTAGGAAATAGAATGAAAGAGAGAGCCTTTTATTTTTCTCCACACAAAAATTATGTCATCTCTTTTTTCATTTAAAAAATCAAGCCATCCCTCTCACTCATCCCTCAAAACATACTCTTTGGCACCTCATCATGCCACCTCATTTCCTTGAATTTCCATAAAAGGAAATTCATAAATGAGGTGTCCTCCTTCTAAAAGTACTTCCGTATAAATACGGAATACGTCACTGGTATATGTATCGAAATACATATACGCGTATCCGTATAAAAATACGGATAACCAAGAGAAAGAAAATGAACAGCGAACATAATACTAGAATATATATCAAAATATATATATATGTAAATTATTAAATCAAAACTTGATTTAATAATCTGGCTTAATCCTAAGCCGGCTAGTATTATCAACCATCCGATTAATGTCCGTGTAGCCTGTACATGTATTTAATCTAACCATTGTATGTATCAACATACGACATCTGCATCATATCGCCTGAACCGGAAAAACCCTCTGTGTGGGACTCTAAAGACTGAACAATACGCTGGCAGTGAGTTACCGGATAAATCCATAACCACATGCACGTCAGCGGCACTAGCTATATGTAACGGCTACCCAGGTATATGCTGAATGGGAGGTTGACAATCAAGTTCGTCCGTACCTTACTGAGCCTAAATGTGACAATCTTCGCACAGTCCGGTCATTTCATCTAAGAGTATCGCATACCAGGTCTAAGGGTGGATAACCTTAGACCCCTAATAACCCGATAAATCATGCCGGAGTCAAGCTCATCACCCATCGAGAAACTACTGAACTCCTATCGGTAAATCTCATCCACCCTGACCAGGGATTTATAGTGATGGCCAACCGAACACAATGCAATATCGACTCCCAATACTAGGAGAGACAAATCCTTAATAATTGCTTACTATCTCCATGTGACTCAGGACTGTACCCAACTAAAATCTGTTTGTACGACTTCTTTGAGCCATGGTGGGATAGTAATCAAAGTATAGTGGGAACTCACACGTGACAAATGATGATCTCAGGTCAAAAGACTAAGCCGTACTCATGCAACTAGAGAACTGCTATCTGATGATAGGTATAATACTATCTAGAAGTTCTCGGTAAGTCCGTCCAGTATACTCACCTCCAGTGAGCACATGTATACTATCTTAGGTGACAAAACACCAATGGCTTATGAAACCAGTCACCGCCCCTCGTCGGTTTCTAGAAATGTATATACTAGTCTACTCCGAAATATTAATATACAGTCTCGATACTCCCTCGACTAGGGACATTTAAGGACGTGCTTATGGGATACCCAGCTCTTACGTATATGATCGCCATCATAATGCTGGTAGTCAAGCAATGGTCATACGGGCTTTATCATTATGTATTAGCGACACATAGTAATGAGTAAAACGTATACACATTAATGATAAATACAAACCATATAGCATAATATCATCTCGAGTAAGATTGTTCTATCTGTATAGGTCCTACTTCAATTATCATAATCGACAACCTGTAATTACAATAATTTCCTTGAGGGTACTATATCTAATAGTTGTTTGATGTATCACTGGAATTGAGAGTCACTGTTAATGTGCTACCGAGGTGGAGAGTTTGTTTGACGTATCACCAGCACGGAGAGTCGTTATTTGACGTGTCAGCGGCACAAAGAGTTGTTGTTGACGTGCTGCCGAGACTGAGGTCGTTGCTGACGTATCACCAAGGCGAAGAGTCATTGTTTGACGTGTCATCATCATGGAGGGTCGCTGTTGACGTGCTACCGAGGCGGAGATTCGATGTTTGATGTATCACCGGCATAGAGATTCATTGTTGACGTGCTACCGAGCCGGAGAGTCGTTGTTTGACGTATCCCCGAGGCGGAGAGTCGTTGTTTGACGTATCCCCTAGACGGAGAATCACTGTTTGACATATCCTCGAGAAGAAGAGTCGTTGTTTGACGTATCCCCGAGATGGAGAGTTGTTGTTTGACGTATCCCTGAGAACGGAGAGTCGCTGTTTGATGTATCCCCAAGACGGAGAGTCGTTGTTTGACATATCCCCAAGAAAAAGAGTTGCTGTCACGATCCGAAATTTAGTTCGCGACCGGCACTTAAATCACGCAACGTCTAAAGGCGTAACGTAACTTAAGTAAGACGAAGTCCAGAAATCTAAACCTTTTTAAGAAAATAAAAGAGGTGAAGTTTTGAAATAAAGGTATGATGAAAACAAACGTTTTCTTAAATGCATAGATAATGGGACATAAAAATGCAAGTGGATTATACTAGTTGAAAAACATGTTTCGTCTTTTAAAAATTTGGGCAGCACCTCCCTCGTATATTTTGATCCAAAACCACATATACATAACAACAATAAAGGCATCCCCAAGTGGGAGCTAGCTCTTCGCCAATCGGCGGAATCACAACCACTCAAGTCAGAAATATATGTATACGATGTCCAACGGCGAAGATCAAAACAAAAGGATAGTGAATAAAGCAAGACATCAAATCCACCAAGCGAACATATAACCCATCGCTCTAAGTCTCGCAACCACAAGTCTTTCTAAGTCTTACTACTTATACAAATACTAGTTTCTGATTGATGGAGTTGACTAGATACAACAGGAATAATAAATACAAGGATGGGCATGATCCAATATGTCCCACCTACCAAAGCAAATCATCTGAATGCAAGCTGTGTGCCAGTGATACCACTACTGATCCATGCGGTCAAACCTGCAAGAACTGTGGCACAACGGGGGTGAGTTGCCAACTCGTGAGTAGAAAGCATCAGCAGGTAGAAATCGAATAAAACAACGACTTCCTAAGTCAACTATATCATAAAGGTAATACTATGATATCTAGGGTGACCGTATCTGCATATGAGCCAACAATATAATCAATGCCTGTATGCATGTGGATATCATCCACGTGTCCATCAATGACATGATAATATCATGGAACCTAAGTGTCCAACATCGGCACTCGAAACATCATGAAAGCATATGCATGTAAATATGAGAATATCAACCAACGTGTGTCCATCAACGACACATCAAATCATGGAACCTGAGTGTCTAATATCGACACTCAAAACATCATGAAACCCGTGCCCAACATCGATACGTAAATCCTCATATCTCGAGCTCCGTCAGTCCGGATTGGCCTACAGGCTCCGTCATTCCGGATCGGCCCATATCATCTCACGACTCCGGTCAGTATCCTCCAGATAACCGCCGAGCCCAAATACTATCACCGGTAGGTAGTATTCCCTCTGCCAGGCTCATCGTCTACTACACAACACACCTTTCTTGCCCCGGGGTACCATACCGGGTCCACCATGTACCCGCAAACGGTTCATCCAGCTCCTCGAATCGGGTATCACATAACTCATAATCGAGAAAATAGATGGTGGACGCATCGAAATATCATATCAAGAGAAACCGGGTTTTTAAAACAATGCATACTTTCTTTTGAAATATAACCACGGTTCACAAATCCAAAATCTCATGAAGATAGCATCTCAATGCGTACAATCGTAAAGCATGATGTATGCAAACATAGAACAGAAATGTGAGCATAGCAAGTATATCGTGCAACATAGTATAGTGATGTGATCATATCAGTATATCATGCAAACGAGCCATGTGATAATACTAAACAATTAAGAGTAATAGCATGATATAGCAATTTGACTATGTAAGTGACATAACAATTACCGATGATGAAAATGTGTGAGCCGGCAATCTGTGTAAGTGTGACATACGCATCATCGATAATTGTGCAGGTGTACTAGCTGACGATATCATAACAAATAATGGAAGCACGAGTATACGTATCTAATCTAACATCTACATAAAGGCTAAATTAAGCAGTGTAGATAGTGATGAACAATATCTATAACATATCCAAGTCGATGAATCTATCAATCGGCAATCCAGCCTCATAACATCAAGTACTGTATAATTCATCGTACGACATTCTCTAGTCAAGGGTATGGATTAATCATCAGGTAAAACTCATCGTGTACGGTAATCTATCGTACGGCGGCATTAAACAAATAGGGATTCTATCAACCTATACAACAATGAGGGTACGGATCTAACGTCTCGTACGGTATATCACTCATTATTCTCATAAATATATATTTATCTTATTTTACCGATCTTATAACACATCTATCTTAATCTTATCATACTCATCGATCTCATGTCATATCCTTATATATCTCGTCTCATATCTTGGTATATGTATTCAAGCATTCATAACATCTCCAACTAGCATTTTGATCATATTTCAGTTATATGTATGTATAATCTCACACTTATTCTCTTGCAACTACAATATATATATCGTGATTCACATTCACATCATATATCAATCCGAGACATCCTTATCTCTCATATCATTTCATACTAAAACCATTAACCATAACCTTAAGTTGTGGCATATCTTATCTTCAAATTGTAAATTACATATCGATTTCCATATCAATGGTTGCGGGGGTGCTATACGCCATCCACCCGACTTCCCCCGTAGATATAAATCTACTCACTTTCAATCTCCTTGCTTAGCCGAAGTCAATGTGCTTCATCGTCTCGGAAGTCCACGCAAAGGTACCTACAATAAATACATAATCCTAATTCTATTAAAATCAATGTCCGAAAACCGATACGGCACATGGTGCGCTCATAGGTTAGAACCTATAGACTATGTATGCAAAATAACCAAACAACCCTCGTCGTTGACATACAAACATCCAACGACCAAACCAAATCCAAATACCAAAACCACGAATTCAAATATCGGGAAAACATAGCCAAAGCACTCACAAATAGCTCCCAGATTTTATCTCAGGTTAATTGGGACTAAATAAGCAAGTACAGGGGATAGGTTATAAGGAAATTGAGCTACATGCAAAACCCAAACACCAGAGCATGAAGGAAATTCGGCGAGAGGCTCAAAAAGTCTTGTGTCGCCGACCGTACAGGGGACAAAGGGGCTAATACTTTGGTGGTGGGTTTCTAGTGGTTTATCTAGGTTAATGTAGTTGTTTTTTTCCTCATAAAAATCCCAGGTTGCTCCAGATTCCCTGTAGTCCAACAATACTTTACAAAACCGACACAGAATAAATCCTAAGTTCGTGTATCGGGTTTTAATCTCTGTTTTGGTCCAGAAAATCAACACTAAGGTCTTGTAAACAGTCACTACATGTCACAAGTCTACACAATCACCTAAACCCCCTCTTGGAATTTCCAAACATCACTAAACCAACTAATACAAACTCTAAACTAAATTAAGATATATTAAACATAATAACTTAACTAAAAGATATGGGTTTTACCTCATTTGGCAACTCAAGAATTTTCTTGAGTTGCTCAAAGTCTTCAAAATCCAAGCTTGAAAGGTCCAAAGTGTTGAGGATGAAGTTGTGCATCTTTTTAATGAAGGGAGTATAGGGTTTTGGTGAAGGATTGAAGATGCTTCCATAGGGTAGAGGAGGTGGAGGAGGGAGATGAAGAAGTTGAAGGAGATGATGAAGGAAATAATGAAAATGAGGAAGTAAAATGGGGAATGGTCAAGGATAAGGGTGGAGTCATACCCCCTTCTCTCTCTCTCATTCTCTCTCATGGCATGCTCTCATGCCATCATGTTGTCCCCTCTCTCTCTCTCTCTCCACTCTCCTCCTATGCCATTGACTTTTCCTTTCTTTTTCTTTTATCAACCATGGCATCTATTTGTTTCTTCTCTCTTTCTCATAAAAACTAAATGCAACATGGAACAAACAAAATAACACAACATGCAACAACAATGCAATATAACATGTTGCACTAGCCATGACTAATTAAGGATTTGGCATAATCGTGATTAGTAGTGCACTAATCGAGTTTAATTTAAACTTCCATATAATTAATTATAAAAATACCCAAATCCGATAAATATATTTTTTCCAATTATTTCCCAAATATTGGTATATATTTATACCATTTTACGAAAACTCCAAATTCGCAAATCGAATAATTTTCGCGAAATATATTATTTTAATATTAAATTCCAAAAATAATATTTTATATTTCTGAAATGTTACAGTCGCTGTTTGACGTATCCCTAAGAACGGAGAGTCGCTGTTTGACATATCTCCAAGAGCTGTTTAACGTATCCCCGAGAACAGAGAGTCGCTGTTTAACGTATCCTCAAGATGGAGAGTCATTGTTGCTTGGTTAATTTGATTTGATTTGGGAATGGAGTCAACGCTTCTACCATTGGAATTGTGCTCCAGAGGAAACTCGTCCAGTACCCGACTTGATTTGACTTGGTTTCCTTTTTGTGGTTGGAGGCCGATGCTTGACTTGGTTCCTTTTTTGCGACATGGAGGTCGATGCTTGATTTGCTTCCAGTGCGGAGGTCCTTGGTTGAACCAGTTGATTTGATTTGTGTTGGAAATTTCCTATCTGTCCAACGGGACTTTTGAACTTGGAAACACCGCCAGGTATGACTTTAATTTGATTTGTTTGATTCCTGCTTTGTTTGGCGGGATCTTCTTAAGCTTGGAGGTACGTGTCAAGTTGGACCTTGATTTGATTTGTCCGATTCCTACCTTGTCTGGCGGGACCTTCTTTGAGCTTGAAAGCACCCGTCGGTTTTTTTACAAGTTTTCTCCCTTGAGGGTTTTCACAAGATCGCGGCTAGTCCTGTCTTTTTTTACTCACGAACGCCTTTTCGGGTTTTCATTTGTACCTCTTTCGATTTTGGACATGCCATTTTTGACTTAGGTTAGAGTTTTGGACTCCGGGATGGCATCATCGTTGCTAACACTGGAGCACGGAAGCCATGAACAATTCATCATTTGCTTTTGGAAGACTCAGAATTTCGATTTTGGTTTGGCATCTGCATGCTGTTTATAGCCGAAAATAAAGACGAGTTGGGATAGAATGCCTTGCCTAAATTTGGGGCATATGCTATTTGGAACATATCCATCCACCTATCCGAAGATACCAAGTTGATTTATGGCACCGTATATCATAGGCTTGGAAGGATGCGACCGATGTAGCTGACTTTTAGATTCCTCCTCATGGATGAAAGATTTATTGATTGTGGGTACGCTTTTTCCTGCAGGAGCAAGCCCCTGCAGTTAATTACGTTCGCAAAGCGATAAGAACTTTCTACACTCCAGGTCTATTCCTTTATGTGTCATGTTTTAATTTTATTTATTTTGGGTTGCCCTTGGATTGTATACGGAGATTAATTTATATCATCGCCCGTAGGGCGCGGATTAGTCCAAATCCATACATATTTAGATTTGGTGTTTGGGTCCATGTTGGTATCTTAGTTTGCCAACGGGAGTTGAACTTAGGATGCATTTCTCATATCAATGAGGTCCATCGGTTCAAGGGATACTTGAGTTTATCTAAGGATCGTTAATCTTGTTTTAGACTATTATCAACTTAGAAGTTTAATTAAGGACCGTTAGTCGTATTTAGGACTGAGATCAACTTAGGGTTTCCAGCATATTGGCTGAATTGATTTTAAGTTCAAAGAACTTTAAGCTTTAGGGACTTAGCTAATTTGGGGCTAGGAATTGGTCTGTGTAACATATGTGCGCACGAAATATGGGCGCACGGCATATTGGCGCATTTCCTACTCACGTACGTATCACATGGAGTAAAAAGCTTTGTGTCATTGGCGCATGCCCACGTGACTATCACGTAGTGCATAGAAAGTGCATATGTGCATATGTCATGTGGATATCATGTGGTGCATGGGGGATATCAGCGTAGCTCACGTGTGTGTCACATGGTGCATGGGGGATATCAGCGTAGCTCACATGTGTATCACATGGTGCATGGTGGTCATTGGCGCGGCTCACATGTATATCATATGGCACTTATATGGCGTATCCATTTTCTAGAGCTGACACCACATGTAGAGCATATGGGGTGCAATACTTAGGGATTTTTAAAGATTAATCTCTGTATCTTTAGAAACTTAAAGTTTTTGAAGCTTAAGCTTCTGTTTTATGGTGTTTTGACCATTAAAACAATTCGAGATCAACATATTATGATCTTGGGTTTTGTTTTCGTATCAAAATGAAAACTTGGGGTCCTGAAGTTTAGACTTCGATCTTTTTACATTGATCTTTAGGATCTTGATATTTTTGGTGGAAAATTCTTAATTCTTCCCTCAAACCTTAGATCTTAAGATCAAAAATTCCTCTGTGAAAGCTTTAGTTTTCAACGATGAGGGTTTTGACTTAAGAATCTTAAGATCCAAAGGAAGAACTTAAGTTTTGTATAAAGGTTAATATTTTTTTAATAGAGATTGATCTCCTATACCTCGGTTTATGGAGGAAGAAAAAGAATTGTAGAGCTTATGGTTTTTTCTGTATCTTATAAGGGGTCTGCTTATACTGATGCCTTCGCCCCCCCCCTCTCCTATTTATAGGAGAGGGGAATTGTTAGGCAAGTAGAGAAAATCTTTCTTTGAGATTTCTCTAATTGATCTTAAAATCAAATTCGGATGCTTAAGCACCGTTAGATCTTTTATCCAAGGGTCTTTGTTAACAAAGTTGATGTTTTTCTTATTTTTTAGAAAAATATTCTAACAATTTCTTGTTAATAAGATATATTCTTTCTGTTTGAGAAAGATAGGGAGATATTTTCCCAAATATAGCTTAAGCTACACTGAAGCAAACGCTTCAAAGGTTTGGCATATGCGCATGTGCATTGCACGGGTCGCATCGCATCTAGAGCTTTAGCCTATGTGCATGTGCATTGCATGGGTCGCATCGTATCCAGGGCTTTAGCTTATTCACACGTGCATTGCACAGGTCGCATATGCATCCGGCTTAATACTTTTACCTTGGCGTTTTTCTTTCTTTCCTTAGTGATGCTTAAGCTTCGAGTGTCAAATTTTGGCAGAAACACACGCTAACACTAAAGCATAGTGACAGGAACGACTCATCATTTGCCGTTGGAGGATTTGGGGGTTTGATTTCGGTTTGCGTCTACATCGCTATAATAGAATAATGCCAAGAGCGACCCATCACTCGCCGTGGGAGGATTTTATTTGTTTCCAGTTTAACGACTTAGGGGTCATCTATTCCCAGTTTAACGGCTTAGAGGTCAATTTTTTTACGAGTTTGTGCCCTTGCAAGTTTTCATAAGCTCGCGGGTAGTCTTGCAGTTTTTACTCACGGAGCCTTTTCAGAATTTTCATCCATGCCCCTTTTGCTTTTGGACTGATCCTTTTTTTACTCCCGGTTTAACGACGTAGGTGTTGATGCTGCACTTATTCTTTGTTTGGCTTTGTTGCCACCTTTTAGTAGAGTTATTTGGGCTTCTTAGATTTTGAGTTTGCTCGAGCTGAATTGATAGCCGAGACTACATACTTCACTTGATTCTTCCATGTGCCTTGGGCTTCTCTTGAAGACGCCTTAGTATTTTCTTCTTTTATTGGACTAGCGTGTGCCCTATGAAGGCTGTGGCAGACTTGGATCATTTCATGAAATTGATTTTTCATCTCCTGGAGAATTTCGGCTTTCGTTTGTATAATATTGGCAGTCGAGACTTGGTTGGAGTTTTTGTAACAACCCGAGTTCAGTTATACCAATTTTTGTTGTTGTATTTGTTTGTTTGTGGTGTTTTATTGATTTATCATGTTTGGATGCGAATGGTAGTTTATTTTACATTGCATTCGATTCGACCTGCTTACTTGAGCTTGTTGTTTCATAGTTATAGAATACCCTAGCATCGCGTATTTTGCATATAACAGTTTAAGTCACGTAAAATAATTTAAAAATATATAACATGGTCTGCTTGATACCCCTAACCCTGTGGTAGCGTCCGTGCATCTTGTTTTCGTCCCGTTCAGTGAAACGGACGTGTTTGGATGGCTACGCGTATGTACGTGCGTCCGTTCTTGGGGGTATGCTTTTTCGTTACATAATCTTTCATTTTAAATTTTGGAACTTGCATAAAATTTTCGTATTTCAAATCTAAAATTTTGGACCCGACCTGGGCGCATTTCTGAAATGTTTTGTATCCCGCCAAATTCTAATTATTTTAAATTTCTTTAAATTCGCTTAATATAATTAACAGCTTAAAGATTTTCATACAGATAACAAAAATATTCTTTAAACAATTAAAATCTTTTATAATTTTTTCTAACCCAATTCTCATCCCACGAGCCAATCAGAAATCCCCTTCTCCTTTTCACCGGGCCCCACGAGCTCTCTCTCTTTCCTTTCTCTTTCTCTCTCTTTTTCCGCAGCTCTCTCTCTTCTCTTTCTCTCTCCCTTTCTCTCTCTTATCTTTCTCTCTCCTTTTCTCCCTCCTCTCGCGCTCTCTCTCACTCCTCTCGCGTTTACTGTTCCCTTCTCGATTCTGGTCACCGCCTCCCGCTACGCTCACCTCCCTTCACTCTTTCTTTCTTCTTCTGTTTCTTTTTTAAACCCCAGCACCATCTCCTCGCCACGAGAAACCATCCAATCTCCGCCGCCTCCTCAAACCCTAACCCTATTCCTTGCTCCAAAACTCTCGTCTCCATCCTCATCTCCTCTCCTCCTCCTCTCCATCTTATTCTTCTTCTCTTCTTCTTTCCCGAGCTTCTCTCCCCCTGCACACATACCCAACTGAACCAAGAACCCACCTTCCTATCGCCGCCGACCATCTATCATCGCCGTCGCCATCTCCTTCCTCTCCTCTCCCTCTCTTCTGCACCCTCACCTCAGCAAGACCCTACACATACCCTGCAAAAAAACCCCAGCAACCAAACCCTAACCGAACCCTCACAGCCAACCCCATCGCCGGAGTCCCTTCGATCATCACCATCGACGCCATCATTCCTCTGAATACCCAATGAGCAAATCTTTCCTGTCTCATTCTTCTTCCTCCTTTCCATTCTTTACTTCTTCTTCTTTTTATAATGGTTCTTTTTTTTATGTAATGTTCACTGTGTTTCTTGGTTTGCCGGAATCCGACCGCGCCGGCAACGATCCCGACGACCCAGCGAGGATATCTGACCCTTGTGATCCCATCGTGCGTTGTTTGGACTCATTCCGTGTACCGTGCGTGCGTTGCGACTTTTCTCGCCGATGTGTGACGTTCCGTATACCGTATCGCGATCCGTCGAAACAAGTGAAACTTGCTACATGCTATCTATATTATTTTATACCTATTAAATTGCATAGTAAAACTGTAGATTGCATATAGCGCCACATGTTCCATTTTCCTTTTCGATGTTCCATATATCATTTTAGATTGGGATCTTGAATTATACCTTGTTGCATGTTAGATTACAATATCGTGTACCCACGTCCCTTTTTAAATCACATAATAATTATTTACATCATCCATAATACTCTTTTAAATAGTTTATAACCGTTCAAACATCTGTTTGCATCCATATCGTTTAATATACATAGTATTGCATCCTTGGATCTTTTGAATATATAATATTACAATATTAACGTTCCATACTTGATATATTGTAGTTTAATTAGTATTGGAACTTTAATCTTAACCCTAATCATAACTGTGCATCGTTATACCTTAATCTGTACCTATTTGCATATAACATCACAATGTTCCATTTTATTGTTCCATTAGTACCCCATGCTTGTTTTGTATACCTATGCTTATGTTAGTTGATTATGAGCACCCACATGACATCTTGTGCATCCTGGCACGACTTGTTACACCTACTACTTGACACGACATGGTACCGTGCACCTCTCAACATGACATGATACCTATATACTACCTGGCTTGACCTGATGTACCATGGCTTTACTTGTTACCTGATCTTGTGTCTAATGCCAACAAACCTGACCTGTTGTCCTTACGGACAGTTCCTATTGTCTATCCAGAAAAACCTGTATCTGCCTGATCCTGTGTTGGCATTAGCTATAGATTACTTAATACCTAACTTGAACACATATAACTTGGGGGTATGGGGAAATCAATGATGAAACCTGACTTGTAACTCAACAGTTCTCTACCTTTTCTGATCTGTCTTACGGGCTAGGCCAGCCCCGGGGTGATGTTGCTGACATCACTCGTCATTACCTACTACCCTTTTTACTGCCTTGCGGCACGTCTCGGATTCAGCCCGAGAGTCATAGATCGTGATCCCGGGCACGCACGGGATACTATTGAGTTACATCGATGATTCATCAAATTGATTCAAAGACTTGAGAGTAGATAACCCAGTAGACCAGTTTAGAATACTCACTGCACATCACCTGTGCCTTACCCTTCACTGTCACTTTTATATTACTGTTATACCTGTTTTACTGTTCATACACATACCTGTATGTCTTGCTACCCCTGTTTATTTTATTGCTTGATGTTATGACGCGCTGACATCTGGGTTTTGCATGGCCCAGATACCATACCTTTGCTGCAGTCCGAGCAGGAGTATTTCAGTCAGCAGGCTGAGCAGTGAGGACTCGTTAGTAGTTAGTTCTTTTATTTTTTCAGTATTTTCATTCCTGATGTGAGCCCGCATTATGGGACATACATTCCAGTTATTCTTGTATTGGATCTTTTGCTTCCGCATTATTTTTATTCTTGACTCATTTTATTTTGGCTTATAGACATGTGTTAGATAGTTATTTATTGTTCTTGATATCTCTACAGCCGTAATTTGACCGTGGAAGGATAATTCCTATCCACGGGTAGCATGATTGGCTATGTCACGTGCCTACCTTAGCGTACTCTGGGAAGCAGGGCGTGACATGGTTCTTTTGGTATCAGAGCCATAGGTTATAGGTTAATCGGGTTTGATTCTTTTGTAGTTGGGTATTGGACCCAATACACGAATCAGAATACTCGTGATTAGGAAACATGTCCTGCCACCTTACCGTTTTACTATTCTTGAATCTTAACCTCCTCCTAATTATACTTTTACGATATGCAAACCTCCTTTGCATATCGACTCGAAACCTGGTTCCTTGTTTATCTCTAGAACTTAGGCGAATTGGGTGGAGTTATATAATTGTAGCTATGATACCGCGGCATGGTTACAATATGGTACTCTATTTAAGTAACTCGGAGTTCTAGCCTTGATTCATATCCTTAATCTACATTTTGAATCTGTTATCATGCTAATCCTTTTGGTGTTTGGATTTCAGGAACATGGCAGACAAGAATCTGAAGACGTACCAAAGGCGTGTTGACGAAGCCGCTATGATTGGAGTAATACGTGGGATGTTGGAGAACCAAAGGCGACAGACCGAGCTGATCCAGCAGCAAGCTGAATCTTTTCAGGAAGGTTTGCGGACCGTTCAGCAGTCCGTAAACAATGTTGTGGCCAGACCAGGGGATTGTGTGGGAACCGTAGCAGATTTCAGGAGACTGGGTCCGTCTGTATTTACTGGCCTGGAAGAGCCATTGCCAGCGGAGCAGTGGCTGGTTGACACGGAAAATTTACTCATTGCGGCACAGATCCCAGAAGATAAGAGAGTGGATGTGGTACGCATCCAGCTGGTGGATTACACCCGTGAATGGTGGCTTGTGGAAGAGACCCGCTTGCCCAAGACGATCAAGTGGGTGGATTTTTCAAAGAGTTTCCTGGAGAAGTTCTTCCCGCGGACTGCACGGGAGGAAATGGAAGAAAAGTTCGTCAGTTTGAAGCAGAACGACGTACCTGTAAATGTACATGCAGCTGAGTGGACGCGGCTCAGTAGATTCGCTGGACCTCTGGTTGCCAACGATGCTGATAGGGCAAGGAGGTTCATGCGTAGTTTGGATGTGGACATCTAGAGGCAGATTGTCTCCCTGGGTTTGACCACTTTTTCTCAAGTGCTTACAGCAGCTCGAGAGCAGCAGAGCCTATCTATGAAGACTGGGAGTTCACAGCAGCCACCAATTACAGTAAGGAAGCCGGCATTTGCACCAAACCGAGCACATGGACGCAGAGGTATTCTAGTAGACCGTCGTGGTGTAACACCGATGAAGAAGCATGCTATTGCTGATCAGAGGAGAACCATGATTTGTGACTACTGCCAGTTACCTGGACACGTGCAAAGGGAATGTCGAAGAAAACAGGGACTCTGTTTGGTCTGTGGATCGGCGGATCATACTATCAGCACTTGTCCGTCGAAGCTTCGCATGAAGGATGATGGTCAGAAGCCACCGCAGAAACCGTTTCAGAGACAGAAGCAGCTGACTCAAGGACCCAATCAAGCTCGAGCATTTACCCTGATGGCTGAGGAAGCTAAAGCTTCAGGAGAAGTTGTTTCAGGTATTCTACTTGTTCATGGTTTTCCCGCATTAGCGTTATTTGATTCTGGTGCATCCCATTGTTTTATGTCGTCCAAGTTTATTGCTACACACTCGATTACTTGCACGACCCTGTTTAGTTTCTGGGACATACACACTGGGAATTGGAAGATCATATCTAGTAGAGAATGTAAGGATTGTGCGGTTGTTGTTTGCGGACGGGAGATTTTTGCAGATTTCTTGGTAATTGATACAGGCAGCTATGAAGTCGTCTTGGGAATGGATTTTCTTGGCACTTTCCACGCTCACATTGATTGTAGGGCAAAGAAGGTAATTTTCCAGATTCCCGGACATCCAGAGTTTATCTTCACTAGAGAAAGCAGTTCTGTCGGGCTAGTCGAGTTTAGGGCTAGGCCGACAACTAGTGGTCTTTCGTCATTGGAGGTTGATAAAGATGAAGCACCGGCTGTTGTTCGATATTTCATAAACGTGTTCGAAGACATATCAGGATTACCGCCGAAGCGAGATGTAGAGTTCGCGATTGATTTTGTTCCTGGTGCAGCACCAGTCTCTAAAGCGTACTATCCAATGGCACCAGTGGAGTTGGAAGAAGTTAAAAAGCAGATTACTGAATTACTGAGAAGGGTTGGATTCAAAGCAGTAACTCGCCTTAGGGAGCTCCAGTTCTTCTAGTCAAGAAGAAAGATGGCACAAGAAGAATGTGCATCGATTATCGAGAATTAAACCGGGTGACTATTAAGAACAAGTACCCGATCCCTCGCATTGGCGAATTATTTGAGCAGCTTAGTGGCGTGAGGGTATTCTCGAAGCTGGATTTGCGATCCGGATATCATCAGGTCCGAGTTAAAACAGAGGATATTTGCAAGACGGCGTTCCAAACTTGGTATGGACATTACAAATACTTAGTGATGCCCTTCGGACTGACGAATGCACCGGCGATATTTATGGACTTGATGAACCGAATCTTTTCACCATTCTTGGACCAGTTTACTGTGGTGTTCATTGATGATATTCTGGTCTATTCGAAGAGTATGGAAGAGCATGCAGAACATTTGAAGATCGCACTGCAGACGCTGAGACAAGAAAGATTATATGCAAAGATGAGCAAGTGCGAGTTTTGGCTGGAAGAAGTAAAGTTTTTAGGGCATGTCGTGTCTGGCGATGGAATCGCCGTTGATCCCGAAAAGATTGTGGCAGTTAGAGATTGGCCAATTCTGAAGAATGTTGCGGAGATAAGAAGCTTTCTTGGACTCGCCGGGTATTACAGACGGTTCGTGGAGAACTTTACTCGTCTGGCGGAGCCATTGACCAAGCTTACGCGCAAGGAGGTACCATTTGTGTGGACGGATAAGTGTGCGTCAGCTTTTGAGGCGTTGAAGCAGATATTGATAACCGCTCCAATTCTGACCGTGCCAGACAGTTCCGGAGGATTGGTGATTCACAGTGACGCATCTGGGAAAGGATTGGGATGTGTTTTGATGCAGCATGGGAAGGTTATAGCATACGCATCGAGACAGTTGAAGTCTCATGAAAAGAATTACCCAACTCATGACTTAGAGCTTGCGGCCGTGATCTTTATTTTGAAGATTTGGAGACACTACCTTTTGGGCGAAAGGGTCGAGGTTTTCACCGATCATAAAAGCTTGAAGTATGTGTTCACGCAGAAGGAGCTTAATATGAGGCAACGTAGATGGTTGGAGCTGATGGCTGACTACGATCTTGATCTTAAGTACCATCCGGGGAAAGTTAATGTCGTGCCGGATGCGCTCAGTCGGTTACCAGCAATTCAGATGTTGACTGCACAGAAGGAACTCATTGAAAACTTTCGAAGATTTGATTTGGAGGTTGTACTACCATATTCTTCGGGACAGTTGATGCAGCTGCAGGTATATTCGTCGTTGATCGAGAATATTAAAGCAGCACAATCGCAGGACCCTAGATTGCAAAAGTTTCGAGAACAAGTTGAAGCTGGACTTCGAACTAACTTACTGATCCATGAAGATGGTTCGTTGAGATATGGTAGCCGTTTGTGTGTGCCAAAGGGGGATATTCGCGAAGAACTTATGAAGGAGGCGCACAGTTCAGCATATTCCATACATCCAGGAGGCACGAAGATGTACCGAGATATACGACAGCATTTCTGGTGGGAAGGCATGAAACGGGAGATTGCCCGCTTTGTGGCAAAATGCTTGGTGTGTCAGCAAGTTAAGGCTGAACATCAAAGGGTTGCTGGTTTATTGCAACCACTTCCGATTCCTCCGTGCAAGTGGGAACATATAACCATGGATTTCGTGACAGCTCTACCGCGGAGTCCAAAGGGCAACAATGCAGTTTGGGTGATTGTTGATCGTTTGACCAAGGCAGCTCATTTCATTCCTTTTCGGGTGGGTCAATCAACAGAAACTTTGGCAGAACGGTATATGCAGAAGATTGTAAGATTGCATGGAGTACCGGTGAGCATCGTGTCGGACTGTGACACTCATTTCTTATCACACTTTTGGAGGAGCTTACAAGAAAGTTTGGGGACTCGATTGAAGTTTAGCACAGCTTATCATCCTCAAACAGATGACCAATCGGTGAGAATGATCCAGACTCTTGAAGACATGTTAAGAGCTTGCATGTTGGACTTCAAGGGTTCATGGGAGGATCATCTACATTTAGTGGATTTTTTTTACAACAACAGTTTCCAGGCGACTATTCAGATGGCTCCATTCGAAGCTTTATATGGTCGCAAGTGTCGTTCACCTGTTTGTTGGGACGATGTTGGTGAACGAAGATTGTTGGGACCAGATTTGGTTGTGCAGACAGTTGAGAAAGTTAACGCAATCCGGAATCATATGAAAGCAGCACAAGACTGACAGAAGAGTTGGGCAGATACGTCGATAAGACCTCTAGAGTTCGCCATGGGTGATTTGGTATTCTCAAAGATATCACCGACTAGAGGGGTGATTCGTTTTGAAAGTCGAGGAAAGCTTAGTCCTCGATTCATCGGACCTTTTGAGATTTTAGAGCGTGTTGGTGAGGTAGCGTATCGATTGGCGTTGCCGCAATCCTTGGCGAATGTTCATGACGTGTTTCACGTATCTCAACTCTGTAAGTATGTTCGAGATGAAACACATATGTTAGATCATTCGGAGCTGACTGTATGAGAAGACTTGACTTTTGAGGAGCGACCGATTGCAATTGTGGATCGAAGTAAAAAGGTTCTTAAGAACAAAGTTATCCCCCTTGTACTTGTTTCTTGGGGTAATCGCTCACATGGAGAGTCAACTTGGGAACGAGAAGATGAAATCCGGCAGAAATTTCCCCATCTTTTCTTGTAGTTTGTTGGTCGTTTATCCTTTTTGTGTTCTTGGAATTTCGAGGACGAAATTATTTTTGTAGTTGGGTATAATGTAACAACCGAGTTCAGTTATACCAATTTCTATTGCCGTATTTGTTTGTTTGTGGTGTTTTATTGATTTATCATGTTTGGATGCGAATGGTAGTTTATTTTACATTGCATTCGATTCGACCCGCTTACTTGAGCTTGTTGTTTCATAGTTATAGAATACCCTAGCATCGCGTATTTTGCATATAACATTTTAAGTCACGTAATATAATTTAAAAATACATAACATGGCCTGCTTGATACCCCTAACCCTGTGGTAGCGTCCGTGCATCTTGTTTTCGTCCCGTTTAGTGAAACGGACGTGTTTGGATGGCTACGCGCACGTACGTGCGTCCGTTCTTGGGGGTATTCTTTTTCATTACATAATCTTTCATTTTAAATTTTGGAACTTGCTTATAATTTTCGTATTTCAAATCCAAAATTTTGGACCCGACCCGGACGCATTTCTGAAATGTTTTGTATCCCGCCAAATTCTAATTATTTTAAATTTCTTTAAATTCTTTTAATATAATTAACAGCTTAAAGATTTTCATACAGATAACAAAAATATTCTTTATACAATTAAAATCTTTTATAATTTTTTCTAACCCAATTCTCATCCCACGAGCCAATCAGAAATCCCTTTCTCCTTTTCACCGGGCCCCACGAGCTCTCTCTCTTTTTCCGCAGCTTTCTCTCTCTTTTTCCGCAGCTTTCTCTCTTTCTTCCCTTTCTCTCTCCTTTTCTCTCCCTTCTCTTTCTTTCTCCCTTTCTCTCTCCTCTCGCGCTCTCTCTCACTCCTCTCGCGTTTACTGTTCCCTTCTCGATTCTGGTCACCGCCTCCCGCTACGCTCACCTCCCTTCACTCTTTCTTTCTTCTTCTTTTTCTTTTTTAAACCCCAGCGCCATCTCCTCGCCACGAGAAACCATTCAATCTCCACCGTGTCCTCAAACCCTAACCTATTCCTTGCTCTAAAACCCTCGTCTCCATCCTCATCTCCTCTCCTCCTCCTCTCCATCTTATTCTTCTTCTTTTCTTCTTCCCCGAGCCTCTCTCCCCCTGCACACACACCCAACTCAACCCAAGAACCCACCTTCCCATCGTCGCCGACCATCTCTCATCGCCGTCGCCATCTCCTTCCTCTCCTCTGCACCCTCACCTCACCAAGACCCTGCACATACCCTGCAACAAAACCCCAGCAACCAAACTCCAACCGAACCTTCACAGCCAACCCCATCGCCGGAGTTCCTCCGATCATCACCATCGACGCCATCATTCCTCTGGATACCCAGTGAGCAAATCTTTCCTGTCTCATTCTTCTTCATCCTTTCCATTCTTTACTTCTTCTTCTTTTTATAATGGTTCTTTTTTTTATGTAAGTTCACTGTGTTTCTTGGTTTGCCGGAATCCGACCGCGCCGGCGACGATCCCGACGACCTAGTGAGGATATCTGACCCGTGTGATCCCATCGTGCGTTGTTTGGACTCATTCCGTGTACCGTGCGCGCGTCGCGACTTTTCTCGCCGACGTGTGACGTTCCGTAAACCGTATCGCGATCCGTCGAGGCAAGTGAAACTTGCTACATGCTATCTATATTATTTTATACCTATTAAATTGCATAGTAAAACTGTAGATTGCATATAGCGCCACATGTTCCATTTTCCTTTTCGATGTTCCATATATCATTTTAGATTGGGATATTGAATTATACCTTGTTACATGTTAGATTACAATATCGTGTACCCACGTCCCTTTTTAAATCACATAATAATTATTTACATCATCCATAATACTCTTTTAAATAGTTTATAACCGTTCAAACATCTGTTTGCATCCATATCGTTTAATATACATAGTATTGCATCCTTGGATCTTTTGAATATATAATATTACAATATTAACGTTCCATACTTGATATATTGTAGTTTAATTAGTATTGGAACTTTAATCTTAACCCTAATCATAACTGTGCATCGTTAGTCCTTAATCTGTACCTATTTGCATATAACATCACAATGTTCCATTTTATTGTTCCATTAGTACCCCATGCTTGTTTTGTATACCTATGCTTATGTTAGTTGATTATGAGCACCCACATGACATCTTGTGCACCCTGACACGACTTGTTACACCTACTACTTGACACGACATGGTACCGTGCACCTCTCGACATGACATGATACCTATATACTACCTGGCTTGACCTGATGTACCATGGCTTTACCTGTTACCTGATCTTGTGTCTAATGCCAACAAACCTGACCTGTTGTCCTTACGAACAGTTCCTGTTGTCTATCCAGACAAACATGTACTTGCCTGATCCTGTGTTGGCATTAGGTATAGATTACTTAATACCTGACTTGAACACATATAACTTGGGGGTATGGGGAAATCAATGATGAAACCTGACTTGTAACTCGACAGTTCTCTACCTTTTCTGATCTGTCTTACGGGCTAGGCCAGCCTCGGGGTGATGCTGCTGACATCACTCGTCATTACCTACTACCCTTTTTACTGCCTTGCGGCACGTCTCGGATTCAGCCCGAGAGTCATAGACCGTGATCCCGGGCACGCACGGAATACTATTGAGTTACATCGATGATTCATCAAATTGATTTCAAAGACTTGAGAGTAGATAACCCAGTAGACCAGTTTAGAATACTCACTGCACATCACATGTGCCTTATCCTTCAATGTCACTTTTATATTACTGTTATACCTGTTTTACTGTTCATACACATACCTGTATGTCTTGCTACCCCTGTTTATATTATTGCTTGATGTTATGACGCGCTGATGTCTGGGTTTTGCATGGCCCAGATTCCGTACTTTTGCTGCAGTCCGAGCAGGAGTACTTCAGTCAGCAGGCTGAGCAGTGAGGACTCGTTAGTAGTTAGTTCTTTTATTTTTTTCAGTATTTTCATTCCCGATGTGAGCCCGTATTATGGGACATACATTCCAGTTATTCTTGTATTGGATCTTTTGCTTCCGCATTATTTTTATTCTTGACTCATTTTATTTTGGCTTATGGACATGTGTTAGATAGTTATTTATTGTTCTTGATATCTCTACAGCCGTAATGTGACTGTGGAAGGATAATTCCTATCCACAGGTAGCATGGTTGGCTATGTCACGTGCCTACCTTAGCGTACTCTGAGAAGCGTGGCGTGACAGTTTTGGACGGAGCTGGTGTCTTTTTTTTTTTTTGAATTCTCCTTGTTGCTTTCGCACAGTAAGGAGTGCCTGATGGACTCTCGATGAGATCGTGTCATGCTTCTGATTCTGAGGCTTAGACACACCTCTTTCCTGAATTCTTTGAATTGTCGTACTCTTGATTTTTGTGGTCGCATCATTTTTTATGTACTGACTATAAAGGTTCAAAATAGTTGTTGACTCTTATGGCAGGTTCAGCTTTGGTCGCGGGATAGCCATGTTTTTATAACCCGGCGAACTCCAATGGAATGGGTGCTCTTACCTCTTTATTGACTTTATATCTTAGCCATTTTTTACAGCGGTTTCTCTATCATTACGGATATTTATTCGCGGTTGCCCCCATCATTTTTTATTTTTATTGTGAGTTGCTCCGTCATTTCGGCTATTTATTATTTTTTATCTCCCAATTTAACGACTTAGGAGTCGATCTTAGTTTAATTTCTACTTAGACGGAGAAGTTCGGTTTAACGTCTACTTAGACGAAAGAGTTCGGTTTATTATCTATTTAGATGGAAGAGCTTACTTTAACGTCTACTTAGACGGAAGAGCTTAATTTAACGTCTACTTATACGGATGAGCTTAGTTTAACGTCTGCATAGACAAGAGAGCTTAGTGGAACGTCTACATAGACGGGAGAGCTTAGTTTAGCGTCTGCTTAGACGGAAGAGCTTTATTTAACATCTACTTAGACGGAGGAGATTAGTTTAACGTCTAATTAGAGGGGAGAGCTTAGTTTATCGTCTACTTAGATGGAGGAGCTTAGTTTAACGTCTGAGCTTAGTTTAACGTTTACATAGACGGAGGAGCTTAGTTTAATGTCTGCATAGAAGGGAGAGCTTAGTTTAACATCTGTTTACATGGAAGAGCTTAGTTTAACGTCTGCTTAAATGGAGAGGCTTGGCTTAACGTCTACTTAGACGGAGGAGTTTTGTTTTCCCACAAATTTAGCATACATTAGTTTAACGTCACTTCAGACATAATTTGAAAATTTGAGAAATTTTAATTTTATATCATTTCAAACACAACTTGAAAGCTTGAGAAGTTTTAGTTTAATATCATTTAGGACGTAATTTGAAAATTTGGGAAATTTTAGTTTAATGTCATTTCGAACACACGTATGAAAATCTGAGAAATTTTAGTTTAATGTCATCTCGGACATAATTTGAAAACTTGAGAAATTTTAGTTTAATGTTATTTTGGAAACGATTTGAAAACTTGAGAAACTTTAGTTTAATGTCATTTCAGACGTGATTTGAAAACTTGAGAAACTTTAGTTTAATGTTATTTTGGATGTGATTTGAAAATTTGAGAAATTTTAGTTTAATGTTATTTCAGACACAATTTGAAAATTTGAGAAATTTTAATTTACTGTCATTTCGGACACAACTTTATGGGGTATGAATGTGAAGCGGTTTTGTTACTGGAGACATCGTTGTTGAATTTGGGATTGCGGTTGAAAGTTGTTAACGTGCATGAAAAAACATGATTTCAGTACAACAACGATGTATATATTAAATGAATTCGCATAATCGTTTGACCCGAAATATGGGAGGAGAGAAAAGTCTCACCGGGTGTGCCAGAATTTGTTAAGTGTTTTTCGTCGCCTAATTGAGATAGGAATGCGCTAGCTTGTCAGGCATGCACAAATTCCCCTTGTCTAGGGTAGGCTAGGGTTTATTGATTGTGGGATCCCAATCTCAGGCAGCCGCGGACTAAACCGTCGTTTATTACCCCTCGCTCCGATACGAGAGAATCTCCGATTAACGGGTCATATGAACTCTACATGGGATATGAGTGTTATATTTTTCTTTGTTTATTATTTTTTTAATCCAAAACTCAATTTCTTTCAATATTTAGAACAAAACTTCAATCTACTCATCAAACGGAATGTTCCTTTTAACAGTTTGTGCACGTATGCAAGTGATGCAAAAATTGAACTACTTGCATCAATTTTATATTTTTATTATTTTTTTAATTTTTTTTGTGCAGAGCTTCCCAAAAAGGGGAGCTCCTACGAAATGAGAGCTTCCCTTATGTGGGGAGGTCCCTGTAAGTGGCAGGGCCTTTCCCCACGTGGGGAAAGGCAGTAGAGACCCTCCTGCTAGCCCCGAAGCGGCGGTCCCGTTAGTAGCCGAAATAAATTTATTTTTTTATTCTTTATTTATTTATTATATTTATTTTTTTGTTTGTTTGTTTATTTGTTTGCTTATTATTATTTGTTTTGGGTCTTTGACGGAGGGAACTTTTTTATTTGTTTTTTTTAACTATTTTATTTTATTTTGTGAACGAGATTAAAAGTATGGATTTCAACGGAGTTTTAGCAGCATAACTGCTAAATCTGTCGATTTGTCGTACGAAATGGTGAGGCATGGAAAACTTCGCATCTACCAAATAGAAAATACGGATCGAAATCTGCATTCCAAAAGGAAATATGGACCGAAATCCGCATCCCAAGGGTTTCCCTAAGGGAAAAACCCCGAAGACTTTCCCTTTAATGAGATCACACTCTTCTGTTTCCGATTTGGATTCCAAAAAGAATTTTCTTGAATCTCCGAAACCTTAGATGTGAATATTGAATAATGAATAAATAAAAAAAAGGTCTCTCTCTCTCTTTTGGCTCTGGATCTTGAGAAGAGGAAAAAAATGAAAATCCTTTCTGTTTTATAAGCTCTGAATCTTAGAGATTGACTTTCTCCTCATTTTTTTTGTAGGTTTGTATTCCGATACTCTCTGCTTCTAAAAAAATTCTTAAAGAAAAGAAGAAGAATGTAGGAGGAAGAAAGAAGGAAAAAAAGAGGTGGCGGCCCTAAATCCTAGGCAATTTTTAGGGAGAATAAATTGTTCTTGATCTCATATCATGGGTGCATTATATAGGCATTACGCTTTTCATTTGGGTCCTGAGCTTTACAATTTTGGCTTTTTACCCATTCTTTGACATTTATTCATAATAAATAAAAAAACATTAAACTTATTTATTGCAAAATCCTTTTATTCTCTTGGCATGGGGCCGGCTCTGCTAGGGCTCGAACTTGACTCGGGCTTGTGCCTGCTTGTCCGGGCATTAACTTGTTGACTTTCTTACTTTGGATTTTTGGGAAAAGAGGTATAATTTTGACCCCAACAGCAACTCGATGGATCGGCTCAGAGCCGAGCTTGAGCTGGGCCATGGGCCAAGGCCTAGTAAGCCTGGGTCCTATTGGGCCAGGGCTGTTTTATTATTTCTGTTTTATTTCAAAAAAAAAATCAAAAAAATAGCAGAAGAATCCAGAAGAATTATTTGTCAATTTCTGAAATTATTTGGGGGTTATTGGAACATTTTTACTCATGTGGGACCCATGATAAATATATTTATGGTGTCAAATAAAGTTTTCTTTTAATTCCTGAGCATCCTAGGGATGCATAGAATAGTTGATTTAAGTGGGAGCACACAAAGATGCGCAAGTCGATCCAAGAAAACTTTTTAACATCTAAAATTTTTATTTTGGGTGGTTAATCATCTAGATGAAATAATTAGAGTTAGATTTCCTGACACTAGATATTTCAAATGGGAGATTTCGGGTAAGATAGATGTAACAATCTATACTTTTACCTATGAGATTGAGATTCCATATTTTTTAACGAATACTTTTAGAACATTTTTTATTTTTATATTTTATGGAATGTAGTTCTAGAATCGTCTAGCTTCTCTTTCCTTAATTATAGAAATAATTTTTGTTGCTATTATCTTTTGTTAAATATTGGAATTTTAAATTGTTGCATATCTCCATTTGAAATGCTTAAGAATCTTAACAAATCTATAAAATGTCTACATGTTTGTAGATGGCATTCAAAACGATAATGGCTGATTTGACCAAAGGTAATAAGCTGAATGGAGACAATTTTGACGTTTGGCATCGAAGGCATCGTACTTACTGAACGATATCAAGATCTTACATTGTACTGAGGAAGAGAAGGTCGAGCCTAAGAAGGGAACCCTAACTGACAATCTATACAACAAGAAGCTTAATGAATTCAAGACCTGGTCCGCAAAGGACCGTTCTACACGCTATATGATGTTAGCGATGATGAGGAATGGCCTCTTGATTCATTTTGAGCATTGTGCCACTGCCAAGCTATCCTATACCTTCGTGTTTTCTTTCTCTAATAAAATACTATTTTTCTTTCGGAATCTGGAATATATTTAATACTTATTGAATATATGTAAGAATCAGCTTGTAGCCCATTGGTTAAGTCTTTATACCGCTATCCTATAGTTCACATGTTTGAATCCTTGTAGCCCAATTATTATTTTTTTTTTTTTTTTTGTTTTCGAGCCCCGGAAAATTCATGAGCAATGCACGGAGTTACGAAACTTCATAAAAGAAATAAAATAAGTTGTTAGACCGCTAACATTGACCCGAGCCTAGAGTTCGAAGATCAAACCCATCGATCAAGTTCGAACCGCCCCGGGCGACCTCGAGGGTGCTTTAGGAGGCCAGACTTGTGCCGTACGTGCTCAACCTGTGAGCACGCGTCCATTGGTCTCTTAGCTATTCGTTTCAGCTCCTTAAAACCCCTAATTTATTTTAGAGACCCAGCCCTTTGACCTACCCATTAACCATCTTTTAATATCTTTTCTCTTTTCTTTAATACATAATTCTCTAGTTATCTCCCTCTCATTCCATAGTTTTCCATAACCTCATTCCTCTCTGAAAATCCTATAACAAAATCCTCCCTAAGTCCTATTGAAGATCAACTCACTCGAAGATGATCCATATGAAAGGTTCCTAGGCACTCTAGAGAGGTCTCACAAGGCATCGAACATGCCAATTTAAAAAAATGGTGCCGAGAAACCCTAGACTACGGATCTTAGACTAGATGTTTAGGCGAAACAAGAAACTAGTTAACTATTTAACTAGAAGTTAGATGCTACAACCTTTGTAGATCCGGTTCCCCACTTCCTTAGCTCCACGTGGGTGTGCTCTCGCTGTCCATCACGAATCCTAGACTCATTCGTCGGCTTCATCGGAAAAACGAGCGAGCAAGGTCGTCGGCTTCGTGTCAAAGACGATCTACGTCGAGGTTGCACTAGTTCAAGCTCCGACTTCACCAAGTAGTGAAACTTGTGAAGAAAACACCCAAAACCACTTGGCAAGAGGTAGAGGATGAAGAAATAGGAGGTGGGTTCACTTTAGATTTGGATTTTACTCACTAGAACTCAAGTTGCCATTAATGGCAATCAAAGTTCTTACTTGAAGAAGAAGAAGAAGATGATAGAATTATGATATGTTCTTTTTTAAAAGAAAAAGAAAAAACTATACTTATCATAACTCTAACTCAAGTTAAGTGTAGAGAATAAACCATGGTTAGTAGAGTGGGTTAGGGTTAAGCAAGATGACAAGAATGGTTACAAAAGTCAAGGGTTCATGAAGCTTCATACAAGAAACAAAAATTGCCACCATTCTCATTTAAACTTATCCAAATAAATGAATAAACAAATAAATGAATAAATAAATATGCAAAACCCTAATTATCATAACAACCATGGTTTAATTCTATTCACTTAACCATATGATCAAGTATCATCAAACATGATACAAAAAAGTGCACAAAAGTATATCACATATACAATGTGCAATCCAAGTGAGAAAAATCCGTTTAAAGTGAACCAATACTAGTTAATGCAAAGTAATATATCAAATATATAATTATACATTAAATCATTAAATCAACACTTGATTCAATGATCCGGTCATGTCGCACATAACCGACTAGTATTCAATGCATCGATTTATCGAATCAATGATTCGATAACTAGGTCATATCTCATACAACCAATCGAAACATTAATCGCGAGAATCAAATACGGTATCACATACACGCATTATTCTCGGTCCTGCACATATCTCATATGCGCTCCTATTTCGTTTCTCTTGAGCTAGGAAACCTCTGTGTAGGACTCTAAAGACTCGTCAATACGCCGGTAGCAGATGATGATCATATCAAGCACCCACAAGCCGCAAGAGGTCTGCCAAACGTAACGGCCACCCGGGTATTGAGCGATCAGAAGATCGACGAGCTAGCCCGCTCACACTCCTGCGAATCCGACCAGTAACACTTACCGTACAGTCCGGTCTCTTCGTCTGATATGTCGCATATCAAGTCTAGGGGTGGTAAACGTCAGACCCCAATAACCCGATAAGTCGTGCCGATGTGAGGCTCGTAACGGGTCGAGAAACTACTGGTAACACTTACCAGCAAATCTCTGATCAGCCCTGGCCAGGGACTTCCCTGTTACGGCCAATCGAGCACAGCGCAACATCAACCCCCAATACCGGGAGAGACGAAACCCCTCCTATCGCTCATTGCCTCCATGTGACTCGGGACTGTACCCAAAGACCACCGTTTTGCATGCCCTCATGGACGTGGTAAGGTGGAGATCAAAGCACAGTGGGAATCACACAAGACTCTATGACGATCTCGGGTCTACAGACTAACCTGTACAAGTGTCACCAGAGAACTGCCATCTGACGTGAGGTATAATACCATCTGGGAGTTCTAGGCGAGTCCGTCCAGTGTACCCAGTCTCCACTGAGCACCCGTATACCATCTCTGATGTCAAACACCAATGGATATGGGATCATCCATCGCCCATCACATGGGTCGAGAAGCGTATACGCTAGTCTACTCTGGTATATCGATGCCCCGTCTCGATACACCCACGACTAAAGACCTTGAAGGATGTACTTATGGACTACCATGTCCCCACTAGTATGATCTGCATCATAGTCCAGGTAGTCAAGTACACATCCTAAGGGCTTTACCAACATGTAACTATAAGACAGTATAAAGAGACAAGTGTACATGTTAAGATAAAGATCAACCAGATAGCATACTATCATGTCGAGCAAGAAAGTTATCTATATATATGTCCAAGCATCCAATATAATATACATAATCTGTACAATACTGGCCTCTAGGGCATACATACAACTAACAATCTCCCACTTGCACTAGGGCCAGCTGCTGTAGTATCTCATACCGAGCATCCCGAAGAGTCTCTCAAACTGTATCTGGGGAATGGCCTTCGTGAGTGGATCCGCCGTGTTGTTCTTCGTGTCAACTCTCCTGACCTCGATCTCCCGGCGATCAACTATCTCCCGGATCAGGTGATACCGCCTCAGAATATGCCTGGATCGCTGATGGGACCTTGGTTCCTTGGCCAAAGCCACCGCTCCATTGTTATCGCAATACAAAGGTATTGGACGCTCAATGGATGGAACCACTCCAAGTTCAGTAATGAACTTCTTGATCCAGACAGCCTCTTTGGCAGCATCGTTGGCAGCGATGTATTCAGCCTCCATCGTCGAGTCTGCCACGGTTTCCTGCTTGGAACTCTTCCAGCTAACCGCCCCTCCGTAAAGGGTAAAGACAAAGCCCGACTGCGACTTAGAGTCGTCCTTATCACTCTGGAAGCTCGAATCGGTAAAGGACTCCACTTGGAGCTCTCCGTTACCATACACCAAGAACATATCTCTAGTCCTTCGTAAGTACTTGAGAATGCTCTTCACAGCTGTCCAGTGATTCTCTCCAGGATCAGCTTGATACCTGCTCACTACACTTAGTGAGTATGCTACATCAGGTCTGGTACATTGCATCGCATACATGATAGAGCCTACTGCCGAAGCATAGGGTATCCCTTGCATGCGAGCTCTCTCCAAATCAGTCTTGGGAGACATCTCTTTGGAGAGAGTGACTCCAGAGATCGTGGGCAAGTTCCCACGCTTGGACTCTTCCATACTAAACCTCTTTAGTATGGTGTCAATGTACCTGGATTGGGACAATCCCAAAATCCTTTTGGATCTATCTCTATAGATCCTAATCCCCAATATGCAGGAGGCATCACCAAGATCTTTCATTGAGAATCTTTGTGATAAGAAGAGCTTGACCGATTGCAGCATAGGAATATCATTTCCTATCAAGAGTATGTCGTCCACGTACAATACGAGGAAGACAACCTTACTCTCTGCCACCTTCTTGTAGATACAAGGTTCATCTGGATTTTTGACGAAATCAAACTCTTTGATAACGACGTCAAAGCAGATGTTCCAACTCCGCGATGCTTGCTTTAATCCATAAATGGATTTAAGCATCTTGCACACCTTCCCGCTGCTCCCACTGTCTACGAAGCCCACTGGCTGAGTCATGTACACGCACTCTTCTAAATCACCGTTTAGAAAGGCGGTCTTAACATCCATTTGCCAGATTTCGTAATCATGGTAAGCAGCGATGGCAAGCATGATCCGGATGGATTTAAGCATAGCCACTGGAGAAAAGGTCTCGTCATAGTCCACACCTGGTCTTTGACGAAAACCCTTTGCTACAAGTCTAGCTTTGAAAGTCTCCACTTTCCCATCTACACCAAGTTTCTTCTTGAAGATCCACTTGCTCCCAATGGGTTTTACCCCTTCAGGAGCAACGTCCAAAGTCCATACTTTGTTGGTGTACATGGATTCCATCTCGGACCGCATTGCATCCAGCCATTTCACTGAGTCCCTACTCGTGATGGCCTGCTCGAAGCTAGTTGGGTCATCATCCTCCATGATGCAATCCTCGCTCCCACCATCCATGAGAAAACCGTAGTATCTCTCAGGTTGGCGAGGAACCCTACTAGATCGGCGGAGAGGCTGGGGTTCATTGGGAGCTACTGAATCCTCTTGTTCCACTAAATCTTCAGTTTGAGTTTGTGTATCTGGAACCTCTTCCAGCTCTACCACTTTGCCACTAATTTCTTTTTCAAGAAATTCCTTTTCTAAAAAGGTGGCATGTTGAGCAACAAACACTTTTTGTTCCTCACTGTAGTAGAAAAAATACCCATATGAGTTCTTTGGATATCCCACAAACTTGCAAAGAACTGACCGTGCCTCGAGCTTGTCCGGATTTTGTCTTTTGATATAAGCTGGACAACCCCATATTTTAACTCGTTTAAAATATGGTCTCTTCCCACTCCATATCTCATATGGTGTGGTAGGTACAGATTTAGATGGAACTTGATTCAATAGGTATGCTGCTGTCTCCAGCGCATATCCCCAAAAGGAAATAGGTAACTCAGCTGTGCTCATCATAGAGCGCACCATATCTAATAGGGTGCGGTTCCTCCGTTCTGATACACCGTTGTGCTGTGGTGTATATGGAGGAGTCAGCTGAGAGAGAATCCCATTCTCTTTTAGGAAGTCCAGGAATTCTCCGCTTAAGTATTCTCCTCCTCGATCAGATCGTAGGATTTTAATACTTTTTCCGGTTTGGTTCTCAACTTCTTGTTTATATTCTCTAAATTTCTCAAAAGCTTCTGATTTGTGTTTCATCAGGAACACATATCCGAATCTAGAGAGATCGTCAGTGAATGTAATGAAGTATGAAGAACCATCCCTGGCATGTGTAGACATGGGACCGCATACATCACTATGTATAAGTCCCAAGACTTCGGTAACTCTTTCTCCGTGTCCCGTAAACGGAGTTTTGGTCATCTTGCCTTTGAGACATGACTGGTAAGTGTCATAAGATGAAAATTCAAACGGATTTAAATATCCATCTTTATGCAACTTAGCTAGTCGTGTCGCATTGATGTGACCCAGTCTACAATGCCACAAGAAGGATTCATTCAGTTCTGAACTCTTCCTCTTGTGTGTGTTAGTTATGCTCAGAACTGTTGATTGATTTAGAACATAAATGCCATTGCACAGCGTGCCTGATCCAACCAACTTTTGGTTACGGAAAATGTTCATAACATTGTCCTGTAATACAAAATTATATCCCTCTTTACTTAATAAAGAAACCGATATAATGTTGCATATCAGGTTCGGCATGTAATAGCATTCGTTCAGAACCAATGTATTACCAGTTGGTAATACAAGGTGATATTCCCCGACAGTCTTAGCTGCAACAATTGCACCATTTCCAACTCTAATGTCTTTATCGCCTTCTCCAAGTTCTCTACCTTTCCTAAGCCCATGTAACTGATTACATATATGGGATCCTGACCCGGTATCTAATACCCAGGACGTAGAGCAAATGGAGAAACAGTTCTCAGTAACGAACACACCCGAAGAAAATGCATCAACATGTACTTTCTTCATTCGGGTGGCATGGGAATCCTGGTATTCCTCTATTTCCTGTTCATTCCTATAACTCTTATAAGAAGGAACGGAACTAACGTTCCCCAGCACAGTATAACATGCGGGTTCGGTCAATACATCCATATTATTATCTTGTTTAAGGCATGAAATGGTCGCTACCTGGAGAGAGAGAGAGAGAAGAAAACACTTTAGCGTAAGCTCATGCAAGATCAGATTGGTTATTATCTTATCTAATCAGGATGGCTCCCACTGCTTTTTATCAAATCTTCCTCCAAACCCTAGAAGGAAAGACTAGCCGGGATTAATTACACACTACAAGTTCGCCAATCTTTCAGCCAGGCCAGTGTCGGTACTTTGAGGGAGGTCCCCCGTGCTTTCGCACGAACCTAATTAATGTAAACCTCGTTTTCCCAGAGGCGTAACCTCGTTAACACCTTTCTAGACACCTACTTGATCGGCTAATTATAATGTGTAAAACTCTCCCAGGAGTAACTCTTACTCGCAGTGGGTATCGGGATCCAACTATCTCATAGAAGGTATGCAATCTCATTGCAAATTTCAACACTTGAAATTCCCGATAATCTTTTGCCCCAAACGATCTATGACTTTGACAAGGTCAACAAACCATAGACCGTAAGTCAAGTTCAACCCGTCATTTCTTGATTGAATTAAACCCACCCGCACGACCCTTGACAAGGTCAACAAGGCCGTACGACTACCCTAACTCAATCTGCATCATATGCATAAGCAGATAAATACTGGTTAGCTACCGCACACTGCGCCTTGACAAGGTCAACAAACGCAGCACGAATACTAAACAGGACTTATCTGAAATGACGGAGGGCTACGACAGGTTTTTCTGAAAACCTATTGCGTAATGAACTTGATATCGTTGTAGAATCAAATAAAGTTTTGAAATGGAGTGATTTTGAGGCTTTTCTAGTTTTGCTAAAGGGGTCACTCCCGGTGAAGGGATCGTCGGCCCTTTCCTCGTCGAATGAGGTGCGGGATATATCATATATATCACTGTGCAAAGCAAAAACCCAAAAGCAGTCAAAAGCAAACCGAGTGTGTAGCATCTGCCAGTTATTGCTAAAGGAGTCACTCCCGGTGAAGGGATCTCGGTCCTTTCCTCATCGAATAAGGTGCAGGGTATATCATATATACCACTATGCAAAGCAAGAACTGTAGCTACCTGTTTTAATTTAAAATTCGATTCCACAACATCTTAGGTTTCTTATCTTTCATTAATCACATTAATGAAGTCCCATCATTTAAATACCTAAACATCACAGATAGATATGACGTACACTTATGCCATCCGCATTCGCCTCGATGTCCCCTCGTGCACCGTTAGGTTAGGTAACTAACGACAGAGCAGGGCAGGGCTAGCGCGGGTGTAAAACATAAGTAACGTCTATATAATATATCATATATACTATATACTATATCCATCACAGAGTCACAACACAGATATCGCAGCAGAATGAACATATGAAATATTGGATATACTAGGACGTCCGTGTTTTCAATACGAGCCAGTATAAAACACGGATTCCACGGTCGTGATGAATAGCCAATCCCACACCCCTAGACCCCTACGAGAGCGGCAAGCAACCCTGCCAATTCTAGGGTTAGGAGACCCGGACTCGACTCCTCGAGTTGGTCTCCCACTGGACCCCAGAACCCGGTTACTTGTGCTCCCCTCCTTGGGTCTATCCTAATGCGGAAAAGTAAATAATATACAAAGGGTGACAGCTTCCGCTATCTGGAAGTGCCCCAAATAAAAGAATATTACATACAAGTTTTTATATGAATGAAAATGGAAAAACACTCATCTCACATAAAAACCCCCGGCTATTCAAACACGACAATCCAATATAGCATATCCAGCAACACATAACATCACATGTCATCAACGTAAGTAAGTATGCATACCCCAATTGTCGTTGACGTATAGCAACGAAACCGGCGATATGATCATACTACACTTACGGTCACAGAAAAGAAAGTGTAAAACTACAACAGTTGGAATCCGCAACCTCTTTAGACATCGCATGCCTAACAGATATAAATCCCGCATTTTAGTCTCATTATCGAAAACTCTTTTCAATATCATATGGGACTAAATTGCTAGATTTATAACATATATTCAGTTATCTCATAACTACTTGTGAATTCCAATTATTGTATCACATTCCAGATAAACAGAAAATATTAAACTTTCCGATCGAACAATCGAATACCCAAGTTTTCCCGATACAACTCAACACATGAAATAAGTCTAACAACATTCAGTTCGTGCCTCAGTACCGACGGTCCAGCCGTAGAAGGGTCAAGCCAACGCCTCACATGTGGCACGCCGTACTGCCCCAAACCCGAAGGTTCAAAGGGCAGTTCAAGACGGTCACATAATCGAGTTAAGGTTTGTTGTCTTCTAGAGAGTCCATCGCGTTACTTGCACTACTTAGAACGTCGTTAAACTACGGAAAAATCCAACACTTGGAAATTTCTCGACAGGGGAAAAATTGGGTATTTATATCCGGTCGAACTTTTTAACATATTCTAAAGTTATCCGGAAATCCACATAGACGATATTTGATAATCCGATCGAACTATTGAATCCCCAAAGCAACCCCAAAATACTCTTCTGTAGAGTCACAATAAAAATACCCAGAAAATATAATATCTGAATTCATGAATTACTGTGAAAAAATAACCAGACAAGGGGACAGTACGGCCGCGGAACCGCCGCGCATGCATAGCTCATGCCGCGGTTCCGCGGTGGAAAAGTTGAATCAGGCCCTCGAATTTCACAGTATTTCATATAAGACCCTGCATGATTTTCTGCATATTTTTAATTGACAAAAATCCAAAATTTCAGAAATTTTCTAGAGAGCACCATGGAATTATGGTTTCGGGTTCGTTCGGACTTCAAACTCCGTCTAGACTTCGCCTAAGGCTCTAGCTAGGCTCTGATACCAGTGAAAGGTTCCTAGGCACTCTAGTGAGGTCTCACAAGGCATCGAACATGCCAATTTAAAAAAAATGGTGCCGAGAAACCCTAGACTACGGATCTTAGACTAGATGTTTAGGCGAAACAAGAAACTAGTTAACTATTTAACTAGAAGTTAGATGCTACAACCTTTGTAGACCCGGTTCCCCACTTCCTTAGCTCCACGTGGGTGTGCTCTCGCTGTCCATCACGAATCCTAGACTCATTCGTCGGCTTCATCGGAAAAACGGGCGAGCAAGGTCGTCGGCTTCGTGTCAAAGACGATCTAAGTCGAGGTTGCACTAGTTCAAGCTCCGACTTCACCAAGTAGTGAAACTTGTGAAGAAAACACCCAAAACCACTTGGCAAGAGGTAGAGGATGAAGAAATAGGAGGTGGGTTCACTTTAGATTTGGATTTTACTCACTAGAACTCAAGTTGCCATTAATGGCATCAAGGTTCTTACTTGAAGAAGAAGAAGAAGAAGATAGAATTATGATATGTTCTTTTTTAAAAGAAAAAGAAAAAACTATACTTATCATAACTCTAACTCAAGTTAAGTGTAGAGAATAAACCATGGTTAGTAGAGTGGGTTAGGGTTAAGCAAGATGACAAGAATGGTTACAAAAGTCAAGGGTTCATGAAGCTTCATACAAGAAACAAAAATTGCCACCATTCTCATTTAAACTTATCCAAATAAATGAATAAACAAATAAATGAATAAATAAATATGAAAAACCCTAATTATCATAACAACCATGGTTTAATTCTATTCACTTAACCATATGATCAAGTATCATCAAACATGATACAAAAAAGTGCACAAAAGTATATCACATATACAATGTGCAATCCAAGTGAGAAAAATCCGTTTAAAGTGAACCAATACTAGTTAATGCAAAGTAATATATCAAATATATAATTATACATTAAATCATTAAATCAACACTTGATTCAATGATCCGGTCATGTCGCACATAACCGACTAGTATTCAATGCATCGATTTATCGAATCAATGATTCGATAACTAGGTCATATCTCATACAACCAATCGAAACATTAATCGCGAGAATCAAATACGGTATCACATACACGCATTATTCTCGGTCCTGCACATATCTCATATGCGCTCCTATTTCGTTTCGCTTGAGCTAGGAAACCTCTGTGTAGGACTCTAAAGACTCGTCAATACGCCGGTAGCAGATGATGATCATATCAAGCACCCACAAGCCGCAAGCTGTCTGCCAAACGTAACGGCCACCCGGGTATTGAGCGATCAGAAGATCGACGAGCTAGCCCGCTCACACTCCTGCGAATCCGACCAGTAACACTTACCGTACAGTTCGGTCTCTTCGTCTGATATGTCGCATATCAAGTCTAGGGGTGGTAAACGTCAGACCCCAATAACCCGATAAGTCATGCCGATGTGAGGCTCGTAACGGGTCGAGAAACTACTGGTAACACTTACCAGCAAATCTCTGATCAGCCCTGGCCAGGGACTTCCCTGTTACGGCCAATCGAGCACAGCGCAACATCAACCCCCAATACCGGGAGAGACGAAACCCCTCCTATCGCTCATTGCCTCCATGTGACTTGGGACTGTACCCAAAGACCACCGTTTTGCACGCCCTCATGGACGTGGTAAGGTGGAGATCAAAGCACAGTAGGAATCACACAAGACTCTATGACGATCTCGGGTCTACAGACTAACCTGTACAAGTGTCACCAGAGAACTGCCATCTGACGTGAGGTATAATACCATCTGGGAGTTCTAGGCGAGTCCGTCCAGTGTACCCAGTCTCCACTGAGCACCCGTATACCATCTCTGATGTCAAACACCAATGGATATGGGATCATCCATCACCCATCACATGGGTCGAGAAGCGTATACGCTAGTCTACTCTGGTATATCGATGCCCCGTCTCGATACACCCACGACTAGGGACCTTGAAGGATGTACTTATGGACTACCATGTCCCCACTAGTATGATCTGCATCATAGTCCAGGTAGTCAAGTACACATCCTAAGGGCTTTACCAACATGTAACTATAAGACAGTATAAAGAGACAAGTGTACATGTTAAGATAAAGATCAACCGGATAGCATACTATCATGTCGAGCAAGAAAGTCATCTCTATATATGTCCAAGCATCCAATATAATATACATAATCTGTACAATACTGGCCTCTAGGGCATACATACAACTAACACCATAGTTGCTGATCAAGTCCTTTCCTTACAATCGGTAAGCCGGTTATTATACCAACTCACATAATCCGTAAGTTCCCCTCCGACTCTCTCCCCCTTCTTCATTCTCTCTCTCCTTTCCTTGTCATGATTGGCTCATAACACCGCTGCCCCGTCTTGTTTTAATTCGTGATAAGACATATGTTGCATATAGTTTGATTAAAATAGTTGTTTCTGGTTAACGTCTATGTTCGCTATGTTTAATAACAACTCGTGCATGCCATAGATTTAATATCACCAAATAGTGACACTTTAATATAGGTTTAAACAAATATTATATCATGATACAATTAAGTAAATGAAACCTTAAACCTTGTCGTCTGAACGATAAGGATTTGAGCCAGCTCAACATAACATGAGCCGTCTTATATACACCGAGAGGAAATCCATATCATTTACATATCGTGAGCTGGCACAAATTTGGATTTGAGCTGTCTCAAGTAGTGGCGAGCCGGCTCAATAGAACGTGAGTCGTCTCATGTAAACGGTTAGGCTTTCTAGTCGTTGTTTTGTAAAAAATTATATATGAAAACTGCTTTTAAAGGCTTTTTTCGAGAAGCCATAACTCTATCATCGATGATTCAAATTAAGCGTTTTCAAATGTTTTGGACATCTAGAACGAAAGATCTAGATTTTCTTAGTTATATAGATTTCCTGAATATCGACGTAAAATATAGAAAATCGCGTTTTAAAATTAAGTGATGGATCTAGACAGAATATGTTTTGATTTGCACACTGTTTATAAATATGACATAAATTGAGCTCCCGATGTCAGTTCGGGACAAGCTTTAGATCTATAGACATACAATTGACAGACTTAGAACTTTACTATATACTCGATGACCCATAAATGCATAGAATGACTCGATATATGCCTGGTATTACACCTCATAGTTGCTGTCCAAAAATCTGAATTTCTGCTTTAAACCCTAATGTTAACATAACCATAACTAGAGCTTCAGAAATCCAAATCGTGCAGAACTTAGTTGTTTGGATAAGTAGACCGAAATACCTACAAGTTTCTAATAATTTTTGAAACCTAAAAACCGACGGGAATTAACGTAAACTGTGTTTTAAAAAATGTGTCGGGGCTGGACAGATTTTGATCTATTCTACGCGACGATATGAAAACGGGCATATCTCCCAAACCAGTAGTCATATTTAGGTGATACTTAAAATCATGTTTGCATAACACTTATGGCTTTATTTTTCGTTTATATTCCGAATTCGATTGACTTGAGTAATTAGTTGTACATAACACTTCTTTACAGTATTGTTTCCGGTTGTTACTTGAATAATATACTTGTCTCATCTCATGCTATGTAATTCCTCATTTTACTGTATCTACATAACTTTTGTGAATAAATATACTGCATGTTTGACTTGACTCGAACCATGAATACATGATGACTTGATATGAATATATGAACTCGACTTGAAACTTGACATTGAACTTGTACCTTCTTATGTATTCATAGACTCGAGTAAGACTTGTAACTTCAACTATAAATTAAAATACGAGGGGATAAGGGGTAGTTTTGTAATGAATGTATGTCGTGGCATGAGATTCCACTAAAAATCACCTAACTTGAATCTCGTGTGCTGTTGTTCCGTAGAGTTTGACGGAGCTTAACTCAACGTGTCGTTGGTCTCTATGGTTTGACGGACTACTCTCGTATACATGCATACCTTCACTATCACATTACAACAAACACGTTATAATAGAATTACCATGCTTATATACATTGTCATGCTTATGTAGTTTTCCATGCTATCATAATTGCTGTATTTAACTGTCATCTCTTATGAGCCCATTGCTTCATGATTTTCCTTTCTATTTATATTGCTTGTCATTATACATTTTACACTTATTGTAACATTTCAGAAAGATAAAATATTATTTTTGGAATTTAAATATTAAAATAATATATTTTACGAAAACTATTCGATTTGCGAATTGGGATTTTCGTAAAATGGTATAATTAAATACCAATATTTGGAAAAATAATTGGAGATTTATATTGTATTATTTATTAAAAAGGTATTATTGGATTTGGACATTTTATTATTTATTATATGAAAGTTTAAATTAAACTTGATCAATGCACTACTAATCACGATTAAGCCAAATCCGTATTTTTTTAATATCCATGGTTAATGCACCATGACATGTTGCATTTTGATTACATATTGGTTTCATTTGTATTTATGTTAGTTTTAAATAAGTGAGGGATAAAGAGAAAAAGAGAAAAGAAAAGAAATGAGAAACACATGATTGATGAGAGAGAGGGGGAGGACAAGTTATGAAAAGTGAGGCATGGGCTCGAGAGAGAGAGAGAGAGAGAGAGAGAAAGGATGGCATGCTACACCCTTGACCCTTTTTCATTCCTTTCCCTCATCATTTTATTTTCTCAACTCCTCCATCTTCATCTCCTTCACCTCCTTCCTCCACCTCCATGGATCATTCCTAAATCATTATCAAAACCCTACACTCCCTTCATTAAAAATGATCCCCATCTCATCCTACACCCCATAGTGGAACCAAGTTTAGATTTTTGACAACTTGCACCATCTTGAAAATTTCTTCAGTTGCTCCAAGAGGTATAAATTCCACTTCTTATCTTGTAACTAGTCTCTTAACCTTCTAGTTTAGTTTCGAACTCATTTTAGTGTAGTTTGTGATCTTAGAATTTTTCCAAGTTGATGTTTAGTGGGAGACTTGACTTGTAAAGGGCTATTGAGTGTTTACAAACCCTTAGTGATAATTTTACTGGCTAAGACCAGAGACTAGAAACTAAAACACGAACTTAGAATTTCCCGACATCGATTATTCGATAGATTGTGATGGTATTTTAAAATCTGGGATGAACCGAGAGACCCACAAATTAAGTTTCCATGACAGAGAGACATGCAGGCCACCTAGAGTTTTCCTTAGAAACCCGAGTCCCTCCCCTTCAATCTTGGCCGCAGATTAATTCCCCCAGGCCGCAATTTATGGCCTGGTCAGGGTGAAATTGGGTGGATTTTGGTGAGTGGATCCCTTATGTGATATCTAGAGCAACCCTATATGCAAAATCTCCTAGTTTGACTGAGGGTAGAATCTGTGAGCGATTTCCTTAGTTGCTGATTTTGTGTTTTCCGATTTCTGAACTTGGGTTTTGGTATTTAATATTGTATTTCATCGTTGGACGTTTGTACGTCAACGAAGAGGGCTATTTGGTTGTTTTTGCATGCGTAGGCTATATGTTCTAACCTTTGAGCACACCGTATGCTGTATCAGTTTTCCGCACTTGGTTTTAATTGCATTTCGATGTATTATTGTAGGTACCTTTATGTGGACTTCCGAGATGACGAATCACATCGACTTCGGATAAGCAAGGATTTTAGCTGGTGGTAAATTTATATCTATGGGGAAAGTCAGGTGGATGGCGTATAGCACCCCCGCAACCATAGTGCTAAGGATATATATATATATATATATATATATAGTCTATAGGGTTATTAAAACACTATATGCGATAGTAGTAGACATGGTAGAAAGATATATCTCTAGTTCCATTTCCTTAACCTTTGAGCTATATATACACATATATGGGAAAAAGGAAATTATGATATGATGATACGAGTTGTTATGATACGATATAATGATATAAGGCGATGTGATATGATATGATATGATATGAATATGAGATGACATGAGATGATTTATGATGATATAAGATGAGATGATGTCCATGACTATAGATCCGTACTATGGACTTGATGATATCGTACGATGGATATTCCGTACGTGAGATAATAAGGATGAATCGCCGATATTTATTTCGACTTGAGAACTTTTTATTGTATATCACGAAGTGGATATTATGATATGTTTGGTGTCATACCTATTTCAAAACTAACGAATCATTACGCACTTTTAAATGATGATTTCAAGGAGACGCTACAAACTTTTCAAATGGTATTTTTTCCAAACAATATCATAGTCCCCTATTTTCTAAAACAACGATTCATACTATGTTAAACAATAACTGTATGACTTATACGTAGTTGCGTATTTTTTATACTGTTTGTGCTTATGATTTCTTATTTCTGTTTACACTCGCGTTACGATTTCTTATATCTGTATACGCTCGCATTTCTTTCATTACGATATATATACGACGTTTCATACCCTTTTGTTTACATGACTTCGTCTGCTAGTACACCTGCACTATTACTGATGATGCGCATGTTACACTTACACAGATTTTTCGGCTCACACATTCATCATTGGTAATTGCTATGCCACTTACACGGTAGAATTGCTATATCATGATATTATTCTTATTTGTAAAGTACATTCATTGTTCAGTACTATCATATGACACGTTTGCATGATATACTTGATATGCTCACATTACTGTTCTATGTTTGCATACATCGTACTTTATGGTTATATGCATTGAGATGTTGTTTTCATGAGATTTTTGGATTTGAGAACCGCGGATATATTTAAAAATAAATAATAAATTGTTTTAAAATGCGGTTTCTCGTGATGTGATTTCGAGGCGTCCACCATGAGTTTTCTCGGTTCTGAGCTTGTTTTCGAGACCCGATTCGAGGAGTCGGATGAGCCGTCTGCGGGTACATGGTGGACCCAGTAAGGTACCCTAGGGCAAGAAGCTCGAGATGTAGACAATGAGCCTAGCAGGAGGGAGCACTACCTACCGATGATAGTTTGAACCCGGTGGTTATCCGGACGATACCGACCGGAGTCATGAGATGGATATGAGGGCCGATCTGAGGATGCGGCGCCTGAAGGCCGATCAGAGGATGCGGCGCCTGAGATTTGAGAACTTACGTGTCGATGCTAGACACAGATTTTTATGATGTTCCGAGTGTCGGTGTTGGACACTTAGGTTCCATGATATTGATGCGTCGTTGATGGACACACGTTGGTTGATATCCTCATACATGCAGGCATATGTTTCATGATGATTCGAGTGTCGATGTTGGACACTCAGGTTCCATGATATTGATTGTGTCGTTGACGGACACACGTGGATGTATCCGCCTGCATACATGCATATGATTTCAGATGTTTATTTGTATATGTCATTTGCATTGACTCTATTGTTGACATATATGCATACATGGTCACCTTAGATACCATAGTATTATCTTCATGATTCGGTGTGACCTAGGAATCGTTGTTTATTCGATTTCTACCTGCTGATATTTTCTACTCACGAGTTAGCAAATCACCCCCGTTGTGCCACAGTTTCTTGCAGGTTCGACCGCCTGGATCAGTAGCGGTATCGCTGGCACAAAGTTTCTTCAGGGTATTTTGCTTTGGTAGGTAGGACACACGCTAGATTATGACCACTCTAGTACCTTTTATTCCTATTGTATGTAGTTAAACTCCATCAATTAGAAACTAAAAATTGTATATTGGTAGACCTAGACAAACTTGTGTATTTGTGAGACTTAGAGCGATGGGTGTATGTTCGCTTCTTTGAGATGATGATGTCTTTCTTTATTTATTCTTTCTGTGTTTGATCTTCGCCGTAGGGCATCGTATATATGTTTATTTTATGGTTGTGATTCTGCCAATTGGCGAAGAGCTAGCTCCCGCTTGGGGATGCCTATATATTGTTATTTATATGGTTTTGGATCAAAATTTACAAGGGAGGCGCTGCCCAAAATTTCAAGGACGAAAATGTTTTCAAAGATATTATACATTCATTGCCTTTTTATATTATATGACTTATACTTTTAAAAATTAAGGCCTGAATTTCTAATGACGATGTTTCAAAACTGCACCCCCACTATTTTCCGCAAGAAGGTTTAGATTTACTGGGCTTCGACATACTTGAATTACGTTACGCCTTTAGACGTGGCATGATTTAAGTTTCGGTCACGTGCTAAATTATGGGTCGTGACAAAGTTGGTATCAGAGCATTAGGTTTAACCTTGGTTCAAGTCTAGGTTTGACTATGCGGAGTCTAGGGCGTAAAATATATTTCGGAATCTAGGCTTGACCTTACGGAACTTAGACTTGACTGGGGGTATTAGACCCGGACTTTCGTTACATAGGTTGATCTTGGTTGATGGAGTAGGTAACTCAAGTAGAGTAATGTACCGTGCGTATGTTCCGCGGTATACTTACGATACGATTGTTTACCGCCGAAAACAGAGACGGACTGCGTAGGTCGTCTTGCCTGAATTTGGGGGTAGATGCTATTTGGATTTATCCGTCCACCTCTCCGAAGATGCCAAGTTGATTTATGGCACCGTGTATCGGAGGTTTGGACGGATGCGGCCATTGTAGCAGATTTCGTCAGATTCCCCCTGGTTTGTGAGGGTTTTTTGATTGTGGGGACGCTCTTCCCTACAGGCGCAAGCTCCTACAGTTAATTACGTTACCGCATCGTGATAACCACTTCTCCTGCTCCAGCAGTTCACTTCATGTCGTGTGTGTTTGTTTTATTTTTGGTTTCTCGTGGATTGTATACGGAGACTAATTTATGTTTTCGGCCGTAGGGCGTGGATTAGTCCAAATCCGTATATCTTAGATTTGGGTTTGGGTTGATTTAAGAATCGTTGATCTGCTTTGAGATCAAGATCGACTAAAATGTATGTGAGCATTTGGGGGCTCGATTGGTTTTTTGTTAAGGATACGTTAGTCCAATTTGAGACTAAGATCTACTTAACAGGGTGTTAGGATCATTTTTGTTTCAAATCCAACAAGAGAGCGTTTGGGCTCTGTTGTTTTAGTTTAAGCACGTTTCGGTCCCTTATCGCCGTTTTGGAGGCGAAATTGTAGTTTGAGAACATTTCGGTCTGTAGATCACCATTTTGGAGGTGAGAGTTTAATTTAAGGACGTTACGGTCTATTGTCACCATCTTGGAGACAACGTTTAGTTTGAGGACATTTCAGTCTGTAGATCACCATTTTTGAGGTGAGGTTTTAGTTTAAGGACGTTATAGTCCGTTGTCGCCGTTTTAAGGACAACGTTTAGTTTGAGAACGTTTCGGTTTGTAGATCACCATTTTTAGGTGAGGTTTTAGTTTAAGGACGTTACGGTCCGTAGATCACCTTGCGCACACGTGTATTTGTTACGTGTCGGGATAAGCAACGATGATATGGGACACATTCAGTTTGGGATGTGGTTTAATCTAGGATGTGCACGTCAGCTTGAGAAGTGCACCAAAAAGCAGTTGGCTATCGGGACCCACCACCTCTCTGAAGACGTTGAGGAATTACAACGACATGTATCAGAGGTGTAGAGAGATGTACCCTTGAACCAATTTCCCTATTTGAGGGAAAAAAGGAGTTGGTGGTTAACCCAAAAATCATTAGTCGTATTTTGAGACTAAGATTTCCTCAGGGGAATGTGGGATGAATATCGTTTTGGATATCATCAATTGAGTGGTCATCAGTCATATTTGAGACTAAGATTAGTTTGGGAAAACATGAGCACAGAGGCTCGGTTGATTTGGAGATCAAAGAGGTTTTGACCTCAGGAAGACTTAGCCAATTTTAAGGTTGAAGTTGATTTCCCAAACTACTAAGCACTAATATATGTTCAGCACTCACGTGTTCCCACGTGAGGCTCTGAATCAGTGTTAAACACTACACTTTGGAGGCGCTCACGTGTGGGCACGTAAGGCGCCCCAAAGTGGGAGCTATTCTCTGGGTTCTATCCCCCCCCTTTTCTTTTATAAGTGCTGAGCACTTAATTATGTTCAGCACTCACGTGTTCCCACGTGAGGCTCTGAATCGGTGTTAAATACTGCACTTTGGAAACACTCACGTGTGGGCACGTGAGGCACCCCAAAGTGGGAGTTATTCTCTGGGTTCTATTCCCCCTTTTTTTTATATAGAAGTGTTAAACACTTGATTCCTATGGTGCTCACGTGCGAGCACGCGAGGCAGTTTGAATCTTTCCCTTTTTATTCATTAGAGACGCTTACATGGAGCACGTAAGATCTTATTGTAGTATTACTAATGAATCACCAATCTTTCTTTCTGAGTGTTTGGAGGTTTTAATCTCATGCTAGGATTTTAGAGGATCTCATGCCTCTTGTTTTTGTAAGAATTAAATTCTTATTGTAGGGTTAAACCTTGATTTTTAGAGTATATCTCTGTAAGAATTAAATTCTTTGAACTCATTTCTTTTCCCGAGGTTTTGAATCTGCATGACAGAATCTCCCCGATGAGAATTAAATTCTCAACTTATGGGAAGATCTGCTTCTACAGATCTCAACCAGAGAAAGAACTAAGTTCTTATGTGAAGGGTTAAACCCTTAGGAAGGTCAAAAAAAGATAGAACAATCTCTGTGAATTTCTTTTTTTTTTACCTAGAATGTTATGATGAAACAAGTCTTTTCTAAGACTTAAATTCTCTTTTTCCCTTTTCTTTTTTTGTCTTCTCTCTCCTCTTTTTCTCCGTCTGTGTTCTCCTCCTTCCTCCCTTTTTGTTTGCTTCTATTTATAGGAGAAGAAAAAGAATCAATTTGTTAAGAAAATTCCTCATTAAGAGATCATGATTGATTTCATAATCAATCCAATTGTTCTGGTGAATTTTATTCATCGTTGGATTTTTAATCCAAAGGCTTTCTGTTTAACAGAGAAGATTTCTTATTTGTTTTTAACCATACTAGGAAATATTTTCTTAAGATAGAATTTTATTCTATCATATGAATATCTTGTTAGTTTAACAAGATTCGAATTTTATTTTATCATAGAATTTTATTTATATGAATATCTTTTATAGAATTTTATTCTATCGGACGATCACCGTTGGATCTTTGATCCAAAGGTCCTTCGTTTAACAAAGAAGATCTTTCTAGTTTAAGGAAGATCAGGAAAATATTTCCCACATATATAGAATTTAATTCTATCAGGTAGTTCATCCAAGATTCCTTGTTAGAGAAGGATCTTTCCATATAAGAAAGACTTAAGGAAATATCTTCCAAATAGAGTTTTAATCCTTTTATTTAGAATTTAATTTTATCAGCTTGAAAGTTGTTTAGGAACACTCACGTGTAGCACATGATCCCAATGGAATTAATCTTGTTTGCTTATATGCAACAACATAAGAGTGTATCACGTGTTAACACGTGAGCCTTTTTGGCTTGCCATCTGTTTGAATGCAACGCCTATATGCTTTTCATATAGGCGCTCACGTGCTTACATGTAAGGCTCAATTTAAGCCTATCAATAGCTTAAATGCAGCGCCTATATGCTTTGCATATAGGTGCTCACGTGTGGGCACGTGAGGCTCCATTAGCCTAGCAGTTGTTTTAATTGCAGTGCCTATATGAGTTGCATATAGGCACTCACGTGTTAAACACGTAGGGCTCTTTCAGTGGGGATCTTTCCCTCGTCCCTTTTTTTATAAGGGAACAAATGCCCCCCAGCATTGCTCTCACGTGGCTTGCACGTGAGTGCAACGCTGTTTGCCCTCACAGCCGTTGGATTGCCTAAGGGAATGGGAAGCTGAACCGCTCCCCATCATGTCTTATAAATGCAGGGGGTTTTGCCTTTGACAAGACCACTGTTCTTTCATCTTCTTCCCTACTTATTTTCCTTGAGAATTAAATCTCTTCTTCAACGCTTAGTTCTCTGCCCGCTGAAATCTCAGAGTTAAACTTTGTTACAACTTTTCTTTGGTAACGATCACGAACGGGACCCCCAGTCACGACCCGAAAAGTACGGAGCGTGACTGGCACTTAAATTACGAAACGTCTCGAGGCGTACGTAATCTAAGTAAGCTAAAACCTAGAAATCAAAACCAATTAAAGCAGTAGAGTGAAGGAAAAACCAAGTAAGAAAGCGATTATCATCAAATATGTCACATCAAGCCTTTAAATGCAACATCACACTTTTCCGAAAATTTCGGCAGAATCTCTTTTGTAAATACTGGACCCAAACGGGTATAAAACCAGAATATATGTACAACATGAAATAAGGCATCCCCAAGCGGGAGCTAGCTCTTCGCCAAAGGCGGACTCACAACCACATACAATATGTATAACAAAGTGCACAATAAGCATCAAAAAGAAAGAAATGAGAAAAACACCACGTCGGATCAAGTGAGCATCGACACAAACACCACAATACAAGTCTCACTGTCTAGTCAAATATACAAGGGTAGATGGAGTACTAGATACAAAATAATGTACATGATGGAATAAAAATATCCTCGTAACCCACCTACGAGCAATGCTGTAAATCAAGCAAATGAAGCCAAAAGAGGAAGAACGCCCGCCGCTACTGCGCTGACGGTTCAACCTGCAAGATACTGTAGCACAACGGGGGTGAGTTGCCAACTCGTGAGTAGTAAGTAACATCTAATAAGACTATCGTAAGCATGCACGCAATTTCGTAACAGCCTACGTATACTAACGTGATGCGATGCACTGGTATGTATGCAACATGAATGCATAAACAACACGAGATCTGAATATGTTTAATACGAGAAAATCTGTATTCTTATCTTAGTAAAACTTCTGTAATTTAACTGTAGTATCATCAATGAAATCCATAGAAATCTGTGTCAAGCATCGACACCAAATATGAATATCTCAATATCTCGATGTACCAGTATCTCAATATCTCGGGCTCCGGCAATCCGGACTGGCCCATAATCTCAATCTCAAGACTACGTCGGTATCCTCCGGATACCGCCGCGTCACAAATAACCGGTCGGTAGTGCTCCCCTGCCGGGCTCAATGCCATCATCTGCGACCATCTTGCCCCGGGGTACCGCACCGGGTCCACCATGCACCCACAGACGGTTCCTCCTCCTCCTCGAATCGGGTGTATGATACCGCTCAAGCACCGAGAAATGTCATGGTGGACGACCCATACATCATATCATGAGGAAACCGCAACTTGCATTATTAAAATGATAACAGGTTTATAAAATTCTTACGGTTTTCCCAAAAATCCAGAAATCTCATAATACTAGAATCCTCAAGAAAAATCACCATATGTACACATGTCGGCAATGATGAATGCCTATGGTATCAATAATATGAAATAAGATGTGTGACTAGTAAACTATGCATGAACGATGATGCAATGAGGTATATGCATATGACTAGCAATCCTACGTATCCATTCTGAGGAATTGAATATACAAGTACAAGTTTACAATCATATATGGTGCAATTGTTTTAGATTCTGATTTAAACAAGTTATATAGTGTTCGTGGCATAGCAATTACCAAGGCGTGCGTGTCCACATGAATAGTGCCCGTGCAGCATAAACCAATGGTAATGGTGCAAATGTCCTAAGAGGTGATATCACATATATAAATAAAAGATGATGCGATGCAACGGGATGAATAACTAGGAACTACACGTATAAATGCAAGTACTAAAATAAATTCTAACTATCGGGCGTCTTGCGCCATCCAGACGATTTCCCCCATAGATGTGTACATCAACTCACCTGAATGCCTCGGCAATCTGACCCAAACACAGCCTGGCCTTCCCTTGCCGCGTCCGACGTCCTCATGACCGATCCTAGAATCGCACAATGCAAACACATAAGGCTAGAAAATCTGTAGAACGAGATATCAAGACCATACGAGATAACTAGCGCCATAAGCTAAACTCATGTGCACTCGGAGCGTAAAACATGAGCGTCAACGTCAGAAACCACCCTGATTTTCTGTGACACACAGCAAACGCCAAAACTAGGCTTGAAATGCACGTATCATACATTATACAAACGTCATATTTAAGGTAAAACGGCGCCGGATTTTGACACGAGTGGAATTAGGAAAAGTTGCATATACCAATGACCTTAATTATATAGTAGATAACACCCGACAAAACCCCACAACCAACCCTCCTAGTCTGGCCGCAAATTGCGGCCAAAATGCATTAATTTGCGGCCTATAAAGGGAATTGGGGTCTTGGGCTTTGGTGCTGTAATCCTAGTCTTATAAGCATATCCCAGTAATTTCAACTTATCTCAGTAACGTTTGGTTAAATAGCAGATTACGTTTGAACACCAATTTTTAATTAAAACCGCATTTAGACATTAATCTAAATCATTATGGTTCTTTAGTGCAAGTTAGTGTATACACAAAACCAATAGACACTAATCTACTTTTAATTACCCTTTTGAGTCATTAAAACCCTAAGCTTGGACTAACCCTTTCTTTAAAAACATAAGCTTACATTAAAACCAAGTAAACATCTAATTAATAGTAATTAAAACTATAATTAGTGAAACATGAAGGGAATTTGATCGCATGCCTCAAAAGAATTAGAAAAGACCTTAACTTGAGGAGATAGCTTCACCAAAGGAAGACTTGCTTCAAGGAACCCTTAAGAGTATAGAGAATATGATTTTTGTGATGATTTTTGAAGAGTTTTGTGTTGATTTTTTTGATGATTTTTGTGTAGGGTTTAGTTGTAAGGTGGTGAGGTGTTTATTTTTTGCAAGAAGAAGAAGATGAAGAGGGGCTGCCAAGTTGAGGGAAGAGAATTCTAGAGAGAGTAGAGAGAGAGATGTGACCATGTTAAGCAATAAATGCCCCCCATACCTCCATTTCTTTTTCTTTTTCATTTTTCTTTTAAAAGAAAACTCTAGAACCATTGGAAAAAGAAAAGAGAAGAACATGTTGCATCATTTTAAAAAAAGAGTGATTAGGTTGTCACGGTGCATAAAACACAAGTTAACCTACTCTAACCTTTAACTAGAACAAGATTAATGTGTAATGTATATGTTAAAATAATATTTAAGTAATTAATACCTAAGAAAATCATTAAGTGAACATATGATTAAATAATAACTAATAAAACGCAATTATATACATATTCACGTCATCAAACAGATATATTCATATATATATGGAAAATATTTATTAACTAGGTTTTTACGAAAAACACGCATTATTGCTAATTAAGAAGAAAATAACCTTTATAAATTTTCAAAGCGTTACAATCTTCCCCCCTTAAAGAAATTCGGTCCCCGAATTTAAAAATTAACTACGCGTACCCTCGAAGAGATAGGAATATTCTTCCCCATCTCGTCCTCGGCTTTCCACGTGACCTTTTTCGCCGTTTGGGCCACGTCATAGAACCTAAACGGACGGTATAACCTCGGACCTCAGTTCCTTCACCTGCCGATCTAGAATGACTATCGGCTGCTCGGTGAAAAAAGATCGCGCTCCAGCTGGATCGTCTGATGCTGTATCACGCGAGAGGGGTCATGAAGGTACTTGCGAAGTATCAATACATGAAGCATGGGGCGAATATCTGGAAAGCTGGGTGGAAGAGCCAAACGATAAGCAACTGCGCCGACCCGCTCGAGAATCACTAAGAACCCACATATCTGGAACTAAGCCTTCATTTCTTTCTGAATCTCAAAACGCCCTTCATCGGAGAAACCCTCAAGAAAACATGATCTATAACGACGAACTCAAGTCTGCGCCGACGTCGATCTGCATAAGATTTCTACCTGCTCTGTGCCGCTCTCATCCTATCCCAAATCAACTGAATCTTTTCGTCCGTCTCCTGTACAATCTGTGGCCCCAAAATACTGCTCTCCCTGAGCTCTGTCCAACAACTGGTGATCGGCATTTCCTCCTATATAATATCTCGAAGGGTGCCATCTGAATCGTCTCCTGGAAGCTGTTATTTTAGGAAAACTCTGTCAAGGACAAGTGTCGATCCCAACTGCCATCGAAATCTAGAACGCAAGCTCGGAGCATATCCTCAAGAATCTGAATGGTCCGCTCTGATTGACGATCGATCTGCGGATAGAAAGCTGTACTGAAACTCAATTGGGTGTCCAAAGTCTCTTAACGTTTCTATAGTAGTCGGCTGGTGAACTGGGTGCCTCTGTCGGACACAATACAAGTCGGAACTCCATGCAATCGTACAATCTCATCACATATATCTGAGCATACTAAACGAATCCGAAAATGGTCTTGACTGGAAGAAAATGAGCTTCTTCCATTAATCGGTCTGCGATCACTCAAATAAAGTCATTCTCTCGACTGGTCCTAGGTAGATCCACAATAAAATCCATAGAAATTTGTTCCTCTTTCCACTCCGGAATGGGCAAAGGTTGTAATTCTCCTGTTGGCCTCTGATGCTCAGCCTTGACTTGCTGACAAGTCAGCATCCCGAAACAAAATCTGTGACATCTCTCTTCATCGCTTCATACTAGTAGATTTCTCTCAAATCACAATTCATATATGCTGACTGATGCGCATCCTCTAAGATCTCACGTCTCAGTCCCTCGGAATCTGGCGCACATAGTCGAATCCCAAATCTTAGTACTCCCTGATCATCAATCACGAACTCTGAATCTCGGCCCTGCCGAACCTGCTCCAAGATCTCTGACAAACGAACGTCATCAGACCATGCCTCACGGATATGATCAAATAACTCTGGATGTTCACAGACACAGACAAGTTGTCCCCTGGTCGACGTAACTCGAACTGTACTTGGCTGTCACAAGAAATCTGCTAATCTGCCGTCGACTGCCTCTGAACTGTGCTTAACAAGAAAAGCTACCTCCGTCCTCCGACTCAAAGTATATGCCACCACATTCGCCTTGCCTGGATGATAAAGAAGCATCGCAGTCATAGTCTTTCACTAGCTCCATCCATCTGTGCTGTCTCAAATTCAGATCTCGCTGCCGAAAAAATGTACTTTAAACTCCTGTGGTCCGTGAATATCTGGCACGACTCGCCGTATAAGTAGTGTCTCGAAATCTCAAGTGTAAAAATCACCGCAGCCATCTCTAAGTCATATGTTGAATAGTTCTGCTCGTGCTTCTTCGACTACCGAGATGTTTCGCAATAAACAAAATAACCGTCTGATCCTTAAGGCAAAGATAATACTGGCGCCGTAATCAAACGAGTCTTCAACTACTAGAAGCTCTGCTCGCATACCTTAGTCTACCGAAAAGAAACGCTCTTCCGGGTCAACCCGGTCAACGCTGCAGCTATATGCGAAAAATCCTGTACGAAATATCAATAGTATCTGCCCAAAATCCAAAATGCTGCGAACCTCCGTCACTAATACAGGTCTAGGCCAGTGCTGAACGACATCGATCTTCTTCGGTTCCATACTTACCATCTCTTGTAACTACGTGTCCCAAGAAGTCAACATCATCCAATTAGAAAACACACTTGGGTACTTTAGCGAACAGCTGGTGCTCCTTCAAGATCTGAAATGAATTCCTAAGTTACTGCCCAATCTCCTCTCGGTTCCAAAGGTATACTAAAATGTCCTCAACAAACACGATAATAACTGATCAAGAAACGACATGAATATGTGGTTCATCAAGTCCATAAACGCTGCTGGGGCATTGGTGAGCTCGAACGACATCACCAAGGACTCATAATGCCCATAACGTGTGTGAAAAGCCGTGTTCGGAATATCATCCTCTCGAACCCGCAACTAGTGGTAGTCAATCCTCGAGAAATGTCCCGCACCCAGGGGCAAATCAAACAAATCTTCAGTACGAGGTAAGGGATATCTGTTCCGCATAGTACCCCGATTCAACTGACAAAAAGAAAACCGAAGCACAAACACAACTGTCATCTTTCTTCTTGACGAACAGAACATGAGCTCCTCAAAGTGACGCACTCGAACGAATAAGCCCTTATTCAACAAATCTTGCAACTGATCCTTCAGCTCTTTAAGCTCTGCTGGATGCATCCGATAAGGCGGTATAGAACAAGGTTCCGTGCTGGAAATCAAGTTATGCATCCGATAAGGCGGTATAGAACAAGGCTCCGTGCTGGAAATCAAGTTAAAGCAGAACTCAATATCGCGCACTGGCGACAAACCAAGAAACTCGTCAGGAAAACATCTGGAAATTCTCTCCCAAACGGGACCTGGTCCAACTGGACCACTGCAGCTCTAACTTCACAAACATACGCCAAGAATTCCCTGACATCCCTTTTCTCAAAAGCTATCTAGCGCGACAAGAATAAATTAAACTGGGAAAGGCGACGCTATGGTCTTCCGAAAACAAACAAGAACTGGCTTACCCGGAAAAACTAACTCTGACTGCCTCCTTACGGTAGTCCACGAATGCATAACATGTGGCTAACAAATCCATGCTCAGAAGAACTTTGAAGTAAAATATATCGAGAAGCATCAATTTGACAGAAAATCCCTGTCTCCGATACGAATAAGAAACACATAGAGCTACAAAGACTAGCCTATGGAAGAAATCACAACGAGCGGCTGATTTAGCAAAATCTACAATCGGCTAGACATCGATACAAAGTATATAGATACCATTTCAAACAACACAAAAAGAAATATGCATCGGACGAAAACACCGAAAGAATACTTGTCACAACAGCGTCTATCTAACCGCCTCTGAGCTGGCATACCAGTACAAATCCACTTCGATCCCAAAAATGACCGAAACCTCAGAAATGCGCTCCTCTAGCAGTAAGGCCGCATCCATCGCGGCTGCATAAGTGTCAAAATGCTGGGCACCAACAGCAAGGAATCACTGCATGTTCAATCTCGACACGAACCTCTTTATCCGTTTCTCTTCAGTGACTACCAGGTAAGGAGCATATCGGACCACTAAGCAAACTGAATGTCGTACTCTGACATTGTCATCCCTGAAGTCTTGCGCAAAGACTCGAAACTACGAGCTCGGACATCTCGAACGCTCACCGGAAGGAAACGAGCAATAAATATATCTATGAACTCATCCTAAGTTATAGGAAGTAGATCTGCAGCTCGGCCTCTCTCAATTGACTCGCACCGCGTCTGAACAAGACCTCTCTAGACGAAAACTCGCAAGCTCAATCCATATCTCGTCAGAATATCTCTGTGAATGACAAATCCTAGCTATCCTGTCGGGAATTGTCTACATATCCTCCGCTGCATCTGTGCCGATAAAAACAAACTGGAGGCCTCAGCCTCAAAAACTCCAGTAAGGATACGGAAATAATCTTGGTAACAATAGAAATAGCTGCCTGAGCAGCAGGTACAAACATAGCCCCTACAGTAGGAGGGACATTATCGGCTCTCGGAGCTCGGTTAGTCTCAACTAACAATCCAACCCTCTGTCGCAAGTCCTGAATACTCGACTCCAGCCTAACTATCCATCCTGGAAAAGGCGGATCACTCTGTCCCTGAGGGGTAGGCGTACCACCCTGATCGGTCCTCATCTCAAACGAGCCTACTCTAATCTCATCCCCGGCGGCATCCCTCTGGCCCTCGTAGTCTCCGGTGGCATAGTGTCTGGAGCAAGAACAGGATTGATAGGAACCTTGCGATCAAATCAAGGGATTTCTGGAATCGAGGAAGGAATTACAAGCAAATATATATCCTAAGGTTACTTAGGTGGAGTACCATATCGTAAGTATGCCGCGGAATATACACACGCTACGTCACTCTTCTTAAGTCACCTACTCCATCTACCAAAGGTCATCCTACACTCAAAGAGGTAAAACCTAACTCTCTGATATCAACTTTGTCATGACCCGAAAAGTACGGAGCGTGACTGGCACTTAAATTACGAAACTTCTCAAGACGTACGTAATCTAAGTAAGCCAAAACCCAGAAATCAAAACCAATTAAAGCAGTAGAGTGAAGGAAAAACCAAGTAAGGAAAGCGATTATCATCAAATAAGTCACATCAAGCCTTTAAAAGCAACATCACACTTTTCACAAAATTTCGGCAGAGTCTCTTTTGTAAATACTGGCCCCAAACGGGTACAAAACCAGAATATATGTACAACATGAAATAAGGCATCCCCAAGAGAGAGCTACCTCTTCGCCAAAGGCGGACTCATAACCACAAACAATATGTATAACAAAGTGTACAATAAGCATCAAAAAGCAAGAAATGAGAAAAACACCACGTCGGATCAAGTGAGCATCGACACAAATACCACAATACAAGTCTCACGAGTCTCACTGTCTAGTCAAATATATAAGGGTAGATGGAGTACTAGATACAAAATAATGTACATGATGGAATAAAAATATGCTCGCAACCCACCTACGAGCAATACTGCAAATCAAGCAAATGAAGCCAAAAGAGGAAAAACGCCCGCCGCTACTGCACTGATGGTTCAACCTGCAAGATACTGTGGCATAATGGGGGTGAGTTGCCAACTCGTGAGTAATAAGTAATATCTAATAAGGCTATCGTAAGCATGCACGCAATTTCGTAACAGCCTACATATACTAACGTGATGCGATGCACTGGTATGTATGCAACATGAATGCATAAACAACATGAGATCTGAATATGTTTAATACGAGAAAATCTATATTCTTATCTTAGTAAAACTTCTGTAATTTAACTGTAGTATCATCAATGAAATCCATAGAAATCCGTGTCAAGCATCGACACCAAATATGAATATCTCAATATATCGATGTATCAGTATCTCAATATCTCGGGCTCCGGCAATCCGGACTGGCCTATAATCTCAATCTCAAGACTGCGTCGGTATCCTCCGGATATCCGCCGCGTCACAAATAACCGGTCGGTAGTGCTCTCCTGCCGGGCTCAACGCCATCATCTGCGACCATCTTGCCCGGGGTATCGCACCAGGTCCACCATGCACCCACAGACGGTTCCTCCTCCTCCTCGAATCGGGTGTATGATACTACTTAAGCACCGAGAAATCTCATGGTGGACGACCCATATATCATATCACGAGAAAACCGCAACTTGCATTATTAAAATGATAACAGGTTTATAAAATTCTTGCGGTTTCCTAAAAATCCAGAAATCTCATAATACTGGAATCCTCAAGAAAAATCACCATATGTACACATGTCGGCAATGATGAATGCCTATGGTATCAATAATATGAAATACGATGTATGACTAGAAAACTATGCATGAACGATGATGCAATGAGGTATATGCATATGACTAGCAATCCTACGTATCCATCCTAAGGAATTGAATATACAAGTACAGGTTTACAATCATATATGGTGCAATTGTTTTAGATTCTGATTTAAAGAAGTTATATAGTGTTCGTGGCATAGCAATTACCAAGGCGTGTGTGTCCACATGAATAGTGCCCGTGCAGCATAAACCAATGGTAATGGTGCAAGTGTCCTAAGAGGTGATATCATATATATAAATAAAAGATGATGCGATGCAACGAGATGAATAACTAGGAACTACACGTATAAATGCAAGTACTATAATAAATTCTAACTATCGGGCGCCTTGCGCCATCCAGACGATTTCCCCCGTAGATATGTACATCTACTCACCTGAATGCCTCGGCAATCTGACCCTAACACAGCCTGGCCTTCCCTTGCCACATCCGAAGTCCTCACGACCGATCCTGGAATCGCACAATGCAAACACATAAGGCTAGAAAATCTGTAGAACGCGATATCAAGACCATACGAGATAACTAGCGCCATAAGCTAAACTCGTGTGCACTGGGAGCATAAAACATGAGCGTCAACGTCAGAAACCACCCTGATTTGTTGTGACACACAGCAAACGCCAAAACTAGGCTTGAAATGCATGTATCATATATTACACAAATGTCATATTTAAGGTAAAACGGCTTTAGATTTTGACACGAGTGGAACTAGGAAAAGTTTCATATACCAATGACCTTAATTATACAGCAAATAACACCCGACAAAACCCCACAACCAACCCTCCTAGTCTGGCCGCAAATTGCGGCTAGAATGCATTAATTTGTGGCCTATAAATGGAATTGGGGTCTTGGGCTTTGGTGCTGTAATCCTAGTCTTATAAGCATATCCCAGTAATTTCAACTTATCTCAGTAACGTTTGGTTAAATAGAAGATTACGTTTGAACACCAATTTTTAATTAAAACCACATTTAGACATTAATCTAAATCATTATGGTGCTTTAGTGCAAGTTAGTGTTTACACAAAACCAATAGACACTAATCTACTCTTAATTACCCTTATGAGTCATTAAAACCTAAGCTTGGACTAACCCTTTCTTTAAAAACCTAAGCTTGCATTAAAACCAAGTAAACATCTAATTAATAGTAATTAAAACAAGAATTAGTGAAATATGTAGGGAATTTGGTCTCATACCTCAAAAGAATTAGAAAAGACCTTAACTTGAGGAGATAGCCTCACCAAAGGAGGACTTACTTCAAGGAACCCTTAAGAGTATAGAGAATATGATTTTTGTGATAATTTTTGAAGAGTTTCGTGTTGATTTTTGTGATGATTTTTTTGTAGGGTTTAGCTGTAAGGTGGTGAGGTGTTTATCTTTTGCAAGAAGAAGAAGAAGAAGAGGGGATGCCAAGTTGAGGGAAGAGAATTCTAGAGAGAGTAGAGAGAGAGAGATGTGACCATGCTAAGCAATAAATGCCCCCCATACCTCCATTTCTTTTTCTTTATCATTTTTCTTTCAAAAGAAAACTCTAGAACCATTGGAAAAAGAAAAGAGAAGAACATGCTGCATCATTTTAAAAAAAGAGTGATTAGGTTGTCATGGTGCATAAAACACAAGTTAACCTACTCTAACCTTTAACTAAAACTAGATTAATGTGTAATGTATATGTTAAAATAATATTTAAGTAATTAATACCTAAGAAAATCGTTAAGTGAACATATGATTAAATAATTACTAATAAAACGCAATTATATACATATTCACGTCATCAAACGGATATATTCATATTTGTATGGAAAATATTTATTAACTAGGTTTTTACGAAAAACAAGCATTATCGCTAATTAACACGAAAATAACCTTAACAAATTTTCAAAGCGTTACACCCCCCATTTTGTTTTTTCGTCGTGGATTTTAAATCCGAGGACATAGCGTTGCTATTTTCTTGAACCGATTTCTTAAAGATCCAAATCACACATTTTTTTTAGATTTTGAAGTTTTGAATCAATGGGGATTGTTAATCCTCCCCTTAGGGTTTTATCCTGTTACCGATCTTTAAGATCCTTTGAATTTAATTTCATTTTCTTTGCCTCCTTACCATGGGGGTTTTCTAGGATTTAATCCCTTTATAAAAGGAATTTAATTCCTTATTCATAGAGCTTGGCTCTGAGAGAGACTCGGATATTTTTGGGAATTTTATTCCCTAATGCTCTCGAGTATTTGAGGGTTTTAATGCCCCTAAAGCATATTTGAATCTGTTGTGCATTTTTTTAACAGAACCCGCTTTAAGAGTCGTTTAAACTTTACTGTTTACCTGACGAGAATCCTTTTTGATTCTCCAAATGATTATTTTGCCTCATCATTGGTGAGTCGTTATTTAGATTTTGTGGGGTCCATTGGTTTTGTCGGCAGTGGTCCCGTCACATCACGGTTTTCTGTTATTTTATTTTCTGTTGCCTTATTATTTATTGTTATCATTTTTAAATGGTTTTTTTATTTTAGGAACAATGGCTTCGCTTCCCGACTTCCCTTACACTCGCTCAGAAGCCGCTTTTCCGCAGTTGCCATCGAACGAGGAGGTTATGGCAATGATCAGGACGCATGACATGGACCATACTAGTCTTATCTTGTGGGGAAAGTAGTACGGTCATATCATCGGGGGCCGCCGTAGTTTTACCTGCGAAGAGCCGACAGAACGCATTCGCTCTATATCATTGACGGAACGCCCATGGACTGCTTATGCGGTGGAGGCGACTAACTGGACTCCCGCGGGCCAACTCAAGCAATCAACGACCGGGATACCCAACCAACCCATGGTGGCCATCGACGTTCTGGGGTGCCGAATATGTCAGGGCGAAGCTCGACCTTGGGGCCAGGTTTATAAGGTAGGTGTTATCCCCCACCACCCAGTGGGTTATCTCTCCTAGGCTCGGTACATTCTCTCTGCCCAACGCGCACGTCTGCAGAAGGTCGGGTTTTACCAGGAAGTGTATGCTTCGTTGTTTTATTACCACGCCCCTCACGTCTGGTGGGTTAAAGCTTCCTTGAATCAATGGAACCTTCCCACCAACACGTTCTTGCTAGGGGATCGAGAGGTCTCAATTTCACTGGAAGAGTTTCGCGAGATCTCCGGATTGCCGATCACGAGAGAGCATTATGAAGAGTTACTACCTCCCGATGAATATGTGTTTGATAAGGTGCCTGCTATGCTTGACGGCCTGTCGACTGAGAACACCGTACATCATAAGTACCCAAGTCTAATCAAGGTCCTGAGTATCTTTGAAAAGCTGTTCATGAAATAGGAAGGGCAAGGTGTCACCTTTGATGCTTTCACTGCTTGCATCCTTTGAGAGGACGTCTTATCCAAAAAGGCTCTGAAATTTGCGAAAATTGAAGACCCTTTTGGATTAGGATTAACGAACTTGCCGGCCAAAGAGGAAGACCTGCCACATTTCTATATTCCAAACTCGTCAATCGTAGCTTTTGATGCAATTGCGGCTCCTGGCATGGACGAAGAGACCTTTTTCGTTGGTTTTATCAATCTTTGGCTAAGCTGGTTCGCCATGCCGATGCATCGCTGCTTTATGAGATCCTCTGTTTTTTATCCTGCTCATCTGGAGGAGCACGACTGGTTGTTGGCGTCACGGGGTTGTCGCATCTATATCGCGGGTTAAGCGTTGCGGCTAATACTTCAAACTCGGGTGCAGAGACCGTGAATTTCCCCTCTACTACTTAACGTCGTGGATCGAGATGCACGTGCCGGGAGCGTTCGCTGCACACCAGCGGCCGGATTTTTATAATTCGTACACCTTCCCAGGGATCATGAGGCTGGTTGATGCCTTCGCTCCCGATCCGACCCAGGTAGGGGCTCTTCATGTACTACTGAACTCGTACTCAAATGAAGGCGAAATGGTGTTCAGCGATCAAGTCCTTTCCTCTCTAGCGGGGACCGTTCAGCAATTGTTTGATTTGTCTAAGGGTGGGGTCCCGGCTTTGAAACCAAAAGAGGTCATGCACCTATACTCGATCAGGCCAGGGTATCTGGTGTTCCGCCGGAATAATGTTGTCCTCTTTATGCGGTATAATTTGCACTGCTTCGCCCAGCAGTTAGGCTATGACCAGGGCGTCCCTCTCGAGGCATTTTTAGTCGAGCCTGCTCTTTCTTTGGGGGTTACTCACGACGTCCTTCACCATTTTATGTGGTTAAGCACTGGCTCCCGCTTCATGATCCCGGAGCTCGACTATCTCCCGAGACCTGTAGGGTCCTTTAAGGGTTGGTATCGCCATCGGGTTGGCCCCGTCATTTCAGAGGAGAGACGGGTGCTTTTTGAGGGTAGAGCTCCCATTCCAGCTCAGGCCACCAACGCCCCATTGCGGCCGCGGTCAGTGGTTCACCCTCCGCTGAGGGATAGCGGTTTGGTACTTATCCCTAAAACCACAGAAATAGAATCGATCCCTCGTACTGCCGGTATGCCAGTGCGCACTAGAGCCGAAGCAAAGACTTCTAATGAAGCACCGGCGGTAGTGTCACCAGTGGTGGTGTCACCAAAGGGCGATACCGAAGGTGAAGTTGGGCAGCGTCGCGCCAGAGCACCCAAAAGGAAGAAGCGCTCCTCCGTTAGCGTTAGCACAAGCTCCAAGAGGAGAAAGAAATCGGTCGCCGTCCTACTCGACACTCTTCTTGAATCCAAGCCATTCATTCAGGACGAGCCGATATCTATGCAAGAGCCGAACGACGGTCTTCTCTTTCCTGGTTCATCTGCCGAGGAGGCCGCGCAGTTGGCTAAGGCTTTAAGGTGCTCACAAGATGAGACTGAGAACGTGTGCACCCCGAAGAAGCCCTACCCCCCGTTATATTCTATGACGTTGACCCATCTTTACGAAGGTTACACATGGGTCCTTTGTTAATGGAAGAAGAACAAGCCCTCAAACAGTCCATTATTCTCCGCCGAAAGACGCGATCGGGACGTTGGGACGTCCGGCCTGAATTTTGGGGGCAGATGCTATTTGGTTTTATCCGTCCACCTCTCCGAAGATGCCAAGTTGATTTATGACACCATGTATCTAAGGTTTAAACGGATGCGTCCGATGTAGCAGACTTCGTCAGATTCCCCCTCGTTGAAGGGTTTTTGATTGTGGGGACGCTCTTCCCTGCAGGCGCAAGCCCCTGCAGTTAATTACGCTACCGCATCGTGGTAACCACTTCCTCCTTCTCCAGATGGTCAATTCGTGTCGTGTGTGTTTGTTTTGTTTTTGGTTTCCCATGGATTGTATACGGAGACTAATTTATGTTGTCACCCGTAGGGCGGGGATTAGTCCAAATCCGTATTTTCTTAGATTTGGGTTTGGGTTGGGTTTAAGGATCGTTATTATCATTTGAGACTAAGATCAACTTAAACGTTTGTTAAGGATACGTTAGTCTAATTTTAGACTAAGATCTACTTAATAGGATCATTTTGATCCAACAAAAGAGCATTTAGACTCTATTGTTTTAGTTTAGAGACATTGCGGTCCATTGGGTTTAAGGACATCATAATCCATGAGTTTAAGGACCTCATAGTCCATAAAGTTTAAAGACATCATAGTCTGTAAAGTTTAAGGACATCATAGTCCATGAGTTTAAGGACCTCATAGTCCGTAAAGTTTAAAGACATCATAGTCTGTAAAGTTTAAGGACATCATAGTCCATGAGTTTAAAGACCCCACAGTCCGTACAGTTTAAGGACGTCATAGTCCATGAGTTTAAGGACCCCACAGTCCGTGGAATGTCTGGTTGTCGGGACCCGTCACCTCTCTGAAGACGTTGAAGGATTACAACGACAAATATCAGAGGAGTGAAGAGATATACCCTTGAACCAATGTTGATTGAAAGGCTCTGGGAATTACTTTGAATGTCATATGGGATGATCAATTTTGGAAGACAAGAGTATAGTTGGGGTTCTGTTTCAGGGGATCTTGCCTCTTGATGACTTAGCTAATTTGGGCTAAGATTGGCTCGAATATAGCGTTAAACACTAGAGTACATTCGATGCTCACGTGCTCCCACGTGAGGCGTTTAAAATAGTGTTAAACACTAAAACTGAAGCACTCACGTGGGGTCACGTGAGGCGCCTGAAGATTGGGCCTTGCTTTTTTTATTTTACTCTCAGAATATGCATATAAGTGTTAAACACTTGACCTTTATGACCATCACGTGTGGACATGTGATGGGTATCCATGCGTTGGATATTAAAAGTATTTGTCAGGGGTCACGTGGGAGCACGTGATACACCCTAAAGAGAAACTGTCTTAGCTTTACTTCCTTTTGTTTTGAGGAGCTTTTTAAGGGTCACGTGGGAGCACGTGATACACCCTAACAGAGAAACTGTCTTTATTGTTTTCCCTTTTCCCTTTTAAATAAGTGTTAAACACTTTGGAAAATCTCTTTTTCTGGTTCAAAGAAGGGGGTCACGTGTTACCACGTGATTATCAATATACATATGATTCTGAGTTTCATGTCCCTTACTAACTTCTCTTCTCTTCTCTTTTTTTATAGGAATTTAATTCCTCGGAAATTTGCATGGCAGAATCTCCTCAATGAGAATTAACTTTTCAATTTTATGGGAAGATCTGCTTCTGCAGATTTATCACCATGAGTAAGAACTAAGTTCTTATATTAGGGGTTAAACCCTATCCTTGTTGGAGTAATTAAATTCCTATATGTCTTTGTGGGAGAATAGAATTCTCTGAACTTAGGTCTTACTTTAGGTTTTAGATCTGCATGGCAGAATCTCCCCGAGGAGAATTAAATTCTCAACTTATAGGGAGATATACTTCTGCAGATTTTCAACCAGAGGAAGAACTAAGTTCTTATTTAGAAGAGTTAAACTCTTGGTTTTTTTGAGAATTAAATTCTTTTTTGTTTTATGGGATGATCCCCTTCCTTCTCTTACATAGAGTTTCTTTCTTCTCTGAAGAGATCTTCTTCTCTCTGGAGAATTAAATTCTCTTTTTTGCTTTTGTTTTCAGGGGGTTTTTTCTCTTTTTTTCTGTTCCATCCTTTCTCTCTTTTCTTCTTGGCTCCTATTTATAGGAGAAAGAAAAGAATCAGTTTGTTCAGCCAATCTCTCATTGAGAGATTTTGATTGATTTTATAACCAACATGATCTTTTAGATCACTCGGTGAATTTTATTCACTATTGGATTTTTAATCCAAAAGATATTTTATTTGTTGTTCCTGGCAATTTTTAGGAAAATATTTCCTTATATAGAATCTTTCTATAAATTGGTGACTTTTAATCATCATTGGATTTTTAATCCAACGGTGCTCCCTTTTACAGAGGGCAATCTTTTCTGTTTGGAAAAATCTAGAGAAATATTTTTCCAATTAGGGTTTTTGATTCCTTTTAATTAGAATTTAATTCTATTAGTTCAGAGGGTTCAAGAGTCTATCACGTGTTGGCACGTGACCTTACCAATTAAGCATTTAATTAGAATTTAATTCTATTGGTTCAGAGGGCTGAGGAACCCATCACGTGTTGGCACGTGACCCTACCGATTAAGCATTTAATTAGAATTTAATTCTATTAGTTCAGAGGGCTCAGGAACCCATCACGTGTTGGCACATGACCCCACTGATTAAGCATTTAATTAGAATTTAATTCTATTAATTCAGAGGGCTCAGGAACCCATCACGTGTTGGCACATGACCCCACTGATTAAGCATTTAATTAGAATTTAATTCTATTTGTTCAGAGGGCTCAGGAACCTATCACGTGTTAGCACGTGACCCCACTGATTAAGCATTTCCAATTGTTTATTTCAATCAGCGCCTATAGGCTTTGCCTGTAAAAGGTCACGTGCCTGCACGTGAGACCCGATCACGTGTGGGCACGTGATGTCCCCTTTGGGGATTTTCCTTGCTACTTTATTTGTATTTTATTCAGTTCCCATGAGGGAACAAATGCATTTAATTCCTTTTAATTAGAATTTAATTCTATTAATTCATAGGGTTCAAGAGCCCATCACGTGTGGGCCGTGACTTTATCAATTAGGCATTCAGGCGTAGATAGAATCTGCCCATAAAATGTCACGTGCTTTCACGTGAGGCCCGGTCACGTGTGAGTACGTGATGCCCCATTTGGGGGTTTTCCTTGCTCCTTTATTTGTATTTTATTCAGTTCCCATGAGGGAACAAATGCCCCCACAGCGTTGTTCTCACGTGTTTGCACGTGAGTGCAACGCTGTCATCTTTGTGGCCGTTGGATTTGCATAGGGAACGGGGCAGATGAACCATTTCCTATCACGCCCTATAAATGCAGCGGTCTCATTAGTAACGCCTCCATTCCTTCATCTTTTTCCTTTTTCATTTTCTTTGAGAATTTAATTCTCTTCCTCAGAGCTCAGTGTTAGTTATATGTATGCCCTAGAGGCCATTACTGTACATGAGATGTATATTGTAGTGGACGCTTGGACATATATAGGGAGGACTTTCTTGCTCAACATGATAGTATGCTATCTGGTTACTCTTTATCTTAACATGTACACTGATTATCTCTCTGTTACATGTTGGTAAAGCCCTTAGGATGTATACTTGACTACTTGGATTATGATGCAGATCATACTAATGTGACAGAGGTAGTCGGTAAGTACATCCTTTAATGTCCCTAGTCGTAGGTGTTTCGAGACGGGGCATCGATATACCAGAGTAGACTAGAGTATAGCTTCTCGACCCATGTAGATGGGCGATGGATGATCCCATATCCATTGGTGTTTGACATCAGAGATGATATACGGGTGCTCAGTGGAGACTGGGTACACTGGACGGACTCGCCAAGAACTCCCAGATGGTATTATACCTCACGTCAGATGGCAGTTCTCTGGTGACACTGGTACATGTTAGTCTGTAGACCCGAGATCGTCATAGAGTCTTGTGTGATTCCCACTATGCTTTGATTTCCACCTTACCACATGTTCATAACAGAATATTGCATTTTATACCGCCCATTCTTACGCTCGTTTGTTTATAGGCAGGTGCTTTTTATCAGTGTTTGCTACATAATTGCAGGATACTTGTCTCAGCTCTAAACAGTGAATATCATGAAAAAGTACGACAAATTCTGGATTACTGCCAACAACAGATAAAACACGGGTCTCCGCTCTCTATCTGTGTGTTGCCACATACCAGTTTAAGAGACAAAATGGCAAATCGATTGTCATTTCATGCACAAGGCTCAATGGCAACACAAGATCTACGAAATCTACGCGGAGCTCGAGGAAATCTTGGCAAAAGATCCACATCACATCACCTTTTGATCTACTAAAATTCTGGAAGAAATGTGAAGAGATTCTGAGAAAAGTCATATACCAAACAGCAAACAACATAAAACCAGGGATCCCCACAAAAACCCACAGCCTAATTCCTTACTATGGCCGCGGAACCGCGGCCTAAGCATGCTTAGGCCACGGAACCGCGGCCTAAGCATGCTTAGGCCGCGGAACCGCGGCCGTACGGCCTCCTCTTTCTGTCGTTTTTCAGGGGCTGTTTGGACATTTTATTTTATGCCAGATTCTAGCCCTAGGTTTCCATTTCCCTTCCTATAAATACCCCAGATCTGAGCCAAACCATGGTATTCATTCTCATGCCCTCTTTTTGTTAGTTTTAGTTTTCTTCTTCTTCTTCTTCTTCATTCTTCCTCCATGAAAATGTAGTGAGAGCATTGAGTGGATGTTAATGAAGATGAGGGTTTTTGTATCATTCTTGTTTGTTTAGCTTCCCCTTGAGATTTTTGCTTCCTCTTGATCTTTCAACCTCTTGATTGAGCTTGAAAGGTTAAGGGTTAGTTATTGATCTCAAGGGTTGTATTTTCTTATGGAATTAGTGCTTCATTTCACATGCGTTCTTTACCCTTCTCTTGATCTTGCAACCTCTTGATTGAGCTTGCAAGTTTAAGGGTTGGCTATTGATCCCTTGCTTGTCTTGAGTTCTAGTTTCTAGTTTTCTTTCTCGCTTTTTATTACTTGCTTTTTATTACCTTGCTTTACTTACTTGCAATTTAATTCATGCACTTACTTACTTGTAATCTTTTCTTTTCTTTGTTCTTTTCTTTTGCTCTTCTTGGTTCTCTTTGTGAATGGTTGTAATTATTGTTGTTGTTAAGAATAAATACGGTATTGTAAGTTAAGATTTTCTTTGCTCATTTCCTTTTCCCGTTATTTTCCATTGAACTCCGCCCAAACGATACGCAAGCGCTCCGTTAGGCACCCTACCCTAACAAGGTAACGGTGATTCCTAACCGCGACCGGTTGCGTTCGGTTTGGCCGGAGGCGAAAGCAAGAGACAAGAACGGAAGGACAAGGGTAAATAAGCCGGATTCCACGAATACCGCGCTTAAATCCCCTAATCCACGTTGTTGCCGATTGCTCTAACTTCAATTGGTCAAGACTCAGCTCAAAGGTTTTGAGTACGGATTTCTTTAGCTTACATTATCGTATCTTTTCTTAACAACTTTATATTTTCAAATAATACACATAGGTTAGATTGAACAAACACATACAAATTCTTTATTGACTCGTCTAAAACTCGAACGGACATACAACCATCTCCCTGTGGATCGACCCGTGCTCAACCGGCTAGCTGCATAGCGACACCATCCTGATCGCGGTTATACTTTAGAACTTTGAACATCCGACACGCCAAAAGCGTGCGATCAAATGGCGCCGTTGCCGGGGAGACGGTAGCATATTTTCTTTCTTGTTATTCGGGTTAATATTATTTTTGTATATATTTATAAATAAATAAAAAAAAAATCTTTTTGTTATTTTTGATCATTTTTGTGGGCAAGAGTGCAGATTTTTGCGGATTTGCAAACTGCGATTGTGGGGAGCAAAGTGTACGTTCAAGGCTAAGGTGTTTGCAAAGTACAGTGCTAAAGATCCGGGTAGTTTGACCCGCGCAAGCGAACTTTTCAAGCTTACCGGATTTGATTCAACGGGGGTTTCCTAACCCAAAATCTTAACGGTACGTACTTTACTAACACTTTCTTCTCAAATCCGACGCATCCAATATACAATTCTTTGCAGGATTCTTTGCAAGTTCGCTAGCAAACGCTAAAAATTGACTAACCCGTATTTGTTGCAGTGCCGTGCTTAAACTAAAAAACGATTGTTTGATTCTTTATAGAATTTTTATTGAATTGCGCATTGCATACATTAATACGGACTTAAGGGCAAGCGAACCCCACAACATACGGTAAAGGATTTCATCACCTTTTCCGTGGCCCACAAATCACGAACTTGAGCATAACGTTACCCGCATAAATTTTAAAAGAAATTAGACTTTAAGCCTTAAGGACTTCGCGCTCACTAGGAGAAGTTGACTGTGTTTAGAACCTTACTTAACGGTACATTGTTTACGGGGTGTCTAGGAAAGTGTTAACGGCAAAACCGCCAAAAGAGAAAGGGTTATTTAATTAAGGAACTTCGCGAAAGCGTTGGAAAACCTCCCCTTATCTCTGCACTTACCTGGCCTCGTGATCAGTGTATCTTGAGCCCGTTTCTCGACACAGTTTTACTTCAACAATCAAGTTCTGGAGCAGGTCTAGTTGACCTAGGTGAACCCTAGAACGATTAGGTGTGTGGTATTTTTGTGTCGTGATTGTTTTTGTCCAGATTTTTTTTGTATATTTCATTCTTTTGTTAATATCTAACTAAAAAAAAATCACATTCTTTTTCCCCTCCTTTTCTCTGCCTTTCTTTCTTTCTCTCTTCATATCATGGGTACCCCACCTCGTAAAACTCTTGCCGAACTTTGGTACCCACAACCAGACATTACTTCTTACGGTTCTTGCTTTGGCCGAACGTCGAACGATCCCTCCATGCCCAAAATCTCTTTGAAAGATCGGATAGAGGCGTCTAGGACAAACACTTGCCCCCCGCAATCCACTTTGTATCAACCTTTTCAACCTCCCCCACGCTCTTATGTTGATACCCCTTTTGCAAGTCGTCCTTTGTCCATCGCTGAACGTATTGAACAATCTCGTAGCCGATCATTCACTCCTTTCACCACTTCAAATTCTTGGGATCAACAATTCCATTCACCTTCTTATCCAAATGTTGATCCTACCCCTGTCCAACCATTCAATTCCTACCAATCCTACCCTACCTTTGCACCTTCCCTAGACATTGCTTCAGAACCGCCATTTGGGAGTTTTCAGTATCCAAATAACTTTGAATCTTTTACTGAAACCCCTTCACAACCTATGTCTAGTCTGGAACAGTCGTTGGAAGACTTTAGGGTAGCGTCAAGCCAACAGATGATGGATTTAAATGCGTCCATAGCCGCTATCATACAACCTACTGACCCGGTAGCTAGTTTCCAGCTAGCTCCAAATTTTCCAATGTATGAAGAGGCGGTAGGACAGGCTGAGAATTTGAGTGGAAAGAGTGAGCTGTATACCCTTCCAAATCAAACCTACCCGTTTCAAATTGAATCCCACAACTCCTGTGTTGAAAGTCTATCAAGTGTTCCAAATGAATTATCAGTTGAAGATAGAATGTTTAATGAGTTGTGCGACTTTGTAGTGTTTGATTTGCCCGATTGTGAAGGGTCCCTTTCGAGTGAAACCACACCCAATCCTTTTGACCTCTACACCTCCACTCTAGAATCTGAATTGATTAATATCCATGCTTTTGTTGAGGTGTCTGAGAATATAGATTTTCACTTGATTGAGGATATTGACGCTGGGAATATTTTGGATGATGAACCCTCAGATTTGGCTGAGTTTTCCTCTCCAATTCATCATCCCGAGTCATTAGCTGTTTTTCCCGAACCCCATATGAGTCTGGATATTGATGAAATATGCATGGATGAGCTTAACTTTGAGAAGAATTTTGAGGATATTTTTGAGAATGAAACAGTTCTAGATGATGAGTCGGATTTTCCAATTCATCCTGTCCCTTTCATTGACTATGTACACCCTCATGAACCTTTAACCGATAACCTTCCTCAATCACCTACCTCCATCCTTTCCATCGTTCCGACCTTGCAAGAAACCGTCTCACTTTCATTTCATATGTCTGGTTTACCAAGTTCGGCGTACCCATGGTTTCTCACGAATCTTGAGAGATTTGACCCCATTTCTCGACGGGTTAATAGATTAGCACAATCGCTTTTTACACATCGCTCATCACAAATTGTGCTAATCTATTCACTCCATTTGCACCCTCAAGTTCGTACTCCACTTCTTTCTCCCTTCCGCCATTCTTCTTCTCATATACCGAGACCGTATCCCGCTTCTATCTCCATACGGTCTCGCGTATTTTCCATTTCTTTCCTCTTCACCTTCTTTCACCAACCCGCATCTTACAGAGATAGAATTTTTGAATGGTTGGTGTTAACTTTTGGCCTTAGTAAGGCCTTGTATAGCTTGATACTATTCTCTTTCCCCCCTAATCCTGAACTTCAACGCTTAACAGTGGAAACACTGTTTTACTTAAGTTTGGGGGGAACCCTTTTTTTGTATATATTTTTTGTTTTCCTTTTTGTTTTGTATATAATTTGTTTCTAGGGAGCGCCGACAATTTTGACCCTCTTGGTGTAGCCTGACAGTGAGGGCACTATCAAGTTTAAGTTTGGGGGTGTGCTCGGTAAGCTTTCTTCCTTCGCATTCATTTGTATATTTTGCATTTGCATACCTTAATTAAAAACCCACAAAAATCGAAAATTTTCCAAAAAAATATAAAAACTTTGTCGTCAAGTTAGCTAATAGGGTAACTTAGATCTTTATTCCGAAAGTTTAGTTGATATGATAGAAATAACTAAATTCTCGGCTTAGGAATTGAAAACCCTAAAAATAACCCTCATTCTGTCTAACTTTGGTAAGTATACGTCCTTACAGTTTTTTTTTGAGAAATAGGTAATCTTGAGTTCAGTTCTTGAGTCAAGTCAAGATGAAGGGAAAGTATTGATGCTTTACTGAAGGATAAGTCTGAAAAATAGTTTCTTTTCTTGAGTTCAAATTTAGAAAGTATATACCCTACAAATTGCACTTACACGCACCTTGAAACTTGGATAGTAGAGGATACCTAGAAATACTCTTGCCTGAAAGCCTAGTATGAAAGAAAAAACGGTATTTAAAGCTAAACACCAAAAGAGCATTATTGAAAAACATATCCGGTCTTGAAAAAGAAAAAAAGAAAAAGAAAAATAGAATAAAGTCAAGACCTGGAAACTGCTATTTACGCTTTAAGCTCACACATTCAGTAATCGGCCGTTAGTGCCTCAAGAAGCATTAATAGTCGCATGAAAAGTGTGTGAGCAACACCGTCCATCATTAAATGAAAAGAAGTAGTATTAGGTATTAGGGCAAGGGTATTATAGCTTGAATTGAATTCTTGAGTATAGGGGTGCAAATATACACACACGTAGGGGTATACAATTGATGTTTGGATAAGAGATAGAAATAAAGAATAAGACTTGTGTTTTCTGTAAAGTTGATAAAAATCCCTGATTTGAGGCCGCACTTTAGAAGGAAAACTCAGGAGAACCAACATCTTTCTAAACTTTTTTGGAACGTATAGGATCTAAAGTTAAACAGATAGGAGGTGTGAAACATAAAGGTTAGATATTTCTAACTTAGGATGATAGAGTTTCTAACGTAAATACTAAACTGTAGGAGTAGAATCGATGTTAACTTATGACACTAGCTTGACGGGATTTTGTGGGTATAATCCGCTGAAAACCCTCAGGAGACAACACACCTCCTACTAGGGACACCTAGAGGTTTAACGGCTTGTTGCACATGCTCAGTGCAATCACGTTCCCTGCGAAAGTGCGGTTAGGACCTTTTTGTGAATAATTGGTTTTGCTCGGGACGAGCAAAAGTTAAGTTTGGGGGTATTTGTCCATAACAGAATATTGCATTTTATACCGCCCATTCTTACGCTCGTTTGTTTATAGGCAGGTGCTTTTTATCAGTGTTTGCTACATAATTGCAGGATACTTGTCTCAGCTCTAAACAGTGAATATCATGAAAAAGTACGACAAATTCTGGATTACTGCCAACAACAGATAAAACACGGGTCTCCTCTCTCTATCCGTGTGTTGTCGCATACCAGTTTAAGAGACAAAATGGCAAATCGATTGTCATGTCATGCACAAGGCTCAATGGCAACACAAGATCCAAGAAATCTACGCGTAGCTCGAGGAAATCTTGGCAAAAGATCCACATCACATCACCTTTTGATCTACTAAAATTCTGGAAGAAATGTGAAGAGATTCTGAGAAAAGTCATATACCAAACAGCAAACAACATAAAACCAGGGATCCCCACAAAAAACCACAGCCTAATTCCTTACTATGGTCGCGGAACCGCGGCCTAAGCATGCTTAGGCCGTGGAACCGCGGCCATACGGCCTCCTCTCTCTGTCGTTTTTCAAGGGCTGTTTGGACATTTTATTTTATGCCAGATTCTTGCCTTAGGTTTCCATTTCCCTTCCTATAAATACCCCAGATCTGAGCCAAACCATGGTGTTCATTCTCATGCCCTCTTTTTGTTAGTTTTAGTTTTCTTCTTCTTCTTCTTCATTCTTCCTCCATGAAAATGTAGTGAGAGCATTGAGTGGATGTTAATGAAGATGAGGGTTTTTGTATCATTCTTGTTTGTTTAGCTTCCCCTTGAGATTTTTGCTTCCTCTTGATCTTTCAACCTCTTGATTGAGCTTGAAAGGTTAAGGGTTAGTTATTGATCTCAAGGGTTGTATTTTCTTATGGAATTAGTGCTTCATTTCACATGCGTTCTTTACCCTTCTCTTGATCTTGCAACCTCTTGATTGAGCTTGCAAGTTTAAGGGTTGACTATTGATCCCATGCGTGTCTTGAGTTCTAGTTTCTAGTTTTCTTTCTCGCTTTTTATTACTTGCTTTTTATTACCTTGCTTTACTTACTTGCAATTTAATTCATGCACTTACTTACTTGTAATCTTTTCTTTTCTTTGTTCTTTTCTTTTGCTCTTCTTGGTTCTCTTTGTGAATGGTTGTAATTATTGTTGTTGTTAAGAATAAATACGGTATTGTAAGTTAAGATTTTCTTTGCTCATTTCCTTTTCCCGTTATTTTCCATTGAACTCCGCCCAAACGATACGCAAGCGCTCCGTTAGGCACCCTACCCTAACAAGGTAACGGTGATTCCTAACCGCGACCGGTTGCGTTCGGTTTGGCCGGAGGCGAAAGCAAGAGACAAGAACGGAAGGACAAGGGTAAATAAGCCGGATTCCACGAATACCGCGCTTAAATCCCCTAATCCACGTTGTTGCCGATTGCTCTAGCTTCAATTGGTCAAGACTCGGCTCAAAGGTTTTGAGTACGGATTTCTTTAGCTTACATTATCGTATCTTTTCTTAACAACTTTATATTTGCAAATAATACACATAGGTTAGATTGAACAAACACATTTAAATTCTTTATTGACTCTTCTAAAACTCGAACGGACATACAACCATCTCCCTGTGGATCGACCCGTGCTCAACCGGCTAGCTGCATAGCGACACCGTCCTGATCGCGGTTATACTTTAGAACTTTAAACATCCGACACGCCAAAAGCGTGCGATCACCACATTCAAGAGAACGTACAAAATGGTGGCTTTTGAGTACAGTCCCGAATCACATAGAGGCAATGAGCGATAGGAGGGGTTTTGTCTCTCCCGGTATTGGGAGTTGATGTTGCGCTGTGCTCGATTGGCTATAACAGGAAGTCCTTGATCAAGGCTACTTCAGAGATATACTAGTAAGTGTTATCAGTAGTTTCTCGACCCGTTATGAGCCTCATATTGACACGACTTATCGAGTTACTGGGGTCTGACGTTTACCACCCCTAGACGAGATATGCGATATATCAGACGAAGAGACCAGACTGTACGGTAGTGTTACTGATTGGATTCGCAAGAGAGTGAGCAGGCTTGCTTGTTGATCTTCTGATCGCTCAATACCCGGGTGGCCGTTACGTTTAGCAGACTGCTTGCAGCTTGTGGATGTTTGATATGATCATCACCTACTGTCGGCGTATTGATAAGTCTTTAGAGTCCTACACAGGGGTTTCCTGGCTCAAGCGAAATGGAGTAGGAGCACATATGTGATATGTGCGGGACCGAGATTGATACTATATGAGATACCGTATTCTATTCTCGCGATGTGTGACATGATTGGTTATATATGATATAACCGGTTTATCGGATCAAGTGTTGATTCGATATGTTACATTTGATATTAGTTGGTTATATGTGATATGACCGGGTCATTAAATCAAGTGTTGATTTAATACTTTAATGTATAATTATATATTTGATATATTACTTTACATTAACTAGTATTGGCTCACTTAAGTTTCTTTTCTCACTTGATGTGCACATTGTATATATGTGATATGTATAATTGTGTACATGTTTGTGTCATGCAAGGTTACAAATGCGACATTTTATTGTATGATACTTAAACCATGCTAGTATTAATCTAGGGTTTTATTTGTCTTAAGATAATTCAAACTTTTGATTAAGTCAAGGTTAAGCTTGTGAAGCTTTTGGATAACCTTTGACTAAGTCAACTTGTTTGTCTACCTTAAGATATTTATTAACCCAACTTTAACCCTAGGCTATGGTTTAATCTCTACAAGGGTTAGGCATGATATTATCTAACCAAGGTTGCAATTCTAAACTCATCTTATTATTCTTTCATCACTTCTTCACTTGAGGTTCGTCTTCTTCTTCTTCATGATTTTGCTCCCTGGCTCTTGATCAAGTGATGAAAACATGTGAAAAAATAAAATCTAAAGTGAGCCCACTTCCTACTTCATTATCCTCTACTACTTGCCATTTAGTTTAGGGTGTTCTCTTCACAAAGTTCTTGACCTAGTGAAGAAATAGCTTGGGTTAGTGTCTCCTCGACGTAGATCTTCTTCGGCCTCGAAGACATCGAAGCAAGCATGTTCGTTTCTTCATGGGATCCTTTCTAGAGTCCGGAGTTCACGATCGCAGCGAAGGGACCACTACACGGAGCTATTGAAGTGAAGGACCGGTCTACAAAGGTTGTATTCCTTGCTCACTAGACTTGCAAAGTGTTTGCATATTCTTTTCCGTCGATTTCTAGTTAACGATTCCTAGTTAGGGTTAGCTAAAACGACAAATTTTTGAATTTGGCATGGACGATGCCTCCCGAGACCTTGCTGCCATCTTAGGTAACCCCGCACTTAGTTCTCTATTCAACAAAACAAAATCCAGAGTTTAACTCTGTCAACAAAAAAGAACCCTTTTTCAGGTAAGGATCTTGAAAGGCCGAGGAACTTTTTATAAAATTCTCTTTGGATTTTAAATCCACACCAAGGGTTTTTCCCTTAAATAAAAACTCATCTTTCCAAGTTCTAAGAATGCATGATATTTAGGTAGTAAGCCCCCAATGTTAGGCATTTTTCCGCTCTTTGGGGGATTGATGATGGTACTTGTTTTCTTCTGGAATTTAATTCCATTCCAAAGAGCCCAGCTCTGAAAATTTTCTTGGAATTTAATTCCTCGGTTCAATAGGAATTTAATTCCCTCAGAGAACTTAGTTCTAACCAGAAGACCTCTTGGGATTTTTATCCTCAGTTGTTCTTGACAAAAAATTTTAGGAGAGGTTCTGTTTGATTTGCACAGAGTTCATGATGGGCTTTTCCTTGGGGGAATGTGCAGAGATGTTTGAACTCCACTATTCATTTATTGAGAATCTTCCTTTTTATTCTCATAATGATTATCCCGCCTCATCATTAGTGAGCCGCCATATTGATTTTGTGGGGCCCATGTGTTTTGCAACCAATGGTCCCATGAAATAAGCTGCTTGTCGCTTCCTTTCATTGTCTTTATATATATATTTATAGATATATATTAACAGTTTTCCCTTTCCTTATTTCAGGAACAATGGCTTCTCTTCCATACTTTCTTTTTACCCGCTCAGAGGCTGCTTTTCCTCATTCACCGTCTGACGAAGAAGTGATGGCAATGATTAGGGCATATGACCCGGATTGCACTAACCTGCTTTTGTGGGGAACCTGGTACGGGCAAATCATTCGGGGCCGCCGCAGCTTTCTTTGCGAGGTGCCAACAGAGCCTCTCTACCCATTCTTGCCGATGGAGCGTCCGCAGACTGCCTTTGCCGTGGAGATGCTGGATTGCACTCCTACGGGCCGGCTTGAGCCGTCGACAACTGGGATACCAAACCACCCTTTGCCAGCCATAGACATCTTGGGGCGTCGTATTTGCCAAGGTGAAGCCAAGCCCTGGGGACAAGTCTATAAGATAGGGCTTACCCCTCGCCATCCAACGGGCTATCTTCTCTGGGCTCGTTATATCTTGTCTGCCCATCGTGCGCGGCTGCAGAAGGTCGGGCTTTATCAGGCGGTGTACGCGTCTCTCTTTCATTATCAGTCTCCCCATGTCTGGTGGGTTAAAGCTTTCCTAAATCAATGGAATCTTCCCACCAACACTTTCTTGTTAGGGGATCGCGAAGTTTCGATTTCTTTGGAAGAGTTTCGTGAGATCTCCGGATTGCCGATAAGGGGAACGCCCTATGAAGAATTTTTGCCTCCTGACGAGTATGCATTTGCAACTGTGCCTGCTACGCTTGACGGCTTGTCGACCGAAAATGTCGTTCGTCACAAGTATCCAAGTCTAATCAAGACTCTGGGTATTTTCGAGAAGCTGTTCGCAGAGTCAGAGGAACATGGCGTCACTTTTAAGAGTTTTATCACCTGCTTCCTTCGTGGAGACGTCTTATCAAAGGAGGCTCCGAAATTCGCGAATATTAACGACCCCTTTGGGTTTGGGCTAAATAAGCTACCGTCCAGAGAAGAAGATTTGCCACAGTTTTACATCCCAATCTTGTTGGCCATACCTTTTGAGTCGATTGCAGCTCCTGGTATGGATGAAGAAACTTTCTTCGTCGGTTTTATCAGCCTTTGGCTCTGTTGGTTCTTCATTCCAACGCATCGTCGTTTTATGAGAGCCTCGGTCATTTATCCTGCTCTTCGCATTGCCGAAGGGACACGACTAGCCGTGGGCATTGCAGGGTTATCGCACTTGTACCATAGGCTGAGTACTGCGACCAATACCTCGACCCTGGGTGTGGATGTGGTGAGTTTCTCTCTTCATTATTTTACGTCGTGGATTAAGATGCACGTGTTAGGGGCATTCGCTACGCACCGGAGACTGGGTTTTTATGATGCTTATACCTTCCCTCGGCTTATGAGGTTGGTGGACGCTTCTGCTCCTGATCCGACTCAGTTAGGGGCTCTTCGTGTGCTGCTTAATCCTTATGCCAACGAAGGCGGGATGATATTCAATGATCGAGTCCTCTCTGCTCTTTCGGGACCTATTCAGTAGTTGTTTGATTTATCGAAAGAGGGAGCACCATCCTTGAAGCCTAGGGAAGCCATGCACTTGTATTCGATCAGACCGGGTTATTTGGTGTTCCGTCGAAATGATGCGGTTCTTTTTATGCGGTATAATCCACACCGCTTTGCCCGGCAATTGGGTTATAACCAGGGTGTTCCCTTCGAGGCATTCATAGTGGAGCCCAGCTCATCTTTGGAAGTTGTTCGTGACGCCACTCATCACTTCATGCGGCTGAATACCGGCTCTCGCTTCATGATCCCTGAGGCCGACTACATTCCAAGGTGCGTGGGGGCTTTTACGGGTTGGTACCGCCACGAAGTGGTCCCATCATTGCTGAGGAGAAGAGGATACTTTTTGGATATAGAGCTCCCGCCCCAATCCAGGCTATGGGATTCCCGCCGCGACTGCGGACAATGGTTCTCCCTCCCTTGAGGGGTACTGGTACCTTACTTATTCCTGAGGTGGTGGATGCGAGCCTGACTCTACCCACAGTTGGTATGCCGATGCGCACTTGAGCTCAGGCAAGGGCTTCTGATGAGGCGTCGGTAGCAGTTCCATCAGTTGCGGCATCATCGATGGCAGTGTCATCATCGATAGCACCGCCAAAAGAGGATACTGGAGGAGAGGTTGGGCAACGTCGCACCAAAGCGCCGAAGGGAAGGAAGCGATCATCTTCCAGCGCTAGTTCCGGGTCGAAGCGGAGGAAGAAGACAGTCACCGGTCTGCTTGACTTTTTAATGGAATCCGAGCCTATCGTTCAAGACGAACCAATATCTATGCAAGAGCCGGATGATGGTCTTCTTTTTCCAGGTTCATCTGCCGAGGAAGCCACACAATTGGCTAAGGCTATAAGGCGTTCCAAGGATGAGACCGAGAACGTGCACGTCCCGAAGAGTCCTTATCCTGCCGTCATATTCTATGAAGATCCTCCATCAATACAGCAAATATTTATAGGTCCTCTGGAAGAGGGAGGCGAGATAGCCCTCAAACAGCCTATTTTGACCGCTTCTGAAGATGAGCCGTCGTTGTAGACCGGCGGCCATGAATCTTCCATTGAGCCCCGGCGAGCATACCTTCTCAAGAAGGAACGTTGCCTTGGAAAAGCCATACTAGAGGCATCTTGGCGTATCGGTATGCCTGTTTTCTGTATTTTTCCTTCGGCAAGTAATTTGTTTCGTTTTCTCTGTCTTCTTATCTTTGTAAAACTTTGCAGGGACTTCGGCAATGGCAGAGAATCTGAGCTCAGGTCTCGTCTCGATCATGGACTCTGTAAATATCCCTGATGAGACACCAGTAGGTGTGGAGGGGGTCATTACAGTTGATATTCCTGTTGCAGAGCTTCCTTTGGCGGTCTCTGTTCCCCCTGTGCCCGTTCACCCTGAAGAGGTGTCTTTACCGGCCGTGGATTTAATGGACCTTTCTGGTGATGGCCTGGAGATGGTGGAATAGGTAACTGAGATTGCCATCCCTGAAGTGGCAGCCGTTGCCCCTCGACTGATAGCTGTCACACCAGCAAATGTCTCCGATGATGTGCTTGAGGGTATGGAGGAGGCTGCCGAAGCTGCTATCCTTCCTGTTTAAAGTGGGAGGAATATCGAAGGTATTCTTCTATATTTTGTTTTAATGATCTCTTCATTATCTGAATCCTTCCGTCTTTTCATAATTACGCGGATTGACAGCGTCTATCGCGGATCTATCCCCCAGAAAGTCTTTCCAGCGTTTGCTCCAGATGGCCGCTCCGCAGGCAATATCCCCGCAACGCATCGTCATCTCTTCCGGGCAAGGTTAGTATTATTTGACCCCCTCATTGCATTATCATTATTTCGTATAATGATGCTAATGCTTTATGTAGTTCTGGAAGCTGACGACGAAGTTGAGATGCTTAACGGGCCTGGAGATCTTTTAAACCCTTCTTGCATAACTGTGGGTAAGTAAAGTTTTGACGTTGTTTCATCTGCTCTTTGTTTGTAAATCTCTCTGATTATTTATGACTCTTGATAGCTTTGCCCGTTCTTACCACGCTGGAATCTCGCAACATTATGCCACCTGGCCCTTATGCCCTACGCGTGTATGAACGGATGGCGAAACAAAGCCTTCACTCTTTGTCGGCTCTCATCGAAGATCTTCATGCCGGTAGCTCGATCACGGCCGAAGAATTTGCTTCTGAAGCCAACATTTCTCTCCCCTTTCTTGTTGCTTACCATGATGAAACACTAGTGCATGTCTGGGTCGAGTTTTGTCGTCGGGTGGAGGCTTGCTTACATAGTCTTAAGTACACGTGCCTTCCTCCACAGGTCGTGGCTGTAAAGGCGAGCTTGCGAGGGCTGGTTGAACGGTGCGCCGCAAATATGCAGTCATGTGAGAAGAGACTCAATCGAAAGTTTTCGGAGAGGGAGCTGGCTTCCAATACGCTGGGAGAACTTCAAGCTGAACTTACGGCCAAGACCACTCGTGCGTATGAACTTTGGTGGGTGCTTTAAGAAGCTATCAGGGAGGTGGTAGCTATTGATAAAGCGATCATTTTTACTCACGAGATGGTTGAAGCTCACAAAGCTACCGAAAAGGAGGTTGAAAGTCGGCTCGCCTCATACCAGGCCCAATAGTCTCAAGCGGAGGCCCGTCTCATAGCAATAACAAATTATGAAGCCGAGACCCAGCGGAAGAAGGATGAACTGACGAATCTATTAAACCGTCCGCCAGCTTAAATAAATGTATATGTTTCTTTTTATTCTCCTTTTGTACTTACTCTTGAATAAGAGTATTTTTTGATTCCTTTATAGATTGTACTTTGCATTCATTTTGATTCATGAATAAAAGACATTTTGTTTCATGATGATGTGTCCCTTTTAGCAAATGCATTTTGTGGATAATCTGTTTTGATATCTTTGTAGGACAGCGATGGCTTAGGAGTCAGGTTCAGATCTGCCAGGCTTTCCAACTTTATGAGCCGTGAGGGTCTCATAAACATTTTTCTCCCTATGAGTCGAGAGGATCTCGTAGGTGTATTTTCTCCTTAGGAATCGTGAGGATTCCTAAGTGTGTTTTTCTCTCGAGAGTCGTAAGGATCTCACAAGAGAATTTTCCCGCTTATAAGTCGAGAGGACTCGTAAGTGGTTGTTTCCCTCCTTGTCGATGTTCAACTTCCGAGAGTGTGGCCCATAGATAGTCCATCTTCACCTCTTTGCAGGGCAGTGATGGCTTAGGAGACATGGTTAGGATCTGCCACCTAAGACTTTTCAACTTTATGAGCCATGAGGGTCTCATAAAGATTTTTCTCCCTACGGGTCGAGAGGATCTCGTAGGTGTATTTTCTCCTTAAGAATCGTGAGGATTCCTAAGTGTGCTTTCTCTTGAGAGTCGTAAGGATTTTACAAGAGAATTTTCCCGCTTATAAGTCGATAAGGCTCGTAAGTGGTTGTTTCCCTCCTTATCAAGATTTGACTTCGGAGAGTGTGGCCCGTGAATAGTAAGAAAGAGTCTATCTTGGACCAACTTGCAGGGCCCTAGTGCTTAGAAAACAGGTCCTTATCCCTATTGCCTAAGTCTTTTCCCTACGAGTCGAGACGAATCGAGAAGTTCCTGCAAGGACACTAATTTTCTTACTAGTCAAGACGAATCAAGAAGCTCTCGCAAGGATATCCTAACGCCACAGTTAACCTCTGCTCTTTACGACAGAGGTCCGTTAGGGTCTGTGGTACTAGGGTTTTGTCCGTCGTACCGTCGCGTTGGTTGATGTATTCCTCGATAGGAAATCTTGATGTTCGAGTAGCCTTGCGACTGTCGTGTCTTTGATCCCTTCAGGGGCTGGACAAGACGTCTTCAAGCAATCTTCCAGGTAGTATTACCGTCGAAAGAGCAAGCGTTAGGGATATTCCATGTCGCTTTTTACTTGAGGTTAGGCTCAGTTTGGGAGCCCCGATGAGTCATAACCACTCCGCGCTGGTGTGGGATGATCTCCGATAGTCTTTCAGGTTTTATATGAGTTGCCGTCATGACCCTGAAGCTAGGAATATTGCCTTCGCTTCGTTTGCTGGCATTGTGTCTGCTGTATCGAGACGAATGTCGCGGTTGTCTCTAAGTTGTTGGTGAACCGTCGAGGCTTGAAACTAGGGACTTTGCCATAGCTCCGTTGTTGGTGTTGCGTCTACATCCTGTTGTAGGAAGAACACTGGGGTGACGTCGCGTCTGCTGTATCGGGAAGAACATCAAGGTGGTCTCTAGGTTGTTGGTGAACCATCGAGACCTGGAACTAGAGACTTTGTCGTGGCTCCATTATTGGTGTCGCGTCTGCATCCTGCTGGGGGACGAATGCTGGGGTGACGTCGCATCTGATGTATCGGGACGAACATCAAGGTGGTCTCTAAGTTGTTGGTGAACCGTCGGGACCTGGAACTAGGGACTTTGCCATGGCTCCGTTGTTTTATGTCGCGTCTGCATCCTATTGTAGGAAGAATGCTGGGGTGACGTCGCATCTGCTGTATCGATATGAACATCGAGGTGGTCTCTAAGTTGTTGGTGAACCGTCGGGACTTGGAACTAGGGACTTTGCCATGGCTCCATTGTTTTGTGTCGCGTCTGCATTCTGTTGTAATGAGAAGAAACGTTGTTGTTGACACCGCGTCTGCTGTAACGAGACGAGTGTCGAGGTGGTCTCTAGGTTGTTTGTGAACCGTCGAGACTTGGAACTAGGGAATTTTCCGTGGCTCCGTTTTGTTGACGTCGCGTCCGAATTCTGCTGGAATGAGGAGGAACGCCGTTGTTGTTCTTCCGGGATGCAGATGTTGCCGTCAAGATCTGACTCTCCCTTTGACAAGGTCTGGTGGGGAAATGTGGTCCCCTTTTTGTTTATACCCATGGATTGTATACAGGGGTTAGTATGGACTCACCTATAGGGCAACAGTTTCATTTCATATGTATTTTTTGTTTTCTTTCCGCGATGCTCTATCATTTCAGTTTTTATATCGCGAAAGTTGCGATTGCCCAATCATTTCGGCTATTTTTCGCAGTGCCCAATCATTTCGGCTATTTTTTCTTTTTACTCGCTGTTTTTTATTGCGAGTTGCCCAACCATTTCGGCTATTTTTATATGCATATATTTTACTTGCTGATTTTGTTGCAAGTTGCCCTATCATTTCGGCTATTTCATATGCATTTTTGGCTCGCTGATTTTTTATCGCGGGTGTGGAACTTGGAATCTGGTGCCAATTTTAGCATCAGCATCGATACGGCTAGAATATTGCCAGGAGCGAATCATCATTTGCCGTGAAAGGTCTTGGAATTTGATACCGATTTAGGCATCAGCATCGCTACCACTGGGACATTGCCAGGAGCGAATCATCATTTGCCTCTGTCGATATCGAACAAAGGTGGCTTAGCAAACAGGGTTAGGATCCTGTTGACTAAGGCTTTTCTGACTTTACGAGCCGTAAGGGTCTCATAAAGGTATTTCTCCCTACGAGTCGTGAGGATCTCATAGGTGCATTTTCTCCTTAGAAATCGTGAGGATTCCTAAGTGTGTGTTCTTTTATAAGTCGTAAGGATCTTACAAGAGTGTTTTCTCCTTATAAATTGAAAGGACTTACAAGTGTCGTTCGCCATATGAAGATATCCCTCGTCAGTGGTGGGACTCTGTTAGGGAAACGTTTATTTGTGCCTGTGGATTGTATACAAAGGTCAGTATTGAAACGTTTGTAGGGCAATCTGGGGATTGTGATGGCTTAAGAACAGTTTTAGATCCCTATAGCTTAAGGCTTTTGAATCCTATGAGCCGTGAGGGTCTCAAAGGGGAATTATCCTTACGAATCGTGAGGATCTCGTAAGTGTAACTTCTCCTCAGGAATCATGGGGATCCCTAAGTGTGTTGCTCTTTTGTGAGTCGTAAGGATCTCATGCAGGTATTTTCTCCTTACAAGGTCGAAAGGACCTTACAGGTGTCTTTTAACGAGATTGCGCCCTTTCAGGTTTTCACAAAACTCGCCGGTAGCCCTGCTGTTTTTACTCACCGAGCCCATTCGGGTTTTCATCCGTGACCATTTCGCTTCTGGACGTACCTTTTTTTTTACGCGTCAGCCCTAGGATGCTGCGGGTTTGTAGTAGTTTAAATACGTTTCGGTCAGGCGTAGTATTTCTTCAAGATACGGCCGTTTATTGGCCTAAAAGGTCTTTCGCCATGCATATCCATGAGCAAGTAAGCCCCACCCTGGTAAACTTTGTCTATGATGTACGGGCCTTCATAGTTCGGCTTGAATTTCCCCCGTTTGGCACGATTGGGGATCATAGGTCTCTTAACTACTAGCACGAGTTCGCCTTGGCGGAATGTTCTCGGCCCAGTCAATCTCTCGTATGAGCCCGCCATCTTTGCCATGTAAGCCTCCAAGTTTTTCTGCGCCATGAGCCGGGTTTCGTCAAGGGCATCGAGCTCCTCAAGCCAAAGATGAGCATTCTCTTTGTCTGTTAACTCGTAATGGACCGCCACTCGTAGAGAGGGTAGCTCTATCTCCAAGGGAAGTACTGCTTCAGCGCCGAATACCAATGCATACGGTATTGTGTTTGTGGCCGTTTTGAATGTAGTTCGATATGTACAGAGAGCTTCATGCAGTCTCTCGTGCCAATCCCTTCTATTTCTGGACACCGTCTTCTTTATGATCTTTGTCAAGGTCTTGTTGAAGGCCTCAGGTAGACCGTTAGCTCGGGGATTATAGACCGAAGAGTATCTCCAGTCTATATTATGTTGCTGCATGAAGCGGCTGATTCTGTGACTTCTGTAGGCTGGCCCGTTATCGGAGATAATCCGTCGCAGAGTGCCGAACCGATAGATAACGTGTATCTTGAAGAAATGGAGGATATTCTCCGTCTTCACTTCTCTTAGCGCTATGGCCTCAGCCCACTTAGAAAAGTAATCAGTTGTCGCTAGTATGAACCGATGTCCTCTGGACGATGCTGGTTCAATGGGCCCGAATATGTCAATTCCCCACATTTCAAACGGCCAGCTAGCCACCGTTGGATGTAGCGGATTTGGATGTTGGTGGATAAAGTCCCCGTGAATCTGACATGAGTGGCACTGCTTCGCGTATTCCAGGCAGTCTTGGATCATTGTGGGCCAATAGTAGCCCAACTTTTTGATCTTCAGTTTCATCTTCGGCCCGGCTTGGTGAGAACCGCAGAGTCCGTCGTGAGTTTCTTGGACGACTCTCCTTTCTTCTTCAGGTCCCAGGCATCTTAGCCATTGATAATCAAATGATCTCTTATATAGAGTGTCATTGACGAAGGCAAAAGACAGGGCTCGTTTCATGAGCTGATGTCTTGAGGACGCATCTTCAGGTGTTCGACGGAACTTGAAGTAGTCTATAAAGACTTCTCTCCAATCCTTAGCCTTTTCCTGGTCTTTTGTTTGTAGGGTTGCGTGCTCGGTCGCTCCCTTTTCTTCGGACGACTCCGGAGATATTTTTGCCGGTGCAAGAACCCAACGGCTTTGCACAACGATCCTTACGTCATCGAGGTTCTCGTCGGCCAGTTCTTTAGCGAGCTTGGCTAATGCATCCGCCTTACTATTTTCCGCGCGCGGTATGCTTTCCAGGACGTAGGCGGGGATTTGAGTCTGCAATTGTTGTACTCTCTCACCTTACTTTACTAACTCCAGTTTGCATATTTGATAGTCGCCATTTACTTGACTAACGACCAGCTGGGAGTCTTCGTATATGAGGAGGTTTTTGATTCCCATGTCGACAGCGATCTCAAGACCTACTATTAAAGCTTCATATTCGATTTCATTATTCGTCCTCGGCTCTGTTAAAGAGAAGGCAAAGCGCATCATCCCTTCTTGTGGAGTCACGAAGATGAGGCCTACCCCAGATTTGATTATGGGGGAGTTGTGCTTTCGCTTCTTCATGGAAGATGCCCCGTCGAAGTAGAGTTCCCATCGAGTATCATTCTCTCTTCTCTCCCCGTCAATCATGTCAAACGCGCGCTCATCCGGCAACTCGCAATTTAGGGGTGAATCGGCAGGTATCGGATGCTCAGCGAAGAAGTCGGCGATTGCCTGGCCTTTTAGTGCCTTGAGGAAACGATAAGTTATCGAGAACTCCATCAAGAGCGGGGCCCATTTAGCGGGTCGTCCTGTTAGTATGGCTCTTGACATCAAATACTTGAAAGGATCCACTTTTGATATGAGATGGACCTCATGTGCCAAAGCATAGTGTCTGAGCTTCGTTATCGCGAAGATTAACGCCAGGAAGTGTTTTTCGATAGGGGAGTAGTTGTTTTCTACCCCCAAGAGAACTCGACTCAAATAGTAGAGGGCTCTCTCTTTCCCTTGGTCGTTCTCCTGTGCCCATAGCATGCCTAAAGAACCTTCAGAAGCCGTTGTGTACAGGATGAGGGGCTTTCCCTTGACCGGGGTGGTCAGCACCGGCGGATTCTGCAGGTATTTTTTTATTTCGTCCAGTGCGCTTTGGCATTTACGATCCCAGACGAACGGGGTCCCTTTCTTCATTAGATGACTGTGGTGACGGCATTTTCCGGATAGGTTAGCTATGAACAGTCGGATGTAGGCGAGGTTTCCTTGGAGAGACCGCAGTTGCTTGAGAGTTCTTGGCGGAGGCATTTCCATGATCGCCTTGATCTTTGACGGGTCTATTTCGATGCCCCGGTGTCGTACGACGAATCCTAGGAATTTTCCTGAGGAAACTCTGAACGCACATTTGAGAGGGTTCATCTTCAGATTGTATTTCCGAAGACGTTGGAACACTATCTTCAGATGTTCCAAATGTTCCTCGTACGATTTGCTTTTCACTACGAGGTCGTCAATATAGTATTCGACGATTTCATGTATGAGGTCATCGAAAATCTTCGTCATGGCCCTCTGATACGTGGCGCTAGCGTTCTTCAGACCGAAGGGCATCACTTTGTAGCAGAATATGCCCAAAAGGGTCCTGAAAGCAGTATGCTTCTGATCTTCGGGATGCATCTTTATTTGATTGTACCCTGATGAGCCGTCCATGAAGGAGAAAACTTCGTGAGTGAACGTGTTGTCTATCATCAGCTCGGTAACCGGTACAGGAAAATCATCCTTTGGGCAAGCTTTGTTGAGATCTCGAAAGTCCATGCAGATGCGCACTGTCCCATTTTTCTTCATCACTGGGACGATGTTGGTAATCCAGTCAGGGTACTGAACCTCTTGGATGAAGCCAGAGTTGATTAGCTTTTTGACCTCGGCATTGATGCTTATTTCAAGTTCGAACCGCATTCTTCTCGGTGCTTGTTTGATTGGCTTGATGTCCGGAGAAATCGCCAATTTGTGGACGGCTATTTCTGGATCTAATCCCGGCATTTCGGAATAGCTCCATGTGAAACAGTCTTTATACTGCATAAGCACGTCTTTGAGCGTAGCCACCTTTTCTTCAGACAACAGCTCACTGACGAACGTCCGCCGTGGGTCGTTTTCCGTCCCCAAGTCAATTTTTCTGAGGTTATCTGCAGTAGTATGTATCCCATCTTCTAGCTCTTTTGGTGCCGGTGCAAACTCTGAGATCACTTCGTCATCATCGCTTTCAAAGCACCAGGAGAGGTTAGCCATATCCTCGCGTACTCCTTCTCCTGACAGCGTTATCGCGTGACAGGTATGAAATCGCTTCCAAGACCGATGTTGATCCGGCTCTACTCTTACTGTATACGTGGCTTTCGGTTCATGACTCTGTGGCGGGGTTACCCTCCAACTGTTGGACAAAGCGAACCTGCCTTGCTGATACTGGTCTTCTACCCAGTCTTTGAAGGTGAAGCAGTCTTCAAGAGGATGTCCTATTGCTCGGTGATAGGAGCAATAGTCTGGGTGATGAACCTCACTTGCTTGTTCGGGGTGCTTGGACTCTGGGAGGGTAATCATCTGATGTTTTATGACAAGACCGAATATCTTCCTTATCTTGTCTTGGGGAAAAGAATATGCTTGACCCATCTTCTTTATAAGAGACGAATCCTGGCTGCTCAATTCTCGATCGCGCAGCTTCTTGAACCCTCTTTGCCGCTGTCGAACATTTTTTCCGTTCTTTAGCTTGTTTCTACCTCTGCGTCGGGTCTTTTGTATGACGGGCTGGCGAAGAAGAGCATCGTCATTCTCCGCAGCTTGCTGAAGGAGGCGCTGCGTCCTGGCTTTCTCATAAATGGCCATTTCGCGGCTATGGTCATCCCAGACCTTTTGACCTGCTTCCCTTATTAGCTTGTCCATCTGTTCTTCGAAAGACGGACTTGGCATTTTCACGGCGGGACCTCTTTTTGGTTCAGGGTTAGCGTCTTCTAATAGAGCATCTCCTTCTTCATCGAAATCATGTATAATGTAGCAGCCATGGAATCGCTCCCATTTCTTAGATTGAACATATCCAAGCCCGATCGTTTCCATTCTCCCGTTGGGCAATTTTCGCTGAGTTCCGAGGACGTTCCATATCCTGTTGTAGAACTGAGCTTTTCGAGCAGTCTGTTTGAAGGGTACGCCTTGGCGCCTCAACAGCCTTTTTAATCCTTCTGTGTAGTATCTGAGCAGAGCTGGAGCCTGTCAAGAGTAGAATCGGCGCCATGCCAGATTTCTTTCTCTACTTTGGTTTCCACGGATCGATAAAAGATGATCGCCTTTTCATCTTTTCGCCTGGGAGGGACGTAGAACGTCTGCAGTTCTTGCACACTGTAGGTATCAAGTGCGTCGAGCTCTTTGTAATGCTCTTGCAGAACCATGGCGATCTGTAAACTCTGATCATCTCCAATGAAGGCTTGCACTGATAGATGAGCCAAGAATACTGCGTTGACCTCATCTTCAGAGTCACTGCCAAAGACCAGAATAGGGGTAGATGGTCCCGGCTTGTTGTATCGGGGAAGTCCCGAATAGACTATCCCTTCTGCCTCCTCGGTATCGCTCCCGAAGACCGGAATGGTGGTGATAGCTTTTTGCTTATCCTCAGGTTTATGGCATCTTTCCATGTCTTCAAAGTCTTGTAAGAAGTACTTTGCATCTTCGTACTTTCGGACTTCGTTTATGGAGAATGGCTTCAGCTCCCCTGTCACAGTGTATTCAAGCCCATCTTTGAAGTACTTCATACACTGATGCTATGTAGAAGGGATAAAGTTGTACTCGTGTAACCAAGGCCGGCCGAGCAAAGCATTGTAGCAAGTCTTGGCGTGAATGACGTGGAACATGATATCAGTGACGAGCAGTCCAAAGAGTAACGTCAGTATCACAGATCCGAGCGTTCGTAATAACTGGGAATCAAACCCGGAGATAGTGATTTTATCCCGAGCGAGGTGTTGAACACTCATGCAGATTTCTTTTAGCACCCTCACATTTAGGAGATTGACAGAGGACCCATTGTCAACTAGGATCTTCCCTATCTTAATGTCATGGCAATACCCGGAGACATATAGGGGACAGTTGTGCTCGCATATTCCGAGGAGGAGATCTTCATCGCAGAAAGTGATGTCAGCTGTATGAATTTCTTCCATCTCGTCCTTCATCTTTTCTTCGGCGAGGAAAGCTTGAAACTGGTTAGGCTTTTGTAATGCCTTGATCGGAGAATCTCTCGCCTCTTTGGATAGCAGAAGGGCGTCGAGAATGCTTAGCTGCGAGGGTATCTTCCTCAGGTATGCCAGAACGTTGTAATCCACCTTGTTTTTCTTGGGTGGGGCCTTGGCTGCCAGCTCTTCGACAACTCGGTCATCGAGGGTGATATCCTCAGGGACCTTTTCTTTCCCCTTATCCTTTTTGTTCGATCCCTTGTTTGCAGGTCCGAGATTCTTTTCAGGTAGCATGCAATTGCACAGCTGAATGTTCTCGCAGGTCTTCATCTCTTCTGTTTCAGAGATGGATTCCTTGAAGAGAGGGCTGATGGCTGTTTCTTCATCAGAATCACTCCTGAAGGTGAGAACTTGCAATCCCCCGGAATTAACCATGTGACATTTACCGGCAGTTCTTTTATGCTCATCTGTCGTGCTTCTTTGTTCCCGACGAGTTTTGCGCTTCACTCGTTGAACGTGTTTTCGGTGGGCAACATATTCCTGCCACCAGTTTTTAAAGGCTATGCACTCTTCGGTAGGGTGTGTAATCCTCTGATGGTATAAGCAGAAGTTAGGATGTACATCCGCTTCATCAAGATGTATACCGCCAGGAGATTTTCCTTTAAAAGTGGGCAACTTCATTCCCATTGACAGGGCCCTAGCGAATCGTTTCCTTACTTTAAGCTTGCTTCTGCTGGCGATAGGGATGCTTTGATCCGGTTGGGGTATTCTATGGCTTCCCGTTACCGGAGCTTCTTTAACTTGACGCCGACGTCTGGCCCTTTCGTATATGGCCGTTTCCCGCTCTCTGTCAGCTTTGCTTTTCTGAAGAGCTTCGCTCAGCAGTCTGTCAATCATCTCATCTGACGGTTCTAGGAGTTCTGGTTCGGGATCTGCCCCCAGGTTCTCTGCATCAGGAGCTTCTTTACCATTTATTGATGAATGAGAGATCCCGTGGCAGCTCGCTACGTAGTTCTCAGGTTCATCTGACAAGTCTTCTCCCTCATCATTGTCATCATTTCCGCCCTCAAGGATGTAGTTGAGAAACTCTTGGAGTGTGACTGCGATTCGCACCTTCTGGTTATATTCTTTTAATCCGTCAATATGTTTTTGCAGGTCTGTGCGCTTGTCACCATGCTTCACGGGCTTTTTGGCATTCTTCTTTTTCTTCGAAGACTTTGATGGCTGGGCCTGGGTGTTTTGCCTATTACTACCAATTCTTGGCGTCGGGCGCGACTTCAGCATTCCCTCAATGACCTCGGGTTCCAGCGGATTTTTCCACCCGATCGCCGGGCATGTTTGGAGATCCTTCAGCATTCTTTTCATCTTGGCTGAAAGAGCGACCTCCCATGGAGCTTCTTCTATAAAAGAGCATAATGCCCCCGGTGTGTCCCCCCTTTTAAGAGCGTGCGGCTGAGGCGGGCTTACTTTCCAATTCTCGAACAGTGTGAATTTGCCATGTTGGTATTGGTCCTCAATCCAACCTTTGAAGACGAAGCAATCTTCGATTGGATGGATTACTGCTTGGTGGTAAGGGCAGTAATTAGGATTGTTGATATCGCCTGGCTGCAAAGGACGTCTTGGATCTGGCAGATTGATGAATCCGTTGCACACTGCCAGCTCGAACAGTCTCTTCATTTTATCCCGGGGAAACGAGTAAGGACGTCCCAGTCTCTCCTAGAGGGATTGGCATGGACACACGTTGCTTTGGCGAACAACCAGTTTTAAGTTGCTCGGCTGTTGTTGAGTATTGGCGACAAAGGCCGCTTTCCCTTTGCCCTTTTCATTCCGTGGTTCCGTCTTTGAAAAGGAAGGCTTATGACCCATCTGGTCCATTTGGCCAGTTTGTCGATCAAGATCTAGAAAGTGGTCGGCTTGAAGAACATCATGAATTGTGATATGGTCGCCTACGGATTGAGTGTTCCCACAAACATGCCCACAGCAGGCGCTTCTTCGATGCGCTGCTCACACTTCGACCATAGATTCCACCACCGTATCGCGTACTGCACCCATGATTCGCCTGGCTTCACTCTGGCGTTAATTAATGCGGTGATTGGGGTGCACTCGCTAGCGCTTGCGAACCTTTGTGTGAACAGTAACTCCATTTCTGCAAATGCCTTAACGGAGTCGTTCAGGAGCTCGGAGTACCATTCAAACGCTGTCTCCGACAAGCTGCCAACAAACTGGCGAAGCAGCAGTTTGTCGTCACCTCCGGTGTTGCCGCACAGAGCCCTGAATTAAGCCACGTGTTGGTGTGGATTCCCCGTCCCCTTATATACATGGAATTTAGGGATCGTGTATCCCAGCGGGTACTTGATTTGATCATACCAGCCTGGATAGGGTCGTCCAGTCTTAACAATTTGGCCGGCCGCTTCATTCGCTTGATGAGCTTGTATCTATTGAGCGATATAGTCATCCAGGACGGCTTTGGAAATGGTCTCTTCCTTGGCTGCTGAACAAGCCGGAAGAGGGTTCGATGTCTCTCCCCTATCGTCCTCAAGGATAATCGGAGGGTCTTCAGCTGGAGGATCTGGCTGTAACATCATCCCGACTATGTCTTGGAATAAAAGCGCCATTCGTTTTATGTTGACAGCTTGTTCCGCTACCTCTTTGTCCTTCTTCTATAGGATTCTGCGGAGGAACTCAACATCGGTTTCTTGTTCATGACGCTGCTATGACGACGTCTCCAGACTTTCTTTTGGCCCAGTGAGTGCGGCCATCTGTGTTAACATTTTCTGAAGCTTCTGTTGTTGTTGCTCCTGAGCCTTTGTCACTGATTGGGTGAGCGGTCGGTGACCCGTAGAGATACGGCTATCCTCTTTCCCGGATGTCATGTAAACAGTGTTCACCACCATGCCCCCAGACTTAGGGCTTTTAGATTTAGTGTTCTTGAGATTCGTCGCGAACACGGGGACTTTTTCCGGCCTCCTTCTTTTGTGAGCGTTAGAAGTTGAGGGAACCGTTGTAGCGGACACCCAAATAGATGACATCTCCTGTGATATGACAGGGTGGTCCTTCTCTTGCCGAACTTTCATCCTCTTCGATCGGCGGGAGTAGTCTTGGTTGATCACCGAGTTTCGGACCTATTGCCAAACCTTGTGAATTTTAGAGGACAGCCACTGAGGGGGATGCTCCAGCTTTGTCTTTGTAGCATTTTCCATAGGTGGAAGAGATCTTTTTAGCACGGCAGTCGGAGAGTTCTTGCAGACCCTCCTGAGTGGTTCAAAGCTGTTCCCAGTTGGAACAGCAGCATCAATTTCCATCGTTGGAGCTGGCGGAGACAGTCCAAAAGGGGAACTGCCCCCAGCTTTCCTCACTCAGCACCAGTGGCGACGTCGAGCATGTCGTGTGGCCGGGATCACCTCCGCTGTTGGATGAGCTTCCTCATACCCCCTGCTTTGAGGAGAGGCTGTTATTGGCGCTAGCCTGTCGAAGACTGATGTCCGTTGAGAGGGGATATTCAGTCTTGCGAAGGCCGACTTTCGAATAAGGGAAGCAACCTTCGTGACTTCGCATGGAGTAGGAGCTGAAACGGCCAGTCTTGTGAAGACCGACCCATTAGTAGGAGAAGACGCCTTGGCGATTTCAGGAGCAGGAATGGCTATCCGCTTCGGGATAACCCCTTTAGGTATCGTGGGCTTCTTGACGGGCCCATCTGAGCATCGACTCAGCCTATCAAAGACTGAGGTGCCTGATTTGGACGACCCATTGAGAGGGGTCGTGGTAGTGGTAAGCCGATAAAAAACCGAATTCTTTGGAACTTCGTGCGACGGCATTGGAGCGCTGAAGCTTGCTGGTGGGAGCATGGTCCCAAAGAATACCCCTATGGTGGCTTGCGTCACCTGGTCCACCTGCATCGTAAAAAGGGAGGCCGCTTGAGGCTCATAGGTCACTCTTCCGACAGGGACGGAGTGGGAGTTGTTGCAGTTGTTGCAGTTTGTGCAGTTGAAAGCCATTGATCTTATATTTTCTGCACACAAATCTTAGTACTTCACATCCAAAGGCAGCCATGTCAAACCGTGATTCGTTCGTGAAACACGATACACAAAGTGTGGAGTGGAAAGAGGAAAGGGTCCCACCAGGCGTGCCAGAATCTGTTCTCCACTGAAAGACGCGACTGGGACGTTGGGACGTCCGGCCTGAATTTTGGGGGAAGATGCTATTTGGTTTTAACCGTCCACCTCTCTGAAGATGCCAAGTTGATTTATGACACCATGTATCGAAGGTTTAAATGGATGCGGCCGATGTAGCAGACTTCGTCAGATTCCCCCTCATTGAGGGGTTTTTGGTTGTGGGGATGCTCTTCCCTGCAGGCGCAAGCCCCTACAGTTAATTACGCTACCGCATCGCGGTAACCATTTTCTCCTTCTCCAGATGGTCACTTCGTGTCGTGTGTGTTTGTTTTGTTTTTGATTGCCCGTGGATTGTATACGGAGACTAATTTATGTTGTCGCCCGTAGGGCGGGGATTAGACCAAATCCGTATTTTTTTAGATTTGGGTTTGGGTTGGATTTAAGAATCGTTAATCTCATTTGAGACTGAGATCAACTTAAACGTTTGTTAAGGATATGTTAATCTAATTTTAGACTAAGACCTACTTAGCAGGATCATTTTGATTCAACAAAAGAGCATTTGAGCTCTATTGTTTTAGTTTAAGGACATTGCGGTCCATTGGGTTTAAGGACATCATAGTCCATGAGTTTAAGGACCTCATAGTCCGTAAAGTTTAAAGACATCATAGTTTGTAAAGTTTAAGGACATCATAGTCCATGAGTTTAAGGACCTCATAGTCCGTAAAGTTTAAATACATCATAGTCTGTAAAGTTTAAGGACATCATAGTCCATGAGTTTAAGGACCCCACAGTCCGTAAAGTTTAAGGACATCATAGTCCTTGAGTTTAAGGATCCCACAGTCCGTGGAATGTCTGGTTGTCGGGACCCATCACCTCTCTGAAGACGTTGAAGGATTTCAACGACAAATATCAGAGGAGTGAAGAGATGTACCCTTGAACCAATGTTGATTGAAAGGCTCTAGGAATTACTTTGAATGTCATATGGGATGATCAATTTTGGAAGACAAGAGTATAGTTGGGATTCAGTTTCAGGGGATCTTTCCTCTTGAAGACTTAGCTAATTTGGGCTAAGATTAGCTCGAATATAGTGTTAAACACTAGAGTACATTCGGCGCTTGTTCATATCAGAATTTTGCAGTATTATATCGCCCATTCTTAATCATATTACAAATAAATAGGTGCTTTTGATCCATATCTTCTAAATAGTTGCAGGTTACAGGTTCTTAGATCATTACAGTGAAATTCATGAAAAGACGCTGCAAATGTGAGACTACGACCAACAATAGATGAATCCGTATGATGCCGCTTACCAGTTCAAGGAACAAATGAAAATCAGTTGATAGTTCAAATGCACAAGGCACAAGGGCAGCACCGGATTAAATACTTCAACGCGAAACTCACGGCAAAAAGTCCACAACATTTTGCACTGTGGAAATCTGGAAGAAATTAGAAGAGATTCTGAGGAACCAAGTGAAGAAAACAGAAGGAAAATGTAACATGAAGCAACCCTAGAAGTTTGAGCCAGAGATCCTACTAATTGGCCGCGGAACCGCGGCCAAACATGGCTTTCTGCCGCGGATCCGCGGCCGTGCAGTGCACGTGTCGGTGCACGTATCGGTGGGTGTCGGTGCTTTGACCCGGCTTTCTTAGGGTAGTCTTGTAAATTCAAATGTGGATCAGATGTAAAACCTAGAGTTTCTCCTATCTATAAATAGGAAAGCCAGAAGCCTAATTAGGCATGTCTCTCTTTTGTTTTTATGGCTCTTTTTATTTTCTAGATTAAAATTTTATTTCCTTGTAATCGTTGAAGAGGACATCAATAAAGTAAGGTTTTTTTTTCTATCGTGCATTTTTTTATCTGTCTTTTATTATCTGCAAGTTAGATAGTCTTTTAAAATAAAAATTATAAAAATGAATTTTATTGCCCACTTGAGTGAGTAATTCCTCACTTGTTAGGGTTAGGATAGGGAAGGTTTGAGAGAAAGAAATCTCTCTCACTCCTTTCCTTGCCCATATAAATTAATTAATTAGGACTCTATTTAAATCAACCACACACCGCTCACTACGGCACCATATCCTACAAGATAGCGGTGATTCCCTAGTTAGACCGGTTGTGGTTGATTTAGATAGAGTTTAGGGCTAAGAGTTAAGAAAGGATGGACAAGGACCAAAAGGAAGAAACTGAGTATCTTTTTTCTTCTCTCCTACCCCCTGAACTCCACTGACAAATTTTCCTGCAGGTATTCTTTGCACAGATTCTCTTTCTCCTATCCAATAAATTGTTTTCGTGCAGGATTCTTTGCGCTGCCAAATAAAAAAAAATTTGCAAGTGTTTTAAATTTTTGGTGTGTTAACTGCTTTGCATAATTAATACGGACTTTTAAGGGGCTATAACACCAATTCAAATTGGGTGGGGATTTCATTACCCTTCCTAAGACCCCAGAAATCACTAAAAGCATATGCATCACGCTTGAGTTAATTAAAAAATATCTAGACCCAGCCAATTAAGGACTGTCGCGTTCATTAGGATAGAGGAAGGTTGTGGGTATTCAGTCGTTTATCGAAACCTAACATTGTGGTGTCTAGGCTAGACAAGTGAGAAAGGTGACTTTAAAAGGCTCGTCTCACGGTGATTCGTGAGCGGAACCCTCCTTTCTTCATTTGTGCTTACCTGGCCACAATTGACGGTGAAGAGACGATTTGAGGGTTATCTCACAACTTGTCACTTTGGAATAGTTAGGAGCAGTCTAGTTGACTTAGGAGACCCTAGCTCTAGGTTTGATTGTGCATTGTGCCGTAGATCCGTATAAATTTTTGCTAGAACTCTTTCTAAAAAAAACACTTTCAAAAATTTCAAAACTCCAAAAACAAACAATTTTTTTAAAAACAAAAAATAAAATAAAATCACATTCTTTTTCTTCTCCTTTCTCTCATCACATCATGGGTACCCCACCTCACAAAACTCTTGCCGAGCTTTGGTACCCTCAACCAGACATTACTTCCTACGCTTCTTGTTTTGGTCAAATTTCGAACGACCCCTCCATGCTCAAAATCTCTTTGAAAGATCGAATAGACGCGTCTAGGATAACCAGTTGGACTCCGCAATCCACCTTATATCAACCATTTCAAACTTCACCACCTTCTTACGTTGATACCCCTTTTTCGAGTCATGTTGTAACTCCGAAACCCATATCTATTGCTGAACATATTGAATAATCTCTTAACCGATCTTTCGCTCCTTTCACCACTGCGAATTCTTTGGATCAACAATTCCATTCACCTTCTTATCCAAATGTTGATCCTAGTTCTGTCCAACCATTCAATTCCTACCAGTCCTACCTGACATTTGCACCTTCCCTAGACATTGCTTCTGAATAGCCATTTGGGAGTTTCCAGTATCCAAACAACTTTAAATCTTTTACTGAAACCCCGTCACAACCCATGTCTAGTCTAGAACAGTCGTTGAAAGATTTTATGGTAGCGTCAAGCCAACAGATGATGGATTTGAATGCGTCCATGGCCGCCCTTATACAACCTAGTGACCCGGGAGCTAGTTTCCAACTGGCTCCAAATTTTCCAATGTATGATGAGGCGGTTGGAAAGATTGATAATTTGAGTGGAGAGAGTGACCTGTGCACCCTTCCAAATCAAACCTACCCATCCCCAATTGAATCCCACAATTCCGGTTTTGAATGTCTATCAAGTGTTCCAAATGATTCACCAGTTGAAAATAAAACGTTTAATGAGTTGTGCGACTTTGTAGTGTTTGATTTACCTGATTGTGAAGGGTCCCTTTCGAGTGAAACCATCACCAATCCTTTTGACCTCTACACCTCCACTCTAGAACCTGAATTGATTGATATCCATGCTTTTGATGAGGTGTTTGAAAAATTTAGTTTTCACTTGATCGAGGATATTGACGCTGGGAATATTTTGGATGCTGAACCCACAGATTTGGATGAGTTTCTCTCTCCAACTCATCATCCCGAGTCATTAACTGTTTTTCCCGAACTTCATATGCGTCTGGATTTTGATGATAATTGCATGGATGAGATAACTTTTGAGGGGAATTATGAGGATAGTATTGAGGATGAACCAGTTTTGTTTGATGAGTCGGATTCTCCAATTCATCTTGTCCCTTCCACTGACTGTGTACACCCTCCTGAACCTTTAACTGTTACCCTTCCTAAATCACTCCCCTTCATCCTTTCCATCCTCGTTCCGACCTTGAAAGAAATCGTTACACTTTCATTTTCAATGTCTGGTTTACCAAGTTCGACGTACCCATGTTTTCTCACGAATCTTGAGGGATTTGACCCCATTTCTCGACGGGTTGATAGATTAGCACAATCGCTTTTTACACAACGGTCATCATAATTTGTGCTAATTTATTCACTCAATTTACACGCTCAAGTTCGTACTACACTTCTTTCTCTCTTCCGCTATTCTTTTCCTAATATACCGAGATCGTATTTCACCTTTCTTCCCATACGGTCTCGCGTATTTTCCATTTCTTTCCTCTCCGCATTCTTTCACCAACCAACACACTATAGAGATAGAATATTTGAATGGTTGGTGCTCACTTTTGGCCCGTGTAAGGCCTTGTTTAGATTGATACTGTTCTCTTTTCCCCCCTAATCCTGAACTTCACTGCTTAAATAGTGGAAACACTGTTTCAAATAAGTTTAGGGGTATGTCACACTTGTAATTATATAAAAACAAAACAAAATAAGAAAAAAAATTATAATTTTTGGGGGTATTTCTGTAAAATTTCAGTTTTAATAATTAATAAATAAATAAATAAAATAAAAAATTTACAAATAAATTCCTCTTTTAAGAGGTCTTTTTTGCAAATAACCAATAAACCCCTATAAAAAGAACCCGACCCCTCCTCTGAACTTTCATAACCCTAATTTCTCATTTCCTCGAAACCCTAGCCGCCGCTTCGATTTCTGCAGCAAAATCGCCTCCCGCCGCCGCGTTTCCGCCGCCAGTACCCCTATTCGGCCGCACTTCCGCCGCTCATTGGTGTCTTCTCTCTCTGAAAACTTCAGAAGAGGTTTGCATTCTCTGATCTTCTCTGTTAAAATTTTTTAGAAATATTTTTCACTTCTCTGTGATGGCACCCACTTTGCAATTCGAAAGAGATTTCTCCCAAATCTTTGCACACACGGTCTTTGGAAGTTCCTTCGGTGAAGAGATCCGAAGGCGCGGATGGAATTTTTTACTGTTTAACCATCCGAATGCCTTCGCACTTCCGGATCTCGTCACCCGATTTTACGAGTGCATGGAGGATGGTTGCCTCTCACAATACGGATACATTAGGCTAATTTGGGGTGATGGGGAAATAATAATCGATAGGGACTTCATCCATGAAGTCACCTTAATTCCTAGGCTACCTACCCATGACCAACCCTTCCAATTCGAGGATTACTTACCCTTGATGGGTGACTGTTCGAGGGAGCCACGTAAGGGCATCCAGGCTAGAACCCTCTTTGCAAATGTACTAACTGTGTGTCGTTTGGCATAAAATAACATTTTTGGTAGTTCACAAAATACGACATTTTTCACACCATCCCTTCATATCATGCACACCTTAATGACTAGGAACCCAAGATATGATATTTGCATAGTATTACTTCATTCGATTGGTGCGGGCAAAAGGGCTGCCAATTACCCATGCCCTATGTTGGTGACACAACTGTATCGTTATTTCCTCCCTGTGGAGGAATTTGAGTTTTATATGCATGGAGGTATCCCTATTAGACCTCTTCTCGAGGGCATATCCATGTCCTACACACGCTTAAATGATGTATGGTCACGCACTGAGCCGGCCGAGGAGGTACCCGTCAAGACACCCAGCTCCAGCTCGACCACGAGCGAGGAAGAGCTTACCCCTGCAGCACATGCACGTTTACTTAGAAAAGCCACTAGGGGGATAGATAGATTGATAGGGATGGTGACCAACCTGGATCAGCGAGTTACTGAAATAGAACACGGCATGACAACCCTGCTGGCGAAAGAGGAACGTTCCCGTTCACGTTCAAGGGGACGGCGAGGCCATGAGCAGTGAGGGCACTGCTTTTGATAAGTTTGGGGTGGAGGTGGTTTGTAAATAGTTATCATTGCATTGCATATTTTAATTTTTTGTACATATTTGTTTCTTCTTTCTTTGCATATTTAATTCAGCATTGCATCTTTTTAAAAAAATATATAAAAATTAAAAATTTAAAAAATAAAAAATATATATAAAAATAAAATCAAATAAAAAATTGAAAAATTTTAAAAAAATTTAAAAAATTTTGGCTATATTTGACTTAAGTTCGACAAGACGGTTGACTAGATAGGAAAAACTAGATCCTACACTTAGTAAATTAAAAATCCTAAAAATAACCTTTCTTAAAGTTTAATTTTAGAAAATATATGTCCTTGTAGTTTATTTAGAATTAGGCAAATTTTGAGTTCAGTTCTTGGGCTAAGTCAAAACAAGAGAGGAGTATTGAAATTTTTATTTGAAGTGTAAGTCTGAAAAATAATTCTGAACCTTAAGTCTAAATTCTGAAAATATATATCCTACAACTTGCAAAAACACACACCTTGAAACTTGGAATAGTAGAGGATACCTTGAAATTCTCTTGTCTAAAATCCTTAGTATGAAAAAAAATTAAATAAAAGTATAAGTGTGAATAAAGAGATATAAAAAATGAACACTGATTTTGTAATTACTTAAGGCTGCATAAAATAAAAAAATATATAGCGAGGGTGCTTTATCACCTAGTGCTTTAGACCAACTGGTTTGGGAGTCACTGCTAAAGCCTTAGATATTACAAGACGGGGAATTACGCCTAAATGCGCAAACACATTTTGTAATCGGTCGTTAGTACCTCAAGAAGTATTAACGGTCGCATGAAGGAAGTGTGAGCAATTTCATCTAAAATTCACCAACTAAAAGTACTTTGGACGATGGACAAGGGTATGATAGCTTGAATTGAATTTCCAAGTGTTGGGGTGATAATCACACACACGTAGGGGTATATGATTAGGGTTTGGATGAGAGATAGAAATGAAAGATAAAGCTTATACTTTCAGTAGAAATGATAAAAATTCCTAAGTTGAGATGGAACCTTAGAAGGAAAATTCAAAAGATGCTGAAAGCTTAATAAATTTGCAGAACATATACAATCTTAAGTTAAATGATAAGTGAGTGTGAAAATATGGGTTGATGATTTCTAAGTTGAAGATAGTAGAATTTCTTGCTAGAATATCGAATTGAAGAATGAAAGTCAACAGGCCAAATTGATCGGATTTTGTGGGTAGTATCCGCTGAAAACCCTCAGGAGACAACACTCCTCCTACTAGGGACACCTAGAGGTTTAACGGCTTGTTGCACAAGCTCAGTGCAATCGCGATTCCCTGCGAAAGTGAGGTTAGGTTTTGTTGAGAATAAAAATGGCTTTGCTCGAGACGAGCAAAAGATAAGTTTGGGGGTATTTGCTCATATCAGAATTTTGCATTATTATATCGCCCATTCTCAATCATATTACAAATAAATAGGTGTTTTTGATCCATGTCTGCTAAATAGTTGCAGGTTATAGGTTCTCAGATCATTACAGTGAAATTCATGAAAAGACGCTACAAATGTGAGACTACGACCAACAATAGATGAATCTGTATGATGCCGCCTACCAGTTCAAGGAACAAATGAAAATCAGTAGACAGTTCAAATGCACAAGGCACAAGGGCAGCACCGGATTAAAGACCTCAACGCGAGGCTCACGGCAAAAAGTCCACAACATACTGCACTGTGGAAATCTGGAAGAAATTAGAAGAGATTCTGAGGAACCAAGTGAGGAAAACAGAAGGAAAATGCAACATGAAGCAACCCTAGAAGTTTGAGCCAGAGATCCCACTAATTGGCCGCGGAATCACGGCCAAACATGGCTTTCTGCCGTGGATCCGCGGCCGTGCAGTGCACGTGTCGGTGCACGTGTCGGTGGGTGTCGGTGCTTTGACCCGGCTTTCTTAGGGTAGTCTTGTAAATTCAAATGTGGATCAGATGTAAAACCTAGGGTTTCTCCTATCTATAAATAGGAAAGCCAGAAGCCTAATTAGGCATGCCTCTCTTTAGTTTTTATGCCTCTTTTTATTTTCTAGATTAAAATTTTATTTCCTTGTAATCGTTGAAGAGGACATCAATAAAGTAAGGTTTGTTTTTTTTCTATCGTGCATTTTTTATCAGAATTTAATTCCTGCATTTTTTTATCTGTCTTTTATTATCTGCAAGTTAGATAGTCTTTTAAAATAAAAATTATAAAAATGAATTTTATTGAAACTTCCCTAATGAGTGAGTAATTCCTCACTTGTTAGGGTTAGGATAGGGATAGTTTGAGAGAAGGAAATCTCTCTCACTCCTTTCCTTGCCCATATAAATTAATTAATTAGGACCCTATTTAAATCAACCACACACCGCTCACTACGGCACCCTATCCTACAAGATAGCGGTGATTCCCTAGTTAGACCGGTTGTGGTTGATTTAGATAGAGGTTAGGGCTAAGAGTTAAAAAAGGATGGACAAGGACCAAATGGAAGAAACTGAGTTTCTTCCTAGTCGTGCTAATCCCCTTTGTTGACTATTACCCTAACACCTATATTCTTAACTAGGGCAAAGAAAGCAGTGAGTAGAATCCTTATTCAAAAACTAACCTAATCCTAACCCTAGCAAGACTTTGAATCAATTTAATTTCAATCTTATATCTTAAAACAAAATCTACCAAAAATAGGACTTAACTCGTAAGAACTTAAAGAAAGAACACATTTTCCCTGTGGACTGACCCGTACTCAACCGGCTAGCAACCAAGCGACACCGTCTTGATTGCGGTATTCTTTAATCTTTAAAACGCACACGCAAAATCTCAAACAATCAGCACTCACGTGCTCCCACGTGAGGCGTTTAAAATAGTGTTAAACACTAAAACTGAAGCGCTCACGTGGGTCACGTGAGACGCCTGAAGATTGGGCCTTGCTTCTTTTATTTTACTCTCAGAATATGCATATAAGTGTTAAACACTTGACCCTTATGACCATCACGTGTGGGCACGTAATGGGTATCCATGCGTTGGATATTAAAAGTATTTGTCAGGGATCACGTGGGAGCACGTGATACACCCTAAAAAGAAACTGTCTTGGCTTTACTCCCTTTTGTTTTGAGGAGCTTTATAAGGGTCACGTGGGAGCATGTGATACACCCTAACAGAGAAACTGTATTTATTGTTTTCCCTTTTCCCTTTTAAATAAGTGTTAAACACTTTGGAAAATCTCTTTTTCTGGTTCAAAGAAGGAGGTCACGTGTTACCACGTGATTATCAATATGCATATGATTCTGAGTTTCAAGTCCCTTACTAACTTCTCTTCTCTACTCCTTTTTCTAAAGGAATTTAATTCCTCGAAAATTTGCATGACAGAATCTCCTTAATGAGAATAACTTTTCAATTTTATGGGGAGATCTGCTTCTGCAGATCTATCACCATGAGGAAGAACTAAGTTTTTATATTAGGGGTTAAACCCTATCCTTGTTGGAGGAATTAAATTCCTATATGTCTTTGTGGGAGAATAGAATTCTCTGAACTTAGGTCTTCCTTTAGGTTTTAGATCTGCATGGCAGAATCTCCCCGATGAGAATTAAATTCTCAACTTATGGGGAGATCTACTTCTGCAGATCTTCAACCAGAGGAAGAACTAAGTTCTTATTTAGAAGAGTTAAACTCTTGGTTTTTTTGAGAATTAAATTCTCTTTTGTTTTATGGGATGATCTCATTCCTTCTCTTACCTAGAGTTTATTTCTTCTCTGAAGAGATCTTCTTCTTTCTGGAAAATTAAATTCTCTTTTTCTTTTGTTTTCAGGGAGAGGTTTTTTCTCTTTTTTTCTGTTTAATCCTCTCTCTCTTTTCTTCTTGGCTCCTATTTATAGGTGAAAGAAAAGAATCAGTTTGTTCAGCCAATCTCTCATTGAGAGATTTTGATTGATTTTATAACCAACATGAACTTTTAGATCACTCGATGAATTTTATTCACCATTGGATTTTTAATCCAAAAGATATTTTATTTGTTGCTCCCGGCAATTTTTAGGAAAATATTTCATTATATAGAATCTTTCAATAAATTGGTGATTTTTAATCACCATTGGATTTTTAATCCAACGGTGCTCCCTTTTACAGAGAGCAATCTTTTCTGTTTGGAAAGATCTAGGGAAATATTTTTCCAATTAGGTTTTTTGATTCCTTTTAATTAGAATTTAATTCTATTAGTTCAGAGGGTTCAAGAGTCTATCACGTGTTGGCACGTGACCTTACCAATTAAGCATTTAATTAGAATTTAATTCTATTGGTTCAGAGGGCTGAAGAACCCATCATGTGTTGGCACATGACCCCACTGATTAAGCATTTAATTAGAATTTAATTCTATTAGTTCAGAGGGCTCAGGAACCCATCACGTGTTGGTACGTGACCCCACTGATTAAGCATTTAATTAGAATTTAATTCTATTAATTTAGAGGGCTCAGGAACCCGTCACGTGTTAGAACGTGACCCTACCGATTAAGCATTTAATTAGAATTTAATTCTATTAGTTCAGAGGGCTCAGGAACCCATTACGGTTGGCATGTGACCCCACTGATTAAGCATTTCCAATTGTTTATTTCAATCAGCGCTTATAGGCTTTGCCTATAAAAGGTCACGTGTCTGCACGTGACACCCGGTCACGTGTGGGCACGTGATGCCCCCTTTGGAGGTTTTCCTTGCTACTTTATTTGTATTTTATTCAGTTCCCGTGAGGGAACAAATGCTTTTAATTCCTTTTAATTAGAATTTAATTCTATTATTTCAGTCGGTTCAAGAGCCCATCACGTGTGGGCACGTGACCTTATCAATTAGGCATTCCGGCGTAGATAGAATCTGCCCATAAAAGGTCGCGTGTTTGCACGTGAGGCCCAGTCACGTGTGAGCACATGATGCCCCATTTGGGGGTTTTCCTCGCTGCTTTATTTGTATTTTATTCAGTTCCAATGAGGGAACATCCATCTCAGTTGCTTCCGAAGACGAGCTTGCACTAAAAACGGGTAGTCATTCATTTGCGCTTCAAGCCCGGCGAACTTATTTAATGAGAAAAGAACAACGGCTCGAAAAAGCCATACTTTAGGCTTCCTGACGTATTGGTATGCGTATTTCTCGTGTCCTTCTTTTAGAGAGCAATCTGTATTACTTTAATGTCTTCTCATTTTTGCGAAAACTTTGCAGGGACTTCTGCAGCAGAAGCGGGTTTGAGTCCGGATCGAGCCATGGCTGTAGATTCTATGAACATCTTCTGTGACGCACCGAAGGGTGTAGAGGAGATGACTGAAGCAGCCATCCTTGCTGTGGAGCTTCTGGTGGTGGCTGATGTCCCTTCCGCGTCTACTCCTTTAGCAGAGCTGACCTCATCGGCCATAGATCCCATGGACATCCCTAGTGACGTGCCGGAGAGTGCAGAGGGGATTGCTGAAGCCGTCATCCCTGCCTTAGAGCCTTCAGCGGCAGCTTTTGTCCCTCTATTGGAGACTACCACGTCGGTTATAGATTTTACAAATATCTCCAGTGATGCACCTAAGGGTGTGAAGGAGACCGCTGAGGCTGCCATCCCTCTAGCTCAGGGCGAGCGAAGCATTGAAGGTAATCTCATATACATATATATTTTGTTTAATGACCCTTCTATCATCTGACCCTTTTCTTTTCTTCAGAATTGCGGGAATTGGTGGCTTCCATCATGGACCTCTCTCCGAGGAAAACCTTCCAGCGCTTGCTTGATATGGCTTCCCCATAAGCAATACCCCCACAAAGCATAGTTCTTTCCTCAGGCCAAGGTTGGTATGCTTTGCCCTACTGGTTTTACATTTTCATAATGATACTGATATGCCCTTCATTTTAAACCACAGTTCTGGAGGCTGACGACGAGGTCGAGATTCTTAACAGACCTGGGGATCTTTCAAACCCGCCTTGCATGACTGTGGGTAAGTGACGTTTTATCCTTGGCATCGTTTTATGTACTCTATGTTTAGAAACAAAACTGACCGCACCTAAATCTTTACAGCTTTGCCAGCCCTGATCCCATTAGAGTCTCGGATCCCTATGCCACCAGGACTTTATGCCTGACGTGCATCTGAAAGGATGGCAAAACAGAGCATTTATTCCTTGGCGGCACTCATCGAAGATCTTCATGCCGGTACTTCTGTCGCGGCCGAAGAATTTGCTGCCGGGGCCAATGCTTCATTATCTGTTCTGGCCACTTATCATGATGAGGCATTAGTGTGTACTTGGGTTGAGTATTTTCGCAAAATGGAGGCATGCCTGCATGAGATTGAATTCATACGCCTTCCTTCCGACATCTTAACTGTAAAAACGAGCCTCCGAGGATGGATCGAACGGTGTACAGCCAATCTCCAGTCATACGAGAAGAGGCTCAATCGAAAGTTTTTAGAGAAGGAGCTAGCTTCAAATACGTTGGGGGAACTTCAGGCTCAGCTTACTATCAAGATCACCTGTGCGTACAAAATCTGGCGGGTGCTTCAAGAGGCCATTACAGAGGTAGTGGCTCTTGACAAAGCTGTTATTTTTACCCATGCAATGGTTGAAGCCCATAAGGTTGCTGAGAAGCAGCTCGAGAGTCGGTTTACTTCATACCAGACTCAACAGACCCAGGCAGGGACTCGTCTCGCAGCACTAGTGGAGCTTGAAGCCGAAGTCCAGCGAAAGAACGACGAACTGGCTGGCCTATTGAACCGTCCGCTGACTTGAAATATTTTTGTCGCTGTATATTCTTTTCTTTTTGCATAAGAGTATCTTGTATTCATTTTGATTCATGAATAATGTGTATTCATTTTGATTCCTGAATGAAATGTATCTTGTATTCACTTAATATTCATGAATAAAATACATATTTTATTTCATACTGGCATTTCTCTTTTCTTTGATGTCTCGATTTGGCGTGAAGTAGTTTATATACTCATTTTGGAGTTTGGAGTTTATTCACTCATCTCGGAGTCTCTAGTTTATGAACTCATTTCGGAGCTTATTTAATTTACCTCCCTTGGGCTTGTAGGCAAACCTGTCATAACGTTACAGTTAACCCCTACTCTTTATGACAGAGGTCCGTTAGGGTCTGTAGTACTAGGGATTTTGTCCGTCGTACCATCACGTTGGCTGATGCATTTCCCGATATGCAGACTTTACGCTGTTGTTCGAGTAGCCCCGCGACTGTCGTGTCTCTGATCCCTTCGGGGGCTGGACAAAACATCTTCAAGTAATCTTCTTAGGTCATATTACCGTCGAGAGAGCAAGCGGTAGGAATTTTGCCATGCCGCTTTTTACTTAAGGTTAAGCTCAGTTTGGGAGCCCCGATGAGTCAAAACCACTCCGCGCTGGTGTGGGATGATCTCCGATAGTCTTTCAGGTTTTATTTGAGTTGTTGTCAAGACCCTGAAGCTAGGAATTTGGCCTTCGCATCCCTTGTCGACACCGCGTATGCTGTAATGAGGCGAATGTCGAGGTGATCTCTAGGTTGTTTTTGAACCGTCGAGACTTGGAACTAGGGACTTTTCCATGGCTCCATTTTGTTTTGACCCTGGGGTCTCTAGTTGACGTCACGTCTGTATCCTGCTGGAGAGAGAAGAAACATCGTTGTTGACACTGCGTCTGCTGTAACGAGATGAGTGTCGAGGTGGTCTCTAGGTTGTTTGTGAACCGTCGAGACTTAGAATTAGGGACTTTGCCATGGCTCCGTTTTATTGACGTCGCGTCTGCATCCTGCTGGGGTGAGAAGAAATGTCGTTGTTGACATTGCGTCTGCTGTAACGAGACGAGTGTCGAGGTGGTCTCTATATTGTCTGTGAACCGTCGATGCTTGGAACTAGGAACTTTTCTATGACTCCGTTTTGTTAACGTCGCGTTTGCACCCAGTTGGAGTGAGAAAAAGCGTCGTTGTTGATACTACGTCTGTTGTAACAAGACGAGTGTCAAGGTAGCCTTTGGGTTGTTTGTGAACCGTCAAGACTTGGAACCAAGGACTTTGTTATAGCTCTGTTTTGTTTCGACCCTAAGGTCGCTTGTTGACATCGCATCTGCATCTTGTTGGAGTGAGAAGAAACGCCGTTGTTGACACTGTGTCTGCTGTAACGAGACGAGTGTCGAGGTGGTCTCTAGGTTGCTTGTGAACCGTCAAGACTTAGCTCTCCCTTTGACGGAGCCTGGTGGGGAAATATGGTTCCCTTTTCGTTTATGCCCATGGATTGTATACAAGGGTTGATGTGGACTCACCTACAAGGCAAAAGTTTCATTCATTTTTTTATTTCCGCGATACTCTATCATTTCAGCTTTTTATATCGTGAGAGTCATGATTGCCCAATCATTTCGGCTTTTTATCGCGGTGCCCAATCATTTTGGCAATTCTTTTCTTTTTACTTGCTTCTTTTTATTGCGAGTTGCCCAAACATTTCGGCTGTTTTTATATGCATATATTTTGCTCGCTGATTTTTATTGCGAGTTGCCCCATCATTTCGGCTGTTTCATATGCATTTATTTTGGCTCGCTGATTTTTGTTGCGAGTATTAACTTGAGATCTGATTCCAATCTTGGCATCAGCACCGCTGCGATTGGAATATTGCTAGGAGCGAATCATTTTTTGTCGTGAAAGGACTTGGAATTTGATACCGATTTAGGCATCAGCATCGCTGCAGCTGGGATATTGCCAGGAGCGAATCATCATTTGTCTTTGTCGATTTGAACAAAGGTGGCTTAGTAAACAGGGTTAGGGTCTTGTCAACTAAGATTTTTGACTTTATGAGCCATAAGGGTCTCATAAAGGTATTTCTCCCTACGAGTCATGAGGATCTCGTAGGTGTATGTTCTCCTTAGAAGTCGTAAGGACTTTTAAGTGGTGTTTTCTCTTATAAGTTGTCAGGATCTCATAAGAGTATTTTCTCTTTATAAATCGAGAGGACTTACAAGTGTCATTCACCATATGAGGACATTCCTCGTGATTGATGGAACTTGGTGGGGGGAAATGTTTATTTGTGCCCGTGGATCGTATACAAGGGCCAATATCGGACCGCTTGTAGGGCAACTTAGGGAACACGATATCTTAAGAACAGGTCTGGGTCCCTGTAGTTTAAGGCTTTGAATCCTATGAGCCATGAGGGTCTCATAGGGGGAATTCTCCATACGAGTCGAGAGGATCTCGTAAGTGAAAATTTTACGAGATTGCGCCCTTTCAGGTTTTCACAAGCTCGCCGGTAGCTCTGCTGTTTTTACTCACGATGCCCTTTCGGGTTTTCATCCGTGCCCATTTTGCTTGTGGACGTACCTTTTTTGGGGGGTTGCAGTCTTTGCCATTGGAGCTTTGATTGCAACATAGATCCCAAGAGAAGATATCGCCGTATTTAGGGCGATGCGCCATGTTTGAGGTGGAGTACTAATTTAGGGACATTTCGGTCCATTGTTGCCGTGTTTGGAGGCGGTGGTTAGTTTAAGGACATTTCGGTCCATGGTCGTCGTGTTTGGAGGCGATGGTTAGTTTAAGGGCATTTCGGTCCGTGGTGTCACCATGTCTGGGGAGATGGTTCTGTTGGATACTACTTTTAGAGTTTTGACTCAGAAAGATAGCGAGTGGACACGAGCGTCGTCATCTATCGTTAACCTGAGTCATGACTTGTCAAGCGTAGTATTTCTTAAGGAATCGGTCGTTTATTGGCCAGAAGGGTCTTTCGCCATGCATATCCATGAGCAAGTAGGCCCCACCTTGGTAGACTTTGTCTATGATATACGGGCCCTCATAGTTTGGCTCAAATTTCCCTCGTTTTACACTATTGGGGATCATAGGTCTTTTAACGACTAGCACGAGTTCGCCTTGGCAGAATGTTCTTGGTCTGGTTAGTCTTTCGTATGAGCGCGTCATCCTTGCTTTGTAAGCTTCCAGGTTTTGTTGTGCCATGAGACGAGTTTCATCGAGGGCGTCGAGCTCCTCAAGCTGAAGATGGGCAATTTCTTCATCCATCAGCTCATATCGAACTGCCACTCGTGGAGAGGGTAGCTCTATCTCCAAGAGGAGTACCGCTTCCGTGCCGAATACCAACGCGAATGGAGTTGTATTTGTGGCCATTTTGAACGTGGTTCGATACGCCTAGAGAGCTTCATGCAGTCTCTCTTGCCAGTCCATTTTATTTTTGGATACCGTTTTCTTTATGATCTTCTTCAATGTCTTGTTCAAAGCCTCAGCTAGACCGTTAGCTCGAGGATTATAGACTGAAGAGTATCTTCACTCTATATTATGCTGCTGTGCATAGCGGCTGATCTTATAGCTTCTGTAGACCGGCCCATTATCCGAGATGATCCATCGCGGAGTGCCGAACCGGTAGATGACATGTGTCCTAAAAAAATGGAGGATGTTCTTCGTCTTCACTTCCTTTAGCGGTACTGCCTCTGCCCACTTAGAGAAGTAATTGGTTGTTTCCAATATAAACCGATGCCTTTTGGATGAAGCTGGTTCAATAGGGCCGATTATATTGGTCCCCACATTTCGAACGGCCAGCTAGCTAATGTTGGGTGTAGCGGATTTGGATGCTGGTGGATGAAGTCCCTGTGAACCTGGCACAAGTGACACTGCTTCACATATTTGAGACAGTCCTGAATCATTGTGGGCCAGTAGTAACCCATTCTTTTGATTTTCAGCTTCATCTTTGGCCCGGCTTGATGAGAACCGCAGAGTCCATCGTAGGTTTTTTGGACGACTCTTCTTGCTTCTTCTGGTCCCAGGCACCTTAGCCACAAACTGTCGAACGATCTCTTATATAGAGTATCATTGACGAAGGCAAAAGACAGAGCTCTTTTCATGAGCTGATGTCTTGAAGATGCGTTTTTGGGTGTTCGATGGGATTTGAAGTAGTCTATGAAGACTTCTCTCCAATCCTCAGCCTTTTCTTCATCCTGTAATTGGAAGGCTGCATATTTGGTCGCTTCCTTTCTTTTATACGACTCCGGAGATATTTCTACTGGCGCGAGAATCCGGCGGCTTTGCATAATGATCCTTACGCCATCGAGGTTTTCGTCGGCCAGTTCTTTAGCGAGCTTGGCTAACGCATCCGCCTTGCTATTTTCCGAACGCGGTATGCTTTCCAGGATGTAGGAGGGAATTTGAGTCAGCAGTTGCTCTACTCTTTTGCCATATTTTACCAACTCCGGTTTACACGTCTGATAGTCACCATTTACTTGGCTAACGACTAGCTGGGAGTCTCCATATATGAGGAGGTTTGCGATGCCTATGTCGACAGCAATCTCAAGACCCGCTATCAAAGCTTCGTTGTAACAACTTAGTTCATTTATACCAATTCCAGTTCTCGTATTTTCTTATTTGAGCTATTTCTTGATTTATCGTGTTTTTGGTGCAAATGGTATTTTACATTTTTACATTGCATTCGACCCGACCCGCTTGTTTGAAACTTGTTTGATTCATGTTTAAGAATTATCTTGACTTATTGCGTAGACTGGTACATATTCATGAATACTGCATACTGGCATTTTATCTCGCATTGCATCTTTTACCATATAACATTTTAAGTCACGTAAAATATTTTAAAAATACATTGCATAGCCTGCATGATACCCCTAACCCCGTGGTAGCATCCGCGCATCTTGTTCTCGTCCCGTTCAGTGAAACGGACGTGTTTGGATGGCTACGTGCACGTACGTGCATCCGTTCTTGGGGGTATGCATTTTCGTTACCCGAGCATTCATTTTGAAATTTGGACGTCGCGTATATTTTTCATATTTTAAATCTGAATTTTTAGACCCGACCCGGACATGTTTTAGAGTAAGTTTGTAATTGCCAAAATCTCAAAACGTACCAATATTATATTCTAATATATTCAAAACTGTTAACAAATTTTAAAACAAACAAAATATATTTTAAATTATATTCTATACCTAATTCTCACAGATCTCTCCAATGTCTTTCTCTCTCTATTCACTCTATATTTATTATACATTAATTTTATATTAACCGCATATATTTTTTTCTCAGCCTCTCTCTCTCTCTCTTTCTCTCTCTCTCCCTCTTTCTCTCTGATCTCGTGATTACTGTGCACACGAGATCCCCTCACCTTCCTTCTCTCGTTATGCTTACCTCCCTTCTCTTTTTCTTTATTCCTTCTCTATTTATTTTTCCCCGCGACGAGAACCCATGCAACCCTAACCCTAGCTCCTCGCCCTCGCCGCCAAACTCCCAACCTCGTCACCACCACCTCCTCCTCTTCCTCCTCAACCCTTCGTCATCATCTCCTTCCTCTCCTCTCCTTCCCATCCAAACCCAGGAACTCCCTGCAGAACCGAACCCTCACCCGAGCCTCCCCTGCACCCACATCGCCTTACCGACACCCCTTTCTCCTCCTCCTCCACACCTCGTTCTTCTCTCTCCTTTCCCGACTCTCCCCTGCAAACCTGACCCAAGAAACCCAACTTCAACAATCAAGAACCCTAGCACCCACTGCCCTTGGCCGGAACCATCGCCTGAACCTTGTCGTCGATAGCCTGTCGTCGTCGTCTTGTTCCCTGCCTCGCCTCACCTCCCTTCTGAACCCAGAACACAAAACCCTAGTTTCTTCTTCTTCTTCTCTTCTCTTTTCTTTCTCTTTCTTGATCTTTTTCCGGTGATCGCCGGAAACCCATTGCCGACGTCAACCCATCACCACGACCTGTCCCCACCCCCAGTGCAAACCACAGTAAGCCTTTTCTTCTCATTCTTCTTCTTCCTCTTTCTTTTCTTCTTTTTCTTTCTTTCTTTTCTTTTCTTTTCTTTCTTTAATTCTTGATTTCTGTAGTTCGCCGGAGCCGTGACGACGCCGACGATCCAGACGACCAAGCGAACGTGCCTTGCTTGCGTGATCACCCTTGTGCGTTGTTTGGAACCGTTCCGTGTACCTTGCACGCGTCGCGGCTTTTCACCGACGTGAGACGTTCCGTACACATCCGTTTCTTGATCCGTCGAGGCAAGTTAATCTTGCTACATGCTATATAACTCATTATATACCTATTTAAATAAATATCATACCTGCATTTTAGATCATGCACCCCATGTTTAGTTTTATAACCTTTCGATGTTCCATTTGCATCCATTCATATCATTTCAGATCTAGGTCATGAAAACTTATCTTGTCACATACTATATTACAATATACTGCACCCAATGGAATATTTACATCACATATTGCTTAATTGTACATCCCACATTACCATTTTACAGTTTTACTGATTACGGATACCCGTTTGCATCCATCTCATTTAAAATATATATAACTGCATCCATAGATCACATTAATACATAACACTGTAATATTAACACCCCATGTTTAATAAAGCGCATCCTAATTATTATTGGAACTATAAATGTAACCCTAATCGATAATTGTGCATCCATATCTTTGAATTTATATCTATTTGCATACCATATCACATTATTCCATTTTATTGTTATATTAGTACCCCATATTTGTTTTTGTGTACCCATACTTATTACAGTTTGATTATGAGCACCCACTTGATACTTGTGCACTACCTGACATGACCTGATACACTACTACTTAACACGACTTGATACATACACCACTACTTGACATGATTTGGTTCCATGTACACTACCTGACATGACCTGATGTATCACAGCCTGACTTGATACCGATCTTGTTACTAATGCCGACAATCTTGACCTGTTGTCCCTACGGACATTTCCTGTAGTCAATTCAGACAAACCTGTACTTGCTTGATCCTGTGTTGGCATTAGCTCCAGATTTATCAACACCTGACTTGAACACATAACTTGGGGGTATGAGGAAATCAATGATGAAACCTGACTTGTAACTCAACAGTTCGATGCCTTTACTGATCAGTCTTACGGGCTAGGCCAGCCCCGGAATGATGCTGCTGACATCATTCGTCTTTACATACTACCTTTTACTGCCTAGCGGCACGTCTCGGATTCAGCCCGAGAGTTTTGACCGTGGTCCCGGACACGCATGGGATACTATTGAGTTACATCGATGATTTATCAAATTGATTTCAAAGACTTGAGAGTAGTTAACCCAGTAGACCAGTTTAGATTACTCACTGCACATCACCTGTGCCTTACCCTTCACTGTCCTTATTTATGTTACTGTTATACCTGTTTTACCATTCATACTCATACCTGCATGACTTGCTACTCCTTGATGTACTATTGCTTGATATTATGACGCACCGACGTCTGGGTTTTGCATGGCCCAGATTCTTTACCTTTGCTGCAGGCCGAGTAGGAGCATTTCAGTGAACAGGCCGAGCAGTGAGGACCTGTTATTAGTTTATTTTACTTTCTTTTCAGCATTTTCATTCCTGATGTGAACCCGCATTATGGGACGTACATTCCAGTTTATTATTGTATTGGATCTTTTACCTTCCGCATTATTTTATTCTTGACTCGTTATTCTGGCTCATGGACATGTATTAGATAGTTATTATTATTGTTCTTGATATCTCTACAGCCGTAATGTGACTGTGGGGGGATATTTCCTATCCACAGGTAGCATGGTTGGCTCTGTCACGTGCCTATCTTAGCGTACTCTGGGAAGCGGGGCGTGGCATTCATACTCAGCCTCATTATTTGTCCTCGGCTCTATTAAGGAAAAGGCGAAACACATTATCCCCCCTTGCGGAGTCACGAAGATGAGGCCTACCCCGGCTTTGATTATGGGGGTGCTTTGCTTTCGCTTCTTCAAATAAGATGTTCCGTCGAAGTAGAGTTCCCGTTGATCATTATTTTCCTCCTTCTTCCCTTCGATTGTGTCGAACGCGTGTTCGTCTGGCAATTCACAATTTAAGGGAGAGTCGGCTGGTATTGGATGCTCAGCGAGAAAATTGGCAATGGCCTGGCCTTTCACTGCCTTGAAGGGTCGATACGTTATCGAGAACTCTATTAAAATGAGGGCCCATTTGGCAAGCCTTCCTGTTAGTATGGCTCTTGACATTAAATATTTGAGAGGATCCACTTTTGATATGAGATGGACCTCATGTGCCAAGGCATAATGTCGAAGCTTCGTGATCGCAAAGATCAATGCCAGACAATGCTTTTCAATGGGGGAGTAGTTGTTTTCTACCCCCAGGAGAACTCGACTCAAACAGTAGAGAGCTATCTCCTTTCCCTGGTCGTTCTCCTGTGCCCATAGCGCGCCTAAAGAACCTTCAAGGACTGTTGTGTACAGGATGGGAGGCTTTCCCTTGACCGGAGCAGTCAGTACTGGCGGGTTCTGTAGATATTTCTTGATTTCGTCCAGTGCACTTTGGCATTTATGATCTCAGACGAATAGGGTCCCCTTCTTCATTAGATGGCTGTAAGGGCGGCATTTTCCGGAGAGGTTGGCTATGAACCGCCGGATATATGCGAGCTTTCCTTGGAGAGACTGCAGTTGTTTGAGAGTTCTTGGTGCGGGCATTTCCATAATCGCCTTGATCTTTGATGGGTCTATTTCTATGCCTCGGTGTCGTATGATGAATCCCAGGAATTTGCCTGAGGAGACTCCAAATGCGCATTTTAGAGGATTCATCTTTAGACTGTACTTCCGAAGACGCTGAAACACTATGTTCAGATGTTCCCGGTGCTCCTCGCACGATTTGTTTTTCACCACAAGGTCATCAATAGGGCATTCGACAATCTTATGTATGAGGTCATCGAAGGTCTTCGTCATGGCCCTTTGGTAGGTAGCTCCTGCGTTCTTTAAGCCAAAGGGCATCACCTTATAGCAAAATATGCCTAGTGGAGTCTGGAAGGCGGTGTGCTTTTGGTCTTCAGGATGCATTTTTATTTGATTGTAGCCTGAAGATCCATCCATGAAGGAGAAGACCTCATGAGTGGACGTGTTATCAATCATCAGTTCGGTAACAGGTACTGGGAAGTCATTCTTCAAACAAGCTTTATTGAGATCCTGAAAGTCTACGCAGATGCGCACTGTTCCATTTTTCTTCATCACTGGAACAATGTTGGTAATCCAGTAGGGATATTGAACTTCTTGGATGAAGCCAGATTAAATTAGTTTCTTGACTTCGGCATTGATACTCATCTCAAGTTCGAGCCGCATTCTCCTTAGCGCTTGCTTGAATGGCTTGACGTCTGGCGATATCGCCAGTTTATGCACCGCTATTTTTGGATCTAGTCCTGGCATCTTGGAATAATTCCATACGAAACAATATTTATATTGTATAAGCATGTCCTTTAGTGTGGCCACCTGCTATTTAGACAGCAGCTCACTGACGAACGTTGGCCTTGGATCGTTTTCCGTGCTCAAGTTAATATTCCTTAGATTGTTCGCCGTGGTGTGTATCCCATCCTCCAGCTTTTTGGCGCTGGTAGAAATTCTGAGATCATCCCGTCCCCATTCTCATTTGCGAAGCACTGGGAGAGGTCGTCCATATTCTCGTGCTCTCCCTCCTCTGAGAGTGTGATCATGTGGCAGGTACGAGTTCGTTTCCAAGACCGATGTTGATCTGGTTCTACTCTCGCGATATAGGTTGCTTTTAGCTCATGCTTTCATGGTGGGGTTACCCTCCAGCTATCGGATAGAGCAAATATGCCTTGTTGGTACTGGTCTTTGACCCAGTTTTTGAAGATGAAGCAGTCCTCAAGGGGATGTCCTATTGCTCGATGGTAAGAGCAATAATCCAGGTGATGGACCTCATTTACTTGTTCGGGGTACCGAGGCTCCGGGAGCGTCATCATTTGATGCTTCATGACAAGGTTGAATATTTTCCTTGTCTTGTCTTGAGGGAAGGAGAATTCCCGACCCATCTTCTTCATCAGCAATGGATTCCAGCTGACTTTTCCTCGATCGCGTGGCTTCTTGGATCCGCTTCGCTGTTTTCGAATGTCATTCTCATCCTTCACCTTGTTGTTGCCTCTATGTCGGGATTTTTCCATACCACGAGAGCGCACAACGGGCTGAGGGTGAAGGGCATCGTAGTCTTCTCTTTCCGTAGACTGCTGAGTGAGATGTTGCGTCCTGGCTTTCTCGTAAATGGCCATTTTGCGGCTGTGGTTATCCCGGACCTTTTGACCTGCTTCCCTTATTAGCGTAGCAACCTGCTCTTCAAACGACGGACTTGATGTTCTTATGGCGGGATCTCACTCTGATTCAATGTTATGACCATTTGGAAAAACATTCCTTTCTTTACCGAAGCCATTTATGACGCGGCAATTGTGGAATCGCTCTCGTTTATTTGACCAAACGTATCCAAGCCCAATCATCTCCATTCTCCCGTTGGGCAATTTCGCTGAGTCCCGGGGACGTCCCAAATCTTTTTGTAGTACTGAGCTTGTTGAGCGGTTTGTTTGAAGGGTACACCTTGGCATCTTAATAGCCTTTTCAATCCTTCTGTGTAATATCTGGGTAGACGGATTGGTTGAAGCCTGTCAAGCACAAGTTCAGCACCATACCAGACTTATTTTTCCACTCTGGTCTCCGTAGACTAATAGAAAAGGATCGCCTTTTCATCTCTTCATCTAGGAGGGACGTAGAAGGTCTGCAGCTCTTGTACACTGTATGCATTGAGCGCATCAAGTTCTTTATAATGCTGTGGCGGGACCATAGTAATTTGTAAACTCTGATCAGCTCCGGTGAAGGTCTATATTGACGGGTGAACGGAGAACACTGCGTTGACTTCGTCTTCAGAGTCACTGCCAAAGACCAAAATAGGAGTAGATGGTCCTGGCCTGTTGCCTTGGGGTTGCCCCGAGTAGACTATTTCTTCATCTTCCTCGGTATCGCTCCTAAAGACCGAGATGGTGGCGACGGTTTTTTGTTTATTCTCCGTCTTATGACATCTTTCCATGTCTTCGAAATCTGGTAGGAAGTACTTTGCATCTTTATATTTGCGGACTTCATTTACGGAGAACGGGTTTAGCTCCCCCGTAACGGTGTACTCGAAGCTGTCTTTGAAATACTTCATACACTGATGTTGTGTAGAAGGGATGACGTTGTACTCATATAACCAAGGCCGTCCGAGCAGAGTGTTGTAGCAATTCTAGGCGTCAATAACATGAAATTTGATGTTAGTGACGAGAAACCCAAACCGTAATGTTAATATCACGGACCCCAGCGTCCGCGATGACTACGAGTCAAAGCCGGAGATGGTTATTTTTTCCCGGTCCAGGTGCTGAACGTTCATGCAAATCTCCTTCAGCACCTTCATGTTGAGAAGGTTGACGGAGGACCCATTATCGACCAGGATCTTCCCTATCTTAATGTCGTGGCAGTTCCCGGTGACATATAGAGGACGGTTGTGTTCGCACGTTCCGAGGAGGAGATCTTCATCGCCGAATATGATATCAGCTGTATGATTCTCTGCCAGCTCGTCCTTCATCTTTTCTTCTGCAAAGAAAGCTTGTAACTGATCAGGTTCTTGCAGTGCCATGATCAGAGAATCTCATGCCTCTTTGGACAGGAAGAGAGCATCCAGTATGCTTAGTTGTGAGGGTATCTTCCTCAGATGTTCCAGGATATTGTAATCCACCTTGTTTTTCTTAGGCGGGTCCTTGGCTGCGAGCTCTTTGACGACTCTATCATCGAGGGCAATTTCTTCAGGGACTTTTTCCTTCCCCTTGTCTCTTTTGTTCGAACCTTTGTTCGTAGGCCTGAGGTTCTTTTCAGGCAACGTACGGTTACGCAGCTGAATGTAGCCGCAGTTCTTCTCCTCTTCTTCTTTTCCAGAGGTAGATTCTTTGAAGAGAGGGCTGAAGATTATTTCTTCCTCAGAATTGCTCCCGAATGTAAGAACTTGAGATTTTCATTTTTCGAACTGGTATCAATCATATGAGAGTTTCCAGTCGTTCCTTCATGCTCGTCTGTCGTGCTTCTTTATTGTCGACGGGTTTCTGCTTCATCCGCTTGAAGTGTTGCTGGTGAACAACGTATCCTTGCCACCACTTCTTGAAGGCATTGCACTCTTCGGTGGGGTGTGTGACCATCCGATGGTATAAGTAGTAGTTCAGATATACATCCGCTTCGTCGAGGCACGTACTCCCGGGAGTGTTTTCCATGAGAGAGAGAAACTTCATTCCCATTAACAAAGCTTTGGCAAACCGCTTCTCTACTTTGATCCTACTATTGTTTGTAGCAGGTATGCTTTGGCTCGGTTGGAGTACTTTACGAATCATCCTTACCGCTGCTTCTTCAGCCCGACGCCGACGCTTGGCCTTTTCGTATATGGCCGTTTCACGTTCTCGGTCAGCTTTGCTCTTTTAAAGGGATTCATTTAGCAGCCTGTTAATTGGGTCTTCTGGCAGCTCCGGGGATTTTGACACCGATCATGCCCTCAGTTCCTCTACGCTGCTTTCTGACGCCGAGGGAGTTTCTCCGTCATTTAATGACGAATGAGAAACCATGTGGCAACTTGCCACATAATTTTCGGTTTCTCCCGACGAGTCATTTCCCTCATCATCATCACTATCTCCATTCTCAAGTATATGGTTGAGAAACTCTTTGAGTTTGACTGGGGTCCGCGCCTTCTGGTTGTATTCCTCCAGCGCGTCGATATATTTTTGCAGGTCCGTGCGCTTATCGTCAGGCTGCGCGGGCTTCTTGGTCTTCTTCTTCTTCCTCGAAGACTTTGAAGGCTTGGCCTCACCATTAGTTTTCGGTTTTGGGCGCGGCTTAAGCATCCCCTCAATGATCTCAGGCTCCAGTGGGCTTTTCCATTTGATCGCCGGACATGCTTGAAAATCCTTCAGCATTCTTTTAGTTTTAGCTGAAAGGACCACTTCCCAAGGAGCTTCTTCTACAAATGAGCATGATGCCCCTGGCGTGTCTACTTTTTTAGTAGTGTGCCTTTCTGGCGGGTTCACCCTCCAGTTTTCGGACAGCGCAAATTTCCCTTGACGGTACTGGTCCTCGACTCTGTTTTTGAAGACGTAGCAATCCTTAATTGTGTGTCCCATTACTCTATGGTAGGAGCAGTAGTTGGGACTGTTGACATCACCGGGATGCAGTGGGCGTCTTGGATCCGGCAGCGTGATGAGTTTGTTACGCACTGCTAGCTCGAACAGTCTCCTCGTTTTATCACGGGGAAACGAGTAAACTCGTCCTAGTTTCTCTTCCAGGGATTGGCATAGGCGCACGCTGTTTTGGCGAGCAACCGGTTTCGGGACACTCGGTTGTTGTTGAGTGTTGGCAACAAAGGCCGCTTTCCCTTTACCCTTTGTATTCCAAGGATCAGTTTTTGAAGAGGACGGCCCATGGCCCATCTGGTCCATTTGAGCCAGGTTGTCGATCAAGCCCTAGAAGGTGGTCGGCTTGAAGAACATCATAAACTGGGATACAATCGCTTGAAGATCGAGGGTCCCTATGAACATGCCCACGGCAGAAGCTTCTTCTATGCGTTGTTCGCATTTTGATCATAGGTTCCGCCATCGGATTGCGTATTGAACCCAGGTCTCTCCTGGCTTCACCCTGGCATTGATTAATGTCGTGATCGGGGTGCGCTCGCTTGCGCTGGCGAACCGCTGTGTGAATAGCAGCTCCATTTCTGTGAATGTTTTGATGAAGTCATTTGGGAGCTTCGAATACCATTCAAATGCCGTCTCTGACAAGCTGCCAACGAACTGGCGAAGCAATAATTTGTCGTCGCCTCCAGTATTTCCACACAAAGCACTGAATTGAGCAACGTGCTGATGCGGGTTGCCTATCCTCTTGTATGCGTGGAACTTAGGGATCGTATATCCCGGAGGGTACTTGATTTGATCGTACCAGCCTAGGTACGGTCGCCCGGTCTTGACGACTTAGCCAGCCGCTTCGCTTGCCAGATGAGCTCATATTTGCTGAGCTATATAGTCATTGAGGGCAGCCTTGGAGATCGTCTCCTCCGTGGCTGTCGATAAAGCTAGAAGAGAGTTTGATGTTTCCCCTCTGTCGTCCTTGATAATTATCGGCGGGTCTTCAGCCGGAGGTTCGGGCTGGATCATCATTCCAACCATATCTTGGAACAAGAGCGCCATCTGTTTTATATTAGCCGCTTATTCTGCGGCCTCCTTATCCTTTCTCTCCAGCACCCTTCGCAAGAACTCTGTATCGGTCTCCTGCTCCTGGCGTTGTTCCGATGATGCTTCCGGGCTTTCTTTGTGCCCGGTGAGTGCTGCCATTTTCATAAGCATCTCCTAGTACTTTTGTTGTTGCTCCTGAACTTTTGTCAATGATCGAGTTTGCGGTCGATGACTCACGGAAGCATGGCTATCCTCTTTCCCGGAAGCCATGTAGACGGTGTGCACAATCATGCCCCCAAACTTGGGGCATTTGGATCCATCACCTTTGGGATTTACCGCCGGTGGTGGTAGATTCTTTGGCCTTCTCTCTTTGTGAGAAGTCAAAGTTGAAGGAGCTATTGTAACAGGCGCCTTCGTAGAAGAAGTCCCTCGCTGCATGGTGGAGGGATGGTCATCCTCTTGCCGAGCCTTTGTTTTCTTCAGTCGGCGAGAGTGGTCTTTATTGATCAAAGAATCTTGGACCTTCCGCCAGACCCTGTGGACTTAGGAGGACAGCCGCTGAGGGGGCTACTCCAGCTTTGCCTGTATCATGTTTTCAATAGGTGGAGGATATTTCTTCAGCACCGCGGTCGAAGAGTTCTTTCGCACCCTCCTAAGCAGATCAAAATTGTTCCCGGTTGGAACAACAGCGTCAACTTCCACCATTGGAGCTGGTGGTGTAAGTCCAGAGGGTGAGTTGCCCCCAGCTCTTCTCACTATGCGCCAGTGGCGACGTCGAGCATGCCTTGCAGATGGGATTGTCTCGGTTGTGGGAGTGGCTTCGTCATGCCCCCTGCTATGATGAAGGGCTACTGCTGGTGCCAACCTGTTGAAGACCGATGTCTGTTGAGAGGGGACGGCCAATCTTTCGAAAGCCGACTTTCTGGTAGAGGAAGCTTTTTTGATGACTTGGCCCGTAGCAGGAGTTGGAACAGCCAACCTTGCGAAGACCGATCCTTTAGTAGGGGAATCCCCTTTGACGACTTCACCCGCCGGAGCTGAAACGGCTATCCGTTTTGAGATAACCCCTTCGGGTATTGCGAGCCTCTTTACGGGCCCACTTAAGCTTTGGTTCAGCTCGTTGAAGACTGAGGTGGCAGACTTGGACGACCCGTTGAGAGGGGCCGTAGTGGTTGCAAGTCGATCAAAGACCGACTTTTTTAGAGCTTCCCATTGCGGCACTGAGGCGTTGAAGCTTGCTGGCGGGAGTATGGTCCCGAAGAACAATCCAGTGGGGGCCTGAGTCATCTGTTCCACTGGCATTGAAAAGATTAGGCCGTATTTGGCCCGTATGTCACTCCTCCAGTGGGGACGGAGCGGGAGTTGCTGTTGCAGGTACACTTGGAAGCCATTGATCTTCTTTTCTCTGCACAGGAGCAAGACACCAAATCTTAGTACCTCGAATCCAGGGGCAACCATAGTAAACCGCGATTTATTCACGAACACGACATACGAAGTGTGGAATGGAAAGAGGAAAAGGTCCCACCGGGCGTGCCAGGATATGTTTACCGCCGAAACCAGAGACGGGTTGCGTAGGTCATCTTGCCTGAATTTAGGGGCAGATGCTATTTGGGTTTATCCCTCCACCTCTCCGAAGATGCCAAGTTGATTTATGGCACCGTGTATCGGAGGTTTGGACGGATGCGGCCGTTGTAGTAGACTTCCTCAGATTCTCCCTCGTTTGTGAGGGGTTTTTGATTGTGGGGACGCTCTTCCCTGCAGGCGCAAGCCCCTGCAGTTAATTATGTTACCGTATCGCGATAACCACTTTCTCCTGCTCCAGCAGTTCACTTCGTGTCATGTTTGTTTGTTTTATCTTTGGTTTCCCGTGGATTGTATATGGAGACTAATTTATGTTGTCCCCCGTAAGGCGTGGATTAGTCCAAATTCGTATATCTTAGATTTGGATTTGGGTTGATTTAAGGATCGTTGATCTGCTTTGAGATCAAGATTGACTTAAATGCATGTGAGCATTTGGGGGCTCGATTGGTTTTTTGTTAAGGATACGTTAGTCCAATTTGAGACTTATCTACTTAATAGGGTGTTAGGATCATTTTTTTTCAGATCCAACAAGAGAGCGTTTGGGCTCTGTTGTTTTAGTTTAAGGATGTTTCGGTCCCTTATCGCCGTTTTGGAGGCGAAATTGTAGTTTGAGGACATTTTGATCTGTAGATCACCATTTTTAAGGTGAAAGTTTAGTTTAAGGATGTTACGGTCTGTTGTCACCATCTTGGAGACAACGTTTGAGGACATTTCGGTCTGTAGATCACCATTTTTGAGGTGGGGTTTTAGTTTAAGGACGTTACGGTCCGTTGTCGCCGTTTTGAGGACACCGTTTAGTTTGAGGACGTTTCGGTTTGAAGATCACCATTTTTAGGCGAGGTTTTAGTTTAAGGACGTTACGGTCCGTAGATCACCTTGCGCACATGTGTATTTGTTATGTTCGGGATAAGCAACGATGATATGGGACACATTCAATTTGGGATGTGGTTTGATCTAGGATGTGCACGTCAGTTTGGGAAGTGCACCAAAAAGAAGTTGGCTGTTGGGACCCACCACCTCTCTGAAGATGTTGAGGAATTACAACGGCATGTATCAGAGGTGTAGAGAGATGTACCCTTGAACCAATTTCCCTATTTGAGGAATAAAAGGAGTTGGTGGTTAACCCAGAAATTATTAGTCGTATTTTGAGACTAAGATTTCCTCAGGGCAATGTGGGATGAATATTGTTTTGGATATCATCAATTAAGTGGTCATCAGTCATATTTGAGACTGAGATTAATTTGGGAAAACATGAGCACAGAGGCTCGGTTGATTTGGAGATCAAAGAGGGTTTGACCTCAGGAAGACTTAGCCAATTTTGAGGCTGAAGTTGATTTCCCAAACTACTAAGCACTAATATATGTTCAACACTCACGTGTTCCCACGTGAGGCTCTGAATCAGTGTTAAACACTGCACTTTGGAGGCGCTCACGTGTGGGCGCGTGAGGCGCCCCAAAGTAGGAGCTATTCTCTGGGTTCTATCCCTCCTTTTCTTTTATAAGTGCTGAGCACTTGATCATGTTCAGCACTCACGTATTCCCACGTGAGGCTCTGAATCAGTGTTAAACACTGCACTTTAGAAGCGCTCACGTGTGGGCACGTGAGGCGCCCCAAAGTGGGAGTTATTCTCTGGGTTCTATTCCCCCCTTTTTTATATAGAAGTGTTAAACACTTGATTCCTATGGTGCTCACGTGCGAGCACGTGAGGCACGTCTAGGCACTCACTTCTTAAACACGTGGGGCTCTTTCAGTGGGGATCTTTCCCTCATCCCTTTTTTTATAAGGGAGCAACGATGCTCCACTTAAGTAACCTTAGGATCTACATATCTTGAGATCGGTGATTCTACTCGTTCCTATGATCATATATCCATTTTGGATCTGTTGATTCCTTTCGTTCCTTTGATCTATCTTCATCGATACCTGCTTGAGGTTCCTGTCACCATGGCTACACGAGCTGAGAGAGCTGCTGGTAGAGATGCGGTCAGAGCGAGCTCATCACGGACGAGGACTGGCCATGATGTTTTCTGGTGACATAGGAACGTGTAGGTATAGTGTTTGTGTTGAGATCTCTCGTTTGAGGCGAGTGTTCGAATTTTCACCAGATGATCGGGCTATTGATAGAGGCCTCCAGATTGAAAGGATTGTTGATGTACAGCCTACCTCAGTGATCGCGATGTTGTCTACCATGCAGACAGATGACCCAGCTGTTGCTGAGATTGATGGGATGTCACCTCCAGAGTTTATGAACTGAAACTGCTGGAGCTTTTAGACAGAGATGTGACAGAAGATAGCTAGTCTATCTTGAGTTGAGCGACTGAGATGATTCATCTGATCTGATGCGCCGACGCAGGCTCAGTTAAGTTGAAGAATTCTGGTTTGGAGAATCTTACTCAGATCTAGGGTAAATCGATCAAGAGAGGACGTTGTTCGTTGGATGCTCCGATGTGAAATCGGTAAGTTAACCAGTTTCGGATAGAAGGACCTCACCCAGATGCATTGTGAGTTGATCGAGAACGGACGAATGAAGCGTATTCCTCTGATAAATTGGATGAGTTCCTAAAGATGTAATCGACTAGATATCTTCCACAGATTGGTGAAGATACTTGAGTTCGTAGTTTCGAGTCCTTATGAGAGACTCCGGATTGACTGTAGCCGAGAATGAATTGCAGAACGCAGCCAGCAAGACGTGATTTCGATGTGGATGATAATGAAGACAGGTGGAGCAAGAGGTTTGTGCAAGATATTAACGAGCTGTCGTTACTCCCCGTTGAGGCCAGAGGATTGATATGATGCCAGAGGCGTTGGATACGGCCAAATTCCAGAGGAAAGCCTGCTGAGGGCGCAGCCGTCCGGATGAGAAAAAGATTTAAGTAAGAGTGCTAACCTCCGTATAGTTCGGCATAGGTGAGATCGGAAGAGACCCTAAGCAGGTTCTTTCCAGGACACCGCAGCGATAAAGAATTGCACTAGGATCAATTTTATCGCGCGTATTCAGAGGGCCAGATGTCGTCACCAATGACGTGCTGCTTTATGAGTAGTAATGTTAATTGGCCAAGAGAGGATCAGTGGAGTGCCAGAGCGGAACTGTTCCGTTATCACACCCGACCGTGCTGACGAGCGGAAGGATTGTGAGATTGGTAATCCAGAGAGAAAAGAAGGACCCAGAGACTGAGGATTCCAGACCGTGAGCAGGAGGCAAGTGGATGTTCTTGCTCTGCCAGCTTTGGGTACATCGGCATTTTTCGACATTGAAGGAGATGTAGCTCAATATCATTTATTGCGATTTGTGTTTCGTGATCCGAGTATCACACTTTTGTCGCTTGGACTTTGAGTTTCGATGATTAGGTTTCCTGATATTTGCTTTCGTGCACCATAGCTGCACCTACTAGATATTTTCATTTATGCACAGTTATTGCACTTGATTTATGTTTTATACACCGTTACATCGGTTTGCGATTTGTGCAGATATGTTGCACTTTATATTGATTTTGTTCCTTGGCTGCACGTATTTATGATTCCGTGGATTTTGATACTGTCGATTTGATTTTATGCTTGTTGTATACACTTGACTTGATTTATGCACTCGGTATAGCTCACATGTGCTTGCAGTGTATTTTTACGTGTTTTGTGCACGCAGTTGCACACGTTTGTGATTTTATACACCTTGGTACGTTCGGTGTGTTTTTTTTGTGCGCATTTGAGATATTGATGGGTTTTCGAGCACCTAGTGCACCAGATTTATACTCCGTGCATTTGTTGCACCAGAGTTATACTTCGTACATTTGTTGCACCAGATTTATACTTCGTGCATTTGTTTCACAAGATTTATATTTTCGTGCATGACTGCACTTGACGTTCTTTATCGTGCACGCTACTGCACTAGATGTTTTATACAGACCTGACGCATTTGATTTAGATTTTTACGCACACTGGGCGCATGAGATGTGGTTTTGTGCACACCATGTTGATTAGGATGAAAACTTGTATTTACCGCAATCAGAAACGGCGTCGCTTTGCAGCTAGCCGGTGAGTACGGGTCGATCCACAGAGATGGGTAGATTTCTTATTGTGTCATTACGAGTTGATTCCAATTATTGTTTGGATTGATTTAATATAAAATACTAGATCTATCACTAAACTAAATTAATCTAAATTAAAGTCTTGCTAGGGTTAGATTTAGGGGAAGTTTGGAGATTAAAGGTTTCCTTACCGCTTTCATTGCCCTATTTTAGATCTATTAGATGTTACGGTAATTATCAATAAAGTGGATCCGAATCTTTTGGGAAAATGTTTCTTCCTCTAGATTCGTATCCTTCCTTTGTTGATAATTACCCTAACCCCCCATGGAAAACACGCGCAACCGGCCCTTTATACTACGGTTCATCGTTACCTCGTGGGGTAGGATGCCGTAGGGAGCGGTTGTGCGTGCATGCATGGAGTTCTAACTCTTAGGTATGGATGGCATGAAAGGGGTGAGAGATCTCATCTCTCAAACCTTTCCCTAAGGCTAACCCTAACAAGCGAGGAGACTACTCGCTCATTAGGGGATGATAAGACATACTAATTGAAAGAATTAAAACAAAGACATAAAATAACTTACTAGGTTGACGGCTCCCTCCAAGCAATATAGAACAGATCTGAATAATACTCCCAGCAATTCTGAATTTTATTGATTGAAAAGAGGCATAGGGTTTTACAATTTTCGATTACAATTTATAAGTAAACAGGAGAATTTAGGCTTTCAGAGTCTCGCGCATGTGCAATTACAGATATGCCCACGAAAAATCCCAACCCCTGCACCGACGCACCGACACGGGCTTTAAATGGCCGCGGAACCGCGGCATTAGTGGGCTTAGGCCGCGGTTCCGCGGCCCTTTGGTGATATCAGCTCACCAAAATTCTTGAGCTGTATTCTGGGTATTTAGGCTTCTTGTTTCTTCACTACTTTTCTCTGTTAGGCTTCTTATTCTTCTCCAGATGTTTCAGTGAAAACTTGTAGCGATCTTTTAACCGTTTGCCTTGACATTTTGGATCTTGCACTGTTCTTCGTCTAGGCTTGACTAGGATCCGTCTACTTGTTGGTCAAAAGTCCCTTTTCTGTATCAACTTTCGTCTTTTTCACTGTATTTGCTCCAAGAACCTGTATCCTGTAATATGCAACAAACGCGCGTCAAGAGTACCTGTTTATTTATAAAACGGATAAGAATAGGGAGTACAACAATGCAATATTATAGTATGAACAAATACCTCCAAACTTATCTTTTGCTCGTCCTCGAGCAAACTTATTTTTTATTCACTAAAATCTCAACCGCACTTTCGCAGGGAAACGCGATTGCATTGAGCACGTGCAACAAGCCGTTAAACCTCTAGGTGTCCCTAGTAGGAGGAGTGTTGTCTCCTGAGGGTTTTCAGCGGATTACACCTACAAAATCCTATCAACTCGGCCCATTGACTTTTGTTCACCAATTAGGTTTTCTAAGAAGGAATTCTATTATCTTTTGACTCGCAAATCATCCACCCACATTCTTCACACTTCCTAATCATCTAACTTAAGATTATATATGTTATGCAGACCTACTTAGCTTTTGGCATCTCTTAAGTCTTCCTTCTAGGGTTTCATCTCTACTTAGGAATTTCTATCAACTCTACTAAAGATACAAGTTCTATCTTTCATTCCTTTCTCTCATCTAAACTCTAATCACATATCCCCACGTGTGTGTAAATATCACTCCTACACTTGGAAATTCAAATCAAGCAATCGTACTCTCGTCCATTGTCCAAAGCACTTATTAATTCGTTAATTTTGAATTTCGCTTACACATCCTTCATGCGACTGTTAATACTTCTTGAGGTACCAACAACCGATTACAAGATGCGTTAGCACTTTAAAGAGTACTTCCTAGTTTTTGCAATACCCAAGGCTTTTAGCAGTGACTCCCAAACCAGTTAGTCTAAGGCACTAGGTGATGAAACACCCTTGCTAAAGATTTTTCTTTTTTTACAGCCTTAAGTAATCATAAAAACCAGTGTCCATTTTTTTATCCACTCTTTTTTTTTTCATTGTACTAAGGACTTTTAGACAAGAGCATTTCAAGGTCTCTTCTACTATTCCAAGTTTCAAGGTGCGTGATTGTGCAAGTTGTAGGGTATACATTTTCAGAATCTAGACTTAAGCTAGGAACTATTTTTCAAACTTATACTCTAATAAGAACATCAATACTCTTCCCTTGTTTCGACTTAGTACAAGAATTGAACCCAAAATTTGCCTATTTTTAAATAAACTACAAGGCATATACTTTCTACGGTTAAACTTTAAGGAATGTTATTTTTAGGGTTTTTAATTCACTAAGTCTAAGATCTAGTTGTTCCTATCTAGTTAACCTATATGTCAAACTCTAGTCAAATAAGGCCAAAATTGAATACAATTATTTTTATAATTTTTCAAAATTTTCAATTTTTATGGGTTTTCAAATAAATATGCAAATGCAAAAATATGTACAAATGAATGCGAAGGAAGAAAACGTACCGAGCATACCCCCAAACTTGAACTTGACAGTGTCCTCACTGTCATTCTAAACCAAGAGGGTCAAAATACCGGCACTTCCCTGTTTATTTATTTATATTTTTTATTGTTAAGAAAAACAAATATATACAGAAAGGCCTTCCCCCAAACTTCATTTAAACTATGTTAGATATTACTGCCAAACCTTGCATAGACCAAAGGTCAATACCAACCAGTTGAAAAATTTATCAGTAAAGAGTATTGGTTGGTGGAAGAATAAGTTGTGGCAGTCCAAAAAGAATTGGGGAAGATAGAAGTGGTGGTATGGAAGGTATGGAGGTGAATAGACAGGAGGTGGTGATGAATCAAAACGAGAATGCGATTGATCAGCAATCAGTGGAATATTGGCATTCTCGTAGCTTCTTAAAAGAAATGGGGGTGGTTCAACTTCTAAAGGAGGAAGTTGACTAACCACAATATCCCCAAGATGTTCCTGTGGGTCCTCTATTGAATTGGCATCATCCATCAATTTCATATGATATTTAATTATAAGGGAACTGATCTCCTCGATGTCCGCCATAGTCCAACCGAAAACTTGCCGCCTATCTTGTAAGACTTTCAAAATAGCGTTCTCTTGCTCGAAAGCTAGAGAGGCTGATATTATAATGGGAAAAGGCTCATTCTTACCTATGTAAGCATATTTAAGGTGAGGCGGTAAGGACATGAGTTCGAGTTTCGGAGGCGAAAGAATCATTGCGGAATTTACCTCGAACTCAAAGGACTCCAACACAGGTTCGAAATCACTGCAAACAACTGATTCGGATGGTTTGACTAACTCATTCACAAATTCAAAAGACTCATATTCGGGCTGTGAGTCGTCATCATCCGAAAAAGTGAAACATTCATAATCCATATCGGTTGTGTCAACTGTGGTAGGCTCAAGGAGGGACGCACTAGTGGCGTCAAGACTGTTTTCATCAAATAGAAATCTTTCAAGCTCGCGGTCCTCCTGCATGATTTCATGAATAGAGCAAACTTCTCGTGTACTAGTTTTAGGCATGGGGGGCAGACTTCCCATCTTATAAATATTGAACTCACTAGACATTTTTCCAAAGGATAGAGTCATGGAGCCATTGCGACAGTTTATTACAGCATTGGAAGTGGCCAAAAATGGTCGACCGAGGATCACCGGAATTTGATTTCTTGGGTTAGCAACAGGTTGTGTATCCATAACAATAAAATCAATGGGGAATATGAACTCCCCAACTTTGATAAACACATCCTCTAGCTGACCCCTTGGATGGGTGATTGATCGATCAGCCATTTGGAGAGTACAACGAGTGGGTTTCAACTCTCCAACCCCTAATTGTTCATACACAGAGTAGGGAATCAGGTTAACACTCGACCCAAGATCTAAAAGTGCTCGATTAATTTTTTTATCCCCAATTGTGATTGAAATCGTAGGACAGCCGGGGTCCTTTCGTTTTTGGGGTAAGGTTTGATGGTGGTTAATAGTATTGCTCACTGCACTAGCCACTAGCACTTTCTTGGGTACTTGAGATGCCTTTCTCTTCGAGGTGCATAAGCCCTTTAAGATTTTCGCGTATGAAGGGACTTGTTGGATAGCATCCAAGAGAGGTATATTTATGCTAACCTGTTTAAATAATTCCACAATCTTCTCCACTTGTGCAGTTGGTTTATTGGGACTCAACCTATTTGGGAATGGAGCATTTTGAAAATTCGTTGAGTCAAATGTCTGTGGAGTAGAATGTGGAGTAGGAACGGATCCCGGTGTAGATGTGTTCATGTTGTGAAAAATGGGTCCGTTCGATCTAGAAGAAGTAGAGCCATGTGAAGGGTGGAGAATAGGCTCTAAAGAAAAAGATGAAGAAGATAGTGAAGAAAATGAAGAAGGGGAAGATGACGATGGAGAAAAAGAAGAAGAAGAAGAAGACGAAGAACCACCAGCGGGGATGTCATCACTAGTATCCACATTATTTTGCAACACTCTTCCGGATCTCAACGTGGTCACCGCATTTACATTGTGATTGTGATATGCGTTTTGTGTGTGACCGGGATTTGGCAATGGTTGAGATGGAAGCTTTCCCTTTTCTCTCTCGCTCAATGCAGCAGTTAATTGTGCAATTTGTGCCTCAATAGATTTGATACTTTGATCGTGTGAAGCATTGTTATTCATCAAAGACTGAACATAATTTTCAAATCTTGCTGCTGATTCAGTAGATTGCTTGAGAAATGCATCTAGACTTTTTTCTAGCGAGATAACCTTATCATCATTTGGTTGAACAAAATTGTTCGTTTGATTTGTATAAGGTTGTTGTTGGAAAGGTTGCTGGTTTTGAGTTTGTGAAGGTGCTTGTTGTTGTTGTGGAGGAAGTCTTTGAAAATTGTTATTCCCTTGGAACTGTTGATTTGGGTGACTCCTCCACCCCTGATTGTATGTCGAAGAGTATGAATCGTTTCTTTGTCGTTGCTGAAATGCAGCATTGACTTGATCCTGTCCTCGAATAGGTGCATTATAAGGACACTCTTCGGTTAGATGCGATGGATTCGAACAACAAGCACAAACAGTTCGTGTGGGTAAAGCAGGGGCAGGAGAAGACGATAAGATTTTGGTCTCAATGGCTTCTAGCTTTTTCATAAGTGAGGCCATCTCGGCCTTCATAGCAATCGACATATCTACTTGATGTATGCCTGCCCTAGATTGACCATTAGAAGGTGATGTGGTCTTGGTACTCTCCCACTGAATTGTTTGCTCACTAAGATCCTCAAGAAACTGCCAAGCTTCGTCGCTAGACTTGGAGAGAAAATGACCTTGACATATGGTTTCTAGCAACTGCTTCGTTGCCGAGTTCAATCCCTCGTATAATGTTTGGCAAAGTTGCCAACTTTCGATCCCATGATGAGGGCATTGAACAAGTAGGTCTTTAAATCTCTCGAAGCACTTCCAAAATGGTTCGGAAGAAAGCTGTGAAAATTGTATAATCTCGTTGCGGATTCTAGCAGTTTTGTGATGAGGATAGAACTTTTTGAGAAAAGCTCTCACAAACTCATCCCAATTTCTAATGGAATGTGATGCGGTGCTATATAGCCACTTCTCGGCTAGGTCACATAAGGTGAAAGGAATGACCCTTAGCCTTATAGCGTCATCACTTAATTGGGTCGTTTTCATCATAGCGTAAACGTTTTGGAATTTATTAATAAAGATATATGCATCTTCGGATTCCAAACCATGAAATTTTGGCAGCATATTGATGAAATGTGGTTTTATTTCAAAGTTGTCCCCATTTGCCGGTGGGGGTGAAAGACATGTAGGTAAAGAAGTGCGGACGGGGTAGAAGAGATCCTGGAGCGCAACTCGTGCGGGCGCTACAACAGGCGGAAGATTCGGGTTATTCGCACCTAACGGAGGTGGAATCATTCCCGTCGGTAAGGTATCGTTGGGGTCGTGTCCCGACATACCTTCGAAAGAAGAATTTGAAGGTGGAGGTAAGGAAATGGACGGAATGACGAAGGGTTCGTCGAAGGGTTCGTCGGTAGGTACCAACGAAACACGGACTAATCGGGCGTTAGTATCCCTAGTCCAAAATGACATACACTAAAAGGGGTAATGTAGTCAGAAAAAAGAAAGACAGAATGTGGGGGTAAGATAACGTCAATGGAGGGAAGTGATGGAAGTGAGTTGCAAGGTTTCTTAGCGACAAGTTGCAAGTTTTGAAAAGATTTTTCTCTTTTTCTTCTTTTATTTATGTGAGAGTTTTGCAAAAAGGTTTTTGGAAAGGGACTCGTGACACAAATGTATCAACCACACATGCACAATCAGGCCTAAATCTAGGGTCACCTAGGTCTGCTAGACAGCTCCTAACTAGGGCTAGAAATAGGACCTCAAACCGCCTCTTCACCGACAAGTACGGCCAGGTAAGTGGGAAGGAACCACCACTACTGTGGGCCTAATTAATAACCACTAGCCTAGACACCGCAATGTCAGTTAGGATAAACGGTCGATGCCTATACTAGTCCTTTTCCTATTGAGCTTGATGTCCTTAGGTCTGAGTCTAATATTTTTTTTAATTAATTGTGGTCAATGCACATGCTTTAGGTGTTTTCTGGGGTCCTGGGAAGGGTGATGAAATCCCCACCCAATCTGAGTTTGGTCAATTAGCCTCTTAGAGTCCGATTAAATTATGAAAAACAATATAATTCACTTGCAATCAATTTTTTAGCGCGGCGCAAAGAAACCTGCAGAAAATCTGTTATTTAGAAGGGGAGAGAAGATTTTTAGCGCAAAGAAATCCTGCAGAAAATTTTCACAGTGGATATATTGTAGGTTGCAGAGGGGAGAAGGAGAGATCAAACCATATAAAATTGATACGCTGACGTGGCCAAGGCGCGGCGGAACCGCGGTGTGGGGCCTCCTTATGCGGCGGAAACGCGGCAGGATGAGGAGAACAGTGGCTCAAAAAATTTGTGTGGCTCTGTTGTGATCTTTCCCTTCTGTTCTGATATGATTTATTTTCTTTTGCCCTATGTGAATTTCCAGATCCGCGATTCTTCGCTGTTCCTGCAAGATTCAAACAATAAACCCTTCAAACAGATCAAAATTGATAAAATTCATTTTTTTATTTTCAGATTTTTATAATTTTTTTTTTTATAAAATTTTATCAACCCGAAATTACACAGAAAGAAATTTTATGCCATTCCCCGGCAACGGCGCCATTTGATTAGTATGAAAACTTGTATTTACCGCAATCAGAAACGGCGTCGCTTTGCAGCTAGCCGGTGAGTACGGGTCGATCCACGGAGATGGGTAGATTTCTTATTGTGTCATTACGAGTTGATTCCAATTATTGTTTGGATTGATTTAATCTAAAATACTAGATCTATCACTAAACTAAATTAATCTAAATTAAAGTCTTGCTAGGGTTAGGTTTAGGGGAAGTTTGGAGATTAAAGGTTTCCTTACCGCTTTCATTGCCCTATTTTAGATCTATTAGATGTTACGGTAATTATCAATAAAGTGGATCCGAATCTTTTGGGAAGATGTTTCTTCCTCTAGATTCGTATCCTTCCTTTATTGATAATTACCCTAACCCCCATGGAAAACACGCGCAACCGGCCCTTTATACTACGGTTCATCGTTACCTCGTGGGGTAGGATGCCGTAGGGAGCGGTTGTGCGTGCATGCATGGAGTTCTAACTCTTAGGTATGGATGGCATGAAAGGGGTGAGAGATCTCATCTCTCAAACCTTTCCCTAAGGCTAACCCTAACAAGCGAGGAGACTACTCGCTCATTAGGGGATGATAAGACATACTAATTGAAAGAATTAAAACAAAGACATAAAATAACTTACTAGGTTGACGGCTCCCTCCAAGCAATATAGAACAGATCTGAATAATACTCCCAGCAATTCTGAATTTTATTGATTGAAAAGAGGCATAGGGTTTTACAATTTTCGATTACAATTTATAAGTAAACAGGAGAATTTAGGGTTTCAGAGTCTCGCGCATGTGCAATTACAGATATGCCCACGAAAAATCCCAACCCCTGCACCGACGCACCGACACGGGAAAATTGCACCGACACGGGCTTTAAATGGCCGCGGAACCGCGGCATTAGTGGGCTTAGGCCGCGGTTCCGCGGCCCTTTGGTGAGATCAGCTCACCAAAATTCTTGAGCTGTATTCTGGGTATTTGGGCTTCTTGTTTCTTCACTACTTTTCTCTGTTAGGCTTCTTATTCTTCTCCAGATGTTTCAGTGAAAACTTGTAGCGATCTTTTAACCGTTTGCCTTGACATTTTGGATCTTGCACTGTTCTTCGTCTAGGCTTGACTAGGATCCGTCTACTTGTTGGTCAAAAGTCCCTTTTCTGTATCAACTTTCGTCTTTTTCACTGTATTTGCTCCAAGAACCTATATCCTGTAATATGTAACAAACGTGCGTCAAGAGTACCTGTTTATTTATAAAACGGATAAGAATAGGGAGTACAACAATGCAATATTATAGTATGAACACATGTGCACTTGATTGAGATTTTATTCATGCATGATTGTTGCGCTTGATTTAGATCTTCGTGCACTCTAGATGCACTTGATATTGTTGTCGTGCACACCTTATTGCACTTGACAGATATTTTCGTGCACACCCGCTGCACTTAGTTTTTGATTTTGTGCACATTCATGGCACTTGTATTGGACTTGGATTTCCGTATGCACCAGACGCACGTGATATTGGATACGCCTTTTGAGACTGATTTATTTCTGAGCATCATATTTTCATGATGGGTACTATATTATGTAGCAGCCGAGCAGGACTAGTTTGAGGACAGTTCCTGAGTACTTTTGCATGCATAAAAGTTTACCAAGAGGTTTTCAAAAAGGAGCTATAGTCTCGCTATTTCCTACATGTCCACGAGTAACACGAAATTTTACAAGGAGAACCTTTTGGGATATTTCAAAAAGGGCGGAACGTATATTTTGAGCAAAACATCTATGAAAATATAATTACTACTTTACAAATGATCGTCTGCCATTTGTACCGTGAGTTATGCATTGCGCGGCGATTCGGAAATGATTTTGCATGTGTTTTACTCAGTTTTTAGAGGATTTTACGAGGATGCGTACTATATAAGTATTATGCTTTTGATTATAGTATATTTTAGACTGGCATTGGATTTCGAGATTTGCATCTCCTTTATAACTCCTATGATTGCGTGATGCTTGATGGAGTTTCGATTTTGAGTTTTGCACTCGTTTTCATACGCACACGATGCGTTGAGATGTATTTGAGTATTACATGATTTCGGAGCCCCGTAATTTAAACTGATTATTGAAATGTTTTAGTATTTAGGGGTTTAAATTTAAATTCGGGGACCGAATTTATTTAAGAGGGAAAGATTGTAGTAGTTCAAAAAGATAAAATATTATTTTTGGAATTTAAATATTAAAATAATATATTTCACAAAAACTATTCGATTTGCGAATTGGGGTTTTCGTAAAATGGTATAATTAAATACCAATATTTGGAAAAATAATTGGAGATTTATATTGTATTATTTATTAAAAAGGTATTATTGGATTTGGGCATTTTATAATTTATTATATGCAGGTTTAAATTAAACTTGATTAGTGCACTACTAATCATGATTAAGCCAAATCCGTATTTTTTTAATAACCATGGTTAGTGCACCATGACATGTTGCATTTTGATTACATATTGATTTCATTTGTATTTATGTTGGTTTTAAATAAGTGAGGGATAAAGAGAAAAAGAGAAAAGAAAAGAAATGAGAACACATGATTGATGAGAGAGGGGGGGACAAGTTATGACAAGTGAGGCATGGGCGAGAGAGAGAGAGAGAGAGAGAGAGAGAGAGATAGAGGATGGCATGCTACACCCTTGACCCTTTCTTCATTCCTTTCCCTCATCATTTTATTTCCTCAACTCCTCCATCTTCATCTCCTTCACCTCCTTCCTCTACCTACTCTACCTCCATGAATCATCCCCAAATCATCATCAAAACCCCATACTCCCTTCATTATAAATGATCCCCACCTCATCCTACACTCCATAGTGGAACCAAGTTTGGATTTTTAGCAACTTGCACCATCTTGGAAATTTCTTCAGTTGCTTCAAGAGGTATAAATTCCACTTCTCATCTTGTAATTAGTTTCTTAATCTTCTAGTTTAGTTTAGAACTCGTTTTAGTGTACTTTGTGATCTTAGAATTTTTCCAAGTTGATGTTTAGTGGGAGATTTGACTTGTAAAAGGCTATTGAGGTGTGATCAGTATTTACAAACCCTTAGTGATGATTTTACTGGCCAAGACTAGAGACTAGAAACCAAACCACGAACTTAGAATTTCCCGACATCGATTATTCGACAGATTGTGATGGTATTTTAAAATCTGGGATGACCCGAGAGACCCATAAATTAAGTTCCTATGGCAGAGAGACGTGCAAGCCATCTAGAATTTTCCCTAGAAACCCGAGCCCCTCCCCTTCAATCTTGGCCGCAGATTAATCCCCCCAGGCCGCAATTTGCGACCTGGTCAGGGTGAAATTGGGTGGATTTTGGTGAGTGGGTCCCTTATGCGATATCTAGAGCAACCCTATATGCAAAATCTCCTAGTTTGACTGAGGGTAGAATCTGGGAGCGATTTCCTTAGTTGTTAATTTCATGTTTTCCGATTTCTGAACTTGGGTTTTGGAATTTAATATTGTATTTCATCGTTGGACGTTTGTACATCAACGACGAAGGTTATTTGGTCGTTTTTTCATACGTAGGCTATAGGTTCTAACCTATGAGCACACCATGTGCCGTATCGGTTTTCCGGACTTGGTTTTAATTGCATTTTGATGTGTTTTGATTGTATGTACCTTTATGTGGACTTCCAAGACGACAAAGCACATCGACTTCGGATAAGCAAGGAGTTTAGCAGGTGAGTAGATTTATATCTACGAGGGAAGTTGGGTGGATGACGTATAGCACCCCCGCAACCGTAGTGCTAAGGATATATATATAGGGTTATTAGAATACTATATGCGATGGTAGTAGACATGGTAGAAAGATATATCTCTAGTTCCATTTCTTTAACCTTTGAGCTATATATACACATATATGAGAAAAAGGAAATTATGATATGATGATACGAGTTGTTATGATACGATATAATGATATAAGGCGATGTGATATGATATGATATGATATGATATGAATACGATATGACATGAGATGATTTATGATGATATGAGATGAGATGATGTACGTGACTATAGATCCGTACTATGGACTTGATGATATCGTACGATGGATATTCCGTACGTGGGATAATAAGGATGAATCGTCGATATTTATTTCGACTTGAGAACTTTTTATTGTATATTACGAAGTGGATATAGTGATATGTTTAGAGTCATACCTATTTCTTAACTAATAAATCGTTACGCACTTTTAAATGATGATTTCAAGGAGACGCTACAAACTTTTCAAATGATATCTTTTCCAAACAATATCATACTCCCCTATTTTCTAAAACAACGATTCGTACTATTTTAAACTATAACTGTATGACTCATACGTAGTTGCGTATTTTTTTTATATTGTTCGTGCTTACGATTTCTTATTTCTGTTTACGCTCGTATTGCGATTTCTTATTTCTGTTTACGCTTGCGTTACGATTTCTTATTTCTGTATACGCTCGCATTTCTTTCATTATGATATATATACGAAGTTTCATACCCTTTTGTTTACATGACTTCGTCTTCTAGTACACATGCACTATTACCGATGATGCGCATGTTACGCTTACACAGATTTTTCGGCTCACACATTCATCATTGGTAATTGCTATGCTACTTACACAGTAGAATTGCTATATCATGATATTATTCTTATTTGTAAAGTACATTCATTGTTCAGTCCTATCATATGACACGTTTGCATAATATACTTGATATGCTCACATTACTGTTCTATGTTTGCATACATCGTACTTTATGGTTATATGCATTGAGATATTGTTTTCATGAGATTTCTGGATTTGAGAATCGCGGATATATTTCAAAGGAAATTATAAATTTTTTTAAAACGCGGTTTCTCGTGATGTGATTTCAAGGCGTCCACCATGAGTTTTCTCGGTTCTGAGCTTGTTTTTGAGACCCGATTTGAGGAGTTGGATGAGCCGTCTGCGAGTACATGGTGGACCCGGTAAGATACCCCGGGGCAAGAAGCTCGAGATGTAGACGATGAGCCTGGCAGGAGGGAGCACTAACTACCAGTGATAGTTTAGACCCGGCGATTATCCGAACGAAACCGACCGAAGTCGTGAGATGAATATGAGGGCCGATCAGAGGATGCGGCGCCTGAGGACCGATCAGAGGATGCGGCGCCTAAGATATAAGGATTTACGTGTCAATGCTGGACACGGGTTTTTATGATGTTTCGAGTGTCAGTGTTGGACACTCAGGTTCCATGATATTGATGTGTCGTTGATGGACACACGTTGGTTGATATCCTCATACATGCAGGCATATGTTTTCATGATGATTCAAGTGTCGATGTTGGACACTCAGGTTCCATGATATTGTTGTGTCGTTGATGGACACACGTTGATGATATCCACCTGCATACAGGCATATGATTTCAGATGTTTATTTGTATATGTCATTTGCACTGACTCTATTGTTGACATATATGCATACATGGTCACCTTAGATACCATAGTATTACCTTCATGATTCAGTATGACCTAGGAATCGTTGTTTACCTGCTTTCTACTTGCTGATGTTTTCTACTCACGAGTTGGAAACTCACCCCCGTTGTGCCACAGTTTCTTGCAAGTTCGACCGTCTGGATCAGTAGCGGTATCGCTGGCACACAGTTTCTTCAGGGTGTTTTTCTTTGGTAGATGGGACACACGTTGGATTGTGATCACTCTAGTACCTTTTATTCCTATTGTATCTAGTTAAACTCCATCAATCAGAAACTAGAAATTGTATATTGGTAGACCTAGACAGACTTGTGTATTTGCGAGATTTAGAGTGATGGGTGTTATGTTTGCTTCTTTGAGATGATGATGTTTTGATTTATTTATTCTTTCTGTGTTTGATCTTCGTCGTAGGGCGTCGTATATATGTTTATTTCATGGTTGTGATTCCGCCAGTTGGCGAAGAGCTAGCTCCCACTTGGGGATGCCTATAATTGTTATGTATATGGTTTTGGATCAAAATATACAAGGGAGGTGCTGCCTAAAATTTCAAGGACGAAAATGTTTTCAAAGATAGTATGCATTCATTGCCTTTTTATATTATATGACTTATACTTTTAAAAATGAAGGCTTGAATTTCTAATGATGGTGTTTCAAAACTGCACCCCCCCACTATTTTCCGCAAAAAGGTTTAGATTTACTGGGCATCGGCTTACTTGAATTACGTTACGCCTTTAGATGTGGCGTGATTTAAGTGCCGATCACGTGCTAAATTACGGGTCGTGACACTTATAATCCTACCTTATTGGGGACTCACCGAGCGCAAATTCGCTGACGGACATTTCACCTTATTTTTTTCTTTCTTAGAAATGTTCGTCAGGCGACTTAGGGACAGAGGAAATCGAGCCAATGGAAGAAGAGTACTCTTAACTGTCGTCACAGGCCAACCACTAGATTTTCAATTCAGCTTTTCATTTCAGTTGTTAAGGCTTCTTATATTATTTCACTTTGTATTTCGGACATCTTGTCAATTGTTAAAATCTGTGGATTTGAATGCAATAAATTAATCGTTGGATTCTTAATCACTTGTTTATTCTTTTTGTATTTATATTGCTTATAAACGCTTAGCGTATTTGTTGCGAGAAAGAAACTTCTCGAAATAAATAAGTTGTGGGCCTCGTCACGTACCTGTTACCGTTCATTTGGAAAGCGGGGCGTGACTCTGGGAGGCACTAGATAAGAGGTTCGGTAAGCCGTCACCAGTTAAGATCCGATATCTTAAATTTGTCAGTTGTATGTATGCCCTAGAAGCCATTATTGTACATGATTGTATATTATAGTGGATGCTTGGACATATATAGAGAGGACTTTCTTTCTCGACATGATAGTATGCTATCTGGTTGCTCTTTATCTTAACATGTATACTTGTATCTTTATACTATCTCTCTCTTACATGTTGATAAAGCCCTTAGGATGTGTACTTGACTACCAGGACTATGATGGAGATCATACTAGTGGGGCCAGGATAGTCCATAAGTCCATCCTTTAATTGTTCCAAGTCGTGGGAGTATCGAGACAGGGCATCGATATTCCAGAGTAGACTAGCGTATACATTTCTTGACCCATTTGATGGGCGATGGATGATCGCACATCCATTGGTGTTTAACATCAAAGATTATATACGGGTGCTCAGTGGAGACTGGGTACACCGAACAGTACTCGCCGAGAACTCCTAGATGGTATTATACCTATCGTCAGATAGCAGTTCTCTGGTGACACTGGTACAGGTTAGTCTGTAAACTCGAGATCGTCATAGAGTCTTGTGTGATTCCCACTGTGCTTTGATTTCCACCATACCACGTTCAAAAGAGCGTGCAAACAGGTGGTTTTTGGGTACAGTCCCGAGTCACATGGAGGCAATGAGCGATAGGAAGGGTTTCTTCTCTCCCGGTATTGGGGGTTGATGTTGCGCTGTGCTCGATTGGCCATAACAGGAAATCCCTGGCCATGGTTGCTGAGATTTACTGATAAGTGTTATCAGTTGTTTCTCGAACAGTTATGAGCCTCACATCGGCATGACTTACCAAGCTATTAGGGTCTGACGTTTACCACCACCAGGCTAGATACGCGACATATCAGACGAAGAGACCGGACTGTACGGTAGTGTTACTTATTGGATTCACGGGAGTATGGACAAGATTGCTTGTTGATCTTCTGATCGCTCAATATCCGGGTAGCCGTTACGTCCAGCTAGTACCGCTGACGGCTTGTGGGTAACTGATATGATCGTTACCTACTGCCGGCGTATTGACGAGTCTGTAGAATCCTACACAGAGGTTTCCTGGCTCAAGCGAAATGAAGTAGGGCACATATGTGATATGTGCGGGACCGAGATTAATATGTGTATATGATACCGTATTCTAATCTCGCGATATATGATATCGGTTAGTTATATGAGATATAGCCGGGTTATTGAATCAAGTGTTGATTCGATAAGATGATATAATTGATATTAGTCGGTTATATGTGATATAGACGGATTATTAAATCAATTGTTGATGTAATAATTTAATATATAATTATATATTTGATATATTAATATACATTAACTAATATTAGCTCACTTAAGAAATTATTTTCTCTAAATACGTTTAAATATATATGTGATATATATTAATGTATTTGTTTATGTGTCATGCTAGATGATACAATGGACTTGGATGTATAAGACTCATACCAAAGTAAAGATAATTTGGGTATTTAAATATTAAGGGGAAAATCAAAATTAGGTGGAAATTAGCATGGCTAAGATGCTTGTGGAAACATGGAGAAGATTTGACTTAAGTCCACTAATTTTGTTTTACTCTAGATATTTATTAACCCAACCATTATCTTTAGCTCTGGCTAAGTCTCTACAATGGATATATGAGATATTTTCTCACCCATGGTTCATCACTTGATCTTTTCTTCATCTCCTTGCTTTCTCTCTAGCTTTCTTGTGAGAAGAACAATAAAAGAGAGAAAAACATTTCTAAAGGGAGCAAAATTCCTACTTCATCAATCTATACCAAACTAACTATTTAGTATAGGTTGTTTGCTTCACTAATCTCAGTTAGTGAAGAGGTAGCTTGAGTTAGAGATTCTTCGACGTTGATCTTCTTCGGTCTCGAAGATCCTTGAGCAAGCTTGTTCCTTTCGTCTAGTGGAACCTAACAAGAGTCCGGGAGACCACCACTTGGAGCTAAGGGACTACTACATGGAGCTTTAGAAGTGAAAGACCGGTCTACAAAGATTGTATTCCTTGTTCACTTAGAGTAAAGTTGTTTACTTGCTTAGTTAAACCCTAATTCTCTAGTTAGATCCTTAGTTCGGGTTGCTTTGCTCTCTAGATTTTTTAAAATTACATACCCGATGCCTTATAAAACCTAGTGAGAGTGCTAAGGAACCCAACAGTGGTATCAGAGCCAGGCTAGAGCATTAGGAGTTGTCTAGACGAAGCTAAAGTGTTCGATTGAACTTCGAAAACCCGGAATTACCCACTCTCTGGAAATTTTTCCAAAAGTTGGATTTTTCCAAATTAAAAATATTCAAAAAATTGTGCAGAGTTTTCTATAGACCCACAAGAAAAACGACGGCCCAACTCGACCAAATGACCGCAGAAGCGTGGCCAAAGCATGCCTTTGGCGGCGGTTCCACGGCGCCATTGGTGAGGCAGGGAGCATGGTTTCTTGTGTAGGTCCGTAAGTGCTTGGGGCACTGTCTGGGTATTTTTAACCGTGACTCAAGTGTTGAGGTCTCTAGGAATTTTGGGAGTTTGTTGATTCGATCGAAATGTTTAACATTGTCTAGATATCTGTGATTTATGATACAATACTTGGAATCCACAATAATTAGTTTTCTGAAAACTAGTTTGAATTTTATAAATCTAGCAATTTAGTCTCATTTTATCGGTTGCCACGGGATTTTGATATGGATCAAAACTCCGTCACAATCACGTAGTGTACGCGGATACTCGCCAGGTAACATTACTAGATAGCCACGCCCCATAGCCCCGACCAAGTGACTGTAGGAGAACCCCGTTGCCAAAAGCATCCCCCGAGTGCTCACGGTCGCGGTGTTCCGCCTAAGTGCACTTCGTCGACGGCATCGGGGGTGCGGTTGTCTACTAAAGTTTCCGACGAGCATTCGATCAGGTTATCGGGAATCTTGTTGAATTACCCGACTGGTTATTGAAAAGTGTTTTCAATATTGAGACTAAAATGCGGGATTTATAAGGTTAGGCCTGAAATTTGGAATATGAGATATTCCGGGTTTATGATGTCTAAGAAATTCATATGGTTAGGCATGAAATCCGAAGTATGTGATATTTCGGGTTTATGATATCTAAGGACGTTGCGGATTCCAATTGTTGTAGTTTTCACTTTCTTTTCTGCGACCGTAAGTGTAATATGTGGTGTATCGCCGGTTTCGTTGCTATACGTCAACAACAATTAGGATACGCATATTTACTTACGTTGATGACATGTGATGTTATATGTTGCTGTAATATGTTATATTGGATCGTCGTGTTATGAATAGCCAGGGTTTTTTGCGTGAGATGAGAGTTTTTCATTTTCATTCATGTAAAAAATTGTATGTAATATTCTTTTATGGGGACACTTCTGGGTTGAGGATAATGTCACCATTGATGTATATTATTTACTTTTCCGCATTAGGATAAACCTAAGGCGGGGAGCATAAGTAACCGGGTTCTAGAGTCCAGTGGGAGACCATCTCGAGGAGTCGAGACCAGGTCTCCTAACTCTAGAATTGGTAGGGTTGCTTGCCGCTCTTGTAGGGGTCTAGGGATGTGGGTTTGGCTATTCATCACGACCGTGGAATCCATGTTTTTTACTGGCTAGATTTAAAACACGGACCTCCTGGTATATCCAATATTTCATATGTTGACTTCTGCTGCAATATTCTGTGATGAGATCATATAACTGAGTGAGACGAATACTTAATATTATATATATGATATATAATAAACGTTGCTTATGTTTTGCATCCGCACTTGTCCTGCCCCCGTTCTGCCGTTAGTTAACTAACCTAACGGTGCATGACGGGACCCCGAGGCGAATGCGGATGGCATAAGCATATGTTGTATTTTCGTTTCTTCTGTGATGCTTAGGAAGCATAAATGATGGGACTTCATTAATGAGATTAATGAAAGGAAAGAAACCTAAAGATGTTGTAGAATCAAATTTTCAAAAAGGTAGCTCTAGTTCTTGCTTTGCATAGCGGTATTCCTTGATGAATATCCAGCACCTCATTCGATGAGGAAAGAGCCAAGATCCCTTCACTGAAAATGACCTCTTTAGCAAAAGCTAGCAGATGCTACACCCACTCGGTTTATTTTGGAAAAACACATGATTTTAAAAGCGGAGCTTAAACCACTCCTTTTCAAACCACTCTATTCTACAACGATATCAAGTTCATTACGCAAAAAGTTTTCTTAAAAACCTATCATTGCCCTCCATCATTTTAGATAAGTGCTACTTAGTATTCGTGCTACGTTTGTTGACTATGTTAAAGCGTAGTGTGCAGTAGCTAATTAGTGCTTATCTGCAACCATATGATGCGATTGGATTAGGGTAATCATACAACTTTGTTGACTATGTTAAGGGTCGTACGGGTGGGTTTAATTCAATCAGGAAATGACGGGTTAAACCTGGTTAGAGCTTATGATTTGTTGACTATGTTAAGGTCATAAGTTGCTAGGGGCAAAATATTATTGGGAATTTCAAGTGTTGAAATTTGCAATGAGATAGCATACCTTCTATGAGATAGTTGGATTCCAATACCCACTGCGAGTAAGTGTTACTCCTGAAAGAGTTTTGCACTTTACAATTAGCTAACCCATTAGGTGTCTAGAAAGGTGTCAATGGGGTTATGCCTCTGGGAAAATGAGGTTTATTTTAATTAGGTCTGTGCGAAAGCACGGGGAACCTCCTTCAAAGTACCGACACTGGTATGGCAGATCGGTTAGCGAACTTGTAGAGTGTAATTAATCCCGGCTATTCTTACCTTTTAGGATTTGAAGAAAGATTTGATAAAAACAGTGGGAGTCATTCTGATTAGATAAAATAATAATCAATCTAATATTGCAAGAGCATAAGCTAAAGTGTTTTCTTCTCTCTCTCTCTCAAGGTAGCGACCGTGACATGCCTTAATCAAGATAATAATATGGATGTATTAACCGAACCCGCTTGTTATACTGGGCTGGGGAACGTTGGTTCCGCTCTATCTTAAAATTGTTATAAGCCCGAGCAGGAAATAGGGGAATATCCGGATTCCTACACCACCCAAACGAGGAATGAGCATATTGATGTATCTTCTTCAGGTGTGTTTATCACCGAGAACTGTTTCTCAGTACAATCTACATCCTGGGTATTAGATACCGGATCGGTATCCCATATATGTAATATCTTACATGGGCTAAATAAAGGTAGAGAACTGGGAATAGGTGATCATTCTGTAAGAGTAGGGAATGGTGCAAATGTTGCTGCCAAAGCAGTTGGCGAATATCACCTTGTATTACCTACTGGTAACACATTGATTCTGAACGAATGTTATTACATACCGAACCTGATATGCAATATTATATCAGTTTCTTTATTAAGAAAAGAAGGATATAATTTTGTATTACAGGATAATTTTATGAACATTTTCCTAAATCAAACGTTGATTGGATCAGGCTCGTTAAGTAATGGCATATACGTTCTAAATCAAACCACAGTTCTTAACGTACAGAACACGTATACAAGAGGAAAAGTTCAGAAATGAACGAGTCTTTCTTGTATCATTGTAGACTATGGCATATCAATACGACACGACTAGATAAGTTACATAAGGATGGATATTTAAACCCGTTTGCATTTACATCTTATGAAACTTGCCAGTCATGTCTCAAAGGAAAAATAACCAAAACTCCGTTTACTGGATACGGAGAAAGAGTTGCTGAACTCTTGGGACTGATACATAGTGATGTATGCGGTCCCATGTATACACATGCCAGTAATGGTTCCTCATATTTCATTACATTCACTGATGATCTCTCAAAATTCGGACATGTGTCCCTATTGAAACACAAGTCTGAAGTTTTTGAGAAATTCAAAGAATATAAATGCGAAGTAGAGAACCAAACGGGTAAAAGTATTAAAATCCTTCGATCCGATCGGGGAGGAGAATACTTAAGCACGGAGTTCCTGGAGTATCTAAAAGAGAATGGGATTCTCTCTCAACTTGCTCCTCCGTATACGCCATAGCACAATGGTGTATCGGAGCGGAGGAATCACACCCTATTAGATATGGTGCGTTCTATGATGAGTACTGATGAGTTACCTATTTCCTTTTGGGGTTATGCATTGGAGACAGCCGCATTCCTATTGAATCAAGTTCCATCTAAATCAGTGCCTAAAACACCATATGAGATATGGAGTGGAAAGAGACCATATCTTAAACGAGTTAAGATATGAGGTTGTCCGGCCTATGTCAAAAAGCAAAATCCGGACAAGCTCGAGGTAAGGTCAGTTCTTTGCAAGTTTATGGGATATCCAAAGAATTCACAAGGATATATTTTCTACCACGCTGAGGAACAAAAGGTGTTTGTTTTTTAATATGCCACCTTTTTAGAAAAGGAATTTCTTGTAAAAAAAATTAGTGGCAAAGAGGTAGAACTGGAAGAAGTTCCAGCCACACAAACAACAACTGATGATTTGATAGAACCAGAGGATCCAATAGTACCCAATGAACCCCAGCCACTCTGCAGATCTAGTAAGGTTCCTCATCCACCTGAGAGATACTATGGTTTTCTCATTGACGGTGGGAGCGAGAATTGCATCATGGAAGATGATGACCCAACTAGTTTCGAGCAGGCCATCACGAATGGGGACACTGTGAAATGGCTGGATGCAATGCGATCTGAGATGGAATCCATGTACACCAACAAAGTATGGACTTTGGAAGTTGTCCTGAAAGGGTAAAACCCATTGGGAGCAAGTGGATCATTAAGAAGAAACTTAGTGTAGATGAAAAAGTTGAGATTTTCAAAGCTAGACTTGTAGCAAAAGGTTTTCGTCAACGACCTGGTATGGATTATGATGAAACTTTTTCTCCAGTGTCTATGCTTAAGTCCACCCGGATCTTACTTTCCATCGCTACATACCATAATTACGAAATCTGGCAGATGGATGTCAAGACCGCTTTTCTAAATGGTGATTTAGAAGAGAGCGTGTATATGACACAGCCAGAGGGCTTCGTAGATAGTGGGAGTAGCGGAAAGATATGCAAGCTGCTTAAATCAATCTACGGATTAAAGCAGGTATCGCGGAATTGGAACATCTGTTTTGATGTGGCAATCAAAGAGTTTGACTTCATCAAAAACGTAGATGAGCCGTGTATATACAAAAAGGTTGCAGAGAGTAAGGTCGTCTTCTTCGTATTGTATGTGGATGACATACTCTTGATAGGAAATGATGTTCCTATGCTGCACTCGGTCAAGCTCTTCTTATCACAAAGATTCTCCATAAAGGATCTGGGTGATGCCTCCTACATCCTGGGGATTAAGATCTATAGAGATAGATCTAAATGGATGTTGGGATTGCCCCAATCCAGGTACATTGACACCATACTAAAGAAGTTTAGTATGGAGGATTCCAAGCGTGGGAATTTACCCACGATCTCAGGAATCACTCTCTCCAAAGAAATGTCCCCCCAAGACTGATTTGGAGAGGGCTCGCATGCAAGGGATACCCTATGCTTCGGCAGTTGGGTCTATCATGTATGCGATGTTATGTACTCGATTGGATGTAGCATACGCACTTAGTGTTGTAAGAAGGTATCAATCGGATCCTGGAGAGAATCACTGGACAGCTGTGAAGAACATTCTTAAGTACTTGAGAAGGGCTAAAGAAATGTTCTTGGTGTATGGTAACGGTGAACTCCAAGTGGAGTCCTTTACCGATTCGAGCTTCCAGAGTGATAAGGACGACTCTAGGTCGGTCTCGGGTTTTGTCTTCACCCTTAATGGAGGGGCGGTATGTTGGAAGAGTTCCAAGCAAGATACCGTGGCAGACTCGACGATGGAGGCTGAATACATTACTGCCAACGATGCCGCCAAAGAGGCCGTCTGGATGAAGAAGTTCATAACCTAACTTGGTGTGGTTCCTTCCATCGAACATCCAATACCTTTGTATTGTGATAACAATGGAGCAGTGGTTTTGGCCAAGGAACCCAGGTCCCATCAGCGATCCAGACATATTCTTAGGTGGTATCACCTGATCCGGGAGATAGTTGATTGCCGGGAGATCGAGATCAGGAGAGTTGACACGAAGAATAACACGGCGGATCCACTCACGAAGGCCATACCCCAGATACAGTTTGAGAGACTCTTCGGGATGTTGGGTATGAGATACTACAACAACTGGCCTTAGTGAAAGTGGGAGATTGTTAGTTGTATGCATGCCCTAGAGGTCATTATTGTACATGATTGTATATTATAGTGGATGCTTGGATATATATAGAGAGGACTTTCTTGCTCGACATGATAGTATGCTATCTAGTTGCTCTTTATCTTAACATGTATACTTGTATATTTATAATGTCTCTCTCTTACATGTTGATAAAGCCCTTAAGATGTATACTTGACTACCAAGACTATGATGGAGATCATACTAGTGGGGCCATGGTAGTCCATAAGTCCATCCTTTAATTGTTCCTAGTCGTGGGAGTATCAAGACAGGGCAGCGATATTCCAGAGTAGACTAGCGTATACGTTTCTTGACCCATTTGATGGGCGATGGATGATCCCACATCCATTGGTGTTTGACATCAAAGATTGTATACGGATGCTCAGTGGAGACTGGGTACACCGAACAGGACTCGCCGAGAACTCCTAGATGGTATTATATCTATCGTCAGATAGCAGTTCTCTGGTGACACTGGTATAGGTTAGTCTGTAAACCCGAGATCGTCATAGAGTCTTGTGTGATTCCCACTATGCTTTGATTTCCATCCTACCACGTTCAAAAAAGCGTGCAAACAGGTGGTTTTTGGGTATAGTCCCGAGTCACATGGAGGCAATGAGCGATAGGAGGGATTTTGTCTCTCGCGATATCGGGGGTTGATGTTGCGCTGTGCTCGATTGGCCATAACAGGAAATCCCTGGCCAGGGCTGCTGAGATTTACTGGTAAGTATTATCAGTAGTTTCTCGAACCATTATGATCCTCACATCGGCATGACTTATCAAGCTATTGGGGTTTGACGTTTACCACCCTCAGGCTAGATACGCGACATATCAGAAGAAGAGACCAGACTGTACGGTAGTGTTACTTATTAGATTCACGGGAGTATAGACAAGCTTGCTTGTTGATCTTCTGATCGCTCAATACCCGGGTAACCGTTACGTCCAGCTAGTACCGCTGACGGTTTATGGGTAACTGATATGATCGTTACCTACTGCCGGCGTATTGAAGAGTCTTTAGAGTCCTACACAGATGTTTCCTGGCTCAAACGAAACGAAGTAGGGCACATATGTGATATGTGCGGAACCGAGATTAATATGTGTATGTGATACCATATTCTAATCTCGCGATATATGATATCGGTCGGTTATATAAGATATAGTCGGGTTATTGAATCAAGTGTTGATTCGATAAGATGATATAATTGATATTAGTCGGTTATATATGATATAGCCGGATTATTAAATCAAGTGTTGATTTAATAATTTAATGTATAATTATATATTTGATATATTAGTATACATTAACTAATATTAGCTCACTTAAGAAATTGTTTTCTTTAAATACATTCAAATATATATGTGATATATATTAATATATTTGTTTATGTGTCATGCTAGATGATACAATGGACTTGGGTGTAAGAGACTCATACCAAAGTAAAGATAATTTTGGTATTTAAATATTAAGGGGAAAATCAAAATTAGGTGGAAATTAGCATGACTAAGATGCTTGTGGAAGCATGGAGAAGTTTTGACTTAAGTCCACTAATTTTGTTTTACTCTAAATATTTATTAACCCAACAATTATCTTTAGCCATGGTTAAGTCTCTACAATGAATATATAAGATATTTTCTTATAAGATATTTTCTCACCCATGGTTCATTACTTGATCTTTTCTTCATCTCCTTGCTTGGTCTCTAGCTTTCTTGTGAGAAGAAAAATCAAAGAGAAAAACATTTCTAAAGTGAGCAAAATTCCTACTTCACCAATCTATACTAAACTAGCCATTTAGTATAGGTTATTTGCTTCACTAATTCTCAGTTAGTGAAGAGGTAGCTTGATTTAGAGATTCTTCGACGTAGATTATCTTCGGCCTCGAAGATCTTTGAGCAAGTTTGTTCCTTTCACCTAATGGAGCCTAACAAGAGTCTGGGAGACCACCACTTGGAGCTAAGGGACTACTACACGGAGCTTTAGAAGTAAAAGACCGGTCTAAAAAGGTTGTATTCCTTGTTCACTTAGAGTAAATTTGTTTACTTGCTTAGTTAAACCCTAATTCTCTAGTTAGATTCTTGGTTTGGTTGCTTTGCTCTCTAGATTTTTTAAAATTGCATACCCGATGCCTTATAAAACCTAGTGAGAGTGCTAAGGAACCCAACAAAATTCGTCTGTTTAATTACCGAATGACCGGTAATCCTCTGGACATTATACTTCATCTCAGGATGATGGAGTCTATGTTCAGAAATTTTGAGATCGCTAGCTTTCCCATCTCGGATAACCAGCAAATCCATGCGTTGATTAACACACTACCTGACTCTTGGGATCATATGAAGTTCCTATTGACACAAGATGCTGAAGTTGTAACACTTTAGAATGCGGTTAGTGTTAATTAAGCGATAGTGCGGGTTTTTAATGAAATTTAACCAATAACTATTTTAATATATTTTATTATTTTAAATTAATATTTTATTATTATTTTGAGAACTTGTACACAACTTGTGCATGTTAACCATATTTTTTTAACATGGCACCTTAATGTACATTTATATGTGTTGTTTTAATTAGTAAAAGGTTTTTGTTTTTGAAAAATAAAAGAATTGAGAAAAGAGAGGGAATGATAAGAAGGGGACATGGGGGGACAAAGCATGGGATGCATTAATGGAGGAGAGAGGGAGAGGGCCATAGCTTACTCTCACCCTCACCCTCTCACTCTCTCAATCTTATCTCACTTTCTCATTCTCACCTCACTCTCTCTTCTCTTGTTCCTCATCTCCCTCACTAAAACCCTTCGCTTGAAATATTTTCATCACAAATCCTAGCCTAAATCTCCATCAACCCTCATAAAAACCACTCACAAAGTCAAGTTAAGCCTCTTGAGATGACTTGGAGCTTGGAAAGCTAGGATTTTCATACAAGTTTGTTGAGGTAGTGATCTCTAACCGTTTAATAGGCTCTAAGGATGTTGTGTTGCTTTGTAGTTTCAGTTTTAAACCTTAAAGATTTAGTTTTTGTGCAAATATCATGTTTTGTGTATAGTTTTCGTATCTCTGTTATCTGCTATTACTACGTTGGTCTACAGTAAAATCTAAAAATGTAGTAGTGTCGTGTTAGAAGCCTTGAGTATGCACCTGAAACCCGAACCCAATCCCTCCTTGTTGGCCCGGCGAGATATAGGAAAATGGCCGGCGCTGCTAGATTTTTGGGGACCTGGGATGTTGAATTTTTTAAGGTAGCTGTCTGGGAGTTAATTATGGTGTTTGGTTCTATTTGATTTTCCTATATTGTATGTAGGCAAAATCTGGAACTACTTAACTGGTTTTTAGTATTTCGGCAATGCGTGATACGGATATCCGAAACGGTTTTTGTGCTTCGTGTAGCTTGCAGCACTAAGCTAACATTTGAGAGCTTCGGAGAGTAGATGTGTTGATTTAAGCGTTATATTCATGTGTTATTGTTAGTTTGCTAATCTCACTTGTTATGTTTTGTGTGATATTAGGATCGATTGCGGGGACTTCGGGCGCTGCTAGGAAAGGGAAGGAGGTGGTTGGATTCACCTAGCTCGAGATCATCGGTGAGTAGATTTAGCATCTACGAAGGAACCGCCCGTATGGCGTTATGCGACGAGGGTTAGATTCAGTGATATAACCATATGCTTATACGTATATATATATTGATTATGCATGACACCTTTTTACACATCCCATTACCTGTTGTACGTTGACATAGTATTAATCGGACACTGCACTATTACTAACGGTTCAGGTTGCATGAGCACCAAATTGTATGCCACACACACACCGTTAGTAATTGCCATGACACGCACACTATAGAAATTACCATGAATAATATATTGCACCTCTTTCTTTATTAGTAACAGTTAGATATTAATTCTTGTTCTATTGCGCATATGAACTGCATCATGCTTATATACATACATGCATACATACATATATTGCTATAGTCACATATTTACTCTCATATGATGTTGCACTTCGATTTCGTGAAAAATTGGGAAACCGCAAGATACCTTTGAAAACTTGATATATTTAAAAAGAGCGGTTTTCCTTTGATATGCTCATATTACTGCTTCATGTTTGCATACCTCATATTTCATGGATATATGCATTGATCTACTGATTTCATGCGATTTCTGGATTTGAGAACCGCGATTATATTCTAAAAGGAAATTATATGTTGTTTAAAAACGTGGTTTCTCTTGATATGATATTTCGAGGCGTCCATCATGAGTTTTCTCGGTTCTGAATTTGTTTTTCGAGACCCGATTTGAGGAGTGGAGGAACCGTCTGTGGGTACATGGTGGGCCCGGTACGGTACCCCAGGGCAAGAGAGAGATTTTGTGGGGATGACGATGAGCCTGGCAGGGGATGTACTACCTACCGGTGATTGTATAGAACTCGGCGAATATCCGGAGGATACCGTTTTGAGAGTTATGATATGTGATAGATATAAAGGCCGATCAGAGTGACGGTGCCTAAGATATGAGTATTTACGTGTCGATGCTGGACACGGGTTTCATGATGTTTCGAGTGTCAATGTTGGGAACTCAGGTTTCATGATGTGACGGATATGAGGGCCGATCAGAATGACGACGCCTGAGATATTTGGATTTGGGGTGTCGTTAATGGAAACCGGTTTTCCATGATGATTATTCATACATGAGATTTTATGTGTTATCCCATACTCAAAATTTATTTGACATGTATTGTTTCATGTAGTTGTTGTACCATAGTGGTGTACATTGATCATGATTTTACTGCATATCCGTATTGTTATATTATGACATTGGATTATATATTTCAGACTATCGCTTTCGTGCATACTTGCGATTATCTGTATGATGTTATTTACTATTCACGAGTTGGCAACTCACCCCCGTTGTGCCACAATGTTTTATAGGCTTGACCCTCAGTATAGTTGCGGCAGGGCTTCTCATTGCATCTATTTCTACGGATACCGCTACTGTTGGTCGTAATTTTGGATAGGTGGGTGGTTCGCGGTTATCCGTATGACTTCATTGTATATCTTATTGTATCTAGTACTCTCCATCTACCACTTTGATGTATTCGGCTTAGAGAAGAGGTTTGTGAGGATCGATATTGTACTATTGGTGACTCTGGGTGTCGATCTCGTGTGAGCCGGCTTTTATTTATGTTGTTTTTACCTTTTACTATACTGTTTTCACTTCTTATCACTTATTCCTTCGCTACGGCGTCGTATATATACTTGTTGTGGTTGTGTTCCGCCTTTTAGCGTGAGTTGCTCCCGTCTGGGGATGTTTTATTTATATTCTATGCTTGTACCCATTTGGGGCTAGTTTTTACAAAGGAGATGCTGCCAAAATTTTTAAGAAAATAAATTAAATTGAGATTTTATAACTTGATATTTTTACATGTTTTAACAAATATTTTAAATGTTTTACCATTCTATCTTTTTTATAGTTTAGATTTCTGGGTTTGTTAGCTCTTGAATTACGTTACACCTTTAGACATTGCGTAATTTAAGTGCCGGTCGCGTTCCTAAATTGGGTAGTGACAAAGTTGGAATTAGAGCGCTAGGTTTTACCTTTCGGAGTGTAGGATGACCTTGGTATGATGGAGCAGGTAGCTTAAGCAGAGTGACGTAGCGTGTGTATGTTCCGCGGCATACTTACGACACAGTACTCCGCCTAAGTGACCTTAGGACATATTGCTTGTAATTCCTTCCTTGATTCTATGTATCCTTATGATTCGATTTCTATGTTCTGATCAAATCCTGTTTTCTTATCTCAGCCACTATGTTGCCGAAGACTACGAGGGCACATAGGGATGCCGCTAGAGCCGAGGTTAGGGCAGGCTCGTCAGAGACGAGGACTGACCAGGGCGGTACGCCTATTCTACAGTAGCAAATTAATCCACCTTCGCCAGATCGTATTACTAGGCTAGAGGCCAGTATGCAGGATTTGCGTCAGATGATGGGATCGTTGGTTGAGGTCAGTCGAGTGCAGAGATCGGAGGTTGTTCTACCTGTTACGGGGACCGTGATGGTACCTACTATTCAGACAGCCGTACCTACCGCTACGGAGGTTATCACCGTATCCTTATCTTAGTTCATGAGGTTGAAGCCTCCGGTTTTCACCGGCACCGACGCAGCTAAGGATCCACAGTCGTTCATCGATCGGATGGCCAGGATCTGTCGTTCGTTGAGATGCTCCGATGCAAGATGGGTAGAGTTCGCTAGTTTTCGTCTGGAGGGTCTTGCCCAGACTTGGTGCGAGTCTTTAGAGAGAGGTCGAGCCGCAGGTCTTCCTCCTATGACCTGGGTTGAGTTTACGACAGTGTTTCTTGCTCTTTTTCTTCCACAGAGCGTTAGAGATGCTCGAGCTCGCAGATTTGAGTCGTTGCGCTAGACTCCGGATATGACAATGGCGGAGTATGACATTCAGTTTACCCAGCTATTCGTGTATGCTCCGTATTTGGTGGATACTGAAGAAAGGCGGGTTAAGAGATTTGTACGAGGCCTGGTTACCCAGTTATTCCTCTCTATTGGCGCCCATCATTTTGATACATATGCAGCCCAGTGGACGCAGCCTTACTGGTAGAGGAGCGTATTTCTGAGACTTCGGTCATTCCGGGACCGAAGAGGATTTGTACTGATGTATCAGCCCAGAGGCAGATGGGTAGGCGCCGCGGCATACCCCCTCCAGGCCGTGATGATAGAAGAGGTTTGAGACGAGGTCAGTTATATAGAACCTACCCATAGGGTCAGCAGCCATAGTGGGGATGTTTTCGGTGTTGGAGTCTGTATCACCGCATCAGAGATTGTACTGAGGCACGCCAGGACGGGACAACGGTTCCTTATATCACCTTACCTCCTGCACCACCTCAGAGGGCATTGCCTCCTACGCCCATTATTACTCCACGCCAGGCAGATGCTCAGAGAGGCCGTGGTCGTGGCGGTCTTATTCAAAGAGGATGGGGTAGCAGAGACGGAGGACAGCCAGTTGCTGGTAGAGAGTAGGCTCGTGTATTTGCTTTGACTCATCAGGACGTGCAGGCGTCGAATGCAGTCATGACAGGTAATCTTTTAGTATGTTCTTTCAATGCGCATGTTTTATTTGATATGGGATCTACGCACTCGTATGTTTCCACACACTTCATGCCGAGGTTGGGCTGAGAGTCGTCTTTGCTAGATCAGTCGCTTGTCGTGACTACTCCTGTTGGAGAGTCTTTTGTTGCGCGATATGTGTTTCGGTCGTGTACCGTTCGTATTGGAGATAGAGATTCGTCCGTCGATTTGATCCTTCTAGATACATTGGACTTTGACGTTCTCCTTGGTATGGACTGGTTAGCTACTTGCTATGCGTATGTGGACTGCCATAAGAAGCGCGATATCGAGCTTTGCATTGATTTGATCACCGGCAAGGGCCTATTTCTATACCGCCTTATCGGATGGCCCCGGCGGAGCTTAGAGAGCCTAAGGATCAGTTGCTTGATAGGGGACTTGTGCGTTCGAGTGTTTTGCCTTGGGGAGCTCATGTTCTGTTCATCAAGAAGAAGGACGGCAGTTTGAGATTATTCATTGATTATCGTCAATTGAACCGAGTTACGGTGCAGAATAGGTATCCATTACCTCGCATTGACGATTTGTTTGATCAGCTCCAGGGTGCGGGACATCATTCCAAGATTGATTTGAGGTCGGGTTATCATCAGTTGCGGGTGCGGAATGATGACATTCCGAAGACTGCTTTTCATACGCGCTATGGGCATTATGAGTTTTTGGTGATGTCGTTCGGACTCACCAATGCCCCGATAGCATTCATGGATTTGATGAACTGGATTTTCAGGCCGTTCCTCGACCAGTTCATTATTGTGTCTTTTGATAACATTCCGGTCTACTCCAGAAGTCGAGAGGAGCATGAGCAGCACTTGAGGATTGCTTTGCAGACATTGAGAGAGCACCAGCTGTTTACTAAATTCTCGAAGTGTGCATTCTGACTTGATAGTGTTGACTTCTTGGGTCATGTGGTTACGGGAGACGGTATTCGTGTAGACCTGAAGAAGATTGAGGCCGTACAGCTTTGGCCCAGGCCTGTATCAGTGTCAGAGGTCTACAGCTTCTTGGGCTTAGCCGGTTATTACCGCTGTTTCGTGCAGGATTTCTCGAATATCACTGCACCGCTGACCGGACTGACCCGGAAGGGGGTTCCTTTTCTTTGGACTGAGGCATGCAAGCAGAGTTTTCAGCAGTTGAAGACTCGGTTGACGATTGCACCAGTTTTATCTTTGCCTTCTGGATCGGGCGGCTATATCATTTACTGTGATGCTTCTCGAGTGGGGCTCGGTTGTCTATTGATGCAGCATAATAGAGTTATCGCTTATGCTTCTCGGCAGCTGAAGAAGCATAAGCAGAATTATCCCACTCATGATCTTGAGATGGCCGCGGTGGTCTTTGCGCTTAAGATTTAAAGACACTACTTGTATGGGGAGTCGTGTCAGATCTTCACGGACCATAAGAGAAGTACATCTTCCAGCAGCAGGATCTGAATTTGAGACAACACCGTTGGATGGAGCTTGTAAAGGATTATGACTATGAGATCCTTTATCACATGGGAAAGGCGAATGTGATAGCTGATGCTTTGAGTCATAGGCCCGGAGGTAGCTTGTTCCAGTTGAGCGCAGTTCAGAGACAGTCTTCTGCAGATTGGCAGATCTTGTGCGACAGTAGAGTGCAGTTCGAGTTCACTTCCACTGATGGAAAGCTTGCTCATGTCCGTGCCCGTCCACTTCTACTTGATCATATCCGTGAGGCGCAGCCTGAAGATTCCCGTTTGTCTGAGATCTTAGAGCATGTTCGGCAGGGTAGAGAGTCGGAGTTCTTGATTGATGACCAGGGTGTACTACATTTTGGGACTCGTCTGTGTGTACCAGATACCGAGGGGCTGAGACGTGAGGTCCTAGAATAAGCACAACAGTCAGCTTATAGTGTTCATCCAGATTCCACCAAGATGTGTCGTGACTTAAGAGACATCTACTGGTGGGAAGGGTTGAAGGGTGATGTTTCGGACTTCGTTTCGAGGTGCCTGACTTGTCAGCAAGTCAAGGCTGAGCATCAGAGACCGGCAGGAGAGTTGCAACCTTTACCCGTTCCGGAGTGGAAATGGGAGCAGATCTCCATGGATTTCGTTGTGGGTCTACCCCGGTCTAGTCGAGGGTATGACTCCATTTGGATGATCGTTGACCGGTTGACGAAAGCGGCTCACTTCCTTCCAGTGAAGACCACTTTTGGATATGCTCAGTATGCTCAGCTGTACATTGATGAGATTGTGCGTTTGCACGGCGTTCCTACATGCATCGTATCCGACAGGGGCACCCAGTTTACCAGCCGTCTTTGGTAGAAACTTCAGGAAGGTTTGGGTACCCGGTTGAGTTTTAGCACCGCTTTCCATCCGCAGACCGATGGTCAGTCAGAGCGGACTATACAGACACTTGAGGATATTCTTTGTGCGTGCGTGCTTGATTTTAGTGGCAGTTGGGATCGTCACTTGCCGTTGATAGAGTTTTCCTACAATAACAGTTTCCACGAGACGATTCAGATGGCACATTTTGAGGCCTTATAGAAAGTGTCAATCGCCTGTCTGTTGGACCGAACTCAGCGAGAGTAGGATTTTGGGACCGCTTGTAGTCCAGGAGACTACGGAGAAGCTCCAGTTGATTTAGGACAGGATGAGAGCAGCCCAGTGCAGGCAGAAGTCTTATGCTGACCGTCGTCGTCGCAGACTTAAGTTCGTAGTGGATGATCATGTATTCCTACGGATTTCTCCGATGAAGGGTGTGATGAGATTTGGGAAGAAGGGAAAGCTTAGTCCCAGATGTGGGTCCTTTTGAGATCCTTGAGCGAGTTGGTGCCGTTGCCTATCGTTTGGCACTTCCGTCCAGTTTTTTGGATGTTCACCCCGTATTTCATGTATCGATACTTCACAAGTACCTTCATGACCCTTCACACATGATTCAGCACAAGGCTATTCAGCTGGAGCGCGATGTTTCGTTCACCGAGTAGCCGGTAGTTATATTGGATCGGCAGGTGAGGAATTTCGGTCAAAGGTCTTACCTTTTGTGAAAGTTCTTTGGCGTGGCCCGAACAACGAAGAGGTCACATGGGAAGCCGAGAGCGAGATGCTGAAGAAATTCTCTCATCTTTTTGAAGGTACGCATAGTAAGATTTTTAAATTCGGGGACCGAATTTCTTTAAGGGGGAAGGTTGTAACACTTTAGAACGCGGTTAGTGTTAATTAAGCGATAATGCGGGTTTTTAATGAAATTTAACCAATAACTATTTTAATATATTTTATTATTTTAAATTAATATTTTATAATTATTTTCAGAACTTGCACACAACTTGTGCATGTTAACTATATTTTTGTAACATGACACCTTAATGTACATTTATATGTGTTGTTTTAATTAGTACAAGGTTTTTGTTTTTGAAAAATAAAAGAATTGAGAAAAGAGAGGGAATTATCAGAAGGGGACATGGGGGACAAAGCATGGGATGCATTAATGGAGGGGAGAGAGAGGGCCATAGCTTACTCTCACCCTCACCCTCTCACTCTCTCAATCTTATCTCACTTTCTCATTCTCACCTCACTCTCTCTTTTTCTTGTTCATCATCTCCCTCACTAAAACCCTTCACTTGAAATATTTTCATCACAAATCCTAGCCTAAATCTCCATCAACCCTCACAAAAACCCCTCACAAAGTCAAGTTAAACCTCTTGAGATGACTTGGAGCTTGGAAAGCTAGGGTTTTCAAGAAAGTTTGGTGAGGTAGTGATCTCTAACTGTTAAATATGCTTTGAGGACGTTGTGTTGCTTTGTAGTTTCAGTTTTAAACCTTAAAGTTTTAGTTTTTGTGCAAATATCGTATTTTTTGTATAGTTTTGGTGTTTCTATGATCTGCTATTACTACGTTGGTCTACAGTAAAATCTAACAATGTAGTAGTAGTATCGTGTAAGAAGCCCTGAGTGTGCACCTGAAACCCAAACCCTATCCCTCCTTGTTGGCCCAGCGAGATATAGGAAAATGGCCGGCGCCACAAGATTTTTTGGGGACCTGGGTTGTTGAATTTTTTAGGGTAGCTGTCTGGGAGTTAATTATGGGGTTTGGTTCTATTTGATTTTCCTATATTGTCTGTAGGCAAAATCTAGAACCACTTAGCTAGTTTTTAGTGTTTCGGCAATGCGCGATACGGATATCCGACACGATTTTTATGCTTCGTGTAGCTTGCAGCACTTGGGTTTGGTTTAGAGTGTCGTTACACACGTTAGCCACTAAGCTAACACTTGAGAGCTTCGGGGAGTAGATGTGTTGATTTAAGCATTGTATTCATGTGTTATCGTTAGTTTGCTAATCTTACTTGTTATGTTTTTTGTGATATTAGGATCGATTGCGGGGACTTCGGGCGCTACTAGGAAAAGGAAGGAGGCGGTTGGATTCACCTAGCTCGAGATCATCGGTGAGTAGATTTAATATCTACGGAGGAATCTTCCGTATGACGTTATGCGTCGAGGGTTAGATTCAGTGATATAACCATATGCTTCTACGTATATATATTGATTATGCATGAACACCATGTTACACATCCCATTGCTTGTTGTACGTTGACATAGTATTAATTGGACACTGCATTATTACTAATAGTTCATGTTGCACGAGTACCAAATTGTATGCCACACACACACACACCATTAGTAATTGCCATAACACGCACACTATAGAAATAACCACGGATAACATATTGCATCGCTTTCTTTATTAGTAACAGTTAGATATTAATTCTTGTTCTATTGCGCATATGAATTGCATCATACTTATATGCATACATGCATACATACATACATACATTGCTATAGTCGCATATTTACTCTCATATGATGTTGCGCTTCGATTTCGTGAAAAATTGAGAAACCGCAAGATACTTTTGAAAACTTGATATATTTAAAAGAGCAGTTTTCCCTTGATATGCTCACATTACTACTCCATGTTTGCATACCTCGTATTGCATGGATATATGCATTGATCTACTGATTTCATGCGATTTCTGGATTTGAGAACCGCGATTATATTCTAAAAGGAAATTATATGTTGTTTTAAAAACGCGGTTTCTCTTGATATGATATTTCGAGGCGTTCATCATGAGTTTTCTCGGTTCTGAGTTTGGTTTTCGAGACCCGATTCGAGGAGTGGAGGAACCGTTTGCGGGTACATGGTTGGCCCGGTACGGTACCCCGGGGCAAGAGAGAGATTTTGTGGGGATGACGATGAGCCTGGCAGGAGATGTACTATATCACGCCCCGCTTCCCGGTATACGACGAAGGGGACGGGACCAGTCCGCTACATATTTACTGTGAAGTAAATACACTAACCGTATCTAAGCAATATAAAGATAAATCACAAGAGACAAGAGATATAAAAATAACAGCAACTTTATTTCTTAACATTCTTTTTTACAATGCATGAAAAATAAATACATCTGGAATAAAAGCGATGCCTAAACAATGGCATAACAAGAAATGAAAAAAATGCTGAATAGAAAAAGGTACAATGTCTAGAGCTCGGGTCTTCAAGGAACTGATCCAAGTCTTCACTGGTGGGCTCGATCTCTGCTGTGTCCAGATTACCTGACGACATTCAAAAAAGGAAGAAATAGAATGTCGTCAGCGAACAGGTCGCTCGGTAAGTCCCAAAGATAAGGGAGAATTAGAAAAGACAGAATAAGAGGTATCTTCTAAAGTTGTATAATATTGTAGAATATTGTGTTTACGCGGTTGTTTGTAGCTTGGTACGGAAGGATGCCAGTGTATACGAGAGGGGTCTCAGTATGCTAGAGACCAGGGAAAACGGAATGTACAAGGAACCGTTAAGCCACGGTACAACAGCAACGGAATATAGGTTATGTGTCTTAATCTTACCGTCTCATGCCACTTCTAACACCTTCCGCACCAATCTACCCCTTAAATCCCGTAGTGTTTTGATTGTATTATTGTATTATTGTATAAGTTGGATGACTGACCAAAATCATGATATCAGTAAACAGATTGTAACTGTATAATTGTGTAGACGGAATAACTGGATAATAAATGTATATCCATGGTTTGATTCAGTCAAGTTGTATAGATTGATAACTAGATTCATGGATTCATGTGTTCATATTGAATTGGAATATTATAGGTTGTAGATTGACTTGAATCATATTCAAGTCAGATATAATCAGACTCAAACCCGGGTCAGACAATTAGAATGTAAACCGAAGTCCTATATTTACTAGGGTCCTTAGGCTAATTTATAAAACTTGAGGGGGTTTTATGTAAAAACGCTTTCATATATTTTTCAAAATACACCTCAAGTATTTATTACTCGTCTTTAGAGTTGTAATGAGGGTGGATTTTATATTGTGACATTTCTAGTGAGAATATCCTAGTTTTATAAATAAAGGTATTTATCTGTAATATTGATTTATTTGAAGTTCATGGTATTTTAATGTAAAATTCATTCTTGTGATTTTTTAAGAAAAAGTAGAATATTTATATTATAACAAAATAGATGTTTTAATGATAAATATACATATATTTATACAAAAATAATTTCGATAAATATTTTATATTCTAAAAATCTCATTTTTCTTAAGATGTTGTATTTTAAACCTTTCGAGACCGAATGCTCCTTGCGGAGGTCTGAATCTCGCACAACTAAGCCCGAGGGTGCACGATAAACCGTACTATCCCGAACAGGTTCCCCAGAGTGGGTTGTAGCGGCGCTTTGCAAAGATTGTAAAATACTAAATCCATTAGAAAATGGTTTTTATAAAGTAAAAGGTATTTATTTGTAAAGATGTCGATTTTCCGTATTTTAGATTCTAGGGTTTTCTAATTCAACTAGACTATTTCTAAATAGTCTAAACAACAAGTTATTAGATGCCTCAAATCGCCTCTTCACCGCCAATTGTGGCCAGGTAAGTACAAGTGAAGAAATGAGGGATCCGCTCACGAATCATCGTGAGACGGGCCTTTTAAAATTACCTTTCTCACTTGCCTAGCCTAGACACCATAAAGTCAGGTTTAGATAAACGACCGATGTCCACAAGTTATCGTATTATCCTAATAAGAGATCTTTATTTAAAAGTGTGTTAAAACTAAAACTTTTAGAAATGGTTTTATTAAGAATATGGTATAAATGAAAGTATTGTTTTATTGGATGATATCGTTTTAGATTGTATATTCGTTTGTGTGGAGGTAGGTCATTACCTCATGCTCTACTTTAAAGGTATAGCAAGTTAATGGGATTAAATGTGAAATCGAAACATTGTGGTATTTAAGTAAAAAAATACGATAATTTGGGAACGCTATCATTTCATGTGACGAAACTTATTCAAATGGTTTGTTAAATGTTTAATAGTCAACATAAAGATGTTTAAGCATGAATGTATTGGTGAGAAGTGAAATTTTATAGAAAACCGAGTCAGAAATCGGATTTGTTCCGATTCCGTCGGGTTTTGTAATTTCGTATTTTTTTTAGAAAAAGAGAGAGAGAGGTTAGCATGGGACTTACGGGTTTGGACAACACAAGAGTGATAAGGAAGAAGAGGGTTCGCCAGTACGTCGATTCGTCGCCGCGAGTTCCAAGTACGATCACCGGAAGTTCGCCGTAGATTTCGTCTGAGCTTCGCCTTTCGCTCGTTTTCAAAGTACACAAGATCTCTTGGAATTTTGAGAGAGTGGGCTCAGAAATTTGGGATGAGAGGGTAGAGGGTATGGGGTGTATTTATAGTGTTAGGGTAGGTGTAGGGGTTTTAATTAAAAAATGTAAAAATATATTTAAAAAATCATTAAAAATGGAGTAAATGGGGGTTAATGGGCTCTCTGTAACCGATCTGACTATTTAAAGTATGCAGGGGGTTGAGAATAAAAAGATACCCGACTTCGATGTTGGGGACTCGGCCGTCCGGCCGAGTCCGGCAGGCCGCGCCGGCCCGAGTCGGGCCGAGTCGGAGGGTTGGTGGGTGAGGGGTCTCCTGGGGTGCTTACTGGTGCATTTATATTTTTATGTGTAGTAGGAAATTTGTGAGAAACGCACGTGTAACTGTTGGTATTCTAAAAAAATCAAAAATAAAATAATATTAAAAATAATGTGGGGCATGGGATTTGAACTCTGGTGGCTTGGTTCAGCAGTGCAACATATTACCAATGAGCTACAAGCTCCTGCTTGTAATTATGGAGTGAAATAAATATTTAAAGAGATATCAGTGACATTAAATACTCCAAGTATACATTGAATTTAAATCAATTCTTTGTGCATTAAAAATGGAGTTGTTACAGTCTACCCTCCTTACAAAAATTTCGTCCTCGAAATTTACAACTTTTATTTGAGGACTAGTTCACAAAGAGGTGTGGATATCTAGTACGCATTCCATCCTCTCTTTCCCAAGTGGACTCTCCTGGAGTGTCTTTCCTCCACATCACTCGAACCAAGTTAACATCCTTGTTCCGAAGTGTCTTCACTTTCCTGTCCAGGATCTCCACAGGCTGTTGCTCACAAGATAAATCAGGCTGTATAGTGAGCTCAGAATGATCGAGAATATGGCTGGGGTCACTCACATACTTTCTGAGTTGGGATATGTGGAACACATTATGCACTCCTTCCAATGAAGGTGGAAGCGCTAAGCGGTATGCCACTTTACCGACTCGTTCGAGTATGTCGAACGGTCCAATATATCTCGGACTTATCTTTCCCCATCTTCTAAATCGGATCACTCCGCGGTTCGGAGATATCTTCAAGAATACGTGATCTCCTGGCTGGAACTCCAAGTGTCGTCTCTTTGCATCAGCCCAGTGCTTCTGTCGATCTTGGGCTATGCGCATCCTTTCCCTGATAGTACGAACCACATCAACAGTCACTACTATCATCTCTGGTCCAAGAAGTTCCCTATCTCCGATGTCATCCTAACTTAATGGTTATCGACACTTCCTTCCATACAATGCTGCAAAAGGTGTCATTCATATGCTTGCTTGGTAGCTGTTGTTGTACGAAAACTCCACAAGATATAGGTGATCTTCCCACAATCCTTTGAAGTCTAACATACACTCTCTGAGCATATCCTCCAAGATCTGAATAGTTCGTTTCGACTGACCATCTGTTTGTGGATGATAAGCCATGCTGAAGTTCAGACTTGTTCCCAAGCTTGCTTGTAGACTCTGCCAAAATTGCGACCGGAACCTGGTGTCACGATCGGAGACAATGCAGACCGGTACTCCATGAAGTCTCACAATTTCCTGTATGAGTTCATGGGTATCAGAGATAATACATTATGAAGAATTTAAATCTTTAAATAGATTATTACCTCCATATACTTCTTTGCTGGTGTCTCAGTTGATTGGCTAACCCGAAATGGGATGAAGTGAGCCGACTTTGTGAGTCGATCCACAATGACCCATATAACATCGTTACCCTTTGTGCTGCGAGGAAGAGAAGTCACAAAATCCATCGTGATGTGTTGCCACTTCCATTCTGGGATTGGTAACGGTTGAAGTAGTCCAGCTATTCTGTGATGTTCAGCCTTTACTTGCTGACACACCAAACATTTTGCGACGCTTCTGGCTACTTCACGCTTCATTCCATGCCACCAATAATTCTGACGTAGATCTTTGTACATTTTGGTACTTCCAGGATGTACTGAGTAGGGAGAGCTGTGAGCTTCTTTCATTAACTCTTTCTGAACAGGACCTTTTGGTACACACAATCTGCTGCCGTATCTCAAAGATCCGTCTTCATGGATGATGAAGTCTGTTCTGAGTCCATTCTCCACTTGTTCTCTGATCCTTTGCAACTTAGCATCACTTGCTTGAGCTGCTTTGATCTGATTGACAATGGTTGATTGAACTTGTAGATTCATCAAACTTGAAGCATTACCTGGCATGACTACTTCAATCTCCATCTGATGCAAGTCTTGCTGAAGCTTCCACTGAGCGGTGAGATTCATCGATAATGGTTGGCGGCTAAGAGCATCAGGTACTACGTTCACCTTCCCTGGGTGATATTGCAAGTTGATGTCAAAGTCCGCCATGAGTTCTAACCATCTTCTCTGCCGCATATTCAACTCCTTCTGAGTAAACACGTACTTCAGACTTTTATGATCTTTGTAGATGTTCACTCATTCACCAAGTAGATAATGGCGCCAAATCTTGAGAGCAAAGATGACGGCTGCCAACTCCAGATCATGCGTCGGATAATTGCGCTCATGAGTCTTCAGTTATCTTAAAGCATAAGCCACAACCTTACCGTGCTGATATAGAACACATCCTAATCTCTTACCGGATGCATCACAATGCACTTCGAATCCTCCAGATTGATCCGGTATTACGAGAATAGGTGCTGATGTTAATCTTGACTTGAGTTCTATGAAAGCTTGTTTGCATGCTTCTGACCACACAAATTCTTCATCTTTACCTGTGAGCTTGGTCAGGGGTGTTGCTATCTTCGAAAATCCTTCAATGAATTTTCTGTAATATCCAGCTAAACCCAAGAAACTCCGAATATCCTTCACGGACTTTGGTGTAGGCCATTCGCTAACTTCTGAAATCTTTGCTGGATCCACAGAAATTCCTTCTCCTGATACGATATGTCCAAGAAAACCAACTTGATTTAGCCAAAACTCGCACTTGCTGTACTTGGCATAAAGCTTATGTTGTCAAAGAGTTTTCAGGACAATTCGTAAGTGCTCTGCATGCTCTTTCCGACTCTTAGAATACACCAAGATATCGTCGATGAAGATGACAACAAATCTGTCTAAGTACTCCCGGAAAACTTGATTCATTAGGTTCATGAATATTGCTGGTGCATTGGTCACTCCAAATGGCATCACTAGAAATTCGTAATGTCCATAGCGAGTTCTGAAAGCTATTTTATGAATATCAGCTTCCTTGACCTTCACCTGATGATATCCTGAACGAAGATCCAATTTAGAGAACACGCAAGATCCACTTAGCTGATCGAATAAATCGTCGATGCGTGGGAGTGGATACTTGTTCTTTATAGTGACTTCGTTCAAGGCTCTGTAATCGATGCACATTCTGTATGAACCTTCCTTCTTCTTCACAAGTAGTACAGATGATCCCCAACTTGAAGTGCTGGGACGAATCCATCCTTTCGTCAGTAATTCATCCAACTGTGTTCGGACTTCCTTCAAACCTTCCGGACTTAAACGATAGGGTGCTTTGATCACCGGGTGTGCTCCTGGTACTAAATCAATACTGAATTCAAGAGCTCGATCGGGAGGCAAACCTGATATATCGTCAGGAAATACATCGTCGAACTCTCGAACCACATCTGGTCTTGATTCTTCCTCTGCTTGAGCTGCTGCAACTACTGCTTCTCTTGGCTTCGCTTTGTAGGTACTTGGCTCTAGTGTACGGTCTCTGCTTTTGAAATAGAAGACCGGATGGTCTGAAATCTCGAATACTACCCTCCTTTGATGACAGTCAATGGCATAAAAAGTTCCAAGCCAATCCATTCCTAGAACCACATCGAAGTTCGGTATGTCCAGCACTTTGAAGTCAGCATAAAACTCTCTGCTGCAGACGACGACTGGACACAAGCTGTATCCCATAGTTGCCTTTAGAACGCCATTTCCTGAACTGATATTCCAGCTGGATACAAGCGGTGAGACAGGAATCGCATGGGTTCGAACAAACCGTTGCGACATAAAGCAGTGTGATGCTCCAGTATTAAACAGTGCTAGTGCAGGGATAGAGGATACTAAGATTGTACCTAAGGTATGTGGGATATGTTTTAGGTATAGGGAAAGTGTGTAGATAACCAAGACTAAAAGATAAGTTTGAGAAGGAAAGTTTACCAGTGATGACTTGGCCAGTGGACTCAGCTTCTTCTACGGACATCGTGAAAGCCTGGCGCTTTGGTACATTCCTCCTGGCCTGAGGAGCATTCCTCGGAACGTTCCTTTGAGCTTGATGGAACTGATGAGGAGGTGGTGCAGCTTGTGGTCCTCTGGGTGGTGCAGGTAGTGCAAGTCTCGGAGTGGGTGCTTGGATGGCTGGGCGCTGTGGGTAAGTAATTGCTGGCCTGGGTGCAGCAACTGGGTTTTGTCTTTGGGGACAAGACCCAATATCATGAGTAGATGAGCCGCAGACTAAGCAAAGACGGTTGGCTCGACTGCAGTCTTTCATCATATGTCCAGTTCTCTTGTAGTAGGTACAAAAGGCTGGGCTAGGACGATGGTTCGGTACTCCGGGTCGCCTTGGCACAAAAGGTGGTCTGGACGAGGCTCTACCTGCTATCTGGTTGGCAGGGCGCTTGACTCCTGCAGACTGAGGTCTGCCCCTTGCTTTTATCACTGCCTCATAACTGCGGGCAGCTTCCAGAGCATCCTCATGAGTCAGAAATTTTCCCGTGGCTAAAGCAGCCTGAATCTCCGTGTCTAGACCTTGTTGAAAGCGACGGGCTCTGATCTTGTCCGTCGGTATCAAGTGTGCCGCGAATCTGTTTAAAGGATTGTGTTAGCTGTGTAGTATGTGAGATTTAAAAATTGAACTGTTGTGACATATCTTACCGGCTTAGCATGGTGAATTTAGCGTCGTACTCATCTACTGATTTGTCCCACATCGATCCTTGTTGTAGATGAATGAACTGCTGCTCTATGGCAAACCTGGCAGTCACAGTGAAGTATTTCGCGTCGAACTTCTCGCGAAAAGTTTTCCATTCAATAGGCTGTACCAGACGGCTTTCTTCCGCCTTCCACCAGTTGCGAGCATTGTCCGTGAGCTGTAGTTTCGCCACACGGACCCAAGCTATGTCTGGCACTTGTGCTGCTACCAGATCATCTTCTATGCTTTGTGCCCATTCTTCAGCTTCAAGAGGGCTTTCTTTTCCGGAGAACTGCTTGGGATGTAAAGCCCTGAATTTCTTTACTCCCGGTGCGTTGGTCTCAGGACGGTTCAGGAGTTGTTGCTGTCCCTCAAGAAGGCTGCGGATCGCCTCAAGTAGCACTGTTTGCTCGGTGGGTGGCGCAGGAACAGCTGGTGTGAGAGGTAGTGCTGGAGGTGTGTTGTTGACGTTGGTGCTGGTGTTGTTCGGGTAATCCATAACCTTGAAGAAAAATTTGGGTTAGGACAGATTCATGAAATGATAAGATTCAAGGAATAGAAGATTGTAAGATTCAAGAAACATGAATTGTAAAGAATGTTTTAGTTGCTGGTTCTTGTGTTATATTGCTTAGGTTGTTCACGCAGAACAAAACTGCATAGTATGGTTCTATACAGCTCTGACCTGCATGGGCCACCAACAAAACCTGTCACGCCCCACTTCCCGGTATACGGCGAAGGGGACGGGACCGGTCCGCTACATATTTACTGTGAAGTAAATACGCTAAGCGTATCTAAGCAATATAAAAGTAAATCACAAGAAACAAGAGATATAAAAATAACATCAACTTTATTTCTTAACATTCTTTTGTACAATGCATGAAAAATAAATACATCTGGAATAAAAGCAATGCCTAAACAATAGCATAACAGGAAATGAAAAAAATACTGAATAGAAAAAGGTATAATGTCTAGAGCTCGGGGTCTTCGAGGAACTGATCCAAGTCTTCACTGGTGGGCTCGATCTCTGCTGTGTCCAGATTACCTGTCGACATTCATAGAAGGAAGAAATAGAATGTCGTCAGCGAACAGGTCGCTCGGTAAGTCCCAAAGATAAGAGAGAATTAGAAAAGACAGAATAAGAGGTATCTTCTAAAGTTGTATATATTGTAGAATATTGTGTTTACGCTGTTGTTTGTAGCTTGGTACGGAAGGATGCCAGTGTATACGAGAGGGGTCTCAGTATGCTAGAGACCAGGGCAAACGGAATGTACAAGGAACCGTTAAGCCACGGTACAACAGCAACGGAATATAGGTTAGGTGTCTTAATCTTGTTAGGTCCACGTTACCCGTCCCGGTCCTTTCGGGGTTGCGGAAATGGTAAAAATCAAATTTTTCATGAAAGGGTAATATGGACTTGAAAACCCGGATCTTTGCTAAACAACACACTAGCAACAACTACGAGCTTTAGCTACTCGGTTAGTAGGTTATACCTAGTCTTGAACTCCTTCTCTTCTTGTTGTTCTCCTCCTTGCTTGCTCCTTCTAGTAGTTTGAACGGCTCCTCCTCTTCGTCTCCTCTTTGCCGAAGATAGATCCACCCGAGGGCCTCGAACTTGAGCTCCTATCTCAACCTAGAGGTAACTAAGGTGTTTGGTTTGCTAAACCTAGTACCCTAGAATGAGTAGAGATGTGTTATGGTGGCTTTGTCTCAAAAACTTATGATTTCCAACACATGGAACACTTAAGCTTTGAGAGAGGAAGAAGAAAAGCTTTTGCAAAGAGAGAGAAGAGATATGATAGAATGAGAGCTCTCTTTTTACAACCATGCTCATATGAGAGAATAATAGATTAATAATAATAATTAAAAAGGAAAATGTGATGGTGAGTATGGAATGACCATTATCATTTCATAATAAATGCAATTTGCAAAGATCAAGAAGCACCTTTGATATGAAATGATTATGGTCAAAATGTCAACAAGAGTCAAAATGTCAACCATGGTCAAATGGTCAACCTAACCATCACACAATAATCCTTAATTATCATTATTAATCATATTTATCATTCTCATTAGGGTTTGGAAAAAGTCAACGGTCAACAAGTCAACCAAAGTCAAATGGTCAACAACCCTAAAGAGAATCATGTGCCTCTGCCTCTATCAACTGTGCATACACACCCATATCCGCGTTTCGAGGAACACGAATACAATGAGACAAAACCAATCCAAAAACAAATACTAGTATCTGGCTTAAATCAAAGCCCACTAGTAATAACTGCCCGGTCACCAAACGTGCACAAGTGCACGAGTGTGAACGAACCCTGTCGCAAAACCATGCGACCTCTACTCTGTTTTGCCCAAAGGCGAGTAACCCTCTGTGTGGGACTCTAAAGACTCGACACTACACTGGCAGTGGGGTTAACCACAGACCGCAAGCGGCACTAGCTGTACGTAACGGTCCCCAGGTAGATGCCGATAAGAAGACTGATGAGGTAACCCATCCGAACTCCTACTGAGCCTGTATGTGACAATCTCCGTACAGTCCGATCTGTTCGTCTGAGAATATCGCATGGCGGGCCTAGGGGGTGGTAAACGTCATTCCCCTAATAGTGGTACAAGTCGTGTCGGAGTGTAGCCCAGAACACCCTGAGATAACACTGGAAACCTACCAGTATATCTCGCTTGCCCTGGCCAGGGACGACTATGTGTAATGGCTCTCCTAGACACAGCACGATATCAACCCCCAATACCGGGAAAGACGAATCCTGTCTAACCATCACTGCCTCCAAGTGCTTCGGGACTGCACCCAACTACTACATGTTTGCACGACTCAGTAGAGCCATGGTAGGGTAGTAATCAAAGAACAGTGGGAACACACTCGAGGCGAAGTGACAGTGTCAAGTCAGCGGACTAAGCTGTACTCATGTCACCTGGGAACTGTTAACTGACGATAGGTATAATACCAACCAATAGTTCCTGACGAGTCCTGTCCAGTGTACTCGTAACCTAACGAGCACCTGCATACTATCTCCAGTACGACGTACTGATGGCTGTGGGACAGACCATCTCCCCTGTTAGGAAGAGAAGCGTATGCACCAGTCTACTCTGGAGTATCGATGCCCTGTCTCGATAATCCTACGACTAGGGACCAGAATAAGGATGTGCTTATAGACTACCCAGCCCCCACTAGTGTGATCGCCATCACAACGCCGATAGTCAAGCAAAAATCCTAAGGGCTCCATCAATATGTTTTAGCGTTATGTTAAAAGAAACATATACACATATTAAGATAGAAACAAACCAAGTAGCATACTACTATATCGAGCAAGACTGTCATAAAACCATATATATATCCCAAGCTTCCAAAATGTATTATACAAACTAGTACTATACAATAATGGCCTCTAGGGCATACATATCTAACAATCTCCCACTTACACTAAAGGCCAGTAATTGGTGTACCGCATACCCAACGTCTGTACTAGGCCCAGCTGCTGGCGTACCGCATACCCAATAGCTCAAAAAGTCGCTCGAACTGTGTTTGAGGGAGGGCCTTTGTGAATGGATCCGCCGTGTTGTCTTTTGTGTCCACTCTCCATACCTCGATCTCCTGGCGATCAATAATCTCCCTGATCATGTGATACCGCCTTAAGATGTGTCTGGATTTCTGATGGGACCTTGGTTCCTTTGCTAAAGCTATAGCCCCATTGTTATCGCAATACAAAGGTATTGGGTTAACAATGGACGGAACCACTTGAAGTTCTCTTGCAGCAATGTATTCAGCCTCCATCGTCGAGTCTGCGACGGTATCCTGTTTGGAACTCTTCCAACACACCGCCCCTCCGTTGAGGGTAAACACAAAACCCGAGACAGATTTGCTGTCATCTTTGTCACTCTGGAAGCTTGAATCGGTAAAGGACTCGACCCTGAGGTCTCCATTACCGTAAACCAGGAATATCTCCTTAGTCCTTCTCAGGTACTTGAGAATGTTCTTCACTGCCGTCCAGTGGTCCTCACTTGGGTCTGACTAATATCGGCTCACCACGCTCAGTGCGTAAGCTACATCTGGTCTTGTACATAGCATCGCATACATTATAGATCCTACCGCCGAAGCGTAGGGTATAGTACTCATGCGAACCCTCTCCTCGTCAGTCTTAGGAGACATCTTCTTGGAGAGGGTAATTCCGTGCAGTGCGGGTATGTTATCGCGCTTGGAATCCTCCATACTAAATCTCTTTAGTACGGTCTCTATGTACCTGGACTGCGAAAGTCCCAATAGTCTCTTAGATCTATCTCTGTAGATCTTGATCCCCAGAATGTACGAGGCATCACCCAGGTCCTTCATGGAGAACCGTTGTGACAAAAATAGCTTGACCGATTGCAGCATAGGAATGTCATTTCCTATCAAAAGAATGTCGTCCACGTACAAGACTAGGAACACGAAAGTTCGTCCTACAATCTTCTTATAGACACAAGGTTCATCTTCGTTCTTGATGAAATCAAATTCCTTGATTGCCTCATCAAAACAGATGTTCCAGCTCCGCGATGCCTGCTTTAATCCATAAATGGATTTAAGCAACTTGCACACCTTCCCGCTGCTCCCACTGTCTATGAAACCTTCTGGCTGATCCATGTAAACGCACTCTTCCAAACAGCCGTTTAGAAAAGCCGTTTTAACATCCATCTGCCAGATTTCATAGTCATGGAAGGCAGCAATGGCAAGTAAGATCCGAATGGATTTGAGCATAGCCACCGGAGAAAAAGTTTCGTCATAGTCCACACCAGGTCTTTGATGAAAACCTTTTACAACAAGTCTAGCCTTATAGGTTTCCACCTGCCCATCTACACCAAGTTTCCTTTTGTAGATCCATTTGCATCCAACGGGTTTTACCCCAGGTGGAGCAATATCCAAGGTCCACACTTTATTGGCGTACATGGACTCCATTTCGGATTGCATTGCTTCCTGCCACTTATCAGAGTCCCTACTGATAATAGCCTGCCTGAAACTGGTAGGGTCATCTTCTTCCAAGATGCAATCCTCTCGATCCCCGTCTAAGAGAAAACCGTAGTATCTCTCGGGCGGATGAGAAATCTTACCAGATCTGCGGAGTGGCTGAGGATCGTTTGGGGCTATTGAATTTTCTGGTTCTATCAAATCCTCAGTTTGAGTTTATAGTTCAGATATTTCATCCAGTTCTACCGTGCTCCCACTTATTTCTTTTGCAAGAAATTGCCACTCCAAAAAAGTGGCGTGCTGAGCAACAAACACCTTCTGTTCCTCGGTGTGGTAGAACAGATATCCATTCGAATGCCTGGGATATCCTACAAACTTACATAAAACTGACCGTGCCTCAAGTTTGTCCGGATTCTGCTTTTTCACATATACTGGACAACCCCATATCTTAACCCGTTTAAGACATGGTTTTCTACCACTCCATATTTCATATGGAGTCTTAGGCACAGATTTAGACGGAACCTGATTCAGTAAGTATGCTGCTGTTTCTAGCGCAAGTCCCCAGAATGAAAGAGGTAACTCAGCATTACTCATCATGGAGCGAACCATATCCAATAGGGTGCGATTCCTGCTCTCCGATACACCGTTGTGCTGTGGTGTATAAGGAGGAGTAAGCTGAGAGAGAATACCATTCTCTTTTAAGTAATCTAGGAATTCCGTGCTTAAGTACTCCCCTCCCCTATCTGATCGGAGGATCTTGATACTTTTGCCAGTCTGATTCTCTACTTCGTTTCTGAATTCCTTGAATTTCTCAAAAGTTTCAGATTTGTGTTTCATCAGATACACATATCCGAACCTAGAAAGATCGTCAGTGAATGTGATGAAGTACAAGAACCCACCCCTTGCATGTATAGACATTGGACCGCATACATCACTGTGTATGAGTCCCAAGAGCTCTGCTGCCCTTTCTCCATCTCCGGTGAACGGAGATTTGGTCATCTTCCCTTTGAGACAAGACTGACAAGTTTCATCAGATGAAAACTCAAACGTATTCAAGAGTCCATCTTTATACAACTTACTTAGTCTTTTCTCTCCGATATGACCAAATCTACAATGCCACAAGTAGGATTCATTCGTATCTAAATTCTTCCTCTTGCGTGTGATTTGTACATTGAGAACTGTATTCTGATTTAGAACGTAGATACCATCACACAGTGTACCTTCTGCAACCAGTACCTTATGAAGGTAAATGTTCATGATATTTCTATCAAAAACAAAGTTATATCCATCTTTATCGAGTAAAGAAACCGATATGATGTTGCAAACCATAGAAGGTACATGGTAGCAATCGTTCAAAATCATAGTATTGCCATTTGGCAACACAAGGTGATATTCACAGACGGCTGCAGCATTAACTTGTGCTCCGTTCGCTACTCTGAGCGACATATCACCAGGTGCAACTTTCCTACTTTTTCTCAGTCCCTGCAATAAATTACAGATATGAGATCCCGATCCGGTATCAAGTACCCAGGAGGTAAGGCTGACCGTAAAGCAGTTCTCAATTACGAGAACACCTGAAGTAGATGCAAAACCATGGTTCTTCTTCAACCGGGTATCCTTGGAATCCATACAATTCTCTTTCCCTTGCTCAAACTTATGGCTGTTGTCGTAAGTTAGAGCCGAACCAACGTTCCCCAGCCCCGAATAAGAATTCGGATCGGTCAAGCGATACATTTTATTATCTTGATTAGGGCGTGAAATGGTTGCTACCTGGAGAGAGAGAAAAGAAACACTCAGCGTGCGCTCTTGCAAGATTAGATTGGTTTATTAATTTATCTAACCAGGATGGCTCCCACTGTTTCCTCAAATCCTTCTTCAAATCTTAAAAGAAGAATTAGTCGGGATTAATTGCACGTCACAATACTTGCTTAACCTTTCAGCCAGGCTAGTGTTGGTACTTCGAGGGAGGTTTTCCAACGCTTTCGCGAAGTTCCTTAATTAAATAACCTCTTTTTCCTGGAGGCGTAGGCCCGCTAACACCGTTCTAGACACCTACTTGGTTTATAGCATTGATTGTTAAGTGAAATAGTCTCCCGAGAGTAATCCAACTCATCAGTGGGATCGGGATCCAACTATCATTGTGTGATGACCTAGATGGAATCCACTCTAGTCACCACACTCCAGAAGGTATGCTAAATCTGTAAGTTTCAGTTTCTTTAGAAACTCCCGATGTAGTTTTTGCCCCAAGCGACTTCATGACCTTGATAGGTCAACATACCATAAGTCGCAAGTCAAGTTCAACCCGTCATTATCCTGGATTGATTTAGACCCACTCGCACAAGTCCTTGACAGAGGTCAAAATGACTGTGCGACTGTCCTAAATAATCGCGTTTTTCTATGCAGCATGCGAGCATTGCTTAGCTACCATTCACTATGCCTTGACAGAGGTCAACATACACAGCATGAATACTAAGTAATACTTGTAAGAAATAACGGACGGCTACGGCTGGGTTTTTGGCGAAAAACCCGTTAACGTAATGAACTTGATATCGTTGAAGGAACCTGATAGACTTTTTGAAAATATAGTGACGAAAACTTTTGCTAAAGAGGTCACTCCCTGTGAAGGGATCTCGGCTCTTTCCTCGTCGAATGAGGTGCAGGATATTCCAAACTGAATACCTCGATGCAAAGCAAGAATAATCGACTATAGTGAAGTTATTACCCTGACGCAAACTTTTGTCCAAAGGGTCACTTCCGATGAAGGAATCTCGGCCCTTTCCTCGTCGAATGAGGTGCTGGGCATTTATAACCGAATACCTCTATGCAAAACAAAAGTGAACGTCCTTGCAATAACAGCTTTTTGAAAATTGTTCCAACAACGTCTTTTAGATTTATTTTCTTGCATTAATTTAATGCGTCCCATCAATTAACCCTACCATTGCAGAAAACAACGAAAATATGACGTACGCTTATGCTATCCGCATTCGCCATGGGGTCCCGTCATCACCCGTTAGGTTACTTAACTAACGACAAAGCGGGGGCTGGACTAGCGCGGATGCAAAACATAAGCAACGCCTAAATAGATATTATATATAGATATATATATATATATATATATATATATTCGTCAGATGTAATGATAGCCATTCCAGATCATAGATGAACACTTTGGATATACTAGGAATCTGCATTTCGTTCGAGCCTGCAACGAAAGACAGATTACACGGTCGCGATGAATAGCCAAATACCCTACCCTAGACCCCTACAGGTGCGGCAAACTACCCGCCAAATACCCGAAGTGAAGCAACCTCCCTTAACAGCGTGAGTAGGCCACTCGGCACTTCGAGATACCCGGTAGTTTGTGCACCCCTCCTTGGGTCTATCCTAGGAGCAAAAACAGTAAAAAGAAATTATACAATGGCGGCTACAACCTCATCCCGGATGTGCGGCCATACAAATAATATTACATCAATTTACATATTACATGAATTGAAAGATAAAGAAAACTCTCATCTCACAACCCCCCGGCTATTCATCCGCGACAATCCAACGAATTCATATACATAAACCATCAACATTACAGATCACAGATATGTATAACCCCCACTAATCGACGTATAGCGATTAGCAGACGTTCAATACATATATCACATCACAGATATAACCCATTAGCCAAAGTCTACAGAAATTCGATCGAAATACGGATTTGTAACCACCCCAAAAACAAATTTTGTTCTCTGGAAATTCTGGGCAGAAACAAACCATCCTAAAAATCCCAAAACACCATTATAAGAACACTGCAAGAAGTTTGACCCACGGCCGAGTCAACTCAGCAGTGGATCCGCGGCAAGAGCATGCTCTTGCCGCGGTTCCGCGGCGCGTTAACCGACTCACTGGACCAAATTTCTTATGTCTTCTGTTAAAACCCTGAGCCGATTTTTAGTATATGATTTATTATTTTTTGAGCAGAAATAAAAATCGGCAGAAAGTTAGCATTTTCGAGGTGTTTTGCGGTTTTTTGTCCGATCGAAATTCTAGATACTTTGCTAACATGCTAGGGTGTGTTTAGCTAGACTCTGATACCACTGTTAGGTCCACGTTACCTGTCCCGGTCCTTTCGGGGTTGCGAAAACGGTAAAAATCAAAATTTTCATGAAAGGGTAATATGGACTTGAAAACCCGGATCTTTGCTAAACAACACACTAGCAACAACTACGAGCTTTAGCTACTCGGTTAGGGGGTTATACCTAGTCTTGAACTCCTTCTCTTCTTGTTGTTCTCCTCCTTGCTTGCTCCTTATGGTAGTTTGAACGGCTCCTCCTCCTCGTCTCCTCTTTGCCGAAGATAGATCCATCCGAGCGCCTCGAACTTGAGCTCCTACCTCAACCTAGAGGTAACTAAGGTGTTTGGTTTGCTAAACCTAGTACCCTAGAATGAGTAGAGATGTGTTATGGTGGCTTTTTCTCAAAAACTTATGATTTCCAACATATGGAACACTTAAGCTTTGAGAGAGGAAGAAGAAAAGCTTTTGCAAAGAGAGAGAAGAGATATGATAGAATGAGAGCTCTCTTTTTACAACCATGCTCATATAAGAGAATAATAGATTAATAATAATAATTAAAAAGGAAAATGTAATGGTGAGTATGGAATGACCATTATCATTTCATAATAAATGCAATTTGCAAAGATCAAGAAGTATCTTTGATATGAAATGATTATGGTCAAAATGTCAACAAGGGTCAAAATGTCAACCATGGTCAAATGGTCAACCTAACCATCACACAATAATCCTTAATTATCATTATTAATCATATTTATCATTCTCATTAGGGTTTGGAAAAACACAACGGTCAACAAGTCAACCAAAGTCAAATGGTCAACAACCCTAATGAGAATCCTCTGTCTCTGCCTCTATCAACTGTGCATACACACCCGCATCTGCGTTCCGAGGAATACGAATACAATGAGACAAAACCAATCCCAAAACAAATACTAGTAACTGGCTTATACCAAAGCCCACTAGTAATAACTGCCCGGTCACCAAACGTGCACAAGTGCGCGAGTGTGAACGAACCCTGTCGCAAAACCATGCGACCTCTACTCTATTTTTCCCAAAGGCGAGTAACCCTCTATGTGGGACTCTAAAGACTCGACACTACACTGGCAGTGGGGTTAACCACAGACCGCAAGCGGCACTAGCTGTACGTAACGGTCCCCAGGTAGATGCCGATAAGAAGACTAATGAGGTGAACCCATCCGAACTCCTACTGAGTCTGTATGTGACAATCTCCGTACAGTCCGGGCTGTTCGTCTGAGAATATCGCATGGCGGGCCTAGGGGGTGGTAAACGTCAGTCCCCTAATAGCGGTACAAGTCGTGTCGGAGTGTAGCCCAGAACACCCTGAGATAACACTGGAAACCTACCAGTATATCTCGCTTGCCCTGGCCAGGGACGACTATGTGTAATGGCTCTCCTAGACACAGCGCGATATCAACCCCCAATACCGGGAGAGATGAATCATGTCTAACCGTCACTGCCTCCAAGTGCTTTGTGACTGCACCCAACTACTACTTGTTTGCACGACTCAGTAGAGCCGTGGTAGGGTAGTAATCAAAGAACAGTGGGAACACACTCGAGGCGAAGTGACAGTGTCAAGTCAGCGGACTAAGCTGTACTCATGTCACCTGGGAACTGTTAACTGACGATAGGTATAATACCAACCAACAGTTCCCGACGAGTCCTATCCAGTGTACTCGTAACCTAACGAGCACCTGCATACTATCTCCAGTACGACGTACTGATGGCTGTGGGACAGACCATCTCCCCTGCTGGGAAGAGAAGCATATACACCAGTCTACTCTGGAGTATCGATGCCCTTTCTCGATAATCCTACGACTAGGGACCAGAATAAGGATGTGCTTATAGACTACCCAGCCCCCACTAGTGTGATCGCCATCACAACGCCGATAGTCAAGCAAAAATCCTAAGGGCTCCATCAATATGTTTTAGCGATATGTTAAAAGAAACATATACACATATTAAGATAGAAACAAACCAAGTAGCATACTACTATATCGAGCAAGACTGTCGTAAAACCGTATATATATCCCAAGCTTCCAAAATGTATTATACAAACTAGTACTATACAATAATGGCCTCTAGGAAATACATATCTAACAAATCTTACCATCTCATGCCACTTCTAACACCTTCCGCACCAATCTACCCCTTAAACCTCGTAGTGTTTTGATTGTATTGTTGTATTGTATTGTATAAGTTGGATGACTGACCAAAACCATGATATCAGTAAACAGATTGTAACTGCATAATCATGTAGATGGAATAACTGGATAATGGATGTATATCCATGGTTTGATTCAGTCAAGTTGTATAGATTGATTCATGGATTCATGTGTTCATATTGAATTGGAATATTATAGGTTGTAGATTGACTTGAATCATATTCAAGTCAGATATAATCAGACTCAAACCCGAGTCAGACAATTAGAATGTAAACCGAAGTCTTATATTTACTAGGGTCCTTAGGCTAATTTATAAAACTTAAGGGGGTTTTATGTAAAAACGCTTTCATATATTTTTCAAAATACACCTCAAGTATTTATTTCTCGTCTTTAGAGTTGTAATGAGGGTGGATTTTATATTGTGACATTTCTAGCGAGAATATCCTAGTTTTATAAATAAAGGTATTTATCTGTAATATTGATTTATTTGAAGTTCATGGTATTTTAATGTAAAATTTATTCTTGTGATTTTTTTAGAAAAAGTGGAATATGTATATTATAACAAAATAGATGTTTTAATGATAAATATACATATATTTATACAAAAATAATTTCGATAAATATTTTATATTCTAAAAATCTCATTTTTCTTAAGATGTCGTATTTTAAACCTTTCGAGACCGAATGCTCCTTGCAGAGGTATGAATCTCACACTACTAAGCCCGAGGGTGCACGATAAACTGTACTATCCCGAACGGGTTCCCCAGAGTGGGTTGTAGCGGCGCTTTGCAAAGATTGCAAAATACTAAATCCTTTAGAAAACGGTTTTTATAAAGTAAAAGGTATTTATTTGTAAAGATGTCGATTTTCCGTATTTTAGATTCTAGGGTTTTCTAATTCAACTAGACTATTTCTAAATGGTCTAAAGAACAAGTTGTTAGATGCCTCAAATCGCCTCTTCACCGCCAATTGTGGCCAGGTAAGTACAAGTGAAGAAAGGAGGGATCCGCTCACGAATCATCGTGAGACGGGCCTTTTAAAATTACCTTTCTCACTTGCCTAGCCTAGACACCATAAAGTCAGGTTTAGATAAACGACCGATATCCACAACTTATCATATTTTCCTAATAAGAGATCTTTATTTAAAAGTGTATCAAAGCTAAAACTTTTAGAAATGGTTTTATTAAGAATATGGTATTTAAATGAAAGTATTGTTTTATCGTATTCTAAGTTTTTAGATGATATCGTTTTAGATTGTATATGCGTGTGTCTGGAGGTAGGTCATTACCTCGTGCTCTACTTTAAAGGTATAGCAAGTTAATGGGATTAAATGTGAAATCGAAACATTGTGGTATTTAAGTAAAAAAATACGATAATTTGGGAACGCTATCATTTCATGTGACGAAACTTGTTCAAATGGTTTGTTAAATATTTAATAGTCAACATAAAGATGTTTAAGCATGAATGTATTGGTGAGAAGTGAAATTTTATAGAAAACCGAGTCGGAAATCGGATTTGTTCCGATTCCGTCGGGTTTTGTAATTTCGTATTTTTTTTAGAAAAAGAGAGAGAGGTTAGCATGGGACTTACGGGTTTGGACAACACGATAGTGATAAGGAAGAAGAGGGTTCGCCGGTACGTCAATTCCTCGCCGCGAGTTACTGGCACGATCACCGGAAGTTCGCCGTAGATTTCGTCGGAGCTTCGCCTTTCGCTCGTTTTCAAAGTACACAAGATCTCTTGGAATTTTGAGAGAGTGGGCTCAAAAATTTGGGATGAGAGGGTAGGGGGTGTATTTATAGGGTTAGGGTAGGTGTAGGGTTTTTAATTAAAAAATGTAAAAATATATATAAAAAAATCATTAAAAAATGGAGTAAATGGGGGTTAATGGGCTCTCTGTAACCGATCTGACTATTTAAAGTATGCAGGGGGGTTGAGAATAAAAAGATACCCAACTTCGATGTTAGGGATTCGGCCGTCCAGCCGAGTCTGGCCGGCGGCGCCGGTCCGAGTCGGGCCGAGTCGGAGGGTCGGTGGGTGGGGGGTCTCCTGGGGTGCTTACTGGTGCATTTAGATTTTCATGTGTAGTAGAAAATTTGTGAGAAATGCACGTGTAACTGTTGGTATTCTAAAAAAATCAAAAACAAAATAATATTAAAAATAATGTGGGGCATGGGATTTGAACTCTGGTGGCTTGGTTTAGCAGTGCAATGTATTACCAATGAGCTACAAGCTCCTGCTTGTAATTATGGAGTGAAATAAATATTTAAAGAGATATCAGTAACATTAAATACTCCAAGTATACATTGAATTTAAATCAATTCTTTGTATATTAAAAATGGAGTTGTTACATACTACCTACCGGTGATTGTATAGAACTCGGCGGATATCCAGAGGATACCGTTTTGGGAGTTATGATATGAGATAGATATGATGGCTGATCAGAGTGACGGCGCCTGAGATATGAGTATTTACGTGTCGATGCTGGACAAAGGTTTCATGATTTTTCGAGTGTCGATGTTGGGTACTCAAGTTTCATGATGTGATGGATATGAGGGCCGATCAGAGTGACGGCGCCTGAGATATTGAGATATGGGGTGTCGTTGATGGACACCGATTTTCCATGATGATTATCATACATGAGATTTTATGTGTTATTCTATACTCAGGATTTTTTTGACATGTACTGTTTCATGTAGTTGTTATACCCTGGTGGTGTACATTGATCATGATTTTACTGCATATTCGTACTGTTATATTATGTCATTGGATTACATATTTCAGACTATCGCTTTCGTGCATATTTGCGATTATCTGTATGATGTTATTTACTATTCACGAGTTGGTAACTCACCCCCGTTGTGCCACAGTGTTTTGCAGGCTTGACCCTCAGTGTAGTTGCGGCAGGGCTTCTCATTGCATCCATTTCTGCGGATACCGCTACTGTTGGTCGTGATTTTGGATAGGTGGGTGGTTCGCGGTTATCCGTATGACTTCATTGTATATCTTATTGTATCTAGTACCCTCCATCTACCACTTTCATATATTCGACTTAGAGACGAGATTTGTGAGGATAGATATTGTACTATTGGTGACTCTGGGTGTCGAGCTCATGTGAGCCGGCTTTTATTTATGTTGTTTTACCTTTTACTATACTGTTTTCACTTCTTATCGCTTATTCCTTCGCTACGGTGTCGTATATATACTTGTTGTGGTTGTGTTCCACCTTTTGGCGTTAGTTGCTTCCGTTTGGGAATGTTCTATTTATATTCTATGCTTGTACCCGTTTGGGGCTAGTTTTTACAAAGGAGATACTGCCGAAATTTTTAAGAAAACAAATTAAATTGAGATTTTATAACTTGAGATTTTTACATGTTTTAACAAATATTTTAAATGTTTTACCATTCTATCTTTTTTTATGGTTTAGATTTATGGGTTTGTCGGCTTATTTGAATTACGTTACGACTTTAGACGTTACGTAATTTAAGTGCCGGTCGCATTCCTAAATTGGGTCGTAACAGAAGTGGTGAAAACCTTTCGGACACCGTGACAAAAATTGAACTTGAGCTTGAAAGAAAGGCGAAAGGTGCGAGCTCAAACGCATTAGTCGCTGAGACTCCTAAGCGTAAGACCCAAAGGTCTAAGCGCAAGACATTCCTATGCAAGAAGGTAATGTTGCGAATCCTAAACTGAAAAGAAACAGACATGGTAAAAAGAAGACCAAGGATGGTTGCTTCAATTGCGGCAAGGTTGGGCATTTCGCGTGAGATTGCGGCGAGCCAAAAAAGGGACGTACGGATTCTCAGTCTGCGCTGGTATATGTTGCTAGTAGTGTGTTGTTAGCTGACTCTTTATCATCTTGGATTGTTGGCTCAGGGGCCACCGACCATATCTTGTGAGACTGAGAAGACTGCGTAGATTTCCACAAGATTCCGGCTGGGAGCAAAGGATCTGTATAGGGATCAAGTTGTATGTGGATGTCTTGGGCATTGGCATGTACAAGCTCTATACTAGCCGTAGTAGCAAGCGAGTCCTGCAAGATAATTTATATGCTCCGAAAATCCGACAGAATAGACTTATGACTTCAGGATATTCTGTTATTTTTAAAGATAATTTAGTTTATCAAAAAATGCTGAAAACCTGCACACACAGGTAAACCTCTCCGTATCCTCCGGCTCATGCTTTATCCCTGATCTTCCACTCTATTCTCTCTCTCAAAACCCCCATTTTTTTTACTTCTCAAATTTCACAGAGAGAGAGAGAAGAGGGAGAGAGACTCATGGAAGCGAAGCAGGGAGCTCTGGTGGTGGGCCCACCGCCGTCGCCGACGAACCCAATCTCCCAGCTCCAGGCGCGGTTCAAGGAGCTGGAGAGCGGCTTCAGGCTGTGGCTCTCGAAGCAGCCGCTGGCGGTGGAGGCCGCCGTCGTCACCGTCACCAGCGCCGCCCAGGGCGCCGCCATCGGCGGGATCATGGGAACCCTAACCCCCGAATCCTTGCCCGCTCCCGCTCCTCCCCTTGACGCCACCGCCGGGTTCAATCCACATGCCATGGCCTCTCTCAAGCAAGCACAGGTGTCTCTCTCTCTCTCTCAGTTGTTTTGTTGACAATTTAACATTAATTTTGGATATATTTTGAGGTCAATCTTCGTGAAGGATACCTCCATTTGGAATGTAAATTATGGAAGATACTAAAGTTATCTTTGTTGAATGTTAACTAAGGATTTCTAAATTTCATCGTTTATTTTGATAATGCGTGAAAGAAAAATTTGAGACTTTGGTATCATAAAAGAGGCACCTTTTTGGCTGTTTGTGTTTCAGGAAAGTTTTAGTCAGAGGATCTCTTCACTTATTACAGAATGACATAGCCACCAACATTTGAAACAATATTCTTTAGAACATCCTTACGTGCCTGCATAGGCAGATTACCCTCACGATAGTCTTTCTTTTATACATAAATCCCTGTACAAACTAGCTTGGGTGGCCCAGCACTTTTGACGGAGCACAATAATCGGCGCTGAACTAGGTAGACGGCATGCTGGACTGTTTCTATCAGTCTGCTAAATCTGTTTTTTTTTTTTGGGTCACTATGGCATGCTCAGCAGTTTTGTTGGTAAAGATATTTTTTATACTTGAATTTCTTTTGTATTGAAAGGATGCCACTACCGGAGAATTGGATAGATCACCATCAAGTGCAATTTAATGTTATTAGTCGGAGCTATGATGTTTACAGATTACACATGATTTTAACATCTTGAGCTGTATTTTAGCACATGATCATATTTTTCATATTCTTGGCACGCATGGTTTTCAAGCAATTAGTAAAAATACATGACACAAGATGAGTTATATTGACCATTATAAATTTTTTTGGGACCATCAGTCTGCATTTTAGACGATACATTCCGTTTGAGATAAGTGTGACAATGGAAACTGTTGAAGTGCTGTAGCTACTGGTGGGAAGAAGATAAAAGCAAGCAAGAATTTGATTGTACCATAGGCTCAACCAGCTAATTAAAGTTGTGGCAAATACAAAGCTCCCCCCCCTCTGGTATGTTTGAAGTGAGGGGCTAAGTCCTTCAGCACAACAGATTTCAAGATTCCTGTAGTTCCCGTGAACTTCACCAATTTTTCCTGTCCTGTTGTGTGTATATAAACATGTCCACCAACATTGTATTAACTCTGATTTGACGGCTAACCTTTAAACATTTCTGTTCGAAAAATTTTAGCATTCAACTACATTATTATTAATGGGTACAACTACAGGATGCTGATTGCTTTAAACATCTGGTATTAGATATTTAGATGTGTTTATCTTGTCATTGATTTAAGTTGATAACTTCAACCTTTTTATGAGAAATAGAACTGCTTGGAGCTATATGCTGCTGCTCTATGAAGTGCAAACAAACTCTAAAGTGGCTGTCCTTTATATTGCTTGTGTAGAACGGTATAACCTATAAAATTTAAATAAAAAAAAGAATCTACTTCCTCCCATTGCGGACCGCCTTCATGTGTTAATTCTTTCATTTTCATTCCTTTCAATTTTATCTTTCGTTTTTCCTTTTCCCACTTTTTTCTTCTCTTTTTTCCTGCCCATGCACAAATATGAATTACTTAATTTGTATAAATGCAGGCTTTTGCAGGTGGCCCTTTGGTTCAAGCTCGTAATTTTGCAGTCATGACTGGTGTAAATGCAGGTATATCTTGCGTCATGAAGAGAATAAGAGGAGTGGAAGATGTCCAAAGTAGGCAAGTCAATTTTAATCCCTTCGATTGTCTAAGTTCATGCCCTCCTCCATTTTTAACATAATAGTATGATTAAATTGCTTCCACCAAGCAACTTAAGCGTTTAACAAACAAAGTAACCTTACACATCGTAATAGACTGCTGTTTCCTATTCCATAAAAATAGTGAAATGGGAAACAGATACTACATTTCTCAAGTACGGAGTGGTTACTATCTCAACTGGAGAGAGACTTGATAGAATTCTAATAATACAACATATTGGATATCGAAAGGCTTATATGAAATATAACCTATAGTAGACATGAGATCGAGAACATTAGTGCAAGACTTGCTAGCTTATTTCGTGCATAACATCATGCTAAATTCTGTGTGTTGACAATACAATTGCTATGGGAAATAGTAGATAAACTAGAATAGATTATTCATTTTCAGCCATCTGGGAGTTGACCATTTACCTTCACAGCATAGCCAATACACGGGTTTGTGTGCTTGTGATATGGTATGCCAGTTAGGAGATCCCTCTGTTTGTTGGCAGCACTGCTATCATGTTTTTGTGAGTCAAAGTACCAACAGACCTGGACCCAAACTCTTTTTTTTTTGTGGAAAGCAAAGCTTCTAAAAGGCAGTCACTTATAAACAATATCATAAAGTCTTTAGTACGTTTACATTTGCGTAATTTAACTGCCATTTCACCTATGCACCAAAGATGGAACATACTGGTAGACCTGCACCCTAGACATGAACATCCGAGGACCAATATTTAGACCTGACACTATCAATTCGCAATTGATCCTGGTCTAGAGCTTCTACATAAAGAAATTACTACCAAATCTTCCGCCGAGTTTGAGTAGGCTGAGTTGGGTATAACACTAATTTATATATCTACTATTATAATTCTAACTCATTTGGGCCCCATCAAATTGACAATAAATTGTGTGGCTAAGATGATGGCCTCTTTTTTTGAGAAAAAGTTATAAAAAACAAGAAAGATTCTTAATCGTTTATAGCAATTTTAGGAACCCATGACAACTTTTCCATATTTTGAAATTTTACATAATATTCTATCTTCTCAAGAACGGCCTACTCTCTCCAAATAATCTCAGCCCCCTCAAATAAAACATCTTTCCCACCTATGTTTTTCTAAATTTCAGATATATATTTCTATATAAAAAATAATAGATTTGTATAGTTGAAATCCACATTCCATGTGCATCGCACTTGCAAAATACTAGTTGAAAGAACTGAGAAAAAAATAATTTATTGGCATAATAATTCATGAGTACATACTAGATATATAGCGAGGATAATAGACCATCTCTCTTATTATAGCCGATGTAGGATTAAAACTAATAACTAATAGTTAATAATTAATTATATTCATAACATTCCCCACAAAGCTGGAGCGTAAATGTCAATCATGTCAAGTTTGGACAGAAGACTAGTGAAAACCGGTCGAGAAAGAGATTTGGTAACGATATCTGTTAGTTGAGCCGAAAAGGAATCATGTTGGAGTGCAATCATCTTATCTGTCACCTTGTCACGAATGAAGTGCTAATCTATTTCGATATGCTTGGTCCGTTTATGAAAAACTGGATTCTCAGCAATATGGATTGCGGCCTTTTTATCATAGAAAAGTGTAGTCGGAAGAGAAGAGGGAACCCCAAGATCTGGCAGGAGGGAGATGAGCCATACCAACTCAGCAACTGCATGTGCAATGGATCTATATTCAGCCTCAGCAGAAAAACGAGTCAGTACATTCTGCTTCTTGCGCCTCCATATAACCAAGTTTCTTCCAAAAAATACACAGCAGCCACTAGTGGAATGATGATCATCAACAGATTCAGTAAAGTCAGTATCTGCAAAGGCTATGAGCGACAATGCAGACGACGGTTTGTAAAGAAGACCCTGTCCTAGAGAACTTTTGATGTATCAGAGAATATGCTCAATTGCCTTAAGACGAGTGATTAAAGGATTCTGCATATACTGACTCACTTTGCTACCGGCAAAGGCAATATCAGGATGAGTGATAGTGAGGTAAATAAGCTTTCTAACGAGACGTCGATATCGTCTTGGGTCAGGCATTAGAGGATCCGAGAGAGAGCTCAATTGAGATAGCTTGACCGTGGAATCCATTAGGAGTGTCTGTTGGTCTATATCCCAGAAAACCCGTTTCAGATAGAAGATCGAGTGCATACTTGCACTGAGAGAGCTGTAATCTACCATAATTCCGTTAACACTTCAATTCCAAGAAAGTATCTAAGTGGCCCAAGGTCCTTAATATGGAAGGGTGAAACCAAATGTTCTTTCATCTTGGAGATGCCAACAGAATCATCTCCAGTAATGATAATATTATCAACATACACCAGCATAATTCCCATGCCTTGAGAATGGCTGTGTAAAAAGAGACGCGTCAGTGCGACTGCGTTTGAAGCCAATATGTTGTAGAACCGTACTAAACTTCTCAGATCAGGCACGCAGTGGCTGCTTCAATCCATATAAAAATTTATGTAGGAGACAAACCATACACTCCTCCGGTCGCTCAAAATCAGGAGGTTGCTGCATATAAATAGCATTCAAAAGATCGCTATTAAGAAAGACATTTTTCACATCAAGCTGATGAAGCTGCAACGCCTTAGAAATAGCTAAGGATATTAGAACACAAACCGAGGTCAATTTGGTAACTGGCGAAAATATTTCAACACAATCCAAACCATACTGTTGAGTAAAGCCCTTGACTACCAATTGAGTTTTGAGACGGTTAATCGTCCCATCTGGATTTTGCTTGATAGTAAAGACTCATCGACAGCCAACAAGTTTCTTGTCTGAAGGCGGCAGTACTAATATCCAAGTCTGACTAGAGCGCAGTGTGGTAAGCTTCTCTAACATAGCTGCATGCCAACCTGGATGTTGAAGTGCTTCCTAAACAGAGAAAGGAAGAGTGATAGCAGACAAGGAAAAAACAAACTAACGAACAGATAATGTCAGGTTATGATAAGAAACAAAGTTAGAAATCGGATGTGATGTGGTACGGGAATGCTTACCCTTGCGTAAGGTAATAGGAAGAGAGATTTTTTTTGAAGGATACGGTGGTGGAGAATCGGGAACAATGGATTGTATCAAAGTACCTGCAGAAGAATCGTTAGGAGGAGAAGCTGTGGGAGGGATGGGGCTTTTGGGTCACGACGGTGATACACCTGTGGATATAGGGGCACATGCTTAAAACTAGGACGCACTGGTCGAACAAACAAGTCAAGCTTCCAGAAAGGTATGTGAGGAACAGAGATAGTAGACATGGGGTCGGTGACAGGCGGCGGAAAATATGCTTGATTTTCTAAAAAGATCACATCACATGAAATACAAACTTTAGATGTGGCAGGGTAAAAGCAAACATATCTTTTTCGGGATCGTGAGTAACCTGCAAACACTATACGAGTAGCTCGAGAATCAAGTTTGTCTACTTGAGGACCTAGAATATGAGGATAGCATAAACAATCAAACACCTTAGGAGGAACAGGAAAAGGTTTGCCCCGTGGAAACAAAATAGAGAAAGTGGAGTGGTTGCCTAAGACCGGAGAATGTATGCGATTGATATAAAAACAGGCAGTTAAGACCACAAAATTCCACAATCGTTTAGGGACATGCATGAGAACGAACTACCTCAAGCAAATGTCGCTTCTTTCGTTCAGTAGTCCCATTTTGCTGAGGAGTATAAGAACATAAATTTTGATGCAATATACCATGAGTTTGATTAAAGGTAGTAAACTCCCTACTAATATACTCCTTAGTATTATCTGAACGAAGAATCATTACGTTAACACCAAATTAATTAGCAATCTCAGCTACGAAGATTTTAAGGGTTGACAAAAGTTCAGATCTATTACGCAGAAAATACAACCAAGTAATACGTAAACGGTCATCGATAAAAGTCACAAAATATTTATAATTAAACACACTAGGAAACTTAAAAGGACCCTAAATATCAGAATGAACTAACGCAAAAGGAAATCATATATTTTATTAACATGAGGGAAAGAGGAGCGATAGTATTTACGAAGAATACATGATTCACAACTGAACTCTGATAAGTCAAGAGAAGACAGTATAGTACGTAAAGAAGAAAGGTGGATAACCAAGGATACAACTGAACAGTAGAAACAGCCGCAGACGTATTGGGAAGGTGATCAACCTAGTAGAGTCCATTCCGTTCATATCCCCACTAATCCGTTGCTTTGTCAGAAGGTCCTGTATCACAAAGTGAGATAGATAAAATGTTACAAAGCAGTCGGAATCATTTGTAAGCCGACGAATAGAAAACAAGTTTTGTTTTAAAGATGGAATAATTAAAACATTTTCAGATGTAAAGAAGTGATAAATCAACAAAGCCCGAGACATGTGTGGTATTACCATCAGCCATGGAAATAAACTTGTGAAGACTAGAAGCAAGATTAGACGGTCCATTACGAGACATGTGATGTGAGGCGCCGAAATCAGCGATACACGAATTAGAATGAGAAATGAACGATATAACTGATGGAGTAGAAAGGTTGGCAGGAGATACAGAAGAGATGAGACGACGTAATTGGTCCCACTCAGCACTGGAGACGGTAAATTGCCGGCAGAAGAGGAAGATCGGACAGTTGCAATAGGTGTGGATGTCTGACGAGCTGTAGGTGTATCATCAGGGTAGTCATGCTTCTCTTAACACCAGTTTTCACGATGATTAGTGCCACCGCAATAAGAACAATAAAGGTCGGCACGAGCATGAGCTCGAGCACCAAGACCACGAGCACGAGCATCATGACCACGAGCAGCATTAGGGGGACGACCACGCGACGCCCCACGACGATTAGAGACCGAATCAGAATCCATGATAAACGGCGCAAAAATAGATCCCAAGAAAAAATAAAGGTTGTCTAACCCACAAGCAAGAACAAAAAATAGCAAGACAATCTAAGAGATCAGTGTCAGTAACCGAGAGGAGCGAAGAAGAGCGGAGACAAGTGGGTGGCCGTAGCATGGAGCTGATCAAATCTAGGTCTGGAGGCGATCAGAGCGCATGGAGACGAGAGAGCTCCGGATGACAGAGCTTAGAGGCGATCAGATCTAAGGCTGGTGGCGGCTCAAGGGCTCGGGCAGGAGGTTCGTGGAGGAGGCGAGGGCATGGAGGAGTTGGTGGCGGCTATGAGTGAAGGCGGCATCGGTGGTGGCCGCGGCTGAAGGAGGCCACGACTGAACGAGTCGGCGATGTTTGTGGCCGCGGCTGAACGTGGTGAGTGAGGTGGAGGAGGCGCGGGTGGAGGAGACGGCGGGTGGAGGTGCGTGGCGATGGAGGAAGATTAGGGTTAGGGTTTTGGGTGGCGGCTAGGGTCTGGGAAAGAGCATTAGGGTTAGGGTTTTGGTTTTGGGAAATTTGAGTTTTCTTTCTATTCTTTTCAAAACTCCAATACCATGAAAGAACTGAAGATAATAATTTATTGGTATAATAATTCATGAGTACATACTAGATATACATAGGAAGGATAATAGACCACCTCGATGTGAGATTAAAACTAATAGCTAAATAGATAATAACTAATTATATTCATAACATTAGTCATTTATTTAGATAACTTATGATACAATATTACTTTTAAGAGGGTAGAAAAAAAGAGATAATCTTACGGAATGGAGAAGATAAGTGGAAGATCTCTCTCCATCTCTTTTTTGTATTAGCATATGATGAGAATCTATAAATACAAATTTGCTCCATGGATAAACCTGAGTCAAAATAATATTTAATAAACAAATTAATAACCAGTGATTTTCTAACACGGTATAATTATCAAAGCAATACAAACTTACCTTCGCCCTCAAACTGGAGCATACATGTGTTGACTATTGTGCTTTCAACTCCGTCACTATCATCCAGGATCAATTTCCAATTCCGGTGGTTAGTGATTTATTTGATGAGTCGCATGGTGCCTATATTTTAAAAGTTGGACCTTCATTCAGGTTACCACCAAATCCGAGCTGCAAAGGAAGATGTCCTTAAAATGGCATATTTCGAACTTACGCCTCATCGACAATTCAATCTTTAATGAATTATGTCTTTCGTCCATATTTGAGAAAGTTTATGCTTGTATTTTTTGATGATATACTTGTACACAGTCATGGATTGGACAAGCATTTATATCACTTATGCATTACCCTTGTAGCAACATCATCTACATGCCAAAGTCCCAAAATGTAGGTTTGCATTCACGGAGGTAGACTATTTGGGCCATGCCATCTCATATAAAGGTATTTCAATGGACCACATCAAGATTGCGTACATGTAGAAATGGCCGTTGCCGCAAACAATTATAGCACTTCGAGGCTTTCACGACCTAACCGGTTATTAGCGTAAATTTATTCATGACTACGGCAAGATTGTGGCACCCCTCACCAACATGCTGAAGAAAAGTAACTTTGCGCGGATGGTCGAATCTTAATGAAGATGGAGAATTGGGAAATTTTTTGGAGGGAAAATAAAAAAATTAGGTTTAAGTTTGAATGGTGAGTAGAGAAATAAGTAATGAAGAAGAGAAAGATGAGGGTATAACTGTCCAAACCGAAATTAATGCAATATTCCTTTAAGCATAGATGAAAGCTAACATTGTGTACTAATCTAGAGTAACTTAAATGATTTGAGGGACCCTACGATAAATATAAAGAATGGATGGACTAATAGAATTCATCAGTTTTTGAGGGACTTATATTGAAAAAACTAAGTTTTAACCCAAAACAACATTGTCATTTATCTTAATATTGTGATAGGCTTTTCAAGATCCAATCACAAACCCAAAAGCGATCGAGTTTGATCACATTGATCACATCGATCACATCAACAAATCCTTAACACGACCTTCCAGATCCCAATCACTTCAAAAGCATAGCAAAAATAATAGAAATATTACCTTGAAACACATCGATAGTGCGAATCAGACCAAAGACATCAATCTTGAAATCATCGAAAAAGTAGCCAAAACTCCTAAATAGGTTTGATGTGTATTGTGGACCTTCGTTGAGGCTTGTCAGCAGTCAGCCTTTAACGAGGTTTCAGAACCTTCAACATGTAAAATTGTAAGATTATATTATATGAGGGTTTGCCCATGCAGTTTATGTTGATGTTGCCTAGCTTAAGTTCTAAAAGGGTGGAAGAACTGGTAGTGACAGGCAACCGCCTACAAGCTATATATGGCATCTCTCACTCACTAGGTTTCCCTGAGAGGTCTTTCACTGGTGGCATCACAAATTATTTAGAATCACATTTGATTACCGTGTATTTTATACTGAAAACCTTTCGATTGCTCTCTTTCTTATGACAGAATCGTTAACCTTTTCCGAATGTGCAATATTTTCACTTTCCATAAATTATATGCTTTGTTGTTTTCTCACAATCTAATCATATTTTGCAATTGTCAGTGCTTCAATTGCGATTGATCCATCAGGTTACATTCGATAATAAAGTTCAAAATCGAGAGAATACTAAGAATGCTGATTGTGATCCTTTTGTGTATTCTATCTGTGTAGCGGCAATACAATAGTAGATGAAGTTGAAAATGAAAGTCACTGATATGTTGACATATAGATGGGAAATAAACAATTATGATAAAGAAAACGTTTTACTTTGTTTAGCTGTCTTATTTAATTTGGTAATACTGTTCTCGAACCTTCAACGTGAGATTATTGTTTCAGCATGGTGGCAGCTTTTGGTTCTGGCGCGATGTTTTCTTTAGTCAGTGGAATGGGAGGCCCAAATCAGGTTACCAATGCAGTTACATCAGGACTATTCTTTGCTCTTGTACAAGGTGGTCTATTCAAGGTATAACTGTATAAATAACATGCATTTTGTATTGTTTCTTCACAGCACAATTCTATTAGATTTCTTTATTTATCCTGAAATGACGAATAATTGTGAACAGCCAATTTAACCTACTTTTAGTAAAATCAGGAAAAATAATCAATAAATTACTGATAATGTAAAAATGTCCACAACAGCCGGAAACCATTTTGTTTCATGAATTGATTTTTCAATTCTTGCAAGCTACAACCTTGACTCATTTGAGAATAATCGAGTAAAGAGGCCATAGGAGGAAAACCCTCCTATGACGTTGAAAAATACACCCTCCACCATTTTTTCTGACAATCGGCACCGTCCATCTTGATCTACATCATCTAATACATCTAATACGTCGATACACCAAATTTCATGTGATTCTAATACCTTTTCACCGTTGATTTAGCAATGTCAAAAGTTCTATTGTTGGTAAACCGTTAATTTTGCATCCACTAAATAACGGTGAAAAAGTGGTAGAATCACATTAAATTTGATGAATCCACATCTTAGATGATAAAGATGAAGATCATGGGTGCCGATCGTCGAATAAAACGATGGAGAATTGATTTTTATTGACGTCGACCTCTTTTCCCCATTATTCTCATTTACTATACTATGTATCTGGCGCCTCAAATGAGGAAGTGATGCTTTGCATGGTTCATCATTAAACTGACCAAACTACTCGCAAAGGTCCATTTGGTTTGTTGCTTTTAGTTGGAAACCTTTGGAGCTCCTGTATTGGAGAATCATAAATTCCATACTCTAGCTAGTGTTGTAAGTGGTAAAAAGACTTGATTTATTATATTGTCAGAGAGTTGACAACGACCCCTTTTGTGCAGCTGGGCCAGAAATTCTCACAGCCACCAGCTGAGGACTTGTCCTACAATGGAACGAGAAGCATGCTGTCAAGCCTTGGCCTTCAAAACTATGAGAATAATTTTAGGAAGGGGCTGCTCACTGATAGCACCCTGCCTCTTCTTACTGATAGGTAAGTACTTGCGCATAACTTTGCTTTATTTCTTTTTTCTGTCAGAATATTATTGCATCTCATATTACTTTGTCAAATGAGCATAAAGCAAGAAGAAAGAGACACTTGCATCACTCTAAATAAATTAGCTAACTCACGCCGCTAACTTTTGTTTATATGTTTTTCAGTGCTCTGAGAGATGTCAAGATTCCGCCTGGGCCAAGGCTTCTCATTCTTGATCACATTCATAGGTAGCCAAACTATCTATTATGACATAAACAAATTAATTTCATTTCACAGCTTATCTAATCCTTGCCGACTGTTTTATACTTTTTCAGGGATCTGGAATTTAAGAAGGATCCAGAATTGAAGAAAGGAAACGGATGTTAATAGTTTCTCATTGAACTCGTTGCTATTTAAATTTTGTTGTACAAGCAATGACTAGTAGTCTCCCTTTGTTTTTCTTAAAAGATTGACATAGCATAATATAATTCAAGTCTGTAGAATTTCTTGCGCTGAAAATTCTGTTTCAAGCTGTGGATTCTTCTTCGATATTTATACAGAATATTTTATTATTATCATTTTTCTTGGTACTGACCCGTAAATCCTAATCTAGACGCACAACACAAATCACACAAGCATCAAGGGGGTCCGCGAATTTGCCCTGAAAACATTAATTTGCGGCCGCTTCCTCTTTTGGGAATCCCGCACTCTTCCAAGAGGGAAAGTGTATATACCAACTAAGCTGTTCCTCATTGATAGAATATTTTATTATTGGTTCTTTTTGTGGTACACATGGAATTCATAGTGTTCCAGCCAAATACCTAAGAATATAAGCTGGATTAATTTCTTCACATTGCAAAACTTTGATGTTTAATGACATATGCAAGTGGGCTTGATAACTCTTCATAGTTTTTTTAAGAGGAAAATCGCTGGTGGTTATTTTTTCTTGCGGCAAATGCTAATGCATCGAAATGTTGTGGCTGATTTGAGAAGATGGTAATTTGCGGAAGTTTATGGTCATTGTGTAGGGATCTTCCGCATTTGGGTGTACACGCTACAAAGGTAGCTAAACCCCTTTAACCTTGTTTGTTTGCTTTTTAGTTTAGTGTTTGGATTCAATTCAAGGGTTTGGTCACTGGCGCTTGCTATAAAATTTTTGTTTTCGCTTCCGTCTTTACCGTGTGTCTTGCGGTGCGAGTACTATGGACCTAACAGTGGTATTAGAGTCATGCAAAACACTTTAACTAGTTGTAGACGATATTTACGTTTCGAAACCGAAAGTTTAACCAAGTTTCGTAAATCAAGTTTCTCTTCATTTTTTAAAACGGTCTCTGAAATTTTTTTAAAGTATGTTAGAGAGCAAGTTTTGAAATATGAAAACATGGCATGAAACCCGAGGACTTGAGTCAAATATTTGATCACCGGAGTATTCGTTTTCGCCGCTATTTACGTCCTAAAATTTGATTTAGATCCCTGGGTTTTTACGGGGGCTTGGTTGTTAGGAAACTTGTTTTTTGGTGATATTTGTTTTTGCCCAAATTTCAGTTTATGTTATCTTTGTATTCGGGCAAGTTCAGGAAACTTTTCGGTGGAAACTAATATCGTTTATGATCCGTATCTTTATTTGTGTGTTGGACAACGTCGTCTCCACTCATCACCCCTGTCACTCGACAACCCAACCTAACTGCTATTTGTTTGATTAAACGGGGTTGCACACTAGTTACTTGTTACGTTGGTTTGGATATATATCTTGTGATGGTTTAGCCGGATTGTCATGATGGATAGCTCCTCATGTGACTTTCTTGTACAATTTTTATATTTGTATTCATTTATTTGGGACGAGCGGTCGGATTGTGGTCGTCATTACCGCTTGATGTATATTTTTTGGGGACACGTTCGGGTTGAGGTTGTTGTCGCCATTGTATATATTTCTTTTCTGTACTAGGATTAACCCGTGGAGAAGTGCTTGAGTAGCCGGGTTCTAGAGTGCGGAAGGTGGTCGTCTCATGGTGATGAGTTCAAGCCATCTCGCTCTAGAATTGACGGGTTGCCCATCACACTTGTAGGGGTTTTAGGTCGACCCACGGAGAAGTGCTTAAGTTACCGGATTCCTAGAAGTACCGGGTGGCTCACTCATGACATTGAGTGCGGGTTGCCACACTTCCAGAATTGGAGGGTAAGTTGTTCCACTCGTAGGGCTCATGGTTCAATGTTGTATGGGCTATCTACACGACTGGAGAACGTTGGTTTTCGTTTGCGGCTCAAACAAAATACGGGGCTCCTAATTTATCCGCTATTCCATCTTGTTTGTTGTTTCTCACATGCCTGTGATGTTTATTACTTTCCTGTGATGTGTGTGTGTGTGTGTGTGTGTGTGTGTTTTGAATCCTTGCTAGCCCCGTCCCCGCCTTGCCATAAGTTAAGTAACCTTACGGTGAAAACCCGGGACCCTATGGCTAATACGGATGACATATAAAGCATGTTGTTTTGATTGTTTCTGTTGTGCTTAGAAACATAGAATGATGGGATCACATTATATGTTTAATGCAAAGGAAAACAAACTTTAATGAAGCTGTCAGAACCAATTTTTAAAACTACTCGGTCTTCTTCAAAACCACTCGTTTTAAAAGCGGAGCCTAAACAACTCCTTTTCAAAACCACTCAAGTTCCTTTAACGATATCAAGTTCATTACATAAAAGGTTTTTTCTGTCAAAAACCAGACGTATCCTCCGTCATTTCAGACGGGTAGCGCCTAGTATTCATGCTATGTATGTTGGCCTTCGTCAAGGCATAGTGTATGGTAGTTATGTGTTACTTTTTTGCAGCATAGAGATGCATTAATTTAGGACAAACGCACAACTGTTTTGGCCTTCGTCAAGAGTTAGTACAGGTGGGTCTAGATTAGCCAGGACAATGACGGATTGAACTTGACTAGCGACTTATGATATTTTGGCCTTTGTCAAGGTCATAAGACGTTTGGGGTAAAACCCATATCGGGAGTTTCAAATATAAGGGAAACTTGCCAAGTTTGCGCATACATTCTGGAGTTTGGTGACTTTGGTTGGTTTCCATCAAGGTTATCACACGATGATAGTTGGATCCCGATTTCCCCTGACGAGTAGGTAGTACTCCTATGAGATTTCACTTCACAACTAGCTAATCCATTAGGTGCCTAGAAAGGTGTTAACGGGGTTATACCTCTGCGGAAATGGGGTTATTTAATTAGGTCCGTGCGAAAGTACGGGAAGCCTCCCTCGGAGTACCAACACTAGCCTGGCTGAACGGTTAGCGAACTTGTAAGGTATACATAATCCCGACTAGTTCTCCTTTTAGGGTTTGAAGAAGAATTCAAGAAAACAGTAGGAGCCATCCTGATTAGATAAATTGATTAACCAATCTAATTTTGATAGGGTGTACGTCGAGTGTTTCTTTTCTCTTTCTTTGGCGGCGACCATGTATGACCTTAAACCAAAACTTGTAAACAAAGTTAACCGAACCTTTTTACATCTGATTTTGGATTGTCATGATTCACGACAAAGTCGCATATATCACTGCGACTCCTATTTTATCCTTTGCCTTCTCCAGAACACTCCGTATCACTACGGAGATCCATATTGTTTGGAATGGCCATCTCGTATAGTTACATACGAACTCGAAGAAGTTGCTTTAGTCGAGAATAGCCATGAGTTATGGAGAAATTCGATTGTATAATTCAGTTTTCTCCACTCCTTTTACACTTGTTACGTTTGTTGGATAGTCTTCTTTCAAAGCTTAGGCTGGTGTCGAAAGGTAGGGAATATAGAAAACAAACTAGCATAATTGTGGTGTACAAAAGGTAAAGTGTAGAGACATATAAAAGGATTGAAGTAAGGGTAAAGGAAATTGCAACTAGTATCATGAATCTCAGCATTGGAAAAGACATTACTAGGAATACCAGGCCACCCCTTGAAACATTTAATGTTTCGATTTTCCTGTATAGTCGTTATTGAAAACTATTTTCCCAATTAATTCTGACTCCAGGGTATGTATATACCGGATTTGAATCTCACATCTGTATGTCATTACAGATGCTAAGAAGGAGTAAAATATTGGGAAATGAGTGATTTGATTCTCAATATCAGAAATCATAGCAATTAGTGATATTGGATTAAATCACTTAATTTAGCCTAACGATAAATATTTGGTTTTGAATAACCATTGTTATACACCAATTTTTAAAATGATACATCCGTATCTTTATTTTATAAAGTGGGATATATTTTTTGAAAATTGTGTCTCAGATATTTACCTTTATCAGTTGAAGATAAGATAAGGTGCATTGAATAACGGTATCGACATTCTTAACCAAAATACATTTCTCATTTTACAACACAAGGAGTTTGAGTTAGTATTGTAAGTCCATGCCACGCACCCCACGGGATCGCGGGGAGGCGGAATTTTCAAAAAACTGTTTTCAAAAGCTTTGTGACATAGACCATACGCCAAGATCGTTGCTAAACCATTACTAACTACAAGATCATGAGATCTAACTACATGTACAGAAGTTATACCTCACGTTCATGCCCTTCGGGTCTTCATTCCTCGCTGTCTTCTACCTTGTCATAGCCTCCATGGATCGTATCGGATCGTCGCCTCATCGTCGGCCTTCTCAAATCGAAGATGATTGTCACGACCCGAAAGTACGGAACGTGACCGGCACTTAGATTACGAAGCGTCTAGAGGCGCCACGTGACCTAAGTAAGCCGAAGCCCAGAGATCTAAACCATAAAAGAAGAAAAAGAAGAAAAGAAAAGAAAACAAGTAAAAAAAAAACATCAGCAAATTTTACCAAAAATTTGGGCAGAGTCTCCTCTGTAAAAACTGGCCCCCAAACGGGTACAACAAGTATAATATGAATAAATAATAAAAAGCATCCCCAAACGGGTGCTAGCATCAACGCCAATAGGCGGAAACAACCACAACAAGCACAATAATATACAACGCCAGAGGGCGGGCTCAAAACTCAAAAGAAAGCAAAACCCCCAGATCAGAATAATACAGGCGCGACTCTAAGGTCGAAGTAAAAGACTGGTCCAATAACTTATCAAGTAATACAAATATGATTGATGGAGCTTACTAGATACAAATGAATGAATAAAAGTACAATGGTGGTTCGGATACAAGTGAACCAACCTACCGTGCCAATCGCCCTGAAGAAAAGATGTGCCAACAAGCTGCCACGGGAAACCTGTACATCGAACCTGTAAAGAATTTGGCACAACGGGGGTGAGTTGCCAACTCGTGAGTAGAAGACATCTACGAAAAGAAATCGAATGCACGACGCTATCCTAGGTCATAATAATACACTACTATATCCCAAACATCTAGTAATAGCAGGGTAATACTACGTGTAAGTGCAAATACTCCGTGTCGTGTCAGTGCCTCATATAGTACTAAGTCATATGAAATGAAATGCATGCACCATGAATGTAAAGTCACAAATCCTGAAATCCAGATATATATGTATGAGAACCTTTAGCCGTTATCATAGTAAAGTGTGTATAAGCATCTGAAATCTCAACAATGAAATCCATGGAAATCCGTGTCAAGCATCGACACAACACATGTAACCTCAAGTATCAATATGTCGGGCTCCGTCATTCTGGATCGGCCCATATCATCAAATCCTACGACAACGGTCGGTATCCTCCGGATATCCGCCGCGCTAGACATCACCGGTTGGTAGCCTTCCCCTGCCAGGCTCATCGTCTACAACTCGATCTTCTTGTCCCGGGGTACCATACCGGGCCCACCATGTACCCGAGACGGTTCATCCACTCCTCGAATCGGGTCTCGAAATCCATCAGAAAACATGAAATACTCATGGTGGACGACACATACATCACGAGAAAACCGCATCTTATTTTAAAAAAAAAGAGAAGAGGAGAGAGAGAGAAGTTTTTATATATTTTTGCGGTTTTCCCCAAAAATCCAGAAATCTCAGAGAAATCCAAATCTCAAAATCATGAGTACTATATGATAAGTGTCGGCATATGCCCATAATACTGCATGATAACACGAAAATATGAATGCATGAATGTCTAAGTAATGAATGTCATGTCTTATACTTAACATCAGAGAGTGATCACAATACTACATCGGTTTAGTTGTTAACTGATTCTATCAATAAAAGATAATATGATCTAAAGTGTACGTGACATAGCAATTACCGATGATGATGTGTGTGAGCCGGCAAATAAGTGTGCGTGGAATATGCGCATCATCGGTAATGGTGCTGGTGTCCTAACAGGTAAGGTTTATACTATTTATAGCAACATATGTATGAACATGCAACATTATGATTACAGTGTGAAAGTAAAGACGAATGTATATTGCCTACTCATTTAATATACTAATACTACTACCACTATATGACTTGAACCTAACCTAGTGTCCATCTAACCTCCTAAGGAAAACTAAACCTAAGAACTAGTCAATAGAAATAAGAGTCTACCTAAGGTCTGAATCAATATCTCTAATAGTCGACGATCCCGCCTTAACAGCGTCACGTACGTAGTACGGCTTCCTTGAATCAAGAGTGCGGATCAATCATCAAATCTAAGGCTCGTACGGTAAAATCCATCGTACGGCATCCCAATGTCGGGGTACGGTCAAGTATCTCCTAGGTGTCTCCTCATTCGTATAATGTCGTATGTATCATATTGTGATTAAGTCATACTCATATGATATCGGCATCAGGTCACACCAATATAATGTCGAAATCAAGTTATACATATATCATATCGTAATCAGTCACAAGTTACAGTCCGAGTACTATTCTAGCGTCCCATGTACATCAATATCACCACCACTCTTTGAAATTTATATATTCAAGTTCATTATCTCATTCCCTAATGATCCGCTAACACTTTATTACGACTGTATAGTCAAAAATCACGGCATCAAGCCCAGTTATACTATTTCATCATACCTCGGATATCATATCACATCACTGAATCACCTATATGTGTTGTATATATATGTATATACCTATACCTAGTTCTATATATATACACATACACGTACCCCATGTCGATTTTCAGTGTGTGCGCTGGTGTGTTTCTATCTGAAACCTACGAACCTCTTCCAAGGTACTCATCCTCTGATATAGTTTTCCTAATTCGGTCTAGTCCAGCCTAGGGTCAATACTAAGGTCCTACTAGGGTCACGTCTGGTTTCCTAATGTCAATAAGTACTATTCCTATTCTACGTTGCGGGGGTGCTAAACGCCATCCACCCGACTTCCCCCCGTAGATATGCATCTACTCACCTGGTCCATGTCTGCCGAAGACAGTGTCGCCATCCTCCTCTTCATCGCCCGCAGTCCACGTTAGGGTACCTAGACGCAAACATATAAATAGCATCGTAAACCGAATCACATACAAAAGTCAAACGATACGAAGAGCAAGCACAGGTTAAAACCTATGTCCCGTCCACGCAAAAGAACCAAATACCGCTCGATATCGGCGTACAAACTCCGATGGATCGAGATAACATCATCAAACAACTTGTAGTTTTAAAACACATTACTTATATTGTAAAACATGATCAAACTCATCGAAACACTAAAATCGATCAAATCGTCCGTTTTCGAAAAACCCGAAAATGCCAATTTACCGTTTTTCATCGAAACTTGACATTTAAATGAAACCAATGGTCATAAAACTCATTAAATAGCATTACTAGACTATACAAACCATTACTATATTTTTATTACACAATTTTGCATTTATTTGAAATTTCTAGTTTGCAACTTTTAACAATTTTAACATTTTCCAAGCAAAATACCGCAATTCCACCTCAAAACATGATTTTGCATAAATTAATCACTTAAACCACAATTTATGATGATAATGATGTAATGAAACTATAATTATATTTTTAATCACATTTATTTAGAAATTCCTAAAATCTAGTTTACAAAATAATAGCATTTTATTACTATTTTTCCAATTATCAAAATAATCTAGTGATCAAACTAGGTTTTTCATTCAATTAATATGCTAATATTCTCACTAAAATTACCATCTAATGATAACACCCTTAATAAGAATTTTATTTTACCCACAACACATTTTAGAAAAAATCTAGTTAGCTAAATAGTTTAAATTAAACAATTTCGATCAACAATTTATTATACCACCACCATGCAAGAATTTTCCACTCTAAAAGATGTTAAACTAGCTATTATAACCCTAATTAATTAACAAAAACCACCTCTTGAATTTTCAAACCCTAACTTGAATTTTAGAATTTGCAACAAGAATTAATCTAATTAATCTAATTATGCTTTAAAAGAAATATCTAATAGAAATAAAACAAAAGAGAAGGATTTATACCTCCACAACCTCATGTCCAAACTTGAAAATGAGCCTCAAAAATACATGCTTTCCCACCCCAAATCCATGTAGAGAAGAGTAGAGAATAAAGGGTATGAAATAATTAGGTTTTTGTGGAATTTAAATTGGATTTTTGTAGTATTTTTGATGATTTTTGAATAAAAATGAGGTGGAAAATGGGGGGGGGGGGCAGCCATGGTGATGGGGAGGCCGGCCACAATAAGGGGAAGAGGGAGAAACACATGAGAAATGGTGTAGAAACTTCTCCAAAATGTCATCATCTTAATGTCTTTTCATGCTTTATTCATTTTCTTTTAATTCTTTTCTAAATAACTCAAGAAAGATCTAGAAACAAGGAAAAATTTGCAAATAAATTTTGCATGATACACACTAAATTCTAATATGCCATGGTTCATTTTTACAAATTAAAACCATTTAAATTTGTAATTTACACTAATTTAGTGTAAAAATAAAGCTTATGTTAATATTTAAAATAATTAATTTAGGAAAAATATTTTATTAAACCAAAAATTTATAAGTGGCTAAATAAACACTATTTACTAGTAATTTCATAATTAAAATAGATATTTTTAAATTTATAGTGAAAAACAATCACGGTTTGGTTTTACGAAAAATACATTTTACTTTACCGAAAATCCTAAAATTCACTTAAACACTTTTATTCATTTAATTATTTATTTAATTATTTTTAAAATGTTACAGTCTTCCCCCCTTTAAGAAATTCGGTCCCCGAATTTAAATTAACACTCCCCTTCCAAATACTAAAACATTTAGCAAAATACTCAAATCGTCGGGGCTCCGAAATCATTAATACATAACGAAAATCAACTCCGTCAAGCATGACGCAATCATCGGAGTTATGGCGATAATGAAATATCATAACCCAATGTGAAAACCATCATAATATACATCAATCTATAACTTATATATAGTTCGCATCCTAGTAAAATCGCCGAATCATCATAATAAAGCAGCATACAAAAACCCCTTCTTGAAAATCGCCGTGCAATGCACGTGTCACGGTCTAAGTAGCGGACGTTTAATTTTTTTAAAAATATAGCTACATATATATCTTTTATTTAACATACACGTCCCGCCTGGTTACTAACTTAAATAATAATGATCATGAAAACATACTGCTCAAACTAAAATCAATCCCAATCACATCAATAAAATATCATGTGCGTCCGGTGCGCACTGAAATCGAAACCAAATGCAGAAACTATGAATACCCACAAAACAAAACTAAGTGCAATAGGTGTGCACCAAAAATATCTGTCAAGTGCAACGGGCGTGCACGACTCACTATCAGGTGCATCTAATCTGCACAAAACCCCGATTTAGTGCATCTGGTGTGCACAAAATCGCATCAAGTGCGCCAAGTATGCGCAAGAATCCTAATCAGGTGCACATGGAGCACAAAAACATACATTGAATATCAAAATCGAAATCACAGCACAAAAATGCATGAAAATTAGGTCGAAACATATGTCAAAATCACGTGTAACCCCTATGCACGAAATCAAATCAAAAATCTCAAAAAAAATATATAAAACCAAATCAAATGTACTGGGTGCGTACTAAACCACATCAATACAACTGACATAAAAAACACAGATAGAATGAAGGTACACACAGGAAATACCAATCGTAGAACAAGTCCTCAAAATACAAAAATCCAATCAACGAAAATAGGAAATTCAAATCACTAAATCACAATCATAAATACTATCGTCAATGTGCGCCTCTTTCCTCTGATGTCGACCGCTTCGAACTCGTTCTTTCATAGGTGTGCTGACTGCGCTACCAACGGCAATACTCATGTCTAGAGTCTCCCACATAGTCGATCCTTTCACTTGATATCCGGACTACATTAAACTTCTCGATCGATCCATCAAAATCCCATAATTACCCGAGAGCTCAACACTCAAGTACAGTTTAAAAATATTCGGTACATACCCCAGCATCGATGATCCAGCTGTAGAAGGGCAAACCCAAGCCTCACTAATGGCACAGCGGAACTGCCGTAAACCCTAAGGTTCAAGGGCGTTCTCGTGGTCATTATGTCGAGTTAGGGTTTCATTCTTCTAGAGGGTCCATCGAAATACCTGCATGTTCTTCCGAATACTTTAAACTTAGGAAATGGTTTTCTGATAATCGTTCGAACCCTTTAACTTCATCCGGACGGCATGTGAATACCCTTCGTCCGCACGCTAAGCAATGCTTCAGTCCTCAAGAATAACCAATACTCTAATGGTTACTGCATTCGAGCCGCATCTCCCTCTGCCCGTGGTAACAGAAACCACCATCCGACATTGACGAAGATAGATCAAAGGAACGAATGAAATACGGTGCAAACAATGTAAATCCTAAGGCTCCTTAAGCAGAGTAGCGTATCGTAAGTATGCCGCGGACCATACCCACGGTACGTTACTCTACCTAACTCGCCTACTCCATCAACCAAGGGTCACCTAGACTTATACAAGGTTAAACCTAGCGCTCTGATACCAACTTTGTCACGATCCGAAAGTATGAAACGTGACCGGCACTTAGATTACGAAGCGTCTAGAGGCGCCACGTGACCTAAGTAAGCCGAAGCCCAGAGATCTAAACCATAAAAGAAGAAAAAGAAGAAAAGAAAAGAAAACAAGTAAAAAAAAAACATCAGCAAATTTTACCAAAAATTTCGGCAGAGTCTCCTCTGTAAAAACTGGCCCCCAAACGGGTACAACAAGTATAATATGAATAAACAATAAAAAGCATCCCCAAACGGGTGCTAGCATCAACGCCAATAGGCGGAAACAACCACAACAAGCACAATAATATACAACGCCAGAGGGCGGGCTCAAAACTCAAAAGAAAGCAAAACCCCCAGATCAGAATAATACAGGCGCGACTCTAAGGTCGAAGTAAAAGACTGGTCCAATAACTTATCAAGTAATACAAATATGGTTGATGGAGCTTACTAGATACAAATGAATGAATAAAAGTACAATGGTGGTTCGGATACAAGTGAACCAACCTACCGTGCCAATCGCCCTGAAGAAAAGATGTGCCAACAAGCTGCCACGGGAAACCTGTACATCGAACCTGTAAAGAATTTGGCACAACGGGGGTGAGTTGCCAACTCGTGAGTAGAAGACATCTACGAAAAGAAATCGAATGCACGACGCTATCCTAGGTCATAATAATACACTACTATATCCCAAACATCTAGTAATAGCAGGGTAATACTACGTGTAAGTGCAAATACTCCGTGTCGTGTCAGTGCCTCATATAGTACTAAGTCATATGAAATGAAATGCATGCACCATGAATGTAAAGTCACAAATCCTGAAATCCAGATATATATGTATGAGAACCTTTAGCCGTTATCATAGTAAAGTGTGTATAAGCATCTGAAATCTCAACAATGAAATCCATGGAAATCCGTGTCAAGCATCGACACAACACATGTAACCTCAAGTATCAATATGTCGGGCTCCGTCATTCCGGATCGGCCCATATCATCAAATCCTACGACAACGGTCGGTATCCTCCGGATATCCGCCGCGCCAGACATCACCGGTTGGTAGCCTTCCCCTGCCAGGCTCATCGTCTACAACTCGATCTTCTTGTCCCGGGGTACCATACCGGGCCCACCATGTACCCGAGACGGTTCATCCACTCCTCGAATCGGGTCTCGAAATCCATCAGAAAACATGAAATACTCATGGTGGACGACACATATATCACGAGAAAACCGCATCTTATTTTAAAAAAAAAGAGAAGAGGAGAGAGAGAGAAGTTTTTATATATTTTTGCGGTTTTCCCCAAAAATCCAGAAATCTCAGAGAAATCCAAATCTCAAAATCATGAGTACTATATGATAAGTGTCGGCATATGCCCATAATACTGCATGATAACACGAAAATATGAATGCATGAATGTCTAAGTAATGAATGTCATGTCTCATACTTAACATCAGAGAGTGATCACAATACTACATCGGTTTAGTTGTTAACTGATTCTATCAATAAAAGATAATATGATCTAAAGTGTACGTGACATAGCAATTACCGATGATGATGTGTGTGAGCCGGCAAATAAGTGTGCGTGGAATATGCGCATCATCGGTAATGGTGCTGGTGTCCTAACAGGTAAGGTTTATACTATTTATAGCAACATATGTATGAACATGCAACATTATGATTACAGTGTGAAAGTAAAGACGAATGTATATTGCCTACTCATTTAATATACTAATACTACTACCACTATATGACTTGAACCTAACCTAGTGTCCATCTAACCTCCTAAGGAAAACTAAACCTAAGAACTAGTCAATAGAAATAAGAGTCTACCTAAGGTCTGAATCAATATCTCTAATAGTCGACGATCCCGCCTTAACAGCGTCACGTACGTAGTACGGCTTCCTTGAATCAAGAGTGCGGATCAATCATCAAATCTAAGGCTCGTACGGTAAAATCCATCGTACGGCATCCCAATGTCGGGGTACGGTCAAGTATCTCCTAGGTGTCTCCTCATTCGTATAATGTCGTATGTATCATATTGTGATTAAGTCATACTCATATGATATCGGCATCAGGTCACACCAATATAATGTCGAAATCAAGTTATACATATATCATATCGTAATCAGTCACAAGTTACAGTCCGAGTACTATTCTAGCGTCCCATGTACATCAATATCACCACCACTCTTTGAAATTTATATATTCAAGTTCATTATCTCATTCCCTAATGATCCGCTAACACTTTATTACGACTGTATAGTCAAAAATCACGGCATCAAGCCCAGTTATACTATTTCATCATACCTCGGATATCATATCACATCACTGAATCACCTATATGTGTTGTATATATATGTATATACCTATACCTAGTTCTATATATATACACATACACGTACCCCATGTCGATTTTCAGTGTGTGCGCTGGTGTGTTTCTATCTGAAACCTACGAACCTCTTCCAAGGTACTCATCCTCTGATATAGTTTTCCTAATTCGGTCTAGTCCAGCCTAGGGTCAATACTAAGGTCCTACTAGGGTCACGTCTGGTTTCCTAATGTCAATAAGTACTATTCCTATTCTACGTTGCGGGGGTGCTAAACGCCATCCACCCGACTTCCCCCCGTAGATATGCATCTACTCACCTGGTTCATGTCTGCCGAAGACAGTGTCGCCATCCTCCTCTTCATCGCCCGCAGTCCACGTTAGGGTACCTAGACGCAAACATATAAATAGCATCGTAAACCGAATCACATACAAAAGTCAAACGATACGAAGAGCAAGCACAGGTTAAAACCTATGTCCCGTCCACGCAAAAGAACCAAATACCGCTCGATATCGGCGTACAAACTCCGATGGATCGAGATAACATCATCAAACAACTTGTAGTTTTAAAACACATTACTTATATTGTAAAACATGATCAAACTCATCGAAACACTAAAATCGATCAAATCGTCCGTTTTCGAAAAACCCGAAAATGCCAATTTACCGTTTTTCATCGAAACTTGACATTTAAATGAAACCAATGGTCATAAAACTCATTAAATAGCATTACTAGACTATACAAACCATTACTATATTTTTATTACACAATTTTGCATTTATTTGAAATTTCTAGTTTGCAACTTTTAACAATTTTAACATTTTCCAAGCAAAATACCGCAATTCCACCTCAAAACATGATTTTGCATAAATTAATCACTTAAACCACAATTTATGATGATAATGATGTAATGAAACTATAATTATATTTTTAATCACATTTATTTAGAAATTCCTAAAATCTAGTTTACAAAATAATAGCATTTTATTACTATTTTTCCAATTATCAAAATAATCTAGTGATCAAACTAGGTTTTTCATTCAATTAATATGCTAATATTCTCACTAAAATTACCATCTAATGATAACACCCTTAATAAGAATTTTATTTTACCCACAACACATTTTAGAAAAAATCTAGTTAGCTAAATAGTTTAAATTAAACAATTTCGATCAACAATTTATTATACCACCACCATGCAAGAATTTTCCACTCTAAAAGATGTTAAACTAGCTATTATAACCCTAATTAATTAACAAAAACCACCTCTTGAATTTTCAAACACTAACTTGAATTTTAGAATTTGCAACAAGAATTAATCTAATTAATCTAATTATGCTTTAAAAGAAATATCTAATAGAAATAAAACAAAAGAGAATGATTTATACCTCCACAACCTCATGTCCAAACTTGAAAATGAGCCTCAAAAATACATGCTTTCCCACTCCAAATCCATGTAGAGAAGAGTAGAGAATAAAGGGTATGAAATAATTAGGTTTTTGTGGAATTTAAATTGGATTTTTGTAGTATTTTTGATGATTTTTGAATAAAAATGAGGTGGAAAATGGGGGGGGGGGGGGGGGCAGCCATGGTGATGGGGAGGCCGGCCACAATAAGGGGAAGAGGGAGAAACACATGAGAAATGGTGTAGAAACTTCTCCAAAATGTCATCATCTTAATGTCTTTTCATGCTTTATTCATTTTCTTTTAATTCTTTTCTAAATAACTCAAGAAAGATCTAGAAACAAGGAAAAAATTGCAAATAAATTTTGCATGATACACACTAAATTCTAATATGCCATGGTTCATTTTTACAAATTAAAACCATTTAAATTTGTAATTTACACTAATTTAGTGTAAAAATAAAGCTTATATTAATATTTAAAATAATTAATTTAGGAAAAATATTTTATTAAACCAAAAATTTATAAGTGGCTAAATAAACACTATTTACTAGTAATTTCATAATTAAAATAGATATTTTTAAATTTATAGTGAAAAACAATCACGGTTTGGTTTTACGAAAAATACATTTTACTTTACCGAAAATCCTAAAATTCACTTAAACACTTTTATTCATTTAATTATTTATTTAATTATTTTTAAAATATTACAATGATCCACCCGAGAGAATGTGCATCAAGCTCCTACCTCAACCGAAGCTACTAGGGCATCATGTTCGCTACACAAGATGTCGTAGACGATGTAGAGTATGAAGATGGATTGGGATGTCTCTTTTCATCCTAGGTTATTCAACATATGAGTGTTCTAGGGTATGAGGAAGAAGATGATAGGTTTTGGAAAAGCTAGTGAAGTCAAGCATGAAATGGAGTTGTGTTCTCTTTTGTTGCAAACTGAATCATATCCATTATTTCACCAATAAGTTACTAATGAATAATTAAAATAGTTCAAGTTACAACAAATGAGTCATGGCTTTAAAACCCAACAAGTGTCTTATGAAGCCATGCTCATTTTCATGCAATATCCACCTCATTTCCTCCATGTCATATTTAATTTATCATTTAATCTAAAATGAAAAATACAAATATGACATATCATCTTCCAGAAGCATCTTTGAATAAATTACAAAAACGCTCCTCGTCCGTATATACATACTCGTATCCGTATTCCGAAAAATACGAATACAAACGAGACGAAAAAGTATCCATCAACACAATACTAGGATCCGGCTTAAACCAAAGCCCACTAGTATTGTCCGTCCGAATCATCATCCGTGCACAAGTACACGTACGCGATCGAACCCTTGTCGTAAAACCATACGACCTCTACATCTTTTGCCCGATGCAGGGAAACGCTCTGTATGAGACTCTAAAGACTCAACATTACGCTGGCAGTGGGTTTAACCACAGGTCGCAAGCGGCACTAGCTGTACGTAACGACCCCCAGGTATATGACGATGAGAGGGACAATGTGAATAACTCATCCGAACTCCAACTGAGCCTATCTGTGATAATCTCCGTACAGTCCGGTCTGTTCGTCTAAGAGTATCACATATCGGTCTTAGGGGGCGGCAAGCATCAGACCCCTAATAGTACAATAAGTCGTGTCGGAGCGTAGCCCATTACACCCTGAGAAACTACTGGAGTACCTACCAGTAAATCTCGCTTGCTCTGGCCAGGGACTTTGTGTAATGGCTCTCCAAACACAGCGCGATATCAACCCCCAATACCGGGAGAGAGAATCCTTTATAACCGCTACTGCCTCCAAGTGCTTCGGGACTGCACCCAACTATTACCTGTTTGCACAACTCCTTTGAGTATGGTAGGGTAATAATCAAAGTACCAGCGCGAATATACCCGAGGCGAAGCAGTAGTGTCAAGTCGACGGACTAAGTTGTACTCATGTCACCTGGGAACTGCTACCCGACGATAGGTATAATATCCACCAACAGTCCCCAACGAGTCCTGTCCGGTGTACTCATAACCCAATGAGCACCTGCATACTATCTCCAGTACGACGTACTAATGGCTGTAGGATAAACCATCTCCCCTGTTGGTATGAGAAGCATATACACCAGTCTACTCCGGAGTATTGATGCCTTGTCTCGATAATCCTACGACTAAGGACCTGTATAAGGATGTGCTTATAGATTGCCCAGCCCCCATTAGTATGACTGCCATCACAACACTGGTAATCAAGCAAATATCCTAAGGGCTCTACTAATATGTATAAGCGAAATGCTAAAAGAAACACATGCACATATTGAAGTAGAAACAAAACAGGTAGCATACTACCATTTTGAGCAAGACAGTTAATACAACAGTGAATATCCCAAGTTTCTATTAAATAATATACAAACCAGTATGATACAATAATGGCCTCTAGGGCATATACACCTAATAACCCAATAAGTCGTGCTGATGTCAAACTCATAATCCTATATCCGTAGAGACGAATCCCTTCGATTGCTTACTGTCTCTATGTGCTACGGGACTGTTGTTTATCGCCGAAAACTGGATTGAGGTGCGGGGAGCACGTCTAACCTGAATACAAAGGAAGATACTATATGAAACATATCCATCCACCTCTCTGAAGATACCAAGTTGATTTATGGCACTGTATATTATAGGTTTGGATGGATGCGACTGTTGTAGCGGGCTTATCAGATTCCCCTTCAATAATGAGGTGTTTTTGATTGTGTGGACGTTTTTCATGTAGGCGCAAGCCCCTGCAGTTAATTACGTTCTTGCCGAGCTATAACAACTTTCTCCACTCCAGATATATCACTTCGTATCGTGTGTTATAGTTTGTTTATATTGGGGTTGCCCTTGGATTGTATACGAAGACTAATATTGTCGTCGCCCGTAAGGCGCGGATTAGTCAAAATCCGTATATGTTAGATTTGGGATGGACTTAGGACGTATATCTCATATAAATGAGGTCCATTAATTCAATGGGTATTTATATTGATTTAAGGATCGTTAGTCGTATATGGGACTAAGGTCGACTTGGAAAATATGGCCTAAGGATCGTTAGTTGTATATGAGACTAATTTCAACTTAGAGAATATGGACTAAGAATAGTTAATCTTAGTTTAGATTATGATCTACTTAGAAAATATGTTTTATTTGATCATAGGGTCATATATGAGAAGCAAAAGCTTATATAGTTAGTTTATTTTAACCAAGTGATCAAGAAAAAGCTTGCTGGTCCAAGTGCGGACATGCACACATGCTTTGTTTATGATGCACACTTGTTTGCAGTGTATATGATGAGCACTTGTTTGCTGTCATGAGGGGTTGCACACGTGCATATCACGTGGTCGCGCACTTCTTCATGAAGCCCAATTTTCATCTGCACATGTATATATGCGCATGTGTTCAAAAGTCTATATTTTTCATTTGCGCACATGTGCATATCATATAATGCGCACATCTCTAAGGACATTATTTTCCCCATGCGCACACGTGAGTATCACGTGATGCACACCTTTTCCGGAGGCATTATTTTCATCTAAGTGCTTATGTGTGCACTTCTGTATGGGGAAAACTTCTTTTTATGTGCGACTTAAGGTCAAGTACTCATTGTTCATCAGAAAGCCATGGCTTTCAATGAATATGGATTCTGATCTTTTATTTAATGGAGTACTTTCATGATGTATCCCATTCTTATGAAAGTTAAGACCTATTTTATCTGGGTCAAAACTGTTCAAGAAGCAAAAACTTATGTTTTTATTATATGTATTAAAACATCTGTTGATAAAAGTCTTAAATCTTAGGATTAATCTTTCATAAAAGTATGAACTTTTATATGAGAGAGATCGGCCCTAAAATCTTTCGATCTTTCATATAATGAATCAAAAGATTCAACAAAAAGCAAACGCTTTTATGATAAAACCAAAGCTTTAATTTTTTCAAGAACAGAATTTTTCTTTTTCTCTTTTTTTTACCTTGTTGATGAAAAGAATCGAAAAAGATGAAGCTTTTTTTTTATTTGAGAGAGGTGCGCACTTGATTGCTGGCCGTTTTTCAAGAATTATCAATGCGATTAGAATTTTTATCTCACTTTTTTAGATCTCTATTTATAGTAGAGGGTCTATTAGAGTTTATTGCAATTTATTAGGGATTTATATGATTTTAAATTGATTCATATCAATTTAGAGGCCCTGCATACCATTGGATCTTTATCCAAGATGATTTGATTTAGTTTGTTAAATTGTCAATTAATAGAAGATTTTGATTTTTGTAACAATTTTAAATAGAAGCGCATGCTTCATTGGCTGCAAGTGCGCACGGCAAGAATGTGCACACGTGCCGCGCATGTGTCGCCGCCTATCTCATGTATTAGCTTTCATATGCTCATGTATATAGATGCACACGTCATCAAAGTTGCTTTCTGCCATGTGCTCACTTGACACTTGCGCAAGTGACTTTAGCCATTTTATTATAAGTCTGCACTTGATATTAATGCTCACTTAAATAGGTGCGAACAAATGTCCTCCACTGATTATGTGCACGTGACTTGCATGTGGATGTGATCAGTGTTAAGCTTTAAGTCATCAGATTTGTCTCGAGATTCGCGGGATGTGAACCCGATATTTGGCCTCTATAAATGGGCCCACCCTTTTGCTGAGTTGCGCCATTTATTTTCTTTTCCTTCGAATTTTCTTCTCAGTGCATGCGCACTTGTTTTCCCTAGTGCTTGCGCACTTGTTTTCCCTAGTGCTTGCACACTTACTAAAGCTTTCGCTTCCTGCAGAATCTTTTGCTTCTTTAAATATCATTTGGTAACTGCGATGCGCACGTCTGCCCTTGAAGTGAAGTCTTTACTTACATTTGCTTAATACGCATCTTATGGGTTGCGCACTTGCTATCATCTTATAGGTTGTACACTTATTTTGATGTGCACCTATGGGTAACAGGGCTTAAGCTTTTTCTTAAGTACTTAAAAAAACATAAACACTTTTGCCAAAAATCCTTCTGTGGAGTTTCTTAAATTCATAGTTAAAAATTCCACTCTTCATCACTTATAGGATCTTCCATGCTTGTGACTTGACGTCCTTTCAGCTTTTTGCTTTTCAGATACTATGTCCGGTCATTTGTATGATTTCAGGGATATCATTTCTCATGATGCTGCTGTTAGGAATATGTATATCCTAGAGGCCATTATTGTATGATATAGTGGATTCTTGGACATATATATAGAGGACTTTCTTACTCGACATGATAGTATGCTATCTAGTTGCTCTTTATTTTAACATGTACACTATTATTTTTATACTGTCTCTCTAATACATGTTGATAAAGCCCTTAGGAGCTGGCTTGACTACCATGACTATGATACAGACCATACTAGTGGGACTTATGTAGTCCGCAAGCACATCCTTTAACAGTTCCTAGTCGAGAGAATATCGAGACAGGGCATCGATATTCCAGAGTAGACCAGTGTATACGTTTCTTGATCCTGTATGGGGCGATGGTTGATCCCATAACCATTGGTGTTTGAAATCAAAGATTGTATACAGGTGCTCATTAGAGAATGGATACATCGAATAGGACTCGCCGAGAACTCCTAGATGGTACCATACCTATCGTCAGATAGCAGTTCTCTGGTGACACTTGTACAGGTTAGTCTGTAGACCCAAGATCGTCATAGTGTCATGTATGGTTCCCACTGTGCTTTGATTTCCTCCCTACCACGGCTCAAAGGAGTTGTGAAAACAGGTGGATTGTGGGTACAACCCTGAGTTACATGGAGGCAGTGAGCGATAGGAAGGATTTTGTCTCTTCCGGTATAGGGAGTTGATGTTGCGTTATGCTCGATTAGCTATAACAGCAAGTCCCTGGCCAGGGCAGATGAGATTTACTGGTAAGTGTTATCAGTAGTTTCTCGAAAGGTTATAGGCCATACATCGGCATGACTTATCAAGTTACCGGGGTCTGACGATTCCACCCCTAGACTCGATATGCGACATATCAGACGAAGAGATCGAACTGTATGGTAAGTGTTACTTATAAGCTTTACAAGAGTTTGGACAAGCTTGCTTGTTGATCTTCTATTCGTTCAATACCTAGGTAGCTATTACGTTCAGCTAGTACCACTGACGGCTTGTGGGTATCTGATGTGATCATTACCTGCTGCTGGCGTATTGACAAGTCTTTAGACTCCCACACAGAGGTTTCCTAGCTCGAGCGAAACGAAGTAGGGCATATATGGTGATATGTGCGGAAGCTTGATTAAATACGAGTATGTGATACCGTATTCTAATCTCGCGATATTTGATATCAGTTAGGTTATATGAGATATAACCAGATTATTGAATCAAGTGTTGATTCAATGATTATATATATATATATATTTGATATTGGCCGGTTATATATGATATGACTGGATTATTGAATCAAGTGTTGATTTGATATTGAATATTGAATATTGTAGGTTATATGTGATATAACCATATTATTGAATCAAGTGTTGATTTGATAATTTGATATACATATATATATATATATATATATATATATATATGATATTAGTCAGTTATATATGATATAACCAGATTATTGAATCAATTGTTGATTTAATAATTTGATATATATTTATATTTGATATATTTATATATTAACTAATAATATTGCTCACTTATGATTTTCTTCTCTTGTTATATATAATTGTGTGTGTATATATATATATGTTTGATATATATATATATATATATATATATATTTATATATAAAATGTTTTTGTATCATGGTTGATGATACATAGAACATGGGTGTATGAGACTTACACCTAGGGAAAAAGATATTATGTGATGATTTATTTTAAAGGAAAATTAAAAAGAGGAGAAAATGAGTCATGGCTTGGATGCTTGTAGAAGCATTGAGAAGCCATGACTTATCTCTCTCTTTTGTTTTTACCTTAGATATTTATTCATCTCATATTTATCTTGAGCCCATGGTTAATTCTCTCATTATTCATCACAAACTCACCCAAGTTCATTTTCTTCTTATTCTTGAGCTCTAAGCTCTAGGGGTTTTCTTGAGTTGAAGAAAAAGAGAGAGGGAAATATTTCTAAAGTGAGCATAACTCCTACTTCATCAACCTACATTATCCTAACACTTTAGTATAGGTTGTTTGCTTCACTAATATCTTGATTAGTGAAGAGTTAGCTTGACTTAGAGAGGCTTCAAGGTGGATCATCTTCGGCTTCGATGATCGCATAGCAAGTTCGTTCTTTTCTTCAAGTGGAGCCAAGAAGAGTTCTAGGGACTACTACTTGGAGCTTAAGGACTACTACTTAGAGCTTTTCAAGTGAAGGACTAGGTCTACAAAAGTTGTAACTTTCTTCACTAGCATAGAACTTGCTTTATCATTTGTTAAACCCTAATTCTCTAGTTCGATTCTAGATTAATGTAGCTTATACATCTAGATTTTTTAAAATTGCATACTTGATGCATGTGGAAACCTATTAGTGGTGCTAAGACACACTTTCAGATACTTGTTGGTATGAGCCCGGCTATTCTGATACTCAACGTGAGGCCGTACTCCGTCGTTTGGTGGATCACTACGGGCGATTGCTCCTACGTCGGTCTTCTCTTCTTCAGCTGCTCTTTAACGTGCTATACCCGGGCTTTTTAGGACGATACCGCAACATGCAATGGATCAGGCCAAGGATAAAGTGCATTCGGCATATCTGATGAGCTTAATTTCTAAGAACCGGAGGGACCGTTCGAAAGATATCTTGCACCAGATCTACAAGCAAAAGGCGATCATATTCTCCCATTCTAGAGCTGAAGATGTTGGTAACAATCCTGGTGCTTGCGTTCGTGAATGGAGGCACAAGGAAAGGGAGAATGCTGCTTGGGATACCTTGCAAAACCTTGTTTTTGATTTCTATAGCCAATGTTCTAGTGACAGTCTCTTGCCCATGTTGTAAACATTGAATGAACTAGCATTTGAACTTTTATGAATCGTACTTTCCTTTTATTTTGTGAACCTTGTATCTGACTAGTAGCTTGTAATCCATCCTTTGATGTGTTAATGGAATGCAGTCCTTTTCTTTTATATCCATGCTGCTTCTTCTTTTTGTGCTGAAATGGTTTAGCTTAGCTTATTTACTCCTCCCAGAGCGTTCAATTCATCTCTCCCTTAGGTACAGATAAACTCGGCCGTTACGTCAGCCGATTTCTTCTCGATCCACATCCACTCGGGTTGCTGGTTTGAGTAGACGCGTACTTGCTATATCACCCAACCCTTCTGCTGCAGGATACAACGTCTTAAGTAATCCTCTTAAGCTGGTATATTCATATTGTTGTCAAAAGACTCAGCATTAGGTGTCACCTGGCGCTTTAACTCGATATCAGAATCCATTTTTCGAGTCCCAGGAAAGTCATAACTGCATACGTTTGAGACGGGATAACATCCAATGGTCCTTGGGCTCACACACATACACATCGCCGTTGAGACCTATCTCTTCCATTAGCAAAACATGGCAAAATGTGTTGCTTTTCTTCATACATTTATGCTCGTGGATTGTCTACAGGAGTCGATACTGACATACCTGTAGGGCAGAAAAATTTTACTTTATATTTTTTATTTTCCGCAATGCTCTATCCTTTCAGCTTTTCATATCGCAAAAGTCGTGATTGCCCAATCATTTCGTCTATTCATTCGTGGTGCCCAATCATTTCGGCTATTTATTTTATCATTTTTACTCGCTGGTTTTTTTATTGCAAGTTGCCCAATCATTTCGGTTATTTCATATATATTATTTTTTTATTTCCCAGTTTAATGACTTAGGGGTCGAGAGTTTGGAACATGGAATTTTGTGCGTCGTTCGGCATCAGTATCACTAACACTGAAGCGTAATACCATGAGTGACTCATTATTTTCCATTGTCTATTTGGACAAAGATGGCTTAGAAAACATATTTAGATCCCTATCAACTATGGGTTTTTCCCCCCATTTTTATAAGCTATAAAGGTCTCATGAAGGTATTTCTCCCTATAGGTTGAGAGGATCTCGTACATGTATTTTTTTCTTAGGGGTCGTGATGACTCCTAAGCAGTATTTTCTCTTGCAAATCGTAAGGATTTTATAAGAGTATTTTCTCCTTACAAGTCGAGAGGACTTATAAGTGTCATTTGCCATTCGGGAATTATCGGTCTCCTTTGGTGGAATTTGGTTGGAACATATTTATTTACGCCCATGGATTGTATATAAAAGTCGATATGGGACTACTTGTAGGGCATAATTTTTTTTGGGGGGAGGGTATGAAGTCTTATGAAATAGGCTTGGATCCCTGTAACTTAAGGATTTTGAATTCTATAAGCCATGAGGATCTTATAGAAGTACTTCTCCTTACGAGTCGAGAGGATCTCGTAAGTGCATTTTCTCTTTAGGGATCGTGAGGATTCCTAAGTGTGTTGCACTTTTGTGAGTCGTAAGGATCTCACACAGGTATTTTCTCTTTATAAAATCGAGAGGACTTTACAAGATTTTTTTACGAGTATACGACCTTTCGGGTTTTCACAAACTCGTCGGCAGTCCTGCTGTTTTTTACTCACGGAGCTTTTTCGGGTTTTCATCCGTGCCTATTTTGCTTATGAATATACCGTTTTTTTACTCTCGAACGTAACTTTACTGCGGGTGCCCCATATACAATTTTTTACTCTCGAACGTAGCTTTGCTTATGGATATATTGCTTTTCGGTGCCCCAACATCGCCTGCCGGTAGGACTTGGAGAGATATGGATCGTTATGCCTGTGGATTGTATATGGTAGTCAATATAGAGACTAGCCATAGGGTATAACATCATTTGAGGGTTGCATCATTGGGGGAGCTTCATAGCCAGTGGGACATCAGATGCAGCTTCGCCGATGGGACTTAAGTTGCAATTTTCGCCGGTTGGACTTCAGGTGCAACGTGGATCTTAAGGAGCCCATAGGGCAACATATATTTGGAAAAACATGGTAGCGATACATATCGCTCGTGCCCATGGATCATATATGGTAGTCAATATAGAGAAAAACCGTAGAGCATCATGTTAGTTTAGGGACATTGCAGTCCAAGGGAGCCATGAAGAACATATGTGAGACATAGATCATTTGTGCCCGTGGATTGTATACGGATGGTTATATGATCCATACCGTAGGGAAACATGCTAATTTAAGGACTTCACGGTCCATCTTTCTGGTACTTAGAGGTGCAATCTTTGCTATGAATAGCCCATGAATAGTATACGGTTGTCAATATGGAGACCAGTCGTAGGGCAACATATTAGTTTAGGGACATTACGGTCTTCAATATAATGAGGTGCATATCATTCGGTGGGACTTTCAAAGCTTTGACCCAGGAAGATAGCGAGTGGACATACACATCGTCATCTATCATTGACCCGAGTCACAACTCTTCAATCATATTACATTTTAAGGAACCGGCCATTTATGGGCCAAAAGGGCATTTCTCCATGCATATTAATCAAGAGATAAGATCCGCCTTGGTAGATTTTTTCCATAATGTACGGGCCTTCATAGTTCGGCTCGAACTTTCCACATTTCGCACGGTTGGGGATCATCGGTCTTTTGACAACCAGTATGAGTTTGCCTTGGCGGAATGTTCTCGGTCTGGTTAGCCTTTCATATGCTTGGGTCATCCTCGCTCGATGGCCTGTAAGTAGATGTCGTGCACCCCGCGTGTTCACGGGGAGGCGGAATATGCAAAAAACGATTTTTCAAAGCTCGCAACACTGACTTGAACTCTAGGATCGTTGATAAACCCTAACTAGCTAACTTGCAATGAGGTTTAACTACTCGGATGAAAATTATACCTCAAGATACCAAGTCCTTCGGGTCTTCTTCGCTATCCTTTACCTCATCGTCAGCTCCAAGGATCGAAACGGACCGGGCAACCTTGACGGCCTCCTCGAGTCAAAGACGATCCACCCAAGAGTCTATAGTCTGAGCTCCTACCTAGAATCTGAGATAACTACGGCTTCTAGTTTGCTAAACTAGAAGTCCTAGGTGGTGTAGAGTGAGAAGATGAATTGATTTGTCTCTTGGAACCATAGGATTCTCAACACATGAGAGGATTAAGGTTTTGATGATGAAGAAGAAGAACACTTGAAGAAGTGAAAGTGAAGTGAGAACTTGTATAAAGCTTGGCTGCCCTCTCTTGATAAATATGAAGCATATGAATAATTTATGAGATAAATATCACAACAAAATATCAAGTATGCCTCATAAATATCTAGTGATGAGTCATGACCATGAGTCACCAAGTAGCCATTCTAGATTCAATGTAAAACTCCACCTCATTCCTCCACCCAATTTTGTTTTATCCATAAAGAATTAAAACCCTAATTAGATGTCTCTTCTAGAAGCTTTCCTGTAAGAATTACGAGAACACCCCTCATCCGTATATACATACCCGCATCTGCATTCTGAAGAATACTAATACAAAGAGACAAAAATAATCCATCAATATAATACTAGGATCCGGCTTAAACCAAAACCCACTAGTATTATCGGCTCGAACATCTTACGTGCACAAGTACACGTAAGCATTCGAAGCCCTACCGTAAAACCATACGGCCTTTACACATTTTTCCCGGTGCAGGGAAACTCTCTATGTGGGACTCTAAAGACTTGACACTATACCGGCAGTGAGTTTAACAACAAGCCGCAAGCGGTACTAGCTGCACATAACGGCTACCCAGGTATGTGTCGATAAGAAGGCCGATGAGCTAACTCATCGGAACTTCTACTGAGCCTATCTGTGACAATCTCCGTATAGTCCGGTCTGTTCGTTTAAGAGTATCGCATATCGGGACTAGGAGGGTGGTAATCGTCAGACCCTTAATAGCGCAATAAGTCGTGTCGGAGTGTAGCCCAAAATACCCTGAGAAACTACTGGAATACCTACCAGTAAATCTCTCTTGCCTTGGCTAAGGACTTTGTGTAATAGTCTTCCGAACACAGCGTGATATCAACCCCCAAAACCGGGAGAGATGAATCCTATTTAACCGCCACTGCCTCCAAGTGCTTTGAGGCTGCACCCAGCTACTACCTGTTTGCACTACTCCTTTGACCCGTGGTAGGGTAGTAATCAAAGTACAATGGGAACACACTCGAGGTGAAGTAGCAGTGTCAAGTTGACGGACTAAGCTGTACTCATGTCACCTGGGAACTGTTACCCGACGATAGGTATAATACCCACCAACAGTTCCTGACGAGTCCTATCCGGTGTACTCATAAGCTAATGAGCATCTGCATACTATCTCCAGTATGACGTACTAATGGCTGTGGGATAGACCATCTCCCCTGCTGGGATGAGAAGCGTATATACTAGTCTACTCTGGAGTATCGATGCCCAGTCTCGATAATCCTACGACTAGGGACCTGTATAGGATGTGCTTATAGACTACCCAGCCCCCACTAGTGTGACTGCCATCACAACGCTGGTAATCAAGCAAAGATCCTAAGGGCTTTACCAATATGTATAAGCGATATGCTAAAAGAAACACATGCACATATTGAGGTAGAAACAAACCAGGTAGCATACTACCATTTCAAGAAAGACTGTTAGTATATCCGTGTATATCTCAAGCTTCCATTAAGTAATATATAAACCAGTATGATACAATAATGGCCTATAGGGCATATATCACTAACATTCTCCCACTTGCACTAAGGCCATATACTGGCATATCGCAGACCAAAGATCTCGAATAGCCTCTCGAACTCTGTCTGAGGGATGGCCTCCATGAGTGGATCTGCTGTGTTGTTCTCCATATCTACTCTCCTCACCTCGATCTCCCTGATCCGGTAGTACCGACTCAAGATATGTCTGGATCTCTGATGGGACTTGGGTTCCTTATCTAAATCTATAGCGCCGTATGTTGTCACAGTACTAAAGTATTGGATCAATAATGGAAGGAACCACCTGAAGTTCAGTTAAGAACTTCCTCATCCAGACTGCCTCTTTTGCGGCGTCTCATGCAGCGAACTACTCCGTTTCCATCGTCAAGTCTATAACGGTGTCCTGTTTGGAACTCTTCCAATAGACCGCCCCTCCACTGAGGATAAAGACATAACCCGACATGGACTTGGAGTCATTCTTATCACTTTGGAAGCTAGAGTCAGCAAAAGCCTCGATCTGGAGGTCTTTTCGGCCATACACCAAGAACATCTCCTTAGTCCTTCTCAGGTACTTTGAGAACGTTCTTTACTGCTATCCAGTGCTTCTCCCTTGGGTTTGACTGATACCGGCTTACCATCTTGAGTGCATAAGCAACATCTGTTCTGGTACATAACATCGCATATATTATAGAGTCTACCGCAGAAGCGTAGGGTATAGATGTGATGAGAGCCCTTTCCAAATCAGTCTTGAAAGACATCTCTTTGGAGAGGGTGATTCCGTGACAAGCCGGTAGACTACCGCGCTTTGAATCGTCCATACTAAATAATTTCAGTATGGTGTTGATGTACCTTGACTGTGAAAGTCTCACCATCCTCTTTGATCTATCACGATAGATCTGGATCCCCAGAATGTAGTTGGCATCACCCAGATCTTTTATGGAGAACCTTAGTGACAAGAATCCTTTGAATGATTGTAGTATAGGAATGTAATTTCCTAACAAGAGAATGACATCCATGTACTAGACGAGGAATCCTACAGTTCTCACTACAATCTTACTATAAATGCATGGTTCATCTGGATTTTTGATAAAGTCGGATTCTTCTGACTGTCTTATTAAAACAGATGTTCCAACTCCGCGATGCCTTCTTTAGTCTATAAATGGACTTAAGCATCTTGACAACTTTCTCGCTGCTCCCACTCTGATTGAGACCCTCTGGCTAGTCTATATAGACGCACTCTTCCAAATTACCATTTAGAAAAGCCGTCTCTACGTCCATCTGCCGGATCTTAAAATCTTGGAAGGCAGCAATGACAAGAAGGATCCGAATGGATTTGAGAATAGCCACTGGAGAAAAGGTTTCATCATAGTCCAAACCAGGTCTTTGATGAAAAACCTTTTTCAACAAGTCTAGCCTTATAGGTTTAAACCTTTCCATCTACACCAATCTTCTTTCTGAAGATCCATTTACAGCCAATGGGTTTTACCCCTTCTGGAGCAATGTTCAAAGTGCATACTTTGTTGGTGTATATAGACTCCATCTCGGTCCGCATTGCATACAGCCATTTTACCGATTCGCCGCTCTGAATGGCTTGCTGGAAACTAGTTGGCTCATCATTATCAATTATGCAATTCTCTCTATCCCCGTCTATAAGAAAACCGTAATGTCTCTCGGGCGGATGAAACTACCTACTAGTCATGCTGATCGGCGCAGGGATGTCCTGTTCTTTTGAAACCTCAGGTTCTACCATACTTTCAGTAATATTTTGTGATTCTGAAATTTCTTCCAGTTCTATTGCGCTCCCACTAGTCCTTTTTCAAAGAAATTGATTTTCTAAAAAGTGGGCATGACGAGGAAAAAAACTATTTGTTCCTCTGTGTAATAGAAAAGATACCCCCTGGAGTTTTTTGGGTATCCCACAAAACTACACAGTACCGAGCGTGCCTCGAGATTGTCCGTATACTGCTTTTTGACAAAAAACTGGACATCCCTATATCTTCAGATATTGAAAATAGAGTTTCTTCCCACTCCACATCTGATATGGTGTGGTAGGCACAATCTTGGTAGGAATCTTATTCAAAAGATACACAGTTGATTCTAGTGCATAACCTCAGAAGGATCGCGGTAACTCAGTATTACTCATAATGGAACGTATCCTATCCAATAGGGTTCTGTTCCTCTTTTCCTATACACTGTTGTGTTGTGGTGTGTATGGAAGAGTAAGTTGAGAGAGAATTCCATTCCCTTTTATGTAATCCAAGAACTCGGCAATTAAGTATTCACCACATCGATCAGATTTCAGTGTCTTGATACTTTTTTCTGTTTGTTTTTCCACTTCATTCTTATATTCTCGAAATTTTTCAAAGGGTCTCGAATTTATGCTTCATCAAGAAGACATGTCCTTACCAAGAGAAATTATCCGTAAAAGTAATGAAATAGGAATAACCACTTTGTGCATCTGTAGATATTGGACCACATATGTTGCCGTGTATGAGTCCCAAGAGCTCGCTCGCTCTTGCTCCATGTCCAGTGAACGGATTCTTTGTCATCTTTCCTATGAGACAAGATTGACAAGTTGCATAAGAGTGATATTCAAACGGATCCAAATATCCCTCTCTATGTAACTTTGACAACCATGTATTATTGATGTGACCCTGTCTACAATGCTTTAAGAAAGCCTTATTTAATTCTGGAGACTTTCTTTTAAGTGTGTTCTGGACATTGAAAACCTGAGCTTGATTTAACACATATATACCGTCCTATAGTGTATCTGACCCAATCATACTTTGATTAAGGTGGATGTGGACCACATCGCTTACATACCAGACTAGGTACACACAAACAGTTATGTAGAATCAATATCTGCCCACTTGTCAATCCTATGTGATATTCACTATGGATACAACGTCCACGCTCATTCCGTTAGTAACCCTGAGAGTCATATCACCTGCCTTGTCTACGGTTTCTCAAAGTCTGTAATAAATTACAGATATGAGATCCTGATCCGGTATCTAGCACCCAAGAAGTAGAGTTAATTGATATACAATTTTCAATCAGAAACACACCCGAAGTCGAAGCCACAACATGCTTTGGATCCTGGATTCTGGCTTTCCAAGCCCTGGATCCCTTCTGCCAATGCCCTTTCCCGTGACAATAGGAACATCCCTCCTTCCTTATTGTTAGCCCCGAAACTTTTGCCTTACCCTTTCCTTCTACCTTACCGACACCGCCTATCGGCTTTGTAGAGGTCTTCTTCTTCTCACCCTTGGATTTCGGCTTGGATCCAGAAGAGGAAGATTCCCCAATAAGCAGAACGGGTGTCACCCTGGTTTCCTTCACGGTGCCCTCAACTGCTTCCCCTGGGTATAAGTAGAAGGTAGGGATTGTAGAATCAATTCAGTACATGACTCATTCTCCAACGTGGTCTCCAGGTCCTGTGAGCTTTTTAATATATCTAATCATTGTAGGGACGTGATCCCCTATAGATGACCCAATAGACAACCTCGCTTGAAACATTTCTTTTGAGGTCTCATATCTTGCGATACGAGATTGCTCTCTATATAAATCATTGTTATGGAGGAAGATAGAAACTAAGTCCATCTTCTCATGCTGCCTCTGGTTTACACCATCAACTGCGACCAACACGAAGCACTTGGCATTCGCATAGTCCTTTTTCCCTTATCTTATGGATATCAACATCCATGACGGTGGAAACTGGACATGGGATGGCGAGGGCTTGAGTAGTAATGAGGTGGCCATCTTGTCATAGGTAATGGACATCTGGACAAACCTTTGTCAGTCAATATAGTATAACTCAGTCATTTTATTGTCTATCTGTAACCTAAATCTGGTCACCTGGTCACTGCAATTAGGAAAGAGAGAAGAAAACACTCAGCATGATGCTCTTGCAAGTTTAGATTAGTTTTTAATTTATCTAAACAGGATGGCTCCCACTGTTTCTCGAATCCTTCCTCAAACCATAAAAGAAGAATTAGTCAGGATTAATCTCACCGTACAATACTTGCTTAACCGTTCAGCCAGGCTAGTATCGGTACTTTGAGGGAGGTTTTACGACGCTTTCGTGAAGTTCCTTAATTAAATAACCTCTTTTCCTTGGAGGCGTAGCCCCGCTAACACCGTTCTAGACACCTACTTGGTTTATAGCATTGATCGTTAAGTGAAAATCTCCCGAGAAGTAAAGGATACTCACAGTAGGATCGGGATCCAAATATCATTATGTGATAATCCTGAAGGAATCCTATCAATATTATCACACTCCAAATGGTATGCAGCACTAGCAAGTTTCAGTTTCTTTAGAAACTCCCGATGTGGATTTTTGCCCCATGCTAACGCATTTATCTATACTACAGATGATATTTGGATATCCAAAATAGTAGTACGACTTTCCCAAACTAACGCATTTATCTATACTACAGATGAATATCCAGCAGCTACCAAACACTATGCCTTGGCAAAGACCAAAATACATCGCTTGAATATTACTGAATATTCAACTGAAATGACGGAGGGCTACGAATGGTTTTGGCAAAACCGTGAACGTAGTGAACTTGATATAATCGAAGGAATCTAATAGCTTTTAAAAGGAGTGGTTTAAGCTCCGCATTTAAAAGTCTCCTGTTTTAAAAAACCGAGTGTTTTTAAAATTTGTTCCAACGATTCAACTTTGGTTTATTTGCTTTACATTAATGTTATGCAGCCCCATCATTTACACCTATCATCACAGAAAAAGACAAAAATACCACGTCCACTTATGCCATCCGCATTCGCCACTGGACCCCGTCTAACACTGTTAGGTTACTTAACTAATGCTAGAGCGGGGGCTGGACTAGCGCGGATGCAAAACATAAGCAACGTCTACTATATATATATATATATATATATATAAACATTCATCCGACGCAATAATAGGCATTCCAGATCACATATGAACATATTGGATATACTAGGAATTCCGCATTTCATTTAAGCCTGTAACGAAAGACGGATTCCACGGTCGTGATGAATAGCCAAACCCCACCCCAGACCCCTACGGGTGCGGAAAACTACCCGCCAAATACCCGAAGTGAAGCGACCTCCCTCATCAAAGTGAGTAGGCCACTCGGCACTTCAAAGTACCCGGTAGTTTATGCACCCCACCTTGGGTCTATCCTAGGAGAAGAAAATAGTAAAAGAAAATAATACAACGGGGGTTACAACCTCAACCCAGATATGCCCTGCAAAAGAATATTACATCACCTTACAATTTACATCGAATGAAAGAATGAAAAACCCTCATCTCACATCCCCTGGCTATTCATCCACGATGATCCAATAAGTTCATATGCACAATCCAACATCACAGATCACAGATATGTACAACCCACACTAATCGACGTATAGCAATTAGCAGACGTGCAATACATATATCACAACATAGATAAAACCCGATTAGCAAATAACTTAGAAATTCGATCGAAAACTATTTTCCGTGTCTACCCCAAATGTAAACCAACGCTCAGAAACTTATGGGTAGAAACCAAATATCCCAGAGAACTATATACCCAAAATAAGACACACAGAGGAAGAATGAGCCAACTTAGCCACAACGCGGCCGCGGAACGACGACAACTCGACCGATTCGCTGCGGTTCCATGGTGGTTGTGACGAGTTAGGGTATCATTTTTCTTCAGAGTTCTTATAATTCCCTGCTTGTATTTTTCATGCCTCAGAAATATTTTTTAGCACAGTTTTAAAATTCGACAGAAACTTGAGGGATTGGGTGTATGGTTTTCGAGTTTTCCGACAATCGAAGTTCTAATAAGTTGATAACAAGATAGTAAAGGTTTAGTTAGGCTTTGATACCACTGTAAGTCGATGTCGCACACCCCGCATGTTCGCGGGGAGGTGGAATATGCAAAAATTGATTTTTCAAAGCTCGCAACACCGACTTGAACTCCAGGATCGTTGCTAAACCCTAACTAGCTAACTTGCAATGAGGTTTAACTACTCGGATGAAAGTTATACGTCACGATACTAAGTCCTTCGGGTATTCTTCGCTGTCCTCTACCTTTTCATCAGCTCCAAGGATCGAAACAGATCGGGCAACCTCGACGGCCTCTTTGAGTCAAAGACGATCCACCGAGAGTCTATAGTTCGAGCTCTTACCTCGAATCTGAGATAACTACGGCATCTAGTTTGCTAAACTAGAAGTCCTAGGTGGTGTAGAGGGAGAAGATGAATTGATTTGTCTCTTGGAACCCTAAGATTTTCAACACATGAGAGGATTAGGGTTTTGATGAAGAAGAAGAACACTTGATGAAGTGAGAGTGAAGTGAGAACTTAGATAAAGCTTGGCTGCCCTCTCTTGATAAATATGAAGCATATGAATAATTTATGAGATAAATATCATAACAATATATCAAGTATTCCTCATAAATATCTAGTGATGAGTCATGACCATGAGTCACCAAGTAGCCATGCTTGATTTAATATAAAACTCCACCTCATCCCTACACCAAATTTTGTTTTATCCATAAAGAATTAAAACCCTAATTAGGTGTCTCTTCTAGAAGCTTTCCCATAAGAATTACGAGAATACCTCTCATCCGTATATACATACCCGCATCCACATTCCGAAGAATATGAATACAAAGAGACGAAAATAATCCATCAATATAATACTAGGATCCGGCTTAAACCAAAACCTACTAGTATTATCCGCCCAAACATCGTATGTGCACAAGTACACGTAAGCGTTCGAAGCCCTACCGTAAAACCATATGGCCTCTACATCTTTTGCGCGGTGCAGGGAAACTCTCTATGCGAGACTCTAAAGACTCGACACTACGCTGGCAGTGGGTTTAACCATAGCCGTATGCGGTACTAGCTGCACGTAATGGCTACCCAGGTATGTGTCGTTAAGAAGGCCGATGAGCTAACTCATCCGAACTCTTACTGAGCCTATCTGTAACAATCTCCGTACAATCTGATCTGTTCTTCTAAGAGTATCGCATATTGGGACTAGGGGCAGTAATCGTTAGACCCCTAATAGCGCAACAAGTCGTGTCGGAGTGTAGCCCAAAACACCCTGAGAAACTACTGGAATACCTACCAGTAAATCTCGTTTACCTTGGCCAAGGAATTTGTGTAATGGCATTCCGAACACATCGCAATATCAACCTCAAATACCGGGAGAGACGAATCCTATCTAACCACCACTGCCTTCAAGTGTTTCGGGACTGTACCCAACTACTACCTATTTGCACGACTCTTTTGAACTGTGGTAGGGTAGTAATCAAAGTACAGTGAGAACACACTCGAGGAAAAGTAGCCGTGTCAAGTCGACGGACTAAGCTGTACTTATATCACCTAGGAACTGCTACCCGACGATAGGTATAATACCCACCAACAGTTCCCGACGAGTCCTGTCCTGTGTACTCATAACTTAATGAGCACCTGCATACTATCTCCAGTACGACGTACTAATGGCTGTGGGACAGACCATCTCCCCTGCTGGGATGAGAAGCGTATACACTAGTCTACTCTGGAGTATCGATACCCCGTCTCGATAATCCTATAACCAGGGACCTGTATAGGATGTGCTTATAGACTACCCAGCCCCCACTAGTGTGACTGCCATCACAACGCTGGTAATCAAGCAAAGATTCTAAGGGCTCTACCAATATATATCAGCGATATGCTAAAAGAAACACATGCACATATTGAGGTAGAAACAAACTAGGTAGCATACTACCATTTCGAGCAAGACTGTTTCTATATTCGTGTATATCCCAAGCTTCCATTAAGTAATATACAAACCAGTATGATACAATAATGTCCTCTAGGGCATATATCATTAACATGGTCTTCCAGGCTTTGCTAAGCCGCGAGACGAGTGTTGTTGAGAGCATCAAGTTCTTCAAGTCGGAGATACGTATTCTCTTCGTCTGTAAGTTCATATTGAACCACCATCCGCAGTGAAGGGAGTTCGATTTCCAATGGGAGTACTACTTCGGCGCCAAACACTAACGCATAAGGTGTCATCTTCTTGGCCTTCTTAAAAGTCGTTCAGTACGCTGAAAGAGCTTCATGTATCCTTTCATGCCAGTCCTTTTTATTTTTGGACACCATCATCTGTATGAGCTTGGTTAGTGTCTTATTGAAAGCTTTTGCTAGACCATTAGCTCGAGGATTATAGACAGAGGAATATCTCTAGTCTATCTTGTGTTATTGAGTGAAGCGACTTATCTTGTGGCTTCTATACACTGGTCCGTTTTCTGAGACTATCCACCGTGGAACTCCGAACCGGTATATGACATGGATTTTGAAGAAATGGAGAATATTCTCCATCTTACCTCTCTCAGCGGTATCGCTTCTGCCCATATGGAGAAATAATCGGCCGTCGCCAAGATGAAGCGGTGTCCTTTAGATGACGCTGGTTCGATAGGTCCTATTATATCTGTTCCCCACATCTTGAATGGCTAACTGGCTATGGTCAGATGTAGTGGATTGGGGTGTTGATGTATGAAGTCCCCATGTATTTGGCATGAGTGACATCGTTTTACATATTCGATGCAATCTTGAATCATCGTGGACCAGTAGTAGCCCATCCTTTTGATCTTCAGCTTCATCTTTAGAACAACTTGAATGGATCCACAAAGTTCGTCGTGAATGTTGGATATGTATGCCCTATAGGCTTGTATTGTATAAGATGTTAGGGATATGTGTGTACATGACAATCTTGCTCAGTTGTATATAGTATATTATTTGAGTTTTGTTTGTCTTAATATGTGTATTTCTTTCTCTTGCTGTTTTATATTATTTACACATATTGATAAAGACTCGATACAGTAGTATACTATTTTGGTTTGTCTTTATCTTAACATGTGCATATATTATACACGATATCACATATGTCAGATACATGTTGATAAAGCCCGTAGGATTTTGCTTGACTACCAGCGTTATGATGGAGATCATACTTATGGGTGATGAGTAGTCCATAAGCACATCCTTAAAGGTCCCAAGTCGTAGAAATATTGAGACCATGCATCGATATTCCAGAGTAGACTTGTGTATACATTTCTAGACCCCGACGAGGGATGGTGGTTGGTCCCATAGTTATTGGTGTGATCACCTAAGATTGTATACAGGTGCTCACTGGGGGTGAGTACACTGGACGGACTCGCCGACAACCTCTAAATGGTATTATACCTATCGTTAGATAGCGGTTCTCAGGTGACATGTGTACATCTTAGTCTTTAGATCTGAGATCATCATTTGTCTCGTATGAGTTCCCACTGTGCTTTGATCACTACCCTACCACGGCTCTACTGAGTCGTTCAAACAGGTTTTGGTTGGGCACAGTCCTGAGCCATATAAAAGCAATAAGTGATTGTCAGGGATTCGTCTCTCCTGGTATTGGGAGTCGATATCGCACTGTGTCCGGTTGGCTAGAACCATAAGACCTTGGCCAAGGCAGTTGAGATTTACTGATGGTTAGATCAGTAGTTTCTCGGATTGGTCCTGAGTCAAATCGACACGATCTATCGGGTCAGTAGGGATCTGACGTTTAGCATCCCCTAAATCTGGTATGCGATACTCTTAGACGAAAAGACCGGACTGTGCGGAGATTGTCACTGATAGGCATAGTAGGGGTCCGGATGAATTTACTCGTCGACCTTCCTTTTCGACAGGTACCTAGGTAGCCGTTACATACAGCTAGTGCCACCGACGTGCCTGTGGTTAAACTCACTGCCAGCATACTATCGAGTCTTTAGTCCCACATAGAGGGTTTCTTTGGTTTAGGCGAAACGATGTGGTGGCCGTATGTTTATACATGCAGGGTTTCGATCGAATGATAATACTAGCCGGTTTATGATTAAGCCGGATTATTAAGTCAGGTATTGATTTAATAATTTACATATACATATTTCGATATGTATATTCTAGTGTCATCCATATTTTCGATTGAGTAGGGTTACGATTGAATGATAATTCTAGCCGGCTTAGGATTAAGCCGGATTATTAAATCGGGTATTGATTTAATAATTTACATATACATATTTCGATATGTATATTCTAGTGTTATCCAGGTTTTCGATCGGACGGGTGATAATACTACCGGGCTTAGGATTAAGCCGGTTTGTTAAATTGGATATTAATTTAATGCTAGCATTATATTAGTAGTAGTATTCTATCTCTTGGATATTCGTATTTTGGTACGAATACGGGTATGTATATATGGTAGAAAGAATTTTATATTTATACAAAATACCTTCTAGAAGATGACACCTCATCTTGCATTTTTCTATTTTTTTGAAAATAGAAAATAAGTTGGAAAGGATGAGATGACATGAAGTATGGATGAAGCATGGATTTGTATTTATTGAAAATACTATTGGAGTATGGTTGTGATTTTGAAAGAAAAGGAAATACTTCATTCTTCATTTAGCTATTCTTTACTTAGCCATTCTTCATGTGATGGTTTCCTCACTTGCTCTCTTCTCTTCATCTTCTTAAGTTCATTATCTTGCAAATCCTTATCATTCTCATGTGTTAAGAACCAAAGGATTTGAGATAGAAAACTACTACTAAACACTCACTACATCTCCTTGGTAACCTAGATTAGCAGACTAGGTTACTAAGTTGCTTCATTAGTGAAGCTAAGCTTGGATTATAAACTCTCGGGTGGATCATCTAGGATCAAGAAGGCCATCAAGCAAGCTTGATGTAGAAGACCTCGAGGAGCTTAAGAAGAGAAGTGAAGACCCGAAGGACACGTGTCTATTGGTATATCCTTCTTTTATAGTAGATAAATCTCTTGTAGCTTGCTAGTTAGGGTTATGGTTTGATCACTTGGGTTAAGTTGGTTGTGCTTGCTTAAAAATTTAATTTTTGTGCATTCCTCCTCTCTACTTCAATGTAGAGTGAGCACAACTCACCAATAGTGAATTTCTTAGACGACCTTTTTGTCTTCCTTCGGTCCTGAGCACCTTAGCTATATATGGTCGAAGGAACTTTTAAATATAGTTCCATCGATTAGGGCGAACGATAAGGCTCGTTTCATGAGCTGATTCCTTTGCGATGCATCTTTAGGCATTTGTCGGGACTTGAAGTAGTCTATAAAGACTTCTTGCCGATCATCTTTTTCTTCTTCGACTTCTTCCGCTTGAAGGACATTTTCATCTAATGCTTCGGCTATAGGTTTTAAAGATATTTCTGCCGGATCCAAGATCTTGCAGTTTTGGACGATGATCCTTACATCGTCGAGGTTTTCATTGTTGGCTATAGTGCTCTCAAGTCAATTATTGGATCGCAGGCACGTGATTGCAATGATTGAGGGAAGACCTATACCGGTAGAACAGTCTTACTCGAGATGATAGTATGCTATCTGGTTTGTCTTTATCATCGTGTACATACTTCAGGTGACATTACGGATCACTATTACATGTTGATAGAGCCCATAGGATTCTTGCTTGACTACCAGCAGTATGATAATGATCATATACATGAGAGCTGGGTGGTCTAGAAGCACATCCTTAAAATGTCCCTAGTTGTGAGAGTTTCGAGACTGGGCATTGATACTCCAAGAGTAGACTAGTGTATACTGATTGAGACCCCGACGAGGGGCGGTGGCCGGTCTCACAAGCCATTGATGTTAGTTGATTCACCTAAGATATATACAAGTGCTCATTGGGTTATGAGTACACCGGACGGACTCGCCGGGAACATGCTAGTTGGTATTATAACTATTGTCAGATAGCAGTTCCCTGGTGACATGTTTACAGGTTAGTATATCGACCTGAGATCGTCATTTGTCTCGTATGAGTTCCCACTGTGCTTTGATTACTATCCTACCACGGCTCAAAGGAGTCGTGCAAACAGGTTTTAGTTGGGTATAGTCCCGAGCCACATGGAGGAAGTGAGCGCATCGTCAGGGGATTCGTTTCTCCCGATATTAGGGGTTGATGTCGCGGTGTGCACGGGTAGCCATCACCAGAAATCCTTGGCCAAGATAGTCGAGAATTACTGATTCGGATCAGTAGTTTCTGAGGTGGTGATGGGCTTCATACCGACCCTAAATATCAAGTTATTAGGGATCTGACTTTATCCACCCCTCTAGACTCTATATGCGATACTCATAGACGGACGGATCAGACTGTGCAGATATTGTTACTGTCAGGCTCAGTAGGGTTTCTGGATGAGTTTTCTCGTCGGCCTCCCTTTCGCTCAATACCTGGGTAGCCGTACAGCCAGTTCCACTGACGTGCTTGTAGTTAAACCCACTGCCAGCGTATTGACGAGTCTTTAGAGTCCCACATAGAGGGTTTTCCTGCTTCGGGCAAAACGTTGTAGAGGCCGTATGGTTTTATGGCAGGGTCGAACATATATGTGCACTTGTGCACGGATCATGTTTCGGACGGTTAATACTAGTGGGCTTTGGTTTAAGCCGGATCCTAGTATTATATTGTTGGATTATTTTCGTCTCGTTGTATTCGTATTCAGTCGGAATATGGATGCGGGTATGTATATATAGATGAGGGGTATTCTTGTAATTCCGTTACAAGTTTACTTTAGTAGATGCCATTTCCATTTTGTATTAAACACTTAGGGTTTTAAATGTTTATTGTGGGAAAGTGTGAGTCATGGTTTGCATTGATTGTAGCATGTGCACTTGGTGACTCATGGCATGAGTCATGTAGTAACATGCTAAGTTCAATGTTTGGGTTGTGAGATATTTGTGTGGGGGCAGCAGATATTTTTGGTGAGGATTTTCTTTAGTTGAGCTCACACACAACTCTCACAACATTTATGCCATTTTCTTCACTTGGTCCTTTCTTGAGCTCACACTCTTCACCTATGGCATCTTCTTCAACCTACACCTTACATGTCTCATGTGTTGAGAAACCTAGGGTGTATTGAGATAAAGTAATCACACACTCTCTTTACTTCATCTTGGCTATCTAGGCTAGCAAACTAGATACTCGAGTTGCCTCGGTTTTAAGGCGGGAGCCCGTATTACTAACCCCTGACGTGGATCTTCTTCGATGTGGGGAGACCGGAGATCAAACATGATCAAGGAAGCCGCGAGGAGCCTAGGACAGAGGTTGAAGACCGAAGGACACGGATCGTTTGGTATAACCTCTCTAAACTCCTTTCATATAGCTAGTGTAGGGTTAATGGTACGATCCGTAGATTAGGGTTCCGTTAGCGCCGGTTTCTTAAAGTTTTTGTTCCGTATGTGGCTACGGATTGATGGCCGGGGCACTCCCGTAACCCAACATGGTATCAGAGCCAACCAATTAACCGCATACTGGTTGATTTAGACGATGTTAAAGTATCGAAACCGAAACAACTCCGAAACAATACCAACTAGTATTCTAGTTTCTGTCGAATTTTATTTAGTCTTCTAAAAATATTTAGACAACTGCAGAAGGCTATTTTGGTGACAACTAGAACACCCTAAAAATACGAGCCCAAAACACTAAAATTGGCCCGTTGAAACTTGCAAATTCCCGGGTGTGTCCTGTTTTGTTAAGGTATTTGGACTTGGAATTTTTAGTGTTTTCTGGTCTTTGGAATATTAGTTCAGTGGTATTGCTTGTTTAACCCAGTTTGGATATGGATTTATCTTTTGGTTTGGGGGCTATATGGGGTGTTTCGAAGTCGATATTTCTAACACTGTTTAAAGGTTTACAGTACATGCATTACTATCTGCGACCATGAATGTAATTAGAGCGGTACAACTTGTCTAATTACTATAGTTCTTTTAGACGGGTTTGCGAACGCGGCATTCACGTTGATGTTCTGTATTGTGCTGTGTTGTGGCTGAATCGTCGTAGTGGATAGATTGGGTGCAATGTTAGTACAGTTTAGTTTTATTTGTACATTTGATATCGCGGGGCGAGCATCTGACATGTGGACTGCCGTCACTGCCTGTTTGTATATTATTCGTTTGGGGCATGACCGGGTTGAGGTCGATGTCACCATTGTACATATTTTCTTTTATGTACTAGGATTACCCTGCGATGGAGTGCACGGATAGCCGGGTTCTAGAGGGCAACGGGTTCGCACCTCATGACGTTGAGAAGGAAGGGGCCTAACTCTTGAATTGGCGGGCTATTCGTCGCACTCGTAGGGGGTACAGGTTGACCCAAGGAGGAGTGCTCAAGTTACCGGATTCTGTGAAGTGTCGGGTGGCCTATTAAATTTGATGAAGGGGGTTACCTCACTTCTGGTTTTGGCGGGTAACTTGCTGCACTCATAGGGGTCTATGTGTTCATTGCACAGGCTATCCACACGACCCGGGGAATGTCGGGTTTCACTTGCGGCTCAAAGGAAACCTGGGCTCCCAGATTATCAGTATTGTTCTGTGATGCTTATCTCTTATCTATGATGTTGCATTTATCATGCCTGGATCAATTATTATATATATTGTTATATATATACTAGTAGATGTTGTTAGTGTATATGCCCTAGAGGCCATTACTGTATCATACTAGTTTGTATATTACTTAATGGAAGCTTGGGATATTCACCTTGTATAAACAATCTTGCTCAATATAGTAGTATGCTACTTGGTTTGTTTCTACTTCAATGTGTACATGTGTTTATTTTGCGATATCACCTATACGCATTAGTGGAGCCCTTAGGATCTTTGCTTGATTACCAGCGTTGTGATGGCAGTCACACTAGTGGGGGCTGGGTAATCTATAAGCACATCCTTATACAGGTCCCTAGTCGCAGGACTATCGAGACAGGGCATCGATACTCCAGAGTAGACTAGCGTATGCGCTTCTCATCCCAGTGTGGGAGATGGTCTGTCCCACAGCCATCAGTACGTCGTACTGGAGATAGTATACGGGTGCTCGTTAGGTTACGAGTACACTGGACAGGACTCGTCGGGAACTGACAGGTTGGTATTATACCTATCGTCAGTTATCAGTTCCCAGGTGACATGAGTACAGCTTAGTCCGCTGACTTGACACTGGCACTTCGCCTCGAGTACGTTCCCACTGCACTTTGATCACTACCCTACCACGGCTCAAAGGAGTCGTGCAAACAGGTAGTAGTTGGGTGCAGTCCCGAAGCACTTGGAGGCAGTGACGGTTAGCAGGATTCGTCTCTCCCGGTATTGGGGGTTGACATCGCGCTGTGTCTAGGAGAGCCATTACACGAGTAGTCCCTGGCCAGGGCAAGCGAGATATACTGGTAGGCTTCCAGTGTTATCTCAGGGTGTTTTGGGCTTCACTCCGACACGACTTGTACCGCTATTGGGGGACTGACGTTTTACCGCCCCCTAGGCCCGACATGCGATGTATCAGACGAACAGACCGGACTGTACGGAGAATGTCACATTCAGACTCAGTAGGAGTTCAGATGGGGTTCACCTCGTCAGCCTTCTTGTCGGCATCTACCTGGGGACAGTTACGCACAGCTAGTGCCGCTTGCGGTCTGTGGTTAAACCCACTGCCAGCGTAGTGTCGAGTCTTTAGAGTCCCACACAGAGGGTATTCGCCTTTGGGCAAAACAGAGTAGAGGTCGCATGGTTTTGCGGCAGGGTTCGTTCTCATCCGCGCACTTGTGCACGTTTGGAGTCCGGACGGATTATACTGGCAGGCTCTGGTTTGAGCCAGATACTGGTATAAGTTTTGGGGTTGCTTTTATATCTCGGTATTCTTGTTCCTCGGAACGAGAATGCAGGTGTGTATGCACAGTTGCTTGAGGCGGAGGATGAGGTATTTCATTAGGGTTTCGGAACGGGTGCGTATGCACAGTTGACAGTCATCATTTTCCAAACCCTAATAGATTTATGAAATATCAATTAATAATAGTAATTAAATGAAATATTGTTATGGTTGTTTTTGTTGACTTGTTGACCATGGTTGACTTGTTGACCATGGTTGAATGTTGACCACCATCATGCTTTGCAAGGATACTCCTTGATTCTTGCTTACATTCATTTAATGAAGTATGATAGTGGTCATTCCAAAACAACCATCAACTATTCTCATTTGAATTATTATTACTAATTAGATAATTCTTTTTCTTTTGATATGGTTGCAAAAAGGAAAAAGAGAGCTCATTCTTTCATAACCATTCTCTCTCCTCACTTCATCTTCTTCTTCCTCAAGCTCAAGGTGATTCCTTCTCATGTGTTGAGAATCCCTCACCTTGAAAAAGAAAGCACCCCATAGATACTCTCTACTCTCTCTAGGGTTCAAGGTTTAGCAAGCCGGAGATCCTAGTTCACTCGTTGAACCCTCAGGTGGATCCATCTTCGACGGAAGAAGGCTACGAGGCAAGAACCATCAACCTCCACAAAGTTTGAAGAAGAAGGAGTTCAAGTTTAGGTATAACCATCTTTCCGAGTAGCTAACTCTCTTTAGCGTGTTGCTAGTTTTAATTTAGGAAAAGATCCCGACTTTGCTAGTCCATGTTGCCCCATGCGCTAAAAATTTGATTTTTATACCGTTTCCGCCTCCCCGTAAGAACCGGGGGTCACAACGTGGACTTACAGTGGTATCAGAGCCAGGTTAAACTTAAACTAGCTTGGTAGTGAAGTGTAACGAAGTTCGGAACCGAAAAATCCAAAATCCAAACTTTTACAAAACCCTAGTTTCTGTTAAAATTTTTTCTGGTCAAAACAAGATTTGTTATACACCTAAATTCGGCTCAGGGTTTTGTGTGAACACCCATGAAAAACGATCCCCTGATTCCTTCAAACCGCCGCGTTTCCGCGGCATGAGGTAGGCATTTGCCACGGAACCGCCGCCGTGTGGGGTCCTCTCGTGATCGGGTTTCGTGCAGTGTTCTTCTGGTAGGGTTTTGGGATTTTTCAAATATGTTATATGTGCCCAGATTTTCCAGAACAGAAATTTACTTTTGGGGTCCTATAATTCCGTATTTTTTCCGAACTTCACTGCACTTTGACTATGATGGTTATATCTGTGATGTTTGCATGTATTGAACGTCGGCTAATCGCTATAAGTCGATTAGTCGGGGTTATACATCTCTGTGATCTGTGTTTGATATTGGAATGTGTATATGAATCTGTTGGACTGTCGCGGGTGAATAGCCGGGGTGGATGTGAGATGTGCTTTTGTTTTTCTTTCATTCATTTGTAAATGTAAATTGATGTAATATTATTATTTGTATGGCCGCACAACCGGGTCGGGGTTGTAGCCGTCATTGTATAATTCTTTTTACTGTTTTTTCTCCTAGGATAGACCCATGGAGGGGTGCACAAACTGCCGAGTACTTGGCGGGTAGTTTGCCGCACCCGTAGGGGTCTTGGGTGGGGTATTTGCTATTCACCGCGACCGTGTAATCCGCTTTTCGTTGCAGGCTCGAACGGATTGCGGATTGCTAGTATATCCAATGTATTCATCTGTGATCTGTAATGTCTATCATTGCTTTATATTTAGGCGTTGCTTATGTTTTACAGCCGCGCTAGCCCAGCCCCCGCTCTGTCGTTAGTTAAGTAACCTAACGAGTGATGACGGGACCCCGTGGCGAATGCGAATGGCATAAGCGTACGTCATATTTTGGTTGTTTTCTGCAATGGTAGGATTAAATGATGGGACGCATTAAAAGAACTAATGCAAGAATATCACGCATTAAAAGAACTAATGCAAGATAATAAACCAAGTTAAAGTCGTTGGAACACTTTCGAAAAACCACTCGGTTCTTTTCAAAACTAACTTTTAAATGCGGAGCTTGAGCCACTCCTTCTAAAAGCTATCTCGTTCCATCGATTATATCAAGTTCACTACGTTCACGGTTTTACCAAAACCATTCGTAGCCCTCCGTCGTTTCACATAAATAGTCAATAGTATTCAAGCTGTGTTTGTTGGCCAAAGTCAAGGCATAGTGATTGGTAGCTATTGGATATTCATGTGCAGCATAGATAGATGCGTTGATTTGGAACAGTCGTACTGCCTTGTTGGCCAAAGTCAAGGGTATGTACGGGTGGATTCAAATTAACCTGGAGAACGATGGGAAGAACTTGACATGTGACTTATGATTTGTTGGCCAAAGTCAAGATCATAAGAGCATGGGGCAAAAATCCACATCGGGAGTTTCATAAGTACTGAAACTTGCTAGATTTGCATACCATTTGGAGTGTGATGATTATAGTAGGATTCCTTCATTTTCGTCACGCGATGATATTTGGATCCCGATCCTACTGTGAGTATATGCTACTCCTCGGGAAATTTCTCACTAAACGATCAATGCTATAAACCTAGTAGGTGCCTAGAAAGGTGTTAGCGGGGCTACGCCCCCAGGGAAAAGAGGTTCTTAAATTAAGGAACTTCGCGAAAGCGTTGGAAAACCTCCCTCGAAGTACCGACACTGGCCTGGCTGAACGGTTAAGCAAGTATTGTGCAGTGGGTTTGATCCCGGCTAATTCTTCCTTTGTGGTTTGAGGAGGGATTCGAGAGACAGTGGGAGCCATCCTGTTTAGACAAATTAAAAACCATTCTAAACTTGCAAGAGCATCGTGCTAAAGTGTTTCTTCTCTCCCCCCTGCAGCGATCAAATTCGAAATGACTGGACTTAAGTTACTTCTAGATAAAAACATACTGACAGGGCCAAACTACAAAGATTGGCTCAGGAATGTCAAATTGGCAATCACTTACGACAAGCTGGGGTATCTTCTTACCACCAAAGCTCCCCCCGTCCCAGGTCCCACCTCCAGCGTCACGGATAAGGAAATCCGTAAGACTTGGGAGATTGATTGCGCGAAGGCTAGGTGCCTCGTGCTTGCCTCTATGGACAACGAACATCAGAGGAGGCATGAGAATATGAACCTCGAGTCCATATTTCTCTATACAAAAGAACTGTATGGAGAGCAGTCTCGTATCACAAGATACGAAGTGTCGAAGAAGTTATTTTCGACTAAGTTGGCCGTCGGATCATCGGTAGCGGACCACGTGCTTAAGATGATTGGCTACACTGAGGAGCTCGCGGAACTTGGGACCACGTTGGACAGTGAACTCTATACGGATTTAATTCTCCAGTCCCTTCCATCCACTTACGCCCAGTTTATACTGAACTTCAACTTACAAGAAAAGGAAGTTGAACTTTCAGAACTCCTCAACCTGCTGAGGAGCGCAGAGGGCACCCTATAGAAGGGTAGGGAAACACCCGCTTTGTTTGTAGGAGGATCTTCTTCCTCTAGGTCCAAGGCGAAAGCCAAGGGAAAGAGGAAGAAAGCCCCCGCCAAACCAAGAGGCGGTGTTAGTAAAGTGGGTACGAAGGGAAAGGAAAAGGCAACAAAGATAGCGGGGAAGCTTGTGGGTAAAGAGGAATGCTTCTATTGTCACAAGAGTGGACACTGGAAGAAAGATTGCAGGGCTTGGAAAGCCAGGACACAGGAACTGAAGCAGGTTGCGGCTTCAGCTTCAGGTGTGTATGTTATTGAAAACTGTCTTTCTAAACTCTACTTCCTGGGTATTGGATACCGGATCAGGATCTCATATCTGTAATTCTTTGCAGGCGTTGAGAAACCGTAGGGTTTTGAAGGCAGGTGACATGACCCTCAGAGTTGCGAATGGAGCTAGCATGGATGCTAAAGCCGTGGGGGACTATCACCTGGGAATGTCAGATGGGCATGTTTTGGTTTTGCGTAATTGCTTTTTTGTACCCAACGCAACTTGTAATATCATTTCTGTATCTTTGGTTTCTAAAGAAGGTTATGAATTTGCGTTTGTAAGTAATGTTGTAAACATTCACCTTAATTAAGTTCTGATTGGGTCAGGTACACTGAGCAATGGTATATACGTATTAAACCAACCACAGATTTTCAATGTCCATAATACACACAAAAGAAAGTCTCCAGATATCAATCAGACTTTCTTATGGCATTGTAGACTGGGTCACATCAATGAGAGAAGGTTGACTAAGTTACATACAGAAGGATATTTGGATCCGTTCGAATATCAATCATATGCCACTTGTCAATCTTGTCTTAAAGGAAAGATGACAAAGACTCCGTTCACTGGACACGGAGTAAGAGCGAGCGAGCTCTTGGGACTCGTACACAGCGACGTGTGCGGTCCAATGTCTACACATGCGCGAAGCGGTTATTCTTACTTCATTACTTTTACGGATGATTTTTCAAGATACGGTTATGTCTTCTTAATGAAACATAAGTCCGAAGCTTTTGAAAAATTCCAGGAATTTAAGAATGAAGTAGAAAAACAAACCGGCAAAAGTATCAAGATTCTAAGATCGGATCGAGGTGGAGAATACTTAAGTGCCGAGTTCCTGAATTATTTAAAAGAGAACGGGATTCTCTCTCAGCTTACTCCTCCATACACTCCGCAACACAACGGTGTATCGGAGAGACGGAACCAAACCCTATTGGATATGGTACGGTCCATGATGAGTAACGCTGAGTTACCGCGATCATTCTGGGGGTATGCGCTGGAATCAGCTGCGTACCTATTGAACCGAGTTCCTACTAAGACTGTGCCTACTACACCATATGAGATGTGGTGTGGGAAGAGGCCCCATCTCAGTCATATTAAGACTTGGGGATGTCCAGCTTTTGTTAAAAAGCAGCATGCGGACAAGCTCGAGGCACGCTCAGTACAGTGTAAGTTCGTGGGATATCCAAAGAACTCCAAGGGATATTTCTTCTACTGTGAAGAGGAACAAAAAGTTCTTGTTTCTCGTCATGCCTACTTCTTGGAAACTGAGTTTTTGGAAAACCAGATAAGTGGGAGCACAGTAGAACTGGAAGAAATTCCAGAACCACGAGCTATTACTGAAAGCTTAGTGGAACCAGAGGGTTCAAATGAACAGGACATTCCTACGCCGCTCCGCAGAAGTAGTAGGCAGTCTCATCCGCCTGAGAGATACTACGGTTTTCTCATAGACGGGGATAGAGAGGATTGCATCATAGATTATGATGAGCCTACTAGCTTCCAACAGGCCGTTCAGAGCGTTGACTCGGTAAAATGGCTGGATGCAATGCGGACCGAAATGGAGTCCATGTACACCAACAAAGTATGGACGTTGGACATTGCTCCAGACGGGGTAAAACCCGTAGGATGCAAGTGGATCTTCAAAAGGAAGATTGGTGTAGATGGACAGGTTGAGACCTATAAAGCTAGACTTGTAGCAAAGGGTTTCCGTCAAAGACCTGGCTTGGACTATGACGAAACCTTTTCTCCAGTGGCTATGCTGAAATCCATTCGGATCCTTCTTGCCATTGCTGCCTTCCACGATTATGAGATTTGGCAGATGGACGTAAAAACCGCTTTTCTAAATGGAAATTTAGAGGAGTGTGTCTATATGGATCAGCCAGAGGGTTTCATTCAGAGTGGGAGCAGCGAAAAGGTGTGCAAGTTGCTTAAGTCCATCTATGGACTAAAGCAGGCATCGCGGAGTTGGAACATCTGTTTTGATGAAACGGTCAAGGAATTTGGCTTTATCAAAAATCCAGATGAACCATGCATCTATTGTAGATTTGTAGCGGGAACTGTAGTATTCCTCGTTTTATACGTGGATGACATTCTCTTAATAGGAAATGACATTCCTATGCTACAATCTGTCAAGGGGTTCTTGTCACACAGGTTCTCCATGAAAGACCTGGGTGATGCCTCATACATCCTGGGGATCCGGATCCATCGTGATAGATCCAAGAGGATATTAGGACTTTCACAGTCCAGGTACATCGACACTATACTGAAAAGATTCAGTATGGAAGATTCCAAGCGCGGTAACCTACCGGCTTGTCACGGGATCACCCTCTCTAAAGAGATGTCTCCCAAGACTGATTTGGAGAGGGATCGCATGTCTATTATACCCTACGCTTCTGCGGTAGGCTCTATAATGTATGCGATGTTGTGTACCAGACCGGATGTAGCTTATGCACTGAGTGTGGTAAGCCGGTATCAGTCAAACCCTGGGGAGAAACACTGGATAGCGGTAAAGAACATTCTCAAGTACCTGAGAAGGACTAAGGAGATGTTCTTGGTGTATGGCGGAAAAGACCTCCAGATCGAGGCCTTTGCTGACTCCAGCTTCCAGAGTGACAAGGATGATTCCAAGTCCATATCGGGTTTTGTCTTTACCCTCAATGGAGGGGAGGTGTGTTGGAAGAGTTCCAAACAGGAAACCGTTGCAGACTCGACGATGGAAGCGGAATACATCGCTGCATCTGATGCCGCAAAAGAAGCTGTCTGGATGAGGAAGTTCTTGAAAGAACTACAGGTGGTTCCGTCCATTGTTGACCCAATACCTCTGTATTGCGACAACAACGAGGCTATAGCTTTAGCGAAGGAACCCAGGTCCCATCAGAGATCCAGGCACATCTTGAGGCGGTACCACCTAATCAGGGAGATCGTGGATCGCAAGGAGATCGAGGTTCGGAGGGTTGCTTCAGAAGAAAACACTGCAGATCCATTCACCAAGGCCCTACCCCAGACACAGTTCGAGCGGCTGATCGAGATGATAGGTCTTCGATACGCCAGTACATGGCCTTAGTGCAAGTGGGAGATTGTTAGTGTATATGCCCTAGAGGCCATTACTGTATCATACTAGTTTGTATATTACTTAATGGAAGCTTGGGATATTCACCTTGTATAAACAATCTTGCTCAATATAGTAGTATGCTACTTGGTTTGTTTCTACTTCAATGTGTACATGTGTTTATTTTGCGATATCACCTATACGCATTAGTGGAGCCCTTAGGATCTTTGCTTGATTACCAGTGTTTTGATGGCAGTCACACTAGTGGGGGCTGGGTAATCTATAAGCACATCCTTATACAGGTCCCTAGTCGCAGGACTATCGAGACAGGGCATCGATACTCCAGAGTAGACTAGCGTATGCGCTTCTCATCCCAGTATGGGAGATGGTCTGTCCCACAGCCATCAGTACGTCGTACTGGAGATAGTATACGGGTGCTCGTTAGGTTACGAGTACACTGGACAGGACTCGTCGGGAACTGACAGGTTGGTATTTTACCTATCGTCAGTTATCAGTTCCCAGGTGACATGAGTACAGCTTAGTCCGCTGACTTGACACTGGCACTTCGCCTCGAGTACGTTCCCACTGCACTTTGATCACTACCCTACCACGGCTCAAAGGAGTCGTGCAAACAGGTAGTGGTTGGGTGCAGTCCCGAAGCACTTGGAGGCAGTGACGGTTAGACAGGATTCGTCTCTCCCGGTATTGGGGGTTGACATCGCGCTGTGTCTAGGAGAGCCATTACACGAGTAGTCCCTGGCCAGGGCAAGCGAGATATACTGGTAGGCTTCCAGTGTTATCTCAGGGTGTTTTGGGCTTCACTCCGACACGACTTGTACCGCTATTGGGGGACTGACGTTTTACCGCCCCCTAGGCCCGACATGCGATGTATCAGACGAACAGACCGGACTGTACGGAGAATGTCACATTCAGACTCAGTAGGAGTTCAGATGGGGTTCACCTCGTCAGCCTTCTTGTCGGAATCTACCTGGGGACCGTTACGCACAGCTAGTGCCGCTTGCGGTCTGTGGTTAAACCCACTGCCAGCGTAGTGTCGAGTCTTTAGAGTCCCACACAGAGGGTATTCGCCTTTGGGCAAAACAGAGTAGAGGTCGCATGGTTTTGCGGCAGGGTTCGTTCTCATCCGCGCACTTGTGCACGTTTGGAGTCCGGACGGATTATACTGGCAGGCTCTGGTTTGAGCCAGATACTGGTATAAGTTTTGGGGTTGCTTTTATATCTCGGTATTCTTGTTCCTCGGAATGAGAATGCAGGTGTGTATGCACAGTTGCTTAAGGCGGAGGATGAGGTATTTCATTAGGGTTTCGGAACGGGTGCGTATGCACAGTTGACAGTCATCATTTTCCAAACCCTAATAGATTTATGAAATATCAATTAATAATAGTAATTAAATGAAATATTGTTATGGTTGTTTTTGTTGACTTGTTGACCATGGTTGACTTGTTGACCATGGTTGAATGTTGACCACCATCATGCTTTGCAAGGATACTCCTTGATTCTTGCTTACATTCATTTAATGAAGTATGATAGTGGTCATTCCAAAACAACCATCAACTATTCTCATTTGAATTATTATTACTAATTAGATAATTCTTTTTCTTTTGATATGGTTGCAAAAAGGAAAAAGAGAGCTCATTCTTTCATAACCATTCTCTCTCCTCACTTCATCTTCTTCTTCCTCAAGCTCAAGGTGATTCCTTCTCATGTGTTGAGAATCCCTCACCTTGAAAAAGAAAGCACCCCATAGATACTCTCTACTCTCTCTAGGGTTCAAGGTTTAGCAAGCCGGAGATCCTAGTTCACTCAAAGTTCGAGTTAGAGCCCGAAGGTTGAACCCTCAGGTGGATCCATCTTCGACGGAAGAAGGCTACGAGGCAAGAACCATCAACCTCCACAAAGTTTGAAGAAGAAGGAGTTCAAGTTTAGGTATAACCATCTTTCCGAGTAGCTAACTCTCTTTAGCGTGTCTGCTAGTTTTAGTTTAGGAAAAGATCCCGACTTTACTAGTCCATGTTGCCCCATGCGCTAAAAATTTGATTTTTATACCGTTTCCGCCTCCCCGTAAGAACCGGGGGTCGCAACGTGGACTTACAGATGTTGTATATGTTTTGCACTCGCGCTAGTCCAGCCCCCGCTCTGTCGTTAGTTAAATAACCTAACGGGTGATGACGGACCCAGTGGCGAATGCGGATGGCATATTCGTACATCATATTTTTGTTCTTTTCTGGTGTGATTAATTGATGGGACTGCGTTGATTCAGATCAATGCAAGGAAAACAGACCTATTCGATATTGTTGGAACGATTTTCAACAAGCTGTTATTACAAGGGTGTTTTCTTTTGTTTTGCACAGAGATATTCGGTTATGAATATCCAGCACTTCATTCGACGAGGCAAGAGCCGAGATCCCTTCACCGGGTTGACCTCTTGGGCAGAAGTTTGCTTCGGGGTAATAACTTTAGTACAGCCGATTACTTTTTTTCTTTGTATCGTGGTATTCAGTTGGAATATCCTGCACCTCATTCCACGAGAAAAGAGCCGAGATCCCTTCACCGGGAATGACCTCTTTAGCAAAGGTTTTCACCACTATATATTTGTAAAAAGCTATCCGGTTCCTTCAACGATATCAAGTTCATTACGTTAAAGGTTTTTCGCCAAAAACCATTCATAGCCCTCCATCATTTCAGACGCGTAGCACTTAGTATTCATGCTATGTTTGTTGACCTTCGTCAAGGCATAGTGTATGGTAGCTGCTTGTTACTTTTCTGTTACATAGATAGATGCGTTGGTTTGGGACAGTCGTACTACTTTGTTGGCCTTCATCAAGGGTATGTACGGGTGGGTTCAAATTAACCCGGAGAATGATGTGTAGAACTTGACATGTGACTTATGATTTGTTGACATTCGTCAAGGTCATAAGAGTATGGGGTAAAATCACATCGGGAGTTTCAAACATACATGAAACTTTCCAGGCATGCGCATACCTTCTGGAGTATGATAACTTCAGTGGATTCCATCATGTTATCATGCGATGATAATTGGATCCTAATTCCCACTGATGAGTTGGTTTACTCCTCGGATGATTTTAGATGATCTCGACTAATTCTTCTTTCAGGGTTTGGAGGAGAATTTGAGGATACAGTGGGATACATCTTGATTAGATAAAATGATTAACCATTCTGATCTAGGTTAGAGTGCACGCTGAGTGTTTCTTTTCTCTCTCTCTTTGGCAGCGACCATGGCCTGACCCCAGACTAGAACTCATAAACCAAGTTAAAGGAACCTTCTTAGAACACCCTGGCTTTTGGATTGTCAGAGTTGCATACTTCATTGCCACTCCTTCTTTTTACCCTTTACTTTTCTCCGGAATATTCCGTATCACTACGAAGATCCACATTTATTGGATATGACCATCGTATAGTTACATACGAACTCGAAGAAACTTGTTTCGGATTCGTGAATGGTTTTTGGTTCTGGAGAAATTGAATACGACCATTCAGTTGTCTTTTCTTTTTACCTTCTCTCAGGTTATGAGGGCTCTTAGGATTACGAGAGGGTACGCCTATTGCGCTTATTGGATAGTCTTCTTTCAAACCATAGGCAGGTGCCAAAAGATGGGGAATGAAGAAAACCAACTAGCCTAAGTGGGTGTACAGAAGGTAATAAGTAAAGACAAATAAAGGGATTAGAAAGAGGGCAAAGTAAATTGCGACTACTATCATTCATGACGAAACCGCATACATCATCGCCACTCCTACTTTACCTTTGAATTTCTCCAGAACACCCCGTATCACTATGAAGATCCAAATTTATTGGATAATCCATCGTATAGTTACATACGAAATCGAAGGAACTTGTTCCAGTTCGAGGATGGATTCTGGTTCAGGAGAAATAGAATAAGGATTATTCAGTTGTCTTTTATCTTTACCTTCTCTCAGGTTGTGAGGGCTAATATGATTAGGAGAGTAAACCTATTACGCTTATTAGATATCTTCTTTCGAATCATAGGTTGGTGCCGAACGGTAGGGAAGGAAGAAAACTAATTAGCCTAAGGGTGGTATACAGAAGGTAATGAGTAAAAACAAATAAAGGGATTTGGAGAGATGTCAAGGAAATATACGGTTACAGTCATGAATCTGGATATTGGAAGAGGAATTATTAGGAATATCTGGCTACCCCTTCGAAACATTTTCATATTTCAGTTTCACTATGCGTTGTTAATTGAAAACTGATTTTCCAATAAGATTCTTACTCCAGGGTATGTATTTACCAGGTTTGATTCTCACATCTGTATGGTTTTACAGATGATGAGTGGGAGTAAGTTATTGGGAATTAGGTGATTATATCCTCTTTATATCAGAATTCGTTGTAATTGGTGATATTTGAGGAAATCACCTGGGGTTTTGCCTAACGGCAAATATTTAGTTTTGAATATCCGTTATTATGCACCAATTTCAAACTGATATATCTGTACGTTTATTTTATAAAGTGAGATATAACTCTTTGAAATTATGTCCATGACATTTACCTGTATCAGTTGATGATTGGGTAAGGAGTATTAAACAGCGGTGTAATTATTCTGAACCATAGTACAGTTTTCAACCTACGACGTACAGGGTTTGAGTTATTCAACTCAGGGGACTTATACAAAATATAGTATATTGTCCAGTATCTATTAGGACATAGGGGTAGGTACTCGTACTATATTTTGTTTACTTATGACTTCTCCAGTTTTAGACAAGTATTTTGTAGAAATACAAGGTCTAAGAAGTTATAGGTACAAGAATAAAGCAGAGAACCATGTGTGATCGAAGATGTAGATATTTGTGATTGGTATTCAGTTGATAGTAATGGTTTTGAGATCTTACTTCTCTTTCAGGTTACTCATATCTGGATGCACTCCTAAGTTGAGTAATGCTGATCCGCTTCTTTCCATTTAGTTGAAATGCACTGGAGACAGCTGCGTGATTTGAATCTAGTTCTAATTAAATCAGTGCCTATATTTCTATATTGTATATAGAATGGTTCATATCTTAACGATGTTAAGGTATATGGAGTTGTCTGGCTTATACTTAAAACCAGACTTTGGATAACTCAAGGCAAATTTCTGTAATGGCAGTTTGTGGGTTATCCCGGGTTATGACGAGGGTTAACTTTCTACCATCTGAAAGATCAATAGTGATATTGTTCTTGACTCGCCACAATTTTAGTAAAATGGACCTTTTCAGAAAATAATAGTGGGAGTATGGTAGAATTGGAAGTGATTCCAGAACTAAAAACGATTACTGAAAATTTAATAGAACTTAAAGTTTCAATTGGGTTTGACATTCCATTAGCCACTCCGCAGATATGGTGGGTAATCTCAGGCACCCGAGAGGTACTTTGGTATCCTCAAAGGCGGTGACAGAGAGGTTGTTTACCCAAACTTGACATTACTGTTGTTCCAGACTATGAGACCCGGTAGGAGGATACGTATAGCGTCGTTCTAAACTAGCTTTAGAAGTGCACGTGTATATGACTCTGCCAGAGGGTTGTTGTAATCAGTGGGAGCAGCAGAAGCATAGTGGACAAGTAGCTTATGTCTATTTATAGACTAAAGCAAATATAGCGGAGATAGATCATCTATTTTTGATGTGACAGTCATAGGCTTTGACTTCATCAGAATAGGAGATGGATCTGTTAAGAAGGTAGTAGGGTGTGATGTCCTGGTATTTGGATGACATACACTTTATAGGAAGTGAAATTCCTATACTACGATCGGTTATACCGTGGTTGTCACACAGTGGTTTTTCCACATAGGATATGGATATTATATCAGGCATTCTGGTTACTAGATCTATTGTTTTAGATCTAGATTTGGGTAGTTTCCCAATCTGGGTACTTTGACACTTTTCTAAAGGTGTTTTAGAATGGACGACTCCTGGCATGGTGGTGTACCTGCTGGTGATGGAGTAACCCTCTCTAAAGGTGTCTTACAGACTAAAGGGGAGAGGGATGTGCATGATTGGAATATCACTTGTTTAGGCAATTGAGTCAATTATGAGATGTCAAGTACCACACCAGATATTATTTTTGCACCAGCTGCAATAAATTTATATATTAATCCAATCCTAGAGAAACGTTCGGAAGCAATTTATGAACATAAGTAGGTGTTCTAGGGACTTGATAACGGCAGCCTCCTTTGGGAGACGGTTATCATTCCAGGCTTCCAAGGTGACCTGGATGACAGAGTGACTGTCAGAGTTATAGTTTTCCCTCTTGACGAGGGGCAGTAGTTTGGACAGGTAGTCCAAGCGGATACTGAGGGAGGCATGGCGCAGGATACTGATTAAATTCAGTGGACGATACAGTCTAAGAAGTTTTGCTGGATTTGGAGTTTATTTATGGACTTGGTCCTATCAGATATCCAGACATATTCTAAGACAGGTATTGCTCATTTCGGAAGATGGCTTTTTCCGCAAACTTGAGATAAAGAGAGACATAGAAAGAAACATTTGAGCGGATCCACTCTCTGAGGCTATTGCTCGAACGCAATAGTTTTACAAACGAGCTTTGTGAAACTGATTAGTAGGGAAATTGGGTGTTCGGTATCATACAGGCTGTGAGTATACGACACCGCAATAATTAGCCTTAAGTGCAAGTGGGAGATTGTTGGCTATAGTGCCCTCAAGTCAATTATTTGATCGCATGCACGCGATTGCAATGATTGAGGGATGACCTATACCGGTAGAACAGTCTTACTCGAGATGATAGTATGCTATCTGGTTTGTCTTTATCATCGTGTACATGCTTCAGGTGACATTACAGATCACTATTAGAAGTTGATAGAGTCCATAGGATTCTTGCTTGACTACCAGCAGTATGATGGTGATCATATACATGAGAGCTGGGTGGTCTAGAAGCACATCCTTAAAATGTCCCTAGTTGTGAGAGTTTCGAGACTGGGCATCGATACTCTAAGAGTAGACTAGTGTATACTGATCGATACCCCAACGAGGGACGGTGGCCAGTCTCACAAGCCATTGGTGTCAGTTGGTTCACCTAAGATGTATACATGTGCTCATTGGGTTATGAGTACACCGGACGGACTCGCCGGGAACGTACTAGGTGGTATTATACCTATTGTCAGATAGCAGTTCCCTGGTGACATGTGTACAGGTTAGTCTATCGACCTGAGATCGTCATTTGTCTCGTGTGAGTTCCCACTATGCTTTGATTACTTCCCTACCATGGCTCAAAGGAGTCGCGCAAACATGTTTTATTTGGGTACAGTCCCGAGCCACATGGAGGCAGTGAGCGCATCGTCAGGGGATTCGTGTCTCCCGGTATTGGGGGTTGATGTCGCGGTGTGCACGGGTGGACATCACCAGAAATCCTTGGCCAAGGTAGTCGAGAACTACTGATTCGGATCAGTAGTTTCTCAGGTGGTGATGAGCTTCATACTGACACTAAATATCAATTTATTAAGGGTCTGACTTTATCCACCCCCTAGACTCTATATGCAATACTCATAGACGGACGGACCAGACTGTGCGAATATTGTCACTGTCAGGCTCAGTAGGGTTTCTGGATGAGTTTTCTCGCCGGCCTCCCTTTCGCTCAATACCTAGGTAGCCGTAACGTACAGCTAGTGCCACTGACGTGCTTGTGGTTAAACCCACTGCCGGCGTATTGACGAGTCTTTAGAGTCCCACACCGATGATTTCCCTACTTTGGGTGAAACGTTGTAGAGGCCGTATGGTTTTATGGCAGGGTATGAACATATACGTGCACTTGTGCACGGATCATGTTTCAGACGGTTAATACTAGTGGGCTTTGGTTTAAGCCGGATCCTAGTATTATATTGTTGGATTATTTTCGTCTCCCTGTATTCGTATTCAGTCGGAATACGGATGCGGGTATGTATATACAGATGAGAGGTATTCTTGTAATTACGTTACAAGTTTACTTTATCAGATGCTATTTCCATTTTGTATTAAACATTTAGGGTTTTAAATGTTTATTGTGGGAAAGTGTGAGTCATGGTTTGCATTGATTGTAGCATGTGCACTTGGTGATTCATGGCATGAGTCATGTAGTAACATGCTATGTTCAATGTTTGGGTTGTGAGATATTTGTGTGGGGGCAACAGATATTTTTGGTGAGGATTTTCTTTAGTTGAGCTCACACACAACTCTCACAACACTTATGCCATTTTCTTCACTTGGTCCTTTCTTGAGCTCACACTTTTCACCCCTGGCAGCTTCTTCAACCTCCACCCTACATGTCTCATGTGTTGAAAAACCTAGGGTGTATTGAGATAAAGTAATCACACACACTCTCTACTTCATCTTGGCTATCTAGGCTAGCAAACTAGATACTCAAGTTGCCTCGGTTTTGATGCGGGAGCCCATTACTAACCCTCGACATGGATCTTCTTCGATGTGGGGAGACCGGAGATCAAACATGATCAAGGAAGCCACGAGATGCTTGGGACAGAGGTTGAAGACCGAAGGACATGGATCGTTTGTCTAGTGTAGGGTTAATGGTATGATCCGTAGATTAGGGTTCCGTTAGCACCGATTTCTAAAAGTTTTTGTTCCGCATTTGGTCACGGATTGATGGTCGGGACGTTGTCGTAACCCAACATTCATTGCCCAATTCTTTGGCCAGTTTAGCTAATGCATCTGCCTTGCTGTTTTCCACTCACGACACATTTTTCAGTGTATATGAAGGAAGCTGCGTCAGCAGTTGCAGCACCTTTTCTCTATATTTTATCAGTTCCGGCTTGCATGTTTTATAGTCTCCATTGAATTGCATGACGATCAACCGAGAACTCCCGTATATGTGGAGATCCTCAATTCCCATGTTGATCGCGATCTCGAGACCAGCTATAAGCACTTCATACTCGGATTCATTATTGGTCCTGGGCTCTGTCAATGAGATGGCATAGCGGGTTATTCCTCCTTGAGGGGTTATGAAGATAGGGCCTATCCCAGCCCTGATTATCAGGACATTCTTCTTTCGCCCTTTCTTCGAGGAGGCTCCATCAAAATATAATTCCCAATGAGGCTTCTATGATTTTTCTTTCTCTTCGACCGCGTTGAACGCATATTCATCCAGCAATTCATAGTTCAATGGAGAATCGGCGGAGATTGGGTGTTCGGCGAGGAAATAGCGATAGCCTACCCTTTTACCGCTTTGAGGGGGCGTTATATAATTGTGAACTCCATCAACAGCAGGGCCTATTTGGCAAGTCTTTCTGTTAGTGTAGATTTCGTCATAAGATATTTGAGTGGATCCACCTTTGATATAAGGTGTACTTCATAGGCCAAGGCATAATGTCTGAGTTTCGTTATCGCAAATATCAGTGCCAAACAATGCTTCTCAATAGGGGAGTAGTTGGTTTCTTCTCCCAGTAGAACTCGACTTAGATAGTACATGTCCCTTTTCTTTCCTTGGTTATTCTCCTGTGCCCATAGCATGCGTAGAGAACCATCAAGGGCAGTTGTATATAGGATAATGGGCTTTCCCTTAACTGGAGCAGCCAATACATGCGGATTCTTTAAATACTACTTGATTTCTTCCAGTGCTCTCTGACATTTCTGGTTCCATATAAAAGGGATCCTTTTCTTCATTAGATGGCTGTATGGACGGCACTTTCCAGAGAGGTTGGCGATGAAACGTCGAATATAGGCGAGATTTTCTTGGAGAGATCGCAGTTGCTTGAGGTTTCTTAGCAGGGGCATTTCAGTAATCGCCTTAATCTTAGAGGGGTCGATCTCGATCCCTCGGTGACGGATTATAAAACACAGGAAGAGACTTCGAATGTACATTTCATTTGGTTCATCTTCTGGTTGAATTTCCGAAGGCGCTTGAAGACTATCCTTAAGTGCTCCCAGTGTTCTTCGTAGCATTTGCTCTTGACCACCAAATTTTCGATGCAACATTCGAAGATATCATGTATAAGGTCGTCGAATATTTTGTCCAAAAGGCATCACTTTATAACAGTAGACTCCTAATGGTGTGCGAAAGGCCGTATGCTTCTAGTCTGCGGGATCCATCTTTATCTGATTGTACCTTGAAGATCCGTCCATGAAAGAGAAGACCTCATGAGATCATAAGCTCCGTCACCGGTACGGGGAAGTCATCTTTCGGGCACACCTTATTAAGATCTCGAAAGTCCATACAAATCTAGACCATCCCATTCTTCTTCATTACAGAGACAATATTGTTAGTTGTATGTATGCCCTAGAGGCCAGTATTGTACAGATGATGTATATTATATTGGATGCTTGGACATATATAGAGATGACTTTCTTGCTCGATATGATAGTATGCTATCTGGTTACTCTTTATCTTAACATGTACACTTGTCTCTTTAAACTGTCTTATAGTTACATGTTGATAAAGCCCTTAGGATGTGTACTTGACTACCTGGACTATGATGCAGATCATACTAGTGGGGACATGGTAGTCCATAAGTACATCCTTCAAGGTCCCTAGTCGTGGGTGTATCGAGACAGGGCATCGATATACCAGTGTAGACTAGCGTATACGCTTCTCGACCCATGAGATGGGCGATGGATGATCCCATATCCATTGGTGTTTGACATCAGAGATGGTATACGGATGCTCAGTGGAGACTGGGTACACTGGACGGACTCGCCGAGAACTCCTAGATGGTATTATACCTCACGTCAGATGGCAGTTCTCAGGTGACACTTGTACAGGTTAGTCTGTAGACCCGAGATCGTCATAGAGTCTTGTGTGATTCCCACTGTGCTTTGATCTCCACCTTACCACGTCCATGAGGGCGTGCAAAACGGTGGTCTTTGGGTACAGTCCCGAGTCACATGGAGGCAATGAGCGATAGGAGGGGTTTCGTCTCTCCCGGTATTTGGGGTTGATGTTGCGCTGTGCTCGATTGGCCGTAACAGGGAAGTCCCTGGCCAGGGCTGATCAGAGATTTACTGGTAAGTGTTACCAGTAGTTTCTCGACTCGTTATGAGCCTCACATCGGCACGACTGATCGGTTATTGGGGTCTGACGTTTACCACCCCTAGACTTGATATGCGACGTATCAGACGAACAGACCGGACTGTACGGTAAGTGTTACTGGTTGGATTCACAGGAGTGTGAGCGGGCTAGCTCGTCGATCTTCTGATCGCTCAATACCCGGATGGCCGTTACGTTTAGCAGACCGCTTGCGGCTTGTGGGTGCTTGATATGATCATCATCTGCTACCGGCGTATTGACGAGTCTTTAGAGTCCTACACAGAGGTTTCCTGGCTCAAGCGAAACGAAATAGGAGCCCATATGAGATATGTGCAGGACCGAGAATAATGCGTGTATGTGATACCGTATTCCATTCTCGCGATGAATGTTTCGATTGGTTATATGCGATATAACCTAGTTATCGAATCAAAGATTGATTCGATAAGTCAATGCATTGTATACTAGTCGGTTATGTGCGACATGACCGGATCATTGAATCAAGTGTTGATTTAATGATTTGATGTATAGTTATATATTTGATATATTACTTTGCATTAACTAGTATTGGTTCATTTTAAAAGGATTTTCTCACTTGATGTGCACATTGCATATGTGATATATTTTTGTGTACACATGTTTGTATCATGTTTGATGATACATGTTAGCTTGTGCTTATGTAAAGATTAAACCATGGTTATATGAATGGTTAGGGTTTTATTTACTTATCATATTCTAGTTTCATCTTCTTCTTCATCTTCAAAGAAAAAGCTTAAGTCCATTAATGGCAACTTGAGCTAAAGTGTGAGAAATCCAATTCTAAAGTGAACCCACCTCCTATTTCTTCACCCTCTACCTCTTGCCAAGTAGTATAGGGTGTTTTCTTCACAAGTTTCACAACTTGGTGAAGTTGGAGCTTGAACTTGTGATCCCTCGACGTAGATCATCTTCGGCACGAAGCCGACGACCTAGCCCGCCCATTTCTACGATGAAGCCGACGATTGAGTCCGGGATTCGAGATGGAAAGCGAGAGGACGCCTACGTGGAGCTAAGGAAGTAGAGAAACGGATCTACAAAGGTTGTAGTCTCTCTCCTTTAGTTAAGTTGTTAACTAGTTTAATGTTTCGCCTAGAATTCTAGTCGACGATCCGTATTAGGGTTTCTCGGCACCCGTAAAATTTGAAATTGGCATGGTTGATGCCTTGTGAGACCTCTATAGTGTGCCTAGGAACCCTTCAGTGGTATTAGAGCCTAGCTAGAGCCTTAGGCGAAGTGTAGACGACGTTTGAAATCCGAACGAACCGAAACCCTAATTCCCAAAACGCTCTCTGGACTTTTTCTAAAAACTGGGTTTTTTCCAGATTAAAAATGCTTAAAAAATTCAGCAGGAAGTTCTAAGAATTACGGTGCAAAATTTTCAAAATGATACCTCCAAAGTGCGGCGGAACCGCGGCAGAAGCATGTCTTCTGCGGCGGTTCCGCGCTCTGATGATGACGTCAGCCCTCCTCCTTTGCACAGTAATTCCTATTTCACAGTGCTGAGTTTTCTGGGAATTTTTAAATTGACTCAAGAGTTGAGTGTTCTGGGGTTGCATTGGAAATCGGTGTTTTGATCGGATTATCAAGCTTTGTCTAAGTGTTTTCCGGATATTTTTTTGAATATGTTAAAAAGTTCGACCGGATATAAATACCCAACTTTTCCCCTGCCGGAAAATTTCCAAGTGTTGGATCTTTCTGTGGTTTAAGGACGTTCTGAGTAGTGCAAGTAACACGACGGTCCCTCTAGAAGACAACAAACCTTAACTCGATTATGTGACCGTTTTGAACTGCCCTTTGAACCTTCGGGTTTGGGGCAGTACGGTGTGCCACATGTGAGGCGTTGGCTTGACCCTTCTACGGCTGGACCGTTGGTACTGAGGTATGAAGTGAATGTCTTTGAACTTATTTCATGTGTTGATCGGTTTCGGGAAAACTTGGGTGTTCGAATGTTCGATCGGAATGTTTAAAATTTTCTATTTATCCGGAATGGGATACAATAATTGGAATTCACAAACAGTTATGAGATAACTGAATGAATGTTATAAATCTAGCGGTTTAGTTTCATTTGATATTGAAAAGAGTTTTCGATAATGAGACTAAAATGCGGGGTTTATAACTGTTAGGCATGTGATGTCTAAGTATTTCATTTGATTAGGCATGTGATGTCTAAAGAGGTTGCGGATTCCAACTGTTGTAGTTTTACACTTTCTTTTCTGTGACCGTAAGTGTAATATGTGATATCGCCGGTTTCGTTGCTATATGTCAACGACAATTGGGATGCGCATATTTACTTACGTTGATGACATGTGATGTTATGTGTTGCTGGATATGTTATATTGGATCGTCGTGTTTGAATAGCCGGGTTTTTTTTATGTGAGATGAGTGTTTTTCATTTTCATTCATGTAAAAACTTGTATGTAGTATTCTTTTATTTGGGGCACTTCCAGGTTGCAGAAGTTGTCACCTTTTGTATATTATTTACTTTTCCGCATTAGGATAGACCCAAGGAGGGGAGCACAAGTAACCGGGTTCTGGGGTCTAGTGGGAGACCAACTCGAGGAGTCGAGTCCGGGTCTCCTAACCCTAGAATTGGCAGGGTTGCTTGCCGCTCTCGTAGGGGTCTAGGGGTGTGGGATTGGCTATTCATCACGACCGTGGAATCCGTGTTTTATACTGGCTCGTATTGAAAACACGGACGTCCTAGTATATCCAATGTTTCATATGTTTCTTCTGTGCGATATCTGTGATGTGATCATATGATGTTCTGTGATAGATACAGTATATAGTATATATGATATATTATATAGACGTTATTTATGTTTTGCACCCGCACTAGCCCTACCCTGCTCTGTTGTTAGTTACCTAACCTAACGGTGCACGAGGGGACATCCAGGCGAATGCGGATGGCATAAGTGTACATCGTATTTATCTGTGATGTTTAGGTGACTTAAATGATGGGACTTCATTAATGTGATTAATGAAAGAAAAGAAACCTAAGATGTTGTAGAATCAAATTTTAAACAAAACAGGTAGTTACAGTTCTTGCTTTGCATAGCGGTATATATATGATATACCCTGCACCTTATTCGATGAGGAAAGGACCGAGATCCCTTCACCGGGAGTGACTCCTTTAGCAATTACTGGCAGATGCTACACACTCGGTTTGACTTTTGATTGCTTCTATAGTTTCTGCTTTGCACAGTGATATATATGATATATCCAGCACTTCATTCGACGAGGAAAGGGCCGACGATCCCTTCACCGGGAGTGACCCCTTTAGCAAAACTAGAAAAGTCTCAAAATCACTCCATTTCAAAACTTCATTTGATTCTACAACGATATCAAGTTCATTACGCAATAGGTTTTCAGAAAAACCTGTCGTAGCCCTCCGTCATTTCAGATAAAGACTATTTAGTATTCGTGCTGCGTTTGTTGACCTCTGTCAAGGCGTAGTGTGCGGTAGCTAACTAGTAATTATCTGTAAAGCATGTGATGTGATTGGATTAGGGTATTCGTATGACCTTGTTGACCTCTGTCAAGGGTCGTGCGAGTGGGTTTGATTCAATCAAGAAATGATGGGTTGAACTTGACTAGTGCACTATGGTTTGTTGACCTCTGTCAAGGTCATGGCACACTAGGGGCAAAATATTATCGGGAATTTCAAGTGTTGAAATTTGCAATAAGATTGCATACCTTCTATGAGATAGTTGGATCCCGATACCCGCTGCGAGTAAGAGTTACTCCTGGGAGAGTTTTACACATTACAATTAGCCGATCAAGTAGGTGTCTAGAAAGGTGTCAACGGGGTTACGCCTCTGGGAAAACGAGGTTTACTGTAATTAGGTTCGTGCGAAAGCATGAGGGACCTCCCTTAAAGTACCGACACTGGCCTGGCTGAAAGATTGGCGAACTTGTAGTGTGTAATTAATCCCGGCTAGTCTTTCCTTTTAGGGTTTGAAGGAAGATTTGATAAAAACCAGTGGGAGCCATCCTGATTAGATAAGATAATAACCAATCTGATCTTGCACGAGCATACGCTAAAGTGTTTTCTTCTCTCTCTCTCCAGGTAGCGACCATGTCATGCCCTAATAAAGATAATAATATGGATGTATTGACTGAACCCGCTTATTATATTGAGCAGGGGAACGTTGGACCCGTTCTTTCTTATAAGAGTTATAAGACTGAACAGAGAATAGGAGAATATCTAGATTCTCAAGCCCCCCAAAAGAAAATGCATGTTGATGCATCTTCTTCGGGTGTGTTAGTTATTGAGAATTGTTTTTCAGTTCACCCTACATCCTGGGTATTAGATACCGGATCAGGATCCCACATATGTAAGCAGTTACATGGGCTACGGAAAGGTAGAGAACTGGGTAAAGGTGATCATTCCGTTCAAGTAGGGAATGGGGCGAATGTTGCAGCCAAAGCTGTTGGCATATATCACCTGGTATTATCAAACGGTGATACACTAGTTCTGAATGAGTGCTATTAGATACCAAACATGATGTGCAACATTATATCAGTCTCTTTATTAAGTAAAGAAGGATATAATTTTGTAGTAAAGGATAATGTTATGAACATATTCCTAGATCAAAAGTTGATTGCATCAGGCTCGTTACATAATGGCATATTCATTCTAAATCAGAATACAGTCCTCAATATACAAAACACACACAAGAGGAAAAGTTCAGAAATGAATGAATCCTACTTGTGGCACTGTAGACTTGGTCATATCAATGCGACACGACTGGCTAAGTTACATAAGGATGGTTATTTGAATTCATTTGAATTATCATCTTATGATACTTGCCATTCATGTCTCAAAGGAAAAATGACCAAAGCTCCGTTTAGTGGACACGGAGAAAGAGTTAATGAACTCTTAGGACTGATACATAGTGATGTATGCGGTCCCATGTCTACGCATGCCAGGAACGGTTCTTCCTACTTCATTACATTCATTGACGATCTCTCTAGATTCGGACATGTGTTCCTGATGAAACACAAGTCTGAAGCTTTTGAGAAATTCAGAGAATATTAGCACGAAGTAGAAAAACAAACAGGCAAAAGTATTAAGATCCTTCGATCTGATCGAGGAGGAGAATACTTAAGCAATGAGTTCCTAGATTATCTAAAAGAGAATGGGATTCTCTCTCAGCTTACTCCTCCTTATACACCACAGCACAACGGTGTATCGGAGCGGAGGAATCGCACCCTATTAGATATGGTGCGCTCTATGATGAGTACAGCTGAGTTACCTATTTCCTTCTGGGGGTATGCGCTTGAGACAGCAGCATACCTATTGAATCAAGTTCCAACTAAATCTGTACCTACCACACCATATGAGATATGGAGTGGGAAGAGACCATGTCTTAAACGAGTTAAGATATGGGGTTGTCTGGCCTATGTCAAAAGGCAAAATCCAGACAAACTCGAGGCACGGTCAGTTCTATGTAAGTTTGTGGGATATCCTAAACATTCAAATGGATATTTTTTCTACCACAGTGAACAACAAAAAGTGTTTATTGCTCAACATGCCACCTTTTTAGAAAAGGAATTTTTTGCAAAAGAGATTAGTGGCTCTGAGGTAGAACTGGAAGAAGTTCCAGAAACACAAACTATAACTGAAGATTTAGTGGAACCAGAAGATTCGGTAGTACTCGACGAACCTCAGCCTCTCCACCGATCTAGTAGGGTTTCTCGTCCACCTGAGAGATACTACGGTTTTCTCATTGATGGTGGAAGCGAGGATTGCATCATGGAGGATGATGACCCAACTAGCTTCGAGCAGGCCATCACGAGTGGGGACTCAGTGAAATGGCTGGATGCTATGCGGTCCGAGATGGAATCCATGTACACCAACAAAGTATGGACTTTGGAAGTTGCTCCTGAAGGGGTAAAACCCATTAGGAGCAAGTGGATCTTCAAAAAAAAACTTGGTGTAGATGGGAAAGTGGAGACTTTCAAAGCTAGACTTGTAGCAAAAGGTTTTCGTCAAAGACCAGGTGTGGACTATGACGAAACCTTTTCTCCAGTGGCTATGCTTAAATCCATCCGAATCATGCTTGCCATCGCTGCATATCATGACTACGAAATCTGGCAAATGGATGTTAAGACCGCCTTTCTAAATGGTGATTTAGAAGAGTGCGTGTACATGACTCAGCCAGAGGGCTTCGTAGACAGTGGGAGCAGCGGGAAGGTGTGCAAGCTGCTTAAATCCATTTATGGATTAAAGCAAGCATCGCGGAGTTGGAACATCTACTTTGACGTCGTTATCAAAGAGTTTGATTTCGTCAAAAACCCAGATGAACCTTGTATTTACAAGAAGGTGGCAGAGAGTAAGGTTGTCTTCCTCGTATTGTACGTGGACGACATACTCTTGATAGGAAATGATATTCCTATGCTGCAATCGGTCAAGCTCTTCTTATCACAAAGATTCTCAATGAAAGATCTTGGTGATGCCTCCTGCATATTGGGAATTAGGATCTATAGAGATAGATCCAAACGGATATTGGGATTGTCCCAATCCAGGTACATTGACACCATACTAAAAAAGTTTAGTATGGAAGATTCCAAGCGTGGGAACTTGCCCACGATCTCTGGAGTCACTCTCTCCAAAGAGATGTCTCCCAAGACTGATTTGGAGAGAGCTCATATGCAAGGGATACCCTATGCTTCAGCTGTAGGCTCTATCATGTATGCGATGCTATGTACCAGACCCGATGTAGCATACTCACTAAGTGTAGTGAGCAGGTATCAAGCTGATCCTGGAGAGAATCACTGGACAGCTGTGAAGAGCATTCTCAAGTACTTGCGAAGGACTAAAGAGATGCTCTTGGTGTATGGTAACAGAGAACTCCAAGTGGAGTCCTTTACCGATTCGAGCTTCCAGAGTGATAAGGACGACTCTAAGTCGCAGTCGGGCTTTGTCTTTACCCTTTATGGAGGGGCGGTTAGCTGGAAGAGTTCCACGCAGGAAACCGTGGCAGACTCGACGATGGAGGCTGAATACATCGCTGCCAACGATGCTGCCAAAGAGGCTGTCTGGATCAAGAAGTTCATTACTGAACTTGGAGTGGTTCCATCCATTGAGCATCCAATACCTTTGTATTGCGATAACAATGGAGCGGTGGCTTTGGCCAAGGAACCCAGGTCCCTTCAGCGATCCAGGCATATTCTGAGGCGGTATCACCTGATCCGGGAGATAGTTGATCGTCGGGAGATCGAGGTCAGGAGGGTTGACACGAAGAACAACACAGCGGATCCACTCACGAAGGCCATTCCCCAGATACAGTTTAAGAGACTCTTCGGGATGCTCGGTATGCGATACTACAGCAGCTGGCCCTAGTGCAAGTGGGAGATTGTTAGTTGTATGTATGCCCTAGAGGCCAGTATTGTACAGATGATGTATATTATATTGGATGCTTGGACATATATAGAGATGACTTTCTTGCTCGATATGATAGTATGCTATCTGGTTACTCTTTATCTTAACATGTACACTTGTCTCTTTAAACTGTCTTATAGTTACATGTTGATAAAGCCCTTAGGATGTGTACTTGACTACCTGGACTATGATGCAGATCATACTAGTGGGGACATGGTAGTCCATAAGTACATCCTTCAAGGTCCCTAGTCGTGGGTGTATCGAGACAGGGCATCGATATACCAGTGTAGACTAGCGTATACGCTTCTCGACCCATGAGATGGGCGATGGATGATCCCATATCCATTGGTGTTTGACATCAGAGATGGTATACGGGTGCTCAGTGGAGACTGGGTACACTGGACGGACTCGCCGAGAACTCCCAGATGGTATTATACCTCACGTCAGATGGCAGTTCTCAGGTGACACTTGTACAGGTTAGTCTGTAGACCCGAGATCGTCATAGAGTCTTGTGTGATTCCCACTGTGCTTTGATCTCCACCTTACCACGTCCATGAGGGCATGCAAAACGGTGGTCTTTGGGTACAGTCCCGAGTCACATGGAGGCAATGAGCGATAGGAGGGGTTTCGTCTCTCCCGGTATTTGGGGTTGATGTTGCGCTGTACTCGATTGGCCGTAACAGGGAAGTCCCTGGCCAGGGCTGATCAGAGATTTGCTGGTAAGTGTTACCAGTAGTTTCTCGACCCGTTATGAGCCTCACATCGGCACGACTTATCGGTTATTGGGGTCTGACGTTTACCACCCCTAGACTTGATATGCGACGTATCAGACGAACAGATCGGACTGTACGGTAAGTGTTACTGGTTGGATTCACAGGAGTGTGAGCGGGCTAGCTCGTCGATCTTCTGATCGCTCAATACTCGGATGGCCGTTACGTTTAGCAGACCGCTTGCAGCTTGTGGGTGCTTGATATGATCATCATCTGCTACCGGCGTATTGACGAGTCTTTAGAGTCCTACACAGAGGTTTCCTGGCTCAAGCGAAACGAAATAGGAGCGCATATGAGATATGTGCAGGACCGAGAATAATGCGTGTATGTGATACCGTATTCCATTCTCGCGATGAATGTTTCGATTGGTTATATGCGATATAACCTAGTTATCGAATCAAAGATTGATTCGATAAGTCAATGCATTGTATACTAGTCGGTTATGTGCGACATGACCGGATCATTGAATCAAGTGTTGATTTAATGATTTGATGTATAGTTATATATTTGATATATTACTTTGCATTAACTAGTATTGGTTCATTTTAAAAGGATTTTCTCACTTGATGTGCACATTGTATATGTGATATATTTTTGTGTACACATGTTTGTATCATGTTTGATGATACATGTTAGCTTGTGCTTGTGTAAAGATTAAACCATGGTTATATGAATGGTTAGGGTTTTATTTACTTATCATATTCTAGTTTCATCTTCTTCTTCATCTTCAAAGAAAAAGCTTAAGTCCATTAATGGCAACTTGAGCTAAAGTGTGAGAAATCCAATTCTAAAGTGAACCCACCTCTTATTTCTTCACCCTCTACCTCTTGCCAAGTAGTATAGGGTGTTTTCTTCACAAGTTTCACAACTTGGTGAAGTTGGAGCTTGAACTTGTGATCCCTCGACGTAGATCATCTTCGGCACGAAGCCGACGACCTAGCCCGCCCATTTCTACGATGAAGCCGACGATTGAGTCCGGGATTCGAGATGGACAGCGAGAGGACGCCTACATGGAGCTAAGGAAGTGGAGAAACGGATCTACAAAGGTTGTAGTCTCTCTCCTTTAGTTAAGTTGTTAACTAGTTTAATGTTTCGCCTAGAATTCTAGTCGACGATCCGTATTAGGGTTTCTCGGCACCCGTAAAATTTGAAATTGGCATGGTTGATGCCTTGTGAGACCTCTATAGTGTGCCTAGGAACCCTTCAAATATTGGCTATCCAATCCGGGTATTGCACTTCATGGATGAAACCAGAGTCGATGAGATTCTTGAATTCGGTGTTGATGCTCATCTCGAGTTCGAGCCTCATCCTTCGTGGTGCTTGTTTAACTGGCTTTATCCCGGGGGTTATGTCCATCTTGTGAGTCGCTATATCTAGATCAAGACCTAGCATCTTGGAGTAATTGCAGGTGAAGCAATCTCTATATTCCATGAGCACGTCTTTTAAGTCGGCTACTTGTTCATCAGACAACAGCTCACTAACGAATGTTGGTCTCAGATCATCTTTTGTTCCCAAGTTGATCTTTTTTGTAACGACTCTGAAACCCATGTACAGAATTATTTGTTTAAATGTATAGAAAGGGGTATTTCAGCCGTATAGGAGTTATAAGTTATTTTTGTTCAATAAAAGCAAGAAGCAACTTATAGCCCACTGGTAAAGCCCCTACATTGCTGTGACATAGCCTGTGTGTTCGAATCCCATCAGACCCAATTATTTTTAGATTTTTCTTTTTAATTTTTCGTAAGCCTAAGAGTTGCACGTGCAATTCACGGAGAAATGAAAAGTTTCTGAAAAATCAAACATGTGCAAAATGGAGTAAATACAGATTAATGCATGTGGCATGAATCTCGGCAATTGCCTAAGGTCCGACCGCCTATTTCCCTCTTTGGGCCGGCGCCGATGGTTGAGATGAGTCCAAACGACTCCGTGCTTTGGACACACACCCCTTCGACTCCCATTAACCCCCCCACACTGTTCGATTTCCGTGCAATTAAACAGTGACCTTTAAATTCATCATTTAACACAATTTTAATTCTTTTAATCCAAATTTTTAATTCCCAAACCCTAATTCTTCACTATAAATAGCACCTCATCTCCTAGCTCTTCCCCATTCTGAAAATTCTATAAAAAATTCTCTCAAACTCTCTAAGGACCAAGGGGAGTTAGGAACCCAAGTGGAGTAGCAAGCCAAACTCGACGACCGAAGCCTTTCCGACGACACCACGACACCCGAAGGCTTCTCCTCATCCTTGTTAATTCTTTAAACTAGTATGTCCCTCTTCTCTCTTCTACTTTCATCCCAAACTATCTTCTAAATACATATCGGTAAAGTGGAGTTAACTCCGATATGTGTGATTTTAACCATTGTACTCCCCTCTTTAAAGCAAAATAGGTCAAACTAACTTTCTCACACTATAAGTTTGTTTACAATCATTTAGTTTTTAGTTTAACAAAAAAAATTCATGTGAATCAACATATAATGAACTTTTACATTAAAATACCATGAACATTAGTATAACCTTTCTCGATAACTAGTATTATCTATATTTAGGAAAACTTCACGGGGTAATGACCTACCCCACATGCAAATTATGGTTTCATAGCACGGTATTCTAGATCTATGGTTCATTTAAAGAATAACTTTTTCATTAAAATACCACACCTTTTTGAAACAGATTTCTTTTAATCGGTATTTTTGTAATCCTTGGCAATTACACCTCTACAACCCTCGTCAGGGGACCCGCTAATGGATGGTGTGGATTATCGCACATCCTTAGAACAGTAGAGCAAGATGCAGAACTTCTCATGGAGTATTCGGTCTCGAAAGGAAATAAAAAATACGGTTTTTAAGAAATACGACTTTTCTAAATAAAAACCTAAATTTTGGAAAAATTATATAAAACTATGAATTTGTATTTTCAATAAAAACATATTATGAAACTATATTTTTAATGAAAGATTAGAATTTTTAATAAAATACCACCAAGTTTCCAAATGTAGTAGTTTTCATAAAAATACCATAAACTTTAAAAAAAGCTAGGTTTTATCACCAAAACAGCACAACAATTATAATATATGTTCATGAAAACCCAAAATATTATAAATCAACCTCGAGGTTATTTTTAAACAATATTAATATATTCTTCATAAAACCCCCTCGAGAAATAAAACAATGTAAACAAACAATATTAAAGACTCTAGATTAATATAGGTTTAAGCGGTATCATTTCTCTTGAGCCTCGGAAAGCCGGAGAAAGTGAGTGCTTGCCTATTCAGATTAGACAATTTAACGGAGTTATCAAATGGCAATTGTCTTGGAAAAAACACAAATCCTACCGTTTATGTGCAGCAGTTGCCAATTTCTCCCAAACATAAGATTTTTAACAGTTTAGAACAATCCATATGAAAAAGACCTGAACTCGAATCTAAATTTGAACTCGAACTCAAATACAAACTCAAACTCTAACCCAACTCGAATCTAAACTTGAACATGAGCTCGAACCCAATCTACTAGAACTAAATTGACTCGAACCAAGATTGCAATTGTCATGACTCGCATATTACTCAATTCACTCGACTTCATTTTACACCTTTTGCAATCTATGGTTTCGAACAAGACATGTCATAATCAACCAATCAAATCAACTAAGGCTATCTTACAATTATAATATATATTATACTCGGGGTGTTTGGGATAGTTTCTTGTGTGAATCCAACGGAGCTTCAGGAGTCCCGTATTAATATTTTTTTTATTTTACTCGAGTATCAGTCGGGTTGACTCATCCACAGTCTAAAGCCCCGATGCTAACACATGAAATAGGCCCTTGTTTCCTTACTCCTGGGGCCTCACTCTTGAGCTCGTGAATACTTCTACGGCTGCGTTGACATTCACACTTGGAACTTAACCTTAACATGGTCACTATATAGAGACCTATAGTATATATTTCACCCATGAACATATCTCTTATTCATCATCTATATATTCTATATTTGTCATTTTCTTTACTCTTACCATATCCTTGGGACTTACCGAGCGCTAGTTCGCTGACGGGCATTCCCCCCACTTTTCATCTCTTAGAATGTTCGTCAGATACGGTCGAGACGGAAGAGGTGGAAGCGACAGAGAAGGACTACAACCAGATTGCTACTCAGGACTAGCTCAGCTTCACTTTCCTTCATTTTATGTATACCACATGTTTAGGTATTTTCTTTTATTGTATTTACTTTCCACCTGAAACTCATGTACTTGTAAATATTGGAAGTTGAGTGTAAATAAAGATGTCTGTTGAAAAATTTTACAGTCTCCATTTATTCTTGCATTATGTATTATTTTTGCAATACGCTTAGTATATTTATTTAGGGAATGGCCTTCTTTGGATAAATATGCCGCGGGTTTGTCACGCCACTGTTTCCGTCTACTGGAGAGCGAGGTGTGACATGTTTTTGTTTGTGGCCTATGAAGGTCAGTTCTGCATGAAGTCGTAAACAATATACCACAAGAATTAATGAATTCAACAAACATTTACATTCTTTGCATTTCAAATTTCTTGAATCTATCCTAACTTATCTTTTATATCAAGGTGATGGAATCTCCGAACAATACCAGCACAAACGTCAACGACAATACTCCCCCGCCTACACCACCACCACCTACCATTGCAGCTCCTATCAATGAGAAAATGTTACTTCTAGAGGCTATCAAGAGCTTATTGGAGGGTCAGCAGCAACAGACTGCTATCCTTATGCACCGTCCCAAAACCGAGACACCCGAAGTTAAGCAGTTTCGGGCACTGCACCCAAAGAACTTCTCAGGTAAGGAGAGCCCAATTGAGGAAGAAGAATGGGATAAAGCGATTGAGGATGACCTGGCAGTAGCTCAAGTGCCAGATATTGCCTGGGTGAGAGTTGCTAAGTTGCAACTGACCGATGACGCCAGGGTATGGTGGAAGGCTGAGGAGAGCCGTCTCATGCAACCGATAGAATAGAAAATATTCTGAGACCTCTTCGACGCCAAGTACTTCCCAGAGACTGCCCTCTTTGATATGGAATAGCACTTCATCCATTTACAATAAGGCTCGATGTGGGTCAAGTCGGTGGATGAATATGATGCTGAGTTTACCATGCTCAGCAGGTAAGATATTGTCTCAAATTAAATTTTCTACTCTTACTCACAACATTGCTAACACAAGGTCATAAGAGGTTTTCCGCACACCTTATTCCTACTACTGAGATCCGGGCACGGCGATTTCAACAAGGGTTGGATCCTGAAATCCAAGTTGTACTCGCTACAGGTTCCAACCTATGAGCTTGCTTTGAAGGCTTCCCGACGCTATAAGGAAGCTGTAAAGAAGAAAAGCAGGACGTAGACTTCCGGTGTGAAATGCCCTATGCACTAGATCATAGAGGGGCCTCTTCCAGGCCAGCTTTTAACAGACCATCTCGGAGGCCAGTGGGTTCGTTCACCAACAAAAGGCCAGAATTTTGCATCTACTGTAAGAGAACAGGGCACCTGTGAAGAACTGTTGTAGGACGAACAACTTGTGCCTGATATGTGGTTCTTCTACTCACGCCATTGGAGCATACCCCTAGAATTGAGGACCTAACAACCCTCCATCTAGACCGACAATCCAAGCTCCTCCTACCCGGTTAGCTCTACCATCTCCATCTCCCCGCACCCAGACCACTCAACCCCAACGCCGAGTGTTTAACCAGGTACATAGGAAGGTGCCAAGACGCCAAGCATTCACTATGTCGGTTGAAGAGGCCGAAGCTACGGGTCAGGTTATCACCGGTAAATCTCTTCCCTATTCTCTTTCAAGTCCTTTCAATTCATAGTCATCTTATATCTGTTATACCTAAACATATCCCATGTGACTTAGGTAAAATTTTAGTAGCCTCCCTACCTGCACTCGCGCTCTTCGACACTGGGGCATCACATTTCTTTATGTCGCAATGGTTCATTCGAACTCATGGGATCCCAGTTAAACCGCTCGTATCTATCTGGAACCTTAGTTCAGGGAATGATGTTCTAAAAGCAACTTTTGGATACGATCTGTGTCCAGTGGTCATCTGCAGTCGAGAATTTTATGCGAACTTCAAGGTGCTGGACATACTGAACTTTGACATAGTCTTAGGAATGGACTGGCTGGGAACTTTCTTTGCTACCATCGACTGTCTCCAAAGGAGGGTAGTGTTCGAAATACCAGATCATCTAGTGTTCTACTTCAAAAGTGGAGACCAAACTTTGGAACCTAGCTTCTACAAAGCAAAACCAAAGAAGGTAGAGGTTTCAGCGTTGCAAGCGAAAGAACCGAAGCAAGAAGTAGTTCAAGAGTTCGAGGATGTATTCCCGGAAGATATATCAGGTTTGCCTCCTGATCGAGCTCTTGAATTCCGAATCGATTTACAACCCGGCACAACCGGTAATAAAAGCTCCGTACCGATTAAGTCCAGAGGGATTGAAGAAGATCTGCATTCAGTTGGAAGAGCTACTGAAGAAAGGTTGGATCCGACCCAGTATTTCAAGTTGGGGATCTCCGGTGTTACTAGTGGAGAAGAAGGAAGGTTCCTACAGGATGTGTGTGGATTATCGAGCTTTGAACGAAATGACAATTAAGAAAAAGTATACACTACCGTGGATCAATGACTTTTTCAATCAGTTAAGTGGATCTTATGTCATTTCAAAGCTAGATCTTCGTTCGGGTTACCATCAGGTGAAGGTCAATGAGTCCGACATTCCCAAGACGGCATTTAGGAATCGTTATGGCCATTATGAATATCTCGTAATGCCATTTGGAGTGATGAATGCACCTGCCATCTTTATGAACCTGATGAACCAAGTTTTTCGAGAGCACTTAGATAGGTTTGTTGTTATATTCATCGACGACATTCTGGTGTATTCAAAGAATCAGAAAGAGCACGCCGAGCACTTACGATTTGTCTTGGAGACATTACGACAACATCAGCTCTACGCCAAGTATAGTAAGTGTGAATTTTGGCTAACTCAAGTCGGATTTCTCGGACATATCATTTCAGGCGAAGGAATCTCTGTGGATCTAGCTAAGGTGTTAGATGTCAGTGAGTAGCCGACACCAAAGACGGTGAAAGATATAAGAAATTTCTTGGGCTTAGCAGGATACTACCGACGCTTCATCAAAGGATTCTTAAAGGTCGCAACACCCCTGACCAAGCTCACACGTAAAGACGAAGCATTCGTGTGGTCAGAAGCATGTGAGAAGGCTTTTGTAGCACTCAATTCGAGATTAACCTCTACTCCTATCCTCGTAATACCAGATCAATCTGGCAGATTTGATGTGCATTGTGATGCGTCCAGTAAAGGATTAGGATGTGTTCTACACCAGTATGAAAAGGTTGTGGCTTTTGCATCAAGACAGTTAAAGGTCCATGACAGCTATCCAACACATGATCTGGAACTGGCAGCAGTGGTCTTCGCACTCAAAATTTGGCGCCACTATTTTTTGGGAGAACGAGTGGATATATACACCGACCATAAAAGTATAAAGTATGTATTTACTCAGAAAGAACTTAATATGCGTTAAAGAAGATAGCTAGAACTAATGGCGGACTTCGACATCAATCTACAGTATCATCCTGGGAAGGTGAACATAGTTCCTGATGCACTTAGTCGCCAGCCATTAGTAATGAACTTCACCACTCAGTGGAAGCTACAGCAAGAACTACATGGATTGGAGATTAAAGTAGTTGTTCCATGTAACGCTTCATCTTTGATGAACTTACCAGTCCAGTCCACTTTTTCAATCAGATCAAGGCAGCTCAAGCAAATGATGCTAAGCTACAAAAGATCCGAGAACAAGTAGAACGAACCGACTTCATCATCCATGAAGACGGATCCTTACGATATGGAAGCCGTTTATGCGTGCCAGTCGGCCCTGTTCGAGAAGAGTTGATGAAAGAAGCTCACAGCTTTCCTTATCTGTACATCCTGGTGGCACGAAGATGTACAAGGATCTACGGCAACACTACTGGTGGTATGGAACGAAGTGCGAAGTAGCAAGGAGCATAGACAAGTGTTTGGTGTGTCAGCAAGTGAAGGTTGAACATCATAGAACTGCTGGTCTACTTTAGCCGTTACTGATCCCGGAATGGAAATGGCAACACATTACCATGGACTTCGTGACTGCACTCCCTCGCAGCACGAAAGGTAACGACGCAATTTGGGTTATCGTGGATCGACTCACCAAGTCGGCTCACTTTATTCCATTTATAGTTGGCCAGTTAACTGAGACGTTGGCAAGGAAGTGTAAGTACACGGTAGCGCCCCGGCCGTCTAATAGACGCCAAATGCAGAACAAAAACTTTTTAACTGGCGCTATCGTATACTATAACCCGGATCTGCCATTATTGCTAAACTAACAAACTACAAAGTGGGTAGAAATGTTATACCGAACGATCCGAGTCCTTCGGTCTTCAACCATCATCCCACACTTTGTTGCGGCTGCTCCGATCTCCTCGATCTCCAGTCTTCTCGTCTAGGTGACACCACGTCAACGGATCTTTAAACGGGCTCCCGCCTCTGAACCGAAGCAACTCGATCATCAAGTTTGCTAAAAGAGATAACCAAGATTGATGTAGAGAATGAGTAGAACACTTTGTCTCGTTACATCCAAATCTATGGATGAACGGTTAATGAAGTTGCCTTTTAGATCGGGTGAAAATGAGAAATGAGTATATTAATTTTCATGAACCCCAAAACCATAATCCTTTTTTTAAATGAACAACCATCATCTTCACAATGAAGGGCCGGCCACAATTGAGGAGGAAGGAGGTGAGTGTAGGAGGGGAGAGGGTGACCATAACAATGAATGAGAAGAATGAGTCATTTAGACACCTTGCAAATCATTAATGAAAACAATGAATCATATAAACCTAGTCATCATCCAATAAATGCACTAATGACTCACTAGCCTAGTCACCATCTAGAATCTTCTAGAACCTTCCAAAATCATGACTCACCCTCAAGAAAAGATAAATCCGTATTAAACCGAATGTTTAATACGGCCGATAGAAAATTGGAAACTGGCAACGTCTAAAAGCGATCCCGAAACGAATTTCAGGATAACCCCGTAACAGTATAAACATACCCGCATTTGTATTACGACCGAATACAAATGCAACCGAGACAAAGATATTATATCTACACAGTATAATACTCGGATCCGGCTTAAACCAAAGCCTACCAGTATTATCTTCCCGAAATATGACACATGCGTAAACGCACGTGCATTTTCCGAACCCTGCCATAAAACCATACGGCCTCTACAACGTTTCGCCCGAACTTGGGAAACTGTCTGTGGGGGACTCTAATGACTCATCAGCACACTGGCACTGGGTATAACCACTAGCACGTCAGAGGTACTAGCTGTACATAACGGTTGCCTATGTATTGATTGGAAGGGAAGCTGACGAGCGAACTCATCCAGAAACCCTACTGAGCCTAACAGTGACAATATACATAAAGTCCGGTCCATTCGTCTATGAGTATCGCATATCGGCCTAGGAGGCTGGTAACGTCAGACCCCCAATAGCGGTAAAAGTCGTGTCAGAGAGTAGCCCAGAACACCCTGAGTGCTACTGGAGTACCTACCAGTAAATCTCCTGCCTCGGCCTAGGGCTTTATGTAATGGCTCTTCTAGACATAGCGTGATCTCACCCGCAATACCGGGAGAGACGAATCCCCTACCGATCCGCTCACTTGCCTCAATGTGGCTCGGGACTGTACCCAAAAAATACCTGTTTGCACGACTCCTTTTAGATGTGGTAGGGTATAAATCAAAGCACAGTGGGAACTCACACGAGACAAATGACGACCTCAGGTCGATGAACTAACCTGTACACATGTCACTAGGGATCTGCTATTTGACGCTAGGTATAATACCAACTAGCAGGTTCCCGGCGAGTCCTGTCCGGTGTACTCATAACCCAATGAGCACCTGTATACATATTAGGTGAACCAACTAACAACAATGGCTTGTGAGACCGGCCACCGCCCCTCGTCGGGGTCTCGACTGTATACACTAGTCTACTATGGAGTATCGATGCCCTGTCTTGAAACTCCCACGACTAGGGACACTTTAAGGATGTGCTTACAGACCCCAGCTCCCACGTATATGATCGCCATCATACTGCTGGCAGTCAAGCAAGAATTCTATGGGCTCTATAAACATGCAATAGTAAACTAAAGCATGTATACGATGATAAAGACAAACCAGATAGCATACTATCATCTCGAGCAAGACTGCCATATCGGTATAGGTCCTCCCTCAATCATTGCAATCACGTACTTGCGATCCAATAATTGACTTTGAGGGCACTATATCCAACAATCTCCCACTTGCACTTAAGGCTAATTATTGCGATGTCGGATACTCATAGCCCGTGTGATACCAAACACCTAACTCCTCTACTAATCAGTTTCACAAAGCTTGTTTGTAAAACTATTGTGTTCGAGAAATAGCCTTAGTGAGTGGATCCGCCCTGATGTTTCTTTCTATGTCTCTCTTAATCTCAAGTTTGCGGAGAAAGCCATCTCCCGAATTATGTAATACCTGTCTTAGAATATGTCTGGATATCTGATGGGACCTAGTTCATAAATGAACTCTAAATCCAAACTTCTTAGACTGTATCGTCAACTGAACCTAATCAGTATCCTGCACCATGCCTCTCACAGTATCCTCTTGGACCACCTGTCCATAATACTGTCCCTCGTCAGAGGGAAAACTATAACTTTGACAATCACTCTGTCATCCATGTCACCTTTGAAGCCTGTAATGATAACCGTCTCCCGAAGGAGGCTGCCGTCATCAAATCCGTAGAACATGCACTTATGTTCTAAAACTGCTTCCTTATGTTTCTTCAGGATTGGATTATATAAACTTATCGCATCTAGTGCAAAAACAACATCTGGTGTGGTATTTGACATCTCACGATTGACTCAATTGCCTAAGCAAGTGATCTGCCAATCATGCACATCCCTCTCCCCTTTAGTCTATAAGACACCTTTCGAGAGGGTGACTCCATCACTTGCAGGTACACCACCATGCCAGGAGTCATCTATTCTAAAATACCATTAGAATACTGTCAAAGTACCCAGATTAGGAAACTACCCAATTCTAGATCTAAAACCATAGATCTAATAACCAGAATGTATGATATTATATCCATATCCTTTGTGGAGAAACAACTGTGTGACGACCAAAGTACAACCGATCGTAGTATAAGAATTTTACTTCCTACTCTGTGTATATTATCCAAATACCAAGGCATCACACCTTACTACCTTCTTAACAGATCCATCCCCTATTCTGATGAAGTCAAAGCCATGACTGTCATATCAAAAATAGATGATCTATCTCCGCTATATCTGCTCAAGTCTATAAATAGACATAAGCTACTTGCTCACTATACTTCCGCTGCTCCCACTGACCACAACAACCTTCTGGCAGAATAATATATATGTGCACTTCTAAAGCCAGTTTAGAACGACGCTATACTTAACCTCCTGCCGGGTCTCATAGCCTGGAACAACAGTAGTGTCAAGTCTGGGTAAATAAGAACCTCCCTGTCACCGTCCTTGAGGGTACCGGAGTACCTCTCGGGTGTCTGAGGTTACCCACCATATCTGTGGAGTGGCTATTAGAATGTCAAACCTAACTGAATATATATGTCCTATTAAATTTTCCGTAATCTTTTGCGGTTCTGGAATCACTTCCATTTCTACCATACTCCCACTACTGTTTTCTGAAAAAATCTATTTTACTAAAACCGTGACGAGTCAAGAACAATATCATTATTGATCTTCCAGATGGTAGAAAATCAACCCTCATCAAAGCCAGGGTTAACTGTTCAGTTGATAAAACTGCACATTTGTTATTACATTTTTCCTACCATTTCCATATTAAAAAAGGTCTTCAGTATAATATATCATACATATGAGGGTTTATCTGTAAAACTAATATTTTCCATGCGTTGATATATTATAATTAGAATTTGGTAGGAAAATGTATGCAAATAATATCATTGAACAAATTCTAAGAGAATAAAGTCTACTAAATATTATTTAAGTTGTGCAGAATTTTTCCAAGTTGTTGTGCATATTTTTTCCAAGAAATCAAGTTGTTAAAGAAAACTTGCCTAATTAAGAAAGCAAAACTTGGAGATCAAGTCTGGCAGCAACTACGAGAAGATTTCAAAGATCCAAAGATTCCAGAGAAGTCCACATGCCAAGTAGAGAGAAGCCCCAAAAATAAAATCAATGGCTCTGATTAAATGGTCGCGGATCCACGGCCATACCCCTCTTGGGCCGCGGATCCGCGACAATCTTGAAGAATTAAATGTTGCAAATTTTTGGCGAGAATCTCTACTGTTAACTTCCATATTTGGAAGCAAGGGTTCTGGCTTTGGACTATAAATATAGACCGAGAGCCTCTTGGAAAAATTATCAAGCCGACGAGATCACGAAGTCCCAGACGGCTCACGCATCCAGGCTGATCATCAACTGTTCATCTACCTCCTTAGAAGAGATCGAGAAGCAACTAGAAATTGTAATCATTTTCTAAGGATTCAAGTGTAATGAATATTGTTGATTAATAAAGGTAGCTTTCTTTTTCTTATTCTATTTCTTCGTAGTTTAATTATGCAATTTCTTTCCATCTCTTTTTCTCCCAACATGCGCGAGTAATTCTCCGCTTGTTAGGGTTCGTAGGATTAGGGTAGGCTAATGGATGATGAACATCCCTAAACCCTTTTTAAGTCCTATAATGTTTATGAACTTTATCAAAAGAATCATTAACATCCTAATCGGTCGCGCTAACAATTCTTTGTTAGTTCCGACCGCGATTAGAGATTAGATTAATGATTGTTTTGGTAAAGGCTAGATATGAACGGAGTTCCGTGTCGAGATAAGGGTTAAGAGTGGGATTCCTTTTCCCTCCAGAAACCCTAATCTACACGCATCACCGTCGTTCTAGTTTTAAATCTTTTAAAGGATAAAAAAGGTAACTTTTAATTAATCGTCCATAACTACTAAATCCTAACGAACCCTACAAGCTCTCTTATTATATTAACTACCTCCATAAAATAATCTAGATATATATTTTTGCATTAGTGCTTAACGTAGATCTAGAAACCTTTCCACAAAATTCTTTATCCCTCCTCTCTTTTTCAACACATCTAAAAGTAAGAGTAAAAGATTCAACGTTTTTCTGAGGACGACCGGTATTCATCTCTGTCTAGCTACACGCGACACCGTTATTGATTGCAGTTAACTACACACAAACTGCCATTACAGAAACGTGCCTTGAATTATCCAAAGTCTGGTTTTAAGCATAAGCTGGACAACTCACCGTACCTTAACATCGTTAAGATATGAACTATTCTATATCTAATATAGAAACTTTGGCACTTATTTAATTGGAACCAGATTCAAATCATGCAGCTGTCTCCAGTGCATATCAACTTAATGGAGAGAGGCTAATCAGCATTACTCAACTTAGGAATCCATCCGATTATGAGTAACCTGAAAGAGAAACAAGTTTCTCAAAACCATTACTATCAACTGAATACCAATCACAAGAATCTACATCTTCGATTTCTTTGAAGAATCCCGATACTTGCGACACTTGGTTCTCTTCTTTATTCCTATACCCACAACTTCTCATAACTTAGACATTGTATTTCTACGAAATACTTGTCTAAAAACTAGAGAAGTTACAAGTAAACAGAATAGAGTATGAGGACCAACCCCTTTGTCCCGATGGACACTGGACAATATGCAATACTCTGTATAAGTCCGCTGAGTTGAATAACTCAAAACCTGTGCGTCGTAGGTTGAAAACTGTACCCAGGCGATTTCCTCAAATATCACCAATTACAACGAATTCCGATATAATGAGGATGATCACCTAATTCCCAATAACTTACTCCCACTCATCATCTGTAAAACCATACAGATGTGAGAATCTTACCTGGTAAATACATACCCTGGAGTAAGTATCTAATCGGGAAATCAGTTTTCCTTTAACAATGCACTAAAACATGAAAATGTTTCGTAGGGGTATCATGGAATTCCTAGTAATGCCTCTTCCATAATCCAATTCATGACTTTAACCGTATATTTCTTTGCCATCTCCCCAAATCCCTTTATTTGTCTTTATTCATTACCTTTTGTACACCATCATTAGGCTAAGTGGTTTTCTTCCTTCCCTACCGTTCGGCACCAGCCTATGGTTTAGAAGAAGACTATCCAGTAAGCATAATAGGTGTACCTTCCTAAACCAAGGAGTACTTGCAACTTGAGAGAAGGTGATGATAAAAGACAACTGAATAATACCTTATTCTATTTCTCCCGAACTGGGGAAAAAGCAAAGGTGAAATAGGAGTGGCGATGAAGTACGTGGTTTGGTCGTGAATGATAGCAGTCGAAATTTACTTTGCCCTCTTTCTAATCCTTTTATTTTGTCTTTAGTTATTACCTTCTGTACACCCTACTTAGGCTAATTGGTTTTCTTCATTCCCTATCTTTCGGCACCTGCCTATGGTTTGGAATAAGACTATCCAATAAGCGTAATAGGTGTACTCTCCTGAACCAAGGAACCCTCGCAACCTGAGAGAATGTGATAATAAAAGACAACTGAATAAACCAATTTTATTTCTCCTGAACCTGGATCCATCCTCGAAGAAGTCCCTTCGAGTTCGTATATAACCATACGATGGATCTATCTCCAGTGGAAGTGGATGTCCGTAGTAATACGAGGTGTTCTGAGAAATGCAAAGGGGAAAAGAAAGAGCGGCAATGACTTATGCAACTCGGACAATCCAAAAGCCAGTATTTTAAGAAGGTTCGGTCAACTTGGTCACTGAGTCATAGTCTAGGATCGGTCAAAGGTCGCTGCCAAAGAGAGAGAGAAAAGAAACACTCTGCGTGCACTCTAACCTAGTTTAGAATGGTTATCACTTTATCTAATCAGGAAACCTCCCACTGTACTGTCAAATTCTCCTCCAAACCTAAAAGAAGAATTAATCGGGATCACCCGAAGAATAAACCAACTCATCAGTGAGAATCAGGATCCAACTCTCATCGCATGATAACGTGACGGAATCTACTCACGTTATCACACTCCAGAAGGTATGCGCATACTTGGCAAGTTTCAGTTTCTTTAGAAAATCCCGATATGATTTTTGCTCCATGGTCTTATGACCTTGACGAAGGTCAACAAATCATAAGTCACATGTAAAGTTCTACCCGTCACTGTCCAGGTTAATTTGAACCCACCCGTACAAGCCCTTAACGAAGGTCAACAAGGCTATACGACTGTCCCAAACCAACGCATCTATCTATGCAGCAGAAAGGTAACAAGCAGCTACCATTCACTATGCCTTGACGAAGGTCAACAAACATAGCATAAATACTAAGTGCTACCCGTCTGAAATGACGGAGGGCTACGAATGGTTTTTGGCGAAAAACCTTTAACGTAATGAACTTGATATCGCTGAAGGAACCTGATAGTTTTTTTATAAATATATAGTGGCGAAAACCTTTGCTTAAGAGGTCACTCCCGGTGAAGGGATCTTGGCTCTTTCCTCGTGGAATGAGGTGCAGGATATTCTAACCGAATACCATTATGCAAAGTAACTTGTAATCGACTATAGTGAAGTTATTACCCTGATGCAAACTTCTGCCCAAGGGGTCACTCCCGGTGAAGGGATATCGGCCCTTGCCTCGTCGAATGAGGTGCAGGATATTCCAACCGAATATCACTATGCAAAACAAAAGGAAACGTCTTTGTAATAACACTTTTAAAAAAACTGTTCTAACAACATCCAATATAGGTTTGTTTTATCCTTGCATTGATAAGAATCAACGCAGTCCCATCAATTAATCATACCAGAAAAGAACGAAAATATAATGTACGTATATGCCATCCGCATTCGCCACTGGGTCCCGTCATCACCCGTTAGGTTACTTAATTAACGATAGAGCAGGGACTGGACTAGCACGGGTGTAAAACATATACAACATCTAATAGTATATATACTAATATACAATAATCGCTCCAGGCGTGATAATATACAACATTACAGAAAAGTAATAAGCATCACAGAACAATATAGATAATCTGGGATCCCCGGGTTTCACAGAGTCGCTACTGACACCCGACGTTCCCCTGGTCGTGTGGATAACCTGTGCAATGAAACCTAGACCCCTATGGGTGCGGCAAGTTACCCGCCAAAACCTGAAGCGAGGCAGCCCCTTACAGCATAGTGAATGGACCACCCAGCACTTCACGGAATCCGGTAACTTGAGCACCCCTCCTTGGGTCAACCTGTACCCCCTACGAGTGCGGCGAAAAGTCTGCTAATTCTAGAGTAAGGCCCCTCTGCCTCTCAAAGCCATGAGATACGGACCCGTTGCCCTCCAGAACCCAGCTATCCGTGCACTCCGTCACGGGGTAAACCTAGTACAGAAATGAAAATATGTACAATGGGTACATCGACCTCAGCCCGGTCATGCCCCAAAAGAATATTATATAAACAGGCAGTGACGGCAGTCCACATATTGGATGCTCGCCCCGCAATATCAAATGTACAAATAAATTCAAACAACACTATCATTGCACACTGCTATCCACCACGACAAATCCGTAACATCACAGCACAACACAGAACATCAACGCGAATGTCACGTTCGCAAATCCGTCTAAAAGGTCTATAGCAATTAGACGCAATTTGCCGCTCGAATGACATTCACGGTCAGAGATATAAAGTAAGTACCGTATACTAACAAGTTTAAAATTTCGATCGACAAAACTTCCCGAAGTGGGCCCCACGTACATCTGCTGTATAGTAACAAAATATGGGCCCAAAAGAAACATTCCAGAAACTACAATTTACCATGTAGAACACACTGTAGAAAATTGGAGTACCAATCTCATAAAACGGCGGCAGATCCGCGGCCAAACCCTTGTTTGGGCCGCGGATCCGTGGCGGTACTGTGGAGTTGGGCCACCAAATTTCACCAGTTTTCTTATAAAAGCCTGCTCGTTTTTCTGTGATGCTCAAAATAATTTTAAGACCCCTTTTAAAATCGACAGAAACTTTTGTACAGAAAATTGTAGTTTTCGAAATTCCGTTCGATCGATGTTTTAAACGCGTTAGCACAAGTTAGTAAAGCTTAATGGTGAGGCTCTGATACCACTGTAAGTACACGGTAGCGCCATGGCCGTCTAATACACGCCAAATGCAGAACAAAAACTTTTTAACTGGCGCTATCGTATACTATAACCCGGATATGCCATTATTGCTAAACTAACAAACTACAAAGTGGGTAGAAATGTTATACCGAACGATCCGAGTCCTTCGGTCTTCAACCATCATCCCACGCTTTGTTGCGGCTGCTCCAATCTCCTCGATCTCCAGTCTTCTCGTCTAGGTGACACCACGTCAACGGATCTTTAAACGGGCTCCCGCCTATGAACCGAGGCAACTCGATCATCAAGTTTGCTAAAGGAGATAACCAAGATTGATGTGAGAATGAGTAGAACACTTTGACTCGTTACATCCAAAGCTATGGATGAACGGTTAATGAAGTTGCCATTTGGATTGGGTGAAAATGAGAAATGAGTATATCAATTTTCATGAACCCCAAAACCATAATCCTTTTTTTAAATGAACAACCATCATCTTCACAATGAAGGGCCGGCCACAATTGAGGAGGAGGGAGGTGAGTGTAGGAGGGGAGAGGGTGACCATAACAATAAATAGGAAGAATGAGTCATTTAGACACCTTGCAAATCATTAATGAAAACAATGAATCATATAAACTTAGCCATCATCCAATAAATGCACTAATGACTCACTAGCCTAGTCACCATCTAGAATCTTCTAGAACCTTCCAAAATCATGACTCACCCTCAAGAAAAGATAAATCCGTATTAAACCGAATGTTTAATACGGCCGATAGAAAACTGGAAACTGAAATCTTCCAAAAGCGATCCCGAAACGAATTTCAGGATAAACCCGTAATAGTATAAACATACCCGCATTTGTATTACGACCGAATACAAATGCAATTGAGACAAAAATATTATATCTACACAGTATAATACTCGGATCCGGCATAAACCAAAGCCTACCAGCATTATTTGCCCGAAATATGACAAGTGCGTAAACGTACGTGCATTTTCCGAACCCTACCATAAAACCATATGGCCTCTACAACGTTTCGCCCGAACTTGGGAAACTGTCTGTGGGGGACTGATTGTCGTGTGAAAAAGTGTTTGTAGAATAACCGCAATCAATAACGGTGTCGTGCGTAACTAGACTGAGATGAGTACGGGTCGTCCTCAGGGAAACGTTGAATCTTATACTCTTACTTTAGATGTGTTGAAAGAGAGGAGGGATAAAGAATTTTGTGGAATGGTTTCTAGATCTATATTAAGCACTAATGCAAAATATAGATCTAGATTATTTATGGATGTAGTTAATATAATAAGGGGGCTTGTAGGGTTCGTTAGGATTTAGTAGTTATGGACGATTAATTAAAAGTTACCCTTTTTATCCTTTAATAGATTTAAAACTAGAATGACGGTGATGCGTGTAGATTAGGGTTTCTGGAGGGAAAAGGAATCCCACTCTTAACCCTTATCTTGACACGGAACTCCGTTCATATCTAGCCTTTACCAAAACAATCATTAATCTAATCTCTAATCGCGGTCGGAACTAACAAAGAATTGTTAGCGCGCCCGATTAGGATGTTAATGATTCTTTTGATAAAGTTCATAACTTTATAGGACTTAAAAAGGGTTTAGGGATATTCATCATCTATTAGCCTACCCTAATCCTACGAACCCTAACAAGCGGAGAATTACTCGCACATGTTGGGAGAAAAAGAGATGGAAAGAAATTGCATAATTAAACTACGAAGAAATAGAATAAGAAAAAGAAAGCTACCTTTATTAATCAACAATATTCATTACACTTGAATCCTTAGAAAATGATTACAATTTCTAGTTGCTTCTCGATCTCTTCTAAGGAGGTAGACGAACAGTTGATGATCAGCCTGGATGCGTGAGCCGTCTTGGACTTCATGATCTCGTCGGCTTGATAATTTTTCCAAGAGGCTCTCGGTCTTTATTTATAGTCCAAAGCCCGAAACTCTTGCTTCCAAATTAGGAAAATAACAGTAGAGATTCACCACAAAAATTTTCAGCAACTAAATCTTCAGCATTGCCGCGGATCCGCGGCCCAAAGGGGGTATGGCCGCGGATCCGCGGCCATTTAATCTGGGCCTTTGATTTTCTTTCAGCAGTTTCTCTCTACTTGGCACGTGGAGTTCTCTGGAATCTTTGGAACTTTGAAATCTTCTCGTAGTTGCTGCCAGACTTGATCTCCAAGTTTTGCTTTCTTAATTAGGCAGGTTTTCTTTAACAACTTGATTTCCTTGATTTTAGTCTTGGAAAAATTCTGCACAACAACTCAAATGATATTTAGTAGACTTTGTTTAGGATTTGGTCAAAGATATTTTATTGCATACATTTTCCTACCAAATGCTAATTATAATATATCAACACATGGAAAATATTATTTTTACAGATAAACCCTCATATGTATGATATATTATAATAAAGACCTTTTTTAATATGGAAATAGTAGGAAAAATGTAATAACAAATGTGCAGTTTTATCAACTAAACAAATACCCCAAGACTTATCTTTGATCTTCCCGAGCAAACTAGTTTATTCAAAAGAAGGAGAAAAAGAAAGGAGAAAACTAAGCACACTTTCGTAGGCAAACACGATTGCACTGAGCACGTGCAACAAGCCGTTAAACCTCTAGGTGTCCCTAGTAGGAGGAGTGTTGTCTCCTGAGGGTTTTCAGCTTATTACACCCACAAAATCCTATAACAAAAAAGAGATGGTGAAATTTACATATAAAGATAAGAACCATAAAAGAAAGACTTTGAAAATAAGAGTTTCCAACTATACTAGCTTTTCAGTTGTCATGAGCCCTATCTTAATAGTCATGAAAAAATGTTAGAAATCACATCATCCCTCAATAAAATATCGTCTTTATTCTTCATTCCTACCTTTCATCCAAACATCAATCATATATCCCTACGTGTGTGAAATGGACATCCCTACACTCGGAGAATTCAATTCAAGCTATCATACTCTTGTCCATCTACCTCAGTACTTTTTAACTTGATGAATATTTAGATTTGCTCACATATTTTCATGCGACCGCTAATACTTCTTGAGGTACTAACCGGCCGATTACTCATTTGCTTGCTGATTAGGTGATAGTATTTTCCTCGTCTTGCACCACCTAAGGCTTAGCAGTGACTCCCAAACCAGTTGGTCTAAGGCACTAGGTGATGAAGCACCCTCGCTATATTATTTTATTGCTGCCTTGACGATAACAAAACCAGTGTTCATTTTTCTTTCCACTATTTTTATATTTTCTTCATTTTTTCATTTCCTTCATACTTTGGCTTTTAGACAAGAGCATTTCAAGGTATCCTCTACTATCCCGTGTTTCAAGATGTGTGTAAGTGCATATAGTAGGGTATCAACATTCAAATGTTTGTCTTCCAGAATAGAAACAATTTTTCAGACTTATATTTATCCTCCGATTAGTGACTTCCTTCATCTTACTAACCCTTAGGACAACAGCTCATAACTACTTATTACTAGTTCGTTTAAGCAAACTTCTAATTTTCTTGGTTTTCTTAAACTATTCCTGTCTTTTGGATGTAATTTTTCACTTTCTACTCTTTTGTTATAAATTTTTTTTTAATGCCCAGTGTCAAAGATAATTCAGTGAATACAAACCTCCCCCCTAACCTGTTTTCAGCAGTGTCCTCACTGATGTAGCCTTTTGAGAGCATGGACCTGTATACTAGGGGAGAGATACAATGGGTAAAATAATAGTTAAATGAAAAATACCGCCAAACTTGATCTTTGACACACATAGAAATTCAATTAAATCTATTTTCACTCACCTCCATTCATAAAATGAGAAAAAGTTACCAAAACATGGAGGTGGGGCGGAGGAAATTTAGTTTTGATAAAGCGGCTCCTGTAAAAACAGGAGCTCCTCTGCGGGATTAGCAGAAAAATACGGTTTTAATCTATGCCCATTTACTTTAAAAATTGAACCGTTTTTCAAATTTTCAACTTCAACTGTCCCGTGCGGGTGTACATACCGCACCACAAAAGGTCCTTTCCAACGAGATTTAAGCTTACCCGGATGAAGATGGAGACGGGAATCATAAAGAAGGACTTATTGCCCCGATGTGAAAGTTTTTCTAAAAAGATTTTTATCGTAGAACACTTTAGTCCTGTTCTTTACTATCACCGCATTATCGTAAGCTTCATCGCGGAGTTCGCTTAGCTCATTCAATTGCAGTTTCCGATAGCTGCCTGCATGATCAAGATCAAAATTAAGCTCTTTAATAGCCCACATTGCTTTATGTTCGATCTCGACAGGAAGGTGGCATGCCTTCCCAAACACTAGGCGGTATGGAGACATATCAAGATCGGTCTTATAAGCGGTGAGGAATGCCCAAAGAGCATCCATCAATTTGGTTGACCAATCTTTACGGTTTTTCGAAACCGTCTTCTCCAATATTTTTTTGATTTGCCTATTTGAGATCTCAGCCTGCCCGCTTGTTTGGGGATGATAGGGCGTACAAAGCTTGTGAGTGATTGAATATTTCCGCATCAAGGCCTCGAAAGACCGATTGCAGAAATGTGTCCCGTTGTTGCTAATTATAGCGCGAGGGTGTCCGAATCGTGAAAAGATATTTTCTTTAAGGAACTTAATGACAACTTTGTTGTCATTAGTGCGACACGAAATAGCTTCCACCCATTTCGAGACATAATCAACCGCTAACAAGATATATAGATTCCTAAAGGAGTTGGGAAAAGGGCCCATAAAATCAATACCCCAAATATCAAATATTTCCACAATCAATATAGGTTGGAGCGGCATCTCGTTTCTTCGTGAAATCCGACCCAAATGCTGACATCGCGGACAAGTTTTGCAATATTCATATGCATCTTTAAATAATGTTGGCCAATAAAAGCCACATTGCAAAACTTTCTCCGCCGTTTTTCGAGGACCAAAATGACCGCTGGATGCCTGATCATGACAAAATGATAACATGCTCTTGAATTCATCGTTAGGGACACACCTGCGAATGATTTGATCGGAACAATACTTGAATAGATAAGGTTCATCCCAGTAAAAATATTTTACTTGGGATAGAAATCGAAGTTTGTCTTGTTTCGACCAATCACTAGGAATAAGTCCCGTCGCAGGATAGTTCACGATATCCACGAACCATGGTTCGTAGGATACAGTCAAAAGTTGTTCGTCAGGAAATGAGTCATTTATCGGCACGGTCAAAGTTGGTGAAGAAGTGATGCGTGAAAGATGGTCGGCTACAACGTTTTCACATCCACTCTTATCTCGGATGACAAGATCAAATTCTTGTAACAATAGGATCCAACGTATTAGCCTGGCCTTCGCATCCTTCTTCGATAAAAGATGTCGTAGGGCGGAGTGATCTATGTAAACCACAATTGGCGAGCCAATCAAGTAGGGCCTGAATTTCTCTAATACAAATACAACTGCCAAGAGTTCTTTCTCGGTAGTTGTGTAATTTATTTGTGCATCATTCAAGGTCCTACTTGCATAGTAAATTACATGTGGCATTTTATCATTGTGCTGTCCTAAGACAACACCAATAGAAAAATCTGATGCATCACACATAAGCTCGAACGGGTGGTTCCAATCCGGAGATGATAGAATGGGGGCTGTAGTGAGTGATTCTTTAAGCGATTCAAAAGCAGCCTCACAATCTGAATCGAAGTGAAATGTAGTGTCCTTGGCCAATAGAAGGGTTAAGGGTTTAGCAATTTTGCTAAAGTCCTTAATAAATCTCTTATAAAATCCTTCATGACCAAGGAAGGATCGTATATCTTTGACGCAATTGGGACGAGGGAGGTTATGAATGACATCTATTTTAGCTCTTTCAACCTCAATGTCTTTTCGTGAAATTATATGTCCAAGTACAATACCTTCTTGGACCATAAAATGACATTTTCCCTAATTCAAAGTCAAGTTCTTATCCTTACAGCGGGTAAGAACCGCGTCAAGATTACGAAGGCAGTCCTTAAAGAAGTCCCCAAAAATGGAGAAATCGTCTATAAAAATTTCTAGAAAATTTTCCACCATATCTGAAAATATCCCCATCATGCACCGCTGAAATGTAGCGGGAGCGTGGCATAACCCAAAGGGCATGCGTCTATAAGCAAAAGTTCCGAAAGGACAAGTAAATGTGGTCTTATCTTGATCCTTTTCGGCGATGGGGACCTGGTTATAGCCAGAGTATCCGTCCAAGAAATAGTAGTATTCATGTCCAGCTAATCGTTCTAACATCTGGTCAATGAAAGGTAGAGAGAAGTGATCTTTCCTCGTCGCAGCATTGAGTTTCCTGTAATCAATACATACGCGCCACCCGGTTTGGGTGTGTGTTTGGATTAACTCATTAGCCTCATTAGTGATGACCGTGATGCCAGACTTTTTAGGGACTACATGAATTGGACTTACCTATTGGCTATCAGATATGGGGTAAATTATTCTACTATCAAGGCACTTGACGATTTCTTTCTTTACCGCCTCCTTCATAACGGGATTTAACCGTCTTTGTGGGTCTCGGGTTGGTTTGGCTTCATCCATCAGATGTATGTAATGTTCAACAATTAAGGGACTAATCCCTTTGATGTCGGCCATTGTCCAACCAAATGCTTGCCGATTCGATCTCAACACTGCCAAAAGTGCATTCTCTTGCTCTAAGGCTAGAGAAGCGGATATAATCACTGGCAAAGTCTCATTCTCTTCTAAATATGCATATTTAAGATGAGAAGGTAGCGGTTTGAGATCAAGAATTGGCGGAGAGACGATAGAAGGTGGGGTAAGGGAATGATATTCGGACTCCCTAAAAGGTTCAAAACTTGCATAAGATATTGACTCGGAAGGTGCTGCTGAGTTTTGCAACGAGTCAACGGGTTCAATCTCAAGGACGGACTCATTGAACATATCCTCACTATGAAGTGGTGCAAGATCAAACGATATCTCATTAGTGTTGTCGAGAACATCAAAGCAAAGTTCCTCATCCATGCAGCTTTCAGAAGCTATCTCGTGGATGGAACAAACATCCAGCAAATGAGCAGAAGGTTCTGATGGTTGACTTCCTAGCTTGTAAATATTAAGCTCAATTGTCATTTTCCCGAAGGATAAGTTCATAGAACCGTTACGACAATTAATTACAGCGTTAGAAGTTGCTAGGAAGGGTCGACCAAGTATCACCGGGATTTGATTGCGTGGGTTTGCCACAGGTTGTGTATCTAAAACAATAAAGTCCACGGGAAATATGAATTCCCCGACTTTAATTAACACATCCTCTAGTTCGCCCCGAGGTTTGGTGATCGATCGGTCTGCCATCTGGAGAGTACAATGGGCGGGTTTTAACTCTCCAATTCCTAACTGCTCGTATACTGAATAAGGAAGCAAGTTAACGCTAGTGCCAAGATTGAGTAAAGCACGATTAATATTTTTACCCCCAATAGAAATAAAGATTGTAGGACAGCCGGGGTCCTTATGTTTCTTTGGTATTTGTTGGGTAAAAGCTGTGCTAACATTACTCGTCATGAAAACCTTCTTAGGCACTTGAGTTTTTCTATTCCTAGTGCACCAGTCTTTAAGGATTCTTGCATAAGATGAGACTTGTTGAATAGCATCTAGGAGAGGAATATTCACTCTAACTTGCTTAAACATTTCCACAATCTTCTCCATTTGCGGGTTAGGTCTGTTGGCCCTTAATCTGTTTGGAAATGGAGCTCAATCAATAAGTTTTGGGTCCGACGTTTGTGGAGAAGACTGTGGGGACGGATTCGATCCGAGTGGGAATCGACTTAGATAGATTTGGCGAAATGTTCGAGCCTTGGGGAAAATGGAGAATAGGCTCGGATGAAGGTGGGAGACTAGACGAATTAGGGGAAGAAGAAGAAGAAGCTGGGGTATCAATGGTGTCACTAACATCAAATTGCTCACCCACTCGGTTATTCAGAACTCTCCCCGATCTCAACGTAGTAATGGCATTCACATTATGATTTTGTGAATGGCCAGGATTCGGTAGGGGTTGAGATGGGAGTTTCCTTTTTTCTCTCGCACTCATTGCGGCGTTTAACTGTGCGAGTTGGTTTTCTATTGATTTAATACTCTTACCATGGGAGGTGGAGTCTTTCTTTATGGTATCAATAGAAGACTTCATCTCAGCCGACAATTGCATGGAATGTTTCATGAACATATCCAAAGTTTGTGCGAGTGAAGAGTTGTCAGTACCGGCCACTTGTGGTGTAGAAGTGTTGGCCGGATTTTGGAAATTTTGTGACTGAAAGGGGGGCTGATTCTGTGGTTGTGGTTGTTGTGGAGGAGGTCTTTGATAATTTCTTTGTTGGTTTTGGTTCCAAGCAAAGTTAGGATGATTCCTCCATCCTTGATTGTACATGGAAGAATAAGGATCGTTTCTAGGTCGCTGCTGAAAAGCAACATTAGTTTGAAACGATGCATTCATAGTACATTCTTCCGTTAAGTGTGAAGGATCCGAACAACAACCACAGACGGTCTTAGGAAGCGTGACCTGATTTAGGGAGAATGATGAGAATTTGTTCTCAATAGCGTCGAGTTTCTTCTGTATCGCTGCCATTTCAGTTTTTACTGCGATAGAAACATCGAGCTGGTGAATACCTCCCTTAGATGAAGATGGTCTTACGCTTTCCCACTGCAAAGTGTTTTCTGCGAGATCTTCCAGATATTTCCATGCTTCATCGTTATCTTTGGACATGAAATTGCATTGACACATTGTTTCAAGCATCTGCTTTGTCGCTGGATTAATACCCTCATATATAATTCAACATAAATCCCATCTTTGTATTCTATGATGAGGACATTGGACAAGCAGATCCTTGAAACGTTCAAAGCACTTCCAAAATGGTTCATTGCGGAGCTGGGTGAACTGGTTGATCTCGCTCCTAATATGGGCAGTCTTATGGTTTGGGTAAAACTTCTTAAGAAATGCTATGACAAATTCATCCCAATTAGTGATAGAGTGTGCGATAGTATTATAAAGCCATTTTTTTGCCAAGTCGCACAGTGTGAATGGGAGAAGACGTAAGCGCATAGTATCGACAGTCAACTGTGAAGTACCTATCATTGCGCATACGTTTTCGAATTTGGTGATGAAAACGTACGCGTCTTCCGACTCAAGCCCGTGAAATTTGGGCAGCAGATTGATGTAGTGGGGTTTAATTTCGAAATTATCCCCGTTAGCTGGTGGAAGAGATAGACAAGTGGGAAGAGGACCACGGATAGGATAGCGTCTCTCTTGGAGAGAGATGCACGGTGGATTCTGCGCACCTACGGGCAGTGGCAACGTGGTGTTATATTCTGATGGAGTGCCGTCCATCTCGGTCGTGGTGTGTGGTGGGGGAAAAGAAGATGAAGAAGTACCAACTTCGGCGTCGATAGCAGGAACGCGGAGAAGACGGGCACTAGGATCCCGTGTCCAGCCAAACATGCACTAAGCGGGTTTAGTGCAAGTGGCAGCGTGTGTGTGATTTTAAAATTGGTTTGTTTTGAAAAAAATGGGACTCAAGACAAATCACTCTAAAATTCACAAGCAACCCTAGTTCTAAGGTTACCTAGGTCCAGTCTCTAGACCGCTCCTAGACTTCCAAAGGACAAGTTGCAGGATGAATCCTCTACCGCCTCTGTACTACCCTTGTAGCCAGGTAAGTGCCAGGTAAGTGGGAAGGTACTACAGTAGTGGGCCTAATTAATAACCACTAGCCTTTGACACACTTGCCTAGACACTACAAAAGTAATGCGGATAAACGATAGATTACCTACGACCTTCCTCTGTCCTTATTGAGCGTGACAGTCCTTAGAGACTGGTCTAGATATTTTTTAAATTAATGAAGGGTTGATGCAGATGCTCGGTTTGTGATTTGTGGGACTTAGGAAAGGTGATGAAATCCCCACCTAATCCTGATTTGGTCTTTGCCCCTTAAAGTCCGTATTAAAATATGCAAAACAAAACCAATCACAAAACTTTTGCAAAAAGATTTTTGAGCGGCGTTATTTTGCAAAGAATCCTGCAGAAAATAGATTTTATTTGATTTGAGAGGAAAGAGAAGGAGTTGAGAAAGATACCAGAGAAGTGTGGAACCCTAGATGCCCTATTGCACCGCGCTTCCACCGCAGATGCCCTCCTTTGCCGCGGTTCCGCCGCAGGAGAGAAGGATCTGTTGATGAAATTTTTTCTGTGCCCTTATGTACTCCTCTGGATCTCTAAGAATGTCTTTGTCTCCTGTTTCCTCAAGTCTGTGACTCCAGATCTCCTTGCAAAAATTCACGCACAAATCGTTAAATATGCAATTTGCAGTTTTGTTTTAATTATGATATGTATCAAGTAAGAATTCAACACAAATAATAAGAATAAAAATTACGCATGTATCCCCGGCAACGGCGCCATTTGATTGTTGTGTGAAAAAGTGTTTGTAGAATAACCGCAATCAATAACGGTGTCACGCGTAGCTAGACCGAGATGAGTACGGGTCGTCCTCAGGGAAACGTTGAATCTTATACTCTTACTTTAGATGTGTTGAAAGAGAGGAGGGATAAAGAATTTTGTGGAATGGTTTCTAGATCTATGTTAAGCACTAATGCAAAATATAGATCTAGATTATTTATGGATGTAGTTAATATAATAAGGGGGCTTGTAGGGTTCGTTAGGATTTAGTAGTTATGGACGATTAATTAAAAGTTACCCTTTTTATCCTTTAATAGATTTAAAACTAGAACGACGGTGATGCGTGTAGATTAGGGTTTCTGGAGGGAAAAGGAATCCCACTCTTAACCCTTATCTCGACACGGAACTCCGTTCATATCTAGCCTTTACCAAAACAATCATTAATCTAATCTCTAATCGCGGTCGGAACTAACAAAGAATTGTTAGCGCGCCCGATTAGGATGTTAATGATTCTTTTGATAAAGTTCATAACTTTATAGGACTTAAAAAGGGTTTAGGGATGTTCATCATCTATTAGCCTACCCTAATCCTACGAACCCTAACAAGCGGAGAATTACTCGCGCATGTTGGGAGAAAAAGAGATGGAATGAAATTGCAAAATTAAACTACGAAGAAATAGAATAAGAAAAAGAAAGCTACCTTTATTAATCAACAATATTCATTACACTTGAATTCTTAGAAAATGATTACAATTTCAAGTTGCTTCTCGATCTCTTCTAAGGAGGTAGACGGAATGTTGATGATCAGCCTGGATGCGTGAGCCGTCTTGGACTTCGAGATCTCGTCGGCTTGATAATTTTTCCAAGAGGCTCTCGGTCTTTTTTTATAGTCCAAAGCCAGAAACCCTTGCTTCCAAATTAGGAAAATAACAGTAGAGATTCACCACAAAAATTTTCAGCAACTAAAGCTTCAACATTGCCGCGGATCCGCGGCCCAAGGGAGGGTATGGCCGCGGATCCGCGGCCATTTAATCTGGGCCTTTGATTTTCTTTCAGCAGTTTCTCTCTACTTGGCACGTGGAGTTCTCTGGAATCTTTGGAACTTTGAAATCTTCTCATAGTCGCTGCCAGATTTGATCTCCAAGTTTTGCTTTCTTAATTAGGCAGGTTTTCTTTAACAACTTGATTTCCTTGATTTTAGTCTTGGAAAAATTCTGCACAACAACTCAAATGATATTTAGTAGACTTTGTTCAGGATTTGGTCAATGATATTTTATTGCATACATTTTCCTACCAAATCCTAATTATAATATATCAACACATGGAAAATATTATTTTTACAGATAAACCCTCATATGTATGATATATTATAATAAAGAATTTTTTTAATATGGAAATAGTAGGAAAAATGTAATAACAAATGTGCAGTTTTATCAACTGAACAGGGACTCTAATGACTCATCAGCACATTGGCACTGGGTATAACCACTAGCACGTCATAGTACTAGCTGTACGCAACGGTTGCCTATGTATTGATTGGAAGGGAAGCTGACGAGCGAACTCATCCAGAAACCCTACTGAGCCTAACAGTGACAATATACATACAGTCCGGTCCGTTCGTCTATGAGTATCGCATATCGGCTTAGGGGGCTGGTAACGTCAGACCCCCAATAGCGGTATAAGTCGTGTCAGAGAGTAGCCCAGAACACCCTGATATAGTACTGGAGTACCTAAATCTCCTGCCTCGGCTAAGGGCTTTATGTAATGGCTCTCCTAGACACAGCGCGATCTCACCCCCAATACCGGGAGAGACAAATCCCCTGCCGATCCGCTCACTTGCCTCCATGTGGCTCGGGACTGTACCCAAAAAATACCTGTTTGCACGACTCCTTTGAGCCGTGGTAGGGTAGAAATCAAAGCACAGTGGGACCTCACACGAGATAAATGACGACCTCTGGTCGATGAACTAACCTATACACATGTTACCAGGGAACTGCTATCTGACGCTAGGTATAATACCAACTAGCAGGTTCCCGGCGAGTCCTGTCCGGTGTACTCATAACCCAATGAGCACCTGTATACATCTTAGGTGAACCAATTAACACCAATGGCTTGTGAGACCGGCCACCGCCCCTCGTCGGGGTCTCGACTGTATACACTAGTCTACTCTTGAGTATCGATGCCCTGTCTTGAAACTCCCACGACTAGGGACACTTTAAGGATGTGCTTACAGACCCCAACTCCCACGTATATGATCGCCATCATACTGCTGGCAGTCAAGCAAGAATCCTATGGGCTCTATCAACATACAATAGTGAACTAAAGCATGCATACGATGATAAAGAAAAACCAGATAGCATACTATCATCTCGAGCAAGACTGTCATATAGGTATAGGTCCTCCCTCAATCATTGCAATCACGTACCTGCGATCCAATAATTGATTTTGAGGGCACTATATCCAACAGGAAGTACATAGAGGTGAATAAAAATATAAAGTAAGATTTATACCTTCAAGATGTACCCTCCTTGTCTTGATACCCATAAACTCATGCAGGAGATCGTGAGATTAAATAGAGTACCTGTTTGCATCGTCTCCAATCGTGATACAAGATCCGATCACAGTTTTGGCAGAGTCTGCAAGCTAGCCTGGGAACGAGTCTGAATTTTAGCACGGCGTATTATTCACAAAAGGACCGACAGTCCAAGTGAACAATTCAGATTCTAGAAGACATGCTGAGAGCCTGTATGTTGGACTTCGGAGGTTTATGGGAAGATCACCTACACCTTGTAGAGTTCTCATATAACAACAGCTACCAGGCAAGCATTAGGATGGCACCACTTGCAGCACTCTACAGATGGAAATGTCGTTCCCCGTTGAGTTAGGACGACGATGGAGATCGTGAACTCCTTGGACCAGAGATGATCATGGCAACTGTAGATGGGGTTCGCACGATCAGGGAAAGGATGCGCATAGCCCAAGACCGAAAGAAACATTAGGCAGATGCAAAGCATCGACACTTGGAGTTTCAACCCGGAGAGCATGTATTCTTGAAGATCTTTCCAAACATAGGAGTGATACGTTTTGGAAAGAGGGGTAAACTCAGTCTAAGATATATAAGACCGTTCGACATACTGGAACGAGTGGGCGAAGTGGCATACCGCTTGGCACTACCACCCTCATTGGAAGGGGTGTACAATGTATTCCACATATCTTAGCTAAGAAGATATGTGAGCGACCCTAGCTATATACTTGATCACTCAGAGCTCACGGTACAGACTGACCTAACCTGCGAGCAACAACCAGTTGAGATCCTGGATCGAAAGGTGAAGACCTTATGGAATAAGGAAGTGAACTTGGTCTGGGTAATGAGGAGAAAAGACTCGCCAGGAGAATCGACATGGGAGTGAGAAGACGATATGCGTGCATGATACCCTCTGCTATTCAAAGATTAGCCCTTTATGTAAATTTTGAGGACGGAATTTTTATTAGGAGAGTAAAATGTAACAACTCTGAAACCCCTATACATAATTATTTGTTTAGATGTATAGAAAGGGGTATTTCAGCCTGTATAGGAGTTATAAGCTAATTTTGTTCAATAAAACCAAGAAGAAACTTATAGCTCATTGGTAAAACCCCTACACTGCTGTGACATAGCCTGTGTTTTCGAATCCCATCAGATCCAATTATTTTTAAATTTTTCTTTTTAATTTTTCGGAAGCCCAAGAGTTGCACGTGGAATTCACAGAGAAACGAAAAGTTTCAAAAAAATCAAACATGCGCAAAATGGAGTAAACCCAGATTAATGCACATGGCACGAATCTCGAGGCAATTGCCCAAGATCCGACCGCCCGTTTCCCTCTTTGGACCGGCGCCGACGGTTGAGATGAGTCCAAATGACTCCGTGTTTTGCACACACACCCCTTCGACTCCCCTCAACTCCCCTGTACTGTTTGATTTCCCTGCAATTAAACAGTGACCTTTAAATTCATCATTTAACACAATTTTAATTCTTTTAATCCAAATTTTTAATTCCCAAACCCTAATTCTTCACTATAAATAGCACCCCATCTCCTAGCTCTTCCCCATTCTGAAAATTCTATCAAAAATTCTCTCAAACTCTCTAAGGACCAAGTGGAGTTAGGAACCCAAGTGGAGTAGTAAGCCCAACTCAATGACCGAAGCTTTTCCGACGACACCACGACGCCCAAAAGCTTCCCCTCATCCTTGTTAACGCTTTAAACTAGTAAGTCCCTCTTCTCTCTTCTACTTTCATCTCAAACCATCTTCTAAAAATATATCGGTAATGTGAAGTTAACTCCGATATGTGTGATTTTAACTTTTGTACTCCCCTCTTTAAAGCAAAATTGGTCAAACTAACTTTCTCACACTACTTGTAACTTTGTTTACAATCATTTAGTTTTTAGTTTAACAAATTTTTTCATGTGAATCAATATATAATGAACTTTTACATTAAAATAACATGAACTTTAGTATAACTTTCTCGATAACTAGTTTATCTACATTTAGGAAAACTTTACGGGGTAATGACCTACTCCACACGCACATTATGGTTTCATAGCACGGTATTCTTGATATATGGTTCATTTAAAGAATAACTTTTTCATTAAAATACCACACATTTTCAAAACGGGTTTCTTTTAATCGGTATTTTTGTAATCCTTAGCAATTACGCCTCTACAACTCTCGTCAGGAGACCCGCTAATGGATGGTGCAAATTATTGCACATCCTTAGGATAGTAGAGCGCGGAGTATTCGATTTCGAAAGGAAATAAAATATACGGTTTTAAGAAATACGACTTTTCTAAATAAAAAACCTAAATTTTAGAAAAATTATATAAAACTATGAATTCGTATTTTCAATAAAAACATATTATGAAACTATATTAATAATGAAAGATTTGAATTTTTAATAAAATACCACCAAGTTTCCAAAAGCAGTAGTTTTCATAAAAATACCATAAACTTTCAAAAAAGCTAGGTTTTATCACCTAAATACCACAACAATTAAAATACATGTTCATGAAAACCTTAAATATTATAAATCACCCATAAGGTTATTTTTAAACAATATTAATATATTTTTCATAGAACCCTCTCGAGGAATAAAACAATGTAAACAAACAATATTAAGGACTCTAGATTAATATAGGTTTAAGCGGATTCATTTCTCTTGAGCCTCGGCGAGCTGGAGAAAGTGAGTGCTTGCCTATTCAGGTTAGACAATTTAACGGAGTTATCAAATGGCAATTGTCTTGGAAAAAAAATACAAATCCTGCCGTCCATGTGCAGCAGTTGCCGATTTCTCCCAAACATAAGATTTTTAACAGTTTAGAACAATCCATATGAAAAAGACCTGAACTTGAATCTAAACTTGAACTCGAACTCAAATACAAACTCGAACTCTAACTGTAACATTTCAGAAAATGTAAAATATTATTTTTGGAATTTAATATTAAAATAATATATTTCCCGAAAACTGCACGATTTGCGAAATTGGGGTTTTCGAAAAAGGGTATAAATATATCCCAATAATTGTGAAATAATTGAAAATTAAAATGATTTATTCATTTAAAAATATATTTAAAGGATTTAGGATTTTTAAAATCAATTATAGGCAGTTTAAATGAAAAGCCGATTAGTGCACTGCTAATCGCGATTAGGCCAAATCCGTGTTTCTACAGTTTTTCATGGCTAGTGCACCATGTCATGTTGCATTTTGATTACATGTTGTTTCTTGTGTTGTTTTGGGGTATTATGTGGTTTGGGTTTTAAAAAGAAAAGAGAAAAGAGAGAGTGATTGGAGAGAGAGAGAGTGAGAAATGAGTGAATGAGGGTGAGAATAAGAGAGGAAAGAGAGAGAGAGGGCAGCCACACCTATTTCATTCCCCCCATTATTTTCTTTCTTCATCTTCTTCCTCCTCATCTCCATCCACCTTCAACCCCAAAATCCATCTCAAAACCTTGTCAAAACCCTATACCCCCTTCACAAAAAATGACCCCACCTCCTCCTCAACACTTTGGACCAAGAATAGTTGGATTTTGATGACTTTGGGAAGCTAGGGTTTTCTTGAGTTGCCCAAGTGAGGTATATCTTCTTCCAATTAGTTAGTTTTGAGTTTTTTTTTGTATTCTAGTTAGTTTAGAAGTTGATTTGGTTTGGTTGTTGTAAAGTTAGAAATTCCTAGAGAAGGTTTGAGTGAAAGTGTGGTTTTGGTGAACTTTAGTGGCTATTACAAAACCTGGGATTGAGTATAGAAACCAAAATACGGATTTTGGAATTTCTCGTATCGGTTTTGTGTCATTTAGCATGCCTACAGGGAATCTGGGATGACCTGGGACGTTTTTGAGAAAACCAAACAACACTAGGGACCTATTTAAGACACTATGAGACCACCCTGACCAGACGAGCACCAACAGAGATGAAATGGCCAAGCAGGCCAGATTTCGTGGTAGAGTGGCCGGCCAAGTTGAGGGGTCTAGTGCCAAGGTTGGTCCAGTAGTTCACATATTCCATATACAACACCCTATACTAGCTAGTTTTTCTCCTATTGACCTGAGTAAAAATCTGGGAGCATGTTGGTGTGATTTTTGGTTATGTTTTCCGTATTTTGAATGCTAGGTTTTGGTATTTGGATTTGTATTTGGTTGTTGGGTGTTTGTACATCAACGAAAATGGATAATTGGTTAGTTTTGCATGCGTGGGCTATAGGTTATAACCTATAGGCGATCCGTGTGCCGTTTTGGTTTTCCGGACTTGATGTTAATAGCGATTGCGATTGTGTATTATTGTAGGTACCTTCGCGTGGATTCCGAGACAACGGAGTATGGCGTCATCGACTTTGACAAGCGAGGATCAAGGTAAGTAGATCTATATCTACGGGGAAAGTCGGGTGGATGTCGTATAGCACCCCCGCAAGTTTTTGATGGAATCCGATCTATAGGATACGGTCGTAGAAACCTAGAGTGAAAAATAGGGACATAGTTAAAAACATAGTTAGAGATGATATAATATGTATATTGAGATATGAGGTGAAAGCAATAAGGATATGAAAAGTGAATGTGAATCACGACTTATAGATATGTAGTTGCACTAGAATAGGCATGAGTTTTAGAGTAGCATGACATTTGATGTATAAGGTAGAATGCATATATAAAATTGACTTGTTGTAAGATGACTTAATGCGATGAAAATGATATAGATGTGATATGATGACTTGACTGAGACGATTGATACCTTTGCCGGTCCCCCGATATGAGATTGTTATGGATGCGACCTGGGATATAGGTATATAGATATATATAATGTGGTGAATCATGAATGATAGGACGTACGCGACGTTAGGTCTGTACCCTCATTGTCGTATAGGTTGATAGGATCCTTAATGGTTTAATGCCGCCGTACGATGATTTACCATACGTGATGAGTTTTATGATGAGTGATCCATACCCTTGACTAGAGGATGCTGAATGATGGATTATACCGTACGTGATGTTGTGAGGCTGGATGCCGATTGATAGATTCACTTACTCGGTCATGTTGGATACGTATACCTGTCAGCATTCGCATACGATTTACTTTATGCTACGTTCATGTCATTCTCATTGCATTTCATATATCCGTGCTAGTACACCTACACCATTATCGATGATGCGTATGTTACACTTACACAGATTGGCCGGCTCACACACTTCATCATCGATAATTGCCATGTCACTACACAGTAGAATTGCTGCATCATGATATGACTTCTTGCATAATTTACTCGCTATAGTTACATATGCACCTTTATACGATGTTGCATTTTACTTTGGAGAAATTGGGAACCGCATTATATATTTTAAAACTGGATTCATTTAAAAGAGCAGTTTTTCCTTCGATATGTGCATATTACTGTTCCATGTTGCATGATATACGGATATGCTTACATTTCTGTTATATGTCGCATACATCATGCTTTATGATTATACGCATTGAGATATGCTGTTTTCATGAGATTTCTGGATTTGAGAACCGTGGTGATTTCAAAAGAAAGTGTGTATTATTTTAAAAACCCGGTTTCTCTTAATATAATATTTTAGTGCGTCCACCATGTGTTTTCTCGGTTCTGAGAGTGGCATGTGAAATCCGATTCGAGGAGCGGTAGGCACCGTCTGCGGGTACATGGTGGACCCGGTGAGGTACCCCGGGACGAGAAGACTCTTATTGTTAGACGGTGAGCCTGGCAGGGGAGCACTACTTACCGGTGATAGTATTTGGGCTCGGCGAATATCCGGAGGATACCGACCGGGCTTGAAAGATGATATGGGTCGATCCGGACTGACGGAGCCCGTGGGCCGATCCGGACTGACGGAGCCCGAGAGATATGAGGATTTACGTGTTGATGCTGGACACGGGTTTCATGATGTTTCGAGTGTCGATGCTGGACACTCAGGTTCTATGATTTTGATGTGTCGCGAGGGACACACATTGATTTATATCCTCATACCTTCATGCATATGCTTTTATGATATTTACATGCATGATGTTGTTGTATCATTGGTTGACACGTGGACGAGATCCACATGCATACTGACATTGATTATATGGTTTGATGATATCCGCATGCATATAGGCATTGAATATAGTGTTGGCACATATGCCGTTATGGTCACCCTAAATATCATAGTCTTACCTTTATGATATAGTTGACCTAGGAATCGTTATTTATTCGATTTCTACTTGTAGATATTTTCTACGCACGAGTTGGCAAATCACCCCCGTTGTGCGATAGTTCTTGCAGGTTGACCGCATGGATCAGTAGCGGCATCGCTGGCATACAGTTGCATTCGGGTGTTTTGCTTTGGAAGCTGGTACATGTTGGATTGTACCCCTCTTGTATTATTATTTCTATTGTATCTAGTCACTCTATCAATCAAAATTAGTAATTGTATAAGTAATGAGACTTAGTGAGACTTATGGTTGCCAGACTTAGAGCGAGGTGTATTCCGCTACTTGTGGTTTTGATGTCTTACTTATTTCTTTATTTTTTGTGGTGATCTTCGCCGTTGGGCGTCGTATACTTATATTTATGCTTTGCGTGGTTTTGGATCCACCGATTGGCGAAGAGCTAGCTCCCGCTTGGGGATGCCTTTTATATTATCTTGTATTGTGGTTTTGGATCAAAAAATACGAAGGAGGTGCTGCCCAAATTTTTAAAAGACGAAACATGTTTTTCAACTAATAAATTTCACTTGCATTTTTTGTGTTCCTTATGCATTTAGAAAACATTGATTTCACCCTACCTTTAATTCAAAACTTTACCTCTTTTATTTTCTTAAAAAAGGGTTTAGATTTCTGGGCTTCGGCTTACTTAAATTCCGTTACGCTTTTAGACGTTGCGTGATTTAAGTGCCGGTCACGAGCTAATATTGGGTCGTGACACTAACCCAACTCGAATTTAAACCTGAACATGAACTCGAACCCAATCTACTCGAACTAACTTGACTCAAACCAATATTGCAATTGTCATGACTTGCATATTACTCGATTCACTCGACTTCATTTTACACCGTTTGCAATCTATGGTTTTAAACAAGACATGTCATAATCAACCAATCAAATCAACTAAGGCTATCTTACAATTATAATATATATTATACTCGGGGTGTTTGGAATAGTTTCTTGTGTGAATCCAACGAAGCTTCAGGAGTCCCGTATTAACCTCTTTTTTTATTTTACTTGAATATCAGTCGGGTTGACTCATCCACAACGTATAGTCCCGATGCTAACACATGAAATGGGCCCATGTTTCCTTGCTTCTGGGGCCCTACTCTTGAGCTCGTGAATACTTCTACGGCTGCGTTGGCATTCACACTTGGAATTTAACGTTAATATAGTAACCATATAGAGACCTATAGTATATATTTCACCCATGAACATATACTCTTATTCGTCATCTATAGATTCTATATTTGTCATTTTATTTACTCTTACCATATCCTTGGAACTTACTAAGTGCTAGTTCGCTGACGGGAATTCCACCCACTTTTCTTCTCTTGGAATGTTTGTTAGATACGGTCGGACGGAGGAGGTTGAAGCTACAGAGGAGGACTACAACCGGATCGCTACTTAGGACTATCTCAGCTTCATTTTCCTTCAGTTTATGTATGCCACATGTTTAGGCTTTTTCTTTTATTGTATTTACTTTCCTGCCGAAACTCATGTACTTATAAATATTGGAAGTTGAATATAAATAAAGATGTTTGTTGAAAAATTTTACAGTCTCCATTTATTCTCGAATTGTGTATTATTGTTTCAATACGCTTAGTATATTTATTTAGGGAATGACCTTCTCTGGATAAATATGCCGCGGGCTTACCACGTCACCGTTTCCATCTACTGGGAAGTAGGGCATGACATTCTTCAACTCATCTACCGTAGTTTGGATTCCATCTTCCAAGATGGCGACAGTTTTAAGATATCCTCTTCTGCATTGGTGAGGTAATCGAAGAGCTTAAGCATTTCTTCTTCTTCCTTATCATTGAAAAGCCTTATCATATATCATACATGGGCGAGCTTTCGTTTCTTGGGCTGGCCGCACTCTGATTTGGTAGATTAGTCTCATATCGGTACATGCTTTTGCGGGGGCTCCACTCTACAGCTATCACTTAGTGTGAACATGCCTTGCCTATATTGCTCTTCCGTCCAATTCTTGAAGACGAAGCAATCTTTGATAGGATGCCCAATAACTTGATGATAGAGACAGTAATCCAGATGATGTTTAGTATACGGCCCGGTTCACCAGGTTAGACTCGGGCAGTGATAAAGGAATTTTCTTGATGGGGCCGCTTAGACTCGGGCAGTGTTAGCATTTGGTTCTTCATAATAAGGGTGAATATCTTCCTTGTATTATCACGGGGGAAAGAATATCCTTGTCCCATCTTCTTTATGAGGGTTGGGCCTGGAAAGCACTTCTCTTGTCGACGTTGTATTATGCGATCATCTTGTACTGGTTGAGAGTTGTACGTAGGTTCCATCCCATTTTCATTGTCACCACTTCGAATCTCCTTTTTTATAAAGGAAGGCAAAGGTAGCAGTTGTGAAGCCGGACTAACATAACTGCTTGCTCCATTATATTTATCGGTTGGGGGCAACCGCATGACCTTTTCTTATAGAGCCATTATACCTTCTTCGAGCTCATCAACTTCTTGAATAGATTCTTTCATAAGCATCTCAATCGGAACTTCTGATGGTTGGGTTGAAGCACTTTGCGGGGTATCTCCCTCTTGCTCGGCCGCGTTGTTTACCAGCCAAGTGTCTTTTACTTTGCTTAAGGCATAGCATCTATGAATCCACCCTTTCTTCTTGGGACGAACGTATCCCAAACCACTGGTATCAAACTTTCTATAAGGCATGACTTGGAGGGTCCCTGGCACTTCCCAGATCCTCCTGTAATATTGAGCCCGACGGACAGTTTGTTGGAATGGTATTCCCTGCCGATTAAGGAGTTCTTTTAAATTCTTCAAACAGTATCTCGGCATAGGGATTGATTGTGACCTATCGAGATTCGGATAAAGTCCATACCAGATCTCTTTCTCCACTCTGGTCTCTTCCGACTTATAGAAGAGAATCACCTTTTCGCCCCCCAATCTATAAGGTACGTGAAAGGTGACTATTTCCTGTACGCTGCAGGTACTGAGTGTATCGAGTTCTTTATAGTGGCAAGACAAAACCATCGTAATATGTAGAGCTTGGTCTGTTTCATCAGGAATCTTCACCTGCAGGTGGGTAGAGAACACTGCATTAGCTTCTTCTTCTAAGTCACTGCCGAAGACTGGAATGAAGGTTGATGAGCTATATTTATTGGTTTCCCTCAGAGGTTGACCCGTCAACACTATCTCTTCTTCTTCAGAATCGCTTCCAAAGCTTGGGATGGTAGCTGCTTGTACTTGTTGTAAGGATGGGCACGCCCCGCGCGTGCGTGTAGCGGAAGCGGGAACGAACGGAGAACAAAAATTCCGTGGGGGCGCAATCGACCATACGCCAAGATCGTCCAAACACTAGTTTCTAGCTAAACTTAGGAGTATAAAGTAAGAGTTCAGTTGTGCTACAACCTTTTCAGCATGTCTGACTTATCCCGGAAGACCCCGTCTAAACTCCGTGAACTTTTGAATGCATCTGCATATCGACTGCCTCGCCGTAGATGATCCGTGTTGAAAGTGGGCTGCCCAAGCTCCAACTCCGTCACCGGTTGGAGGAACTTCCTCCATAGACTTGCTGGGCATAGAGGAAAGACGATGTGAGCGATGGGTACTCTCTACATTTTGCAAAAACTCACCATAGCAACACTTGCCATTAACTAGTGAGCTCAAGCTCTTTTTTCTTTGAGAGGAAGAAGATGTTTTCTATTTTGTGATGGTATGGAAAATGAAATGAATTGTGTCATGTGTAATTTTTCCACCAATGTCATGTATTCAACCACGACACATGCCTTCACCCTCCACTCTCTCTCATGTGTGTGTTAACACATAAGAGAGATGGTGGGCCCCACCACCAAATTTAATATATTAAATATAAAATAATATATATATATATATATATAAAGATATATATACATATATATACATATATATATATATATAAAGATATATATACATTTACATATATATATATATATATAAAGATATATATACATTTACATATATATATATATATTTGTATATTTATTTATACTAAATTAATAATGGTGTGATTTAATATATATATATATATAAATATGAAATATATATATATATATATATATATATATATATTAAATAAGTATTAGTACATGTATCCTATACACGTACACATCATGTATCACATACACGAAATGCCATCAATAACTTCCAAGTATCATATACTGTAGAAAGTGCATGTATCATATACACTATACTAGAAATCATACTATTAATACAGTTATCAAGTCAACACTTGACTTGGTATTCCGGCTGTGAAACCGGCTAGTATAACAGTCGTCCAATTGAACACGTATATCAAATATACATGTTTTATCGAACTCATGTACGTATCCCAATACGTACGTCACATCGCGTTTTGCCTAGGCAGGTAATTTCGTTGCGGGACTCTAAAGACCTGTCAATACGCTGGTAGTAGGTTATGCAGGATTGCATCCGATTGAATCTGAAACACTTTCAGATTCAACCCACTTTTGGGTTAACCCACAAGCTCATCAGTGGCACTAGCTGTAGGTAACGGCTACCTAGGTATGAGAAAGATAAAGGCAGGTCGATGAGCGAACTCATCCGGACCCAACAAAGTCTATAGGTGACAGTTATCATACAGTCCGGTCTCTTCGTCAAGGAGTATCACATACTGAGTCTGGGGAGTAGAATCTGTCAGACCCCTAATAACCTGATAAGTCGTGCTGACATAGGACTCATAACCAAAGAGATACAAATGGTAACACATACCAGTTTATCTCTACTGCCGTGGCCACGGACTTCTGGCTATAGTCGTGTCCTGCACTGTGCGATACGACTCCCAATATCGGGAGTGACGAATTCCCTCGACCGCTCACTGCCTCCATGTGCTTCGGGACTGTACCCAATTAAAACCTGTTTGCACGACTCAGCAGAGCCATGGTAGGGTAGTAATCAAAGTAAAGTGGGAACACACACGAGACACTGTGGCGATTTCAGGTCTAGGGACTACCATGTACTCATGTCACCAGAGAACTACTATCTGACATTCGTGTAATACCAACTAGGAGTTCTCGGCGAGTCTTTCCAGTGTAACTCATCCAATGAGCACCTGTATACGATCATCAGTGTCAAACACCAATGGCTATGGGATCAGCCATTTCCTCGTACAGGGTCATGAAACATATACATTAGTCTAAACTGGAGTATCGATGCCATGTCTCGATACTTCTACGACTAGGGACATTTGAGGATGTGCTTATAAACTACCATGCCCCACTAGTATGATCCTTATCATAATCCTGATAGTTAAGAAAAGATCCTATGAGCTTTATCTTATGTATTTGCAGTACGTGATAACTAGTATCTCACATTCATATGACAGATAAAGACAAACCAGATAGCCCACTATCATCTCGAGTAAGACTGTTCTTGGTATAGACCCTCCTCGAATTCAGTAATTGCATTCCTGCAATTACGATAATTGCCTTGAGTGCAAAATTATCCAACACTTGTTTGTTCTTCGACTTGCCGCACCTCTCAGTATCTATGAAGTCGTACAGGAAGTACTTGGCATCTTCATATTTCCGTACTTCATTCATGGAAAATAGGTTGAGCCCTGTTATGATGGTGTGCTCTTAGCCATCCTTGAAATACTTCATACACTGGTGTTGCGTGGAAGGAATGACATTGTACTCGTGCAGCCAAGGTCTACTGAGTAAAGATTTATAACATGTTGCCTTCAATGACGTGGAACTTGAAATGCGTGACGAGCTGCCCGAAGCGAAGCGTCAACACCACGGAGCCAAGTAATCGAGAAGACTGCGAGTTGAACCCTGAGATGGTAATCTTTTTTCGGGCAAGGTGTTGGTTAGTTGTGCTCACTCTACAATGGAAGTAGAGAGGCGGAATGCACAAAAATCATATTTTGAGCAAGCACAACCAAGTACACCCCAAGTGATCAAACCATAATCCTAAACTAGCAACTACTAGTAGTTTATCTTCTATGATAGAAGTTTATACCCAAATGATTTGTGTCCTTCGGGTCTTCTTGATCCTCTTCTTAAGCTTCTTTGAAGTCCTTCAAGCTTGCTCGGAAAACCTTCTCGGTCTTAGATGATCTACCCGACGGTATATGGCTCAAGCATACACCTTAAAAAGAAGCAACTAAATAAACTAGTTTGCTAATCTAGTTAGCTTAGGTGATGTAGAGATGTTTAGTAGAGTTTTTCTATCTCTAAAACTCTATGTTTCTTAACTCATGAGAGGGTTAGAGTTTTAGGAAGAAGACGAACTCAAGAGAGGAGAGAGAATGGCCAACGTAGAATCAAGGAAGAAAATGGCTAAGGAAAAAATATCAAGCATATCATTTTCCAATAAAAAATACAAACCATGCTTGAATAGTTTTCCCAATTGAATAAATAAAACCAATAGCCATGCTTCTCACTGTGCTTGAAGCCACCTCACCCCTCCACCTCATTTTCTATTTCTAATAAATAGAAAAATACATAACGAGGTGTCATCTTCTAGAAAGTATTTTGTATAAATACAAATTACTTTCTACCGTATATATATATATATATATATATATATATATATATATATATATTATATATACACACACACACACCTGTTTTCGTACCAAAATACAAATACCCTAGAGATAGAATAACACTACTAATATAATACTAGCATTAAATCAATATCTGATTTAACAAACCGGCTTAATCCTAAGCTCGCTAGTATTATAATCTGTCCGATTAAATTTTGCGCAACCAGTACACGTAATTAATCGGAACCCTGCACGTATAAACATACGACCTCAACATCGTTTTGCCTGAAGCAGGAAAACCCTCTGTGTGGGACTCTAAAGACTTGACAGTACGCCGTCAGTGGGTTTAATCACAACCGCACCAGTGGCACTAGCTGTACATAACAGCTATACAGGTACCTGTCGAAAAGAAAGCCGACGAGCAAGTTCATCTGAACCCCTACTGAGCCTATCCATGACAATCTCCATACAGTCTGGTCTTTTCGTCTAAGAGTATCGCATACCGGGTCTAAGGGGGGTGGTAAACGTCAGACCCCTGCTGACCCGATAAGTCGTGTCTATTGGGGTTCCTAACGCTCTAGCCACTAACTGCGGCCGTTGCGGAACAAAAAAATTTGGTGTTTAAAACATGGCGCCATAAACAACTATCTAGAATTGAAACCAAACATGAAACTAGCAAACTACAAAGAGGTTAACTATTGTGATAGAGTTGTTTTACCAAAAGATTCATGTCCTTCGGTCTTCTATTCTCTTCCTTTGCTCCTTGAGATCTCCTTGATCGAGCTTGACCGCCGGTCTTCCTCCGTCGAAGATGATCCACCCGAGGGATGTAGTTCATGGCTCTAGCTCCACACTAAAAATCTAGTGGAGCAACTAGAGACTTTAGGTTGCTAATCTAAAGTTTCTAGGATGTAGTGATTTGTTCTTAGCGTATATCTATCTCTCTTCCACCATTGATTCTCAATACATGAGATTGTAGGGAGAAAGATGAAGAAGAAGGGGGAGGAGCTCAAAAAAGGCTAGTGACTAGAGATATGAAAATGGTGAGAAATGATTTCACCTAAGTGAGAGAAAAACATGAACCATGATTTTGTATAAAACATTTTTTCAATATTAAAACACAACCATGCTTGAATAGTTTGCACACATGAATATTCAATTCATTTGTCAACACTATTGAAGCATGGTTCTCACCATACTCACCTCACTTCCTTTACATCTAATTTTCCATTTTAAAATAAATGGATAAAACTAAAATGAGGTGTCTTCTTTCTAGAATGTTTTCCGTATAAATACGGAATACACTCAACCGTATATACATACTCGTATTCGTATCAAAATACGAATACCCAAAGAGAATGAATTAACACAAAGAACATAATACTAGAATATACATATCGAAATATATATATGTAAATTATCAAATCAGTACTTGATTTAATAACCATCTCAATCCTAAGCCGGTTAGTATTATCAACCGTCCGATCGAAAGTCCGGATAACTAGTACAATCATTTGATCGGAACCCTGCACGTATCAAAATACGGCTACTACATCATTTCGCCCGAACCAAGGAAACCCACTTTGTGGGACTCTAAAGACTCGACAGTACGCCTGCAGTGAGTTACTGGATAAATCTATAACCACAAGCATGTCAACGGCACTAGCTGTACGTAACGGCTGCCCGGGTACCTGTCGAAAAGGAAGGCCAACGAGCAAACTGATCCGGATCTCTACTGAGCCTATCTGTGACAATCTTCGTACAGTACGGTCTCTTCGTCTGAGAGTATTGCATACCGGGTCTAGGGGATGGTAAACGACAGACCTTAATAACCCGATAATTCATGCCGATATGGCTCAAGACCAATCCGAGAAACTACTGATCCAATTATCAGTAAATCCCAACTGCCTTGGCCAAGGTCTTATAGTGCTGGCTAATTGAACACAGTGTGATATCGACTCCCTATACCAGGAGAGATGAATCCCTAACAATTGCTCACTGCCTCCATGTGGCTCGGGACTGTACCCAACTAAAACCTGTTTGCACGACTCAGTAGAGCCATGGTAGGGTAGTAATCTAATTACAGTAGGAACTCACACGAGACAAATGAAGATCTCAGGTCTGAAGACTAACCCGTACTCATATCACCTGAGAACTGCTATCTGACGATAGGTATAGTACCATCTAGAAGTTCTTGGCGAGTCCTTCCAGTGTACTCACCCCCAGTGAGCACCTGTATACGATCTTAGGTGTGAAAGACTAATGGCTGTGGGACCAACCATCGTCCTTCGTCGGAGTCTAGAAACGTATACACCAGTCTACTCCGGAATATCGATACCCGGTCTCAATACTCTTATGACTAGAGACATTTTAAGGATGTGCTTATCGACTACCCAGCTCCCACAAGTATGATTGCCATCACAACGCTGGTATTCAAGAAATGATCCTACATGCTTTATCAACATGTATAAATGATACGTAATAACAAGTAAAACATATGCACATGTTAACATAAAGACAAACCAAATAGTATACAATCATATCGAGCAAGAATTTCCTGTACATACATATGTCTAAGCATCCACATATATACATATACAATAATGGCCTCTAGGGCATACATTGTAAGTCCATGCCACCCTTCTCCGGTACTTACGGGGTTGCGGAAGTGGTGAAAAACGATTTTCAAGAGGGTGGTAACATGGACTACAAATACGGATCTTTGTTAAACAACTAACTAACAACCTAACTAGAGTTTTACCTACTCGGTTAGGTGGCTATACCTTTCTTGAACTCCTTCGTCTTCAACTCTTCCCGGTGTACGGATCGGTCTCACCTCGTCGTCTCCTTGCGCCGAAGATGGATCCACCTGAAAGCTTCTACCTTTGGCTTCTTCTTCGAACTTGAAGAAACTAGAACACTTGGTTTGCTAAACCTTGTGAACTAGGATGAGTAGAGAAGTTATTTGGGTTTTCTTTTATCTCTAAGGCAATGTTTCTCAACTCATGAGAGGGTGTTGCCATGAGTTAGAGAGAGAGCAAGAGGAAGAGCAAGAGGGAGAGCTCAAGCAAGAGAGAGAAATGAAATAAGAGAATGAGAGAGTCTTTTGCCATCCAAGCTCTCATAATCCAAAACCATGATTACTCATAATAGTAATTGAGTATTATGTGTTGGTTCAAGTCAAAATGGCCATATCATTTCATGCACTCATTTTGCAAAAACAAACAAGCAAGCAAAAGTCTTTGCCATGAAATGATAGCCATTGCAATGATGATGGTCAACTAGTCCAACCTAGTCAACCGGTCAACAAAGTCAACAAGTCAACAAAGTCAACCACTCATCTCAACCATGACACAATAATACTTAATTAATACTATCATTAATCATATTTCTTATTCTCATTAGGGTTTAATCAAAAGGCAATAGTCAACAGTCAACAACCCCAATGAGAATCCTCTGCCTTTGTCTCTCTGTCAACTGTGCATACACACCCGCATCCGCGTTCCGAGGAACACGAATACAAACGAGATAAAACCAATCCCAAAGCGTACACTAGGATTTGGCTTAAACCAAAGCCCGCTAGTGTTAACTGTCCGGACACTGTACGTGCACAAGTGCACGGATGTGACCGAACCCTGTCGCAAAACCATGCGACCTCTACTCTTTTGCCTAAAGGCGAATAGCTTTCTGTGTGGGACTCTAAAGACTCGACACTACGCTGGCAGTGGGTTTAACCACAGACCGCAAGCGGCACTAGCTGTGCATAACGGTCCCCAGGTAGATGCCGACAAGAAGACAAACGAGGTGAAACCCATCTGAACTCCTACTGAGTCTGAATGTGACAATCTCTATACAGTCCGGTCTGTTCGTCTGATACATTGCATGGCGGGCCCAGGGTGCGGTAAACGTTAGTCCCCTAATAGCGGTACAAGTCATGTCGGAGTGAAGCCCAGAACACCCTGAGATAACACTGGAAACCCACCAGTATATCTCGCTTGCCCTGGCCAGGGACTACTCGTGTAATGGCTCTCCTAAACACAGCGCGATGTCAACCCCCAATACCGGGAGAGACGAATCCTGTCTAACCATCACTGCCTCCAAATGCTTCGGGACTGCACCCAAAAACTACCTGTTTGCACGACTCCTTTGAGCCGTGGTAGGGTAGTAATCAAAGTACAGTGGGAACACACTCGAGGCGAAGTGACAGTGTCAAGTCAGCGGACTAAGCTGTACTCATGTCACCTGGGAACTGATAACTGACGATAGGTATAGTACCAACCAACAGTTCCCGACGAGTCCTGTCCACTGTACTCGTAACCTAACGAGCACCAGCATACTATCTCAAGTACGACGTACTGACGGCTGTGGTACAGACCGTCTCCCACACTGGGATAAGAAGCGCATACGCTAGTCTACTCCGGAGTATCTATGCCCTGTCTCGATAGTCCTGCGACTAGGGACCTGCATAAGGATGTGCTTATAGATTACCCAGCCCCTACGAGTGTGACTGCCATCACAACGCCGGTAATCAAGCAAAGATCCTAAGGGCTCCACTAATGTGTATAGGTGATATGCAAACATAAACACATGTACACATTAAAGCAGAAACAAACCAAGTAGCATACTACTATATTGAGCAAGATTGTCAATACAAGGTGAATATCCCAAGCTTCCATTAAGTAATATACATACTAGTATGATACAGTAATGGCCTCTTGGGCATATACACTAACAATCTCCCACTTGCACTAAGGCCATGTACTGGCGTATCGAAGACCTATCATCTCGATCAGCCGCTCGAACTGAGTCTGGGGTAAGGCCTTTGTGAGTGGATCAGCAGTGTTATCTTCCGTAGAAACTCTCCGAACCTCGATCTCCTGGCGACCCACGATCTCCCTGATCAGGTGATACCGCCTCAAGATGTGTCTGGATTTCTGATGGGACCTGAGTTCCTTCGCTAAAGCTATAGCCCCGTTGTTGTCGCAATACAGCGGTATTGGATCAACAATGGACGGAACCACCTGAAGTTCAGTTAAGAACTTCCTTATCCAGACAGCTTCTTTTGCAGCATCTACAGCAGCGATATATTCCGCTTCCATCGTCGAGTCAGCAACGGTTTCCTGTTTGGAACTCTTCCAACACACCGCCCCTCCATTGAGGGTAAAGACATAACCCGACATGGACTTGGAATCATCCTTGTCACTCTGGAAGCTGGAGTCAGCAAAGGCCTCGATCTGGAGGTCTTTTTCGCCATACACCAAGAACATCTCCTTAGTCCTTCTCAGGTACTTGAGAATGTTCTTTACTGCTATCCAGTGTTTCTCCCCAGGGTTTGACTAGTACCGGCTTACCACACTCAGTGCATAAGCTACATCTGGTCTGGTACATAACATCGCATACATTATAGAGCCTACCGCTGAAGCGTAGGGTATAATAGACATGCGATCCCTTTCCAAATCAGTCTTGGGAGACATCTCTTTGGAAAGGGTGATCCCGTGACAAGCCGGTAGATTACCGCGCTTGGAATCTTCCATACTGAATCTTTTCAGTATGATGTCGATGTACCTGGACTGTAAGAGTCCCAGTATCCTCTTGGATCTGTCATGATAGATACGGATCCCAGAATGTATGAGGCATCACCCAGGTCTTTCATGGAGAACCTGTGTGACAAGAACCCTTTGACAGATTGTAGTATAGGAATGTCATTTCCTATTAAGAGAATGTCATCCACGTATAAAACGAGGAATACTACAGTTCTCGCTACAAATCTACTATAGATGCATGGTTCATCTGGATTTTTGATAAAGCCAAATTCTTTGTCCGTTTCATCAAAACAGATGTTCCAACTCCGCGATGCCTGCTTTAGTCCGTAGATGGACTTAAGCAACTTGCACACCTTTCCGCTGCTCCCACTCTGAATGAAACCCTCTGGCTGGTCCATATAAACACACTCTTCTAAATTTTCATTTAGAAAAGCGGTCTTTACGTCCATCTGCCAAATCTCATAATCGTGGAAGGTAGCAATGGCAAGAAGGATCCGAATGGATTTCAGCATAGCTACTATAGAAAAGGTCTCGTCATAGTCCAAACCAGGTCTTTGACGAAAACCCTTTGCAACCAGTCTAGCTTTATAGGTCTCAACCTGTCCATCTACACCAATCTTCCTTTTGAAGATCCACTTGCATCCTACGGGTTTTACCCCATCTGGAGCAACGTCCAACGTCCATACTTTGTTTGTGTACATGGACTCCATTTCGGTCCGCATTGCATCCAGCCATTTTACCGAGTCAACGCTCTGAATGGCCTGCTGGAAGCTAGTCGGCTCATCATAATCAATGATGCAATCTTCTCTATCCCCGTCTATGAGAAAACCGTAGTATCTCTCGGGCGGATGAGACTGCCTACTACTCCTGTGGAGTGGCGTAGGAATGTCATGATCTTTCGAACCCTCTGGTTCTACTAAGCTTTCAGTAATAGCTCGTGGTTCTGGAATTTCTTCCAGTTCTATTACGCTCCCACTTATCTGATTTTCCAAAAATTCTGTTTCCAAGAAGTGGGCATGACGAGAAACATAAATCTTTTGTTCCTCTTCGCAATAGAAAAAATATCCCTTGGAGTTCTTTGGATATCCCACAAACTTGCACTGTACTGAGCGTGCCTCGAGCTTGTCCGCATGCTGCTTTTTGACAAAAGCTGGACATCCCCATGTCTTAATGTGATTAAGATAGGGTCTCTTCCCACACCACATCTGATATGGTGTAGTAGGCACAGTCTTAGTTGGAACTCGGTTCAAAAGGTATGCAGCTGATTCTAGTGCATATCCCCAGAATGATCGCGGTAACTCAGCGTTACTCATCATGGACCATACTATATCCAATAGGGTTCGGTCCCGTCTCTCCGATACACCGTTATGTTGCGGAATGTATGGAGGAGTAAGCTGAGAGAGAATTCCATTCTCTTTTAAGTATTCCAGGAACTCGGCACTCAAGTATTCACCACCTCGATCCGATCTTAGTGTCTTGATACTTTTGCCGGTTTGTTTTTCTACTTCATTCTTATATTCCTGGAATTTTCCAAAGGCTTCGGATTTATGTTTCATTAAGAAGACATAACCGTACCTTGAAAAGTCATCCGTAAAAGTAATGAAGTAAGAATAACCGCTTCTTGCATGTGTAGACATTGGACCGCACACGTCGCTGTGTACGAGTCCCAAGAGCTCGCTCGCTCTTACTCCGTGTCCAGTGAACGGAGTCTTTGTCATCTTTCCTTTGAGACAGGATTGACAAGTGGCATACGATTGATATTCGAACGGATTCAAATATCCTTCTGTATGTAACTTCGTCAACCTTCTCTCATTGATGTGACCCAGTCTACAATGCCATAAGAAAGTCTGATTTATTTCCGGAGACTTTCTTTTGTCTATATTCTGGACATTGAAAATCTGTGGTTGGTTTAATACGTATATACCATTGCTTAATGTACCTGACCCAATCAGAACTTGATTAAGGTGAATGTTTACAACATTACTTACAAATGCAAATTCATAACCTTCTTTAGACAATAAAGATACAGAAATGATATTACAAGTTGCATTGGGTACAAAATAGCAATTACGCAAAACCAAAATGTGTCCATCTGACAACCCCAAGTGATAGTCCCCCACGGCCTTAGCATCCATGCTAGCTCCGTTTGCAACTTTGAGGGTCATGTCACCTGCCTTCAAAACCCTACGGTTTCTCAACGCCTGTAAAGAATTACAGATATGAGATCCTGATCCGGTATCCAATACCCAGGAAGTAGAGTTTATTGATAGACAGTTTTCAATAACATACACACCTGAAGCTGAAACCGTAATTTGCTTCAGATCCTGTGTTCTGGCTTTCCAAGCCCTGCAATCTTTCTTCCAGTGACCACTCTTATGACAGAAAAAGCACTCTTCCTTCCCTATAAGCTTCCCCGCTATCTTTGTTGCTTTTTCCTTTCCCTCCGTATCCACTTTACTAACACCGCCCCTTGGTTTGGCGGGGGCTTTCTTCTTCTTTCCCTTGGCTTTCGCCTTGGACCTAGAAGAGGAAGATCCTCCTACAAACAAAGTGGATGTTTCCCTACCTTTCTGTAGGGTGCCCTCTGCACTCCTCAGCATGTTGAGGAGTTCTGAAAGTTCAACTTCTTTTTCTTGTAAGTTGAAGTTTAGGATAAACTGGGCGTAAGTGGAAGGAAGGAACTGGAGAATCAAGTCCGTATAGAGCTCGTTCTCTAATGTGGTCCCAAGGTCCGCGAGCTCCTCAATGAAGCCAATCATCTTAAGCACGTGTTCCGCTACCGATGATCCGATGGCCAACCTTGCCGAAAATAGCTTCTTCGACACTTCGTATCTTGCGATACGAGATTGCTCTCCATACAGTTCTTTTGTATGGAGAAATATGGATTCGAGGTCCATATTCTCGTGCCTCCTCTGATGTTCGTTGTCTATAAAGGCAAGCATGAGGCACTTGGCCTTCGCGCAATCGATCTCCCAGGTCTTACGGATTTCTTTATCCGCGACGCTGGAGGTGGGACCTGGGACAGGGGGAGCTTTGGTGGTAAGAAGATACCCCAACTTGTCATAAGTGATTGCCATTTTGACATTCCTGAGCCAATCTGTGTAGTTTGGCCCTGTCAGTATGTTTTCATCTAGTAATAACTTAAGTCCGGTCATGATGATTGGTCGCTGCAATTAGGGGAGAGAGAAGAAACACTTTAGCATGATGCTCTTGCAAGTTTAGAGTGGTTTTTAATTTGTCTAAACAGGATGGCTCCCACTGTCTCTTGAATCCCTCCTCAAACCAAAAAGGAAGAATTAGTCAGGATCAATCTTACCGTACAATACTTGCTTAACCGTTCGGCAAGGCCGGTGTCGGTACTTCGAGGGGGGTTTTCCAACGCTTTCGCGAAGTTCCTTAATTAAATAACCTCTTTTCCCTGGGGGCGTAGCCCCGCTAACACCTTTCTAGACACCTACTTGGTTTATAGCATTGATCGTTAAGTGAGAAATTTCCCGAGGAGTAGCATATACTCACAGTAGGATCGGGATCTAAATATCATTGTGTGACAAAACTGAAGGAATCCTACCAGAATCATCACACTCCAAATGGTATGCAGCGCTAGCAAGTTTCAGTTCTTTTGAAACTCCCGATGTGGATTTTTGCCCCATACTCTTATGACCTTGACTTTGGCCAACAAATCATAAGTCACATGTCAAGTTCTACCCGTCATTCTCCAGGTTAATTTGAGGCCACCCGCACATACCCTTGACTTTGGCCAACAAGGTAGAACGACTGCCCCAAACCAACACATCTATCTATGCTGCACATGAATACCCAATAGCTACCAATCACTATGCCTTGGCTTTGGCCAACAAACATAGCTTGAATACTATTGACCATCCATGTGAAACGACGGCGGGCTACGAATGGTTTTGGCGAAACCGTGAACGTAGTGAACTTGATATAATCGATGGAACGAGATGGCTTTTAAAAGGAGTGTCTTAAGCTCCGCGTTTAAAAGTTATTTTGAAAAGAAACCGAGTGGTTTTGAAAGTGTTCCAACGTCTTTTACTTGGTTTATTTTTCTTGCATTAATTTCAATGCATCCCATCATTTAATCCTACAATTGCAGAAAACAACCAAAATATGACGTACGCTTATGCCATCCGCATTCGCCACGGGTCCCCGTCATTACCCATTAGGTTACTTAACTAACGACAGAGCGGGGGCTGGACTAGCGCGGATGCAAAACATAAGCAACGTCTAAATAAATCATATATAGATATATTGCAATGATAGCCATTTCAGATCACAGATGAACACATTGGATATACTAGAAATCCGGAACTCGTACGAGCCTGTAACGAAAAGCGGATTACACGGTCGCGATGAATAGCCAATACCCCACCCTAGACCCTTACGGGTGCGGCAAACTACCCGCCAAATATTCGAAGCGGAGCTACCTCCCTCAACGACGTGAGTAGGCCACTCGGTACTTCGAGATACCCGGTAGTTTGTGCACCCCACCTTGGGTCTATCCTAGGAGCAAAAACAGTAAAAAGAAATTATACAATGACGGCTACAACCCTGACCCGGTTGTGCGGCCAAAAATAATATTACATCAATTTACATATTACATGAATTGAAAGATAAAAGAAAACTCTCATCTCACAACCCCCCGGCTATTCATCCGCGACAATCCAATGAATTCATATACACATACCATCAACATTACAGATCACAGATATGTATAACCCCCACTAATCGACGTATAGCGATTAGCGGACGTTCAATACATATAACACATCACAGATATAAACCCGTCAGCTTAAGTCTTTATAAGTTCGATCAAAATACGAATTTTCAAGCCCCAAAAACTAATTTTTCTTTCTGGAAAATCTGGGCAGAAAAAACATATTTTAAAAATCCCAAAACACCCCCAGAAACACACTGCAAGAAAATTGAGCCACGACCGACTCAACTCGGCCGCGGATCCGCGGCGGGAGCGTGCTCCCGCCGCGGTTCCGCGGCGCTTTGAACGGTTCTGTGGACCAAATTTCTTGAGTGTGTTTTAAAAAGCCTGAGTCGATTTTTGGAGTATGATTTATCATTTTTTGAACAAAATACAGAATCGACAGAAACTTGATTTTCCGGGTGTTTTTCATGAATTTTTCTCCGATCGAACTTCTACTTACTTTGCTAACATGTTAGATAGTGTTTAACTAGGCTCTGATACCACTGTAAGTCCATGCTACCCTTCCCCGGTACTTACGGGGTTGCGGAAGTGGTGAAAAACGATTTTCAAGAGGGTGGTAACATGGACTACAAATATGGATCTTTGTTAAACAACTAACTAACAACCTAACTAGAGTTTTACCTACTCGGTTAGGGGGCTATACCTTTCTTGAACTCCTTCGTCTTCAACTCTTTCCGGTGTACGGATCGGCCTCACCTCGTCGTCTCCTTGCGCCGAAGATGGATTCACCTGAAAGCTTCTACCTTTGGCTTTTTCTTCGAACTTGAAGATACTAGAACACTTGGTTTGCTAAACCTTGTGAAGTAGGATGAGTAGAGAAGTGATTTGGGTTTTCTTTTATCTCTAAGGCAATGTGTCTCAACTCATGAGAGGGTGTTGCCTTGAGTTAGAGAGAGAGCAAGAGGAAGAGCAAGATGGAGAGCTCAAGCAAGAGAGAGAAATGAAATAAGAGAATGAGAGAGTCTTTTGCCATCCAAGCTCTCATAATCCAAAACCATGATTACTTATAATAGTAATTGAGTATTATGTGTTGGTTCAAGTCAAAATGGCCATATCATTTCATGCACTCATTTTGCAAAAACAAACAAGCATGCGAAAGTCTTTGCCATGAAATGATAGCCATTGCAATGATGATGGTCAACTAGTCTAACCTAGTCAATCGGTCAACAAAGTCAACAAGTCAACAAAGTCAACCCCCCATCTCAACCATGACACAATAATACTTAATTAATATTATCATTAATCATATTTCTTATTCTCATTAGGGTTTAGTCAAAAATCAATAGTCAACAGGCAACAACCCTAATGAGAATCCTCTGCCTCTGTCTCTCTTCAACTGTGCATACACACCCGCATCCGCGTTCCGAGGAACACGAATACAAACTAGATAAAACCAATCCCAAAGCGTACACTAGGATCTGGCTTAAACCAAAGCCCTCTAGTGTTAACTGTCCGGACACTGTACGTGCACAAGTGCACGGATGTGACCGAACCCTGTCGCAAAACCATGCGACCTCTACTCTTTTGCCTAAAGGCGAATAGTTTTCTGTGTGGGACTCTAAAGACTCGACACTACGCTGGCAGTGGGTTTACACAGTCCGCAAGCGGCACTAGCTGTGCGTAACGGTCCCCAGGTAGATGCCGACAAGAAGACTGACAAGGTGAAACCCATCTGAACTCCTACTGAGTCTGAATGTGACAATCTCTATACAGTCCGGTCTGTTCGTCTGATACATCGCATGGCGGGCCTAGGGGGCGGTAAACGTCAGTCCCCTAATAGCGGTACAAGTCGTGTCGGAGTGAAGCCTAGAACACCCTGAGATAACACTGGAAACCTACCAGTATATCTCGCTTGCCCTGGCCAGGGACTACTCGTGTAATGGCTCTCCTAAACATAGCACGATGTCAACCTCCAATACCGGGAGAGACGAATCCTGTCTAACCGTCACTGCCTCCAAGTGCTTCGGGACTGCACCCAAAAACTACCTGTTTGCATGACTCCTTTGAGCCGTGGTAGGGTAGTAATCAAAGTACAGTGGGAACACACTCGAGGCGAAGTGACAGTGTTAAGTCAGCGAACTAAGCTGTACTCATGTCACCTGGGAACTGATAACTGACGATAGGTATAGTACCAATCAACAGTTCTCGACGAGTCCTGTCCAGTGTACTCATAACCTAACGAGCACCAGCATACTATCTCAAGTACGACGTACTGACGGTTGTGGGACAGACCGTCTCCCACACTGGGATGAGAAGCGCATATGCTAGTCTACTCCGGAGTATCGATGCCCTATCTCGATAGTCCTGCGACTAGGGACCTGCATAAGGATGTGCTTATAGATTACCCAGCCCCCACGAGTGTGACTGCCATCACAACGCTGGTAATCAAGCAAAGATCCTAAGGGCTCCACTAATGTGTATAGGTGATATGCAAAAATAAACACATGTACACATTAAAGCAGAAACAAACCAAGTAGCATACTACTATATTGAGCAAGATTGTCAATACAAGGTGAATATCCCAAGCTTCCATTAAGTAATATACATACTAGTATGATACAGTAATGGCCTCTAGGGCATATACACTAACATACATATCCAACAGTGTTGATGTGGCTTAGGACCGATCCGATAAAATACTGATCTAACCATCAGTAAATTTCAATTGCCTTGGCCAATGTCTTATGGTTCTGGCCAACCGGACACAGTGCGATATCGAATCCTAATACTGGGAGAGACGAATCCCTGAAAATCGCTTACTGCCTCCATATGGCTAAGGACAGTATCCAACTAAAACCTGTTTGCATGACTCAGTAAAGCCATGGTAGGGTAGTGATCTAAGTATAGTGGGAACTCACATGAGACAAATGACGATATCAGGTCTAAAGACTAACATGTACTTATGTCACCTGAGAACTTTTATCTGACGATAGGTATAATACCATCTAAAGGTTCTCGGTGAGTCCGTACAGTGTACTCACCCCCAGTGAGCACCTATATACAATCTTAGGTGATCACGCCAATGGCTGTGGGACCAACTACCACCCCTCGTCGGGGTCTAGAAACGTATACACAAGTCTACTCTGGAATATCGATGCCTGGTCTCGATACTCCTGCGACTTAGGACATTTAAGGATGTGCTTATAGACTACCCAGCCCCCAAAAGTATAATCGCTATTATAATGCTAGTAGTCAAGAAAAATCCTACAGGCTTTATAAACATGTATCATCCATATGTGATATCGAGTAAAACATATGGACATGTTAAGATAAAGACAAACCAAAATAGTATACTACTGTAACAAATCTTTATCAACATGTATAAAGAATATAAAGCAACAAGAAAAATAGATACACATGTTCAGATAAAGACAACTCAAAAGTATACTATACAACTGAGCAAGATTTTCCTGTACATTCATATCTTTAGCATCCTATACAATATAGGCCTCTATGGCGTACATATCCAATATAAGGTATCGAGCTTCCATAGACAGTTCCTTGAGCACCTTCATATTCAACATGTTATCTGAGGAGCCGTTGTCAATGGGGATCTTATTTATCCTCTTATCTTCATAGTATCCAGCTACATAGAGGGGTCTGTTATGCTTGAATGTTCCCAAAAGCATATCTTCTTCGCTGAAGGTAATATCGGCTGTGTATACTTCCGCCAGCTCATCTGTTATATTTTTCTCTATGAAGAACTCCTGGAACTGATCAGGCTCCTTCAGTGCTTTGATTAGAATTTCCTGAAGTTCTTTCGACAGGAGTAGAGTACTGTAAATACTCAAATGGGAAAGTAGCTTCTTCAGATGGGCAAACACATTGTAGTCTATCTTATTCCTCTTGGGCGGGTCATTGGTGGCGAGATATTTAGCCACCTCTTCATATAGAATAATCTCTTTGGGCATCTTCCCTTTACCTTTATCTTGGTTCTTTGGATCCTTATTTGTAGGTCCAAGATTTTTCTAAGGAAGGGTGCGGTTCTGTAGACGGATATTGCCATAGTATTTGCCTTTTCTTCTTCTCCTGATGAGGAGCTTACATAAGGGAGGTTGATGGGGATTTCATCTTTCGATTTGCTTCTAAAAGTTGGCACTGTTGAACTCTTTTCTTCTGAAGACTGAGCCTTGGTCATACAACAGTTCTCGGCCACTGACCTTGCCTGGATGTTTGCTTCGGAACTATCATGCTGGAGCGGGCGAGCCTTGGCCTTCCACTTCTCCCTTTTTAAATACCTTTTGTGGGAGATATATTTTTGCCACCATTTCTCGAACGTTCTACATTCGTCGACAGGGTAACATACTCTCCGGTCGCAGAGAGAGTATTTTGAGTGCTCTTCTCCACCTTCGAAGTCTACAACCCCTAAGGTATATATCTTCATGGGTGGTAGCTTCATCCCTTTTAATAAGGCCTTAGCGAAGTGCTTCTCGGCCTTGACCCTTTTTTTCTTCTTTGGCAATATATTTTGCTTTGGTTGGGGAGCTACATAACTCACCTCCTTCGTGGTTTGCCTATTTAGACGCTGTTGTCTAGCCTTTTCATATATGGTCATTTCACGCCTTTGGTTTTCTTTACTTGTTTGAAGAACCCAGTTTAAGAACTTTTCAATTAAGTCATCATAAAGTAAGCTTGGAGCCTCTGGCATTGATTCTGCCATTGTTCTTCTAAATCGCTTTCGAATGCAGCCGGAGCGTCTGCATCATATATGGAAGAACGAGAGACCATGTGACAGCTTTCCACATGTTCTTCCATCTCCTTTTCTGAGTCCCCTTCCTCCTCACTTGTACCTTCAAGTATGTGTTGAAGAAACTCTTCAAGAGTGACCGATGAGCGCGCCTTCTGGTTATATTCTTCCAGTGCATCTATATATTTATGTATCTCCGTACGACTGTCTATATATTCACCAGGCTTCATGGGTGCCTTTGCTTTCTTTTTCTTCTTCTTAGAAGACTTAAATTGGGGGATTTTCCTTTTGGTATCAATCTTTGGTGCGGGACATGGGTTCAGCATCACTTCTATGATCTCCGGTTCAAATGGGCTTTTCCACCTGATTGCAGAACATGCTCGTAAGTCCTTTAGCATCATCTTTGTTTTGGGAGAAAGCATCGCCTCCCACAGGGTTTCTTCTATGAATGAACATGATATCCTTTGCGTATCATCCCCTTTAGGGGCATGATTCTAGGAAGGATTCACCTTCCATTTATCTAATAACATGAATTTACCCTGTTTATACTAGTCCTCGACCCAGTTCTTGAAGATATAGCAGTCTTCGATCGGATAGCTTGCCACCCAATGGCAGGGGAAGTAATTTGGATTCTTGACCTCATTAGCTTGGGCTGCTTGCCGTGGCTTGGACAACGTCATCATGTCATTCTTCATGGCGAGCTCGAACAGCTTCTTTATTTTATCGCGAGGGAACGAGTATTTGTGCCCCATCCTTTCCTTAAGAGTCGGCCCCGTATGATTATTGTTTTGGCGACCAAATGATTTAGGGTCGCTCTGCTGTTGTTGTGCATTAGTGAAAAACGCCGCCTTGCCTTTCCCTTTATAGTTTCGAGAGTCTCCACCCGAAGAGGAAGGACCTTGACCCATCGAATCCAGCTGAGCTAACTTATCAATAAGCTCCTGAAAGGTAGTAGGCTTGAAGAAGGTCATGAACGGGTATACTTATGAGTGTCGATCGATGGTTTCCATGAACAATCCGATGATTGGAGCTTCGCCGATGCGCTGCTCGTACTTAGACCACAGGTTTCACCATCGAATAGCATATTGAACCGATGTCTCATTCAGCTTGATTCTTCCATTGACCAATGCCATCTGTTGGGTTCACTTAGCACACCCACTAGGTTTTAGCAAGCATCGAGTATGCAATTTTAAAAAATCTAGAGTGCTAACACCATCCAAGAATCGAACTAGAGAATTAGGGTTTTATATGCATGTAAACAATCTATACACTAAGTGAACAAGGAATACAACCTTTGTAGACCGGTCCTTCACTTCTAAAGCTCCGTGCAGTAGTCCTTTAGCTCCAAGTAGTGGTCCCCCGAACTTTTCTTAGGCTCCACTAGGCGAAAGGAACGAGCTTACTTAAGGATCTTCGAGGCCGAAGATAATCTACGTCGAAGAATCTCTAACTCAAGATACCTCTTCACTAATTGAGGAATTAGTGAAGTAAACAAGCTATACTAAATGGCTAGTTTGGTATAAATTGATGAAGTAGGTGTTTTTCTCACTTTAGAATTATTTTTCTCTCTTTTTATCTTCACCTCACTTAAAAGCTAGAGAGCAAAGAAGGAGATGAAGAAGATGATCTAGTGTGAACCCTTTCAACCACGGGTGAGAAAATATCACAAAATGATATTTGTAGAGACTTAACCATGGCTAAAGATAATAGTTAGGTTAATAAATATCTAGAGTAAAACAAAATTAGTGGACTAAGTCAAGGTTTCTACATGCTTCCAAAAGCATCCTAAACCATGCCAATTTCCACCTAATTTTGATTTATCCCTTAATAATTAAATCCCCAAATTATCTTTAGTTTGGTATGAGTCTCATACACCCATGTCCAATGTATCATCACTCATGACATAAAATTAAATACATTAATATATATCACATATATATTTAAATGTATTAGTAGAAAAAAATTCTTAAGTGAGCTAATATTAGTTAATATTTATTAATATATCAAATATATAATTATGTATTAAACTATTAAATCAACACTTGATTTAATAATCCGTCTATATTACATATAACCGACTAATATCATTTATATCAATTTATCGAATCAACACTTGATTCAATAACCTGGTTATATCTCATATAACCAACCGATATCATATATTGCGAGATTAGAATACGGTATCACATACACGTATTAATCTTGGTCCCGCACATATCACATATGTGCTCTACTTCGTTTCGCTTGAGCCAGGAAACCTTTGTGTAGGACTCTAAAGACTCGTCAATACGCCAGTCGTAGATAATGATCATATCAGTTACCCACAAGCCGTCAGCGGTACTAGCTGGACGTAACGGCTACCTAGGTATTGAGCGATCAGAAGATCAACAAGAAAGCTTGTCCAAACTCCCATGAATCTAGTAAGTAACACCACCGTACAGTCCAGTCTCTTCGTCTGATATGTCGCATATTGAGTCTGGGGGTGGTAAACGTCAGACCCCAATAATCTGATAAGTCATGCCGATGTGAGGCTCATAACGGGTCGAGAAACTACTGATAACACTTACCAGTAAATCTCAGCATCATCCTTGGCTAGGGACTTCCTGTTATAGCCAATTGAGCATAGCGCAACATCAACCCCCAATACCGGAAGAGACGAAACCCCTCCTATCGCTCATTGCCTCCATGTGACTCGGGACTATACCCAAAATCCACCTGTTTGCACGCTCTCTTGAGTGTGGTAGGGAGGAAATCAAAGCACATCAGGAATCACACAAGACTCTATGACGATCTCGGGTCTACAAACTAATCTGTACCAGTGTCACCAGAGAACTACTATCTGATGATAGGTATAATACCATCTAAGAGTTCTCGGCGAGTCCTGTTCGGTGTACCCATTCTCCAATGAGCACCGGGGTACAATCATTGATGTCAAAGACCAATGGCTATGGTATCTGTTAGTGTATATGCCCTAGGGGCCATTATTGTATCATACTAGCTTGTATATTACTTAATGAAAGTATGGGATATTCACAGTTATATTAACAGTCTTGTTCAACATAGTAGTATGCTACTTGGTTTATATCTATCTTAATATGTGTATATGTTTCTTTTAGCATATCGCGAATACATATTGATAGAGCCCATAAGATCTTGCTTGACTACCAGCGTTGTGATGACAGTCACACTAGTGGGGGCTGGGTAGTCTACAAGCACATCCTTTTCAGGTCCCTAGTCGTAGGATTATCGAGACAGGGCATCGATACTCCGGAGTAGACTAGTGTGTCCGCTTCTCATCCCAGTTGGGGAAATGGTATGTTCCACAGCCATTAGTACGTTGTACTGGAGATAGTATGCAGGTGCTCGTTGGGTTACGGGTACACCGGACAGGACTCGCAGGGAACTGTTGGTTGGTATTATACCCGTCGTCGGTTAACAGTTCCCAGGTGACATGGGTACAACATAGTCTGTTGACTTGACACTGCTGCTTCGTCTCGAGTGTGTTCCCATTGTTCTTAGATTGCTACCCTACCATGGTTCAAAGGAGTCGTACAAACAGATAGCAGTTGGGTGCAGTCTCGAAGCACTTGGAGGCAGTGGCAGTTAGAAAGGATTCATCTCTCCCTGTATTGGGAGTTGATATCGTACTATGTTTGGAGAGCCCTTACGCAAAGTCCCTGGCCAGGGAAAGCGGGATTTACTGGTAGGATTTCCAGTAACTACTCAAGGTGTAATGGGCTTCACCCCGACATGACTTATACCGCTTTTAGAGGACTGACGCTTGCCGCCTCTCTAGGCCCGATATGCGATAGTTTTAGACGAACAGGCCGGAATGTACGGAGATTGTCACATTAGGCTCACTAGGAGTTCGGATAGGTCTCGTCATCGGCCTTCTTATCGACATCTACCTGGGGACCGTTACGTACAGCTAGTACCGCTTGCGGCCTGTGGTTAAACCCACTGCCAGCGTAGTGTCGAGTCTTTAGAGTCCCACACAGAGAGTTTCCCTGCTTCACGCAAAATGTGTTAGTTATATGTATGCCCTAGAGGCCATTACTGTACATACGATGTATATTGTAATGGATGCTTGGACATATATAGGGAGGACTTTCTTGCTCGACATGATAGTATGCTATCTGGTTGTTCTTTAGCTTAACATGTACTCTGATTGTCTCTATATTACATGTTGATAAAGCCCTTAGGATATGTACTCGACTACTGGGACTATGATGAGATCATACTAGTGGGGCCATGGTAGTCGGCGAGTACATCCTATAACTGTTCCTAGTCGAGGGTGTATCGAGACAGGGCATCGATATACCAGAGTAGACTAGCGTATACGCATCTTGACCCATATGATGGGCGATGGATGATCCCATATCCATCGGTGTTTGACATCAAGGATGGTGTACGGGTGCTCAGTGGAGACTGGGTACACTGGACGGACTCGCCGAGAACTCCCAGATGGTATTATACCTTACGTCAGATGGCAGTTCTCTGGTGACACTGGTACAGCTTAGTCTGTTGACCCGAGATCATCATAGAGTCTTGTGTGATTCCCACTGTGCTTTGATTTCCATCATACCACGTCCAAGATGGCGTGCAAAAAGGTGGCTTTTGGGTACAGTCCCGAATCACATGGAGGCAATGAGCGATAGGAGGGGATTCGTCTCTCCCGGTATAGGGAGTTGATGTTGTGCTGTGTTCGATTGGCTATAACCGGAAATCCCTGGCCAGGGTTGCTGAGATTTACTGGTAAGTGTTATCAGTAGTTTCTCGAACTGTTATAGACCTCATATCTATACGACTTATCGAGCTACTGGGGTCTGACGTTTACCACCCCTAGGCGAGATATGCGACATATCAGACGACGAGACCGGACTGTACGGGAGTGTTACTGATTGGATTCACAGGAGAATATACAGGCTTGCTTGTTGATCTTCTGAGCGCTCAATACCTAGGTGGCTGTTACGTTTAGCTGACCGCTTGCAGCTTGTGGGTGTTTGATATGATCATCACCTACTGCCGGCGTATTGACGATTCTTTAGAGTCCTACACAGAGGTTTCTTGACTCAGGCAAAACGGAGTAGGAGCACATATGTGATATGTGCGGGACCGAGGATAATGCGGTATGTGATACCGTATTGGATTCTCGCGATATGAGATATCGGCCGGGTATATGTGATATAGCCGGGTCATCGTATTAGTCGGTTATTTGTGAAATAGCCGGATTATCGGATCAAGTGTTGATTCGATAATTTAATGTATAATAATATATATGATATATTAAATTACATTAACTAATATTAGCTCTCTAAAAGATTCATTTTCTCACGGGATAATACATTGATATATATGCGATATATGTTAATTGTATTATTTTCTATTGTTACAAAATATATTCTATATGTGATATATAATATTGTAACATGTTAGGGTTACAAATTTAACATTGGTTTAGGGTTTTAACTTGGTTAGGGTTTTAACTTGGTTAGGGTTTTGCATGAAGCTTCCATGAAGCTTCATGAAGCTTTGACTTTGTCTTTGGCTTGATATTTTGTGTTGATATTTTGTTAACCCAATCCAAACCATTAACTCTAGTTAACTCTCTACAAAGGTTAACTCTTTCATGCTTAACCCTTGGTTAGATTTGTAACCACTACAATAATTCATTGTTCATCACAAAAGGATTAAGTTATCATCTTCATTCTTCTTCTTCTTCCTTGAGTTCCTTCTTGAAAAAGCTTTCTTTTGTGATGAAAGTGAGTGGGAAAAAGATTATAAATGAGAGCAAAATTCCTACTTCATCATCCTCATCTATACTTGCCATTTAGATGAGGGTGTTTACATCATTTCATGAGTGATAGCTTGTGTTAACGAAACTTCATGGTAGATCATCTATGTTATCGAAGATCGGAAGCAAGGTTGCATCATTCTCTTCGTGATGCCTCTCGAGAGTCCAGAACACGATGATCGCAGCGAAGGGACCACAACACGGAGCTTACGAAGTGAAGGACCGGATTTACAAAGGTTGTAATCCCTCTCACTTAGTGTTAAAGTGTTTAACATGCTAGTTTTCTCCTAAACCCTAGTTTAAAGATCCGGCTTCGGGTTGTTCGGCACGGCTAAAATTTTAATCGGGCATGGTTGATGCCTCGTAGACCCTTGTGCGCGTGTCTAGCAACCTACAGTGGTATCAGAGCCAAGCTAGAGCTTTAGGCGAAATCTAGACGAAGTTTAAAGTCCGATCGAACCCGAAAACCCCGATGTTTACCCTTCTCTGTACATTTTTCAAAAATGTGGTTTTTTATGAATTAAAAATGCTCAGAAAAATAAGCAGGCAAAACTAAGAATTACTGTGAAGTACGGCTCTCTAATTCGCAAATATGACCGCGGAACCGCGGCCAAACCTAGGGTTTGGCGGCGGTTCCGCGGCCCAAATTGTGACTTAGTCCCTGGAATTTCATGTAATTATTCTTAGATCCTTTCTTGTTATTTTTTTCTGGGAATTTTTTTAATTCCACTCAAGTGTTGAGTTTTCTAGGGTTGTATTGGGGAATCGTTGATTCGATCAGATAATTTAACTTTGTTTAGTTTGTCCGGATAATTTTTAGAAACTGTTAAAAAGTTCGAACGGATATCAATAACTCACTTTTTCCTCAGTCGGAAAATTTTTCAAAAGTTGGATTTTTTTCTCGAGTTTAAGAACGTTCTAAGTCGTGCAAGTAACGCAGTGGACCCTCTAGAAGACAACAAACCTTAACTCGATTATGTGACCGTCTTGAACTGCCTTTTGAACCTTAGGGTTTGGGGCAGTACGGCGTGCCACATGTGAGGCGTTGGCTTGACCCTTCTACGGTTGGACCATTAGTACTGTGGCATGTGATGGATGTTTTTAAACTGATTTCAAGTGTTGAGATATATTGGGGAAATCTTAGGTGTTTGATTATTCGATCGGAAAGTTTAACATTGTCTATTTATCTGGAATGTGATACAATATTTGGAATCCACAGGTAGTTATGAGATAACTAATTTGAATGTTATAAATCTAGCAGTTCAGTCTCAGTTGATCGGTTGCCACAGAATTTTGATGTGATCAAAAGTCCGTCGCAATCACGTAGCGTACGCGGATACTCGCCGGGTAAACTTAATAGACAGCCATGCCCCAAAGCCCCGACCAAGTGACTGTAGGAGAACCCCATCGCCAAAAGCATCCGTTCGGGTGCTCACGGCAGCGGTGTTCCACCTTAGTGCACTTCGTTGACGGCATCCGGGGGTGCGGCCGTCTACTAAAGTTTGCGACGAGCATTCGATCAGGATGTCGGGAATCTTGTTGAATTGCCCGACCAGATATTGAAAAGTGTTTTCGATAATGAGACTAAAATGCGGGGTTTATAATTGTTAGGCATGAGATGTCTAAGGAATTCATTTGGTTAGGCATGCGATGTCTAAGGAGGTTGCGGATTCCAACTGTTGTAGTTTTACACTTTCTTTTCTGTGACCGTAAGCGTAGTATGTGGTGTATCGCCGGCTTCGTTGCTATACATCAACGATAATCGGGATACGCATACTTGCTTACGTTGATGATATGAGATATTATGTGTTGCTGCGATATGTTATATTGGATTGTCCTGTTCTGAATAGCCGGGGGTTTTATGTGAGATGAGAGTTTTTTTTTTCATTCATGTAAAATTCATTTGTATGTAATATTCTTTTATTGGGGCACTTCCGGGCTGAGGATGATGTCACCGTTGTATATTATTTACTTTTCCGCATTAGGTAGACCCAAGGCGGGGAGCACAAATAACCGAGTTCTGGGGTCCAGTGGGAGACCATCTCGATGAGTCGAGACCGGGTCTCCTAACCCTAGAATTGGCAGTGTTGCTTGCCGCTCTCGTAGGGGTCTAGGGATGTGGGTTTGGCTATTCATCGCGACCGTGGAATCCGTGTTTTATACAGGCTCGTATTGAAAACACGGACGTCCTAGTATATCCAATATTTCATATATGTTCTTCTGCTGCAATGTTCTGTGATGAGATCATATTACTGCCTGAGACGAATGTTTATATTATATATATGAGATATATGTTATATTGCAGATTTCGTATCAAATATGATGCTTGTGAAGCATAATAAAAAATGGGACTTCATTAATGAGATTAATGAAATAAAAGAAACCTAAGATGTTGTAGAAACTTGTTTAAAAACTGGTAGCTCTAGTTCTTGTTTTGCGTAGCGGTGTTCCTTGTAGAACATCCAGCACCTTATTCGATAAGGAAAGAGCCGAGATCTCTTCACCGGGAGTGACCTCTTTAGTGAAACTAGCAGATGTTATAAACTCGGTTTGTCTTTTGATTGCTTCTATAGTTCTTGCTCTGCACAGCGATATTTATGAAATATCCTGCATCTTATTCGATGAGGAAAGGGCCGACGATCCCTTCACCGGGAGTGACCCCTTTAGCAAAACTAGAAAAGCCTAAAAAACACTCCATTTAAAAATCACTCGATTCTACAACGATATAAAGTTCATCGCGCAAAAGGTTTTCTTAAAAACCTGTCGCAGCCCTCCGTCATTTCAGATAAGTAAAAGTTGGTATTCGTGCTGCGTTTGTTGACTCAGTCAAGGCGTAGTGTGCGGTAGCTGATTAGTGCTTATCTGCAAAGCATATGATGCGATTGGATTAGGGTAGTCGTGCGGCCTTGTTGACTCAGCCAAGGGTCGTGCGGGTGGGTTTAATTCAATCGGGAAATGACGGGTTGAACTTTACTTGCGGTCTATGGTTTGTTGACTCAGTCAAGGTCATAGATCGCTTGGGGCAAAATATTATCGGGAATTTCAAGTGTTGAAATTTGCAATAAGATTGCATACCTTCTATGAGATAGTTGGATCCCGATACCCGCTGCGAGTAAGAGTTACTCCTGGGAGAGTTTTACACATTACAATTAGCCGATCAAGTAGGTGTCTAGAAAGGTGTTAATGGGGTTACGCCTATGGGAAAACGAGGTTTACTTTAATTAGGTTCGTACGAAAGCACGGGGGACCTCCCTCAAAGTACCGACACTGGCCTGGCTGAAAGATTGGCGAACTTATAGCGTGTAATTAATCCCGGCTAGTCTTTCCTTTTAGGGTTTGAAGGAAGATTTGATTAAAACAGTGGGAGACATCCTGATTAGATATATTAGATAACCAATCTAATCTTGCAAGAGCATACGCTGAGTATTTTCTTCTCTCTCTCTCTCCAGGTAGCGACCATATCACGCCTTAATCAAGATAATAATATGGATATATTGACCGAACCCGCTTGTTATACTGAGCTGGGGAACGTTGGTCCCGCTCCAACTTATAATTGTTATAAGACAGAGCAGGAAATTAGGGAATACCAGATTTCCCGTGCCGCCCAAATGAAGAAAGTGCATGCTGATGCATCATCTTCGGGTGTGTTCATTACATAGAACTGTTTCTCAGTATCCTTTATGTCCTGGGTATGTGATACCGGATCAGGATCCCGCATATGTAATCTGTTACATGGGCTATAGATAGGTAGAGTACTGAGAACGGGTGATAAGTTTCATGAGACAGAAAACGGTGCAAGTGTTGCAGCCAAGTCTGTTGGTCACTGTCACCCCGTATTACCAGAATACATTGATTCTGAACAAATGTTATTAGATACCGAACCTGTATACAAAATCATATCAGTCTCTTTATTAGTAAAGAAATGATAAAATTTTGTATTGGTGGATAATGTTTTGAACATTTCCTATATCAAAAGTTGATCGGTTCAGGCACGTTATCTAAAAGCATTGATGTTCTAAATCAAACTACAGTTCTTAGTATACGGAACACACACAAGAGAAGAGTTCAGAAATGAACGAATCCTTCTTGAGGCATTGTAGACTAGGTCATATCAATGCGACCCGACTAGCTGAAGTTACATATAGATGCATATTTAAATTAGTTTGAATTTACATCTTGTGAAACTTTCCAGTCATGTCATAGAGATAAGATGACCATAGCTCTGTTTATTGGAAGCAGAGAAAGAGTTAGTGAACTCTTGGGATAGATACATGCTGATGTATGAAAGTCCCCTGTCTACACATGCCAAGACCGGTTCTTTATACTTCATTACATTCTCTGATGATCTCTCAAGATTCAGACATATGTTCCTATTGAAACACAAGTCCGAAGCTTTTGAGATATTCACAGAATATAAGTTAGAAGTAGAGAACCAACAACGGGTATAAGTATTATGTCCTTTGATGAGATCAAGGAGGAGAATACTTGAGCACGGAATTCCTGGACTATTCTAAAGAAGAATGAGATTCTCTCTCAGCATTACTCCTCCGTATACACCATAGCATGATGGTATATCGGGGCGGAGCAATAGCACCCTATGTGATATGGTGTGCTCTATGATTAGTACTACTGAGTTTCCTATTTCCTTTTAGGAGTTATGCACTTGAGAAGCTGCATACTTATTGAATAGGGTTCAAATCAAATCAGTTGCCTACCACTTCATATGTGATATGGAAAGGGAAGAGCCCATATCTTAAGTTTGTTAAGATTTGGGGTTGTCCGGACTATGTCTAAAAGCAAAATCCGGACAAGCTCGAGGCAAGGTCTGTTATGTAGAACTGGAAAGGTTCCAGCTATACAAACTGCAGCTGATGATTTGGTAGAACCAAATGATTCAATAGTTTCCAACGAACCTCAGCCTCTCCGCCGATCTAGTAGGGTTCCTCACCCACCTGAGAGATACTTCGGTTTCTCTATGACAGTGGGAGCGAGGATTGCATCATGAGATGATGACCCAACTAGTTTCGAGCAGGCTATCAGGAGTGGGACTCTGTAAGAATGGCTGGATGCTTATCGATCTGAGATGGAATCCTTATACACCAACAAAGTATGGACTTTGGTTGCTTTATCTGAAGGGTTAAATCCCCATCAGGAGCAAGTATATCTTGAGAAGATTACTTGGTGTACATGGAAAAGTTGAGACTTTCAAAGCTATGCTTAAGTCCATTCAGATCCTATTTGCTACGGCTACATACCATGACTACGATATCTGGCGGTTGGGTGTCATGACTGCTTTTCTAAATGATGTTTTAGAAAAAAGCGTCTATAAGTACACAGTTATAGGGCTTCATAGACAGTGGGAGCAGCGGAAACGTGTGCAAGATGTTTTATGTGATAAAACAGGCATCGCGGATGGAACATCTGTTTTGATGTGGTAGTCAAAGAGTTTGGATTCATCAAAATGGTAGATGGACCTTGTATATACAAAAAGGTAGTAGGGAGTATGGTGGTGATCCTCGTAGAGTACGTGGATGACATACTCTTGATAGGGAAGGAGTTTCCTATGCTACGCTCGGTCAATCTCCTCTTATCACAAGGATTCTCTATATAAGATCAAAATGATACCTCCTAAATCCTGGGTTTTTTGGATCTATGAGATAGATCTAATTGGATGTTAGGATACTCACTAGTTGTAGTGAGATGGTATCAATCGATCCTGGGGAGAATCACTGGAAAGGTTCCAGGGTGATAAGGACGACTGAATGTCAGTCCCAGGCATTGTCTTTACCCTCAGTGGAGGGACGGTATGTTGGAAGAGTTCCAAGCTAGATACCGTGACTTACTAGACGATTAAAGGCAAGATACATCAGTACCAAAGATGTTACCAAAGAGACAGTCTGGATATTTATAAGTTCATGAGATGAACTTCGTTCCTACCATTGTGTGATAATGGAGTTGTGGCTTATGCCAAGGAACCCCCGTCCCATCAGAAATCCAGATATAATTCTTAGGCAGTATCACCTGATCATAGAGATGGTTGATCTCCAAGGAGATCGAGGTTAAGAGAGTAGACACAGAGGACAACAGCGCGGATCCACTCACAAAGGCCTTTTTCCCCGTAGAGACTTTTATGGGATGGTTGAGTATGAGATACTTCAACCACAGCTAATTGTTAGGTATGTGATACCACAACAGATAGCCCTAGTGCAAGTGGGAGATTGTTAGTTATATGTATGCCCTAGAGGCCATTACTGTACATACGATGTATATTGTAATGGATGCTTGGACATATATAGGGAGGACTTTCTTGCTCGACATGATAGTATGCTATCTGGTTGTTCTTTATCTTAACATGTACTCTGATTGTCTCTATATTACATGTTGATAAAGGCCTTAGGATATGTACTCGACTACTGGGACTATGATGAGATCTTAGTAGTGGGGCCATGGTAGTCGGCGAGTACATCCTATAACTGTTCCTAGTCGAGGGTGTATCGAGACAGGGCATCGATATACCAGAGTAGACTAGCGTATACGCATCTTGACCCATATGATGGGCGATGGATGATCCCATATCCATCGGTGTTTGACATCAAGGATGGTGTACGGGTGCTCAGTGGAGACTGGGTACACTGGACGGACTCGCCGAGAACTCCCAGATGGTATTATACCTTACGTCAGATGGCAGTTCTCTGGTGACACTGGTACAGCTTAGTCTGTTGACCCGAGATCGTCATAGAGTCTTGTGTGATTCCCACTGTGCTTTGATTTCCATCATACCACGTCCAAGATGGCGTGCAAAAAGGTGGCTTTTGGGTACAGTCCCGAATCACATGGAGGCAATGAGCGATAGGAGGGGATTCGTCTCTCCCGGTATAGGGAGTTGATGTTGTGCTGTGTTCGATTGGCTATAACCGGAAATCCCTGGCCAGGGTTGCTGAGATTTACTGGTAAGTGTTATCAGTAGTTTCTCGAACTGTTATAGACCTCATATCGACACGACTTATCGAGCTACTGGGGTCTGACGTTTCCACCCTTAGGCGAGATATGCGACATATCAGACGGCGAGACCGGACTGCACGGGAGTGTTACTGATTGGATTTACAGGAGAATGTACAGGCTTGCTTGTTGATCTTCTGAGCGCTCAATACCTGGGTGGCTATTATGTTTAGCTGACCGCTTGCAGCTTGTGGGTGTTTGATATGATCATCACCTACTGCCGGCGTATTGACGATTCTTTAGAGTCCTACACAGAGGTTTCTTGACTCAGGCAAAACGGAGTAGGAGCACATATATGATATGTGCGGGACCGAGGATAATGCGGTATGTGATACCGTATTGGATTCTCGCGATATGAGATATTGGCCGGGTATATGTGATATAGCCGGGTCATCGTATTAGTCGGTTATTTGTGAAATAGCCGGATTATTGGATCAAGTGTTGATTCGATAATTTAATGTATAATAATATATATGATATATTAAATTACATTAACTAATATTAGCTCTCTAAAAGATTCATTTTCTCACGGGATAATACATTGATATATATGCGATATATGTTAATTGTATTATTTTCTATTGTTACAAAATATATTCTATATGTGATATATAATATTATAACATGTTAGGGTCACAAATTTGACAATGGTTTAGGGTTTAAACTTAGTTAGGGTTTTGATTAGGGTTAGCTTTTGCATGAAGCTTCCATGAAGCTTCATGAAGCTTTGACTTTGTTTTTGGCTTGATATTTTGTGTTGATATTTTGTTAACCCAATCCAAACCGTTAACTCTAGTTAACTCTCTACAAAGGTTAACTCTTTCATGCTTAACCCTTGGTTAGATTTGTAACCACTACAATAATTCATTGTTCATCACAAAAGGATTAAGTTATCATCTTCATTCTTCTTCTTCTTCCTTGAGTTCCTTCTTGAAAAAGCTTTCTTTTGTGATGAAAGTGAGTGGGAAAAAGATTATAAATGAGAGCAAAAATCCTACTTCATCATCCTCATCTATCCTTGCCATTTAGATGAGGGTGTTCACATCATTTCATGAGTGATAGCTTGTGTTAACGAAACTTTAAGGTAGATCATCTATGTTATCGAAGATCGGAAGGAAGGTTGCATCATTCTCTTCGTGATGCCTCTTGAGAGTCCAGAACATGATGATCGCGGCGAAGGGCCCACAACACAGAGCTTAAGAAGTAAAGGGCCAGATCTACAAAGGTTGTAATCCCTCTCACTTAGTGTTAAAGTGTTTAACATGCTAGTTTTCGCCTAAACCCTAGTTTAAAGATCCGGCTTCGGGTTGTTCGGCACGGCTAAAATTTTAATCGGGCATGGTTGATGCCTCGTAGACCCTTGTGCGCGTGCCTAGCAACCCTACAAAATTATATAGAGGTCGTATGGTTTTACGACAGGGTTCGGACATATACGTGTACTTATGCAAGTATGATGTTCCGACAGATATACTAGTGGGCTTTAGTTTAAGCCAGATTCTAGTATTGGATATTGGATTTATGCAGTCTCAGTATATCCGTGTTTTTCGTAAATACGGATGGGAGGGGAAATCTCGTAATTAGTCGAGAAGCTTCTAGAAGAAAGGTAACTCATTTAGATTTAATTCATTTATGAATTAAACTAAATGAGGTGGAGAGCTTATGTATTATTTGCATTAAATGTTTTAATGACTCATGTGATGATTCATCCAAAGTGAGTTAATGAAGTATTAATTGTTTTAATGACTCATGAGATGATTCATCCAAATATATTAAATGAAGCATGGTTGTAATTATCTCATATGATTTATTAGATAATTATCATGCTTCATGATATATACAAAAGAGTTATTAATTCATTTGATTATCACATACATACTCTTTCTCTCTTCAAGCTCTCCTCTTCTTCAACCTAACCCTAATTCTCTCATGTGTTGAGATCTCAAAGGTTAGAAAGACTAATAGATCCTTAATCCACTTCTATATCTTCTAGGTGTAACCCTTCGAAAATCGTTTAGGTAGTTTTTCGGTAATCGGCAAATTTTTCGGCTTTTTCCGTAAAAAGTCAAAATTGATATTTTCATTGTAGACCTAATTATACAAAATTTAGATAAGATATTACTATAATTTTTTTACTAAAATGTCACTTATAATTATCTAGTTAAATAAATTTTTTTTCGTAATTAATTAATTTTTTATTATTTTAAGCCTTTTTAAATATATTTAATTAGGGATAAATACAAATTTAATTAGTAAATTTCTTAATTAGGAGTCTTTATAAGCTAAAATATGGTGTTAATAAAATTATATCATGTCTTGCAAACTTTTAGATTTTTGGTGGGAAAATTATGAAAAAAATGGCTTAAAAAGGGTTTTTTTTGGAAAAAGGTTGATATGAAAGCATGAAATGATATCATATGATGTTTGTTTGACCTAGAAACTTCTCAAAAAATCCACAAATCCCCTCCTCAAGCTCAGGCCGAGCCTCCCCTCCTTCAGCCCTCATTTTTTTTCCATTTTCTTTCTTCAAAAATCCATGAAAAAGTGCACAAAATCCACAAAAATGCACATTTTTCTTCTCTAATTCAAATCAAAACCCTAAGCCACCTCTTTCCCACCCTAAATTGATTCAAAACAAGGTGAAAAGAGGTTTCTTTCAAGGGCAAGTGCAAGTTGGGGTTCACTTGGGAGGTATAATCCTAAACAAGTTGTTAATTTGTAGTTTAATAAAGCTAGTTTAGTATTTTAAAATGATTAATTTCATTGAAATGGTTAGTTTTGAAAATTCAAGTAAGGGATTTGATTGTGGATTAGGGTTTGAAGCATGGGGTTAGAGTTAAATTAGGGCTTTGGGTTTCTAATTGGTTGTAGTGGTTAATGGTGTATTTATATGCTCGCTAAATCGACAAAATATCGATGTTTGCATTGAATCGGCGTTGAATTCGCTTACTAGATTTTTGTAGAAAATAGAATGCGCTCAATTTGCGTTAGGTTAGCAATATTATTAGCTTCGTATAGGATTATTAGAATGCGCAAACGCGGTGTTTCGTCTAGTCGGGTTGTAGTTTTGCCGATTTCCCCGAAATGACGATTCTAGTTAAAGGATTGCGATTTTCGTGCGTTTTTCCGCGCACCGAGTGCATGCTATGATTATTTCGAGAACGTGGATAATTGTATATTGTGACTTGCATTGTGTTAGGTTTTGTAATCTTATGCTTGGTATTGTGCAAATATAGGATCGGTCGGGGAAACTTCGGACACGGCGCGAAAAGGCAAAGCGGTGGCCGGATCAGATTAGCGGGGATTTCAGGTGAGTAGATATATTCATCTATGGGGGAATCGTCTGGATGGCGCGAGGCGCCCCCCTAGTTAGGATTACCCTACTTTTTGCTAGATTATATTGTTAGTTAGCTTATCCATTCATGTACACTGCATACCCTTATAGCGAACAGTATGTTAAATTGCATGGACATTCATCTCTACCTAAGCGATATCATTTCGTAGGACACGAACACCTTACCATTGGCATCTGTTGCACGCGCACTATTCATGTGACACACACGCCTTTGGTAATTGACATGCCACGTGCACGATAGAACCTGTTTATCTTAATATCGTCACCTGCATTCATACTTGATATATGAAACTGCATCGCATGCACATATCTCGCATCATCATCATATTTACATAGAACTCTAGCCAAAATTCACATCATACACATTGATATCATAGACATTTATCATATATATAACATGTGGACATTATGATTTTCTTGAGGATTTCAGTTTTGCTGCGATTTCTGGATTTTTGGGGAAAACCGCAAGAATTTAACAAAACCTTATATTTATCATTTTCAAAACAAAGTTGCGGTTTTCTCGTGATGTATGTGTCGTCCACCATGAGTTTTTATGTTTTCTGTTGGATTTCGAGACCCGATTCGAGGAGTGGATGAACCGTCTCGGGTACATGGTGGGCCCGGTATGGTACCCCGGGGCAAGAAGATCGAGTTGTAGACGATGAGCCTGGCAGGGGAAGACTACCTACCGGTGATGTCTGGCGCGGCGGATATCCGGAGGATACCGACCGTTGTCGTGAGATTTATGATATGGGCCGATCCGGACTGACGGAGCCCGATATTGAGACAGATGTGATTCCTATTTGGTGTCGATGCTTGACACGGGTTTTCAGAGGATTTCTTGATGATATTTAGCTATTATGCAGACATTCATTTTCTAAAAGTTAAGAATGCAGTAACATTAACATTTAAAACACTTAAAGAGTTAGAAAAGATATTGCATACATGTGCATGCATACTAGAGTTATTATATCATATATGGACATACATGTTGTTCCGCATTGCGTGCATTCTTACGATTGCCTTACTAGATGTTATATTCTACTCACGAGCTGGCAACTCACCCCCGTTGTGCCACAGTGTCTTGCAGGTCGGACCCGTCAGTCTTGTAGCGGCGGGCTATCTTGTCATCAGTTCCTTTTGCTCAGACTCGCGACATCGCCCGTAGGTGGGTTGCGAGTATACTTTATTCCTTTTTGCTTTATCATTGTATCTAGTATTCTCCATCTACCACTTGTATTATATATGCGACTAGTGATGAGACTGAGAGATTTGTATATTTATGGTTTCTTTTGGGTCGAGCTCACTTGAGCCGACGTGTGTTTTCTGGTATTTGCATCTCTTTTATGCTCTTTTTCTTGATATTACTATTATATTGCATGTGGTTGTGATCCGTCTTGGGCGAAGAGCTAGCTCCCGCTTGGGGATGCCATTTTTATAATTACAGGTTTATTATCTTGTTGTACCCATTTTGGGGGATAGAAAATACAGGGGAGACTCTGTCGAAATTTTCGGGAATTTTTGATGTTCTTTTTTTTGGATTCTATGCAACTTAATTGATTTCAAAACCTTTTTCATTTAAGGTTTTCCTTCACTCTCTTTTGATTTTGGGTTAGATTTCTGGGCTTTGGCTGACTTAGGTTATGGTATGCTTTTAGACGTCTCGTAATCTAAGTGCCAGTCACGTTCCGTACTTTCGGGTCGTGACAAAGTTGGTATCAGAGCGTAGGTTTTACCTTTCTGAGTGTAGGACGACCTTGGTAGATGGAGTAGGTGACTTAAGCAGAGTGGCGTAGCGTGGGTATGATCCGCGGCATACTTACGATACGGTACTCCGCCTAAGTGACCTTAGGACATAATTGCTTGTATTTCCTTTCGTGATTCCTTGCATTCCTTGATCCAATTGCAATGTCCTTATCAGTTCTATTTCTTATTCCAGCTTCGATGCCGCCAAAGACTAGAGAGCTCAGCGGGCTGCCGCTAGGGATGAGATTCGGGCGGGCCCGTCTGAGGCGAGGATCGAGCGGGAGGATACGCCTACCCCTCAGGGTCCTACTGATCCGCCTTATCCAGACCGTATTGCCAGATTAGAGGCCGGCATGCAAGAGTTGCGGCAGATGATGGGATCTTTAGTTGAGTCCAGCCGGGCACAGAGATCCAAGGACGTTCCTTCCACCGCACAGACCACGATCGTACCTGCTGCACAGATGGTCACTCCTGCTGCTACTACGGAGACTATCCCTGTTTCACTACAGGAGTTCATGAGATTGAGACCTCGAGCTTTTACCGGTACAGATGCGACAGAGGACCCACAGGCATTTCTCGATAGGATGGCACGGATTGGTCGTTCGTTGAGGTGTTCTGAGGATAGATTGGTGGAGTTTGCGAGTTTTCGTCTGGAGGGTCTTGCCCAGACATGGTACGACTCAGTAGAAAGAGGCCGAGCTGCAGGTCTGCCTTCTATGACCTGGGATGAGTTTACAGCTGCATTTCTTGCCCGTTTTCTTCCGGAGAGTGTTCGAGATGCTCGAGCCCGTAGTTTTGAGTCTTTGCGCAAGACTCCGGGGATGACAGTGTCGGAGTATGATATACAGTTTACCCAGTTGTCTCGATATGCTCCATACCTAGTCGACACAGAAGAGAAGAGGATAAAGAGGTTTGTACGAGGGCTTGATACACAGCTATTCCTTGCCATCGGCACCCAGCACTTTGATACATACGCAGCCGCGATGGACGCAGCCTTACTTTTGGAGGAGCGTATTTCTGAGACTCCGGTCGTTTCTGGGCCGAAGAGGATCCGTACTGATACGCCAGCTCAGCGGCAGATGGGCAGACATCGTGATAGATTATTTCCGGGAGATGGCGGAGGCAGAGGATTGAGACGAGGTCAGTTATTTGGTTCATATCCACAGACCCAGCAGTCGTCTCCAGGATGTTTTCGGTGTGGGAGTCAGTACCACCGTGTCAGAGACTGTACCATAGGACGTCCGGGCACGGCGACAGTCCCGCATGTGACTTTACCACCCTCACCACCTTCTCAGAGAGCTTTACTTCCTACTCCTGATGATGCTTCACGCCAGCCAGATGCTTCTAGAGGCCGTGGGCGTGGCGGTCCGGTTCCGCGAGGATGAGGCGACAGAGGCAGAGGCAGAGGCCGAGGTAGAGGCAGAGGACAGCCAGCTATTAGTGGTGGACAGGCCCGAGTGTTCGCGTTGACTCCTCAGGATGCACAGGCATCCAATGCCGTCGTGACAGGTACTCTGCCAGTATGTTCTTTTGATGCACGGGTATTATTTGATCCAGGCTCCACACATTCCTATGTTTCCACGTATTTTGCACCGAGGTTGGGCCGAGAGTCATCTCCGTTAGATCAGCCGCTTGTCGTTATTACCCCGGTAGGCGAGTCTTTTGTTGCCCGTTTTGTATACCGATCTTGTTCCGTTCGTATCGGGGAGAGAGATTCTTCAGTAGATTTGATTCTCCTCGATATGCTAGACTTTGACGTTCTTCTTGGTATGGACTGGCTAGCCACCTGTTATGCATCCGTGGACTGTCGTGAAAAAGCAGTCAGATTCAGTTTTCCTGGTGAGCCGGTTCTTATTATTCAGGGAGATCGTAGCGCTATCCTTCCCAGCTTGATTTCTTCTCTTCGCGCTGGTCAGCTCTTAAGGAAAGGGTGTCAGGGATTCTTAGCCTATGTTTGTGATACTAGCTCCACAGAGGTTCCGTTGGACCAGGTCCCTGTTGTGAGAGAGTTTCCTGATGTATTTCCTGATGAGCTGCCTGGTCTGCCACCAGAGCACGAGATTGAGTTCTGTATTGACTTGATCCCTGGCACGGGGCCTATCTCTATACCTCCTTATCGGATGGCCCCGGCGGAGCTGAGAGAGCTAAAGGATCAGTTACAGGACTTGCTGGACAAAGGGCTTATCCGACCGAGTGTGTCACCTTGGGGCGCTCCCGTCTTGTTTGTTAAGAAGAAGGACGGAAGTATGCGTTTATGCATTGATTATCGTCAGCTGAATCGAGTTACTGTGCGGAACAGGTATCTCCTACCCCGCATTGATGACTTATTCGATCAGCTCCAGGGTGCAGGGTTTTTCTCGAAGGTTGATTTACGGTCAGGTTATCACCAGTTGCTGGTTCGGAAGGAGGATATTCCGAAGACCGCTTTCCGTACTCGATATGGTCATTACGAGTTCTTGGTGATGTCGTTCGGGCTCACCAATGCCCCGGCAGCATTTATGGATTTGATGAACCGCGTATTCAGGCCGTATCTCGATCAGTTCATCATTGTGTTCATTGACGACATCTTGGTTTATTCTCGGAGCCGGGAGGAGCATGAGCAGCACTTACGTATCACATTACAGACTTTGAGGGAGCATCAGCTGTTCGCCAAATTCTCCAAGTGCGCATTCTGGCTAGACAGTGTCGATTTCTTGGGTCATGTGGTGACGAGAGATGGTATTTGCGTGGACCCGAAGAAGATCGAGGCAGTTCAGCGTTGGCCTAGACTGGTATCAGTTACAGAGGTTCGAAGCTTTCTAGGTCTGGCCGGCTATTATCGACGTTTTGTCCAGGATTTCTCCCGCATTGCTGCACCGTTGACCGGGTTGACCCGGAAGGGGATTCCTTTTGATTGGACCCAGGCATGTGAGGATAGCTTCCAGCAGTTGAAGACTCGTCTGACTACTGCTCCAGTGTTAGCATTGCCTTCAGGATCAGGCGGGTTCGTGGTATATTATGATGCTTCTAGAGTGGGGCTGGGCTGTGTATTGATGCAGCACGACAGAGTTATCGCGTATGCTTCTCGGCAGCTGAGGAAACACGAGCAGAACTACCCCACCCATGATTTAGAGATGGCTGCAGTGGTGTTTGCGCTCAAGATCTGGAGACATTACCTATACGGTGAGTCGTGCCAGATATACACTGACCACAAGAGTTTGAAGTATATCTTCCAGCAGCGAGACCTGAACCTGAGACAGCGCCGTTGGATGGAGTTGGTGAAAGATTATGACTGCGAGATTCTATACCATCCGGGCAAGGCGAATGTGGTGGCAGATGCTTTGAGTAGGAGGCCCGGAGGTAGCTTATCTTATTTGAGCGCAGTACAGATGCAGTCGACGGCGGATTGGCAGGTTTTATGTGATAGCAGAGTGCAGTTCGAGTTTACTCGTACAGGGGGACAGGTAGCCCATTTCAGAGCACGCCCACAGTTACTTGACCGTATCCATGAGGCACAGTCCGGCGATGCCCGTACATTAGAGATTATTGAGCAGATTCGACAGGGCAGAGTTTCTGAGTTCGTGATTGATGATCTGGGGATACTTCGATTTGGGACTCGACTGTGCGTGCCAGATTCAGAGGGACTGAGGCGTGATATTCTCGAGGAGGCACATAGATCAGTATACAGTGTGCATCCAGGTTCCACCAAGATGTACCGTGATTTGAGAGAGGTTTACTGGTGGGACGGGATGAAGAAGGATATTACAGACTTTGTGTCGAGATGCCTGACTTGTCAGCAAGTCAAGGCTGAGCACCAGAGGCCAGCCGGCGAGTTACAGCCTTTGCCCATCCCTGAGTGGAAGCGGGAGCAGGTCTCCATGGACTTCGTTGTGGGTCTACCCAGGACCAGTCGAGGGTATGACTCTATTTGGGTGATTGTGGATCGACTGACGAAAGCAGCTCACTTTCTGCCAGTAAAGACCACTTTTGGATTTTCTCAGTACACCCAGGTTTATATTGATGAGATAGTGCGACTGCATGGCGTTCCGACTTGCATCGTGTCCGACCGTGGCACCCAGTTTACCAGCCGATTGTGGCAGAAACTCCAGGAAGCTTTGGGCACCCGATTGAGTTTTAGCACAGCCTTTCATCCGCAGACTGACGGTCAGTCGGAGCGTACTATTCAGACTCTTGAGGACATGCTCAGAGCTTGTGTTTTAGATTTCGGTGGTAGCTGGGATCGTCATTTGCCTCTGATCGAGTTTTCCTACAATAATAGCTTCCAGGAGACGATTCAGATGGCACCTTTCGAGGCTTTATATGGGAGGAGATGTCGATCGCCTGTATGTTGGACAGAGCTCAGGGAGAGTAATATTTTGGGGCCTCAGATCGTACAGGAGACGACCGAGAAAATACAGCTGATTCGGGACAGGATGAGAGCGGCACAGAGCAGGCAGAAATCTTATGCTGACAAGCGTCGTCGCCGACTCGAGTTCGCTGTTGGCGATCATGTTTTCCTGAAGGTCTCTCCGATGAAGGGTGTGATGAGATTTGGGCGGAAAGGGAAACTGAGTCCTAGATATGTTGGTCCTTTCGAGATCCTAGAGCGTGTTGGTCCAGTCGCTTATCGGTTAGCTCTTCCGCCCAGCTTCCCCGATGTTCACCCCGTATTCCATGTCTCGATGCTCCGCAAGTACCTTCATGATCCTTCCCAGGCGATTCAGCACCAGACGATCCAGTTAGAGCGTGATCTTTCTTTCACCGAGCAACCGGTGGTCATCTTGGATCGGCAGGTGAAGAAATTGAGATCGAAGGTCATACCGTCTGTCAAGGTTCTTTGGCGTGGCCCGAACAGCGAGGAGGTCACCTGGGAGACCGAGGTCGAGATGAGGAAGAGATATCCCCATCTTTTTGAAGGTACGCGTAGTTAAATTCTAAATTCGGGGACCGAATTTCTTAAGGGGGGAAGATTGTAACCCTTCGAAAATCGTTTAGGCAGTTTTTCGGTAATCAGCAAATTTTTCGGCTTTTTCCGTAAAAAGTCAAAATTGATATTTTTCATTGTAGACCTAATTATACAAAATTTAGATAAGATATTACTATAATTTTTTCACTAAAATGTCACTTATAATTATCTAGTTAAATAAATTTTTTTTCGTAATTAATTAATTTTTTATTATTTTAAGCCTTTTAAAATACATTTAATTAGGGATAAATACAAATTTAATTAGGTAAATTTCTTAATTAGGAGTCTTTATAAGATAAAATATGGTGTTAATAAAATTATATCATGTCTTGCAAACTTTTAGATTTTTGGTGGGAAAATTATGAAAAAAATGGCTTAAAAAGGGGTTTTTTTGGAAAAAGGTTGATATGAAAGCATGAAATGATATCATATGATGTTTGTTTGACATAGAAACTTCTCAAAAAATCCACAAACCCACTCCTCAAGCTCAGGCCGAGCCTCCCCTCCTTCAGCCCTCATTTTTTTTCCATTTTCTTTCTTCAAAAATCCATGAAAAAGTGCACAAAATCCACAAAAATGCACATTTTTCTTCTCTAATTCAAATCAAAACCCTAAGCCACCTCTTTCCCACCCTAAATTGTTTCAAAACAAGGTGAAAAGAGGTTTCTTTCAAGGGCAAGTGCAAGTTGGGGTTCACTTGGGAGGTATAATCCTAAACAAGTTGTTAATTTGTAGTTTAATAAAGCTAGTTTAGTATTTTAAAATGATTAATTTCATTGAAATGGTTAGTTTTGAAAATTCAAGTAAGGGATTTGATTGTGGATTAGGGTTTGAAGCATGGGGTTAGAGTTAAATTAGGGCTTTGGGTTTCTAATTGGTTGTAGTGGTTAATGGTGTATTTATATGCTCGCTAAATCGACAAAATATCGATGTTTGCATTGAATCGGCGTTGAATTCGCTTACTAGATTTTTGTAGAAAATAGAATGCGCTCAATTTGCGTTAGGTTAGCAATATTATTAGCTTCATATAGGATTATTAGAATGCGCAAACGCGGTGTTTCGTCTAGTCGGGTTGTAGTTTTGCCGATTTCCCCGAAATGATGATTCTAGTTAAAGGATTGCGATTTTCGTGCGTTTTTCCGCGCACCGAGTGCATGCTATGATTATTTCGAGAGCGTGGATAATTGTATGTTGTGACTTGCATTGTGTTAGGTTTTGTAATCTTATGCTTGGTATTGTGCAAATATAGGATCGGTCGGGGAAACTTCGGACACGGCGCGAAAAGGCAAAGCGGTGGCCGGATCAGATTAGCGGGGATTTCAGGTGAGTAGATATATTCATCTATGGGGGAATCGTCTGGATGGCGCGAGGCGCCCCCCCTAGTTAGGATTACCCTACTTTTTGCTAGATTATATTGTTAGTTAGCTTATCCATTCATGTACACTGCATACCCTTATAGCGAACAGTATGTTAAATTGCATGGACATTCATCTCTACCTAAGCGATATCATTTCGTAGGACACGAACACCTTACCATTGGCATCTGTTGCACGCGCACTATTCATGTGACACACACGCCTTTGGTAATTGACATGCCACGTGCACGATAGAACCTGTTTATCTTAATATCGTCACCTGCATTCATACTTGATATATGAAACTGCATCGCATGCACATATCTCGCATCATCATCATATTTACATAGAACTCTAGCCAAAATTCACATCATACACATTGATATCATAGACATTTATCATATATATAACATGTGGACATTATGATTTTCTTGAGGATTTCAGTTTTGCTGCGATTTCTGGATTTTTGGGGAAAACCGCAAGAATTTAACAAAACCTTATATTTATCATTTTCAAAACAAAGTTGCGGTTTTCTCGTGATGTATGTGTCGTCCACCATGAGTTTTCATGTTTTCTGTTGGATTTCGAGACCCGATTCGAGGAGTGGATGAACCGTCTCGGGTACATGGTGGGCCCGGTATGGTACCCCGGGGCAAGAAGATCGAGTTGTAGACGATGAGCCTGGCAGGGGAAGACTACCTACCGGTGATGTCTGGCGCGGCGGATATCCGGAGGATACCGACCGTTGTCGTGAGATTTATGAAATGGGCCGATCCGGACTGACGGAGCCCGATATTGAGACAGATGTGATTCTTATTTGGTGTCGATGCTTGACACGGGTTTTCAGAGGATTTCTTGATGATATTTAGCTATTATGCAGACATTCATTTTCTAAAAGTTAAGAATGCAGTAACATTAACATTTAAAACACTTAAAGAGTTAGAAAAGATATTGTATACTTGTGCATGCATACTAGAGTTATTATATCACATATGGACATACATGTTGTTCCGCATTGCGTGCATTCTTACGATTGCCTTACTAGATGTTATATTCTACTCACGAGCTGGCAACTTACCCCCGTTGTGCCACAGTGTCTTGCAGGTCGGACCCGTCAGTCTTGTAGCGGCGGGCTATCTTGTCATCAGTTCCTTTTGCTCAGACTCGCGACATCGCCCGTAGGTGGGTTGCGAGTATACTTTATTCCTTTTTGCTTTATCATTGTATCTAGTATTCTCCATCTACCACTTGTATTATATATGCGACTAGTGATGAGACTGAGAGATTTGTATATTTGTGGTTTCTTTTGGGTCGAGCTCACTTGAGCCGACGTGTGTTTTCTGGTATTTGCATCTCTTTTATGCTCTTTTTCTTGATATTACTATTATATTGCATGTGGTTGTGATCCGCCTTGGGCGAAGAGCTAGCTCCCGCTTGGGGATGCCACTTTTATAATTACAGGTTTATTATCTTGTTGTACCCATTTTGGGGGATAGAAAATACAGGGGAGACTCTGCCGAAATTTTCGGGAATTTTTGATGTTCTTTTTTTGGATTCTATGCAACTTAATTGATTTCAAAACCGTTTTCATTTAAGGTTTTCCTTCACTCTCTTTTGATTTTGGGTTAGATTTCTGGGCTTTGGCTGACTTAGGTTACGGTACGCCTTTAGACGTCTCGTAATCTAAGTGCCAGTCACGTTCCGTACTTTCGGGTCGTGACACTAGGTCACTTGGATTAGAAATCCTAGCCACTTAGTTACCTCAAGTTAGAGGTTAAAGCTTGGAGAAGGAATTCTCGGGTGGATCTTCTATCACATCGAGGAGGCCGACGAGGAGGTGAACAATAAGAACAAGAAGGACTAGTATCTTGAGGTATAATCATCTATCATAGTAATTTAGCACTTCTAGATAGTTTGTTAGTTAGGGATTAGCAAAGATCCGTAAAGTTAGTCGATTTTACCTTAAACAAAATGATTGTTTTACCTATTCCTCCTCCCCGCATCTTGTGGGATATGTAACTTCGACTTGCAGTGGTATCAGAGCCTATCTAAACCATTACTAACATGTTAGCAAAGTCTATAGAAATTCGATCACAAAATAATCCCGAAAAAACGACGTTTTCACTTAGTTTCTGCCGATTTTAAATTGGGGTCTAAATTTTTTTCAGGGACCCTTAAAAATACAAGCAGGGTTTTTTAAGAATTGTGAAGAAATTTGGGATCGTGACTCGTCCAAACCACCACGGAACCGCGGCCGATCCAAGCGATCCGCCGTGGATCCGCGGCCGTGTTGACACCGAGTCAACCCAAATTTGCTCAGTTATTCTTCTGTGTTGATGTTGTGTTTTCTGAGATGTTTTGTTTCTGCTCAGGTTTTATGTGCACAGAGAATTGTTAAGATTAGATTCATAGGTGTTGCTTGATCGAAATTCTAAGAACTTTGCTAACTAGATTATATCTGTGTTGTGATTAATGTGTTCGTAAATCTCCCCTAACTGCTAGTATGTCGGTTAGCAGGGGGTTGCACATTTCTGTAATGGTTTTTACTGGTTTGTGAATGTGAACTTGTTGGATTGTCGTGAATGGATAGCCGAGGATGTGAGACGAGTGTTTCTTTCATTCAAGTGTAAATTGTAATTTGTTGTAATATTCTTTTGCGGGGCACATCCGGGTTGAGGTTGTAGCCACCGTTGTATTATTTCATTTACTGCTTTCTGCTCCTAGGATAGACCTAAGATGGGGTGCACAAACTACCGGATACTTTGAAGTGCTTAGTGGCCTACTCACGTCGTTGAGGGAGACCGCTTCACTTCGGGTACTTGGAAGGTAGTTTGCGGTAGCCGTAGGGGTCTAGGGTGGGGTTTTGGCTATTCATCGCGACTGTGTAATCCGTATTTCATTGCAGGCTAAAAAGGAATGCAGATTCCTAAAATATCCAATATGTTCATCTATGATCTGGAATGCCTATTATTGCGTCTGACGAATGTACAATATCTATATATGATATCTAGTAGGCGTTACTTATGTTTTGCACCCGCGCTAGCCTAGCCCCCGCTCTGTCGTTAGTTAAGTAACCTAACGGGTGAATGACGGGGCCCAGTGGCGAATGCAGATGGCATAAGAAGACGTTGTATTTTCGTTGTTTTCTGTAATGATAGGTTAATTGATGGGATGCATTATTTTAATGCAAAGAAAATAAACCAAAGTTGAATCGTTGGAACAGTTTTAAAGAAACCACTCGGTTATTTTAAAACAGAAGTTTTTTTAATTGCGGAGCTTAAACCACTCCTTTTAAAAGCTAGCAGGTTCCTTCGATCATATCAAGTTCACTACGTTCACGGTTTCGCCAAAACCATTTGTAGCCATCCGTCATTTCATTTGGGTATTCAGTAGTATTCAAGCTATGTATTTTGACCAACGCCAAGGCATAGTGTTTGGTAGCTGCTGGATATTCATCTGTTGCATAGATAGATGAGTTGGTTTGGGACAGTCGTACTACCATTTGGCCAACATCAGGGGTATGTACGGGTGGGTTCAAATTAACAAAATAATGATGGGTAGAACTTGACATGTGACTTATGACATTTTGACCAACGCCAAGATCATAAGAGCATGGGGCAAAAATCCACATCGGGAGTTTCTAAAGAAACTGAAACTTGATAGAGTTGCATACCATTTGGAGTGTGATAATTTTGGTAGGATTCCTTCAGCTTTATCACATGATGATATTTGGATTCCGATCCTACTGTGAGTATATGCTACTCATCAGGAGATTCTTTCACTTAACGATCAATGCTATAAACCAAGTAAGTGTCGAGAAAGGTGTCAGCTGGGCTACGTCCCCAGGGAAAAGAGGTTATTTAATTAAGGAATTTCGCGACAGCGTCGTAAAACCTCCCTCGAAGTACCGACACTTTCCTGACTGAACGGTTAAGTAAGTATTGTACAGTAAGAATAGTCCTGACTAGTTCTTCCTTTTTGGTTTGAGGAGGGATTCGAGAAACAGTGGGAGCCATCCTGTTTAGATAAACTAAAAACCACTCTAAACTTGCAAGAGTATCATGCTAAAGTGTTTCCTCTCTCTCTCCTAATTGCAGCGATCCAGAACATGACATGCCTTAAGATACTATTAGATAAAAATATTTTGACAGGGCCAAACTATAAAGACTGGTTCCGGTATGTCAAGATGGCAGTTACCTATGACAAATTGGGTATGTCCTTACTACTAAGGCCCCTGCCGTCCCAGGTCCAGAATCCAGTGTCGCGGATAAGGAAATCCGCAAGACCTGGGAGTTAGATTGCGTGAAGGCCAAATGCATCGTGCTTTCCTCTATGAATAATGAACATTAGAGAAGGCACGAGAATATGGATCTTGAATCCATATTTCTCCACACCAAGGAACTGTATGGAGAGCAATCTCGTATAGCTAGATACGAGACCTCGAAGAACTTGTTTCAGTCGAGGCTGGCCGTTGGATCATCTGTAGGGGAACATGTCCTTAAGATGATTGGCTATATTGAAGAGCTCGCGGACCTCGGGACAACATTAGGGAACGAGCTGTATATAGACTTGGTTCTTCAGTCCCTTCTTTCCACCTACGCCCAGTTTATCTTGAATTTCAACATTCAAGGTAAAGAAGTTGAACTTCCAGAACTCCTTAACATGTTGAGGAGTGCAGAGGGCACCTTGCAGAAAGCAAAGAAAACACCCACTATGTTTGTTCGTGGTGCTTCCTCTTCCAGGTCCAAGGCAAGGGCCAAAGGAAAGAAGAAAAAGGCCGCTACCAAACCAAGAGGTGGTGTTGGTAAGGTGGGAGTCAAGGGAAATGCAAAGGTTGCGGTGCCAGTAGTGGCAAAGTACGAGTGCTTCCACTATCGTAGGAAAGGCCATTGGAAGAAAGATTGCAAAGCTTGGATTGCCAAGAACCAGGACCCGAGGCAAGTTATGGCTTCGACTTCAGGTGTGTTTGTAATTGAAAATTGTCTGTCAATCAACTCTACTTCCTGGGTATTGGATACCGGATCAGGATCTCATATATGCAATTCATTGTAAGCACTGAGAAACCGTAGAGTGCTGAAGGTTGGTGATATGACCCTCCAGGTTGCTAACGGTGCTAGCATGAATGCTGTGTCCGTAGGGGATTATCACCTTGGATTGACGAGTGGACATATTTTGGTTTTGCGCAACTGTTTTTGTGTACCTCGTTTAACGTGTAATATCATATCAGTATCGTTGTTATCAGAACACAATGTTATGATTTCACGTTTGTAAGCGATATTGTTAACATCCACCTTAATCATGGTTTGATTGGGTTCGGTACACTAGATAATGGTATATACGTGTTAAACCAATTACAGGTTTTCAATATCTAGAACACACTAAAAAGAAAGTCTCCAGATATAAATCAGGCTTTCTTATGGCATTGTAGACTGGGTCACATCAATGAGACAAGGTTAACTAAGTTACATAGAGAAGGATATTTGGATCCGTTCGAATATCAATTTTATGCCACTTGTCAATCATGTCTCAAAGGAAAGATGACAAAGAATCCATTCACTGGACATGGTGTAAGAGAGAGCGAGCTCTTAGAACTCATACACAGCGATGTATGTGGTCCAATGTCTACACATGCAAGAGGCGGTTTTTCATATTTCATTACTTTTACGGATGATTACTCTAGGTATGGATTCATTTTCTTGATGAAACATAAATCCTAGACCTTTGAGAAATTCCGAGAATATAAGAATGAAGTAGAGAACCAAACCGGCAAAAGTATCAAGACACTGAGATCCGATCGAGGTGGTGAATACTTAAGTGCCGAGTTCCTGGGTTACCTAAAAAAGAATGGAATTCTCTCTCAGCTTACTCCTCCATACACTCCACAACATAACGGTGTATCGGAAAGACGGAACCGAATCCTATTAGATATGGTACGTTCTATGATGAGTAATCCTGAGTTGCAGCGATCTTTCTGGGGTTATGCACTGGAATCAGCCGCATATCTTTTGAACAGGGTTCCTACCAAGACTGTGCCTACCACACCATATCAGATGCGGTGTGGGAAGAAACCTTATCTTCAGTATCTGAAGATATGGGGATGTCCAGCTTTCGTTAAAAAGCAGCATGCGGACAAACTCGAGGCACGCTCAGTGCAGTGCAAGTTTGTGGGATATCCAAAGAACTCCAAGGGGCATTTTTTCTATTACGCAGAGGAACAAAAGGTTTTTGTTTCATGTAATGCCCATTTTCTAGAACATCAGTTTTTAGAAAAGAAAACAAGTGGGAGCGCAATAGAACTGGAAGAAATTCCAGAACCACAAACTACTACTGAGAGTTTGGTAGAACCAGAAGTTCAAGAAGAACAGGACATTCCCGCACCCCTCCGCAGGAGTAGTTAGCCATCTCATCGTCCTGAGAGATACTATGGTTTTCTCATAGACGGGGATAGAGAGGATTGCGTCATTGATAATGATGAACCTACTAGCTTCCCACAGGCCATCCAGAGTGGCGACTCAGTAAGATGGCTGGATGCAATGCGGAACGAGATGGAGTCCATGTACACCAACAAAGTAAGGACTTTGGACCTTGCTCCAGATGGGGTAAAACCCATAGGATGCTAGTGGATCTTCAAAAAGAAGATTGGTGTAGATGGACAGGTGGAAACCTATAAGGCTAGACTTGTTGCAAAGGGTTTCTGTCAAAGACCTGGTTTGGACTATGACGAAACTTTTTCTCCAGTGGCTATGCTCAAATCCATTCGGGTCCTTCTTGCCATTGCTTCCTTCCATGATTATGAGATCTGGCAGATGGACATAAAGACAGCTTTTCTAAATGGTAATTTAGAAGAATGCGTCTATATGGATCAACCAGAAAGTTTCAATCAGAATGGGAGCAGTGGGAAAGTGTGCAAGTTGCTTAAGTCCATTTATGGACTAAAGCAGGCATCACGGAGTTGGAACATCTATTTTGATGAAACGGTCAAAGAATATGACTTTAAAAAAAATCCAGATGAACCTTGTATATATAGTAAAATTGTAGCACGAACTGTCGTATTCTTCGTCTTGTACGTGGATGACATTCTCTTGATAGGAAATGACATTCCTATGCTGCAATCTGTCAAAGGATTCTTGTCACACAGGTTCTCCATGAAAGACCTGGGTAATGCCTCTTACATTCCGGGGATCCAGATCTATCGTGATAGATCTAAGAGGATGTTGGGACTTTCGCAGTCCAGGTATATCAACACTATACTGAAAAGATTTAGTATGGAAGATTCTAAGCGCGGTAATTTACCGGCTTGTCACAGAATCACCCTCTCCAAAGAGATGTCTCCCAAGACTGATTTAGAAAGGGATCGCATATCAATTATACCCTATGCTTCTGCGGTAGGCTCTATAATGTATGCGATGTTGTGCACCAGACCAGATGTAGCTTATGCACTGAGCGTGGTAAGCCGGTATCAGTCAAACCCAGGGGAGAAGAACTAGATAGCAGTAAAGAACATTCTCAAGTACCTGAGAAGAACTAAGGATATGTTCTTCGTTTACGGCGGAAAAGACCTCTAGATCGAGGCTTTTACTGACTCCAGCTTCCAGAATGACAAGGATGACTCTACGTCCATGTCAGGTTATGTCTTTACCCTCAATAGAGGGGCGGTGTGCTGGAAGAGTTCCAAGCAGGACACCGTTGCTGACTCGACGATGGAAGCAAAGTATATCGCTGCTTGCGTTGCAGAAAAAGAAGCAGTCTGGATGAAGAAGTTCCTCACAGAGCTTCAGGTGGTTCCATCCATTGTTGATCCAATACCTCTGTATTGTGACAACAACGGGGCTATAGCTTTAACGAAGGAACTCAGGTCCCATCAGAAGTCCAGACACATATTAAGGCGGTATCACCTGATCAGGGAGATCATAGATCGCCGAAAGATCGAGGTGCGGATAGTTGCTACAGAGGAGAACACTGCAGATCCATTCACAAAGGCTTTACCTCAGACACAGTTCGAGAGGCTATTCGAGATGATAGGTCTTCGATACGCCAGAACATGGCCCTAGTGCAAGTGGGAGATTGTTAGTGTATATGCCCTAGGGGCCATTATTGTATCATACTAGCTTGTATATTACTTAATGGAAGTTTGGGATATTCACAGTTATATTAACAGTCTTGCTCAACATAATAGTATGCTACTTGGTTTATATCTATCTTAATATGCGTATATGTTTCTTTTAGCATATCGCGAATATATATTGATAGAGCCCATAGGATCTTGCTTGACTACCAGCGTTGTGATGGCAGTCACACTAGTGAGGGCTGGGTAGTCTACAAGCACATCCTTTTCAGGTCCCTAGTCATAGGATTATAGAGACAGGGTATCGATACTCCGGAGAAGACTAGTGTGTACGCTTCTCATCCCAGTTGGGGAAATGGTATATCCCATATCTATTAGTACGTTGTACCGGAGATAGTATGCATGTGCTCGTTGGGTTACGGGTACACCGGACATGACTCGCAGGGAACTGTTGGTTGGTATTATACCCGTCGTTAGTTAACAGTTCCCAGGTGACATGAGTACAGCATAGTCTGTTGACTTGACACTGCTGCTTCGTCTTGAGTGTGTTCCCACTGTTCTTAAATTGCTACCCTACCACGGATCAAAGGAGTCGTGCAAACAGGTAGCAGTTGGGTGAAGTCCCGAAGCACTTGGAGGCAGTGGCAGTTATAAAGGATTCGTCTCTCCCGGTATTGGGAGTTGATATCGCATTTTGTTTGGAGAGCTATTACGCAAAGTCCCTGGCCAGGGCAAGCGGGATTTACTGGTAGGATTTCCAGTAGCTTCTCAAGGTGTAATGGGCTTCACTCCGACACGACTTATACCGCTTTTAGGGGACTACGCTTGCCGCCCTTAGGCCCGATATGCGATAGTTTTAGACGAACAGACCGGACTGTATGTAGATTGTCACATCAGGCTCAGTAGGAGTTCGGATGGGTTTCCTCATCGGCCTTCTTATCGACATTTACTCGAGGACCGTTACGTACAGCTAGTACCGCTTGCGGCCTGTGGTTAAACCCACTGCTAGCGTAGCGTCGAGTTTTTAGAGTCCCACACAGAGAGTTTCCCTACTTCAGGAGAAACGATATAGAGGTCATATGGTTTTACGACAGGGTTCGGACATATACGTGTACTTGTGCAAATATGATGTTCGGACAGATTATACTAGCAGGCTTTAGTTTAAGCTAGATTCTAGTATTGGATTATTGGATTTATGCAGTCTCAGTATATCCATGTTTTTCGTAAATACGGATGGAAGGAGCATTCTCGTAATTAGTCGAGAAGCTTTTAGAAGAAAGGTGACTTATTTAGATTTAATTCATTTATGAGTTAAACTAAATGAGGTGGAGAGCTTATGCATTATTTGCATTAAATGTTTTAATGACTCATATGATGATTCATCCATAGTGAGTTAATGAAGCATTAATTGTTTTAATGACTCATGGGATGATTCATCCAAATGTATTAAATGAAGAATGGTTGTAATTATCTCATATGATTTATTAGATAATTATCATGCTTCATGATATATACAAAAGAGTTATTAATTCATTTGATTCTCACATACACACTCTCTCTCCTCAAGTCTCCTCTTCTTCAACCTAACCCTAATCCTCTCATGTGTTGAGATCCCAAGGGTTAGAAAGACTAATAGATCCTTAATCCACTTCTATATCTTCTAGGTCACTTGGATTAGCAATCCTAGTCACTTAGTTACCTCAAGTTAGAGGTTAAAACTTGGAGACGGAACTCTCGGGTGGATCTTCTATCACATCGAGGAGGCCGACGAGGAGGTGAACAACAAGAACAAGAAGGACTAGTATCTTGAGGTATAATCATCTATCATAGTAGTTTAGCACTTCTAGATAGTTTGTTAGTTAGGGATTAGCAAAGATCCATAAAGTTAGTCGATATTACCTTAAACAAAATGATTGTTTTACCTATTCCGCCTCCCCGCATCTTGTGGGATGTGTAACGTCGACTTACAGTATCAACCATTGCCCCATACAGGTTCAAGAAATGTACACACCAGTCTACTCTGGAATATCGATGCCCTGTCTCGATACTCCCTCGACTAGGAACAATTAAAGGATGTACTTATGGACTAACCTGGCCCCACTAGTATGATCTCCATTATAGTCCTGAAAGTCAAGTCACATTCTAAGGGCTTTGTCAACATGTAACGGAGAGAATGTATAATGATACAAGTGCACATGTTAAGATAAAGAGCAAATAGATAGCATACTATCATGTCGAGCAAGAAAGTCCTCTCTATATATGTCCAAGCATCCACTATAATATACAATCATGTACAATAATGGTCTATAGGGCATACATATAACTAACAATCTCCTGCTTGCACTAAGGCCAATTGTTGTAGTATCTCATATCCAACATCCAAAATGTCTCTCAAATAGCCTTCATGAGTGGATCCGCCGTGTTATTCTTCGTTTCACCTCTCCTGACCTCGATCTCCCGGAGATCAACTATCTCCCTGATCAGGTGCTACCGCTTTAGATTATGTCTGGATCACTGATGAGACCGGGTTTCTAAGCCAAAACCATAACTCCATCGTTATCACAATACATAAATATTGGATGTTTAATGGTAGGAACCTCACCAAGTTCATCTCATGAACTTGTTCATACAGATAACCTCTTTGGTAGCATCGTTGGTAGAGCGATATTCAGCCTTTATCATCGAGTCTGCTACGGTATTTAGCTTGGAACTCTTCCAACATACCGTCCTTCCACTGAGGGTAAAGACAACACCCGAGACTGTCTTAGAGTCATCCTTATCACTCTGGAAGCTTGAATCGGTAAAGGACTTGACCTGGAGTTCACTGTTACCATACACCAAGAACATTTCCTTAGTCCTTCTCAAGTACTTAAGAATGTTCTTCATAGCTGTCCAGTGTTTCCGTCCAGGATCTGGTTCACACCTACTCACTACACCTAGTGAGTAGGATACATCCTCTTAGATCTATCTCTATAGATCTTAATCCCTGGATGTAGAAGGCATCACCCAGATCTTTCATGGAGAAACTGTGATAAGTAGAGCTTGACCGAGTGTATCAAAGGAACATCATTTCCTATCAAGAGTATGTCACCCACGTACAATAAAAGGAAGACAACCTTACTCTCTACAACCTTCTTGTATATACAAGGTTCGTCTTCATTTTTGATGAAGTCAAACTCTTTGACTGCCACATCAAAACAGATGTTCCAACTCTGCAATATCTGCTTTAATCCGTATATTGATTTAAGTAGCTTGCACACCTTTCCGCTGCTTCCACTATCAACGAAACCCTATGGCTGTGTCATTTACTCGCTCTCTTCTAAATCACTATTTAGAAAAGTGGTCTTAACGTCCATCTGCCAGATTTCGTAGTCATGGTATGTGGTGATAGCAAGTAGGATCCGGATGGACTTAAGCATAACCATCGGAGAAAAAGTTTCATCATAATCCACACCTGGCCATTAACGAAAACCTTTTGCTACAAATCTAGCTTTGAAAGTCTCAACATTTCCATCTAAACCAAAAATCTTCTCAAGATCCACTTGCTCCCGATGGGTTTTACCCCTTCAGGAGCAACTTCCAAAGTCTATACTTTGTTGGTGTACATGTATTCCATCTCAGATCGCATTGCATCCAGCCATTTCATAGAGTCCCCACTCGTGATGGCCTGCTCAAAACTAGTAAGGTCATCATCTTCTATGATGCAATCATCGTTCCCACCGTCAATGAGAAAACCGTATTATCTCTCAGGCGGATGAGGAACCCTACTAAATCTGCGGAGTGGCTGAGGTTCGTCGGGGACTATTGAATCCTCCGGTTCTACCAAATCATCAGCTGTAGTTTGTGTAGCAGGAACTTCTTCCAGTTCTACCTCATGACCACTAATTTCTTTCATAAGAATTTCCTTTTCTAAAAAGGTGGTATTCCGAGAAACAAACACTTTTTGTTCCTCAGTGTGGTAGAAGATATACCTTCGTGAATGCTTGGGATATCCTACAAACTTGCACAGAACTGACATTACCTCAAGCTTATCCGGATTTTGCTTTTTAACTTAGGTCGGACAACCACACATCTAATGAAATTAAGACATGGTCTCTTCCCCTCCCATATCTCATATGGAGTGGTAGGCACTTATTTGGTCGGAACTCTATTCAATAGGTATGCGGCTGTCTCAAGCGCATAACCCCAAAAGGAAATAGCTAACTCAGTAGTACTCATCATAGAGCGCACTATATCTAATAGGGTGCGACTTCTCCGCTCCGATACACCTGTTGTGCTGTGGTGTATACGGAGGAGTAAGCTGAGAGAGAATCCCATTCTCTTTTAAATAATCCTGGAACTCCATGCTAAAGTATTCTCCTCCCCGATCAGATCGAAGGATTTTAATACTTCTACACGTTTGGTTCTCTACTGTAACACCTTAGAATGCGATTAGTGTTAATTAAGCGATAATGCGGATTTTTAGTAAAATTTTTGCTAAAATAGTTTTCAAATATTTTATAAAAATTAATTCATATTTTATTATTATTTATTTTGGGTTTTGCATACACATGTGCATGCTAACCTAGGGTTAATTAGGGTTAACCATGCTTAAGTAGCCATGGCACCCTAACTTAATGTCATGCCATTTGTTTTATGTAATTATCTAAATTAATTAGTTTTCAAATTATAAAAGGGGTTTAAAATTGGTTTACTTGAGAGAGAGAGGGGGGGGGGGAATGACGAGCATGGGGCAAGCATGACTTGCATTAAATGAGGAGAGAGAAGAAGGGGTATGGCCCACTCTAAACTCACCTCCTTATTTCCCTCATCCCTCACTCACACATACACCCTCATTCTCACCTCACTCCCTCATTCACAACATATTTTCTTCATCTCATCTCCCTCACACCCTTAAACTGAAACCCTACCCAAAATCTTCACTAAACTAAGCAAAATCTTCACAAACCCTCACTACAACCCTTCACAAGCCAAGTTTAGCCACTAAGATCACTTGGAACATGGAAAGCTAGGATTTTGAGCAAGTGTGGATAGGTAATGTAACATTTTAGAAAAATATAAATGTTAATTTATAATTTGAAATATAAAATAAGGACTTTATAAAAGTGATATCACATATTACTTTTGGTATCAGAATTATATCCGTAAAAATATAATTATTTTGATAAATATGAATGAAGTGTGTGATATCATAAAAATGATATTTTATTATTTCAATATGACATTGTATTTTACATTAAGATAATGATAACTAAGTGATAGATGGATCATTTCATATATTTTATTTTTACATGGATTTAAATGGTAACATGAGAGGTTTTATTTTTGTTGAGCTTCTTTTAAATGGTTGTTATATCTTAACCTGAATCTAAACCCTCATATACAACACATCCTCACCCATGCTCAACACCCTCCACCTCCTCCTTCTTAACTTTACACCTCTTTCTTCAAGTTTGACACCTCCTCCTTGCATGAACATACCACTCTACTTATGGTGACACATCCTAATTGCATGAGTGCACCATTCTTCCTCATGATGACACCTCCTCCTAAACATATCCTTCATCATTCTATCTTTTCTTTATAAGCTCAGTTGAGATAACAAGTTTAGAAACAAATTTACAAAATTATAAAATAAGAGAATCCTAGAACACACTAAAGAAAAGAGAAGAAGAGAAGTTAAGTACCAAGTGATTCCTTACCTCAGCACTCAAGCTAGGCTATCTTGCTCATGTGCTTTCCTTGATGAATTAACTCAGTGGATCCTATAGTTGGTATAATCTCATATCTCAGATCTTGTTTTAATTCTGTTTTAGTATAAATGTATAATATCAGAAATATCGTATTTTTGATAACTTAGGATCTATTTAGGAATCTGCTATAGTCTAGGAAATCTTTAGCAAAATCAAACAATACCTTCATCTTTTAATTTGGACCTCTAATAACCACTAGAAACACGGACCCATCCCTCAGATTTTTTGCCGGCGACATTTATCAAAATTCCGAGCTCGCCGGTTTTGTGTAGGATTTAGGTGTTGGTTTTTCTAGGGTAGCTCTCTTTTTATATATTAGGGTGTTTGGTATAGTTAGTTTATGTTACTTTTCAGTATATTTCACATATCTGTTTTGAGTGTGTGTAGTATAGGGAAACATTGTATCTTGTAATATTTAACCTACTGTAATTGAATCTGTAACCAATAGGTGAAACCACTAGTAAAACTAGAAAGACCAAAAGTATAATAAGATCACTAGGAGACTTCACCAAAAGCTCAAGACCCCAACACTATATTTTGGCCGGTGACGTCTGCCCCATGTCCGAGCTCGCCGGTTTTCTGGTGGGTTTTGATGTTGGTTTTTGTTCTGTAGGGTTATAGTGGTATTTTATAAGTTACTGTATTGTTTGATTTTTCCTAATAATTACACAGTAAAATCTGGGGATTTTTTAGAAAAGGTTTTATCAAATTTCCGATATTCCGATATGGGTTTTGCGTATTTTGTACTGAGACTGAAATATCGACGTTCATACATAGATTTCAGTGGCATATTGTCGTTTTTGAGTTATGTATGCTGTAGATTTTAACCTATGGGTGCCTATCTCGTTGTTTTGACTTGGATATTATATTTACGCCAATATTTCATAAATACGATTATAGGTATGATCACAAAGGTTTTCGAGACGGGGATTGGCGGATATAGCAGCGTGGAATTTAGCAAGCAGCAACACGTTGGTGAGTAGATTTATATCTACGGGGGAAGTCGGGTGGATGGCGTATAGCACCCTCGTAACCTTATATATATATGATACTATGATATATAGTTAGTTCTTTGGTGTTAATTAAGTTTATGATATTAGAATGATATTGCATCTGTTGGAGATAGTGCCCTCAGAGTCAATTATTGGATCATAGGCACGTGATTGCAATGATTGAGGGAGGACGTATACCGGTAGGACAGTCTTACTCAAGATGATAGTATGCTATCTGGTTTATCTTTATCATCGTGTACTGTTTTAGGTGACCTTACAGGTCGCTATTACACGTTGATAGAGCCCCTAGGATTCTTTCTTGACTGCCAGCAGTATGAGGGCTATCATATACGTGGGAGCTGGGGTCTATAAGCAAATTCTTAAAAGGTCCCTTGTCGTGGGAATTTCGAGACAAGGCATCGATACTCCAGAGTAGACTAGTGTATACAGTCGAGACCCTGACGAGGGGCGGTGGCCGGTCTCACAAGCCACTGGTGTTAGTTGGTTCACCTAAGATGTATACAAGTGCTCATTGGATTATGAGTACACCGGACAGGACTCGCCGGGAACATGCTAGTTGGTCTTATACCTGACATCAGATAGCAGTTCCCTGGTGACACATGTACAGGTTAGTTCATCGACCTGAGATCATCATTTGTCTCGTGTGAGTTCCCACTGTACTTTGATTACTGCCCTACCACGCTCAAAGGAGACGTGCAAACAGGTTTTAGTTGGGTACAGTCCCGAGCCACATGGAGGTAGTAAGCGGATCTGCAGGGGTTCGTCTCTCCCGGTATTGGGGGTGAGGTCGCGCTGTGTTTAGGAGAGCCATTACACGAAGTCCTTGGCCAAGGCAGGAGATTTACTGGTAGGTATTCCAGTAGTATCTCAGGGTGTTCTGGGCTACACTCCGACACGACTTGTACCGCTATTGGGGGTCTGACTTTTACCAACCCCCTAGGCCCGCCATGCGATACTCATAGACGAACGGACCGGACTGTACGGATATTGTCACTGACAGGCTCAGTAGGGTGTCAGGATGAGTTCGCTCATCGACGTCCCTTTTGGTCAATACCTGGTATCCCGTTACGTATGGCTAATACCTCTGACGTGCTAGTGGTTAAATCCACAACCAAAGTATTGACGAGTCTTTAGAGTCACCCACAGATAGTTTCTCAAGTTTCGGGCGAAACGCTGTAGAGGCCGTATGGAGATATGGCAGGGTTCGATCATATGCGTGCGGTATTGCACGGATCATGATCGGACGGATAATACTAGCGGGCTTTGCTTTAAGCCGGATCCTAGTATTGTACAGTGTAGATTTTGTCTCTTTGCATTTGTATTCAGTGGGAATACAAATGCGGGTATGTATATACAGTCACGGGGTTTTCCTGTAATTTATTACGGGATCAGTTTTTTGAAGTTGCCAGTTTGCATTCCGTTTCGGCCACTTTTCCTTTGTTCCTTCACGGCCGGATTTTTGTGATGGGAGGGGCTAATTTGCATATTTGCAAATTAGCATTCTGAAGGGGGTTTATTTGTAAATGGGGATTATGATGGATCTAGCATCTTATGATGCTTTTCTTGTGCTCTTTTCTTTGCATTAATTGTGATAGGTTTTGATGGGCTTTTGATTGGACTTTATGGTGACTCCTTTTTCTTGTTATCATACCATTTTCTCATCTTGCATTATGGGATTGATTTTTCCCTCCACCATATGTCATGGCCGGCCACATCTTTGAGAGGGAGAGGATGAGGGGAATTCATTTTTTGGTGTGGGGAAATTCTTCATATCATTCTTTGTTTACACCAAAAATCCCAAGTTCATTTTAAAGTTCATTCCTCCATCATACATGGCAACTTCAACCCCAATAGAGACAAACTGTTCTACACTAGCCTACAACATTTCTTGGATACGTCGGCTCGCCAACTTCGTGCCCGAGTTGCCTCGGTCCAGAGGTGAGAGCCCGGAAAAGAACCCGGCGTTGTGGTGCCCTTTCCGACGAGGCGATAAAGACCGGAGATTCCGCGAGGTGATCGGGACGGAGGCCGAAGACCGAAAGACACGGATCGCTCGGTATAGCATTCTACCCTTTCTCGTATTTGCTAGCATTAGGTTAATGGCCCGATCCGGGTTTTTATAGTGCGCGGTAGTGTTGGTTTACAATTTTTGTAAAAGTTTCGTTTCCGCATTCCGGCATCGGATTGACGGCCGGGGCGCTGCCGTGCACTTACATTGGTATCAGAGACACGCCATTAATCTCGTCTAGCTTGCTCTAACATGTTTACAAGTTCGATCGAACGGATTTTCCAAAAACCGTATTTTCGAGCACATTTTCTGTCGAATTTTTCCAGTGCTCTAAAAATTATTTGGTACATTGTAAAAATACGTGCAGGGTTTTTTTATGCATTCTGTGAAAATTTGGTCGCATGTTATTACTATTCCGCCACGGAACCGCGGCCAAACCAATGCTTGGGCCGCGGTTCTGTCGCCATTTTGACTTTTCAATGCACCAAAATTTTATAGAGAGCTTCTGACTTGAAAATGGGGATTTTGGTATATTCTGTTTGGGCTCAGATTTTCTTTGAGTACTACAGTAGTGCTTGGAGCCCACTTCGGTAAATTTAGTCGATCGAAAATCTTAAACATGTTAGTTCACAGTATTTACATTATATCTGCGACCGTGAATGTCATTTGATCGGTAAATCCTGTCTAACTGCTATAGCCCTTTTAGACAGATTTGTGAACGTGACATTCACGTTGATATTCTGTGTTGTGCTGTGATGTTGCGGATTTGTTGTGGGGATAGCCTGGATGCAATGTTAGTACAGTTTTTTTTTATGTACATTTGATATTGCGGGGCGAGCGTCCGACATGTGGACTGTTGTCACTGCCTGTTTGTATATTATTCTTTTGGGGGCACGACCGGGCTGAGGTCGATGTACCCGTTGTATATATTTTACTTTCTGTACTAGGATTACCCCGTGGTGGGGTGCACGGATAGCAGGGTTCTAGAGGGCAACGGGCCCGCATCTTATGGCGTTGAGACGGAGGGGGCTTTACTCTAGAATTGGCGGGCTATTCGCCGCACTCGTAGGGGGTACAGGTTGATCCAAGAAGGGGTGCTCAAGTTACCGGATTTCCTGAAGTGCTGGGTGGTCCATTCACGTTGTTGAAGGGGGCTGCCTCACTTCAGGTTTTGGTAGGTGACTTGGGGCGCCCGTAGGGGTCTAGGATTTTATTGCACAGGCTATCCACACGACCAGGGGAACGTCGGGTTTCAGTAGCGGCTCTATGAAACCCGGGGATCCCAGATATCTGTATTGTTTTGTGATGCTTATTACATTTCTGTGATGTTGCATTATATCACGCCTTGAGCGAATATTATATATTGATATATATACTAGTAGATGTTGTATATGTTTTGCATCCGCGCTAGTCCAGTCCCCGCTCTGTCGTTAGTTAAGTAACCTAGCGGGTGATGACGGGACCCAGTGGAGAATGCGGATGGCATATACGTACATCATTATTTTCATTCTTTATTGGTATGATCAATTGATGGGAATGCATTGATTCGGATCAATGCAAGCTAAACAAACCTATTCTGATGTTGTTGGAACAATTTTTCAAAAAGCTGTTATTGCAAGGGCGTTCTCTTTTGTTTTGCACAGTGGTATTCGGTTATGAATATCCAGCACCTCAGTCGACGAGGCAAGGGCCGAGATCCCTTCACCGTGAGTGATCCCTTGGACAGGAGTTTGCGTCAGGGAAATAACTTCACTATAGTCGATTACTTTTTCTTTGCATCGTGGTATTCAGTTGGAATATCCTGCACCTCATTCTACGGGGAAAGAGCTGAGATCCCTTCACCGGGAGTGACCTCTTTAGTAAAGGTTTTCGTCACTATATTTTTATAAAGCTATCCAGTTCCTTCAACGATATCAAGTTTATTACGTTAAAGGTTTTTCGCCAGAAACCATTCGTAGCCCTTCGTCATTTCAGATGGGTAGCACGTAGTATTCATGCTATGTTTGTTGACCTTCATCAAGGCATAGTGTATGGTAGCTGCTTGTTACCTTTCTGCTGCATAGATAGATGCGTTGGTTTGGGACAGTCGTATTGCCTTATTGACCTTCGTCAAGGGCTTGTACGGGTGGGTTCAAATTAACCTGGACAATGACGGGTAGAACTTGACATGTGACTTATGATTTGTTGACCTTCGTCAAGGTCATAAGAGTATGGGGCAAAAATCACATCGGGAGTTTCTAAAGAAACTGAAACTTGCCAGATATGCGCATACCTTCTGGAGTGTGATAACGTGAGCGGATTCCGTCATGTTATCATGCGATGATAGTTGGATCCCGATTCCCACTGATGAGTTGGTTTACTCTTCGGGTGATCCCGACTAATTCTTCTTTCAGGTTTGGGGAAGAATTTGACGTTACAGCGGGAGGTTTCTTGATTAGATAAATTGATAACCATTCTGATCTAGGTTAGAGTGCACGCTGAGTGTTTCTTTTCTCTCTCTCTTTGGCAGCGACCATGACCCGACCCTTGACTATGACTCAGTGACCAAATTAACCGAACCTTCTTAAACACTGGCTTTTGGATTGTCTGAGTTGCAGACCTCATTGCCACTCCTACTTTTACCCTTTTCTCCAGGACACCCCGTATTACTACGAACGTCCACTTCCATTGGATAAAACCATCGTATGGTTATATACGAACTCGAAAGAATTAGTTCGAGGATGGTTTCCGGTTCTGGAGAAAACGAATAGGACTATTCAGTTGTCTTTTTCTTTTACCTTCTCTCAGGTTGCGAGTGCTCCTTGGATTAGGACAGTACACCAATTACGCAAATTGGATAGTCTTCTTCCAAACCATAGGCTGGTGCCGAACGGTAGGGAATGAAGAAAACCAATTAGCCTAACGAAGGTGTACAGAAGGTATTAAGAAAAGTCAAATAAAGGGATTAGTAAGAGGGCAAAGTAAATTGCGACTGCTATTCACGACCAAACCAAGTATTTCATTACCACTCCCACTTCACCTTTGTATTTCTCCAGGACACTCCGTATCACTACGAAGATCCACAGTTTATTGCATACTCTATCGTATGGTTATATACAAACTCGAAAGGAACTTGTTCCAGTTCGGAGATGGATTCTGGTTCAGGAGAAATAGGAATAAGGTTTATTCGGGTGTCTTTTATTTTCACCTTCTCTCGCATTGTGAGTGCTCCTAGTATTAGGACAGTACACCCATTAGGCTTATTGGATAGTCTTCTTCCAAACCATAGGCCGGTGCCGAAAGGTAGGGAAGGAAGAAAACCATTTAGCCTAAGAAGGTGTACAGAAGGTAATGACTAAAGACATATGAAGGGATTTGGAGAGATGGCAAAGAAATATACGGTTACAGTTGTGAATCTGGATAATGGAAGAGGCATTACTAGGAATACCAGGATACTCCATCGAAACATTTCAATGTTTCAGTTTTACTGTGTACTGTTAAAGGAAAACTGATTTCTTAATTTGACACTTGCTCCAGGGTATGTATTTACCAGGTATGATTCTCACATCTGAATGGTTTTACAGATGATGAGTGGGAGTAAGTTATTGGGAATTAGATGATTATCCTCATTATATCGGAATTCGTTGTAATTGGTGATATTTGAGGAAGTCACCTGGGTTGTTTGCCAGACGGCAAATTTTTGGTTTTGAATATCCGCTATTATGCACCAATTTCAAATTGATATATCTGTACGTCTATTTTTATAGAGTGAGATATATCTTTTTGAAATTATGTCTATGAAATTTACCTATATCAGTGGATAGTTAGGTAAGCAGTACTAAACAGCGGTGTAATTCTTCTTGACCATAAGTACAGTTTTCAACCTACGACACATAGGGAATGAGTTATTGGACTCAGGGGACTTATACAGAGTATTATATATTGTCCAGTGTCCATTAGGACAGAGGGGTTGGTCCTCGTACTATATTCTGTTTACTTATGACTTCTCTAGTTCTTAGACATGTGTTTTGTACAAATGCAAGGTCTAAGTTTTGAGGAGTTATAGGTATAAGAATAAAGTAGAGAACTAGATGTTGTAAGTATCAGGATTCTTCAAGGTGATCGAAGATGTAGATACTTGTGAATGGTATTCAGTTGATAGTAATGATTAAGAGAACTTGCTTCTCTTTCAGGTTACTCATAATTGGAACTACTCCTAAGTTGAGTAATGCTGATCGGCCTCTCTCCATTTAGTTGACATGCACTGGAGACAGCAGCATGATTTGAATCTGGTTCAATTAAATCAGTGCCTCTGTTTCTATATTGGATATAGAACGGTTCATATCTTAACGATGTTAAGGCACGGGGAGTTGTCCGGCTTATACTTAAAACCAGACTCTGGATAACTCAAGGCACGTTTCTGTAATGGATGTTTGTGGGTTGACCTGGGCTATGACGAGGGTTGACTTTCTACCATCTGGATGATCAATAGTGATATTGTTCTTGACTCGCCACAGTTTTAATAAAAATGGATTTTTTCAGAAAACAGTAGTGGGAGTATGGTAGAACTGGAAGTGATTCCAGAACCGCAAACGATTACTGAAAATTTGATAAGATCCTAAAGATTCAATTTGATTTGACATTCCATTGGCCACTCCGCAGATAAGGTGGGTAACTTCAGGCACTCGAGAGGTACTCCGGTAGCCTCAAGGATGGTGACAGGGAGGTTCTTGTTTACCCAAACTTGCCATTGCTGTTGTTCCAGACTGTGAGACCCGGCAGGAGGATGGCTATAGCGTCGTTCTAAACTAGTTCCAGAAGTGTACGTCTATATGACTCTGCCAAAGGGTTGTCATAGTCAGTGGGAGCAGCGGAAGCATAGTGGATAAGTGGCTTACGTCTATTCATAGACTTAAGCAGATATAGCGGAGATAGATCATCTATTTCTGATGTGATGGTCATAGGTTTGACTTCATCAGAATAGGGGATGGATCTGTTAAGAAGGTAGTAGGGTGTGATGTCCTGGTATTTGGATGACATACACAGAGTAAGAAATGAAATTCCTATACTACGATCGGTTATACTTTGGTTGTCACACAGTAGTTTCTCCACATAGGACTTGGATATTATATCAGACATTCTGGTTACTAGATCTAGATTTGGGAAGTATCCCAATCAGGGTACTTAGATATCATTCTAAAGGTGTTTTAGAATGGACAACTCCTGGTACGGTAGTATACCTGCAGGTAATGGAGTCGCCCTTTCTAAAGGTGTCTTACAGACTAAAGGGGAGAAGGATGTATATGATCGGCAGATCACTTGCTTAGGCAATTGAGTTGATCATGAAATGTCATGTACCACACAAGATGTTGTTTTTGCACGAGATGCAATAAGTTGATATTGATCCAATCCTGGAGAAACATTCGGAAGCAGTTTTAGAACATAAGTGAATGTTTTACGGATATGATAACGGCATCCTCCTTCGGGAGACAGTTATCATTCCAGGCTTCCAAGGTGACCTGGATGACAGAATGGCTGTCAGAGTTATAGTTTTCCCTCTGACGAGGGGCAGTATTTTGGACAGGTGGTCCAAACTGAAACTGAGGGAGGCATGGCGCAGGACACTGATTAAGTTCAGTCGACGATACAGTCTAAGAAGTTTGGATTTGGAGTTCACTTATGAACTAGGTCCCATCAGACATCCAAACATATTCTAAGACAGGTATTGCCCATTTCGGGAGATGGCTTTCTCCGCGAACTTGAGATAAAGAGAGACATAGAAAGAAACATCAGAGCAGATCCACTCACTGAGGCTATTCCTCGAACGCAATAGTTTCGCAAACGAGCTTTGTGAGACTGACTAGTAGCGGAGTTGGGTGTTCGGTATCATAAGGGCTGTGAGTATGTGACATCGCAATAATTAGCCTTGAGTGCAAGTGGGAGATTGTTGGAGATAGTGCCCTCAAAGTCAATTATTGGATCACAGCCACGTGATTGCAATGATTGAGGGAGGACCTATACCGGTAGGACAGTCTTACTCAAGATGATGGTATGCTATCTCGTTTATCTTTATCATCGTGTACTGTTTTAGGTGACCTTACATGTCGTTATTACACGTTGATAGAGCCCCTAGGATTCTTGCTTGACTGCCAGCAGTATGAGGGCGATCATATACGTGGGAGTTAGGGTCTATAAGCAAATCTTTAAAAGGTCCGTAGTCGTGGGAGTTTCAAGACAGGGCATCGATACTCCAGAGTAGACTAGTGTATACAGTCGAGACCCCGACGAGGGGCGGTGGCCGGTCTCACAAGCCACTGGTGTCAGTTGGTTCACCTAAGATGTGTAGGGTTCCTAGGCACACTAATGAGGTCTCACAAGGCATCAACCATGCCAATTTCAAATTTTACAAGTGCCGAGAAACCCTAATACGGATCGTTAACTAGATTTTAGGCGAAACAAAAACCAGTAAACTACTTTACTCTAAGTGAACGGAAATACAACCTTTGTAGATCCGGTTCTCCACCTCCATAGCTCCGTGATGAAGTCCCCTCGCTGTACAAATCGCATCCCGGACTCTAGCATCGGCTTCATCGGAGAAATGGGCGGGCTTGGTCGTCGGCTTCGATGCCGAAGATGATCTACGTCGAGGCAACACAAGATCAAACTCCAACTTCACGAAGTCATGAAACTTGTGAAGAAAACACCCTATACTACTTGGCAAGAGGTAGAGGGTGAAGAAATAGGAGGTGGGTTCACTTTAGAATTGGATTTCTCACACTTTTGCTCAAGTTGCCATTGATGAAGGCAAGCTTTTTTTCTTGTCAAGAAGAAGAAGAAGATAAATATATTATGATAAGTTATTTTCCAATAGAAAAGAAAATCAATACTTATCATAATATAACCACGGTCAAGTGTAGAGAATGGAGTGGTTAGGGTTAAGCATGAGACAAAATGGTCACTTAGTCAAAGCTTCATGAAGCTTCAAGATGCAAACAAAGAAAGCCACCATTTTTCTCTTTATGCCATTTATTTTCCAAAAAAGAATAAATAAATAAATAAATAAGAAAACAAAACCCTAACCATTCATATAACCATGGTTTAATCTTTACACAAACCCAAGGTAGCATGCATCATCAAACATGATACAAACTTGTGCACAAAAATATATCACATATACAATGTGCACAAACAAGTGAGAAAAACCATTTAAAGTGAACCAATACTAGTTAATGCAAAGTAATATATCAAATATATAATTATGCATTAAATCATTAAATCAACACTTGATTTAACGATCCGGTCATATCACATATAACCGACTAATATCAAACGTATCGGCTTATCGAATCAATCCTTGATTCGATAACTAGGTTATATCGCATACAACCATTCGATACATTCATCGCGAGAATGAAATACGGTATCACATACACGCATTATTCTCGGTCCCGCACATATCTCATATACGCTCCTATTTCGTTTCGCTTGAGCCAGGAAACCTCTGTGTAGGACTCTAAAGACTCTTCAATACGCCGGCAGCAGGTGATGATCATATCAAACACCAACAAGCCGCAAGCGGTCTGCTAAACGTAACGGCCACCCGGGTATTGAGCGATCAGAAGATCGACGAGCAAGCCCGCTCATACACCTGTGAATCCAACCAGTAACACTTACCGTACAGTCCGGTCTGATCGTCTGATATGTCGCATATCTTGCCTAGGGGTGGTAAACGTCAGACCCCAATAGCTCGATAAGTCATGTCGATATGAGGCCTATAACAGTTTGAGAAACTACAGGTAACACTTACCAGTAAATCTCAGCAACCCTGGCCAGGGATTTCCGGTTATAGCCAATCGAACACAGCGCAACATCAACTCCTTATACCGGGAGAGACGAATCCCCTCCTATCGCTCATTGCCTCCATGTGATTCGGGACTGTACCCAAAAACCACCGTTTTGCACGCCCTCTTGGACGTGGTAAGATGGAAATCAAAGCACAGTGGGAACCACACAAGACTCTATGACGATCTCGGGTCAACAGACTACTCTGTACCAGTGTCACCAGAGAACTGCCATCTGACGTAAGGTATAATACCATCTGGGAGTTCTCGGCGAGTCCGTCCAGTGTATCCAGTCTCCACTGAGCACCCGTATATCACCTCTGATGTCAAACACCAATGGATATGGGATCATCCATCGCCCATCTGTATGGGTCGAGAAGGTATACGCTAGTCTACTCTGGTATATCGATGCCCCGTCTCGATATACCCACGACTAGGGACTTTGAAGGATGTACTTATGGACTACCATGTCCCCACTAGTATGATCTGCATCATAGTCCAGGTAGTCAATTACACATCCTAAGGGCTTTACCAACATGTAACAGAGAGACAATCAATGTACACGTTAAGGTAAAGAGTAACCAGATAGCATACTATCATGTCGAGCAAGAAAGTCCTCCCTATATATGTCCAAGCATCCACTACAATATACATCCTATGTATAGTAATGGCCTCTAGGGCATACATATAACTAACAATCTCCCACTTGCACTAGGGCCATCTGATAGCAGTGGTTGTAGTATCTCATACTCAACCATCCCATAAAAGTCTCTCTCTGGGAAAAGGCCTTTGTGAGTGGATCCGCCGTGTTGTCCTCTGAGTCTACTCTCCTAACCTCGATCACCCTGGAGATCAACTATCTCCATGATCAGGTGACACTGCCTTAGAATATGTCTGGATCACTGATGGGACGGACGTTCCTTGGCATAAGCCACAACTCCATTGTCACACAATGGGAGGAACTAAGTTCATCTCATGAATAAATATACATCCAGACTGCCTCTTTGGTATCATCTTAAGTAGCGATGTATCGAGCCTTTATCGTCTAGTATGTCACGGTATCTAGCTTGGAACTCTTCCAACATACCGTCCTTTTACTGAGGGTAAAGACAATGCCTGTGACTGACTTTCAGTCGTCCTTATCACCCTGGAACCCTTCCAGTGATTCTCCCCAGGATCGATTGATACCATCTCACTACAACTAGTGAGAATCCTAACATCCAATTAGATCTATCTCATAGATCCAAAACCCAGGATTTAGGAGCTATCACTCTGATCCTGTATGGAGAATCATTTTGATAAGTGGAGATTGACCGAGCGTAGCATAGGAAACTCCTTCCCTATCAAGAGTATGTCATCCACGTACTCTACGAGGATCATCACCATACTCCTTACTACCTTTTTGTTTATACAAGGTTCATCTACCATTTTGATGATATCAAACTCTTTGACTAACACATCAAAACAGATGTTCCAACTTCGCGATATCTGCTTTATCTTATAAAGCATCTTGTACACGTTTCCGCTGCTCCCACTGTCTACGAAGCCCTCTGGCTGTGTACTTATAGACGTTCTCTTCTAAAACATCATTTAGAAAAGCAGTCATGGCACTCAACCACCAGATATCGTAGTCATGGTATGTAGCCGTGGCAAGTAGGATCTGGATGGACTTAAGCATAGCCACTTGAAAAGGTTTCATCATAATCCACGCCTAGTTGATGACGAAAAGATTTAACAAGTCTAGCTTTGAAAGTCTCAACTTTTCCATCTACACCAAGTAATCTTCTCAAGATATACTTGCTCCTGATGGGGATTTAACCCTTCAGATATAGCAACCAAAGTCCATACTTTGTTGGTGTACATGGATTCCATCTCAGATCATTAAGCATCCAGCCATTCTTACAGAGTCCCACTCCTGATGGCCAGCTCGAAACTAGTTGGGTCATCATCTCATGATGCAATCCTCGCTCCCACTGTCATAGAGAAACAGAAGTATCTCTCAGGTGGGTGAGAAACCCTACTAGATCGGCGGAGAGGCTGAGGTTCGTTGGTAACTATTGAATCCTTTGGTTTTATTAAATCATCTTAAGTAGTTTGTATAGCTGGAACCTTTCCAGTTCTACATTACAGACCTTGCCTCGAGCTTGTCCGGATTTTGCTTTTCAGACATAGGCTGGACAACCCTAAATCTTAACCAACTTAAGATATGGGCTCTTCCCTTATCATATCACATATGAAATAGTAGGCAACTGATTTGATTGGAACCCAATTCAATTGGTATGCAGCTTCTCAAGTGCATAACTCCCAAAAGGAAATAGGTAACTCAGTAGTACTCATCATAGAGCGTACCCTATCGAATATGGTGCAACTGCTCCGCCCCGATATACCATCGTGCTATGGTGTATCCGGAGGAGTAATGTTGAGAGAGAATCTCATTCTCCTTTAGAAAAGTCCAAGAATTTCGTGCTCAAGTATTTTCCTCCTTGATCTCATCATAGGACTTAATACTTATACCCGTATTTTGGTTCTCTACTTCTAACTTATATTCTGTGAATATCTCAAAAAGGTTCGGACTTGTGTTTCAACAGGAACATAGGTCTGAATCTCGAAAAATCATCAGAGAATGTAATGAAGTATAAAGAACCGGTCTTGGCAAGTGTAGACAGGGGACCCACATACATCAACATGTATCATCCCAAGAGTTCACTAACTCTTTCTCTGTTTCCAATAAACAGAGCTGGTGTCATTATATCTTTGTGACATGACTGGCAAGTTTCACAAGATATAGATTCAAACAGATTTAAATATGCATCTTCATGTAACTTCATCTAGTCGGGTCGCATTGATATGACCTAGTCTACAATGCCTTAAGAAGGATTCGTTCATTTCTGAACTCTTCCTCTTTTGTGTGTTCAGTATACTAAAGAACTGTAGTTTGATTTAGAACATCAATGCTTTTAGATAACGTGCCTGATCTTATCAACTTTTGATATAGGAAATGTTCAAAACATTATCCATCAATACAAAATTTTATCATTTCTTTACTAATAAAGAAATAGATATGATTTTGTATATCAGGTTCGGTATCTAATAGCATTCGTTCAGAATCAATGTACTGATAATACAGGGTGACAGTGACCAACAGACTTGGCTGCAACACTTGCCCTATTTTCCGTCTCATGAAACTTATCACCCGTTCTCAGTTCTCAACCTAGTTGTAGCCCTATGTAACAGATTATATATCTGGGATCCTGATCTGGTATCACATACCCAGGACGTAGAGGATACAGAGAAACATTTCTTTGTAACGAACACACCCGAAGATGATGCATCAGCATGCACTCTCTTCGTTTGGGCGGCACGGGAAATCTGGTATTCCCCAATTTCCTACTCTGTCTTATAACAATTATAAGTTGGAGCGGGACCAACGTTCCCCAGCTCAGTATAACAAGCGGGTTCAGTCAATATTCCGTATTATTATCTTGATTAAGGCGTGATATGGTCGCTACCTGGAGAGAGAGAGAAGAAAACACTCAGCGTGCGCTCTTGCAAGAATAGATTGGTTATTATTTTATCTAATCAGGATGGCTCCTACTGATTTTTGTCAAATCTTCCTTCAAACCCTAAAAGGAAAGACTAGCCGGGATTAATTACACACTACAAGTTCGCCAATCTTTCAGCCAGGCCAGTGTCGGTACTTTGAGGGAGGTCCCCCGTGCTTTCGCACGAACCTAATTAATGTAAACCTCGTTTTCCCAGAGGCGCAACCCCGTTAACACCTTTCTAGACACCTACTTGATCGGCTAATTGTAATGTATAAAACTCTTCCAGGAGTAACTTTTACTCGCAGCGGGTATCGGGATCCAACTATCTCATAGAAGGTATGCAATCTCATTGCAAATTTCAACACTTGAAATTCCCGATAATATTTTGTCCCTAGCAGCTATATGACCTTAACATAGTCAACAAATCATAAGTGCTAGTCAAGTTCAACCCGTCATTTCCCGATTGAATTAAACCCACCCGCACGACCCTTAACATAGTCAACAAAGTCGCACGACTACCCAATCCAATCGCATCATATGCTTATGCAGATAAGCACTAATTAGCTACCGCACACTACGCCTTAACATAGTCAACAAACGTAGCACGAATACTAACTAGTACTTATCTGAAATGACGGAGGGCTACGACAGTTTTTTCTGAAAACCTATTGCGTAATGAACTTGATATCGTTGTAGAATCAAATGATTTTAAAAATGGAGTGCTTTTGAGGCTTTTCTACTTTTGCTAAAGGAGTCACTCCCGGTGAAGGGATCGTCGGTCCTTTCCTCGTCGAATGAGGTGCGGGATATATCATATATATCACTGTGCAAAGCAGAACTCTTAAAAGCAATCAAAAGGCAAACCGAGTGTGTAGCATCTGCCAGTTATTGCTAAAGGAGTCACTCCCGGTGAACGGATCTCGGTCCTTTCCTTATCGAATAAGGTGCAGGATATATCATATATACCGCTGTGCAAAGCAAGAACTGTAGCTACCTGTTTTATTTTTGAAATTCGATTCTACAACATCTTTAGGTTTCTTTTATTTCATTAATCATATTAATGAAGTCCAATCATTTAAATTACCTAAACATCACAGATAAATACGACGTACACTTATGCCATCCGCATTCGCCTCGATGTCCCCTCGTGCACCGTTAGGTTAGGTGACTAACGGCAGAGCGGGGCAGGGCTAGCGCGGGTGTAAAACATAAGTAACGCCTATATAATATATCATATATACTATATACAGTATCCATCACAGAATATATCACATGATCACATCACAGATATCGCAGCAGAAGAATCATATGAAATATTGGATATACTAGGACGTCTGTGTTTTCAATACGAGCCGGTATAAAACACGGATTCCACGGTCGCGATGAATAGCCAAACCCACACCTCTAGACCCCTACGAGAGTGGCAAGCAACCCTACCAATTCTAGAGTTAGGAGACCCGGACTCGACTCCTCGAGTTGGTCACCCACTGGATTCCAGAACCCGGTTACTTGTGCTCCCCTCCTTGGGTATATTCTAGTGCGGAAAAAGTAAATAATATACAAAAGGTGACATCTTCCGCAACCTGGAAGTGCCCCAATAAAAGAATATTACATACAAGTTTTTACATGAATGAAAATGAAAAACACTCATCTCACATAAAAACCCCCGGCTATTCAAACACGACGATCCAATATAACATATCCAGCAACACATAACATCACATGTCATCAACGTAAGTAAATATGCGCATCCCAATTGTCGTTGACATATAGCAACGAAACCGGCGATATCACATATTACACTTACGGTCACAGAAAAGAAAGTGTAAAACTACAACAGTTGGAATCCGCAATCTGCATAGACATCGCATGCCTAATCAAATGAATACCTTAGACATCACATGCCTAACAATTATAAACCCCGCATTTTAGTCTCATTATCGAAAACTCTTTTCAATATCAAGTCGGGGAATTCAACAGGATTCCCGATGTTCTGATCGAATGCTCGTCGCAAACTTTACTAGACAGCCGCACCCCCGATGCCGTCGACGAAGTGCACCAAGGCGGAACACCGCTGCCGCGAGCACCCGAACGGATGCTTTCGGCGACGGGGTTCTCCTACAGTCACTTGGTCGGGGCTATGGAGTGAGGCTGTCTATTAAGTTTACCCGGCGAGTATCCGCGTACGCTACGTGATTGCGACGGACTTTTGATCACATCAAAATTCCGTGGCAACCGATAAAGTGAGACTAAAGTGCTATGTTTATAACATTCATTCAGTTATCTCATAACTACTTGTGAATTCCAATTACTGTATCCCATTCCGGGTAAATAGAAAATGTTAAACTTTCCGATCGAACAATCGAACACCCAAGTTTTCCCGAAACAGCTCAACACATGAAACAAGTTTAAAAACATCCAGTTCATGCCTCAGTACCGACGGTCCAGCCGTAGAAGGGTCAAGCCAACGCCTCACATGTGGCACGCCGTACTGCCCCAAACCCGAAGGTTCAAAGGGCAGTTCAAGACGGTCACATAATCGAGTTAAGGTTTGTTGTCTTCTAGAGGGTCCATCGCGTTACTTGCACTACTTAGAACGTTATTAAACCACGGAAAGATCCAACATTTGGAAATTTCCCAACAGGGGAAAAAGTGGGTATTTATGTCCGATCGAACCTTTTAACATATTCTAAATATCCGGAAAAACACATAGACAAAGTTTGATAATCCGATCGAATATACGAACTCCCAATACAACCCCAGAAAATTCAACTCTTGAATTCAGATTAAAAATTCCCAGGAAAACCAGCACTTCATTATAGGAATTACTGTGCAAAAAGTAATGCACAAGGTGAACATATGGCCGCGGAACCGCCGCACGAGCCATGCTCGTGCCGCGGTTCCGCGGCGTTTTAGTCGAATTGGACTCTCGAATTTTATGGTAATTCCTAAAAACACCTGCTGATTTTTCTGCATATTTTTAATCTGGAAAAAACCCAGTTTTTGAAAAAAGTCCAGAGAGCATGAAAAATTTAGGGTTTCGGGTTCGTTCGGGTTTCAAACTTCGTCTACGCATCGCCTAAGGCTCTAGCTAGGCTCTGATACCACTGTAGGGTTCCTAGGCACACTAATGAGGTCTCACAAGGCATCAACCATGCCAATTTCAAATTTTACAAGTGCCGAGAAACCCTAATACGGATCGTTAACTAGATTTTAGGCGAAACAAAAACAAGTAAACTACTTTACTCTAAGTGAACGGAAATACAACCTTTGTAGATCTGGTTCTCCACCTCCATAGCTCCGTGATGAAGTCCCCTCGCTGTACAAATCGCATCCCGGACTCTAGCATCGGCTTCATCGGAGAAATGGGCGGGCTTGGTCGTCGGCTTCGATGCCGAAGATGATCTACGTCGAGGCAACACAAGATCAAACTCCAACTTCACCAAGTCATGAAACTTGTGAAGAAAACACCCTATACTACTTGGCAAGAGGTAGAGGGTGAAGAAATAGGAGGTGGGTTCACTTTAGAATTGGATTTCTCACACTTTTACTCAAGTTGCATTGATGAAGGCAAGCTTTTTTTCTTGTCAACAAGAAGAAGAAGATAAATATATTATGATAAGTTATTTTCCAATAGAAAAGAAAATCAATACTTATCATAATATAACCATGGTCAAGTGTAGAGAATGAACTAGGGTTAAGTGGAGTGGTTAGGGTTAAGCATGAGACAAAATGGTCACTTAGTCAAAGCTTCATGAAGCTTCAAGATGCAAACAAAGAAAGCCACCATTTTTCTCTTTATGCCATTTATTTTCCAAAAAAGAATAAATAAATAAATAAATAAGAAAACAAAACCCTAACCATTCATATAACCATGGTTTAATCTTTACACAAACCCAAGGTAGCATGCATCATCAAACATGATACAAACTTGTGCACAAAAATATATCACATATACAATGTGCACAAACAAGTGAGAAAAACCATTTAAAGTGAACCAATACTACTTAATGCAAAGTAATATATCAAATATATAATTATGCATTAAATCATTAAATCAACACTTGATTTAACGATCCGGTCATATCACATATAACCGACTAATATCAAATGTATCGGCTTATCGAATCAATCCTTGATTCGATAACTAGGTTATATCGCATAAAACCATTCGATACATTCATCACGAGAATGAAATACGGTATCACATACACGCATTATTCTCGGTCCCGCACATATCTCATATGCGCTCCTATTTCGTTTCGCTTGAGCCAGGAAACCTCTGTGTAGGACTCTAAAGACTCGTCAATACGCCGGCAGCAGGTGATGATCATATCAAACACCCAAAAGCCGCAAGCGGTCTGCTAAACGTAACGGCCACCCGGGTATTGAGCGATCAGAAGATCGACGAGCAAGCCCGCTCATACACCTGTGAATCCAACCAGTAACACTTACCGTACAGTCCGGTCTGATCGTCTGATATGTCGCATATCTTGCCTAGGGGTGGTAAACGTCAGACCCCAATAGCTCGATAAGTCGTGTCGATATGAGGCCTATAACAGTTCGAGAAACTACAGGTAACACTTACCAGTAAATCTCAGCAACCCTGGCAGGGATTTCCGGTTATAGCCAATCGAACACAGCGCAACATCAACTCCCTATACCGGGAGAGACGAATCCCCTCCTATCGCTCATTGCCTCCATGTGATTCGGGACTGTACCCAAAAACCACCATTTTGCACGCCCTCTTGGACGTGGTAAGATGGAAATCAAAGCACAGTGGGAACCACACAAGACTCTATGACGATCTCGGGTCAACAGACTACTCTGTACCAGTGTCACCAGAGAACTGCCATCTGACGTAAGGTATAATACCATCTGGGAGTTCAAGGCGAGTCCGTCCAGTGTACCCAGTCTCCACTGAGCACCCGTATATCACCTCTGATGTCAAACACCAATGGATATGGGATCATCCATCGCCCATCTGTATGGGTCGAGAAGGTATACGCTAGTCTACTCTGGTATATCGATGCCCCGTCTCGATATACCCACGACTAGGGACTTTGAAGGATGTACTTATGGACTACCATGTCCCCACTAGTATGATCTGCATCATAGTCCAGGTAGTCAAGTACACATCCTAAAGGCTTTACCAACATGTAACAGAGAGACAATCAATGTACACGTTAAGGTAAAGAGTAACCAGATAGCATACTATCATGTCGAGCAAGAAAGTCCTCCCTATATATGTCCAAGCATCCACTACAATATACATCCTATGTATAGTAATGGCTTCTAGGGCATACATATAACTAACAAGATGTATACAGGTGCTCATTGGGTTATGAGTACACCGGACAGGACTCGCCGGGAACATGCTAGTTGGTCTTATACCTAACGTCAGATAGCAGTTCCCTGGTGATATGTGTACAGGTTAGTTCATCGACCTGAGATCGTCATTTGTCTCGTGTGAGTTCCTACTGTACTTTGATTACTACCCTACCACGCTCAAAGGAGACGTGCAAATAGGTTTTAGTTGGGTACAGTCCCGAGCCACATGGAGGGAGTGAGCGGATCTGCAGGGGTTCGTCTCTCCCGGTATTGGGGGCGAGATCGCGCTGTGTCTTGGAGAGCCATTACACGAAGTCCTTGGCCAAGGCAGGAGATTTACTGGTAGGTATTCCAGTAGTATCTCAGGATGTTCTGGGCTACACTCCGACACGACTTGTACCGCTATTGGGGGTCTGACTTTTACCAACCCCCTAGGCCCGCCATGCGATGCTCATAGACGAACGGACCGGACTGTACGGATATTGTCACTGACAGGTTAAGTAGGGTGTCAGGATGAGTTCGCCCATCGCCGTCCCTTTTGGTCAATACCTGGTAGCCCATTACGTATGGCTAATACCTCTGATGTGCTAGTAGTTAAATCCACAATCAAAGTATTGACGAGTCTTTAGAGTCCCCCACAGACAATTTCTCAAGTTTCGGGCGAAACGCTGTAGAGGCCGTATGGAGATATGGCAGGGTTCGATCATATGCGTGCGGTATTGCACGGATCATGATCGGACGGATAATACTAGCGGGCTTTGCTTTAAGCCGGATCCTAGTATTGTACAGAGTAGATTTTGTCTCTTTGCATTTGTATTCAGTTGCATTCAGTGGGAATACAAATGCGGGTATGTATGTACAGTCGCGGGGTTTTCCTGTAATTTATTACGGGATCAGTTTTTTGAAGTTGCCAGTTTGCATTCCGTTTCGGCCAGTTTTCCTTTGTTCCTTCACGGCCGGATTTTTGTGATGGGAAGGGCTAATTTGCATATTTGCCAATTAGCATTGTGAAGGGGGTTTATTTGTAAATGGGGATTATGATGGATCTAGCATCTTATGATGCTTTTCTTGTGCTCTTTTCTTTGCATTAATTGTGATGGGTTTTGATGGGCTTTTGATTGGACTTTGTGGTGACTCCTTTTTCTTGTTATCATACCATTTTCTCATCTTGCATTATGGGATTGATTTTTCCCTCCACCATATGTCATGGCCGGCCACATCTTTGAGAGGGAGAGGATGAGGGGAATTCATTTTTTGGTGTGGGGAAATTCTTCATATCATTCTTTGTTTACACCAAAAATCCCAAGTTCATTTTAAAGTTCATTCCTCCATCATACATTGCAACTTCAACCCCAATAGAGACAAACTGTTCTACACTAGCCTACAGCATTTCTTGGACACGTCGGCTCACCAACTTCGTGCCCGAGTTGCCTCGGTCCAGAGGTGAGAGCCCGTAAAAGTACCCGGCGTTGTGGTGCCCTTTCCGACGAGGAGATAAAGACCGGAGATTCCGCGAGAAGATTGGGACGGAGGCCGAAGACCGAAGGACACGGATCGCTCGGTATAGCATTCTACCCTTTCTCGTATTTGCTAGCATTAGGTTAATGGCCCGATTTGGGTTTTTATAGTGCGCGGTAGTGCCGGTTTACAAGTTTTGTAAAAGTTTCGTTTCCGCATTCCGGCGTCGGATCGACGGCCGGGGCGCTGTCGTGCACTTACAGCATCTAGTAAGTTTTCCATGTGCATATAGTGTATTCATGGATTGGTATAGTTATGTGAGGGATCATACCATATTTGAGATAATGTGGGTTTTGTATGAAGAATCGTACCGTACTTGAAATGACTAGATTAGTATGCCGAATAACGGTCAAGTTTCCTTTAGACTCGTAGCTTTATATTTTATTCCGTATTAGCATGTAATACTTGAATGAGCTATATTCTTTTTAAAAAATAATGATTTGTTTCCCTTTTTAAATGATAAAAGACAAGGATGCGAAGCTAATTTCCAAAACGAATATTTTAACCTAAAACAGCTTCCTTATTTCAAAACCAACGTTTCGTTTCATTTCCAAATATAATGGTATAGCTCATAGCAAGTAATTACAATAGTTACGCTTAAATTAATTTACATGTTCGCGTTATATTATCGATGTTATACGTTTCTGTGATACGAACACTCTGATAGAACACTGCACAATTACCAATGAGTATTATGTTGCACGATCACATATGTATATGTTACACCACACCTCATTGGTACTGCCATATCACTGTAGAACCGTTATGTTATGTAATACGTATATAGATGTTGATATGAGTTGGCTATTACACCTTTAGAACACTTGCACAAATACTAATGATTGCCATGCTGCACGAGCACAGACGCGTATGCTACACTACACATCATTAGTATTGCCATGACACAGTAGAATTGATACGTTTATTTGCTTGTATGACTCATTTACGCATTTTACCTTATTATCTGTTAAGCATTGCGAATACCAGTACTATGGATGTTGATACTTGATTCTTATGAGTTTTCTGGATGTTTTACTTCTGATGATATATATCAGTGGTATGGGATGCTGTTATATATGTATATATGTAACATATCATCAGAATAATCTATGCAAGTATTCTCATTCTTTACTTGATATTTTTGGATATGATGAGTTGGCGTCCACCATGAGTTTGATGTTTTTTGATTGTTTTATTCCGAACCGAGTGGGGTAGCTATACGGTTTCAGACTTGTTACTTATCTGGACTGAGTGGGCTAGCTATATATCGGATACATGGTGGAACCGGGTCGAGACCGAGGGGCAGGATAGCCGCATTATAGGAGGGGAGCCTAGCGAGGATACTCGATACCGGATATAGAGATGAGCATGGCAGATATCCAGGGGATACTGACCGGGGTTCGATTGGGCACGGCGGATATCCAGGGGATACTGACCGGGGCCAGGGAATCGGGTGACGATCATATATTGAGAAGGGGTAGATGATATCTGCATTTACGTGTCGATGATGGACATGAGAGATTTGAGGATTTGCGTGTCAGTGATGGACACGAGAGATTTCTGATTTTGGGTGTCAATGCTGGACATCTATATATATATTGATATGTTGCTATCATGAGGTACACAGTTATTTTATAGTTATTGTAGCGGACCGGGACTGATCCGGGAGACAGTACCTGCATACCTATTTACTAGTAGTTGCATATAAAAAGAAATTCAAAAATCGATCTATCGCCTCATTATTTTGACGTGTCTGATATGACATGGAAATCTTTTAAATTGTAAACCTCTTAACACTATTCATTAAAACAGCAGGATGTATATATTAAATAAAATATTTATTATATTTCATATTATCACGTCTTCTTGTATGTCGTGAGATGTCTATTCCGCGGCTATTTTAGAGAAGAGGTTTATATACATATATTTTCGGCTACTTTGGGCTTATACCTAGATACATGTCATTTGCATTTAATGTGTTCTACTCAGGATTGCATGATAGAGAGTGTTGCATTATAATACATATGCATATCATATATTATATTAATACAGATAGGATAGTACTTTACTTATGACCTAGGTATCGTCGTGCATTTCGATTTCTACCTTGTGGTGTACTTGTATTCACTGAGTTGGCAACTCATCCCCGTTGTGCCACAGTTTCTTGCAGGTTTTACCGCTTGGATTATCAGCGGCTTTGGGCACATACTTCTTCCGGTGATTTCTTTGGGTAAGTGAGTTACTATTGTATCGTACTCGCACTTGGTTATTCATATATTCTTGTATCTAGCAAAAACTCTATCAACTTAGAAATGGTATATTATGGACTTAGAAGCGAGATTTAGAGTTGGGTGTTGTGACGTCGCACTCATTGCGGTCGACTTTTTATATTATTTGCTTGGTTGCTCCGTCGTTTGGGCATGGAAGCTAGCTCCCGTTGGGATGCTATTTTATTGTTGTAGTTGTATCGGGGTTTTATGCAAAATTTACAAAGGAGGTGCTGTCGAATTTCAAAATGTCATAGATGCTCTTTAAACATACGTAGTTAAAGTTAAATGGTTTTATTAAACATGATTCCATCTGATGATTTTTAAAACTTCACCTCTAATGTTTTTAAAAGAAAAGGTTTAGATTCCGGGTTTCAGCTTACTTGGACCGGTCGACATCTTTAGATGTCACGTGATTTAAGTGCCGGCCACGTGCCACATTTGGGTCGTGACAGGTAATGACCTCTAAACTGTTAATTAGGTTGTTACGATGTTGTGTGGCTTAGTAGTTGTTAATTAGAACACTAAAGTTGTAGTATTGAGCCCATATCGTATTTTTAGTGTCATTGTAGGGTATCTGTGATCTGCTGTGACCACAAGTTGTTAAGGGAAAATCTAGCAATATAGTAGTGTTTTGTTGTAGTCCTTGAGTGTTCACCTGAAACCCGAACCCAATCCCACCTGTTTTGGCCGGCGACATTGTGGTATTTTCCGGCGAGCTCGGCCGTGTAGGGACCAGGGGAGTTGTGGTTTGTAGGATGGCTGTCTGTAAGTATTTTGGGTTGTTTGGTACTGCTAGATTTTTTGGTTTTGACAGTAGGTAAAATCTGGGAATACATAGCTAGTATTTTAGTATTTCGACTACGCGCATTACGATATCCGACACGGTTCACGTTCTTGGTGTAGCTTGCTGCACTTATGGTTGAATTAGAACGTCGCTACATACGTTAGCCGCTAAACGAACACTTGAGAGTTTGTTGGAGTCGGTGCGTCGGTCTAAACGTAGTTTGTATGTATTATTGGTCGATTTTTAAGTTGCACTTGCTATGTTTTGTGTGATATTAGGGGCGGGTGCGGGGAATTCAGACGCTATGAAGAAAGGGAAGCAGGTAGTTAGATTTACCTAGCTCGAGATCATCGGTGAGTAGATTTAACATCTACGGAGAAATCGCTCGTGTGGTGTTAAGCGTCAGGGCTAGATATGACAGTATAGTCACATGTTATATGCATATGAGTTGATTGTGTATGAGCATCATTGCATACCATTACTTGTTGTGCCTTGACTTAGTATCCATTGGACACCGCATCATTACTGACGGTTCATGTTGCACGAGCACCAAATTGTATGCTACACACACACCGTCGGTAATTGCCATGACACACACAACCTGTACACATATGCGGTATTGTATTGTTATTGACATTGAGACGTTGATTCTTGTGTTATTGCTTATATAAAAGACATCATGCATACATACTTACATGTATATACACATATCTTGCTATAGCTATATATACACCTTGTCACGACCCAAATATGGCACGTGACCGGCACTTAAATCATGTGACATCTAAAGACATTGACGCGATCCAAGTAAGCCGAAACCCGGAATCTAAACCCTTTTTGAAAATATTGGAGGCGAGTTTAAAATAGTCATCAGATGGAATCAGTTTAATTAACATTTAAATTTAACTATGTATATTTGAGAAGCATCTATGACGTTTTGAAAATCTAACAACACCTCCTTTAAAAGTTTTATATAAAAACCCGAAACAACTACCACAATAAAATAGTATCTCAACGGGAGCTAGCTTTCACGTCCAAAAGACGGAACAACCAAACAACCATATCAGAAGTCGACTCTAAAGAGTGCGACATCACCACATATAAACTCTAAGTCTCGCTTCTAGGGCCATAATATACCACTTCTAAGTTGATGGAGTTTCCACCAGATACAAGGATATATGAATAATCAAGAGTGATTATGATACAATAATAACCCACTTACCAATCAATCCCCGAAAAGAGTGTGTGCCTAAGCCGCTGATAATCCAAGCGGTGAAACCTGCAAGAAACTGTGGCACAACGGGGATGAGTTGCCAACTCAGTGAATAAAAGTACACCTAAAAGTAGAAATCGAAATGCACGACGATACCTGGGTCATAAGTATAGTCCTATCATAATATATACCATTATACTATATGATATGCATATGTGCAATACTATCTCTCATGCAATCCCAAATATAATATCTCCATGTCATATGAGTCAAAATCATGAATCTATATTTCATGTTGGAATTCCTTTTTGTATATGAATGTCTGTACAAATATATGCAGGTACTGTCCTCCGGACCAGTCCTGGTTGAATCCACTACTAATATCTAACTGTGTACCTCATGATAATGATCATATCAATATATACATAGATGTCCAGCATCGACATCAAAATCTGAAATCTCTCGTGTCTATCATCGACACGTAAATACAAATATTGTCGACACCATCTCAACAGATGATCGCCGCCCGATATCCCTGGCTACGATCAGTATCCTCTGAATATCTGTCGTACCCAATCGAACCCCGTTCAGTATCCCCTGGATATCTGCCGTGCTCATTTCTATCTCCGGTCAGTATTCCATGGATATCTGCCGTGCTCATTTCTATCTCCGGTATCGGTTAACCTCGTTAGGCTCCCCGCCTAAACTGCGGCTATCCTGCCCCTCGGCCCTGAACCGGGTCCACCATATATCTGAATGTATCCCCACCGACTCAGTCTGGATAAAATTGTAAATCCGTAACCGTATATCCACCGACTCGGTCCGAATCAGAATCAGAATATACGAAACTCATGGTGGACATTTAATTCATCATATCAAAATATCAAGTGAGGAATAAGAAACTTGCATAGATTATATTGATGATATATTATATATATACATATATAACAGTGTCCCATACCACCGATATATATCATCAGGAGTAAAATACCCAAAAAATCCAAGGAAATCAAATACAACACCTACAGTACTAATATTCACAATCTACAACAGAAATGAGAAAGACTACGTAATTATATCACATAAACATAGATTTCAATTCTACTGTGTTATGGCATTACTAATGATGTGTAGTGTAGCATGCACGTCCGTGCTTGTGCAACATGGCAATCATTAATATTTATGCAAGTGTTCTACGGTGTAACAACCTATATATTAACACACACACATATATATATACGCATTATCTTACATAACGGTTCTACAGTGACATGGCAGTACCAATGAGGTGTAGTGTAACATACATTCATATGCTAGTGTAGTATAGTACTCATTGGTAGTTGTGCAGTGTTCTATCAGAGTGTACGTAACGCAGAAACATATACTATAGATAATATAATGCAAACATGTAAAGTAATCTAAACGTAACTATTGTAATTACTTGTTATGAGCTATACCATTGTCTTTATAAATGATCGAAATGTTAAGTTTGAAATAAGGAAGCTGCCCTACATTTAAAATAGATATCCGTTTTAGATATTGGTGTAAGTGCACGGCGGCGCCCCGGCCGTCAATCCGACGCCGGAATGCGGAAGCGGTGGTTTACTTTAACTTTTCAAACCGGCACCACCGCGCACTAAATAACCGGATCGGGCCATTAACATAAATCTAGCTAACTACAAGATGGGAAGAGAGATATACCGAGCGATCCGTGTCCTTCGGTCTTCTTGTCGTCGTCCCGATCTCCCCGCGGAATCTTCGGTCTCCTCCAAGTCGCCGGAAGGGCGCCACGTCGCCTGCTTCTTTTACGGGCTCCCACCTCTGGTCCGAGGCAATTCGGGCACGAAGCTGGCGAGTCGACGTGCCCAAGGTTTGCTGTAGAATATGTGTAGAACTCATGTCTCATTTTGGGGTCACTTGAAGTTGCCTTTGGTGGAGGATATGAAGTGATAGTATTTTTTAGATGAACTTGGGGGGTTTTTCCAAGCATAAAGAGATGAAAACCCCCCTCTCCAAATTGGGACAGCCCCCTCCCTCTATCATGGCCAGCCAAAATGGTGAGGAAAAGCCAAAAGGAGAGAGAGCAAAAGAATGAGGGAGCCACACACTATTATCCAAGGGAGAGAGAGAAAAGGCTATCATGCAAAGAAATGATCACTAGCCTAAACCAACACTCCAACAACTATCATCACTTCCAAAAGTCATGCCATCATGAAGATAGAAGTCAAGCAATGATGAAGTGAATAAGTCAAGGTCAACAAGAGCTATCATGAAGCAACAAAATACAAAGAACACCCTCCACTAATGCTTATTTGCACAAATGCAAATAAGCCCTCCTCCACCAATCTTCGGCCAATGAAAGATACAAATGAAAATGGCCGAAACGGAAAACAAACTGGCAACTCCAGAAAACTGGTCCCGTAATAAATTACAGGAAAACCCCGATACTGTGTATACACACCCGCATTTGTATTCCGACCGAAATACAAATGCAATGAGACAAAATCTACACTATACAATACTAGGATCCGGCTTAAACCAAAGCCGGCTAGTATTATCCGTCCGATCCTGATCCGTGCAATGCCGCACGTATCTGATCGAACCCTGCCATATCTCCATACGGCCTCTACAGCGTTTCGCCCGAAAACTTGAGCAACTGAATGCGGGGGACTCTAAAGACTCCTCAATACTATGGTTGTGGATTTAACCACTAGCACGTCAGAGGTATTAGCCATACGTGACGGGCTACCAGCTATTGACCAAAAGGGACGTCGATGAGAGAACTCATCCTGACACCCTACTGAGCCTGTCAGTGACAATATCCGTACAGTCCAGTCCGTTCGTCTATGAGCATCGCAAGGCGGGCCTAGGGGGTTGGTAAAATTCAGACCCCCAAAAGCGGTACAAGTCGTGTTAGAGATCAGCCCAGAACACCCTGAGATACTACTGGAATACCTACCAGTAAATCTCCTGCCTTGGCCAAGAACTTTTCTTGTTCTGGCTCTCCCAGACACAGCGCGACCTCACCCCCAATACCGGGAGAGACGAACCCCTGAAGATCCGCTCACTGCCTCCATATGGCTCGGGACTGTACCCAACTAAAACCTGTTTGCACGTCTCCTTTGAGCGTGGTAGGGTAGTAATCAAAGTACAGTGGGAACTCACACGAGACAAATGACGATCCTCAGGTCGATGAACTAACCTGTACACATGTCACCAGGGAACTGCTATCTGATTTCAGGTATAAGACCAACTAGCATGTTCCCGGTGAGTCCTGTCCGGTGTACTCATAACCCAATAAGCACCTGTATACATCTTAGGTGATCCAACTGACACCAGTGGCTTGTGAGACCGGCCACCGCCCCTCGTCGGGGTCTCGACTGTATACACTAGTCTACTCTGGAGTATCGATGCCCTATCTCGAAACTCCCACGACTAGGGACCATTTAAGGATGTGCTTATAGACTACCAGCTCTCACGTATAACTCCCACGACTAGGGACCATTTAAGGATGTGCTTATAGACTACCAGCTCTCACGTATATGATCGCCCTCATACTGCTGGCAGTCAAGCAAGAATCCTACGGGCTCTATCAACGTGCAATAGTGACCTGTAAGGTCACCTAAAGCAGTACACGATGATAAAGGTAAACCAGATAGCATACTATCATCTTGAGTAAGACTGTCCTACCGGGATAGGTCCTCCCTCAATCATTGCAATCACGTGCCTGTGATCCAATAATTGACTCTGAGGGCACTATCTCCAACAATCTCCCACTTGCACTCAAGGCTAATTATTGCGATGTCGCATACTCACAGCCCGTGTGATACCGAACACCCAACTCCTCTACTAGTCAGTCTCACAAAACTCGTTTGCGAAACTTATTGCGTTTGAGGAATAGCCTCAGTGAGTGGATCCGCCTTGATGTTTCTTTCTATGTCTCTCTATATCTCAAGTTCGTGGGGAAAGCCATCTCCCGAAATGAGCAATACCTGTCTTAGAATGTGTCTGGATGTCTGATGGGACCTAGCTCATAAATGAACTCCAAATCCAAACTTCTTAGACTGTATCATCAATTGAACTTAATCAGTATCCTGCGCCATGCCTCCCTCAGTATTGCCTTGGACCACCTGTCCAAAATACTGCCCCTCGTCAGAAGGAAAACTATAACTCTGACAACCTCCTTGTCGTCCAAGTCACCTTGGAAGCCTGGAATGATAACTGTCTCCTGAATGAGGCTGTCGTTATCATATCCCTTGAACATCCACTTATGTTCTAAAACTGCTTCCGACTGCTTCTCCAGGATTGGATCAATGTCAACTTATTGCATCTAGTGCAAGAACAACATCTGGTGTGGTACTTTACATCTCATGATTGACTCAATTGCGTAAGCAAGTGATCTGCCAATCATACACATCCCTCTCCCCTTTAGTCTGTAAGACGCCTTTAGAGAAGGTGACTCCATCACCTGCAGGTACACCACCGTGCCAGGAGTCGTCCATTCTAAATACTCTTAGAATGCTGTCTAAGTACCCTTAATTGGGAAACCATCCAAATCTAGATCTAAAACCATAGATCTAGTAACCAGTATGTCTGATATAATGTCCAAGTCCCATGTGGAGAAACCACTGTGTGACGACCAAAGTATAACCGATCGTAGTATAGGAATATCACTTCCTACTCTGTGTATGTCATCCAAATACCATGACATCACACCCTACTACCTTTTCAACAGATCCATCCCCTATTCTGATGAAGTCAAACCTATGACCGTCACATCAAAAATTGATGATCTATCTCCGCTACATCTGCTTTAGTCTATAAATAGACATAAGCCACTTGTCCACCATACTTCCGCTGCTCCCACTGACCACGACAACCTTCTGGCAGAGTCATATAGACGTACACTTCTAAAGCCAGTTTAGAACGACGCTATACTCATCCTCCTGCCGGGTCTCACAGTCTGGAACAACAGCTATGGCAAGTGTAGGTAAATAAGAACCTCCCTGTCACCGTCCTTGAGGCTACCGGAGTACCTCTCGGGTGCCTGAGGTTACCCACCGTATCTGCGGAGTGGCCAATGGAATGTCAAACCTGATTGAATCTTTAGGTTCCTATCAAATCTTCAGTAATCGTTTATAGTTCTGGAATCACTTCCAGTTCTACCATACTCCCACTACTGTTTTATGAAAATATCCATTTTTAATAAAACTGTGGCAAGTCTAGAACAATATCACTTTTGATTATTCAGATGGTAGAAAGTCAACCCTCGTCATAGCCTGGGTCAACCCACAAACAGCCATTACAGAAACGTTCCTTAAGTTGTCCAGTGTCTGGTTTTAATCATAAGCCGGACAACTCTCCGTACCTTAACAATGTTAAGATATGAACTGTACTATATCCAATATAGAACCAGAGGTACTGATTTAATTGAACCAGATTCAAATCATGCAGCTGTCTCCAGTGCATGTCAACTAAATGGAAAGAGGCCGATCGGCGTTACTCAACTTAGGAATGCTTCCAATTATGAGTAACCTGAAAGAGAAGCAAGATCTCTTAATCATTATTATCAACTGAATACCATACACAAGTATCTACATCTTCGATCAACTTGAAGAATCCCGATACTTGCAACACCTGGTTCTCTACTTTATTCAAATACCTATAACTTCTCAAAATTCGGACCCTGTGTTTCCACGAAACACCTGTCTAAAAACTAGAGAAGTCATAAGTAAACCGAATATAGTACGAGGACCAACCCCTTTGTCCTGATAGAACCTGGACAACATACAATACTCTGTATAAGTCCCTTGAGTCTGATAACTCATTCACTGTGTGTCGTAGGTTGAAAACTGTACCTTTGGTTATGAGGAATTACACCGCTGTTTAATGCTCCTTACCTAACCATCCACTGATATAGGTAAATGTCATAGACATAATTTCAAAAAGGTATATCTCACTCTATGAAAATAGACGTACAGATATATCAATTTGAAATTGGTGCATAACAGCGGATATTCAAAAACCAAATATTTGCCGACCGGCAAACAGCCCAGGTGATTTCCTCAAATATCACTGATTGCAACGAATCCCGATATAATGAGGATGATCACCTAATTCCCACTAACCTACTCCCACTCATCATCTGTAAAACTATACAGATGTGAGTATCATACCTGGTAAATACATACCCTGGAGTAAGGACTAATTGGGAAATCAGTTTTCCTTTAACGGTACAGTGAAACTGAAACATTGAAATGTTTCGATGGGGTATCCTGGTATTCCTAGTAATGCCTCTTCCAGATTCACGACTGTAACTGTATAATTCTTTGCCTCCTCTCCAAATCCCTTTATATGTCTTTAGTCATTACCTTCTGCACACCCTTAGACAAAATGGTTTTCTTCCTTCCCTACCGTTTGGCACCAGCCTATGGTTTGGAAGAAGACTATCCAATAAGCATAATGGGTGTACTGCCCTAATCCTAGGAGCACTCGCAATGCGAGAAAAGGTGAAGATAAAAGACAACCGAATAAGCCTTATTCCTATTTCTCCTGAACCAGAATCTATCCCCGAACTGGAACAAGTTCCTTTCGAGTTCGTATATAACCATACGATGGAGTATCCAATAAACTGTGGATCTTCATAGTGATACAGAGTGTCCTGGAGAAATACCAAGGTGAAGTGGGAGTGGTAATGAAATACCTGGTTTGGTCGTGAATATCAGGTTCAATTTACTTTGCCCTCTTACTAATCCCTTGCTTTGTCTTAACTTAATACCTTATGTACACCATCGTTAGGCTAATTGGTTTTCTTCATTCCCTACCGGTCGGCATCTGCCTATGGTTTGGAAGAAGACTATCTAATTTGCGTAATAGGTGTACTATCTCCTAAACCAAGGAGTACTCGCAACCTGAGAGAAGGTAAATGGAAAAGACAACTGAATAGTCCTATTCGTTTTCTCCAGAACCGGAAACCATCATCGAATAAATTCCTTCGAGTTCGTATATAACCATACGATGGTTTTGTCCAATGGAAGTGGACGTTCGTAGTAATACGGGGTGTCCTGGAGAAAAAGGGTAAAAGTAGGAGTAGCAATGAGGTATGCAACTCTGACAATCCAAAAGCCAGTGTTTAAGAAGGTTCGGTTAATTTGGTCAATGAGTCATAGTCTTAGGGTCGGGTCAATGGTCGCTGCCAAAGAGAGAGAGAAAAGAAACACTCAGCGTGTACTCTAACCTAGATCAGAATGGTTACCAATTTATCTAATCAGGAAACCTCCCACTGTACCGTCAAATTCTCCTCCAAACCTGAAAGAAAATTAGTCGGGATCACCCGAGGAGTAAACCAACTCATTAGTGGAAATCGGGATCCAACTATCATCGCATGATAACGTGACGGAATCCGCTCACGTTATCACACTCCAGAAGGTATGCGCATATCTGGCAAGTTTCACTTTCTTTAGAAACTCCCGATGTGATTTTTGCCCCATGCTCTTATGACCTTGACGAAGGCCAACATATCATAAGTCACATGTCAAGTTCTACCCGTCATTGTCCAGGTTAATTTGAACCCACCCGTACATACCCTTGACGAAGGCCAAAATAGTAGTACGACTGTCCCAAACCAACGCATCTATCTATGCAGCAGAAAGGTAACAAGCAGCTACTATATACTATGCCTTGATGAAGGCCAACATACATAGCATGAATACTACGTGCTACCCATTTGAAACGACGGAGGGCTACGAATGGTTTCTGGCGAAAACCTTTAACGTAATGAACTTGATATCGTTGAAGGAACCGGATAGCTTTATAAAAATATAGTGACGAAAACCTTTGCTAAAGAGGTCACTCCCGGTGAAGGGATCTCGGCTCTTTCCCCGTAGAATGAGGTGCAGGATATTCCAACTGAATACCACGATGCAAAGCAAAAGTAATCGGCTATAGTGAAGTTATTGCCCTGACGCAAACTTCTGTCCAAGGGGTCACTCCCGGTGAAGAGATCTCGGCCCTTGCCTTGTCGACTGAGGAGCAGGATATTCCAACTGAATACCACGATGCAAAACAAAAGTGAACGTCCTTGCAATAACAGCTTTTTGAAAAGTGTTCCAACAACATCAGATTAGCTTTGTTTAACTTGCATTGATCCGAATCAACACAGTCCCATCAATTGATCACACCATAAAGAACGAAATATAATGATGTACATATATGCCATCCGCATTCGCCACTGGGTCCTGTCATTACCCGTTAGGTTAACTAACTAACGACAGAGCGGGGACTGGACTAGCGCGTATACAACATCTACTAATATATATAATATATAATATTTCGCTCAAGGCGTGATAAAATGCAACATCACAGAAATGTACAGCATCACAGAACAATACAGATATCTGGGATCCCCGGGTTTCACAGAGCCACTACTGAAACCCGACGTTCCCCTGGTCGTGTGGATAGCCTGTGCAATGAAATCCTAGACCCCTACGGGCGCGGCAAGTTACCCGCCAAAACCTGAAGCGAGGCAGCCTCCTTCATCAACGTGAATGGACCACCTAGCACTTCACGGAATCCGGTAACTTGGGCACCCTTCCTGGGTCAACCTGTACCCCCTACGAGTGCGGCGAATAGCCCGCTAATTCTAGAGTAAAGCCCCCTCCGTATCAATGCCATGAGATGCGGGCTTGTTGCCCTCTAGAACCCGGCTATCCGTGCACCCCTCCGCGGGGTAATCCTAGTACAGAAAGTAAAATATACATACAACGGGTACATCGACCGCAACCTGGTCGTGCCCCAAAATAATAATACAAACAGGCAGTGACGGCAGTCCACATGTCGAACGCTCGCCCCGCAATATCAAATGTACATAATACAACAAAACTGTATTACCACTGCAACCAGGCTATCCCCCACGACCAATCCGCAACATCACAGCAAAATCACAGAACATCAACGTGAATGTCACGTTCGCAAATCTGTCTAACCGGGCTATAGCAGTTAGACAGGATTTACCGATCAAGTGACATTCACGGTCGCAGATATAATGTAAATACTGTGAACTAATGTGTTTAAAATATCCGATTGAACAAATTTACCCAAGTGGGCCCCAAGCACTACTGTAGCACATAAAGAAATTCTGGGCCCAAAAAGAATGTTCCAAAAACCTTATTTTCAAGTCAGGAGCTTTCTGCAAAATTTTGGTATACTGAACAGTTCAAGTCGCGGCGGAACCGCGGCCCAAGTATGGGTTTGGCCGCGGTTCCGCGGTCGTTCAGACTGTTCACGAGACCAAATTTTCACAGAATTCTTAAAATTCCCTGCACATCATTCTGCAACTACCTGAAAAATTTTTGGAGCCAAAAAAATTTCGACAGAAAACTGATGTGTATAAAAACTCGGTTTAGGGATTTTCGTTCGATCGGAAATATAAAACACATTAGATAAAGCTATACTATTTTAATGGCGAGGCTCTGATACCACTGTAAGTGCACGGCGGCGCCCCGGCCGTCAATCCGACGCCGGAATGCGGAAGCGGTGGTTTACTTTAACTTTTCAAACCGGCACCACCGCGCACTAAATACCCGGATCGGGCCATTAACATAAATCTAGCTAACTACAAGATGGGAAGAGAGATATACCGAGCGATCCGTGTCTTTCGGTCTTCTTATCGTCGTCCCGATCTCCCCGCGGAATCTCCGGTCTCCTCCAAGTCGCCGGAAGGGCACCACGTCGCCTGCTTCTTTTACGGGCTCCCACCTCTGGTCCGAGGCAACTCGGGCACGAAGCTGGCGAGTCGACGTGCCCAAGATTTGCTGTAGAATACGTGTAGAACTCATGTCTCATTTTGGGGTCACTTGAAGTTGCCTTTGGTGGTGATAGTATTTTTTAGATGAACTTGGGGGTTTTTCCAAGCATAAAGAGATGAAAAATCCCCTCTCCAAATTGTGACAGCCCCCTCCCTCTATCACGGCCGGCCAAAATGGTGAGGAAAATCCAAAAGGAGAGAGAGCAAAAGAATGAGGGAGCCACACACTATTATCCAAGGGAGAGAGAGAAAAGGCTATCATGCAAAGAAATGATCACTAGCCTAAACCAACACTCCAACAACTATCATCACTTCCAAAAGTCATGCCATCATGAAGATAGAAGTCAAGCAATGATGAAGTGAACAAGTCAAGGTCAACAAGAGCTATCATGAAGCAACAAAATGCAAAGAACACCCTCCACTAATGCTTATTTGCACAAATGCAAATAAGCTCTCCTCCACCAATCTTCGGCCAATGAAAGATACAAATGAAAATGGCCGAAACGGAAAGCAAACTGGCAACTCCAGAAAACTGTTCCCGTAATAAATTACAGGAAAACCCCGATACTGTGTATACACACCCGCATTTGTATTCCGACCGAAATACAAATGCAATGAGACAAAATCTACACTGTACAATACTAGGATCCGGCTTAAACCAAAGCCGGCTAGTATTATCCGTCCGATCCTGATCCGTGCAATGCCGCACGTATCTGATCGAACCCTGCCATATCTTCATACGGCCTCTACAGCGTTTCGCCCGGAAACTTGAGCAACTGAATGTGGGGGACTCAAAAGACTCGTCAATACTATGGTTGTGGATTTAACCACTAGCACGTCAGAGGTATTAGCCATACGTGACGGGCTACCAGCTATTGACCAAAAGGGACGTCGATGAGCGAACTCATCCTGATACCCTACTGAGCCTGTCAGTAACAATATCCGTACAGTCCGGTCCGTTCGTCTATGAGCATCGCATGGCGGGCCTAGGGGGTTGGTAAAAGTCAGACCCCCAAAAGCAGTACAAGTCGTGTTAGAGATCAGCCCAGAACACCCTGAGATACTACTGGAATACCTACCAGTAAATCTCCTGCCTTGGCCAAGCACTTTTCATGTTCTGGTTCTCCTAGACACAGCGCGACCTCACCCCCAATACCGGGAGAGACAAACCCCCGAAGATCTGCCCACTGCCTCCATGTGGGTTGGGACTGTACCCAACTAAAACCTGTTTGCACGTCTCCTTTGAGCGTGGTAGGGTAGTAATCAAAGTACAGTGGGAACTCACACGAGACAAATGACGATCATTAAGTTGATGAACTAACATGTACACATGTCACCAGGGAACTGCTATCTGACGTCAGGTATAAGACCAAATAGCATGTTCCCGGCGAGTCCTATCCGGTGTACTCATAACCCAATGAGCACCTGTATACATCATAGGTGATCCAACTGACACCAGTGGCTTGTGAGACCGGCCACCGCCCCTCGTCGGTGTCTCGACTGTATACACTAGTCTACTCTGGAGTATCGATGCCCTATCTCGAAACTCCCACGACTAGGGACCATTTAAGGATGTGCTTATAGAATACCAGCTCTCATGTATATGATCGCCCTCATACTGCTGGCAGTCAAGCAAGAATCCTAGGGGCTCTATCAACGTGCAATAGTGACCTCTAAGGTCACCTAAAGCAGTACACGATGATAAAGGTAAACCAGATAGCATACTATCATCTTGAGTAAGACTGTCCTACCGGGATAGGTCCTCCCTCAATCATTGCAATCACGTGCCTGTGATCCAATAATTGACTCTGAGGGCACTATCTCCAACAATCTCCCACTTGCACTCAAGGCTAATTATTGCGATGTCGCATACTCACAGCCCGTGTGATACCGAACACCCAACTCCTCTACTAGTCAGTCTCACAAAACTCGTTTGCGAAACTTATTGCGTTCCAGGAATAGCCTCAGTGAGTGGATCCGCCTTGATGTTTCTTTCTATGTCTCTCTATATCTCAAGTTCGCGGAGAAAGCCATCTCCCGAAATGAGCAATACCCGTCTTAGAATGTGTCTGGATGTCTGATGGGACCTAGCTCATAAATGAACTCCAAATCCAAACTTCTTAGACTGTATCATCAACTGAACTTAATCAGTATCCTGCGCCATGCCTCCCTCAGTATTGCCTTAGACCACCTGTCCAAAATACTGCCCCTCGTCAGAAGGAAAACTATAACTCTGACAACCTCCTTGTCGTCCAAGTCACCTTGAAAGCCTGGAATGATAACTGTCTCCCGAATGAGGCTGTCGTTATCATATCCCTAGAACATCCACTTATGTTCTAAAACTACTTCCGACTGCTTCTCCAGGATTGGATCAATGTCAACTTATTGCATCTAGTGTAAGAACAACATCTGGTGTGGTACTTGACATCGCTGTACGTGCATACCTGCGATTATCTGTATGATGTTACTTACTATTCACGAGTTGGCAACTCACCCCCGTTGTGCCACAGTGTTTTGCAGTCTTGACCCTCAGAGTAGTCGCGGCAGGGCTTCTTATTATCTCTATTTTTGCGGATACCGCTACGGTTGGCTGTGAGGTTGTTTGGTATAGGTGGGTTGCGGCTATCCGATTCTATCTATTGTACATCTTATTGTATCTAGTATTCTCCATCTACCATTTCCATGTATTGACTTAGAGACGAGTTGTGAGGATCGATATTGTATTATTTTGTGACTCTAGGTGTCTTGCTCGTGTCAGCATGCCTTTATTATGTTGCTTTTATTTTATTTTTATGTTTCTTTTTCATTATATTGTTTATTTCTCCACTACAACGTCGTATATATATGCTTGTGGTGATAGTTTCCGCCTTTGGGCGTGATTTTCTCCTGTTTGGGGATGCTTTATTTATATCTTATGTATGCACTCGTTTCGGGGCTAGTTTTTACAAAGGAAGTGCTGCCGAAATTTTTAAGAAAATAAACTTAAGTTTAAAGATTTTTACTTAAGATTTCCAAATGTTTTTAACAATGTTTTATCCACTTACTTCTACTGATGGTTTAGATTTCTGGGTTTTCGGCTTACTTAAATTGCGTTACGTCTGTTGACGTCATATGGTTTAAGTGCCGGTCACGTGCCTAACTTTGGGTTGTGACAAAGTTGGTATCAGAGGGCTAGGTTTTACCGTTCGGAGTGTAAGATGACCTTGGTATAATGGAGTAGGTAGCTTAAGTAGAGTGATGTAGCGTGTGTATGTTCCGCGGCATACATACGACACAGTACTCCGCCTAAGTGACCTTAGGACTTGTTGGTTGAAATTCCTTCCATGATTATATACATCCCTGTGATTCGATTTCTGTGTTCTTATTGAATCCTGTTTTCATTTCCAGCCATTATGTCGCCGAAGACTATGAGGGCGCAGAGAGCGGCCGGGAGAGCCAAGGTCAGATTTGGCTCGTCTGAGACGAGAACTGACCAGGGCGGTATGCCCGTTGTACAGGAGCAGGTTGATCCACCTTCGACAGACCGTATTACTAGGCTAGAGACCGGTATGTAGGATTTGCGCTCGATGATGGGGTCGTTAGTTGAGGCCAGTCGAGCGTAGAGACAGGAGGTTGTCCCACCTGTTACGGGGACCACGATGGTGCCTACGGTTCAGGTAGTCGTACCTGCAGCAACGGAGATTATCACCGTGTCATTATTTGAGTTCATGAGGCTGAAGCCTCCAGTCTTTACCGGCACCGATATAGTTGAGGATCCACAGTCATTTATCGATCGGATGGCCAGGATCTGTCGTTCGCTGAGATGCTCTGACGCGAGATGGGTAGAGTTCGCGAGTTTTCGTCTGGAGGGTCTTGCTCAGACCTGGTACGAGTCTTTAGAGAGGGGCAGAGCCACAGGTCTTTCTCCTATGACTTGGGCAGAGTTCGTGACAGTGTTTCTTGCCCGTTTTCTTCTATAGAGCGTCAGGGATGCTCGAGCTCGCAGTTTTGAGTCGTCACGCCAGACTCCGGAGATGACGGTAGCAGAGTTTGACATTCAGTTTACCCAGTTATCCGTATATGCTCTGTATTTGGTAGATACTGAGGAGATGCGGATCAAGAGATTTGTTCGAGTCCTGATTACCCAGTTGTTCCTCACTATCTGCTCCCAGCATTTTGATACATATGCAGCCGCAGTGGACGCAGCCCTATTGGCCGAGGAGCGCATTTCTGAGACTTTGGTCATTCCAGGACCGAAGAGGATTTATACTGATGTACCAGCCCGGGGACCGGTATATAGATGCCGCGACAGATTTCTTTCAGGTCGTGGGGGTAGTAGAGGCTTGGGACGAGGCCGGTTATTTAGCTCTTACCCGTAGGGTCAGCATTCGTCGTCTGGGTGTTTTGGGTATGGCAGTCCACATCACCTCGTTAGGGATTGTACCGTGATACGCCAGAGAGAGGCAGTGGTTCCACATGTTACCTTACCACCTTCACCTCAGAGAGCGTTGCCTCCTACGCTTTTTGATGCTCCGTGTCAGAATTTTGCTCAGAAAGGTCGTGGTCGTGGAGGTTTTGTTCAGAGAGGACGGGGTGGCAGAGGCAGAGGACAGCCAGTTGGCAGTAGAGGGAAGGCTCGAGTGTTTGCTTTGACTCATCAGGACGCGCAGGCGTCCAATGCAATGGTCTCAGGTACTTTTCAGTATGTTCCTTCGATGTACACGTTTTGTTTGATCCAGGATCTACGCACTCGTATGTTTCTACACACTTCGTGCCGAGGTTGGGTTGAGATTCGTGTTTGCTAGATCAGCCGCTTGTTGTGACTACTCCTGTTGGAGAGTCTTTTGTTGCGTGACACGTGTTTCGGTCGTGTGCCGTTTGTATTGGAGATAGAGATTCGTCCGTCGACTTGATCCTTCTTGAGATGTTGGACTTCGACGTTCTCCTGGGTATGGACTGGTTAGCTACTTCCTACGTGTTCGTGGACTGCCGTGAGAAGACAGTCTGGTTTTGTTTTCCCGGTGAGTCAGTTCTTGTTGTGCAGGGGGACCGTAGTGCCGCCCCTTACAGTTTGATTTCAGCCCTCTGCGCTAGTCGGCTTTTGAGGAGAGGATGTCGGTATTCTTAGCTTTCATTCATGATACCGGAGCCACAGTAGATTCATTGGACCGGATTCCTATCATGAGAGAGTTTCCCGACTTATTTCCCGATGAGTTACCTGGATTGCTGCCAGAGCAATCGATTGAGTTTTGCATTGATTTGATCCCCGGCACGGGGCCTATTTCTATACCGCCTTACCGGATGGCCCCGGCGTAGCTTAAGGAGCTTAAGGATCAGCTGCAAGAGTTGCTTGATAGGGGACTTATACGTCCGAGTGTTTCGCCTTGGGGAGCTCCTGTTCTGTTCGTCAAGAAGAAGGACGGCAGTTTGAGGTTGTACATTGATTATCGTCAATTGAACCGAGTTACGGTGCGAAATAGGTATCCTTTACCTCGCATTGACGATTTGTTTGATCAGCTCCAGGGTGCGGGACATTTTTCCAAGATTGATTTGAGATCTGGTTATCATCAGTTGCAGGTTTGGAATGATGACATTCCGAAGACTTCTTTTCGTACGCGCTATGGGCATTATGAGTTTTTGGTGATGTCGTTCGGACTCACTAATGCCTCAGCGGCGTTCATGGATTTGATGAACCGAATTTTCAGGTCGTTCCTCGACCAGTTTATTATTGTGTTTATTGATGACATTTTGGTTTATTCCAAGAGTCGAGAGGAGCATGAGCAGTACTTGAGGATTGCTTTGCAGATATTGAGAGAGCACCAGCTGTTTGCTAAATTCCCGAAGTGTGCCTTCTGCCTTGATAGTATTAACATCCTTGGTCATGTGGTTACGGGAGACGGTATTCGTATGGACCCGAGGAAGATCGAGGCCGTACAGTTTTGGCCCAGACCTGTATCAGTGCAACGTTTCAAAAATAAAAAAATTAATAATTAAATAAATAAAATCCTTTAGGTGAATTTTCAGATAATCGGTAAAATAAACCGTATTTTCCGCAAAACTTAACTATAATTATTTTTCATCATAAATTTAAAAAGACCTATTTTAACTATATAATTGCTAGTATTTGGTATTTATTAAGTCACTTATAAATTATTAGTTTACCTAAATATTTTTCCTTAAGTAATTATTTTTAATATTAACATAAGCTTTTAATTATACATTAAATTAGTGCAAATTATAAATTAAAAATAGGTTAATTTGACAAAGTGAACCATGACATATTAGAATTAAGATTGTAGCATGCTCTTCTCTTCTTGTTTTGTCTTCATGATTCTAGAGAATTCTAGTTTGAAACAAATTAGAAAAATAAATAAAATGAAGTAATTATGAAATGACTAAATGGTTGTATTAAATTGTGAAGCTTCTACATTTTTCCACACCCTTTTCTCTCTCTCCCCTCATCCCTCCCTCATGGCTGAAATTCCCTCATGCTGTCCAAAAATTTTCCCATCTCATTTCCATTGCAAAAATGTTCAAAAATCCATCAAAAATCCAAAATAAAACACCACTAATTCCTAATTAAATCTCTACCCTTCATTCTTTTTCGAAACAAGCAAGGATTTTGGAGCAAAGTTAGCATTTTGGAGACAAGTTTGCATGTTTGATCTCAAATTTTAGAGGTATAAATTCTAAACCCATGTTTAATTGGTTGCTAGTTACTTCAAACTAGCTTATTAAGTCGTTAATTTTGGTTTTAATTTTTGTGATTCAAAATTCAAGAAAGGGTTTAGAAATTGAAGTTAGGGTTTATCACTTAATCATGATTCCAATGGGTAATGTAACATCTTATGCAATGCAAAATGTAATCTAGTTGCTAATTTGTAAATTGTTGTATTTAAATTATCCTAAATAGGATTTTTGCAAACTAGGTTTTTGTAGAATATGTATAAAGGTGAGATAAAATTCTAGTGAGAATTTTTATCAATTATTCATTGTTTTAATGGGTAGATTAACATGTTAATGGAATGCAAAACCTAATCTAGTTACTAGTTTCAAATTATTAGTTTAAAATTGTGATAATTATGCTATTTTTGCTAACTAGGTTTTTAGAAATTGCTTAAATAATTGGGATTAAAATCTAATTAGGGTTTCATGACATTATTAACATTATAAATTGTATTTTAATAATTTAGTTCATGCAAAACCAAGTTAGTTGTGGAATTGTGAATTTTTCTTTAAAAAGTGTTAAAATTTGATATTTTTGCAAACTAGAATTTTGGACTTAATTCAAATTGATGAGATTAAATTTAAGTAATGGTTATGATCTACTTATGATAATTAGTGAATATTATGACCACTAGTTTTGTTAAAACATCATGTTTCGAATTAAAACGGTTATTTGATGCTTTCTAGGTTTTCGGAAATAAATCGATTTGATTTATTTTGAGTTTTTGATGAGTTGCAATCTATTTCATAATATAATTAGTGATTTGTGAAACCACGATTAGTGTGTTTTGTGTTTATCTCGAACAATCGGTGTTTGTACACCGATATCGAGGGTTATTTGGTTATTTTGCATGAGTGGGTCATAAGTTTTAACCTATGCGCGTTTCGTGCGCTGTTTTGGTTTGTCCGCAATTTCGGTTTACGATATTATATATGTTTGCGTATAGATACCCCTCACGTGGACTTCAGATGATGAAGAAGAGGATGGCGACATCGAGTTCGGCAGACAAGGACCAAGTGAGTAGATGCATATCTATGGGGGAAATCGGGTGGATGGCGTATAGCACCCCCGCAAACGTAGAATAAGGATATTATGTACTATTATTAGGAATTCAGACGTGACCTTAGATTCTTGGCGAGTAGGGTCCTATTGAAGACTTTATAAAATGAAGTAATTATGAAATGACTAAATGGTTGTATTAAATTGTGAAGCTTCTACATTTTTCCACACCCTTTTCTCTCTCTCCCCTCATCCCTCCCTCATGGCTGAAATTCCCTCATGCTGTCCAAAAATTTTCCCATCTCATTTCCATTGCAAAAATGTTTAAAAATCCATCAAAAATCCAAAATAAAACACCACTAATTCCTAATTAAATCTCTACCCTTCATTCTTTTTCGAAACAAGCAAGGATTTTGGAGCAAAGTTAGCATTTTGGAGACAAGTTTGCATGTTTGATCTCAAATTTTAGAGGTATAAATTCTAAACGCATGTTTAATTGGTTGCTAGTTACTTCAAACTAGCTTATTAAGTCGTTAATTTTGGTTTTAATTTTTGTGATTCAAAATTCAAGAAAGGGTTTAGAAATTGAAGTTAGGGTTTATCACTTAATCATGATTCCAATGGGTAATGTAACATCTTATGCAATGCAAAATGTAATCTAGTTGCTAATTTATAAATTGTTGTATTTAAATTATCCTAAATAGGATTTTTGCAAACTAGGTTTTTGTAGAATATGTATAAAGGTGAGATAAAATTCTAGTGAGAATTTTTATCAATTATTCATTGTTTTAATGGGTAGATTAACATGTTAATGGAATGCAAAACCTAATCTAGTTACTAGTTTCAAATTATTAGTTTAAAATTGTGATAATTATGCTATTTTTGCTAACTAGGTTTTTAGAAATTGCTTAAATAATTGGGATTAAAATCTAATTAGGGTTTCATGACATTATTAACATTATAAATTGTATTTTAATAATTTAGTTCATGCAAAACCAAGTTAGTTGTGGAATTGTGAATTTTTCTTTAAAAAGTGTTAAAATTTGATATTTTTGCAAACTAGAATTTTGGACTTAATTCAAATTGATGAGATTAAATTTAAGTAATGGTTATGACCTACTTATGATAATTAGTGAATATTATGACCACTAGTTTTGTTAAAACATCATGTTTCGAATTAAAACGGTTATTTGATGCTTTCTAGGTTTTCGGAAATAAATCGATTTGATTTATTTTGAGTTTTTGATGAGTTGCAATCTATTTCATAATATAATTAGTGATTTGTGAAACCACGATTAGTGTGTTTTGTGTTTATCTCGAACAATCGGTGTTTGTACACCGATATCGAGGGTTATTTGGTTATTTTGGATGAGTGGGTCATAAGTTTTAACCTATGCGCGTTTCGTGCGCTGTTTTGGTTTGTCCGCAATTTCGGTTTACGATATTATATATGTTTGCGTATAGATACCCCTCACGTGGACTTCGGATGATGAAGAAGAGGACGGCGACATCGAGTTCGGCAGACAAGGACCAAGTGAGTAGATGCATATCTATGGGGGAAATCGGGTGGATGGCGTATAGCACCCCCGCAAACGTAGAATAAGGATATTATGTACTATTATTAGGAATTCAGACGTGACCTTAGATTCTTGGCGAGTAGGGTCCTATTGAAGACTTTAGGTTGGACGAGACCGATTTAGAAAGACTTAACCAAAGGATGACTGCCTTGGAAGGAATTCGTAGATTTCATGTAGACACACCCACACACGCGCACACATAATTTGACTTGGTGTATGTGTGTGTGTGTATGTGTGTGTGTGTATATATATATATAAATATATATAGAAATGTGTGTAGGTATATATATACAACATATACATGTGATATGAGGAGGTTATATGATACACGGGGATGAGTCGATATGACTAGGCTTGATGCCGTGATTTATTGGATATATGATCGAGTTATGATATGAGATGTGTTATGATAGTAGCGGATCATTGGGCAAAGAGATTATATAAAATATATTTATATAAACGATAATATGTATTGATGACATTGGAATGAACGAGACACTAGAATAGAACCCAGGTTGTCATATGTGACTTAGTCACGATATGACATATGGCATGATATTTTAGTGGATCATTTGACGATGGATATTTGCACCGATGATGATATATGTTTGATGATATTGAGATGTATGTGATTATAGTACAGTACCCTTGATCATGATATTGGTTGATGATGATACTATACGAACGATGATGTATATATGTGATAATTGATCCGCACTCTTGACTCGAGGAAGTTGTACTATGTACGTTACGCTATTGAGGCTGGATCGCCGACTACTAGAGATATCGACTCAGACTTTAGGAGGATTCTTTTTACCTTTCGACTAGTGTCTTTAGTTAGTTACTTAGTTTGTTAGGTAGATCTTAGTTTAGGCTCTAGTCATACTTATTTTCAAACTAATGAATCGTGCTTTTTCAAACAACAAACTGTATGACTCGTAATTAGTATGTATTCTCTAGTTGTGCGTTTACTACACATTCACCGTTATATTCATGTTGTATTCATCGCATTGCATATTCATACATATGTTTCTTTAGCTAATATGAAACTCTGCCTGTTACGACACCAGCACCATTACCGATGATGCGCATGTTCCACGCACACTTATTTGCCAGCTCACACACATCATCATCTGTAATTGCCCTGTCACGCACACTTTAGAACATAATATCTTTCATTGATATAATCAGCTAAATACTAGTCCAGTATAATATTGTGTGATTACCCTCTTGTGCTAGTTTAGGCATTGCATTTATTACTTAGACACTTCATGCATTCACATATTCATATTATCATGCATTATTCTGGGGCTTATGTCGATAGTCATTATTTACTTACTCATGATTTTGGGATTTTGGATTTCTATGAGATTTCTGGATTTTGGAGAAAACCGTAAGAATATATATAAAAACTTCTCTCTATCTCTCCCTCTCATTTTAAAATACAAGTTGCGGTTTTCTCTTGATGTATGTGTCGTCCTCCATGAGATTTCATGTTTTCTGTTGGATTTCGAGCTCCGATTCGAGGAGTGGATGAACCGTCTCGGGTACATGGTGGGCCCGGTATGGTACCCCGGGGTAAGAAGATCGAGTTGTAGACGATGAGCCTGGCAGGGGAAGACTACCTATCGGTGATGTCTGGCGCGATGGATATCCGGAGGATACCGACCGTTGTCGTGAGATTTGATGATATGGGTCGATCCGGACTGACGGAGCCCGAGATATTGAGACTATGAGATATTGCGACTATGAGGTATTGAGACTTTGAGATTTACGTGTTTTGTGTCGATGCTTGACACGGATTTCCATGGATTTCATTGATAATGTTTTAGATTGTCATACTAAGTTTAATATGATAAAATTTAAAGATTTTCTTATACAGATATGTCCAAATTTCATGGTTGATTGTTTCATTCATGATGCATTCATACATAGCATACATATGACATGTTACTACTTGAGGCACTGACACGAGCACTGAGTATTTCACTTACGTATAGATTATTACCCTATAACTACTAGTTGTCCAGTGTTAGGTTATGTATATTATATGACTTAGGAGAGCGTCGTGCATGCGATTTCTACTGGCAGATGTCTTCTACTCACGAGTTGGCAACTCACCCCCGTTGTGCCAAATGTTCTTACAGGTTTCCTTGGCAGCTTGCTGGCACATCATTTCATTCAGGATGATTGCTTGGTAGGTTGGTTCACTTGTATCAGGACCGTCGTTGTACTTTTATTATTTCAATTGTATCTAGTAAGCTCCATCAACCAGACTTGTATTATTGGTAGATTTAGAAGACCAGTTGTTTTTATTTCGACCTTAGAGTCGCGCTTGTATTATTATGGTTTTCTGGTGGTTTGGGTTTTCTTTTGAGTTTTGTTCCTCGCCCTTCGGCGTTGTATATTATATTGCTTGCGTGGTTGTGACCGCCAATTGGTGAAGAGCTAGCTCCCGCTTGGGGATGCCTTTTTATTGTTGCTTATGTATATATTCTTATTTGTACTCGTTTAGGGCCAGTTTTTACAAAGGAGACTCTGCCGAAATTTTTGAGAAATTTGATGTTACTTTTAAACATGTTTTCCTTTACTTCTTCTTTTAATTGGTTTAGATTTCTGGGCTTCAGCTTACTTAGATTACGTCGCGCCTCTAGACGCTTCTTAATTTAAGTGCCGGTCACGTTCTGTACTTTCGGGTCATGACAAAATTGGTATCAGAGCGCTAGGTTTAACCCTTGTCTAAGTCTAGGTTGACCTTGGTTGATGGAGTGGGTGACTTAGGTAGAGTGACGTACCGTGGGTATGATCCGCGACATACTTACGATACGCTACTCTGCTTAAGAAGCCTTAGGATATACATTTCTTTGCACCGTATTCTGTTCGTTCCTTTGATCTATTTTCGTCGATGTCGGATGGTGGTTTCTATTACCACAGTCGTACGGGCAGAGGGAGCTGCGGCTCGAATGCGATGACCGTTAGGGTATCGTCTATTCTCGAGGATTGAAGCATTGTTTAGCATGCGGACGAAGGGTATTCACATGTCATTCAGACGAAGTTAAAAGGTTCGAACGAATGTCAGAAACCCATTTTCCCAAGTTTAAGGTATTCAGAAGAACATGCATGTATTTCTATGGACCCTCTAGAAGAATGAAACCCTAACTCGACATAATGACCATGAGAATGCTAGTGAACATTAGGGTTTGCGGCAGTTCCGCGGTGCCATTAGTGAGGCTTGGGTTTGCCCTTCTACGGCTGGTCCGCATATGCTGTGGCATGTACTGGATATTTTTAAACTGTGCTTGAGTGTTGAGCTCTCGGGGAATTATGGGATTTTGATGAATCGATCGAAAAGTTTAACGTAGTCCGGATATCAGGTGAAGGGATAGATTACGTGGGAGACTCTAGATATGAGTATAGCAGTTTGTAGCGCCGTCCATACAGCTATGGAGAGGCGAGTTCGAATCAGTCGACACCAGAGGAAAGAGGAGCACATTGACGTCGATGTAACGATTTGCGATTGGTTATTCGAATATCACGTTTCCGTTGTTTGGATTCTGGGATTTTGATGATTTCATTTTATGATTGATATTTCCTATTAGTACATTCATTACACTCTATTCGTGTTTCATATATCAGTTGTATTGATATTGTTTTGTGCATATCCAGTGCACTCAATTTGGTTTTATACATTTTGAGATATTGATTTGATTTCGTGCATATGGGTTGCACATGATTTTGACGTATGCTTCAGCATTATTTTCATGCATTTTTCGTACCGTGATTTCGATTTTGATATACGATATATGTTTTCGTGCACCATGTGCACTTGATTGAGATTCTTGCACACACTTAGCGCACTTGAGGCGATTTTGTGCACACCAGATGCACTAAATCGGGATTTGTGCAGATTAGATGCACCTGATATGTTGTCGTGCACTCCCGTTGCACTTGACTGATGTTTTTGGTGCACACCCGTTGCACTCAGTTTTTTTTCTGTGTGTATTCATGGCATCTGTATTTGGTTTCGATTTCAGTGCGCACCACATGCACATGATATTTTTATGATGTGATTGGAATTGATTTCATTTTGAGCAGTATGTTTTTAAAATAATTACTATTTGGTTTAGTAAACAGGCGGGACGTGTATGTTAAATAAAAGATATATATATGTATAGCTATTCTTTTTTAAAATGAACGTCCGCTACTTATGCCGTGACACGCGCATCACACGACGATTTAAAAAAAAAAGGGTTTTTGCATGCTTCTTTATTCAGATGTTTGGACGATTTTACTACGATGCGCACTATATATAAGTTATAGTTTTGATGTATATCATGTTGGTTTTCGTATTGGGCTTTGACAATGTATTCTCACCATAATTCCGATGATTGCGTTATGCTTGATAGAGTTTTGATTTATAGTTATGTACTTGTTTTTCATGCATATGTATTGCGCTAAGATGTGTTTTATTTATTGATGATTTTAGAGCCCCGACGATTTGAGTGTTCTGCTAAGTGTTTTAGTATTTGGGGGGAGTTTTAATTTAAATTTAGGGACCGAATATCTTTAATGAGGGAAGACTGTAACTTTTTAAAAATAAATAAATAATTAAATAAATAAAATCCTTTAGGTGAATTTTCAGATAATCGGTAAAATAAACCATATTTTCCGCAAAACTTAACTATAAATATTTTTCATCATAAATTTAAAAAGACCTATTTTAACTATATAATTGCTAGTATTTGGTATTTATTTAGTCACTTATAAATTATTAGTTTACCTAAATATTTTTCCTTAAGTAATTATTTTTAATATTAACATAAGTTTTTAATTATACATTAAATTAGTGCAAATTACAAATTAAAAATGGGTTAATTTGACAAAGTGAACCATGACATATTAGAATTAAGATTGTAGCATGCTCTTCTCTTCTTGTTTTGTCTTTATGATTCTAGAGAATTCTAAGATGAAACAAATTAGAAAAATAAATAAAATGAAGTAATTATGAAAAGACTAAATGGTTGTATTAAATTGTGAAGCTTCTACATTTTTCCATACCCTTTTCTCTCTCTCCCCTCTTCCCTCCCTTATGGCCGAAATTCCCTCATGCTGCCCAAAAATTTTCCCATCTCATTTCCATTGCAAAAATGTTCAAAAATCCATAAAAAAATCCAAAATAAAACACCACTAATTCCTAATTAAATCTCTACCCTTCATTCTTTTTCCAAAAAAGTAAGGATCTTGGAGCAAAGTTAGCATTTTAGAGACAAGTTTGCATGGTTGATCTCAAATTTTAGAGGTATAAATCTTAAATCCATGTTTAATTGGTTGCTAGTTACTTCAATCTAGCTTATTAAGTGATTAATTTTGGTTTTAATTTTTGTGATTCAAAATTCAAGAAAGAGTTTGGAAATTCAAGTTAGGGTTTATAACTTAATCATGATTCCAATGGGTAATGTAACATCTTATGCAATGCAAAATGTAATCTAGTTGCTAATTTGTATATTGTTGTATTTAAATTATCCTAAATAGGATTTTTGCAAACTAGGATTTTGTAGAATATGTATATAGGTGAGATAAAATTCTAGTGAGAATTTTTATCAATTATTCATGGTTTTAATGGGTAGATTAACATGTTAATGGAATGAAAAACCTAATCTAGTTACTAGTTTCAAATTATTAGTTTAAAATTGTGATAATTATGCTATTTTTGCTAACTAGGTTTTTAGAAATTGCTTAAATAGTTGGGATTAAAATCTAATTAGGGTTTCATGAAATTATTAATATTATAAATTGTAGTTTAATAATTTAGTTCATACAAAATCAAGTTTAGTTGTGGAATTGTGAATTTTTCTTTAAAAGGTGTTAAAATTTGATATTTTTGCAAACTAGAATTTTGGACTTAATTCAAATTGATGAGATTAAATTTAAGTAATGGTTTTTATGATCTACTTATGATAATTAGTGAATATTATGGCCACTAGTTTTGTTAAAACATCATGTTTCGAATTAAAATGGTTATTTGATGCTTTCTAGGTTTTCGGAAATAAATCGATTTGATTTATTTTGAGTTTTTGATGAGTTGCAATCTATTTCATATTATAATTAGTGATTTGTGAAACCACGATTAGTGTGTTTTGGGTTTTTCTCGATCAATCGGTGTTTGTACGCCGATTTTGAGGGTTATTTGGTTATTTTGCATGAGCGGGTCATTTGTTTTAACCTATGCGCGTTTCGTGCGCTGTTTTGGTTCTTTCCGCAATTTCGGTTAACGATATTATATATGTTTGCGTATAGATGCCCCTCACGTGGACTTCGGACGATGAAGAAGAGGATGGCGACATCGAGTTCGGCAGACAAGGACCAAGTGAGTAGATGCATATCTATGGGGGAAATCGGGTGGATGGCGTATAACACCCCCGCAAATGTAGAATAAGAATATTACGTACTGTTATTAGGAAGTTAGAGTGACCTTAGATTCTTGGCAGGTAGGGGCCTATTGAAGACTTTAGGTTTGACTAGACTGATTTAGAAAGACTTAACCAGAGGATGACTGCCTTGGAAGGAATTCGTAGGTTTCATGTAGACACACCCGCACATGCACACACATAACTTGACTTGGTGTATATGTGTGTGACTATATATATATATATATATATATATATATATATATATATATATATATAGGAATGTGCGTAGGTATATACGCACACACACACACATGATATGAGGAGGTTATATGATACATGAGGATGAGTTGATATGACTAGGTTTGATGCCGTGATTTATTGGATATATGATCGAGTTATGACATGAGATGTGTTATGATAGTAGTGGATTGTTGGGCAATGAGATTATATAAAATATATTTATATAAACGATAATATGTGTTGATGACATTGGAATGAACGAGACACTAAAATAGAACCCAGATTGTAATATATGACTTAGTCACGATATGACATATGACATGATATTTTAGAGGATCATTTGACGATGGATATTTGAACCGACGATGATATATGTTTGATGATATTGGGATGCATGCGATTATAGTACAATACCCTTGATCATGATATTGGTTGATGATGATACTATACGAACGATGATGTATATATGTGATGATTGACCCGCACTCTTGACTCGAGGAAGTCGTACTATGTACGTGACGCTATTGAGGCTGGATCGCCGACTACTAGAGATATCGACTCAGATTTTAGGAGGATTCTTTTTACCTTTCGACTAGTGTCTTTAGTTAGTTTCGGTAGATCTTAGTTTAGGCTCGAGTCATACTTATTTTCAAAATAATGAATCGTGCTTTTTCAAACAACAAACTGTATGACTCGTAATTAGTATGTATTCTCTAGTTGTGCGTTTACTACACATTCATCGTTATATTCATGTTGTATTCATCGCATTGTATATTCATACATATGTTTCTTTAGCTAATAAGAAACTCTTCCTGTTAGGACACTAGCACCATTACCGATGATGTGCATGTTCCACGCATACTTATTTGCTGGCTCACATACATCATCATCGGTAATTGCCATATCACACACACTTTAGAACATATTATCTTTCATTTATATATTCAGCTAAATGCTAGTGCAGTATAATATTGTGTGATTACCCTCTTGTGCTAGTTTAGGCATCGCATTTATTACTTAGACACTTCATGCATTCATATATTCATATTATCATGCAGTATTCTGGGGCTTATGCCGATACTCATTATTTACTTACTCATGATTTTGGGATTTTGGATTTCTATGAGATTTCTGGATTTTGGGGAAAACCGCAAGAATATATATAAAAACTTCTCTCTATCTCTCCCTCTCATTTTAAAATACAAGTTGCGGTTTTCTCGTGATGTATATGTCGTCCACCATGAGATTTCATGTTTTCTGTTGGATTTCGAGACCCTATTCGAGGAGTGGATGAACCGTCTCGGGTACATGGTAGGCCCGTAATGGTACCCCGGGGAAAGAAGATCGAGTTGTAGATGATGAGCCTGGCAGGGGAAGACTACCTACCGGTGATGTCTGGCGCTGCGGATATCCAGAGGATACCGACCGTTGTCGTGAGATTTGATGATATAAGCCAATCCGGACTGACGAAGCTCGAGATATTGAGACTATGAGATATTGCGACTATGAGGTATTGAGACTTTGAGATTTACGTGTTTTGTGTCGATACTTGACACAGATTTCCATGGATTTAATTGATGATGTTTTAGATTATCATACAAAGTTTACTATGATAAAATTTAAAGATTTTCTTATACAGATATGTCTAAATTTCATGGTTGATTGTTTCATTCATGATGCATTCATACATAGAATACATATGATATGTTACTACTTGAGGCACTGACACGAGCACTGAGTATTGCACTTACGTATAGATTACTAACCTATCACTACTAGTTGTCCAGTGTTAGGTTATGTATATTATATGACTTAGGAGAGCATCGTGCATGCGATTTCTACTCACAGATGTCTTCTACTCACGAGTTGGCAACTCACCCCCGTTATGCCAAATGTTCTTACAGGTTTCCTTGGCAGCTTGCTGGCACATCATTTCATTTAGGATGATTGCTTGGTAGGTTGGTTCACTTGTATCAGGACCGTCGTTGTACTTTTATTATTTCAATTGTATCTAGTAAGCTCCATCAACCGGACTTGTATTATTGGTAGATTTAGAAGACCAGTTGTTTTTATTTCGATCTTAGAGTCGCGCTTGTATTATTATGGTTTTCTGGTGGTTTGGGTTTTCTTTTGAGTTTTGTTCCTCACCCTTCGGCGTTGTATATTATATTGATTGCGTGGTTGTGGCCGCCAATTGGCGAAGAGCTAGCGCCCGCTTGGGATGCCTTTTTATTGTTGCTTATGTATATATTCTTATTTGTACTCGTTTGGGGCCAGTTTTTACAAAGAAGACTCTGCCGAAATTTTTGAGAAATTTGATGTTACTTTTAAACATGTTTTCCTTTACTTTTTCTTTTAAATGGTTTAGATTTCTGGGCTTCGGCTTACTTAGATTACGTCGCGCCTCTAGACGCTTCGTAATTTAAGTGCCGGTCACGTTCCATACTTCGGGTCGTGACAATCAGTGACAGAGGTCCACAGCTTTTTGGGGCTTAGCCGGTTATTACCACCGTTTTGTGCATGACTTCTCGAGTATCGCTGCACCGCTGACCGGACTGACCAGGAAGGGAGTTCCTTTTCTTTGGACTGAGGCATGCGAGCTGAGTTTTCAGCAGTTGAAGACTCGGTTGACGACTGCACCAGTTTTATCTTTGCCTTCTGGATCGGGCGGCTTTGTCGTTTACTGTGATGCTTCTCGAGTGGGGATCGGTTGTGTATTGATGCAGCATGACAGAGTTATCGCTTATGCTTCCCGGCAGTTGAATACGCACGAGCAGAATTATCCCACTAATGATCTTGAGATGGCTGCGGTGGTCTTTGCGCTTAAGATTTGGAGACACTACTGTACGAGGAGTCGTGTCAGATTTTCATAGACCACCGGAGCTTAAAGTACATATTATACCAGTGAGATCTGAATTTGAGACAGCGCTGTTGGATGGTGCTTGTGAAGGATTATGATTGTGAGATCCTTTATCACCCGGGCAAGGCGAATGTGGTAGCCGATGCATTGAGTCGTAGGCCCAGGGGTAGCTTGTCCCAGTTGAGCACGGTTCAGAAATAGTCTTCTGCAGATTGACAGATCTTATGCGACAGTAGAGTACAGTTTGAGTTCACTTCTACTGGGGGACAGCTTGATCATGTTCGCGCCTGTCCACTTTTACTTGATCGTATTCGTGAGGCACAGCCCGCCGATGCCCGTTTGTCTGAGATTCTTGAGCATATTCGGCAGGGTAGAGATTCGGAGTTCTTGATAGATGACTAGGGTGTGCTACGTTTTGGACTCGTTTGTGTGTACCTGATACCGATGAGTTGAGACGCGAGATCCTAGAGCAGCCACATCAGTCAGATTATAGTGTTCACCCAGGTTCCACCAAGATATATCATGACTTGAGAGATATCTATTGGTGGGAAGGGATGAAGAGTGATGTTTTGGATTTCGTTTCGAGGTGCCTGACTTGTCAGCAAGTCAAGGCTAAGCATCAGAGACCGGCAGGCGAGTTGCAGCCTTTACCCGTTCCGGAGTGGAAATGGGAACAGATCCCCAAAGATTTCGTTATGGGTTTACCCAGGTCCAGTCGAGGGTATGACTCCATTTGGGTGACTGTTGACCAGTTGACGAAAGCGGCTCACTTCCTTCCAGTGAAGAGCACTTTCGGTTATGCTCAGTATGCTCAGTTGTACATTGATGAGATTGTGCGTTTGCACGGCGTTCCCATATGCATCGTATCCGACAGGGGCACCCAGTTGACTAGTCGCCTTTGGCAGAAGCTCCAGGAAGCTTTGGGTACCCATTTGAGTTTTAGCACCGTTTTCCATCCGCAGACCGTTGGTCAGTCAGAGCGGACTATACGGACTCTGGAGGATATGCTTCGTGCGTGCGTGCTTGATTTTGGCGGCAGTTGGGATCGTCACTTGCCGTTGATAGAGTTCTCCTACAATAACAGTTATCAGGAGACGATTCAGATGGCACCTTTTGAGGCTTTGTATGGTGGAAAGTGTCGATCGCCAGTCTGTTGGACCGAACTCAGCGAGAGCAAGATTTTGGGACCCCAGCTAGTTCAAGAAACTACGGAGAAGATCCAGTTGATTCAGGATAGGATGAGAGCAGACCAGTGCAGACAGAAGTCTTATGCCGACCGTCGTCGTTGCAGGCTCGAGTTCGTAGTGGGGGATCATGTATTCCTACGGATTTCTCCGATGAAGGGCGTGATGAGGTTTGGGACGAAATAGAAACTTAGTCCTAGATTTGAAGGTTCTTTTGAGATCCTTGAGCTAGTTGGTTCCGTTGCCTATCGTTTGGCACTTCCGCCCAGTTTTCCGGATGTTCACCCCGTATTCCATGTATCAATGTTTCACAAGTACCTTCATGACCCTTCTCACATGATTCATCACCAGACCGTTCAGCTAGAGCGCGATCTTTCGTTCACCGAGCAGCCGGTAGTTATATTAGATCGGCAGGTGAAGAAACCTTGGTCAAAGGTCTTGCCATCTGTGAAGGTTCTTTGGCGTAGCCCGAATAGTGAAGAGGTCACTTGGGAAGCCGAGAGCGCAATGCGGAAGAAATTCCCTCATCTCTTCGAATGTACGCATAGTAAGATTTTTAAATTCAGGGATGAATTTCTTTAAGGGGGAAGATTGTAACACTTTAGAATGCGATTAGTGTTGATAATGTGGATTTTTAGTAAAAAGTTTACCAAAATAGTTTTCAAATATTTTATAAAAATTAATTAATATTTTATTATTGTTTATTTCAGGCTTGGACACATATGTGCATGTTAACCTAGGGTTAATTAGGGTTAACCATGCTTAAGTAGCCATGGAACCCTAACTTAATATCATGCTATTTGTTTTATATAATTATCTAAATTAATTAGTTTTCAAATTATAAAAGGGGTTTAAAATTGGTTGACTTGAGAGAGAGAGAGAGAGGGAAGGATAAGCATGGGGCAAGCATGGCTTGCATTAAATGAGAAGAGAGAAAAGGGGGGCATGGCTCACTCTAAACTCACCCCCTCATTTCCCTCATCCCTCACTCACACATACACCCTCATTCTCACCTCACTCCCTCATTCACAACATATTTTCTTCATCTCATCTCCCTCACACCCTCAAACTGAAACCCTACCCAAAATCTTCACTAAACCAAGCAAAATCTTCACAAACCCTCACTACAACCGTTCATAAGCCATGTTTAGCCACTAAGATCACTTGGAGTATGGAAAGCTAGGATTTTGAGCAAGTGTGGATAGGTAATTACCTCTAAACTGTTAATTAGGTTGTTACAATGTTGTGTGGCTTAGTAGTTGTTAATTAGAACATTAAAGATGTAGTATTGAGCCCATATCGTTTTTTTAGTGTCATTGTAGGGTGTCTGTGATCTGCTGTGACCACGAGTTGTTAAGGGAAAATATAGCAATATAGTATTGTTTTGTTGTAGTCCCTAAGTGTTCACCTGAAACCTGAACCCAACCCCACCTGTTTTGGCCGGCGACATTGGGGTATTTTCCGGTGAGCTTGACCGTGTAAGGACCTGGGGAGTTGTGGTTTGTAGGGTTGCTGTTTGTAAGTATTTTGGGTTGTTTGGTATCGCTAGATTTTTAGGTTTTGACAGTAGGTAAAATTTGGGAACACTTAGCTAGTATTTTAGTATTTTGACAACACGCGTTATGATATCCGACACGGTTCACGTTCTTGGTGTAGCTTGCTGCACTTAGGCTTAAATTAGAACGTCGCCACATACGTTAGCCGCTAAATGAACACTTGAGAGTTTGTTGGAGTCGGTGCGTCGGTCTAAACGTAGTTTGTACGTATTATTGGTCGATTTCTAAGTTGCACTTGCTATCTTTTTTATGATATTAGGGGCGAGTGCGAGGACTTCAAACGCTACGAAGAAAGGGAAGCAGGTGGTTGGATTTACCTAGCTCGAGATCATCAGTGAGTAGATTTAACATCTACGGGGAAATCGCCCGTATGGCGTTAAGCGTCAGGGCTATATATGACAGTATAGCCACATGTTATATGCATATGAGTTGATTGTGCATGAGCATTATTGCATACCATTACTTGTTGTGCCTTGACTTAGTACCCATTGGACACTGCACCATTACTGACGGTTCATGTTGCACGGGCACCAAATTGTATGCTACACACACTGTCGGTAATTACCATGACACGCACAACCTGTACACATATGCGGTATTATATTGTTATTGACATTAAGACGTTGATTCTTATGTTATTGCGCATATGAAAAGCATCATGCATGCATACTTACATGTATATACACATACTTTGCTATAGCTACATATACACCTTTACATGATGTTGCATTTGACTTTGGAGAAATTGGGAACCGCATGATATATTTAAAAACCGGATTCATTTAAAAGAGCAGTTTTCCCTTGATGTGTGCACATTACTGATCTATGTTGCATACATCATATTTCATGGATTTATACATTAAGATACGGATTTCATGTGATTTATGGATTTGAGAACCGTGGGGATATTTCAAGAAAGTATGCATTGTTTTGAAAACTCGGTTTCTCTTGATATGATATTTCGGTGCGTCCACCGTGAGTTTTCTCGGTTCTGAGACTTGTGTTAGAAACCCGATTTGAGGAGCGGTAGGCACCGTCTGCGGGTACATAGTGGACCTGGTATGGTACCCCGGGGCAAGAAATGATTTTTGTGGTGTAGACAATGAGCCTGGCAGAGGGAGCACTATCTACCAGTGATAGTATAGAACCCGATGGATATCCGGAGAATACCGTTTGGGAGTTATGACATGAGATATATTGAGGGCCGATCTGGATATGCGACGCCTGAGAGATGAGTATTTACATGTCGTTGATGGACATGGGTTTTCATGATGTTTCGAGTATCGATATTGGGCACTCAGGTTCCATGAGATTTACAGATATGAGGGCCGATCAGGGTGACGGTGCCTAAGGTATTGGGATTTGTGGTGTTGTTGATGGACACCGGTTTTTCCACGATGATGATTCATTAATGATGATATGTTTTATCCCATAGTCAGTAGTTATTTGATATGCATTGTTTCATGTAATTGTAGTACCCTGGTGGAGTACCTTGATCATGATTTGCTGCATATCCATATCGACATATTTATGCTATCAGATTGCATGTTTTAGATTATCGCTGTACGTGCATACCTGCGATTATCTGTATGATGTTACTTACTATTCACGATTTAGCAACTCACCCCCATTGTGCCACAGTGTTTTGCAGGTTTGACCCTCAGATTAGTCGCAGCAGAGCTTCTTATTATCTCTATTTTTGCGGATACCGCTACGGTTGGCTATGAGGCTGTTTGGTATAGGTGGGTTGCGGCTATCCGATTCTATCTATTGTACATCTTATTGTATCTAGTATTCTCCATCTACCATTTCCATGTATTGACTTAGAGACGAGTTGTTAGGATCGATATTTTATTATTTTGTGACTCTAGGTGTCATGCTCGTGTGAGCCGGCCGTTATTATGTTGCTTTATCTCTTTTTATGTTGTTTTCATTATATTGTCAATTTCTCCGCTATGGCGTCGTATATATATTCTTGTGGTGGTTGTTTCCGCCTTTGGGCGTGATTTTCTCCCGTTTGGGGATGCTTTATTATATCTTATGTTTGTACCCGTTTCGGGGCTAGTTTTTACAAAGGAGGTGCTGCCGAAATTTTTAAGAAAATAAACTTAAGTTTAATTATTTTTATTTAAGATTTCCAAATGTTTTAACAATGTTTTATTCACTTACTTCTTTTGATGGTTTAGATTTCTGGGTTTTCGGCTTACTTTAATTGCGTAACGCCTGTTGACGCCACGTGGGTTAAGTGCTGGTCACGTGCCTAACTTTAGGTCGTGACATCTACTTCGTACCTGTATTCCTTGAATTTCTCAAAATTTTCAGACTTATATTTCAACAGGAACACATGTCCGAATCTTGAGAGATCATCGGTGAATGTAATGAAGTATGAAGAACCATTCCTGGCATGTGTAGACATAGGACCACATACATCACTATGTATCAGTCCTAAGAGTTTAGTAGCTCTTCCTCCGTGTCCAGTAAACATAGTTTGGACATTTTGCCTTTGAGACATGACTGGAAAGTTTCATAAGATGTAAAACGAACTGGTTCAAATATCCATCCTTATATAACTTAGCTAGTCGTGTCTCATTGATATGACCTAGTCTACAATGACACAAGAAAGATTCGTTCATTTCTGAACTTTTCCTCTTGTGTGTGTTCTGTATGTTAAGAACTGTATTTTGATTCAGAACGTATAAACCGTTACTTAACGTACCAAAACCAATCAACACTTGATTTAGGAAAATGTTCATAACATTATCCTCCAATACAAAATTATATCCATCTTTATCTAATAAAGAAATTGATATTAAATTGCACAGAATTTCTGGTACGTAATAACAGTCGTTTAGAATCAATATATTACCACTAGGAATACTAGGTGATATTTCTTAACTGCTTTGGCTGCAACATTTACACCATTCCCTACTTCTAGAGAATGATCACCCTTTCCCAGTTCTCTACCTAGCCCATGTAACATATTACAAATATAGGATCCTGATCCGGTATTTAATACCCAGTACATAGAGTGTACTGAGAAACAGTTCTCGGTAACGAACCCACCCGAATAAGACGCATCAACATGCTCATTCCTCGTTCGGGTCGCGTGGGAATCCGGATATTCCCCTATTTCCTGCTCAGACTTATAACAATTATAAGGTAGAGCGGAAGCAATGTTCCCCAGCTCAGTATAACAACCGGGTTCGGTCAATACATCCATATTATTATCTTGATTAAGGCGTGTCATGGTTGCTACCTGGAGAGAGAGAGAGAGCGAAGAAAATACTTTAGCGTATTCTGTTGTAAGATTAGATTGGTTATTATTTTATCTAATCACGATGGCTCCCACTATTTTTATCAAATCTTCCATCAAACCCTAAAAGGTAAGACTAGCCGCGATTAATTACACCCTACAAGTTCGCCAATCGTTCAGCCAGGCAGGTATTGATACTCCGAGGGATTCTCCCCATACTTTCGCATGGAACTAATTAAATAACCTCGTTTCTGAAGGGACATAACCCCGTTAAAATATTTCTTTGGCACCTACTTGATCAACTAATTATAAAGTGCAAAACCCTCCCAGGAGTAACACTTACTTGCAGTGGGTATCAGGATCCAACTATCTCATAGAAAGCATGCAATCTCATTGCAACTTTTACAACACTTGAAATTCCTGATAATGTTTTTCCCCTAGCAACTTATGACCTTGGCTATGGTCAACAAACCATAAGCGCTAGCCAAGTTCAACCCGTCATTTTCTGATTGAATTAAACCTACCTGTACGACCTTTGGCTAAGGTTAACAAAGCCGTACGACTACTCTAATCCAATCGCATCATATGGTTGCGGATAAGCACTAATTAGATATCGCACACTACGTCTTGTCTATGGTCAACAAACACATCACGAATACTAAATAGCCCTTATCTGAAATGACGGAAGACTACGACAGTTTTTAAGAAAACCTTTTGCGTAATGAACTTGATATCGTTGTAGAATATAGTGATTTGAAAATGAGTGGTTTAAACTCCGCTTTTTAAAATCTAATAGTTTCAAAACAAACCGAGTGGGTTGTAGCATTTACTAGCTTTTTCTAAAGAGGTCATTCCCGGTGAAGGGATCTCGGCTCTTTCCACATCGAATGAAGTGCTGGATATTCATCAAGGAATACCAATATGCAAAGTAAGAACTAGAGCTAGCTTTTTGAAAATTTGATTCCACAACATCATTAGGTTTATTTCTTTTTCATTAATCTCATTAATGAAGTCCCAGCTTTTATGCTTCCTAAGTATCACAGATAAAGAAGAGAAAATACAACGTATGCTTATGCCATCCGCATTCGCCATGGAGTCCCTTCATGCACCGTTAAGTTACTTAACTAACAACAAAGCGGGGGCAGGGCTAGAACAGATACAAAACATAAGCAACGTTTATTATATATCATATATATAATATAAAGCATTCGTCTCACACAGTTATATGATCTCATCACAGAACATGGCAGTAGAAGTCAACATTTGAAATATTGGATATACTAGGAGGTCCGTGTTTTAAATTAAGCCAGTAAAAAATACGGATTCCACGGTCATGATGAATAGACAAACCCACATCTCTATACCCCTATGAGAGCGGCAAGCAACCCTGCCAATTCTAGAGTTAGGAGACCCGGTCTCGATTCCTCGAGATGGTCTCCCACTGGACTCTAGAACCTGGTTACTTGTGCTCCCCGTCTTGGGTCTATCCTAATGTGGAAAAGTAAATAATATACATCAATGGTGACATCATCCTCAACCCAGAAGTGTCCCACTAAAAGAATATTACATACAAATTTTTACATGAATGAAAATGAAAAACTCTCATCTCACGTAAAACCCCTCGGCTATTCAAACACGACGATCCAATATAACATATCACAACAAAACATAACATCACATGTCATCAACATAAGTAACTATGCATATCCCAATTGTCGTTAACGTATAACAACGAAACCGGCGATACACCACATATTACACTTACGGTCGTAGAAAAGAAATGAAAACTACAATAATTGGAATCCGCAACATTCTTAGAAATCATAAACCCGAAATATCATATACTTTTGATTTCATGCCTAACCGTATAAATTCCTTAGACATCATAAACCCGGAATATCACATATTCCGAATTTCATGCCTAAAGTTATAAACCCGGTATTTTAGTCTCAAATTGAAAACACTTTTTAATAACCAGTCGGGAAATTCAACAAGATTCTCGACAAATGATCGAATGCTCGTCGGAAACATTAGTAGACGGCCGCACCCCCATTGCCGTCGACGAAGTGCACTTAGGCCGAACACCACGGCCGTGAGCACCCGTACGGATGCTTTTGGCAACGGGGTTCTCCTATAGTCACTTAGTCGGGGCGATGGGGCTTGGCTATCTAGAAGTGTTACCCGGCGAGTGTTGGCATACTGTATGGGATTGCAACGGAGTTTTGATCCGAATCAAAACCCCGTGGCAACCGATCAAAAGAGACTAAATTGCTAGATTTATAAATTACTAACTAGTGTTCACAAAACTAATTATTGTGGATTCCAAATATTATATCTCAAATCACAGATATCTAGACGATGTTAAACATTTCGATCGATTTATCAAACACCCAAAATTCCCAGAGACCTCAACACTTGAGTCACACTTAAAAATACCCAGAGAGTGTCATAAGTACCTACGGATCAGCATAAGAAAGCATGGTCCCTACCTCACCAATAGCGCCGTGGAACCGCGGCAAAACCCATGGTTTGGCTGCAGTTGCGCGGCCATTTGGTCGAGTTGGGCCCTCGTTTTTCTTGGGGATCCATACAAAACCCTGCATAATTTTCTGCATAATTTTAAATTGGAAAAATCCAATATTTGGAAAAATTTCCAGAGAGTGGGAAATGTTTGGGTTTCGATGTTCGATTGAACACTTTAATGTCATCGAGGCCACTCTTAATGCTCTAGCTTGGCTCTGATACCACCGTTGGGTTCACTTAGCATACCCACTTGGTTTTAGCAAGCATCGAATATGCAATTTTAAAAAATCTAGAGTGCTAAGCAGCACCATCCAAGAATCGAACTAGAGAATTAGGGTTTTATATTCATGTAAACAAACTTTACACTAAGTGAACAAGGAATACAACCTTTTTAGACCGGTCCTTCACTTCTAAAACTCCGTGTAGTATTCCCTTAGCTCCAAGTAGTGGTCCCCCGAACTCTTCTTAGACTCCACTAGGCGAAAGTAACGAGCTTGCTTAAGGATCTTCGAGACCGAAGATAATCTACATCGAAGAATATCTAACTCAAGCTACCTCTTCACTAATTGAGGAATTAATGAAGTAAACAACCTATACTAAATGGCTAGTTTGGTATAGATTGATGAAGTAGGCGTTTTGCTCACTTTAGAATTATTTCTCTCTCTTTCTTTCTTCACCTCACTCAAAAGCTAGAGAGCAAAGAAGGAGAAGAAGAAAATGATCTAGTGTGAACCCTTTCAACCATGGGTGAGTATCACAAAATGATATTTCTAGAGACTTAACCATGACTAAAGATAAATGTTAGGTTAATAAATATCTAGAGTAAAACAAAATTAGTGGACTAAGTCAAGGTTTTTACATGTTTCCACAAGCATCCTAAACCATGTCAATTTCCACCTAATTTTGATTTATCCCTTAATAATTAAATCCCCAAATTATCTTTAGTTTGGTATGAGTCTTATACACCCATGTCCAATGTATCATCAATCTTGACACCAAATTAAATACATTAATATATATCACATATATATATTTAAATGTATTAGTAAAAAATAAATTCTTAAGTGAGCTAATATTAGTTAATATATATTAATATATCAATATATATAATTATATATTAAACTATTAAATCAACACTTGATTTAATAATCTGACTATATCACATATAACGACTAATATCATTTATATCAACTTATCCAATCAACACTTGATTCAATAACCCGGCTATATCTCATATAACCGACTGATATCATATATCGCGAGATTAGAATACAGTATCATATACATGTATTAATCTCGGTCCTGCACATATCACATATGTGCCCTACTTCATTTTTCTTGAGTTAGGAAACCTCTGTGTAGGACTCTAAAGACTCGTCAATACGCCGGCAGTAGATAATGATCATATCAGTTACCCACAAGCCGTCAGCGGTACTATCTTGACGTAACGGCTACCCGGGCATTGAGCGATCAGAAGATCAACAAGCAATCTTGTCCAAACTCCTATGAATCCAATAAGTAACACCACCGTACAGTCCGGTCTCTTCGTTTGATATGTCGCATATCGAGTCTAGGGGTGGTAAAGGTCAGACCCTAATAACTTGATAAGTCATGCCGATGTGAGGCTCATAACGGGTCGAGAAACTACTGATAACACTTATCAGTAAATCTCAGCATCATCCCTGGCCAGGGACTTCCTTTTATAGCTAATCGAGTATGGCGCAACATCAACCCCCAATACCGGGAGAGACGAAACCCTTCCTATCGCTCATTGCCTCCTTGTGACTCGGGACTGTACCCAAAATTCACCTGTTTGCATGCTCTCTTGAGCGTGGTAGGGAGGAAATCAAAGCACAGTGGGAATCACACAATACTCTTTGACGAGCTTGGGTCTACAGACTAACCTGTACCAGTGTCACCAGAGAACTGCTATCTGATGATAGGTATAATACCATCTAGGAGTTCTCGGCGAGACCTGTTCGGTGTACCCATTCTCCAATGAGCACCTATGTACAATCTTTGATGTCAAACACCAATGGCTGTGGAATCAACCATCGCCCCATACAGGTTCAAGATACGTACATACTAGTCTACTCTGGAATATCGATGCACTATCTCGATACTCCCTCGACTAGGAACAATTAAAGGATGTACTTATGGACTACCCTGACCCCACTAGTATGATCTCCATCATAGTCCTAGTAGTCAAGTCCATATCTTAAGGGCTTTATCAACATGTAACAGAGAGACTGTATAATGATACAAGTGTACATGTTAAGATAACGAGCAACCAGATAGCATACTATCATGTCGAGCAAGAAATTCCTCTCTATATATGTGCAAGCATTCACTATAATATACAATCATGTACAATAATAGCCTCTAGGGCATACATATAACTAACAGCCATCATAGCAGTGTGTTCACTTGCACTGGCAAATCTTTGGTAGAAGAGCATTTCCATTTCAATAAAAGTCTTAACGGGGTCATAATAAGCTCCGAATACAACTCGAAAGCAGTGCTTGATAGACTGCTAACGAATTGGCAAAGAAGCAATACATCATCTCCTCCGGTATTGCCGCACTTGGATTTGAATTGATTGATATGATGACGAGGATTGTCGGTCCCCTTGTATACTTAGAACATTGGGATCATATATCCCGGAAGGTATTTCCTCTGATCATACTATGCTGGGTACAATCGACCGGTCTTAATCAGCTTACCTGTTGTCTCGCTGGCCTGAAGAGCTTTAAATTGCTGGGCGATATATTCATCCATCTTTTCTTTGGAGATCGTCTCCTCACTCATTGCTGATGGGGATTGAAAAGGATTTGATATGTATCCTTTGTCATCGATAATAACTACCGGTGGCTCATCTGCCGGTGGTTTCGATTGAGCTATCATCCCGACCATGCTTTGGAATAGGAGGGCCATCTTATCCATCCTAGTATTCATTTCCGCAGCTTTCTCATCCTTCTTTTCAAGGACGTGCCTCAAGTATTCGATATTAGACTCTTGACCCATTCTTTCTTCGGGAGGGTTGTCGGGGTTTGCATTAGGCAGTGGACTCATGAGTTTCGCCACTTGAGCCAATATCCTACAGTTTTTGTTAATATTTCATAATAGACTGAGTTATTGGTCTATAAGAAATAGAAGCTCGAATATCATCTTTGTAACTCATTATATATATCGTGTGAACTACCATGCCTTTAGACTTCGGGCATTTGGAGTATCGACCCTTAGAATTCGGCTCAGACGCTTGAATCTTCTCTAATCTCTCTCTTCTGTGAGAAGTCGGTCTGGGAGGAGCTATCTTAGAAAGAGTCACTATGGGAGGAGACACCTTCCGTTTAGGAGAAGAGTTATTAACATAACTCTTCGGTTTCTTATACCAAGGAGAGTAATTTTTATTGATGACAATACCTTTTTCCAGACCTTATGTATGGTCGAGGAAAGTCGCTTGAGAGTGCAGGATGGTTTCATTTCGCTTGAAACCTTTATTGAAGATGGAGATTTTTCCAGTACAGCGGTTGAAGAGTTGTGCTTCACCACCTTGAGCGGTTCAAAACTGTTCTCAGTTGGAAAAATAGCCTGTACAGTCGACAGCAGTGGGCTCATTCCAGATGGAGAGCTACCCCCAGCCTTCTTCACTCGGTGCCATTATTAACGTCGGGCATGCTTTGCAATTGGAGCTTCTTCAGTCTTAGTAGCCTCATGAATCATCCCCATGTGTTGTTCTCAGCCTTCAGCAGGTGACAATCGTTGAAAGACCGATGCCTTAGGCGGAGCAGGAATATGAGCTTTGGGTGCCAATCTTTTAAAGACTGACTGGTGTGGGGGTAAAGCATTCTTCGGTGCATCAGAAGCAGTTGACACCTTAAAAGACAATCACTTGAAGACATCCTTCTTTGGAATCATAGGCATTTTAGAGGGGGCCCACAGAGCTTGTGCTTATTCTGCTGAACACGGAATCTTCAGGTTTGGCCAACTTATCAGTTGGGCCTACAGAGGTAGACAGCCGATCAAAGACCCACTTATTTGGAGATTCCTCCCTTAGCGTTGAGGCACCAATAGTAGGGAGTGGGGGCATTTGCCCAAATTGGAGTCCATTCAAATTTTGTTTGATTTGGGCCATCGAAATACCCAGTAGTGGCATCATGGCCTGTCCTGACCAAACCACTCCGGATGAAGTGGTGTTAGAACCATTCTTGCAGTTGCAGCTATTGCAAAAAAAGGCTGTTGATTTGCGCGGAGTTGAACACCAGCTTTAGTTTCCCAACATCTAAGGGCAACATAAACTGAAAGTCAACCTTAACACCACCATGAGGTTCTAGAGGTATCAAGCATGCCATATTTTAATTTTTATTAGGTGCTAAGTTAGACTAACAAGACCATTACTAGATTATTAGGGTTTTCCTTTATGATGTGATTAACTCAAGAGAAGAAAAGAGCATACAACCTTTGTAGTTCGAGTCATTCTCTTCTATATCTCTGAGTTGAAGTCCACGCGATTCTACTAGGCTCCTCTTCGAGTTGAACGAACCTTCTTCGTGATCTTCGCGCCAAAGGCGATTCACCCGAAATCCCTCTAGCCCAAGCTAACTCTACACTAAACTCCTTTAGTGTATCAAATACACCACACCAAACTGGTGATGTAGGGGATGTTAAAAGCTCACAAGATTGTGTTCAAGCTTCATGATTCACATCTCATGTGAGGGTTGAAGCTTGAACCATGGCAATTGAGGAAGAAGATGAAGCTAGAGAGCAACCATGAGAGCAACTCAAGAAAATGGCTAAGTGTTGAGAATGAGACTAGAATGAATGGCAACTCTTGACCCCCACTCATTCAAGCATGGAATTTTGCAATATAAAATTGCAACCATGCTTGAATAGTGAGTCAAGATGAATAAACTATGAATAAAGCCCATGCTTGCAACCATGCACTCATTTTCCACCTCTTTCTATTTTTCTCAAAAATAGAAATCATGCCATGCTTCATTATTATATATATATATATCATATATATATATTAATATATATATATATATAATGAAGAATAATTAGTGAGCTAATGATATTAGTTAAGATATAATTATATCATATATAATATATATCACATTATTAAATAAACACTTGATTTAATAATCCGGTTATATCACATATGACCGACTAATGTCATTCATCTGTATATCACATTATCAAATCAACACTTGATTTGACAATCTGGTTATATCATATATAACCGAACCGACAACAGATAACTGCCAGATTACAATACGGTATCACATACTCATATTTAATCAGGCCCACACACATATCAACATATGTGCCCTACTTCGTTTTGCTTGAACCAGGAAACTTCTGTACGGGACTCTAAAGACTCGTCAATACGCCAGCAGTAGGTGATGATCACATAGTCACCCATAAGCCGTCAACGGTACTAGCTGGACGTAACGGCTACCCGGGTATTGAGCGATATGAAGATCAATAAGCAAGCTCGTCCATACTCTCCATAAAGCCTATCAGTAACACTACCATATAGTCTGGTCTCTTCGTCTGATATGTCCCATATCATGTCTAGGGGCGGTAAAACGTCATTCCCCAGTAACGTGATAAGTCATGCCGATGTTTGGCTTATAACGGGTTGAGAAACTACTGATAACACTTATCAGTAAATATCGGCAGCAGCCCTGGCCAGGGACTTCCAGTTATAGCCAATCGAGCATAGCGCAACATCAACCCCTAATACCGGGAGAGATGAAACCCCTCCTATCGCTCATTGCCTCCATTTGACTCGGGACTGTACCTAAAATCCATCTGTTTGCACGACTCGTTTGAGCTGTGGTAAGGAGGAAATCAAAGCACAGTGGGAGCCACACAAGACTCTATGACGATCTCGGGTCTACAAACTAACCTGTACCAGTGTCACCAGAGGACTGCTACCTGACAATAGGTATACTACCATATAGGAGTCCTCGACGAGTCCTGTTCGGTGTACCTATTCTCCATTGAACACCTGTATACAATCTTTGATGTCACACACCAATGGTTGTGGGATCAACCATCGTCCTCTAAAGGACAAGAAACGTACACACTAGTCTACACTAGAATATCGATGCCTTGGTCTCGATATTCCCATGACTAGGAACTGATTAAAGGATGTACATGCGGACCACCCTGGCCCTACTAGTGTAATGTTTTAAAAATCGTTTAGGTGGATGGTCCGATAATCAGTAATATAACTCGTGTTTTCCGTACAACTTAATTATAATTATTTTTCAATATAGACTTAATTATACCTATTTTAGCTATATAATTGCTAGTATTTGGTATTTAATCAGTCACTTATAAATTGCTAGTTTACTTAAATATTTTTCCTTAATTAATTATTTTAAATATTATTATATGTTTTCACTTATACATTTAATTAGTGCTAACTACAAATGAGAATGGGTTAATTACACAAATGTGAACCATGGCAACTTAATAACAAGTTTATAATATGTTCTCTTTTCTACACTTGTCTTCAAGGTTCTAGTTAATTCTAAAATAAAATAAATTAGAAAATAAAATAAAAATAGAATTAAGAAGTAATGTGCATTAATGTGATAAGGAGGGGATTTTCTTGACTTGGAATTTTCTACACACACCCACACACACCCTTTCCCCACTTGGCCGAGCCTCTTCTTGCAGCAACCCCTCTTTTCTCCACTTCATTTCATCTCTAAAAACTTCAAATTTCCATCAAAAATCCACACAAAAATCTCACAAATTCATAGTTAAACCTTCACCCAAGTTTCCTTGGCCTAAACTAGTTTGGATCTTGAAGCAAGATGACATTTTGGGAGGCCAAGTTGCATGTTAGATCTCAAAATGTATAAGGTATAAATCTTAACCCTATGGTTAATTTGTTGGTTAATTTCTTTAATCTAACCTTTTTAGGTTTTAATTTGGTTCTAATTGCAAGATTTTGATTGTAAAGAGAAGGGTTTGGGTTCAAGTTAAGGTTTTATCACTTGATTATGGTTACAATGTGTAGTTTAACATCCCAAGACTTGCAAAATCTAACCTAGTTGTTAATTTATTAATTGTTACTTCTAAATTGTCCTAACTAAACATTCTTGCAAGCTAATTTCATGATTAATCTAAAATAGATGAGATTAAAATCTAGTTAATAATTGTGTAGCCTAATTAAGATATTAAATGAACATTGTGGCCACTAGGTTGGCTAAAACATCTAGATTTGCAATAAAATGGTAAGTTGTTGCTTACTAGGTTTTTGGAATAAATCGATTTTAATTAAGTTTAAGGTTTTAATGATCTATAACCTATTCCCTAAATATTTAATGTGTTGTGAATGCGTGATTGGGTTCTAGACTTGGTAGTTATCATGTATAGCGACCCTAGTTGTGGTTTGTGGCGTTGTCGCGAGCGTGTTTTGTGCACCTAGTGCGTGCGCGTCTAGATTAGTGCGCGTTGGTTGTCTTGTATCGTTTGTGTCCGTGACTGTTTATATATCTATCATCTTATTTACTTGTGTGCGATTTTAGGATCGGGTGCAGAGACGTCGGACGTGGCGCAGAAAGGCAAGGCTGAGATCGGATCAGATTAGCCGAGGCGTCCCGGTGAGTAGATGTACACATCTATAGGGGGATCGTCTGGATGGCGCGAGGCGCCCGATAGTTTAGGATTACTTGCATTTATATGCGTAGTTTCCTAGTTATTCATCTCATTGCCTCGCATCATCTTATATATATATGTGATATCATCTCATAGGACACTTGCACCATTACCATTGGTTCATGCTGCACATGCACTATTCATGCGAACACACACGCCTTTGGTAATTGCTATGCCACGATCACTTTAGAACTTGTTTAAATTAGTATCTAAAACATTTGCATCTTATATGATATGTAAACTGGTAATTGTATATTCATTTCATCAGGATGTGTACGTAGGATTGCTAGTCATATGTACATAACTCATTGCATCATCATTCATACATAGTTTTCTAGTCATGCATCGCATCACATGTTATCGATATCATAGACATCCATTATCACCGACATGTTTACCTATTGTGATTCTTCTTGAGGATTTCAGAACTTATGAGATTCCTGGATTTTGGGGAAAACCGCAAGAATTTTATGAACTTATTATCCTTTTAAAAATGCAAGTTGCGGTTTTCTCGTGATATGATGTATATGTCGTCCACCATGAGTTTTCCTGATTTCTGTTGGTTTTCGAGACCCGATTCGAGGAGTAGGATGAATCGTCTCGGGTACATGGTGGGCCCGGTATGGTACCCCGGGGCAAGAAGCTCGAGTTGTAGAAGATGAACCTGGCAGGGGCAGACTACCTACCGGTGATGTCTGGCGCGGCGGATATCCGGAGGATACCGACCGTAGTTATGAGATTTGATGAGATTGGCCGATCCGGACTGATGGAGCCCAAAACATTGAGATATTGAGATATTGAGACATTGAGATATTGAGACATTGAGATATCGAGATATTGAGACATTGAGATATTGAGATATACATATATTGCGTCGATACTTGCCACGGATTTTCTATTGATTTCATTGATGATACTTCGGTTTATTGCACAAAGGTTTTTCTAAAATAAGAATAAATATTTTCTCATACCAGACATGTTCGGGTTTCGTATTTGATTATGCATTCATGTTGCATTCATGCTAGTACATCGTTTCGTATTGATATATGTAGATTGTGATGCAATTGCGTGCATTCTTACGATAGCCTTATTAGATGTTACTTACTACTCACGAGTTGGAAACTCACCCTCGTTGTGCCACAATATTTTTGCAGGTCCGATCGTCAGCATAGTAGCGGCGGGTGTGTTATCTTCCTCTACTCCATTTGCATCGACTTGCGGTTTGATTGGGTGGCTTGTGAGGATATTTAGTTCCCACTTTGTGTATTATTATTATATCTAGTATACTCCATCTACCTTATCTACCATTTTGCACCAGTTATACATTGGACTTAGATGGTGAGCCTGTAAGATTTGTATGTATTCTATTTCTAGTGTCGATGCTCACTTGAGCCGACGGGGCATTTTATTTTCCTCGTACTTTTATATGCTTATTGGCTCTATTATGATATATATTGCGTGTGGTTGTAATTCCGCCTTTGGCGAAGAGCTAGATCCCGATTGGGGATGCCTTTATTCTTTACTTGTATATATTCATGTTTTGTACCCGTTTGGGGCCTGTATTTACAAATGAAACTCTGCCGAAATTTTCGGGAAAACTTGATATTTTAAAATGTTTTAATGTGACTTTATTTTTCTAAAATCACTTTTTAGTTAAGTTTTTCCTTCACTCTACTTCCTTAAATGGTTTAGATTTCTGGGTTTTTGTCTTACTTAGATTACGTTACGCCTTTAGACGTTCATAATTTAAGTGCCAGTTACGTTCCGTACCTTCGGGTCGTGACAAAGTTGATATCAGAGCGTTAGGTTTTACCTTTCTGAGTGTAGGATGACCCTTGGGAGATGGAGTAGGTAACTTAAGCAGAGTGACATGGCGTGTGTATGTTTCGCGGCATAGTTACGATACGGTACTCTGCCTAGGTGATCTTACGATATATATTTGCTTGTATTTCCTTTCTTGATTCCATATGTCCTCTTGTTTCGATCGCAATGTTCCTATCAACCTTGTTTCTTGTTCCAGCCACTATGCCGCCGAAGACTACGAGGGCCAGAGGGCTGCCTCCAGGGATGAGATTAGAGCAGGATCGTTTGAGACGAGGGCCGATAAAGGTGGTACGCCTACCCCTCAGGGATAGAGTGATCCGCCTTCTTCAGGCCGGATAGCTAGGATGGAGTCGAGTATTCAGGACTTACGACAAATGGTTGAATCGTTAGTCAAGGCGAGTCGAGCTCTGAGAGACGATGATGTCCCTCCTACTGTGGGGATTGTGATTGTACCTGTTGCCCAGGCAGCTATTTCTGTTGTTACCGAGATTATTTCTGTATCCTTACAGGAGTTTTTGAGGCTGAAACCTCCAGTTTTTACCGGCACAGATGCAGCGGAGGATCCGTAGACAATCTTTGATAGGATGGTTAGGTTTGTCATTCACAGAGATATTCTGACGAGATATGGGTTAAGCTTGCGAGTTTTCGTCTAGAGAGTCTTACCCAGACGTGGTGTGAGTCAGTCAAGAGAGGCCGAGTTGCAGGTCTACTTTCTATGACTTAGGATGAGTTCACAGCTGTATTTCTTGCTCATTTCCTTTTGGAGAGCGTTCAAAATGCCCGAGCTCATAGTTTCAAGCCTTTGTGCAAGACTCCAGGGTTGACAGTGTCCGAGTACGACATTCTGTTTACTCAGCGGTCCGATATGCTCCTTACCTGGTCGACACTGAAGAGAAATGGATAAATAGGTTCGTGTGGAGATTGGACATGCAGTTATTTCTTGCTATTTGTGCCCGGCATTTTGACACTTACGCCGCTGCTATGAACGCAACCTTACTGTTGGAGGAGCGTATTTCTGAGACTTCAGTCGTTTCTGGACCGAAGCGGATTCGTACCGGTATGCCAGCTCATAGGCGGTTAGGTAGACACCATTGTGAAAAGTATTCTTTCGTTGTTTTCTTTCAATGCGTATTTCATTCTACTGTCATTTGAAATGGTATCCATATAATTTGTATCGAAGTCTAGCCGATAGTAGTGCTTGCTAAATCAGTCGCTTGTTGTGATTTCTTCCGTAGGATAATCTTTTATCGCTCGATATGTTTGTCATTCGTGTTTTTTTGTTCTTATCAGAGATAGGGATTCTTCTGTCAATTTGATTCTTCTCGATATATTAGACCTTGACGTTCTTCTGGCCATGGATTAGTTAGCCACGTGTTATGCGTCTGTGGACTGCCGTGAGAAGACAGTCAGATTTAGTTTTCCGAGAGAGCCAGTTCTTGTTTTCGGGGAGACCGTAGCGTCGCTTTCCCAATTTTATTTCTTCTCTTCACTCTAGTCAGATTTTGAGGAAAGGATGCTAGAGATTCTTGGCGTATGTTTGTGATGTTAGAGCCGCAGAGGTCGTGTTGGACCATGTCCCGATTGTGAGGGAATTTCAAGATGTCTTTCCTGACAAGTTGCTTGGTTTGTCGCCAGAGTGCGATATTGAGTTCTGCTTTGACTTGTTTCCCGGTACGGAGCCTTTTTCTATACCGCCATATCGGATGGACCCGACGAGCTTAAAGAACTAAAGGGTCAGTTGCAAGATTTGTTGGATAAAAGGGCTTGTTCGACTGAGTGTGTCACGTTGGGGTGCTCCTGTCCTGTTCATCAAGAAGAAAGACGGCAGTTGTATTTGTGCATCGATTATCGTCAGTTGAATCGAGTGACTGTGCGAAATAAATATCTCTTACCTCGCATCGACGATTTATTTGATTAGCTCCAGGGTGCAGGGCATTTCTCGAAGATTGACTTGAGATTAGGATACCATCAGTTGCGGGTTCGAGAGGATGATATTCCGAAGACGACTTTTCGCACGCACTACGGGTATTATGAGTTTTTGGTGATGTCGTTCGGAATCACCAATGCCTCAGCAGTGTTTATGGATTGGATGAACCGCATATTCAAGAAATTTCTTGATCAGTTTATCATCGTGTTCATTGATGACATCCTAGTATACTTTTGGAGCCGATAGGAGCCTGGGCAGCATTTTAAGATTTCGTTACAGACTTTGAGAGAGTACCAGCTATTCGCTAAATTATCCAAGTGTGTTTTCTGGTTGGATAGTGTAAACTTCTTGGGTCACGTAGTTACGAGAGATGGTATACATATGGAACCGAAGAAGATCGAGGCCGTTCAACATTGGCCCAGACCAGTATCTGTTACAGAGGTCCGCAGCTTTTTGGGTTTGGCCGGATTCTATCGACATTCGTACAGGATTTTTCTCGTATAGCTGCACCGTTGACCGGGTTGACCCGAAAGGGAGTTCCTTTCTCTTTGGACCGAGGTATGCGAGAAGAGCTTTCAGCGGTTGAAGATTCGTTGACGACCGCACCAGTATTATTTTTCCTTCAGGATCAGGCAGTTTCGTTGTTTATTGCGATCCTTCTCAGTAGTTGAAGAAGCATGACCAAAATTATTCCACTCATGACTTAGAGATGGCTGCGGTGGTTTTACACTTAAGATCTGGAGACACTACAACTTTCAGCAGCGAGATTTGAATTTGAGAAAACACCGATGGATGGAGCTAGTGAAAGACTATGACTGCAAGATTCTTTATCATCCTGGAAAGGCGAATGTTGTGGTAGATGCTTCAAGTCGGAGACCCGGAGGTAGCTTTTCTTGTTTGAGCACAGTTCAGAGACAGTCGACGGCAGATTAGCAGATTCTTTGTGACAGCCGAGTACAGTTTGAGTTTACATCGACCGGGGGATAACTTGTCCTTGTCTGTGCACATCCACAGTTATTTAATCATATCCGTGAGGCATAGTCCGATGACGTTCGTTTGTCAGAGATCTTGGAGCAGGTTCGACAGGGCAGCGATTCAGAGTTTATGATCGATGATAAGAGATTACTACGATTTGGGACTCGACTGTGTGCGCCAGATTTTGAGGGACTAAGACGTGAGATCTTAGAGGAAGCGCATCAGTCATCATATAGTGTTCATCCGGGTTCCACCAAGATATATTATGATTTGAGAGAAGTCTACTAGTGTGAAGGGATGAAGAAAGATGCCACAGATTTTATTTCGAGATGCTCAGCAAGTCAAGGCCGAGCATCAGAGGCCAGTAGGAGAGTTACAACCTTTGCCTATTCTGGAGTGGAAATGGGAGCAGATCTTTATGGATTTTATCGTGGGTCTACTTAGGACCAGTCGAGGATATGACTCTATTTGGGTGATCGCAGACCGATTGACGAAAGCAGCTCACTTTCTGCCAGTCAAGACCACTTTCGGATTCGTTCAGTATGCTCAGATATATGTTGCTGAGATAGTGCGACTACACGGCGTTCTGACCTATATTGAGTTCGACAATGGCACCCAGTTCACCAGCCGACTATGGAAGAAACTTTAAGAGACTACAGCTTTCTATCCATAGACTGATGGTCAATCAGAGCGGACCATTCAGACTCTTGATGACAAGCTCCAAGCTTGCGTTCTAGATTTTGGTGGTAGCAGGGATCGTCATTTGCCCTTGATAAAGTTTTCCTATAACAACAACTTTCAGGAGGAGATTCAGACGGCACCCTTTAAGGCATTATATGGTGAAGAAATGTCGATCGCCCGTATGGTGGACAGAGCTCAGTGAGAGCAGTTTTTTGGGGCCACAGATTGTGCAGGAGATGATCGAAGGGATTCAGTTGATTCGGGATAGGATGAGAGCGGCCCAGAGCAGACAGAAATCTATTGCTGATAGACGCTGTCGCATACTTGAACTCGCTAAAGGTGATCATGTTTTCTTGAAGGTTTCTCCTATAAGGGGCATATTGAGATTCAGAAAGGAAGGAAGGCTTAGTTCCAGATATGTGGGTTCTTTCCAGATTCTTGAGCGTATCGTCACAGTTGCTTATCGTTTGTCTCTTCCGCCCAGCTTCCCATATGTTCACCTCGTGTTCCATGTATCGATGCTCCGCAAGTACTTTCATGACCCCTCTCATGCGATTCAGTATCAGACGATCCAACTGGAGCGCGATCTTTCCTTCACAGAGCAGCCGATAGCCATTCTAGACCAGTAGGTGAAGAAACCGGGGTCTGTGGACATACTGACCATAATGGTTCTTTGGTGTGGCCCGAACAGCAAAGAGGTCATGTGGGAAGCCGAGGACGAGATGAGAAAGAACTATTCCCATCTCTTTGAGGGTACGCGTAGTTAGATTTTAAATTCGGAGACCGAATTTCTTTAAGGGGGAGATTGTAACGTTTTAAAAATCATTTAGGTGGATGATCCAATAATCGGTAATATAACTCGTATTTTCCGTACAACTTAATTATAATTATTTTTCAACATAAACTTAATTATACCTATTTTAGCTATGTAATTTCTAGTATTTGGTATTTAATTAGTCACTTATAAATTGCTAGTTTACTTAAATATTTTTCCTTAATTAATTATTTTAAATATTATTATAAACTTTCACTTATACATTTAATTAGTGCTAATTACAAATGAGAATGGGTTAATTACACAAATATGAACCATGACAACTTAATAACAAATTTATAATATGTTCTCTTTTCTACACTTGTCTTCAAGGTTCTAGTTAATTCTAAAATAAAATAAATTAGAAAATAAAATAAAAATAAAATTAATAAGTAAGGTGTATTAATGAGGTAAGGAGGGGATTTTCTTGACTTGGAATTTTCTACACCCACCCACCCTTTCCCCACTTGGCCGAGCCTCTTCCTGCAGCAACCCCCACTTTTCTCCACTTCATTTCATCTCTAAAAACTTCAAATTTCCATAAAAAATCCACACAAAAATCTCGCAAATTCATAGTTAAACCTTCACTCAAGTTTCCTTGGCCTAAACTAGTTTGGATCTTGAACCAAGATGACATTTTGGGAGGCCAAGTTGAATGTTAGATCTCAAAATGTATGAGGTATAAATTGTTAGTTATATGTATGTCCTAGAGGCCATTATTATACATGTGATGTATATTATAGTGGATGCTTGGACATATATAGGGAGGACTTTCTTGCTCGACATGATAGTATGCTATCTGGTTGCTCTTTATCTTAACATGTACACTTATTGTCTCTCTATTATATGTTGATAAAGCCCTTAGGATGAGTAATTAACCACCAGCATTATGATGTAGATCATAATAGTGGGGAAGAGGTAGTTGGTAAGTACATCCTTCAATTGTTCCTAGTCGTGGGAGTATCGAGACGAGGCATCGATATTCCAGAGTAGACTAGTGTATACGCTTCTCGACCCATATGATGGGTGATGGATGATCCCATATCCATTGGTGTTTGACATCAGAGATGGTATACGGGTGCTCAGTGGAGACTGGGTATACTGAACGAACTCGCCGAGAACTCCTAGCTTGTATTATACTTATCGCCAGATAGCAGTTCTTTGGTGACATTAGTACATGTTAGTCTGTCGACCCGAGATCGTCATAGAGTCTTGTGTGATTCCTACTATGGTTTGATTTCCGCCTTACCACGTTCAAGAGATGGTGCAAAACAGTGGTTTTTGGGTACAGTCCCGAGTCACATGGAGGCAATAAGCAATAGGAGGAGATTTCGTCTCTCCCGGTATTGGAGGTTGATGTTGTACTATGCTTTATTGGCCATAGCAAGAAATCCCTGGCCAGGGTTGCTGAGATCTGTAAGTCCACGTTGCCCACCCCGGTGCTTACGGGGAGGCGGAAACGTTATGAAAAATTCGAGTTTTACAACACTAGGCAAAATGGACTAACTAAAGGAGGGATCTTTGTTAAACATAAACTAACTACCAAGCTAAAAGAGTTAGCTACTCGGTTAAGGGGTTATACCTAAGTCTTGAAGTCCTTCTCTTCTTTCTCCTTGGAGTGGGATGAACGGGTTCTCCTCGTCTCCTTCTCTTGCTGAAGAAAGATCCACCCGAGGGCCTCTACCTTTGGCTCCAACCTCAAACTATAAGTAACTAAGGTGCTTGGTGTGCTAAACCAAGAACCTTAGAAAGAGTAGAGAGTAATTTTAAGGGATTTATCTCAAGCTTAATGGTTCTCAACTCATGAGAGGGGGGAGCTTTGAGAGAAAGGAAGAGGATGAGAGAGAATGAGAATGATAGAATGAGAAGAATAATGCCAACCTTCTCACATATATGTGAATTATGATAAATAAATAATTAGCTAAAGATAATTGTGATGGTTAATCTTGAAATGACCATTATCATTTCACATTAATTACTTTTGCAAGAATCAAAAAGCATCTTTCATATGAAATGATGATGGTCAAATTGTCAACATAGGTCAACATGTCAACCATAGTCAAATGGTCAACAACCCTAACCATAACACAATTATAATTAACTAATATTAATAATCATATTTCACACATAAATATTAGGATTAAGAAAAAGACAATGGTCATCAACCCTAATGAAAGTCCTCTGCCTCTGCCTCAGTCAACTGTGCATACACACCCGTATCCGTGTTCCGAGGAACACGAATACAAAGAGATAAAACCAATCCCAAAACATATACTAGGATCTGGCTTAAACCAAAGCCCGCTAGTATAAGCTGTCCGGACACCAAACGTGCACAAGTGCGTAGATGTGAACGAACCCGTCGCAAAACCATGCGACCTCTACTCATTTTGCCTAAAGGCGAATAACCCTCTGTGTGGGACTCTAAAGACTCGACACTACGCTGGCAGTGGGTTTAACCACAGACCGCAAGCGGCACTAGCTGTACGTAACGGTCCCTAGGTAGATGCCGATAAGAAGACTGACGAGGTAAACCCATCTGAACTCCTACTGAGCCTGAATGTGACAGTCTCCGTACAGTCCGGTCTGTTCGTCTAAGAGTATCGCATGGCGGGCCTAGGGGGCGGTAAACGTCAGTCCCCTAATAGCGGTACAAGTCGTGTCGGAGTGTAGCCCAGAACACCCTGAGATAACACTGGAAACCTACCAGTCTATCTCGCTTGCCCTGACCAGGGACTTTGTGTAATGGCTCTCCTAGACACAGCGCGATATCAACCCCCAATACCGGGAGAGACGAATCCTGTCTAACCGTCACTGCCTCCAAGTGCTTCGGGACTGCACCCAAAAACTATCTGTTTGCACGACTCCTTTGAGCCGTGGTAGGGTAGTAATCAAATAACAGTGGGAACACACTCGAGGCGAAGTGACAGTGTCAAGTCAACGGACTAAGCTGTACTCATGTCACATGGGAACTGATAACTGACGATAGGTATAATCCCAACCAACAGTTCTCGACGAGTCCTATCCAGTGTATTCGTAACCTAACGAGCACCCGAATACTATCTCAAGTACGACGTACTGACGGCTGTGGGACAGACCGTCTCCCAAACTGGGATGAGAAGCGCATACGCTAGTCTACTCCGGAGTATCGATGCCCTCTCTCGATAGTCCTACGACTAGGGACCTGCATAAGGATGTGCTTGTGGATTACCCAGCCCCCACGAGTGTGACTGCCATCACAACGCTGGTAATCAAGCAAAGATCCTAAGGGTTCCACTAATGTGTAAAGGCGATATGCTAAAAGAAACACATGCACACATTAAAGTAGAAACAAACCAAGTAGAATACTACTATATTGAGCAAGATTGTCAATACAAGGTGAATATCCCAAGCTTCCATCAAGTAATATACAAACTAGTATGATACAGTAATGGCCTCTAGGGCATATACACTAAGAAGATCTACTTGTAAGTGTTATCAGTAGTTTCTCAAACCGTTATGAGCCTCACATCAGCATGACTTATTAGGCTATTAGGGTCTGGCGTTTACCATCCTAGGCTGAGATTTGTGACATATCAGACGAAGAGACCGGACTGTACGGTAGTGTTACTTATTCGATTCGCAGGAGTATGAGTAGGCTTGTTTATTGATCTTCTGATCACTCAATACCCGGGTGGCCGTTATGTTTAGCAGATCGCTTGCGGCTTGTGGGTGATTGATATAATCACCACCTACTGCTGGCGTATTGACGAGTCTTTAGAGTCCTACACAGAGGTTTCCTGGCTCAGGCGAAACAAAGTAGGAGAACATATGTGATATGTGCGGGACTGAGATTAATACGTGTATGTGATACCGTATTCTATTCTCGCAATATTCAGATCGGTCGGTTATATGTGATATAGCTGGGTTATCGGATCAAGTGTTGATTCGATAAGTTAATACATATGATATTAGTCGGTTATATGTGATATAGCCGGATTATTAAATCCAGTGTTGATTTAATAATTTAATGTATATTTATATATTTGATATATTAACTTACATTAACTAATATTAGCTCACTTAAGCATTTCTTTTTCTCACTTGTGTGTGTACACTTAATATATATGTGATATATATTATTGTGTCATGCTTGTTGCTACATGCTACATAGGTGTATGAGACTCACACCATGCTTAACATAATGAGGGGTTTTATTTATTTAAAGTGAATTAAAGTTGGTTGGAAATTACTCACATGGTTGAAGCTTGTGGAAGCTTGTGGAATCATTGACTAAGTCCACCAATTTTGTTTTACTTAAGATATTTATTAACCCAACCATTATGATTAGCCATGGTTTAGTCTCTACATGAGTTAGTATATGATATTAATTCACCCATGGTTCCCATTCTACACTTGACATTTCCCCGGTTGCTTTTCTTCATCTCCTTCCTCTAGCTCTCTTGCATTTTGGGAGGTGAAGAAAATGAGTGAGAAAAATATTTCTAAAGTGAGCAAAATTCCTACTTCATCATCCTCTACAATATTAGACATTTAGTTTAGGGTGTTTGCTTCACTAATTCCATATTAGTTAAAAGGTAGCTTGGGTTAGTGTCTCCTCGACGTAGATCATTTTCGGCCTCGAACTTCAAGTAAGCTTGTTCCGTTCATCTTGTGGAGACTTTCTAGAGTCCGGGAATTCACTACTTGGAGCGAAGGGACTAATACACGGAGCTATTGAAGTGAAGGACCGGTCTACAAAGGTTGTATTTCTTATTCACTTAGATGTAAAGATATTTACATTCTAGTTTCGTCTAATTCTCTAGTTAAGATTCTAAGCTAGGGTTCTTTAGATCGCCAATTTTTTAAAACGGCATAGTCGATGCCTCCCGAAACCCAGCGGCGACCCTAGGAAACCCTATAGTGGTATCAGAGCCATGCTAGAGAATTAAACGATGTTTGTAGAATTACGAAACCGAAACAACTCCGAAACACTCGAAATAAAAACCAAGTTTCTGTCGAAATTTTTAAGGTGTTTAAATTTTTTTAAGCAGTTGCAGAATATTATATGAGATGTAACATGAACACCACAGAAATTTGAACTCTCCTCGCTGGAATTTGGCCGGCGACATGTAGCTAAAATCCGAGCTCGTCGGTTTTGTAGTGGAATTTTGGCTTCAAATTTTTGTGGTGTTTCAGTCTCTGGGTTTTTGTGTTTCAAGTGTTGCTTGTTTTTACTAATATTACATGTGATGTTATATTTCTGTAAAGGCAATTCGGGGTGTTTCGTAGTCGTAATTCTAATATCGTTTCGGGTTATTTAGACGACGTTAAAAAGTTCGAACGGATATCAATAACCCATTTTTCCCTCGCTGGAAATTTTCCAAGAGTTAGATTTTTCTAAGTTTAAAATCTTCATAAAATTATGCAGGTGTTTTCTATGGGCCCTCTAGAAGAAGGAAACCCTAACTCGATTCTTTGACCGTCGGAACCGCCACTAAACCCTAGGGTTTGTGGTAGTTCTGCGACGCCATAAGTGAGGCAAGGGTTGACCCTTCTACGGTTGGTCTATAGGTGCTGTGGTATGTTCTGTGTTCTTTTTAAACTCCGCTCAAGTGTTAAGCTCTTTGGGAAATTTTGGGTGTTTGTTGATTCGATCGAAAAGTTTAAAATCGTCTAGCTATCTGTGATTGTGATACACTACTTGGAATCCACAATATTTAGTTTTATGAAAACTAAATTGAATTTTATAAATCTAGCAATTCAGTCTCATTTGATCGGTTGCCACAGGATTTTGATGTGGATAAAAAGTCCATCGCAATCACGTAGCGTACGCGGATACTTGCCGGGTAACCTTACTAGATAGACACACCCTATAGCCCCGACCAAATGACTTTAGGAGAACCCAGTCGCCAAAAGCATCCGTTCGGGTGCTCGCGGTCGTGATGTTCCACCTAAGTGCACTTCGTCGACGACATCGGGGGTGCGGCCGTCTACTAATGTTTCCGACGAGCATTCGATCCAGTTGTCGGGAATCTTATTGAATTGCCCGACTTGTTATTGAAAAGTGTTTTCAATATCGAGACTAAAATGCGGGGTTTATAATTGTTAGGCATATGATATCTAAGGAAATCATTTGGTTAGGCATGAAATCCAAAGTATGTGATGCATTGGGTTTATGATGTCTAAGGTGGTTGCAGATTCCAATTGTTGTAGTTTTTACTTTCTTTTCTGTGACCGTAAAGGTAATATGTGGTATATCGCCGGCTTCGTTGCTATATGTCAACGACAATTGGGATACACATATTTGCTTATGTTGATGACATGTGATCTTATGTGTTGCTGTGATATGTTATATTGGATCGTCGTGTTTTGAATAGCCAGGGTTTTTATGTGAGGTGAGAGTTTTTCATTTTCATTCATGTAAAAACTTGTATGTAATAGTCTTTTATTGGGGCACTTCTGGGTTGAGGATGATATCACCATTGATGTATATTATTTACTTTTCCGCGTTAGGATAGGCCCAAGGAGGAGAGCACAAGTAACCGGGTTCTAGAGTCCAGTAGGAGACCATCTCGAGGAGTCGAGACCGGGTCTCCTAACTCTAGAATTGGTTGGGTTGCTTGCCGATCTCGTAGGGGTCTAAGGATGTGGGTTTGGCTATTCATCGCGACCGTGGAATCCATGTTTTATACTGGCTTAATTTAAAACACGGAATTCCTAGTATATCCAATATTTCATATGTGTTCTTCTGCTGCTGATATTCTGTGATGTGATCACTTGATATTCTGAAAAGAATGCTTATATTATATATATATGATATATAATAAATATTGTTGCTTTCGTTCCTTCTGTGATGCTTAGGAAGTATAAATGATGGGACTTCATTAATGAGATTAATGAAAGAAAAGAAACCTAAAGATATTGTAGAATCTTGTTTTAAAAACTGGTAGCTCTAGTTCTTGCTTTGCATAGTGGTATTCCTTGTAGAATATCCAACACCTTATTCGATAAGGAAAGAGCCGAGATCTCTTCACCGGGAGTGACCTTTTTAGCGAATCGGCAGATGCTACAACCCACTCGGTTTTGTCTTTTGATTGCTTTTTTAGTTCATGCTTTGCATAGTAGTATTTGTGAAATATCCAACACCTCATTCGATGAGGAAAGAGCTGAGATCCCTTCGCCGGGAGTGATCTCTTTAGCAAAACTAGTAAAATCCTCAAAAACACTCATTTTCAAAGTCACCCGATTCTAGAACGACATCAAGTTCATTACGTAAAGGGTTTTCTTAAGAACCTGTCGTAGCCCCCCGTCATTTCAGATAAGTAGTATTTAGTATTCGTGCTACATTTGTTGGCTTTCGTCAAGGCGTAATGTGTGGTAGCTAACTAGTGCTTATCTGCTAAAGCATGTGATGCGATTGGATTAGGGTAGTCATGCGACTTTGTTGGCTTTTGTCAAGGGTCGTGCGGGTGGGTTTAATTCAATCATAAAATATACGGGTTGAACTTGACTAGCGAACTATGGTTTGTTGGCTTTCGTCAAGGTCATAGGACGCTAGGGGCATGTGATGCGATTGGATTAGGGTAGTCATGCGACTTTGTTGGCTTTTGTCAAGGGTCGTGCGGGTGGGTTTAATTCAATCATAAAATGTACGGGTTGAACTTGACTAGCGAACTATGGTTTGTTGGCTTTCGTCAAGGTCATAGGACGCTAGGGGCAAAATATTATCGGGAATTTCGAGTGTTGAAATTTGCAATGAGATTGCATACCTTCTATGAGATAGTTGGATCCCGATACCCACTGCGAGTAAGAGTTACTCCTGGGAGAGTTTTGCACATTACAATTAGTCGATCAAGTAGGTGTCTAGAAAAGTGTTAACGGGGTTACGCCCCTGGGAAAACAAGGTTTATTTTAATTAGGTCCGTGCGAAAGCACGGGGAACCTCCCTCAAAGTACCGACACTGGCCTGGCCGAAAGATTGGCGAACTTGTAGGGTGTAATTAATCCCGGCTAGTTTTACCTTTTAGGTTTTGAAGGAAGATTTGATAAAAACAGCGGGAGCCATCCTGATTAGATAAAATAATAACCAATCTGATCTTGCAAGAGCACACGCTGAGTGTTTTCTTCTCTCTCTCTCTCTCTCTCCTGGTAGCGACCGTGACATGTCTTAATCAAGATAATAATATGGATGCATCGACCGAACCAGCTTATTATACAGAGCTGGGGAACGTTGGTTCCGCTCTATCTTATAACTGTTATAAGTCCGAGCAGGAAATAGGGGAATATCCGGATTCCATGCGACCCAATCGAGGAATGTGCATATTGATGCATCTTCTTCAGGTGTGTTTATTACCGAGAACTATTTTCTCAGTATCCTCTATGTCTTAGGTATGAGATACCGGAACAGGAATTCACATATATAAGAGTTACATGGGCTACAGAAAGGTAGAGAACTGGGATTGGGTGATATGTCTCTAAGTGTTAGAGAATGGTGCAATTGTTGCAGCTAAATCAGTTGGCAAATATCACCTTGTATTACCAAATGGTAAATAAATTGATTCTGAACAAATGTTATTATATGCCGATCCTGATATAAAACATTACATCGGTTTCTTTATTAAGTTAAAGAAGGATATAATTTTGTATTGTAGGCTAATGTTGTGAACATTTTCCTGAATCAAGAGTTGATTGGATCAGGCACATTATGAAATGACATATAAGTTCTAAATCAAACCATAGTTCAAAGTATGTAGAATACACATAAGATGAGTAGCTTAGAAATGAACGAATCCTTCTTATGGCATTGTAGACTAGGTCACATCTATGCGACAAGACCAGCTACGTTAAATAAATATGAATATGAAAATCTGTTCGAATTTTCATCTTATGACACTTGCCAGTCTTGTCTCAAAGGTAAAATAACCAATACTCCGTTTACTAGAAACAGAGAAAGAGTTACTGAACTCTGGGGACGGATACATGATGATGTATATGGTCCTATGTCTACAAATTCCAGGGTTGGTTCTTTGTACTTCATCACATTCATCGACGATCTCTCAAGATTCGAACATGAGTTCCTGTTGAAACACGAGTCTGAAACTTTTGAGAAATTCAAGGAATACAAGCTTGAAGTTAAGAACCGGATGGGTAGAAGTATTAAGTCGTTTGATGTGATCGAAGAGGCGAATACTTGCGCATGGAGTTCCTGGAGTTTCTAAAAGGAGAATGGGATTCTCTCTCAGCTTACTCCTTCGTGTACACCACAGCACACCAGTGTATCGGGGCGGAAGTATCACACCCTAAGAGATATGGCGCGCTCTATGATGAGTACTGCTGAGTTACCTGTTTCCTTTTGGGGTTATGCACTTGAGAAACTGCATACCTATTGAATGGGGTTCCATCCAAATCATTGCTTACCACTCTATATGAGATATGGAATGGGAAGAGACCATCTCTTAACCGAGTTAAGATATGGGGTTGTCCGGCCTATGTTGAAAAGAAAAATCCGGACAAGCTCGAGACAAGGTCAGTTCTGTATAAGTTTGTTAGATATCCTGAACATTCACGAGGGTATATCTTCTACCACACTGAGGAGAAAAAGGTGTTTTGTTTCTCAGCATGCCACCTTTTTAGAAAAGGAATTTCTTATGAAGAAATTTGTGGTAATGAGGTAGAACTGGAAAGAGTTCCAGCTGGACAAACTAACAGCTGATGATTTGGTGAAACCAAAGGATTCAATAGTATCCAACGAACCTCGGGCTCTCCGCGAATCTGGCAGGGTTTCTCATCCACCTGAGAGATACTACGGTTTCTTCGGTGACGGTGGGAGCGAGGATTGCATCATGGTAGATGATGACCCAACCAGGTTCAGGCAGGCCATCACGAGTAGGGACTCTGTGAAAAGGCTGGATGCTATAGGATCAAAGATAGAATCCATATACACCAACAAAGTATGACTTTGAATGTTGCACCTGAATGGGTAAAACCCATTGGGAGCAAATGGATCTTGAGAAGATTCTTGGTGTAAATGGAAAAGTTGAGACTTTCAAAGCTAGACTTGTAGTAAAAGGCTATCGTCAATAACCAGGTGTGGTTTATGATGAAACCTTTTCTCCAGTGGCCATGCTTAAGTCCATCAGGATTAAAGCACGCATCGCGGAGTTGGAACATCTATTTTGATATGGCAGTCAAAGAGTTTGACTTCATCAAAATGGTAGTTAAACCTTGAATATACAAGAAGGTAGTAGAGAGTAAGGTTGTCTTCTACGTATTGTACGTAGATGATATATTCTTGATAGGAAATGGTTTCCTATGCTACACTCGGTCAAGCTCCGCTTATCATGAGGATTATCCATGGAAGATCTGGATGATACCTACTATATCTTGTGGATTATGGTCTATGGTGATTGATCTAAGTGGTTATTGGGAGTGTCCCAAATCCAGGTACATTAAAACCATACTAAAGGGGTTTAGTATGGAGAATTCTAAGTGTGGTGGTTCGCCCACTTACTCAGGAATCACTCTCTCAAAAAAGATGTCTTCCAATACTGATTTGAAGAGAGCTCACATGCAAGGTAAACCCTATGCTTCGGCAGTAGGCTTTATCATGTATGCGATATTATGTACCAGACCAGATGTAGCTAACTCACTAGGTGTAGTGATTAAGAATCAATCGGATCTTTGGAGAATCGCTGGATAACTGTGTAGGACATTCTTAAGTACCTGAGAAGCACTAAAGAAAAGTTCTTTTAGTTTGGTAACAGTGAACTCCAGTGGGAGTCCTTTACCAATTCTAGCTTCCAGAGTGATAAGGTCGACTGAAAGTCATTCTCGGGATGTGTCTTTACCCTCTGTAGAGGGACGGTATGTTGGAAGAGTTCCAAGCTATATACCGTGGCAAACTAGATGATAAAGGCTGAATACCAACGATACTAGCAAAGTGGATGTCTGGATAATTCTTATTCATGGGATGAACAAGGTTCCTACCATTGAGCGTCCAATAACTGTTATTGTGACAACAATGGAGTTGTGGTTTTGTCCTAGGAACCCCGGTCCTATCAGCGATCCAGACATATTCTGAGGACAGTATCACCTGATCAGGAAGATGGTTGATCTCCAAGGGATCTAGGTAAGGAGAGTTGACGCGAAGGATAACATGGCGGATCCACTCACAGAGGCCTTTCCTTAGAGAGACTTTTATGGTGTATTGAGTATGAGATACTACAACAAATGGCCTTAGTGCAAGTGGGAGATTTTTAGTTATATATATGCCCTATAGGCCATTATTATACATGTGATGTATATTATAGTGGATGCTTGGACATATATAGGGAGGACTTTCTTGCCCGACATGATAGTATGCTATCTGGTTGCTCTTTATCTTAACATGTACACTTATTGTCTCTCTATTACATGTTGATAAAGCCTTTAGGATGAGTACTTGACTACCAGGATTATGATGCAGATCATACTAGTGGGGCAGAGGTAGTCGGTAAGTACATCCTTCAATTGTTTCTAGTCGTGGGAGTATCGAGACGGGGCATCGATATTCCAGAGTAGACTACCGTATACGCTTTTCGACCCATATGATGGGCGATGGATGATCCCATATCCATTGGTGTTTGACATCAGAGATGGTATACGGGTGCTCAGTGGAGACTGGGTATACTAAACGGACTCGCCAAGAACTATTAGATTGTATTATACCTATCGTCATATAACAGTTCTCTGGTGACACTGGTACAGGTTAGTCTGTCGACCCAAGATCGTCATAGAGTCTTGTGTGATTCCCACTGTGCTTTGATTTCCACCTTACCACGTTCAAGAGATCGTGCAAAACGGTGGTTTTTGGGTACAGTCCTGAGTCACATGGAGGCAATGAGCGATAGGACGGGATTTCATCTCTCCCGGTATTGGAGGTTGATGTTGGGCTATGCTTGATTGGCCATAACAAGAAATACCTGGCCAGGGTTGCTGAGATCTACTGGTAAGTATTATCAGTAGTTTCTCAAACCGTTATGAGCCTCACATCGGCATGACTTATCAGGCTATTGGGGTCTGACGTTTACCACCCCAGGCTGAGATATGCAACATATCAGACGAAGAGACCGGACTGTACGGTAGTGTTACTTATTGGATTCGTAGGAGTATAAGCAGGCTTGCTTGTTAATATTCTAATCGCTCAATACCCGGGTGGATATTACGTTTAGCAGACCGCTTGCGGCTTGTGGGTTACTGATATGATCACCACCTACTGCCGGCGTATTGACGAGTCTTTAGAGTCCTACATAGAGGTTTCCTGGCTCAGGCGAAACGAAGTAGGAGCACATATGTGATATGTGCGGGACCGAGATTAATACGTGTATGTGATACCGTATTCTATTCTCGTGATATGTGATATCGGTTGGTTATATATGATATAGCCGGGTTATCGGATCAAGTGTTGGTTCGATAAGTTGATACATATGATATTGGTCGGTTATATGTGATATAGCCGGATTATTAAATCAAGTGTCGATTTAATAATTTAATGTATAATTATATATTTGATATATTAACTTACATTAACTAATATTATCTCACTGAAGCATTTCTTTTTCTCACTTGTGTGTGTACACTTAATATATGTGTGATATATATTATTGTGTCATGCTTGTTGCTACATGCTACATGGGTGTATGAGACTCACACCATGCTTAAAATAATTAGGGGTTTTATTTATTTAAAGTGAATTAAAATTGGACGGAAATTACTCACATGGTTGATGCTTGCGAAAGCTTGTGGAATCATTGACTAAGTCCACAAATTTTGTTTTACTTAAGATATTTATTAACCCAACCATTATGATTAGCCATGGTTTACTCTCTACATGAGTTAGTATATGATATTAACTCACCCATGGTTCTCATTCTACACCTGACATTTTCCATGGTTGCTTTTCTTCAACTCATTCCTCTAGCTCTTTTGCATTTTGGGAGGTGAAGAAAATGAGCGAGAAAAATATTTCTAAATTGAGCAAAATTCCTATTTCATCATCCTTTACTAGATTAGACATTTAGTTTAGGGTATTTCCTTCACTAATTCCATATTAATGAAGAGGTAGCTTGGGTTAGTGTCTCCTCGACGTAGATTATCTTCGGCCTCGAAGACTTCAACCAAGCTTGTTCCGTTCATCTTATGGAGCCATTCTAGAGTCCGGGAATTCACTACTTGGAGCGAAGGGACTACTGCACGGAGCTATTGAAGTGAACGGCCGGTCTACAAAGGTTGTATTCCTTGTTCACTTAGATGTAAAGATGTTTACATTCTAGTTTCGTCTAATTCTCTAGTTAAGATTCTAAGCTAGGGTTCTTTAGAGCACCATTTTTTTTTAAAATGGCATGGTCGATGCCTCCCGAAACCCAGCGGCGACCCTAGGGAACCCTGCATAAATCTTAACCTTATGGTTAATTTCTTTAATCTAACTTATTTAGTATTTAATTTGGTTCTAATTGCAAGATTGTGATTGTAAAGAGAAGGGTTTGGGTTCTAATTAGGGTTTTATCACTTGATTATGGTTATAAAGTGTAGTTTAACATCCTACGACTTGCAAAATCTAACCTAGTTGTTAATTTATTAATTGTTAGTTTTAAATTGTCCTAACTAAACATTCTTGCAAACTAATTTCATGATTAATCTAAAATAGGTGAGATTAAAATCTAGTTAATAATTGTGTAGCCTAATTTAGACATTAGATGAACATTGTGGCCATTAGTTTGGCTAAAACATCTAGATTTGCACTAAAATGGCAAGTTGTTGCTTACTAGGTTTTGGAATAAATCGATTTTAATTAAGTTTGAGGTTTTGATGATCTATAACATATTCCCTAAAATATTTAATTTCTTGTGAATGCGCGATTGGGTTCTAGACTTGGTAGTTGTCACGTATAATGACCCTGGTTGTGGTTTGTAGCGTTGTGCACCTAGTGTGTGCACGTCTAGATTAGTGCGCGTTGGTTGTCTTGTATCGTTTGTGTCCGCTACTATTTATATATCTATCATCTTATGTACTTGTATGCGATTTTAGGATCGGGTGCAGAGACGTCGGACGTGGCGCGGAAAGGCAAGGCTGAGATCGGATCAGATTAGCCGTGGCGTCCCGGTGAGTAGATGTACACATCTATTGGGGGATAGTCTGGATGGCGCGAGGTGCCCGATAGTTTAAGATTACTTGTAGTACTTGCATTTGTATGCGTAGTTTCCTAGTTATTCATCTCATTGCGTTGCATCATCTTATATATATATATATATATATATATATATGTGATATCACCTCATAGGATATTTGCACCATTACCATTAGTTCATGGTGCACGTGCACTATTCATGCGAACACACATGCCTTTGGTAATTGCTATGCCACGATCACTTTAGAACTTGTTTAAATCAGTATGCAAAACATTTGCATCATAAATAATATGTAAACTGGTAGTTGTATATTCATTTCATCAGGATGAGTACGTAGGATTGCTAGTCATATGTATATAACTCATTGCATTATCATTCATACATAGTTTTCTAGTCATGCATCGCATCGCATGTTATCGATATCATAGACATCCATTATCACCGACATGTTTACGTATTGTGATTCTTCTTGAGGATTTCAGTACTTATGAGATTTCTGGATTTTGGGGAAAACAGCAAGAATTTTATAAACTTATTATCCTTTTAAAAATGCAAGTTGCGGTTTTCTCTTGATATGATGTATGTGTCGTCCACCATGAGTTTTCCTGATTTCTGTTGATTTTCGAGACCCGATTCGAGGAGTAGGATGAACCGTCTCGGGTACATGGTGGGCCCGGTATGGTATCCCGGGGCAAGAAGCTCGAGTTGTAGACGATGGCCCTGACAGGGGAAGACTACCTACCGGTGATGTCTGGCGCGGCGGATATCCGGAGGATACCAACCATAGTCGTGAGATTTGATGAAATGGGCCGATCCGGATTGACGGACCCCGAGATATTGAGATATTGAGATATTAAGACATTGAGATATTGAGTTATTGAGATATCGAGATATTGAGGTATTGAGATATTGAGATATACATATATTGTGTCGATGCTTAATACGGATTTTCAGTTGATTTCATTGATGATACTTCGGTTTATTGCACAGAGGTTTTTCTAAGATAAGAATAAAGATTTTCTCATACCAGACATGTTCAGGTTTCGTGTTTGATTATGCATTCATGCTAGTACATCGTATCATATTGATATATGTAGGTTGTGACGCAATTCGGTGCATGCTTATGATAGCCTTATTAAATGTTACTTACTACTCATGAGTTGGAAACTCACCCCCGTTGTGCCACAGTATGTGTTGGCTGTTAGTTGTATGTATGCCCTAGAGGCCAGTATTATACAGATGATGTATATTATATTGGATGCTTGGACATATATAGAGATGACTTTCTTGCTCGATATGATAGTATGCTATCTGGTTACTCTTTATCTTAACATGTACACTTGTCTCTTTAAACTGTCTTATAGTTACATGTTGATAAAGCCCTTAGGATGTGTACTTGACTGCCTGGACTATGATGCAGATCATACTAGTGGGGACATGGTAGTCCATAAGTACATCCTTCAAGGTCCCTAGTCGTGGGTGTATCGAGACGGGGCATCGATATACCAGTGTAGACTAGCGTATACGCTTCTCGACCCATGAGATGGGCAATGGATGATCCCATATCCATTGGTGTTTGACATCAGAGATGGTGTACGGGTGCTCAGTGGAGACTGGGTATACTGGACGGACTCCCCGAGAACTCCCAGATGGTATTATACCTCACGTCAGATGGCAGTTCTCAGGTGACACTTGTGCAGGTTAGTCTGTAGACCCGAGATCGTCATAGAGTCTTGTGTGATTCCCACTGTGCTTTGATCTCCACCTTACCACGTCCATGAGGGCGTGCAAAACGGTGGTCTTTGGGTACAGTCCCGAGTCACATGGAGGCAATGAGCGATAGGAGGGGTTTCGTCTCTCCCGGTATTGGGGGTTGATGTTGCGCTGTGCTCGATTGGCCGTAACAGGGAAGTCCCTGGCCAGGGCTGATCAGAGATTTGCTGGTAAGTGATACCAGTAGTTTCTCGACCCGTTATGAGCCTCACATCGGCACGACTTATCGGTTATTGGGGTCTGACGTTTACCACCCCTAGACTTGATATGCGACATATCAGACGAACAGACCGGACTGTACGGTAAGTGTTACTGGTTGGATTCACAGGAGTGTGAGCGGGCTTGCTTGTCGATCTTCTGATCGCTCAATACTCGGGTGGCCGTTACGTTTAGCAGACCGCTTGCGGCTTGTGGGTGATTGATATGATCATCATCTGCTACCGGCGTATTGACGAGTCTTTAAAGTCCTACACAGAGGTTTCCTGGCTCAAGCGAAACGAAATATGAGCGCATATGAGATATGTGCGGGAGCAAGAATAATGCGTGTATGTGATACCGTATTTCATTCTCGCGATGAATGTATCGATTGGTTATATGCGATATAACCTAGATATCGAATCAAGGATTGATTCGATAAGCCGATACATAGGATACTAGTCGGTTATATGCGATATGACCGGATCGTTAAATCAAGTGTTGATTTAATGATTTAATGTATAATTATATATTTGATATATTGCTTTGCATTAACTAGTATTGGTTCATTTTAAAAGGATTTTCTCACTTGATGCACATTGTATATATGATATATTTTTTGTGCACTTGTTTTTATCATGTTTGATGATACTTGCTCACTTGGGTTTGTGTAAAGATTAAACCATGGTTATATGAATGGTTAGGGTTTTGATTATTTACTTAGTTATTTATTTATTTATTCATTTTGGATATTATTAAGAATGGTGGTTTATTTTGTTTCTATGTTGAAGCTTCTTGAAGCTTTGACAAAGTCCACCATCCTTATCTCATCCTTAACCCTAACCATTCCAACTAACCTTAGTTTAATCTCTACACTTGACCATGGTCAAGATATGATAAGTATTCATATTAGTTTCAAATAAAAAAACACTTATCATATTTTCTTTCTTCTTCTTCATCTTCTTCAAGATAGAAAGCTTGATGCCATCAATGGCAACTTGAGATCTAAAGTGAGAAATCCAATTCTAAAGTGAACCCACCTCCTATTTCTTCACCCTCTACCTCTTGCCAAGTTGTTTTGGGTGTTTTCTTCACAAGTTTCACAAATTTGTGAAGTCGGAGCTTGAACTTGTGATACCTCGACGTAGATCATCTTCGGCACGAAGCTGACGACCTAGTCCGCCCATTTCTCCGATCAAGCCGACGATTGAGTCCGAGATTCGAGATGGACAGCGAGAGGACGCCTACGTGGAGCTAAGGAAGTGGATATCCGGATCTACAAAGGTTGTAGCTTCTTACCTTTAGTTAAGTTGTTAACTAGATTTGTTTTTCGCCTAGATTTCTAGTCAACGATCCGTATTAGGGTTTCTCGGCACCCGTAAAATTTGAAATTGGCATGGTTGATGCCTTGTGAGACCTCTTGAGAGTGCCTAGGAACCCTACAGTAGTATCAGAGCCTAGTTAGAGCCTTAGGAGAAGTCTAGACGACGTTTGAAACCCGAACGAACCCGAAACCCTAAAACCCAAGTGCTCTCTAGACTTTTTCTAAAATCTGGGATTTTTCAATATTAAAAATGCTTAAAAAATTCAGCAGGGAATTCTAAGAATTACGGTGCAATTTGTTTTCAATGAACAGTGTAATAAGCGGCGGAACTGCGGCCTAAGCCAGCTTAGGCGGCGGTTCCGCGGCTAAAGTATGACGTCAGCCCTCCTCCTCTGCACAGTAATTCATTATTTCAGAATCTGAGTTTTATAGGTATTTTTAATATTTATTCAAGAGTTGAATTTTCTGGGGTGTTTTAGAGCTTCGATGTTTCGATCGGATTATCAAATTTCGTCTTTGTGTATTTCCGGATAATTTTTAGAATATGTTAAAAAGTTCGACCGGATATAAATACCCAATTTTTCCCCTGTCGGGAAATTTCCAAGTGTTGGATTTTTCCATAGTTTAACGATGTTCTAAGTAGTGCAAGTAACGCGATGGACCCTCTAGAAGACAACAAACCTTAACTCGATTATGTGACCGTCTTGAACTGCCCTTTGAACCTTCGGGTTTGGGGCAGTACGGCGTGCCATATGTGAGGCGTTGGCTTGACCCTCCTACGGCTGGACCGTTGGTACTGAGGCACGAACTGAATGTTGTTAGACTTATTTCATGTGTTGAGTTGTATCGGGAAAACTTGGGTATTCGACTGTTCGATCGGAAAGTTTAACATTTTCTGTTTATCTGGAATATGATACAATAATTGGAATTCACAAACAGTTATGAGATAACTGAATGAATGTTATAAATCTAGCAGTTTAGTCCCACATGATATTGAAAAGAGTTTTCGATAATGAGACTAAAATGCGGGATTTATATCTGTTAGGCATGTGATGTCTAAGTATTTCATTTGATTAGGCATGCGATGTCTAAAGAGGTTGCGGATTCCAACTGTTGTAGTTTTACACTTTCTTTTCTGTGACCGTAAGTGTAATATGTGATATCGCCGGTTTCGTTGCTATATGTCAACGACAATTGGGATGCGCATATTTACTTACGTTGATGACATGTGATGTTATGTATTGCTGGATATGTTATATTGGATTGTCGTGTTTGAATAGCCGGGGGTTTTTATGTGAGATGAGTGTTTTTCATTTTCATTCATGTAAAAACTTGTATGTAATATTCTTTTATTTGGGGCACTTCCAGGTTGCGGAAGTTGTCACCTTTTGTATATTATTTACTTTTCCGCATTAGGATAGACCCAAGGAGGGGAGCACAAGTAACCGGGTTCTGGGGTCCAGTGGGAGACCAACTCGAGGAGTCGAGTCCGGGTCTCCTAACCCTAGAATTGGCAGGGTTGCTTGCCGCTCTCGTAGGGGTCTAGGGGTGTGGGATTGGCTATTCATCACGACCGTGGAATCCGTGTTTTATACTGGCTCGTATTGAAAACACGGACGTCCTAGTATATCCAATGTTTCATATGTTTCTTCTGCTGCGATATCTGTGATGTGATCATGTGATGTTCTGTGATAGATACAGTATATAGTATATATGATATATTATATAGACGTTACTTATGCTTTGCACCCGCACTAGCCCTGCCCTGCTCTGTCGTTAGTTACCTAACCTAACGGTGCACGAGGAGACATCGAGGCGAATGCGGATAGCATAAGTGTACGTCGTATTTATCTGTGATGTTTAGGTATTTAAATGATGGGACTTCATTAATGTGATTAATGAAATAAAAGAAACCAAATCATGTTGTAGAATCAGATTTTAAAATAAAACAGGTAGCTACAGTTTTTGCTTTGCATAGCGGTATATATGATATACCCTGCACCTTATTCGATGAGGAAAGGACCGAGATCCCTTCACCGGGAGTGACTCCTTTAGCAATAACTGGCAGATGCTACACACTCGGTTTGTTTTTTGATTGCTTCTATAGTTTCTGCTTTGCACAGTGATATATATGATATATCCCGCATCTCATTCGACGAGGAAAGGGCCGACGATCCCTTCACCGGGAGTGACCCCTTTAGCAAAACTAGAAAAGCCTTAAAATCACTCCATTTCAAAACTTTATTTGATTCTACAACGATATCAAGTTCATTACGCAATAGGTTTTCAGAAAAACCTGTCGTAGCCCTCCGTCATTTCAGATAAGTACTAGTTAGTATTCGTGCTGCGGTTGTTTGGCATGCGTCAAGGCGTAGTGTACGGTAGCTAACTAGTGCTTATCTGCTAGCATACGATGCGATTAGATTAGGGTATTCGCACGGCGTTGTTTGGCATGCGTCAAGGGTCGTGGGTTTAATTCAATCAAGAAATGTACGGGTTGAACTTGACTAGCGGACTATGGGTTGTTTGGCATGCGTCAAGGTCATAGCACGCTAGGGTCAAAATATTATCGGGAATTTCAAGTGTTGAAATTTGCAATGAGATTGCATACCTTCTATGAGATAGTTGGATCCCGATACCCGCTGCGAGTAAGAGTTACTCCTGGGAGAGTTTTACACATTACAATTAGCCGATCAAGTAGGTGTCTAGAAAGGTGTTAACGAGATTACGCCTCTGGGAAAACGAGGTTTACATTAATTAGGTTCGTTCGAAAGCACGGGGGACCTCCCTCAAAGTACCGACACTGGCCTGGCTGAAAGATTGGCGAACTTGTAGTGTGTAATTAATCCCGGCTAGTCTTTCCTTTTAGGGTTTGAAGGAAGATTTGATAAAAAGCAGTGGGAGCCATCCTGATTAGATAAGATAATAACCAATCTGATCTTGCACGAGCATACGCTAAAGTGTTTTCTTCTCTCTCTCTCCAGGTAGCGACCATTTCATGCCCTAATGAAGATAATAATATGGATGTATTGACCGAACCCGCATGTTATACTGTGCTGGGGAACGTTGGTTCCGTTCTTTCCTATAAGAGTTATAGGAATGAACAGGATATAGGGGAATACCAGGATTCCCATGCCACCCGAATGAAGAAAGTACATGTTGATGCATTTTCTTCGGGTGTGTTCGTTACTGAGAACTGTTTCTCCATTTGCTCTACGTCCTGGGTATTAGATACCGGGTCAGGATCCCATATATGTAATCAGTTACAAGGGCTTAGGAAAGGTAGAGAACTTGGAGAAGGTGATAAAGACATTAAAGTTGGAAATGGTGCAATTGTTGCAGCTAAGACTGTCGGGGAATATCACCTTGTATTACCGACTGGTAATACATTGGTTCTGAACGAATGCTATTACATGCCGAACCTGATATGCAACATTATATCGGTTTCTTTATTAAGTAAAGAGGGATATAATTTTGTATTACAGGACAATGTTATGAACATTTTCCGTAACCAAAAGTTGGTTGGATCAGGCACGTTGTGCAATGGCATTTATGTTCTAAATCAATCAACAGTTCTGAGCATAACAAACACACACAAGAGGAAGAGTTCAGAACTGAACGAATCCTTCTTGTGGCATTGTAGACTGGGTCACATCAATGCGACACGATTAGCTAAGTTGCATAAGGATGGATATTTAAATCCTTTTGAATTTTCATCTTATGACACTTGCCAATCATGTCTCAAAGGCAAGATGACCAAAACTCCGTTTACGGGACACGGAGAAAGAGTTACCGAACTCTTGGGACTGATACATAGTGATGTATGCGGTCCCATGTCTACACATGCCAGGGATGGTTCTTCGTACTTCATTACATTCACTGACGATCTCTCTAGATTCGGATATGTGTTCCTGATGAAACACAAATCAGAAGCTTTTGAGAAATTTAGAGAATATAAACAAGAAGTCGAGAACCAAACCGGAAAAAGTATTAAAATCCTTCGATCTGATCGAGGAGGTGAATACTTAAGCAATGAATTCCTGGACTTCCTAAAAGAGAATGGGATTCTCTCTCAGCTGACTCCTCCATATACACCACATCACAACGGTGTATCAGAACGGAGGAACCGCACCCTATTAGATATGGTGCGCTCTATGATGAGCACAGCTGAGTTACCTATTTCCTTCTGGGGATATGCGCTTGAGACAGCCATGGACCTATTGAATAGAGTTCCTACCAAATCAGTGCCTACCACTCCATATGAGATATGGAAAGGGAAGAGACCACATCTTAATTACATTAAGATATGGGGTTGTCCAGCCGATGTCAAAAGACAAAATCAGGACAAACTCGAGGCAAGATCAGTCTTATGTAAGTTTGTAGGATATCCCAAAAATTCACAAGGGTATATCTTCTACCACCCTGAGGAACAAAAGGTGTTTGTTTCTCGACATGCCACTTTCTTAGAAAAAAGTTTTCTTATGAAATAGATAAGTGGCATTGAGGTAGAACTGGAAGAGGTTCCAGCGACACAGACTACAACAGAAGATTTGGTTGAACCAGAGGATTCCGTAGTTTCCGATGAACCCCAGCCACTCCGCCGATCTAGTAGGGTTCCTCGCCAACCTGAGAGATACTACGGTTTTCTCATGGATGGAGGGAGCGAGGATTGCATCATGGAGGATGATGACCCAACTAGCTTCGAGCAGGCCATCACGAGTAGGGACTCAGTGAAATGGCTGGATGCTATGCGGTCCGAGATGGAATCCATATACACCAACAAAGTATGGACTTTGGAAGTTGCTCCTGAAGGGGTAAAACCCATTGGGAGCAAGTGGATCTTCAAGAAGAAACTTGGTGTGGATGGGAAAGTGGAGACTTTCAAAGCTAGACTTGTAGCAAAGGGTTTTCGTCAAAGACCAGGTGTGGACTATGAAGAAACCTTTTCTCCAGTGGCTATGCTTAAATCCATCCGGATCATGCTTGCCATCGCTGCATATCATGATTACGAAATCTGGCAAATGGATGTTAAGACCGCCTTTCTAAATGGTGATTTAGAAGAGTCGTGTACATGACTCAGCCAGAGGGCTTCATAGACAGTAGGAGCAGCGGCAAGGTGTGCAAGCTGCTTAAATCCATTTATGGATTAAAGCAAGTATCGCGGAGTTGGAACATCTGATTTGACGTCGTTATCAAAGAGTTTGATTTCGTCAAAAACCCAGATGAACCTTGTATCTACAGGAAGGTAGCAGAGAGTAAGGTTGTCTTCCTCGTATTGTACGTGGACGACATACTCCTGATAGGAAATGATATTCCTATGCTGCAATCGGTCAAGCTCTTCTTATCACAAAGATTCTCAATGAAAGATCTTGGTGATGCCTCCTGCATATTGGGAATAAGGATCTATAGAGATAGATCCAAACGGATATTGGGATTGTCCCAATCCAGGTACATTGACACCATACTAAAGAGGTTTAGTATAGAAGATTCCAAACGTGGGAACTTGCCCACGATCTCTGGAGTCACTCTCTCCAAAGAGATGTCTCCCAAGACTGATTTGGAGAGAGCTCGCATGCAAGGGATACCCTATGCTTCAGCTGTAGGCTCTATCATGTACGCGATACTATGTACCAGACCCGATGTTGCATATGTTGCGCCACGGCAGCGCCCCGGCCGTCTTACTCGAGGCCAAATTGCTAAATCAAAATTTTCCTTACTCGGAAACCGGCGCTACCGCGGACAAAGAAAACCCGGATCGTAACCATTAACCTAACGCTAGCAATCAAGAGATAGGGTGAGAAGTATACCGAGTGATCCGAGTTCTCCGGTCTTCTTTTCATCGTCCCGATCTCCCGCGGAAAGTCTTGTCTCCATATCGTCGCCTCCTCGCCGGAAAGGGCACCACATCGCCTGCGTCTTTTACGGGCTCCCGCCTCAATACCGAGGCAACTCGAGCATGAAGCCGGCAACTCGACATGCTCAAGATGTGCTGTAGTATGTAGTGTAGAAGTTGCTTGTCTCATTTGGGGTTTGTTGTTGCCATGATGGAGGAATAGGGTTAGGAAAAATGGTGCTTTCATTTTTCCGAAACAAGAAGAAGGAGATGAAGAATTCCTCCCATAACAAAGATGAACTCTCTCATTCTTTTTCTTTCTCTCTTTTCTTTTTCTTCTTCTCTCTTTTCTAATGAAAAACTTATCCTCAAAATGAGAAGGGTGGAGGAGGTAATATGAAGCATGAAGGGAGGTGAGTGTAGGAGTGAAGAAAAGGTGACCATATCAAGAGACAAAGAAACATCAACCATGCTTCACACAATTAAACCCATACCCTTTCATAAATCACAATTAATGCATCATGGAAGAAAGATATCATAATCAATACTTATGCAATAAACCCCTCCACAAAAAGTTATTTGCACAAATGCAAATAACCCCCTCCATCGGAAAAGTCCGGCCGGGAAAGAACAAAGGAAAACCGGCCGGAACGGAATGCAAACTGGAAACTCCAGAAAACTGGTCCCGTAATAAATTACAGGAAAACCCCGACACTGTGCATACACACCCGCATCTGTATTCCGACCGGATACAAATGCAATGAGACAAAATCTATACTGTACTAAACTAGGACCGGCTTAAGCCAAAGCCGGCTAGTAAAATCCGTTCGATCCTGATCCGTGCAATACCGCACGTATCAGATCAAACCCTGCCATATAACCATACGGCCACTAGTACAAACTGTCCGATCCTGATCCGTGCAATACCGCACGTATCTGATCGGACCCTGCCATATCTCCATACGGCCTTTACAGCGTTTCGCCCGAAAGCTTGAGTAACTGTAAGTGTGGTGGACTCTAAAGACTCGTCAATACTATGGCTGTGGATTTAACCACTAGCACGTCAGAGGTATTAGCCAATACGTGATGGGCCACCAGCTATTGACCAAAAGGGACGTCGATGAGCGAACTCATCCTGACACCCTACTGAGCCTGTCAGTGACAATATCCGTTCAGTCCGGTCCGTTCGTCTATGAGTATCGCATGTCGGGCCTAGGGGGTTGGTAAAAATCAGACCCCCAAAAGCGGTACAAGTCGTGTCGGAGTGTAGCCCAGAACGCCCTGAGATAGTACTGGAATACCTACCAATAAATCTCCTGCCTCGGCCGAGGGCTTTGCGTAATGGCTCTCCTAGACACAGCGCGACCTCACCCCCAATACCGGGAGAGACGAACCCCTGCAGATCCGCTCACTGCCTCCATGTGGCTCGGGACTGTACCCAACTAAAACCTGTTTGCACGACTCCCTTGAGCCGTGGTAGGGTAGTAATCAAAGCACAGTGGGAACTCACACGAGATAAATGACGATCTCAGGTCGATGAACTAACCTGTACACATGTCACCTGGGAACTGCTATCTGACGTATGGTATAAACCCAACTAGCAGGTTCCCGGCGAGTCCTGTCCGGTGTACTCATAACCCAATGAGCACCTGTATACATCTTAGGTGAACCAACTGACACCAGTGGCTTGTGAGACCGGCCACCGCCCCTCGTCGGGGTCTCGACTGTATACACTAGTCTACTAATGGAGTATCGATTCCCTGTCTCGAAACTCCTACGACTAGGGACCTTTTAAGGATGTGCTTATAGACTACCAGCTCCTACGTATATGATCGCCATCATACTGCTGGTAGTCAAGCAAGAATCCTAGGGGCTCTATCAACGTGCAATAGTGACATGTCAGGTCACCTAAAGCAGTACACGATGATAAAGATAAACCAGATAGCATACTATCATCTCGAGTAAGACTGTCGTCCCGGGATAGGTCCTCCCTCAATCATTGCAATCACGTGCCTGTGATCCAATAATTGACTCTGAGGGCACTATCTCCAACAATCTCCCACTTGCACTCAAGGCTAATTATTGTGATGCCGCATACTCACAGCCCGTGTGATACCGAACACCCAACTCCTCTACTAGTCAGTCTCACAAAGCTCGTTTGCGAAACTATAGCGTTCGAGGAATAGCCTCAGAGAGTGGATCCGCTGTGATGTTTCTTTCTATGTCTCTCTATATCTCAAGTTCGCGGAGAAAACCATCTCCCGAAATGAGCAATACCTGTCTTAGAATATGTCTGGATATCTGATGGGACCTAGCTCATAAATGAACTCCAAATCCAAACTTCTTAGACTGTATCATCAACTGAACTTAATCAGTATCCTGCGCCATGCCTCCCTCAGTATTGCCTTGGACCACCTGTCCAAAATACAGTCCCTCATCAGAGGGAGAACTATAACTCTGACAACCTCCTTGTCGTTCATGTCACCTTGGAAGCCTGGAATGATAACTGTCTTCCAAATGAGGCTGTCGTTATCATATCCCTAGAACATCCACTTATGTTCTAAGACTGCTTCCGACTGTTTCTCCAGGATTGGATCAATGTCAACTTATTGCATCTAGTGCAAGAACAACATCTGGTGTGGTACTTGACATCTCATGATTGACTCAATTGCCTAAGCAAGTGATCTGCCAATCATGCACACCCCTCTCTACTTTAGTCTATAAGACACCTTTAGAGAGGGTGACTCCATTACCTGCAGGTACACTACCATGTCAGGAGTCGTCCATTCTAAATACTCTTAGAATGCTGTCAAAGTACCCTGATTGGGAAACCACCCAAATCTAGATCTAAAACCATAGATCTAGTAACCAGTATGTCTGATATAATGTCCAAGTCCTTTGTGGAGAAACCACTGTGTGACGACCAAAGTATAACCGATCATAGTATATGAATATCACTTCCTACTACCTTCTCAACAGATCCATCCCCTGTTCTGATGACGCCAAACCTATGACTGTCACATCAGAAATAGATGATCTATCTCCGCTATATCTGCTTTAGTCTATAAATAGACATAAGCCTGATGTCCACCAATGCTTCCGCTGCTCCCACTGACTACGACAACCCTCTGACAGAGTCATATAGACGCGCACTTCTAAAGCTAGTTTAGAACGACGCTATACTCATCCTGTTGCCGGGTCTCGCAGCCTGTAACAACAGCAATGGCAAGTCTGGGTAAACAAGAACTTCCCTGTCACCGTCCTTGAGGCTACCGGAGTACCTCTCGGGTGCCTGAAGTACCCACCGTATCTGCGGAGTGGCCAATGGAATGTCAAATCAGATTGAATCTTTAGGTTCCTTATTAAATCTTCAGTAATCGTTTGCGGTTCTGGAATTACTTCCAGTTCTACCATACTCCCACTGCTGTCTTTGAAAAAATCCATTTTTAATAAAACTGTGGTGAGTCTAGAACAATATTTCTATTGATCTGCCAGATGGTAGAAAGTCAACCCTCGTCATAGCCTGGGTCAACCCACAAACAGCCATTACAGAAACGTGCCTTGAGTTATCCGGAGTCTGGTTTTAAGCATAAGCCGGACAACTCCCCGTACCTTAACATCGTTAAGATATGAACTGTTCTATATCCAATATAGAACCAGAGGCACTGATTTAATTGAACCAGATTCAAATCATGCAGCTGTCTCCAGTGCATGTCAACTAAATGGAGAGAGGCCGATCAGCGTTACTCAACTTAGGAATGCTTCCAATTATGAGTAACCTGAAAGAGAATCCAGTTCTCTTAATCATTACTATCAACTGAACACCATGCACAAGTATCTACATCTTCGATCACTTTGAAGAATCCCGATACTTGCTACACCTGGTTCTCTACTCTATTCAAATACCTATAACTCCTCAAAACTTAGACCCTGTGTTTCCACGAAACACCTGTCTAAAAACTAGAGAAGTCATAAGTAAACCGAATATAGTACGAGGACCTACCCCTCTGTCATCATGGACCCTGGACAACATACAATACTCTGTATAAGTCCGCTGAGTCTAACAACTCTTTCATTGTGCGTCGCAGGTTGAAAACTGTACTTATGGTTAAGAAGAATTACACCGCTGTTTAATGCTCCTTACCTAACCATCCACTGATATAGGTAAATGTCATCGACATAATATCAAAAGGTATATCTCACTCTATGAAAATAGACGTACAGATATATCAATTTGAAATTGGTGCATAATCGCGGATATTCAAAACCAAAAAAAAATTGCCGTCCGGCAAACAACCCAGGTGACTTCCTCAAATATCACCGATTACAATGAATCCCGATATAGTGAGGATGATCACCCAATTCCCAATAACTTACTCCCACTCATCATCTGTAAAACCATACAGATGTGAGAATCATACCTGGTAAATACATACCCTGGAGCAAGTGTCTAACTGGGAAATCAGTTTTCCATTAACAGTACACAGTGAAACTGAAACATTGAAATGTTTCGTCGGGGTATCCTGGTATTCCTAGTAATGCCTCTTCCATTATCCAGATTCACAACTGTAACCGTATAATTCTTTGCCATCTTTCTTAATCCCTTCATATGTCTTTAGTCATTACCTTCTGTACACCCCTTTAGGCCAAATGGTTTTCTTCCTTCCCTACCGTTCGGCACCAGCCTATGGTTTGGAAGAAGACTATCCAAAAGGCATAAAGGGTGTACTGTCCTAATCCTAGGAACACTCGCAATGCGAGAGAAGGTGAAGATAAAAGACACCTGAATGTACTTTATTCCTATTTCTCCTGAACCAGAATCCATCCCCGAACCGGAACAAGTTCCTTTCGAGTTCGTATATAACCATACGATGGAGTATCCAATAAACTGTGGATCTTCGTAGTAATACGGAGTGTCTTGGAGAAATACAAAGGTGATTTAGGATTGGCGAAGAAATACTTGGTTTGGTCGTGAATATCAGTCGCAATTTACTTTGCCCTCCTACTAATCCCTTGCTTTGTCTTAACTTAATACCTTCTGTACACCGTTTTAGGCTAACTGGTTTTCTTCATTCCCTACCGGTCGGCACCAGCCTATGGTTTGGAAGAAGAGTATCCAATTTGCGTAATAGGTGTACTACTCCTAAACCAAGGAGTACTCGCAACCTGAGAGAAGGTGAAAAGAAAAGACAACTGAATAATCCTATCCGTTTTGTCCAGAACCGGAAACCATCCTCGAAGTCCTTCGAGTTCGTATCTAACCATACGATGGTTTTGTCCAATGGAAGTGGACGTTCGTAGCAATACGGGGTGTCCTGGAGAAAAGGGTAAAAGTAGGAGTGGCAATGAGGTTTGCAACTCTGACAATCCAAAAGCCAGTGTTAAGAAGGTTCGGTCAACTTGGTCACTGAGTCAAAGTCCAGGGTTGGGTCAATGGTCGCTGCCAAAGAGAGAGAGAGAAAAGAAACACTCAGCGTGCACTCTAACCAAGATCAGAATGGTTATCACTTTTTCTAATCAGGAATCCTCCCACTGTACCTCAAATTCTCCTCCAAACCTGAAAGAAGAATTAGTCGGGGTCACCCGAGGAGTAAACTAACTCATCAGTGGGAATCGGGATCCAACTATCATTGCATGATAACTTGACGGAATCCACTCAAGTCACCACACTCCAGAAGGTATGCGCATGCCTGGCAAGTTTCAGTTCTTTTGAAACTCCCAATGAAAATTTTACCCCTAGGACCCAAGTGACCTTGACACAGTCAACAAATCAAAGAGTCCTAGTCAAGTTCAACCCGTCATTATCCTGGATTGCATTAAACCCACCCGTACGAGCCCTTGACACAGTCAACAAGGCCGCACGACTGTCCTAACCAATCCCATTTATATGCTGCAAACAAACACTACTTAGCTACCGCACACTACGCCTTGACACAGTCAACAAACGCAGCACGAATACTAAGTAATACTTGTAAGAAATGACGGAGGGCTACGTCTAGTTTTTGGCGAAAAACTTTTAACGTAATGAACTTGATATCGTTGAAGGAACTGCATAGCCTTTTATAAAAATATAGTGACGAAAACCTTTACTAAAGAGGTCACTCCCGGTGAAGGGATCTCGGCTCTTTCCCCGTAGAATGAGGTGCAGGATATTCCAACTGAATACCATAATGCAAAGCAAAAGTAATCGGCTATAGTGAAGTTATTGCCCTGACGCAAACTTCTGTCCAAGGGGTCACTCCCGGTGAAGGGATCTCGGCCCTTGCCTCGTCGACTGAGGAGCAGGATATTCCAAATGAATACCACGATGCAAAACAAAAGTGAGCGTCCTTGCAATAACAGCTTTTTGAAAAAATGTTCCAACAACATCAGATTAGGTTTGTTTAACTTGCATTGATCCGAATCAACGCAGTCCCATCAAATAATCACACCACAAAGAACGAAAATATACTGACGTACGTATATGCCATCCGCATTCGCCACTGGCTCCCGTTATCACCCGTTAGGTTAGCTAACTAACGGCAGAGCGGGGACTGGACTAGCGCGGATGAAAAACATATACAACATCTACTAATATATATACCAATATATAGTATTTCGCTCAAGGCGTGAATAAAATGCAACATCACAGAAATGTACAGCAACACAGAACAATACAGATATCTGGAAGCCCCGGGTTTCACAGAGCCGCTGCTGAAACCCGACGTTCCTCTGGTCGTGTGGATAGCCTGTGCAATGAAAACCTAGACCCCTACGGGCGCGGCAAGTCACCCGCCAAAACCTGAAGCGAGGCAGTCCCCTTCAGCTCCGTGAATGGACCACCCAGCACTTCACGCAATCCGGTAACTTGGGCACCCCTCCTGGGTCAACCTGTACCCCCTACGAGTGCGTCGAACAGCCCGCCAATTCCAGATTGAAGCCCCCTCCGTCCCAATGCCATGAGATGCGGGCTTGTTGCCTTCCAGAACCCGGCTATCCGTGCACCCCACCGCAGGGCAATCGTAGTACAGAATAGTAAAATATACATACACCGGGTACATCGACCGCAACCAGGTCGTGCCCCAAAAGAATAATACAATCAGGCAGTGACGGCAGTCCACATGTCGGACGCTCGCCCCGCAATATCAAATGTACATAATACAACAAAACTGCACTAGCATTGCATCCAGGCTATCCCCCACGACCGATCCGCAACATCACAGCATAAACATAGAACATCAACGTGAAAGTCACGTTCGCAAATCCGTCTAACCGGGCTATAGCAGTTAGACCGGATTTACCGATCAAGTGACATTCACGGTCGCAGATATAATGTAAATACTGTGAGAAAATGTGTTTAAAATTTTCCGATTGACCAAAAATTAACAAGTGGGCCCGCAAACAAAACTGTAGCACTCACAGAAAACCTGGGCCCAATTTTAATATTCCAAAACCCCTAATTACAGCCCATAAGCCCACTGCAAAAAAATAATCACACGAGCCCATACTCCTGCGGCGGAAGCGCGGCCAAAAGAGGGTTTTGGCCGCCCTTCCGCGGTCGTACGGAGGAATCGTCTGACCAACTTTTTCCAGTGTTCTTAGAACTCCCTGCACATCATTCTGAGACCACCTGAAAAATTTTTAGACTCCAAAAAATTTCGACAGAAACTGATGTGAAGGAAAAAATACGGTTTTTGGAATTTTGTTCGATCGGAACTGAAAAACACATTAGACGAAGCTAGGTAAGGTTAATGGCGTGGCTCTGATACCATGTTGCGCCACGGCAGCGCCCCGGCCGTCTTACTCGAGGCCAAATTGCGGAATCAAAATTTTCCTTACTCGGAAACCGGCGCTACCGCGGACAAAGAAAACCCGGATCGTAACCATTAACCTAACGCTAGCAATCAAGAGATAGGGTGAGAAGTATACCGAGTGATCCGAGTCCTCCGGTCTTCTCTTCATCGTCCCGATCTCCCGCGGAAAGTCTTGTCTCCATATCGTCGCCTCCTCGCCGGAAAGGGCACCACATCGCCTGCGTCTTTTACGGGCTCCCGCCTCAATACCGAGGCAACTCGAGCATGAAGCCGGCAACTCGACATGCTCAAGATGTGCTGTAGTATGTAGTGTAGAAGTTGCTTGTCTCATTTGGGGTTTGTTGTTGCCATGATGGAGGAATAGGGTTAGGAAAAATGGTGCTTTCATTTTTCCGAAACAAGAAGAAGAAGGAGATGAAGAATTCCTCCCATAACAAAGATGAACTCTCTCATTCTTTTTCTTTCTCTCTTTTCTTTTTCTTCTTCTCTCTTTTCTAATGAAAAACTTATCCTCAAAATGAGAAGGGTGGAGGAGGTAATATGAAGCATGAAGGGAGGTGAGTGTAGGAGTGAAGAAAAGGTGACCACATCAAGAGACAAAAAAACATCAACCATGCTTCACACAATTAAACCCATACCCTTTCATAAATCACAATTAATGCATCATGGAAGAAAGATATCATAATCAATACTTATGCAATAAACCCCTCCACAAAAAGTTATTTGCACAAATGCAAATAACCCACTCCATCGGAAAAGTCCGGCCGGGAAAGAACAAAGGAAAACCGGCCGGAACGGAATGCAAACTGGCAACTCCAGAAAACTGGTCCCGTAATAAATTACAGGAAAACCCCGACACTGTGCATACACACCCGCATCTGTATTCCGACCGGATACAAATGCAATGAGACAAAATCTACACTGTACTAAACTAGGACCGGCTTAAGCCAAAGCCGGCTAGTAAAATCCGTTCGATCCTGATCCGTGCAATACCGCACGTATCAGATCAAACCCTGCCATATAACCATACGGCCACTAGTACAAACTGTCCGATCCTGATCCGTGCAATACCGCACGTATCTGATCGGACCCTGCCATATCTCCATACGGCCTTTACAGCGTTTCGCCCGAAAGCTTGAGTAACTGTAAGTGTGGTGGACTCTAAAGACTCGTCAATACTATGGCTGTGGATTTAACCACTAGCACGTCAGAGGTATTAGCCAATACGTGACGGGCCACCAGCTATTGACCAAAAGGGACGTCGATGAGCGAACTCATCCTGACACCCTACTGAGCCTGTCAGTGACAATATCCGTTCAGTCCGGTCCGTTCGTCTATGAGTATCGCATGTCGGGCCTAGGGGGTTGGTAAAAATCAGACCCCCAAAAGCGGTACAAGTCGTGTCGGAGTGTAGCCCAGAACGCCCTGAGATACTACTGGAATACCTACCAGTAAATCTCCTGCCTCGGCCGAGGGCTTTGCGTAATGGCTCTCCTAGACACAGCGCGACCTCACCCCCAATACCGGGAGAGACGAACCCCTGCAGATCCGCTCACTGCCTCCATGTGGCTCGGGACTGTACCCAACTAAAACCTGTTTGCACGACTCCCTTGAGCCGTGGTAGGGTAGTAATCAAAGCACAGTGGGAACTCACACGAGACAAATGACAATCTCAGGTCGATGAACTAACCTGTACACATGTCACCTGGGAACTGCTATCTGACGTATGGTATAAACCCAACTAGCAGGTTCCCGGCGAGTCCTGTCCGGTGTACTCATAACCCAATGAGCACCTGTATACATCTTAGGTGAACCAACTGACACCAGTGGCTTGTGAGACCGGCCACCGCCCCTCGTCGGGGTCTCGACTGTATACACTAGTCTACTAATGGAGTATCGATGCCCTGTCTCGAAACTCCTACGACTAGGGACCTTTTAAGGATGTGCTTATAGACTACCAGCTCCCACGTATATGATCGCCATCATACTGCTGGTAGTCAAGCAAGAATCCTAGGGGCTCTATCAACGTGCAATAGTGACATGTCAGGTCACCTAAAGCAGTACACGATGATAAAGATAAACCAGATAGCATACTATCATCTCGAGTAAGACTGTCGTCCCGGGATAGGTCCTCCCTCAATCATTGCAATCACGTGCCTGTGATCCAATAATTGACTCTGAGGGCACTATCTCCAACAGCATACTCACTAAGTGTAGTGAGCAGGTATCAAGCTGATCCTGGAGAGAGTCACTGGACAGCTGTGAAGAGCATTCTCAAGTACTTACGAAGGACTAAAGAGATGCTCTTGGTGTATGGTAACGGGGAACTCCAAGTGGAGTCCTTTACCGATTCGAGCTTCCAGAGTGATAAGGACGACTCTAAGTCGCAGTCGGGATTTGTCTTTACCCTTTACGGAGGGGAGGTTAGCTGGAAGAGTTCCAAGCAGGAAACCGTGGCAGACTCGACGATGGAGGCTGAATACATCGCTGCCAACGATGCTGCCAAAGAGGCTGTCTGGATCAAGATTTTCATTACTGAACTTGGAGTGGTTCCATCCATTGAGCATCCAATACCTTTGTATTGCGATAACAATGGAGCGGTGGCTTTGGCCAAGGAACCCAGGTCCCATCAGCGATCCAGACATATTCTGAGGCGGTATCACCTGATCCGGGAGATAGTTGATCGCCGGGAGATCGAGGTCAGGAGGGTTGACACGAAGAACAACACGGCGGATCCACTCACGAAGGCCATTCCCCAGATACAGTTTGAGAGACTCTTCGGGATGCTCGGTATGCGATACTACAGCAGCTGGCCCTAGTGCAAGTGGGAGATTGTTAGTTGTATGTATGCCCTAGAGGCCAGTATTGTACAGATGATGTATATTATATTGGATGCTTGGACATATATAGAGATGACTTTCTTGCTCGATATGATAGTATGCTATCTGGTTACTCTTTATCTTAACATGTACACTTGTCTCTTTAAACTGTCTTATAGTTACATGTTGATAAAGCCCTTAGGATGTGTACTTGACTGCCTGGACTATGATGCAGAGTATACTAGTAGGGACATGGTAGTCCATAAGTACATCCTTCAAGGTCCCTAGTCGTGGGTGTATTGAGACGGGGCATCGATATACCAGTGTAGACTAGCGTATACGCTTCTCGACCCATGAGATGGGCGATGGATGATCCCATATCCATTGGTGTTTGACATCAGAGATGGTGTACGGGTGCTCAGTGGAGACTGGGTACACTGGACGGACTCGCCGAGAACTCCCAGATGGTATTATACCTCACGTCAGATGGCAGTTCTCAGGTGACACTTGTGCAGGTTAGTCTGTAGACCCGAGATCGTCATAGAGTCTTGTGTGATTCCCACTGTGCTTTGATCTCCACCTTACCACGTCCATGAGGGCGTGCAAAACGGTGGTCTTTGGGTACAGTCTCGAGTCACATGGAGGCAATGAGCGATAGGAGGGGTTTCGTCTCTCCCGGTATTGGGGGTTGATGTTGCGCTGTGCTCGATTGGCCGTAACTGGGAAGTCCCTGGCCATGCTGATCAGAGATTTGCTGGTAACTGATACCAGTAGTTTCTCGACCCGTTATGAGCCTCACATCGGCATGACTTATCGATTATTGGGGTCTGACGTTTACCACCCCTAGACTTGATATGCGACATATCAGACGAACAGACCGGACTGTACGGTAAGTGTTACTGGTTGGATTCACAGGAGTGTGAGCGGGCTTGCTCGTCGATCTTCTGATCGCTCAATACCCGGGTGGCCGTTACGTTTAGCAGACCGCTTGCGGCTTGTGGGTGATTGATATGATCATCATCTGCTACCGGCGTATTGACGAGTCTTTAGAGTCCTACACAGAGGTTTCCTGGCTCAAGCGAAACGAAATAGGAGCGCATATGAGATATGTGCGGGAGCAAGAATAATGCGTGTATGTGATACCGTATTTCATTCTCGCGATGAATGTATCGATTGGTTATATGCGATATAACCTAGATATCGAATCAAGGATTGATTCGATAAGCCGATACATAGGATACTAGTCGGTTATATGCGATATGACCGGATCGTTAAATCAAGTGTTGATTTAATGATTTAATGTATAATTATATATTTGATATATTGCTTTGCATTAACTAGTAATGGTTCATTTTAAAAGGATTTTCTCACTTGATGCACATTGTATATATGATATATTTTTTGTGCACTTGTTTGTATCATGTTTGATGATACTTGCTCACTTGGGTTTGTGTAAAGATTAAACCATGGTTATATGAATGGTTAGGGTTTTGATTATTTACTTAGTTATTTATTTATTTATTCATTTTGGATATTATTAAGAATGGTGGCTTATTTTGTTTCTATGTTGAAGCTTCTTGAAGCTTTGACAAAGTCCACCATCCTTATCTCATCCTTAACCCTAACCATTCCAACTAACCTTAGTTTAATCTCTACACTTGACCATGGTCAAGATATGATAAGTATTCATATTAGTTTCAAATAAAAAAAACACTTATCATATTTTCTTTCTTCTTCTTCATCTTCTTCAAGATAGAAAGCTTGATGCCATCAATGGCAACTTGAGATCTAAAGTGAGAAATCCAATTCTAAAGTGAACCCACCTCCTATTTCTTCACCCTCTACCTCTTGCCAAGTTGTTTTGGGTGTTTTCTTCACAAGTTTCATAAATTTGTGAAGTCGGAGCTTGAACTTGTGATGCCTCGACGTAGATCATCTTCGGCACGAAGCCGACGACCTAGTCTGCCCATTTCTCCGATCAAGCCGACGATTGAGTCCGAGATTCGAGATGGACAGCGAGAGGACGCCTACGTAGAGCTAAGGAAGTGGATATACGGATCTACAAAGGTTGTAGCTTCTTATCTTTAGTTAAGTTGTTAACTAGATTTGTTTTTCGCCTAGATTTCTAATCAACGATCCGTATTAGGGTTTCTCGGCACCCGTAAAATTTGAAATTGGCATGGTTGATGCCTTGTGAGACCTCTTGAGAGTGCCTAGGAACCCTACATTGGCAACTCACCCCCGTTGTGCTACAGTATTTTTGCAGGTCCGACCGTCAGCATAGTAGCGGCGAGTGTGTTATCTTCCACTACTCTATTTTCATCGACTTGCGGTTTGCTTGGGTGGGTTGCGAGGATATTTGGTTCCCACTTTGCATATTATTATTGTATCTAGTATACTCCATCTATCTTATCTACCGTTTTCCACCAGTTATACATTGGACTTAGATGGTGAGCTTATGAGATTTTTATGTATTCTATTTCTGGTGTCGATGCTCACTTGAGCTGACGGGACGTTTTATTTTCCTCGTGCTTTTATATGCTTATTGGCTCTATTATGATATATATTGCGCGTTGTTGTGATTTCGCCTTTGGCGAAGAGCTAGCTCCCACTTAGGGATGCCTTTATTCTTTACTTGTATATATTCATGTGTTGTACCCGTTTGGGGCCAGTATTTACAAAGGAAACTCTGCCGAAATTTTCGAAAAAAATTGATATTTTAAAATGTTTTAATGTGACTTTATTATCCTAAAATCACTTTTTAGTTAATTTTTTCCTTCACTTTACTTCCTTAAATGGTTTAGATTTCTGGGTTTTTAGTTTACTTAGATTACGTTACGCCTTTAGACGTTCGTAATTTAAGTGCCAGTCACGTTCCGTACCTTCGGGTCATAACAACTAGAATGATCTCATCATAGTCCTAATAGTCAAGTATATATCCTAAGGGCTTTATCAACATGTAAGATACAGACAGTATAAATACCAGTCTACATATTAAGATAAAGACAACCTGATAGCATACTATCATGTCGAGCAAGAAAATGCTCTCTATATATGCCCAAGCATCTACTATATCATCAATAATGGCCTCAAGGGTATACATATTACTAACATAAACAGGATATACCGCGATTGATTCACGAAACACGGCACAGGAAGTTTGGAGTGGAAATAGAAAAAGGTCCCACCAATCTATTTACCGTAAGAAACCGGACTGAGAAGCGGGGAGCGCATCTAGCCTATTATGGGGGTAGATGCTATATAGAACATATCCATGCACCTCTCTGAAGATACCATGTTGATTTATAGAACTGTATATCATAGGTTTGGATGGATGCGACCGTTGTTTCAGACTTATCAGATTCGCCCTCAAAGATGAGGTTTTTTTTTATTGTGGGGACGTTTTTTCTTGTAGGCGCAAGCCCCTACAATTAATTACATTATCGCCAAGCGATAACAACTTTCTCTACTCCAGATATATCACTTCGTGTCATGTGTTATAGTTTTTTTATATTGGGGTTGCCCTTGGATTGTATACGAAGACTAATATTGTCGTCGCCCGTAGGGAGCAGATTAGTCCAAATCTGTATATATTAGATTTGGAATGAACTTAGGACGTATATCTCATATAAATGAGGTCCATCAGTTCAAGGGGTATTTATATTGATCTAAGGATCGTTAGTCATATATAGGACTAAGGTCGACTTGGAAAATATGGCATAAGGATCATTAGTTGTATATGGGACTAAGATCAACTTGGAGAATATGGACTAAGAATCGTTAATATTATTTTAGATTAAGATCTAGTTAGAAAATATGTTTTGTTTGATTATAGGATCACATATGAGAAGCAAAAACTGTTGGATATGTATGTCTTAGAGGCCATTATTGTATATGTATACATGTGGATGCTTGGACATATGTATGTACAGGACAATCTTGCTTGATATGATGGTATGCTATTTGGTTTGTCTTTATGTTAACATATGCAAATGTTTTACTTGTTATTACGTATCATTTATACATGTTGATAAAGCCTGTAGGATTAGGGCTTGACTACCGGCGTTGTGATGGCAATCATACTTGTGGGAGCTTGGTAGTCGATAAGCACATTCTTAAATGTCCCTAGTCATGGGTGTATCGAGACAGGGCATCGATACTTCGGAGCAGACTGGTGTATACGTTTCGAGACCCCAACGAGGGGCGATGGTTGGCCCCACAGTCATTGGTCTTTGGCACCTAAGATCGTATACAGGTGCACATTGGGGTGAGTACACTGGACGAACTCGCTGAGAACTGGCTAGATGGTATTATACCAATCGCCAGATAGCAGTTCTCTGGTGACATGAGCGCAGATACTCTGTCGGCCTAAGGTCGTCATTTGTCTCGTGTGAGTTCTGACTGTGCTTTGATTACTACCCTACCATGGCTCTACTGAGTCGTGCAAACAAGTTTTAGTTGAGTGCAGTTCCAAGCCATATGGTGGCAGAGAGCGATTGTCGGGGATTCGTCTTTCCCGGTATAGGGAGTTGATGTCGCGCCCTGTTCGATTGTCCAACACCATAAATCCCTGGCCATGGCGGATTGAGAATTACTAATAGGTAGATCAGTAGATTCTCAGAAGGTCTTGAGCAACATCGGCATGACTTGTCAGGTTATTAGGGGTATGAAGTTATCCACCCCCTAGACCCGGCATGCGATACTTTCAGACGAACAGACCGAGCTGTACGGAGATTGTTACAGATAGGCTCAGTAGGAGTTAGGATGGGTTTGCTCGTTGGCCTTCTTTTCGACAGGTACCTGGGTAGCTGTTGACGTGCTTATGGTTAACCCACTGCCAGTGTACTGTCGAGTCTTTAGAGTCCCACACAGAGGGTTTCCCTGGTTCAGGAAAATCGGTGTAGAGGCTGTATGGTTTTACGTGCAGTATTTCGATCATATACATGTACAGGCTACAGGTATTTTGTTTGGATGGATAATACAAGTGGGCTTGGGGTTACGCCGCATTCTAGTATTATACCATTGGAGATTTCGATCATATACGTGTACAAGCTACACGTATTTTGTTCGGAAGGATAATACAGGCGGGCTTAGGATTAAGCCGCATTCTAGTATTATACTATTGGATTACTTTATCTCTTGGTATTCGTATTTTTTATAGTACGAATATGGGTATGTATATACGGTGCGGGTATTCTAGTAATTTCACTAGAATGCTTCTAGAAGAAGACACCTCATTTTGTTTTAAATCTATTTATTTAAATAGATAATGAGGTGGAGGGATGAGGTGTATTCAAGCATGGTTGAAGCATGGCTACTTGGTTTTGTTTATTCATTTTTTCTCACTATTCAAGCATGGTTGCAATATTCTATGTGAAATATTGCATGCTTGGTATTTTCCAAGACTTGGTCATTCTTCACAATGGTAGTTGATTCTACACTTGCCTTTCTCTTTCCTCTCTTTCTCTCTTCTTCTTCACAAAACCTGTAACATTTCATAAAAATAAAATATTATTTTTGGGAATTTTTATAATTAAATAATAAATATAATGAATATTTTAATATTTCGGTATAATTAAATACCGATAAATTGGGAAAATTTTGGAAAATTATAGAAATTACTGAAATGAGGGTGCTTTATGTGATTTATATAAATTATGAAATTTTATGATTTATTATACACTATTTTAATACTAATCGCGATTAAATATCGCTAATCGTGCATTAAACGTGTTTTGTACTCATGACATACACATGTCGTTTTTAGCACTTGTTACATTTTTATCATGGCCTTCTCTTTTTTTTTATAGCATGGTTGTTGTTTTAATTGAGAAGGGAAAACAAAAGAAAAGAAAAAAAAGGAAAACAATAAAAAAAAATGAGGCATGGGCAAGTGAGAGAGAGAGGTGAGGGGTCTTCCTTTGACCAAGACCATTTGTTTCATTCTCATCTTCATCCTTCTCTCTTCTCCTCCCCCATGGCAGCACTCTTTCCTCACTCTTCTTCAAAACCCTCATAAAATCACCAAAACATCATCAAAACTCCATCCACACTTCATTAAAAACATGCACAAGCCCATTAGCTACACTTTGGATCAAGAAAGCAAGGATTTTGGGCACATGGGGCAACTCAAGAAATTTCTTGAGTTGCGAAATGAGGTACTTTTATTGCCATTAGCTTTGTATTTCATTCACTTTAGTATCCATATGTGTTTAGTTATGATTTTAGTGCGGTTTAGTGAACATTGAAATTCCTAGTTAGGGTTGTGATGAAATCGTGAGTAGTGAAGGGTAATGGAGGTTAGTAGAGGCTATACAACCCCTGTTGTGATGATATAGTGGACTGAACCTGAGACTTAAACCCCGGAATACGAATTACAGAACCCGATATCGGAGAATTGTGGATTCTGTGAGGGTAAAATGAAATCTGCTAACACCCGACCTGAAAATTATTTAGCAAATACAGATGAGTGTGAAGGCAACCTATGACCCCCACCAAAACCCTAGCCCCTATATCCTTAACATGGCCTCAAATATAACCTTTCTGGCCGAAATTTGCAGCCAGACCTGGAGCAATGGGGTTCGTGTTTGGTTCATGCCTCCATCTCCAGTAAACTAGACCCTCTATGTATGCAAAATTGGCTAATTTCACCTAGGGTAAAATATGCGACTATTTTTAAGAGTTGCTGTTTTGAGTCGGGGTTTTGTTTTACGTATTGTGAATTCTGGATTTTTGTAATTTGTGTTTTATTCGATCACTTGACGTTTGTACGTCGAAATTAAGTGTTATTTGGTGGTTTTGAAAGCGTAGTTCCTAAGTTCTAACCTATAGGTTTTTAGCGTGCCGTTTTGATTTTGAATTGGGTTTTAATGCGATACGATACGTTATGACATGTAGGTACCCCCATGAGGACTTCGAGATGACAAGAAAGCGCATGGCGACGTCGGCATTGGCAAGCGAAGGTCAAAGTGAGTAGATATATATCTACGGGGGAAGTCGGGTGGATGGAGTATAGCACCCCCGCAGTTGGTAGTATAGTTTATGATATATATGTGTGTGTGTGTGTGTGTGTGTGTGTGTGTGTGTGTGTTTATATGTGTTTTATGTTACATGGATGATTATCAAGATATGATTTTGTGTTAATGGTTTAGTTTAGAGTAGTTAGAAGTAACTTAGTTTAGCTTCTTAGTCGCGAACCCTAGAATAAGGTTTACACCTCCCCACACACACATGCATACTTTTTTTACCCGTGCGTATATGGGGATATATATACACATACACACACACATGGGTATGGGACTATGTGTGTGTGTGTCTCTCTCTCTCTACACACACACACACACACGGATACATATACATGGATTATGAGGATAATACATGATATTTGGAGATGAGTCGATGGGATTGGGCTTGATGCCATAAGATCGGTGATATGACGTGGTTCGTATTATGAGATATGACATGATGTTTAGCGGGTCTTTTAGGCGTGGTGTTTTCATACACACGCATGCATTCATAGATGGTATCAGTATTGTACTAGACTTAGATCAGTACCCCCAGATCATGATATATGATGAAAAGGATACCGGACGAATAATGAGATAAATGTGATATTTGACCCGTACCCAGATTTAGGATGCCGTACGATGGATTTACCGTACGAGCTATATTGATGACTGAACCGCACTCTTGACTCGAGGATGTCATATTATATAGGGTATCGTATGGGATACTATATAGGCAGGATCACCGACTATATATATATATATATATATATATATATATATATATCGACTCAGATTTAAGTGGTTTTTCCTTACCCTTTGATTAGTCTGTTAGTTTAGACCTGTAGTTACCTGTAGACTCGTTTATATTATTGCATATTCATTACTGTTGTGTTTATTATTCAGCTCCCGCATATTATTGTTGTTCGCATCGCATTTTCATGCTTATATTGTGTTTTCATATGCCATTATTGAGATCATGCTATCAGGACACCTGCACCATTACCGATGATGCGTATGCTCCACGTACACTTGCTTGCCGGCTCACACACATCATCATCGGTAATTTCCATGTTACGCACACTTTAGTGAATATTATTTCATTGACATACCCTGCTAGCTGATAGTTGCAATATATTATCGCTTTCATATGCTAGTTTAACTATTGCACTCATTGCATGATATCAGATGCATTCATATATTCATTAGTTATGCAGTATTTTGGGGTTCTATGCCGATATTCACTATTTACTTACTCTTGATTTTTGGATTTCAGATTTTCATGAGATTTCGGGATTTTGGGGAAAACCGGAAGAATATATATAAACTTCTCTCTCTCTCTCTCTCTCTCTCTCTCTTTTTAAAATGAAAGTTGCGGTTTTCTCGTGATGTATAAGTCGTCGACCATGAGTTTTCATGATAGCTGTGTTCATATCATAATTTTGCATCATTATATTCCCCATTCTTATCCATTTTACAAATAAACAGGTGCTTTTGATCCATGTCTGCTACATAGTTGCAGGTTACAGGTTCTCGGAACAAAAAAACAGTGAAAACGATGAGAAGACGATAGAAAAGTGAGACTAAGACCAACAAATGGAAGAATCTTGATCATGCCTACAGTTTGAAGAATAAATGAAGATCAATGAACAAGTTCACAAAGTACAAAGGCAGCGCAAGTTTCCAGAATTAGACACGAAGCAAACGGTAATGTCCACGACATTATGCACTGTGGAAATCTGGAAGAAAACTAGAAGACAATCTGAGAAACCAAGTGAATAAAAGCCATGGAAAAAGCAACAGAAGAATTACAAGAGAAGCAGAGCCTTTAAGCCTCAAGTAGGGCCGCGGAACCGCGGCCAAACATGGGGGCCGTACGTCGCACGTGTCGGTGCGTCGGTGCATTAACTCGGTTTTTCTTTAGGGTAAAATTGTAAATGCAAATGTGAATCGATTGTAACCCTAGGGTTTCTATGCTCCATAAATAGAAATCCTAAACCTCTCTTTGAGGTATGCCTTTTCTTGTGCCTCATTTTAAATTTCTAAATTTAGAATTTCAATTCTTGTAAAGTTGGAAGAGAGCATCAAATAAAAATAAAGTAAGTTTTCTTTTCTTGCATTAGTTTAATTTTCCTTTCTGCTCTAGTATAACTTTATTTACTTGCCCTAGTTTAGATTTTATTTATCTGCCGTCGATTAATTAGGTTATTAAAAACAATCATAAAAAATGAAATCTTTTAATTCCCTAATGAGTGAGTAATTCCTCACTTGTTAGGGTTAGGATTAGGAGAGGTTTGAGAGATGAAAATCTCTCACCCCTTTCTTATCCATCATACATTTTAATAGGACTCTATCCATACATACACACACCGCTCACTGCGGAACCCTATCCCACGATGTAGCGGTGATACCGTAGTTTAAAAATACCGGTTGTGTATGTTTTCCATGGAGGTTAGGGTAAGAGTTAAGAAAGGACGGACAAGGACCTAGAGGAGGAAACCTAGTTTCTTCCCGACGGTACTAATCTACTTTGTTAATTATTACCATAACGCCTAAATAGATCTTAATTAGGGCATAGAAAGCGGTGAGGAATAATTGAATTTCCAAACTTAACCTAAACCTAACCCTAGCAAGGTTTTAATCTTAATCGAACTCATTTCAGTTTTTAGTGATAATCAATCCGACCCCAATTGGAATTAACTCGTTAGAACAAATAGAAAATACACAAAATCTCTGTTGACCGATCCGTACTCACCGGCTAGCAACTAAGAGACGCCGTTCTTGATTGCGGTAATTAAATATTTTGATCACAACTTCTATCATTTCAATCAAATGGCGCCGTTGCCGGGGATGGCGTAGTATTTTCTTTTTGCAATTTTGGGTTAATATAAAATCATAAAACTCATAAAAACTGAAAAATAAAAAATTATAAAAATTTTATCATCTTGTTTTTGTTGGAATTTTGCAGGATCGACGAACGTGTTCGGATCTGGAAAAATCCAGAGAGCAAAACAGAAAACCCTAGATCTGAACAACAGAGAAAAATCAGACCAGAAGAGCAGAAGAAGTCTCGGGAACTGAACCAAACATCGCACCGCATTTCCACCGCGAAAACCCTATTTTGGCCACGCATCCGCGGTCTGCTGACGTCAGCAGTGGACCAGAAACCCGTTGTTAGCTTCCTTTCTCCTTCTCTGAAACCCCTGATATCTCCTCTGTAAAATTTGCCTACAGGATTCTTTGCGCCGAAAATTCTCCCCTTCTCCAATAATTGATCTTGTGCAGGATTCTTTGCGCCGCGCTAAAAATTTTTTTTGGCAAGTGTTTGATCGTGTTTACTGCTTTGCATCTTTAAAATTGACTTTAAGGTGCTTGAATACCAATCCAGATTGGGTGGGGATTTCATTACCCTTCCTAGAACCCCAAAAATCACAAAAGCATATTGTATAAGCCATCGAGTTAATTAAAAAAAATTAGATTCGGCCTTAAGGACTGTCGCGCTCAATAGGACAAAGGAATAGTTGTAGGCATCGATCGTTTATCTAAACCAGATTTTGTGGTGCCTAGGCTAGACAAGTGGGGAAAGGTAACTTTAAAAGGCCTGTCTCACGGTGATTCGTGAGCGGATCCCTCCTATCTCTATTTGTGCTTACCATTCCACAATTGGCGGTGAAGAGGAGATTTGAGATCCTCACAACTTGCCATTTGGAACAGTTAGGAGCAGTCTAGTTGACCTAGGTAACCCTAGATCTAGTCTTGATTGTGCATATTGTGATTGTTTGAACGTGTGTCTAAGCTTCTTATTAAAAATCTTTTTGCAAAAAGCTCCGTATAAAAAAACACAAAAACAGAAAATTTTACAAAAAGACTTGCCAATTTTGTCCCTAGAGATCCATTGCACCCTACTTGCTCCCACATTCTTTTTTTTCTTCTCCTTTCTTACATCATGTTACCCCACCCCGCAAAACTATTGCCGAACTTTGGTACCCTCATCCAAACATCGCTTCCTACGCGAATTGTTTTGGTCGAATTACGGACGACCCCTCCATGGCCAAAATTTCTTTGAAAGATCGAATAGAAGCGTCTAGGAGAAACAGTTCGACTCCGCAATCCATTTTGTATCAACCATTTTAACTTTCACCACCTTCTTACGTTGATACTCCTTTTTCGAGTCCTGTTGTAACTCCGAAATCTATGTCTATTGCTGAACATATTGAACAATCTCGTAACCGATCTTTCACTCCTTTCAACACTTCCAATTCTTGGGATCAACAAGTCTATTCACCTTTTTATCTAAATGTTAATCCTACTCCTGTCCAACCATTCAATTCCTACCAGTCCTACCCGACTTTCGCACCTTCCATAGCCATTGCTTCTCACAGTCATTTGGGAGTTTCCAGAATCCAAACAATTTTGAATCTTTTACTGAAACCCCTTCACAACCCATGTCTAGTCTGGAGCAGTCGTTGGAAGCTTACATTGCAGCAACAAACCAACAGATGAGGAATTTGGATGTGTCTATTGCCGCTCTTATCCAACCTAGTGACCCGGTAGCTAGTTTCCAACTGGCTCCAAAAATTCCAATGTATGATAAAGCGGTTGGACAGATTGAGAATTTGAGTGGAGAGAGTGAGCTGTGCACACTTCCAAATCAAACCTACCTATCACCAATTTAATCCCACAACTTCAGTTTTGAATGTCTATCAAGTATCCCAAATGATTCACCAGTTGAAAATAAAACGTTTAATGAGTTGTGCGACTTTGTAGTGCTTGATTTTCCAGATTGTGAAGGGTCCCTTTCAAGTGAAACCATCACCAATCCTTTCAACCTCTACACCTCCAATCTAGAACTTGAATTGATAAATATCCATGCTTGTGATGAGTTGTCTAAAAAAATTGATTTTCACTTGATTGAGGATATTGACGCCGGGAATATTTTGGATGATGAACCCGTAGATTTGACTGAAATTTTATCTCTAATTCATCATCCCGAGTCATTAAATGTTTCTCCCAAACCACATATGCGTCTTGATTTTGATGATAATTGCATGGATGGGATAACTTTTGAGGAAAATTATGAGGATTGTATTGAGGATGAACCATTTTTGTTTGATGAGTCAGATTTTCCAATTCATCCTTCTGAACCTTTAACTGTTATACTACCTAAATCACCTCCCGTCATTCTTCCAATCGTTCCGACCACGCAAAAGATCACGCAGGAGGACTGCAAGCTTGAAAAATTTCTGTTCGATCACAGCAGTTTTGACGCCACTAGTGCGTTCCTCCTTGAATCTGACACAGTTCTCACAACCGATATCGATTACAAGTGTTTCACTTTTGCGGACGATTTTGAAGACTCACCGCCCGAGTTTGAGTCCTTTGAATTTTCAGATGAGTTAGTTGAACCATCAGACTCGGTTGCTTACGGTCATTTCAAACCATTGATGGAATCCTTCAAGTTCGAGATAGATTACTTAGGTGAGAATAAGACTATCCCTAAATCACTCCCCTTTGTCCGTTCCATCGTTTCGACCGTGCAAGAATCCGTCACGCTTCCATTTGCAATGTCTGGTTTACCAAGTTCAACATACCCATGTTTTCTCGCAAATCTTGAGGGATTTGACCCCATTTCTCGAAGGATTGATAGATTAGCACAATCACTTTTAACACATCGGTCATCACAATTTGTGCTAATTTATTCACTCAATTTTCACCCTCAAGTTCGTGCTACACTTCTTTCTCTCTTCCGTCATTCTTCTCCTCCACCGAGACCGTATACTGCTTCTATCTCCACACGGTTTCGTATGCTTCTCATCTCCTTTCTCTACATTCCATTCTTTCACCAACTTTACCATTATAACGATAAAATTTTTGAATGGTTGGTGCTAACCTTTGGCCTGTGTAAGGCTTTGTATAGCTTGATACTGTGTTTTTTTCCTCCCTAACTCTGAACTTTAACGCTTAAACAGTGTAAACACTATATCACTTAAGTTTGGGAGGACCTTTTTGTATGTATATTTTGTTTTTCTTTTAACAATAAAAAATATAAAAAATAAATAAATAAACAGGGGAGTGCCGACATTTTTGACCCTCTTGGTGTGGCATGACAGTGAGGACACTGTCAAGTTTAAGTTTGGGGGTGTGCTCGGTAAGCTTTCTTCCTTCGCATTCATGTGTACATTTTTGCATTTGCATACTTATTTTAAAACCTATAAAAATTGATTTTTTTAAAAAAATTATAAAAATTGAAAAGTTCAATTTTAGCCATATTTGACTTAAGTTCAACATGATGGTTGAATAGCAGGGAAAAACTAGATCTTAAACTTAGTAAATTAAAAACCTTAAAAATAACCTTTCTTAAAATTTAACCGTAGAAAATATATGTCCTTGTAGTTTACTTAGAAATAGGCAAATTTTGAGCTCACTTCTTGGGCTAAGTCAAAATAAAGGAAGAGTATTGAATTTTTATTAAAATATATGTCTGAAAAATAAATCCTAAGCTTAAGTCTAAATTCTGAAAATATATACCCTACAGCATGCACAAACACGAACCTTGAAACTTGGAATAGCAGAGGAGACCTTGAAATGCTCTTGTCTAAAGTCCTCAGTATGAAGGAAAATAAAATAAAAATACAAGTGTGAATAAAAAGATTAAAAAAATGAACACTGGTTTTTGTAATTACTTAAGGCTGCATAAATAAAAAAATTTTAGCGAGGGTGCTTTATCACCTAGTGCCTTAGACCAACTGATTTGGGAGTCACCGCTAAAAGCCTTAGGTGTTACAAGACTAGGAATTACGCTTTAATATGCAAACACATTTTGTAATCGGTCGTTAGTACCTCAAGAAGTATTAACGGTCGCATGAAGAATGTGTGAGCAACTTCATCTAAAAATTCACCAATTAAAAGTACTTTGGATGACGGACAAGAGTATAAGAGCTTGAATTGAATTTCCAAGTGTAAGGGTGATACATACACACACGTGGGGGTATATGATTGGGGTTTAGATAAGAGATAGGAATGAAAAATAGGACTTATATTTTTAATAGAGATGATAAAAATTCCTAAGTTGAGATGGACCCCTAGAAGGAAAACTTAAAAGATGCTAAAAGCTAAGTAAATCTACAAATCATATATAATCTTAAGTTAAATAATAAGGAAGCGTGAAAAATACGGGTGGATGATTTCTGAGTCGAAGATAATAGAATTCCTTGTTGGAAAACCTAATTGGAGAATAAAAGTTAATAGGCCGAATTGATAGGATTTTGTGGGTAGTATCCGCTGAAAACCCTCAGGAGACAACACTCCTCCTACTAGGGACACCTAGAGGTTTAAAGGCTTATTGCACGAGCTCAGTACAATCGCGTTTCCCTGCGAAAGTGAGGCTAGGTCTTTTTCGAGAATAAAACTAGTTTTGCTCGAGGACGAGCAAAAGATAAGTTTGGGGGTATTTGTTCATATCTTAATTTTGCATTATTGTATTCCCTATTCTTATCCATTTTACAAATAAACAGGTGCTTTTGATCCATGTCTGCTACATAGTTGCAGGTTACAGGTTCTCGGAACAAAAAAAACAGTGAAAATGATGAAAAGACGATAGAAAAGTGAGACTACGACCAACAAATGGAAGAATCTTGATCATGCCTACAGTTTGAAGAATAAATGAAGATCAATGAACAAGTTCATAAAGTACAAAGGCATCGCAAGTTTCGAGACATCGACACGAAGCAAACAGTAAAGTCCATGACATTATGCATTGTGGAAATCTGGAAGAAAACTAGAAGATAATCTGAGAAACCAAGTGAACAAAAGCCAAGGAAAAAGAAACAGAAGAATTACAAGAGAAGCAGAGCCTTTAAGCCCCAAGTATGGCCACGGAACCGCGGCCAAACATGGGTTTTGGCCGTGGATCCGCGGCCGTGCGTTGCACGTATCGGCGCGTGTCGCGCGTGTCGATGCGTTGGTGCATTAACTCGGTTTTTCTTTAGTGTAAAATTGTAAATGTAGATGTGAATCGATTGTAACCCTAGGGTTTCTATGCACTATAAATAGAAATCCTAAACCTCTCTTTGAGGTATGCCTCTTCTTGTGCCTCATTTTAAATTTCTAAATTCAGAATTTCAATTCTTGTAAAGTTGGAGGAGAGCATCAAATAAAAATAAAGTAAGTTTTCTTTTCTTGCCTTAGTTTAATTTTCCTTTCCGCCCTAGTATAACTTTATTTATCTGCCCTAGTTTAGATTTTATTTATCTACCGTAGATTAGATAATTAGGTTATTAAAAACAATCATAAAAAATGAAATCTTTTAATTCCCTAATGAGTGAGTAATTCCTCACTTGTTAGGGTTAGGAATAGGAGTGGTTTGAGAGATGAAAATCTCTCACCTCTTTCTTGCCCATCATACATTTTAATAGGACTCTATGCATACATACACACACCGCTCACTGCGGCACCCTATCCTATGAGGTAGCGGTGGTACCGTAGTTTGAAAAGACCGGTTGTGTATGTTTTCCATGAAAGTTAGGGTAAGAGTTAAGAAAGGACGGACATGGACCTATAGGAGGAAACCTAGTTTCTTCCCGATGGTACTAATCCATTTTGTTAATTATTACCATAACGCCTAAATAGATCTTAATTAGGGTATAGAAAGCGGTGAGGAATAATTGAATTTCCAAACTTAACCTAAACCTAACCCTAGCAAGGTTTTAATCTTAATCGAACTCATTTCAGTTTTTAGTGATAATCAATCCTACCCGGAATTAACTCGTTAGAAAAAATAGAAAATACAAAAAATCCTAGTGGACCGACCCGTACTCACCGGCTAGCTACCAAACGACGCCGTTCTTGATTGCGGTAATTAAATATTTTGATCACAACTTCTATCATTTCAATCAAGCTGTTGGATTTCGAGACCCGATTCGAGGAGCTGGATGAACCGTCTGCGGGTACATGGTGGACCCGGTATGGTACCCCGGGGTAAGAAGCTCGAGTGTAGTCGATGAGCCCGGCAGGGGAAGACTACCTACGGGTGATTGTTTGGCGCGGCGGATATCCGGAGGATACCATCCGTGGTCATGTGATTTGCTGATATGGAACGATCCGGACTGACGGAGCCCGAGGTATTGAGACACTGTGATATTGAGATATTGGGATTTATATTTTGTGTCAATGCTAGACACTGATTATGTTGATTCCTTTGATGATACCTCGTGTTATATAAATAGAAATCTCACTAAAGAAAGAAACAGTTTCTTCATTTACATGTATTCTGTTTTCGTTACATTACATTCATACCCCATACACATGATACATTGCTATCTGAGGCACTGACACGAGCACATGGGATTACACTTATGTAAGGATGTTTACCCTTGCCACCTTTTCATGCTTCAGACCTTATCATATTGAGGATATTTATATTATTGATCGTATTGACCTAGGATTGAGTCATACATATGATTTCTGCTATGTGATGTTTTCTACTTATGAGTTGGCAACTCACCTCCATTGTGCCACAGTTTCTTGCAGGTTTTGCCGTACAGGTTTTGTTACAGCTTTGCTGGCACACCGATTCCTTTCCGGGTGATTTGCTTTAGTAGGTGGGTTCACTTGCATCGTGACCACCATTGTACTTTATTTACATTCAGTTGTATCTAGTAACTCTATCAACCAGACATGTATATTATTTCAGACTGAGATACCAGTTGTATTATTATTTCGACCTTAGAGCCGCGCGTCGTATTATTATGGGTTTCATGTTGTCTTTGAGTTTCCTTTCAGTTTTGATCCTCGCCCTTCGGCGTTGTATATTATATTTCTTGCGTGGTTGTGACCGTCGATTGACGAAGAGCTAGCTCCTGCTTAGGGATACCTTTTATCATTAATGTATATATTATTCATGTTGTACCCCGTTCGGGGCAAATATTTACAAAGTAAACTCTGCCGAAATTTTCAGAAAAGACTTGATATTTTAAAAGCGCATAATTCGGCTTATGCTATTAAAACCACTTGCTTTAAAACAAGTTTTCCTTTATTATTCTTTAAAATGGTTTTAGATTTCAAGGCTTTTGCCTTACTAGAAGTAGATGTGGTCCTATAGACTTCATATGTTTCAAGTGCCAGTCGCATGCCATTTCGGGTCGTGACAAAGTTGGTTTCAGAGCGCTAGGTTAACCTTGGTTCGAGTCTATGTTTGACTATGCGGACCCTAGGGCGTTTATATATATACGGAATCTAGGTTTGACCTTACGGAACTTAGACTAAGTCGAGGGGGTATTGGACCCGAACTTTTGTCGCATAGGTTGACCTTGGTTGATGGAGTAGGTGACTTCAGTAAAATGGCGTATCGTGTGTATGTTCTGTGGCATACTTACGCTATGCTACTCCGCTTAAGAAGCCTTAGGATGTACATTTCCTTGCACAACATTATATTTATTCATGATCTATCCTCATCGATATCAGTTTATGGTTTTGCTACCACGATTACACGGGCAGAGAGAGCTACGACTAGAGTTGTGGTCAGCATGAGCTCGTCACGGACGAGGACTGACCAGGGCGTGATTCCAGGAACATATGATTGCATAGAGGCATCGTTTTATTGTGTTTTCACGCCATGAGCGTTTGATGGATCGCTTTTACGAGATTACTCGGACGTGCAGATCAGCACCAGAGGATTGGGCCACTGATAGAGGCCAGCCAGAATGTGATGACCATTGATGTATCGCTTATTCATAATGATTGAGGCACTGTTCAGCGTACAGACGAATGAGCCAGTTGTTGCTGCGAATGAAGAGATATTGCCCCAGATGTTGGAGCTATTGCAGTACGAGTTGTACTTAGAGATATGATAGAAGATCGCTAGTCACCCGAGGATGAATGACTAGGAAATGTGGTTCGTTCGCTTACCCCGATGCGAGATCATTAGATTGATTGATTCCAGCTTGAGAAGACTTCACGCAGATACGTTGGGAGTCGATAGAGACGATCGAATGTCAGAAACCCATTTTCCAAGTTTAAAGTATTTGGAGAAAACATGCAAGTAACTCTACAGACCCTCTAGAAGAATGAAACCCTAACTCGACATAATGACCATGAGAACACCTTTAAACCTTAGGGTTTGCAGCAGTTCAGCAGTGCCATTAATAAGGCTTGGGTTTGCCCTTCTACGGTTGGTCCATAGGTACTGTGGCATGTACTCGATATTATTATACTGTACTCAAGATGTTGAGCTCTTGGGTGATTATGAGGTTTTGACAAATCGATCGAATGGTTCGACTTCATTCGGATATCATGTGAAGGGATACATTGCTTGGGACACTCCAGATATGAGTATAGCCATTAGAGCGCAGTCCATGCAGCTACGATGAGACGAGTCCGAAGTAGTAAACATTAGAGAAAAGTGGAGTAAGAGGTTCGTACGAGATCTTGATGAGATGACGTTCCACTCCGCCGACATCAGAGATGTGATACGCATGCAGAGGCGTTGTATATAGATATATCTTCCAGAAGGAGTCGCGATGAGTATGCAGCCGTTCTGGAACAAGAAACAAATTTAATAAAGGATGATGACTTCCGAGCAGTTCGGCAGAAACGAGATTTGGGAGAGACCTCGACAGGACCTTTCTGGAATATTATACGAGAAGACTTGGACCCAGGAGTGGTCATTTTACGCACACCCAGCAGGCCAGAGTTCGGCACCATCGACGAGACATGTTATGAGTGACCAAGACAGTTGGCCAGAGATTCTTAGAGGATGTGCTTGAGCGGAACTATTTTGCCATACTTGATTTCGGTATTTTGGGCGATATATTCGCATGATTGAGTCTTGATGACTGAGTTTCATGATATTTGTTTTCGTGCACCATGGCTGCACCTACCGGGTATTTATATTTTATGCATAGTTATTACATTTGAGATATGCTTTATACACCGTTGTGTTGGTTTATGATTTATACACAGTATCGCAGTTGATATCGTTTTGTTCCTTGGCTGCACATGTTTATGATTTCATGGATTTCATACATTTGGGTTGATTTTGTGCATATGGTACGCACACGATTTGGTTTTTGCAATTGGTATAGTTCACATATTCTTGCAGTGCATTGATACATATTTGTGCACCACAGTTGCACCTGATTTCGTTTTGATGTCATTTGAGATATTGATTGTGATTTCATGCCTAGGGCATGCATATGATTTGACTTATGCTTTCGGCATAGTTTTCATACACTTTTAGTATTTTGATTTGCTTTTGCACACGCTGATGCATATGATTTAGATTTTATTCGTGCATGATGGATGCACCTGATTTGGATTTTCGCGCATGTTGGACGCATGATATGAGATGCGATTTTGGTGCACACCAGATGCACTAAATCGGGATTCTTTGTGCATATCGGATGCACCTGATATTACTGTCAGGCACACCGTTGCCTCTGACAGGTTTTTCATGCACACCCGTTACACTTAGATGTTGTTTCTGTGCACATGTATGGCACATTCATGGATTTTGATTTCCATGCGCACCAGACGCACGCGGCATCCTTATGCACATTTGGGGATTGATTTCTTATGGAGCAGTACGTTTTTATCATATTTACTATTTGTTTTCATACCGAGCAGGACTAGTCCGAGAACATTACCTGAATATATTTTGCATGCATTGATAGTGATCGAAGGGATTTCCAAAAAAAGGAGGCTATAGTCTCAGTATTTACCTACGTGTCTGAGATGACACAAAATGTTTAAAAAAGGAAACCCTTCTAAATTGTTTTCAAAAAGGCGGGACGCGCATTTTAAACAAAGGATATATATATATATATATATATATATATATATATATATATATATAGACACACACACACACACATATAGTTATTTTCTTACAATAGACGTCCGCCACTGTGCAGTGTTATGCGTATCGCACAGCAACATGGAAGGTTTGGCATGCATTTCCTTCAGATGTTTACATGTATAGATTTGATGTTTACATGTATAGTTTTGATGTATATCATATTGGTTTCGTTTTGGATTTGACATTTGTGGCTTCTCCATGACATCAATGATTGCGGGATGCTTGACAGAGTTTTGTTTTTGAGTTATCTGCTCATTGTTCATGCGCATGCATTGCGCTACGATGCTTTTTATGTATTGATGATTTCGGAGTCCCGACGACTTGGACTTTTACTGAAATGTTTTAGTATTTGAGCGGTTTAAATTTAAATTTGGGGACCGAATTTCTGTAAGGGGGGAAGAATGTAATATTTCAGAAAACAAAAATTTATTTTTGGGAATTTTTATAATTAAATAATAAATATAATGAATATTTTAATATTTCGGTATATTAAATACCGATAAATTGGGAAAAATTTGGAAAATTTTAGAAATTTCTGAAATGAGGGTGCTTTATGTGATTTATACAAATTATGAAATTTTATGATTTATTATACACTATTTTAATGCTAATCGCGATTAAATATCGCCAATCGTGCAATAAACGTGTTTTGTGCACATGACATGCACATATCATTTTTAGCACTTGTTACATTTTTATCATGGCCTTCTCTCTCTTTTTTTATAGCATGGTTGTTGTTTTAATTGAGAAGGGAAAACAAAAGAAAAGAATAAAAAAGGAAAACAATAAAAAATGAGGCATGAGCAAGTGAGAAAGAGAGAAGTGATGGGTCTTCCTTTGACCAAGACCATTTGTTTCATTCTCATCTTCATCCTTCTCTCTTCTCTTCCCCCATGGCAGCACTCTCTCCTCCCTCTTCTTCAAAACCCTCATAAAATCACCAAAATATCATCAAAACTCCATCCCCACTTCATTAAAAACATGCACAAGCCCATTAGCTACTCTTTGGACCAAGAAAGCAAGGATTTTGGGCACTTGGGGGCAACTCAAGAAGTTTCTTGAGTTGCCAAATGAGATACTTTCATTTCCATTAGCTTTGTATTTCATTCACTTTAGTATCCATATGTGTTTAGTTGTGATTTTAGTGCGGTTTAGTGAATATTGAAATTCCTAGTTAGGGTGTGATGAAATCTTGAGTAGTGAAGGGTAATGGAGGTTAGTAGAAGATATATAACCCCTGTTGTGATGATATAGTGGACTGAACCTGAGACTTAAACCCTAGAATAAGAACTTAGAGAACCCGATATCGGATAATTTTGGATTCTGTGAGGGTAAAATGAAATCTGCTAACAACCAGGTGACCCGAAAATTATTTAGCAAACACAGAGGAGTGTGTAGGCAACCTATAACCCCCCACCAAACACCTAGCCCCTATATACTGAACATGGCCGCAAATTTAACCTTTCTGGCCTCAATTTGTGGCTAGACCTATACCAATGAGGTTCGTGTTTGGTTCATGCCTCCATCTCCAGTAAACTAGACCCTCCATGTATGCAAAATTGGCTAATTTCAACTAGGGTAAAATCTGGGACTATTTTCAAGAGTTGCTGTTTTGATTCGGGGTTTTGTTTTACGTATTGTGAATTCTGGATTTTTTTAATTTGTGCTGTATTCGATCACTTGATGTTTGTACGTTGAAATCGAGTGTTATTTGGTGGTTTTGAAAGCGTAGTCCATAGGTTCTAGCCTATAGGCTTTTAGCGTGTCGTTTTGATTTTGAATTGGGTTTTAATGCGATATGATACGTTATGACATATAGGCACCCCCACGAGGACTTCGAGACGACAAGCAAGCGCGTGGCGACCTTGGCATCGGCAAGTGAAGGTCTAAGTGAGTAGATATATATCTACGGGGGAAGTCGGGTGGATGGCGTATAGCACCCCCGCAGTTCGTAGTATAGTTTATGATATATATATATGTGTGTGTGTGTGTGTGTGTGTGTGTATGTTTATATGTGTTTTATGTTACGTGGATGATTATCAAGATATGATTTTTTGTTAATGGTTTAGTTTAGGGTAGTTAGAAGTAACTTAGTTTAGCTTCTTAGTCGCGAACCCTAGAATAAGGTTTACACCCACACGCACACACACACTTACATACTTTTTTTACCTGTGCGTATATGGGGACACACACACACACATGGGTATGGGACTATATATATATACACATACATATACATGGATTATGAGGATAGTACATGATATTTGGAGATGAATCGATGGGATTGATCTTGATGCCATAAGATCGGTGATATTTCGTGGTTCGTATTATGAGATACGACACGATGTTTAGCTGGTCTTTTAGGCGTGGTGTTTTCATACACACGCATGCATTCATAGATGGTATCAGTATTGTACTAGACTTAGATCAGTACCCCCTGATCATGATATATGATGAAAAGGATACCAGACGAATAATGAGATAAATGTGATATTTGACCCATACCCAGAATTGGGATGTTGTATGATGGATTTACCGTACGAGCTATATTGATGACTGATCCGCACTCTTGACTCGAGGATATCATATTATATAGGGTATCGTATAGGATACTATTGAGGCGGGATCACCGACTATATATATATATATCGACTCAGATTTAGGTGGTTTTTCCTTACCCGTTGATTAGTCTGTTAGTTTAGACCTGTAGTTACCTGTAGACTCATTTATATTATTGCATATTCATTATTGTTGTGTTTATTATTCAGCTCCCGCATATTATTGCTGTTCGTATCGCATTTGCATGCTTATATTATGTTTTCATAGGCCATTATTGAGATCATGCTGTCAGGACACCAACACCATTACCGATGATGCGTATGCTCCACGTACACTTGCTTGCTGGCTCACACACATCATCATCGGTAATTGCCATGTCACGTACACTTTAGTGAATATTATTTCATTGACATAGCCTGCTAGCTGATAGTTACAATATGTTATCGCTTTCATATGCTAGTTTAACTTTTGCACTCATTGCATGATATCAGATGCATTCATATATTCATTGGTTATGCAGTATTTTAGGGTTTTATGCCGATATTCACTGTTTACTTACACTTGATTTTTGGATTTCGGATTTTCATGAGATTTCGGGATTTGGCAGAAAACCGCAAGAATATATATAAACCTCTCTCTCTCTCTCTCTCTCTCTTTAAAATGCAAGTTGCGGTCTTCTCGTGGTGTATGAGTCGTCCACCATGAGTTTTCATGATAGCCGTTGGATTTTGAGACCCGATTCGAGGAGCCAGATTAACCGTCCGCGGGTATATGGTGGACCCGGTATGGTACCCCGGGGCAAGAAGCTCGAGTGTAGTCGATGAGCCCGGCAGGGGCAGACTGCCTACCGGTGATTGTTTGGCGCGGCGGATATCCGGAGGATACCGTTCGTGGTCGTGTGATTTGATGATATGGGCCGATCTGGACTGACGAAGCCCAAGGTATTGAGACACTGTGATATTGAGATATTGGGATTTATGTTTTGTGTCGATGCTAGACACTGATTACGTTGATTCCTTTGATGATACCTCGTGTTATATAAACAGAAATCTCACTAAAGCAAGAAACAGTTTCTTCATTTACATGTATTCTGTTTTCATTACATTACATTCATACCCCATACATATGATACATTTCTATCTGAGGCACTGACACGAGCACAAGGGATTACACTTATGTAAGGATGTTTACCCTTGCCACATTTTCTTGCATCAGACCTTATCATATTAAGGATATTTATATTATTGATCGTATTGACCTAGAATTGAGTCATACATACGATTTATGCTCTGTGATGTTTTCTACTCACGAGTTGGCAACTCACCCCGTTGTGCCACAGTTTCTTGCAGGTTTTGCCGTACAGGTTTCATTACGGCTTTGCTGACACACTGCTTCTTTTCCGGATGATTTGCTTTGGTAAGTGGGTTCACTTGCATCGTGACCACCATTGTACTTTATTTACATTCAGTTGTATATAGTAACTCCATCAACTAGACATGTATATTATTTCAGACTTAGAGACCAGTTGTATTATTATTTCGACCTCAGAGCCGCGCATTGTATTATTATGGGTTTCTTATTGTCTTTGAGTTTCCTTTCAGTTTGGATCCTCGCCCTTCAGCGTTGTATATTATATTTCTTGCATGATTGTGACCGTCAAATGACGAAGAGCTAGCTCCCGCTTGGGGAAGCCTTTTATCATTCATGTATATATTATTCATGGTGTACCCAGTTCGGGGCCAGTATTTACAAAGGAAACTCTGCCGAAATTTTTAGTAAAGACTTGATGTTTTAAAAGCGCATAATTCGGCTTATGCTATTAAAACCACTTGCTTTAAAACAAGTTTTCCTTCATTATTCTTTAAAATAGTTTTAGATTTCTGGACTTTTGGCTTACTTGAAGTAGATGTGGTCCTATAGACTTCATATGTTTCAAGTGCCAGTCACGTGCCATTTCGGGTCGTGACAAAACCATAACCCTCTCATGTGTTAAGAATCCATGGTTTTGTGAGATAATACAATCCAATTAACACTCTACATCTTCTAAGCTATCTAGATTAGGAAACTAGGTACTTTAGTTACCTCAAGTTTAAGGTTGGAGCTTGAACTATAGACTCTCGGGTGGATCGTCTTTGATACGAGGAGGCCGATGACCAAACTCGATCCCGACGGACAAGGAGCTCAAGCAGAGAAAAAGAAGACCCGAAGGACTTGGTTCATATAGGTATAATCACTTCATAGTAGTTAAATACCTATGCAAGTTTTTGTTATCTAGAACTTACGGAAGATCTTGGGATTAGCCGGTGTTGCAAGCTTTAAAATTATTTTTTGAAAATTCCGCCTTTCTATAGACCCAGTAGAGTGTGTGAAACTACCTAACATGATATCAAAGCCACTCCATAAGCCTTATATATTTCGTAGCGACGTTAGAAGTCCGATATTTTTGTCGCACACGAACTGCCGACAAAAACAGTTCCGAAAATTGATGTTTTTAGATTTTTGCACACCTAGCGGGCTCACGGTTTGAACCGAGAAGCTGTATGGTAGAGCATGGGCACTGTGGGGATACCTTAGGAGGACCAAAGGCCGGGCCTACCCCTTAATACCACCATAAGGCGGCCTTGGGGTGGTGCCCCGAGAGCACCCCATAAGGGTGCTCTCAGGTCTGCCTTCCCTTAGGGGCCACCTCGTGGTGGCCCCAGGGGTAGGTACCCCCTGGCCCCCCAGTCGACAGTTAATTTTCCTCCCTTCGCCTTCATAAAGATTCGAGTTGGTTTTGAGTTTGTTTCGACTCCCGGATTAGTTTAAAACGAACGTTTTTGGAACATTAGCTCACTGGTTTTTCATGATTTTGGAAATTGGTTTCGTTTGCTAATTGCGCTCGGAATTCTAATGCCGTGGTTTTCTTTACTTGCTTTTGTGATGCGTACATGTGTTGTTTAACATCTTCTAATTGCTATACGTCGATTAGAAGGGGTTGTACGCATCTTGTTTATCTGTGGTGTTTGTTGTGATATCTTTGAGATGGATTTGTCGGATTGTCGTGATAGATAGCCTATAATGCAATGTTTGTAGTACAGTTTTGATTCATTTGTATATTCATTATTTCGGGTCGAGCATCCGACATGTGGACCGCCATTTATGTCTTGTTGTATATTCTTTTATTGGGGCACGACCAGGTTGAGATCGATGTCACTACTGTATATATTTTTCTTTTCTATACTAGGATTACCTCACGGCAGAGTGCTCGAGTAGCCAGGTTCTAGGGGCAACGGGCTTCTATCTCATGGAGTTGAGACCGAAGTGCCTTACTCTAGAATTGGTGGACTACTCTCCGCACTCGTAGGAGGTATAGGATGACCTACGGAGGAGCGCTCAAGTTACTGGATTCCATGAAGTGTTGGGTGGCCTATTCACCTTGTTAACTAGGGTTGCCTCTCTTCAGGAATTGGCAGGTAACTTACAACGCTAGTAAGGGTCTTAGTTATACATTGTACAGGCTATCCACACAACCGGGGACTGTCGGGTTTCATTTGTGGCTCAAATGAAACCCGGGGCTCCATGTTTATCCGCTTTTCCATATTTCTCATCGCTTATATCATGCCTGGGATGAAATCTATATATATTTATATATTTCAGTAGATGTTGTATATTTTTTTCATCCGCGCTAGTCCAGCCCCCGCTTTTCTGTTAGTTAAGTAACCTAACGGTGCATGACAGGGCCCCATGGCGAATGCAAATGGCATATACGTACATTGTATTTTCGTTCTTTTCTGGTGTGATAGGTTTTGATTGATGGGACTGCATTAATTTTGATTAATGTAAGGAAAATAAACCTAAAATATGTTGTCGGAACAAATTTCGAAAAACTATACTCGTATTCTTTCGCTTTGCATAGTGGTATTCGTTTAGGAATATCCAGCACCTCATTCGAGGATGCAAGAGCCTAGATCCCTTCATGGGGAGTGACCTCTTGAGCAAAAGTTTATGTTACTATAGATTACTCGGTTTTCTTCAAAACCACTACTTTTCAAAACCGAAGCCTAAATCACTCCTTTTAAAACTACTCGGTTCCTTCAACGATATCAAGTTCATTATGTTAAAGGTTTTCACCAAAAACCAGCCGTAGCCCTCCGTCATTTCAGATAAATACCATTTAGTATTCGTGTTATGTTTGTTGACATCCGCCAAGGCATAGTGTACGGTAGCTAAATGATGCTTATCTGCAACATTAAGATGCATTAATCTAGGACAGTCGTACAGCCTTGTTGGCATTCGTCTAGGGCGAGTACGGGTGGGTCTAAATTAATCAGGATAATGACGGATAGAACTTGACATGCGCTTTATGATTTGTTGGCATCCTTCAAAGTCATAAGACGCTCCGGTCAAAAACCACATCGGGTGTTTCAAATATACAGGAAACTTGATAGTATTGCATACCTTCTGGAGTGTGGTGACTAGAGTAGCTTCCATCTAGGTTATCATGCGATGATAGGTGGATCCCGATCCTGCTGATGAGTAGGATTACTCTTGGGAAGTATTTTTCACTTCATAATTAGCTAACCTATTAGGTGTCTAGAAAAGTGTTAACGGGGCCACGCCTCTGCGGAAATGAGATTTATTCTAATTAGGTCCGTGCGAGAGCACGGAGAACCTCACTCGGAGTATCAACACCCACCTGGCTGAACGGTTAGCGAACTTCTAAGGTGTTAATGATTCCAGCTAGTTCTCCTTTTAAGGTTTGAAGGAGAATTTGAGGAAACAGTGGGAGCCATCCTATTTAGATAAAACAATAACCAATCTAAACTTGCAAGAGCGCACGCTGAGTGTTTTCTTCTCTCTCTTTCTCTCCAGGTAGAAACCATATCACGCCTTAATCAAGATAATAAAATATATGACTTGACCGACTTGGATTCTTATTCGAGGCTGGGGAACATCAGTTCGGCTCTAACTTGTGACGAAATTCATGAGCTTAAGCAATGGAAAAGAGATTGCATGAATTCCTTGATGACCCTAGCGAAGAAGATGCATACTATTGTGCCTCCTTCAGGTGTTCTTGTCATTGAAAACTATTTTTCGGTCAGTCTTACCTCCTGGATACTAGATACCAGATCCAGATCTCATATCTGTAATTTATTGCAGAGACTGAGATAAAGTAGGATGGTTGGACTTGGTGATATGTCCCTTAGAGTAGGGAACGGAGTACAAATTGATGCTGCCGCCATCGGTGAATATCACCTTGTTTTACCAAGTGGAAATACTATGATTTTGAACAACTGCTACTATATACCTTCCATGGTTTGCAACATCATATCTGTTTCTTTACTTGATAAAGATGGATGTAACTTTGTTCTAGATATAAATATCATGAACATTTACCTTAATCAGGTATTGGTTGCAGAAGGTACACGTAATGGTATCTACGTTCTAAATCAAAACACAGTTTTCACCAAACAAAACACACGCAAGAGGAAGAGTTCATAAGTGAACGAATCCTACTTGTGGCATTGTAGACTTGGCCATATCAATGAGAAAAGACTGTCTAAGTTGCATAAGGATAGATATCTGAATCCGTTCGAATTTTCATCCTATAATACTTGTCAGTCTTGTCCCAAAGGGATTCATCGCATTCACTGACGATCTCTCTAGGTTCAGATATGTGTATCATTTGAAACACAAATCTAAAGTTTTTGAGAAATTCAAAGAATACAGAAATGAAGTAGAAAACCACACTGAAAAAAGTATAAAGATCTTTCGATCTGATAGAGGAGGGGAGTACTTAAGCACGGAAACCATCGACTATTTAAAAGAGAATGGAATTCTCTTTCAGCTTACTCCTCCGTATACACCACAGCGCAATGGTGTGTCGGAACGGAGGAATCGTACCCTATTGGATATGGTTCGCTCAATGATGTGTGATACTGAGTTGCCTCTTTCATTCTGAGGATATGCGCTAGAATCTGCAACATATTTATTGGATAGAGTTCTAACTAAATCCGTGCCTACCACTTCATATGAAATATGGGAGGGAAATAGACTGTACCTTAACTTTATTGAGATATAGGGTTGTCCAATCTATGTTAAAATACATAATCCTGACAAACTCAAGGCACGATCTGTATTGTGTAAGTTTGTTGGATATCCTAAAAAATTAACAGGATATTTGTTCTACCACACTGTGGAATATAAGGTGTTTGTATCCCGCCACGCCACCTTTTTGGAAAGGGAATTTCTTGCAAAAGAAATTAGTGGAAGTACGGTGGAACTGGAAGAAATTCTTTAACCACAAACTGTAACTGAAGATTTGGTGGAGCCGCTAGATTCAGTAGTACCCGACGAATCTCAGCCACTCCGCAGATCTAGTAGGATTTTCATAGACGAGGATCGAGAGGATTGTATCTTGGAAGAAGATGATCCTACTAGTTTCAAGCAGGCCATTACTGTAACATTTTAGAGAATAAAATATTATTTTTGGAATTTAAATAAAAATAATAATAAATCTTATAGATATTATAAAAGTATGGAGATTGGTTTAATGAAATGGCATGATTATACACTTAAAGTTTGAAAAATAATTGGAAAATTAATATGAATTATTGATTTTGAAGGTATTTATGTGATTTTGGCATTTTATAAATTGTTATACAATTAATTGTATTCAAGTTAATGCTAAACTTGATTAATATGTCGCTAATTATGCATTAATCTTGCTTATGTATGCGGAAGTGAAAAACAAAAATTACGAGAGGGCTATTAGAAACCAAAACCTAGTGATCGATCCAAACACCTAAACTAGAAAAGTAGAATGCAATGGTTAGGGAATACAAACTTCGACACGTGTCCACCCAATCATGGAAGACCCCTCCAAGCTCCTTGTATGCCGTCCGGATTGAGCTTGAGTGGCGAACGCTCTTGTCGAAGATGATCCACCTGAGGGAACCGATCCAAGCTTCGGCTTCACCTAGTGAAGCAACCGACGCTCCAAGCTCGCTACGAATAGAGAGTGGGGATGAAGGAATATTTTGTTAGGAATATGTATGCCCTAGAGACCATTATTGTATATTATAGTGGACGCTTGGACATATATATAGAGAGGACTTTCTTGCTCGACATGATAGTATACTATTTGGTTACTCTTTATCTTAATAGGTATATTTTGTTTTAGTTTACATTCTCTTTGATACATGTTGATAAAGCCCTTAGGATGTTGACTTGAATACCAGGACTATGATACAGATCACACTAGTGGGGCTTGTGTAGTCCATAATCACATCTGTTAACAGTTCCTAGTCGGGAGAGTATCGAGACAGGGTATCGATATTCCATAGTAGATTAGTGTGTACGTTTCTTGACACTATATGGGGCGATGGATGATCCAATAACCATTGGTGTTGACATCAAAGAGTGTACACATGTGCCCATTAGAGAATGGGTACACCGAACAGGACTCGCCGAGAACTCCTAGATGGTACCATACTTATCGTCAGATAGCATTTCTCTGGTGAAACTTGTACAGGTTAGTCTGTAGGCCCGAGATCGTCATAGTGACTTATGTGATTTCTACCATGCTTTGATTTCCTCCCTACCACGGCACAAGGGAGTCGTGCAAACAGGTGGATTTTGGGTACAATCCCGAGTCACATGGAGGCAGTAAGCGATAGGAGGGGTTTCGTTTCTCCCGGTATTGGGAGTTGATGTTGCGCTATGCTCGATTGGTTATAACAGCAAGTCCCTGGCTAGGGCTTATCATATTTATTGATAAGTGTTATCAGTAGTTTCTTGAAAGGTTATAGGCCACACATCGGTATGATTTATCAAGTTATTGGGGTCTGACGATTCCACCCCAGACTCGATATGCAACATATCTGATGAAGACTGGACCGTACGGTAAGTTTTGCTTATAGGCTCTGCGGGAGTTTGGACAAGTTTGCTTGTTGATCTTCTATTCGTTCAATACCAGAATAGCCGTTACGTCCAGCTAGTACTGCTGACGGCTTGTGGGTATCTGATGTGATCATTACCTATTGCTGGAGTACTGACGAGTCTTTAGAGTCCCACATAGAGGTTTCCTAGCTCAAGCGAAACGCGGTAAGGTACGTATGGAGATATGTGCGTGAGCTTGATTGAATACGTGTATATGACACCTTTATCTAATCTAGTGATATTTGATATCAGCCAGGTTATATGTGATATAACCGGATTATTGAATCAAGTGTTGATTCAATGATTTGATTAATATGTGTGTGTGTGTGTGTGTGTGTGTGTGTGTTTATATATTTGATATTGGCAGGTTATATATGATATAACCGGATTATTGAATCAAGTGTTGATTTGATATCTAATATTGAATATTAGCCGATTATATGTGATATAACCGGATTATTGAATCAAGTGTTGATTTAATAATTTAATATATATTTACATATTTGATATATATATATATATATATATATATATATATATATATATAAACTAATATTAAGCTCACTTAAGATTTTCTTCTCTTTATATATATATATATATATATATACACACACATGTGTATGTATATTTGTATCATGGTTGATGATACATTGAACATGGATGTATGAGAATCACACAAAAGGAAAAGATGAGTTGATAAAGATTTATATTTATGAATTAAAGATTAACAAGAAGGAGTCATGGTTTGGGTGCTTATGGAAGCATGTAGAAGCCATGACTCACCTTGTAATCTTGTTTTATTCATATATATTTATGTTTCTCCCAATCTTATCTTATCCTCAAGGGTTCATTCTCACATTCATCCAAGTTCATCTCATTCTTCAACTCACTCAATAGAATTTTCTTGAGTTGAGAAAAAGAAAAGAGAAAAATATTTCTAGTGAGAAAAAGTCCTACTTCATCAACCTACACTATTCCAGCCCATTAGTTTAGGTTGTTAACATCATTAATACTTTTGATTACTGAGTGTGAGCTTCAGTGAGAGAGACTTCAAGGTGGATCATCTTCGAAGACGAAGACGACTAGCAAGCTCGAACTTTTCATCAAGTGGAGTCAAAGAAGAGTTCTAGGGACTACTACTTGGAGCTTTAAAAGTAAAAGACATGACTACAAAGGTTATATACTATCTTCACTTAGATTAGAATCTTGTTTGCTAACTATGGTACCCTAATTCTCTAGTTCGATTCTTGTTTAGTATACATAGACCTCTAGTTTTTTTAAAATTGTATACTTGATGCTCATATAAACCCAGTAGATGTGCTAAGACATACTTTCATGGTATCGGAGCCAAGGTAGAGACTTAGGAAAAATCTAGACGACGTTAAAGTGTTCGATCAAAATTTTAAACACAGATTTTGGCTAGTTTCTGTCCATTTTTCAAAAGTTGATATTTTCACAATTAAAAATATTCAGAAAATCATGAAGGTAAAACTATGGAGGCCTATGAAAAACAAGGACTAATTCCTCTAAGTGGCCGTGGAACCGCCGCCTAGACCATGTCTTGGCCACCGTTCCGCCGCTGACTTGATGAATTAATGCCTTGTTCTTCTTCTGCTGCTTCATGTTGACATTTTTGGTTTTCTGAATATTTTTAATGAGGCTCAAGTGGTTGAGGTCTCTGTGACTTAGTGTTGTTTGAAATATCAATCGAAATGTTTAATATCGTCTAGATAGCTTTGGATACGTGATACAATTTTTGGAATCCACATTGATTATTTTTGCGAAAACTAGTTAACGATATGTAAATCTCGTATTTTAATCTTAAGTTATGGATTGCCACGGAGTTTGGATTTGGATCGAAACTCTGTCGTAATCTCCTATCGTACGTGAATACTCACCGGGATGCACTAGTAGAAAGCTCCGACCAAGTGACTATAAGAGAACCCCATGGCCTAAAGCATCCACTCAGGTGCTCACGGCCACGGTGTTCCGCCCAAGTGCACTTCGTTGAAAACCTCGGGGGTGCGGCCATTTACTAAGTTTCCTGATGAGCATTCGATCTTTTAATCGGGAATCTTGTTGAATTACCCAACTTAATTTTGAAAAGTGTTTTCAATTCATGAATTAAATAAAAGGTTTATAGGGTTAGGCATGAAATCCGGAATATGTGATAATCCGGGTTTATGATGTCTAAAGATGATGCGGATTCTAATTATTATAGTTCTCATTTCTTTTCTGCGACCGTAAGTGTAATATGTTGCAGTATCTCCGATCTCGTTGCTATATGACAACGACATTAGGGATATCCATATTTACTTACGTTGATGACATATAATATTATTGTGTTGCTATTGATATGTTATATTCAATCGTCGTGATTGAATAGCCGAAGGTATTACATGAGATGAGAGTTTTTCAATTTTCATTCATGTAAATATATGTATGTAATATTCTTTTATTGGGACAGTTCCATGTTGAGGTTGTTGTCTCCATTCGATATATATTATTTACTTTTTCGTATTAGGTTAGACCCAATGCGGGGAGCATAAGTAACCGGGTTCTAGAGTCCAGAAGAAGGCCATCTCGAGGAGTCGAGATCAGTCTCTTAACTATAGAATTGGCAGGGTTTCTTGCCGCTCTCATAGGGGTCTATGGGTGTGGGCTTGGCTATTAATCACGACCGCGGAATTCGTGTTTTTCATTACTAGCTTAATCTAAAACACGGACCTTCTAGTATATCCTATATTTCATATATCTGCTTCTGCTGTTTCTGTGATGTGATGTGATCATATAACTGTGTGAGACGAATGCTACTTATATATATATATATATATATATATATATATATATATATGATATACTAGTAGACACTATATATATTTTGCATCCGCGCTAGTCCTGACCCCTCCTTGCCGTAAGTTAGGTAACCATACGGTGAAGAGCCGGGTCCCTGCGGCGAATGCGGATGGGATATATGTGTTTTTTATTTTCGTTTCTTTTATGATGTTTAGGAAACATAAATGATGGGACGTCATTAATAAGATTAATGAAAAGAAAAGAAACCTAAAAGATGTTGTAGAATTAAATTTTTCAAAAAGATAGCTCTAGTTCTTGCTTTGCATAGCTGTATTCCATTATGAATATCCAACACTTCATTCGATGAGGAAAGAGCCTAGATCCCTTCACCGGGAATGACCTCTTTAGCAAAACTAGTATATGCTACAACCCACTCGGTTTATTTTGAAAAATACTTGATTTTTAAAGCGGAGCTTAAACCACTTCTTTTCAAATCACTAGATTCTACAACGATATCAAGTTCATTACGTTAAACGTTTTCTTCAAAACCAGCTGTAACCCTCCGTCATTTCAGATATGTAGTATTTAGTATTCGTGTTGTGTTTGTTGACGTCCGTCAAGGTACAGTGTACGGTAGCTGGGTAATATTTATCTACGGCATGTTGATGCGATTGGTAGGGGCAGTCATACAGCCTTGTTGATCACTGTCGAGAGTTTGTGTGGGTGGGTTCGAATCGATCATGAAATAATGGGTTGAACTTGACTAGCGGCCTATGGTTTGTTGACCTCTATCGAGGTCATAGGTCGTTAGAGGTTAAAACAGATATTGGGAATTTCAAGTGTTGAAATTTGCAATGAGATTGCATACCTTCTATGTGATAGTTGGATCCCGATACCTACCGCGAGTAAGTGTTACTCCTGGGAGAGTTTTCCACTTTATAATTAGCTAATCCAATAGGTGTCTAAGAAAGGTGTTAACGGGGTTATGGACCTTTGGAAATGAGGTTATTTAATTGGTTCCATGCGAAAGCATGGGTAGACTCTCTTGAAGTACCAACACGGCTGACCGATTGGCGAACTTGTAGGGTGTAATTAATCCCGGATAATCTTACCTTTTAGGCTTTGAAGGAAGATTTGATAAAAACAATGGGAACCATCCTGATTAGATAAGATAATAACCAATCTAATCTTGCAAGAGCGCACCTAAAGTGTTTTCTTCTCTCTCTCTCTCTCCAGGTAGCGACCATGTCACGCCTTAATCAAGATAATAATATGGATGTATTGATCGAACCCGCTTATTATACTGGGCTAGGGAACGTTAGTTCTGCCAACAAAGTATGGACTTTGGAAGTTTCTCCTGAAGGGGTAAAACCCATTGGGAGCAAATGGATCTTTAAGAAGAAAATTGGTGTAGATGGAAAGGTTGAGACCTTAAAATCTAGACTTGTAGCAAAAGGTTTTCGTCAATGAACAGGTGTCATTTATGATAAGACCTTTTCTCCAGTGGCTATACTTAAGTCTGTCAGGATCCTACTTGCCATTGCTGTATACCATGACTATGAAATCTGGCAGATGGATGTCAGGACCGCTTTTCTAAATGGTGATTTAGAAGAGAGTATGTATATGACACATCCAGAGGGCTTCGTAGATAGTGGGAGCAGCGGAAAGATGTGCAAGCTGCTTAAATCAATTTACGGATTAAAGCAGGCATCGCGGAGTTGGAACATTTGTTTTGATATAGCAGTCAAAGAGTTTGACTTCAGTAAAAACATAGATGAACTATGTATATATAAAAATGTTGTAGAGAGTAAGGTTGTCTTCCTCATATTGTACGTGGATGACATACTCTTGATAGGAAATAATGTTCCTATGCTGCATTCGGTCAAACTCTTCCTATCACAAAATTTCTCCATGAAAGATCTGGGTGATACTTCCTATATCCTGAGGATAAAGATTTATAGGGATAGATCTAAAAGGATGTTGGAATTGTCCCAATCCAGGTACATAGACACCGTACTAAAGATGTTTAGTATGGAAGATTCTAAGCGTGGTAATTGACCCGCTTTCTTAGGAATCACTCTCTCCAAAGAGATGTCTCCCAAGACTGATTTGGAGAGGGCTCGCATGAACGTGATACCCTATGCTTCTGTAGTTGGGTCTATCATGTACGCGATGTTATGCACCAGACCGAATGTAGCTTAAGCATTTAGTGTTGTAAGTAGGTATCAATCAGACATAGGGGAGAAGTACTGGATAGTTGTGAATAACATTCTTAAGTACTTGAGAAGGAATAAAGAGATGTTCTTGGTGTATGGTAACGGAGAACTCCAAGTGGAGTCCTTTCCTGATTCGAGCTTCCAGAGTGATAAGGACGACAGAAAGTCTATCTCGGGCTTTGTCTTCACCCTCAATGGAGGGGTGGTATGTTGGAAGAGTTCCAAGTAAGATACCGTTGCAGACTTGATGATGGAGGATGAATACATCGCTACCAACGATGCTGCCAAAGAGGCTGTCTGGATGAAGAAGTTCATTACTGAACTTAGTGTGGTTCCATCTATTGAAAATCCAATACCCTTGTATTGTGATAATAATGGAGCTGTGTCTTTGGCCAAAGAACCCCGGTCCCATCAGCGATCCAGCCATATTCTAAGGCGGTATCACCTAATCCTGGAGATAGTTGATCGCCGAGAGATCGAGATCAGGAGAGTAGACACAAAGGACAACACGGCGGATCATCTTACGAAGGCCCTACTCCAGACGCAGTTTGAAAGACTTTTGGGGATGTTGGGTATGCGATACTACAATAACTGGCCTTAGTGTAAGTGGGAGATTTTCAGAAATATGTATGCCCTAGAGGCCATTATTATATATTATAATGGGTGCTTAGACATAAATATAGAGGATTTTCTTTCTCGACATGACAGTATGCTATCTGGTTGCTCTTTATCTTAACATGTACATTTTGTTTTAGTTTACTATCTCTTTGATACATGTTGATAAAGCCCTTAGGATGTTGGCTTGACTACCAGGACTATGATGCATATCACACTATTGGTGCTTGTATAGTCCATAAGCACATCCTTTAACAGTTCCTAGTCGAGAGAGTATCGAGACAGGGCATCGATATTCCAGAGTATACCAGTGTATATGTTTCTTGACCCTGTATGGGTTGATGGTTAACTCATAACCATTGGTGTTTGACATCAAAGATTGTACACGGGTGCTCGTTAGAGAATGGGTACACCAAACAGGACTTGCCGAGAACTCCTAGATGGTACCATACCTATCGTCAGATAGCAGTTCTCTAGTGACACTTGTACAGGTTAGTCTGTAGACCCGAGATCGTCATAGTGTCTTGTGTAGTTCCTACCGTGCTTTGATTTCCTCCCTACCAAGACTCAAAGGAGTCATGCAAACAGGTGGATTTTAGGTATTGTCCCGAGTCACATAGAGGCAATGAGTAATAGGAGGGGTTTCATCTCTCCCGGTATTGGGAGTCGATGTTGCGCTATGCTAGATTGGCTATAATAGCAAGTCCCTGACCAAGGCTGATGAGATTTACTGATAAGTATTATCAGTACTTTCTTGAAAGGTTATAGTCCACACATCGGCATGACTTATCAAGTTATTGAGGTCTGACGATTCCGCCCCAGACTCGATATGCAACATATCAGACGAAGAGACCAGACTGTACGATATGTGTTGATTATAGGCTATACGGGAGTTTGGACAAATTTGCTTGTTGATCTTCTATTCGTTCAATACCTGGGTAGCCGTTACGTCCAGCTAGTACCACTGACGGCTTGTGGGTATCTGATGTGATCATTACCTACTACTAGCTTATTGATGAGTCTTTAGAGTCCCACATAGAGGTTTCCTAGCTCAAGGGAAATGAAGTAGGGCACATATAGAGATATGTGCGGGATCTTGATTGAATACGAGTATATGGCACCGTATTCTAATCTAGCGATATTTGATATCAGCAGGTTATATGTGATATAACCGGATTATTGAATCAAATGTCGATTCAATGATTTGATTAATATATATATATATATGTTTATATATTTGATATTAGTCGGTTATATATGATATAACCGGATTATTGAATCAAGTGTTGATTTGATATGTAATATTGAATATTAGCCGGTTATATGTGATATAACCAGATTATTGAATAAAGTGTTGATTTAATAATTTGATATACATATATATTTGATATTAGCCGGGTTATATATGATATAACCGGATTATTGAATCAAGTGTTGATTTAATAATTTGATATATATTTATATATTTGATATATATATATATATATATATATATATTAACTAATATTAAGCTCACTTAAGATTTTCTTCTCTTTATGTGTATGTGTGTGTGTATGTGTGTGAGTGTATGTATACACACACACACACATACAAGTGTATGTATATTTGTATCATGGTTGATGATACATTGAATATGGATATATGAGAATCACACAAAAGGAAAAGATGAGTAGATAAAGATTTATATTTATGAATTAAAGATTAACAAGAATGAGTCATGGTTTGGGTGCTTGTAGAAGCCATGACTCATCTTGTAATCTTGTTTTATTCATAGATATTTATGTTTCTCCCATCTTCATCTTATCCTCAAGGGTTCATTCTCACATTCATCCAAGTTCATCTCCTTCAACTCACTAGAATTTTCTTGAGTTGAGAAAAAAAAAGAGAAAAATATTTCTAGTGAGAAAAATTCCTACTTCATCAACCTACACTATTCTAGCTTATTAATTTAGGTTGTTAACTTCACTAATACCTTGATTAGTGAAGTGTTAGGTTGAGTGAGAGAGAATTTAAGGTGGATCATCTTCGATGACGAAGACGACGAGTAAGCTCGATCCTTTCATTAAGTGGAGTCAAAGAAGAGTTTTAGAGACTACTACTTGGATCTTTAGAAGTGAAGGACTTGACTACAATGGTTGTAGACTCTCTTCACTTAAATTAGAATCTTGTTTGCTAACTATAAAACCCTAATTCTCTATTTCGATTCTTGTTTAGTATACCTGGACCTCTAGTTTCTTAAAAATTGTATACTTGATGCTCATATAAACCTAATAGAGGTGCTAAGACATACTTTCATATTTCACTATCTCTTTCTCTCTGTTTTAAAGCTCAAGAGAGCATCTAAGATGAAGGAGGAGGTGGTGAAGAAGTTGTAGCCATGGAAAGAAAAATGGCTAAGTGTTTTGTGTGTAGGAAAATATTAAAGTAGATAGAATTGAAAGTATGTCTTAGCATCTCTACTAGGGTTTTATGAACATCAAGTATGCAATTTTAAAATTTTAGAGAGATAAGTCTACTAAACAAGACCATACTAGAGATTTAGGGTTTCAAAATTAGCTAACTAATGTTCGAAACTAAGTGAAAAAAGCTACAACCATTGTAGTCAAGTCCATCACTTCAATATCTCCTTTTAGTAGTCCTTTGAACTCCTTCTAGGGCTCCACTTGAAGAAAGGAACGAGCTTTCTCGAACTCTTCTTCGTCAAAGATGATCCACCTTGTGGCAACTCGCACTCAAGCTCATGTTGGATATGTATGCCCTGAAGGCCTGCATTGTATAGAATGATAGGGATATGTATATATTGGATATGTATTCCCTAGAGGCCTATATCGTATAGGATGCTAGGGATATGTATGTACAGGATAATCTTGCTCAGTTATATAGTATACTATTTGAGTTGTCTTTATCTGAACATGTGTATTTGTTTTTCTTACAACTTTGTATTGCTTATACATATTAATAAAGACTCGTCACAGTAGTATACTATTTTGGTTTGTCTTTATCTTAACATGTGCATATGTTATACTTGATATCACATATGGCGGATACATGTTGATAAAGCATATATGATTTTTCTTGACTACCAGTGTTATGATGTCGATCATACTTGTGGGATCTGCGTAGTCCATAAGCACATCCTTAAAGGTCCCAAGTCGTAGGAGTATCGAGACCGGGCATCGATATTCCAGAGTAGACTTGTGCATACGTTTCTAGACCCCGACCAGGGGCGATGGTTGGTCCCACAGCCATTGGTGTGATCCCCTAAGATTGTATGCAGGTGCTCACTGGGGTGAGTACACTGGACGAACATGACGAGAACCTCTAGATAGTATTATACCTATCGTTAGATAGAAGTTCTCAGGTGACATGAGTACATGTTAGTCTTTAGACCTGAGATCATCATTTGTCTCATGTGAGTTCCCACTCTATTTTGATCACTACCGTACCACGACTCTACCGAGTCATGCAAACAGATTTTGGTTGGGTACAGTTGTCACGCCCCGCTTCCCAGAGTATGCTAAAATGGGCACGTGGCATAGCCAACCATGCTACCTGTGGGTAGGAAGTATCCATCCACAGTCACATTACGGCTGTAAAGATATCAAGAACAAAATAAAACTATCTAAAACATGTCCATAATCCAAGATAACATGAGTCAAGAATAATAAAATGCGGAAGCGAAAGATACAATACAAATAACTGGAATGTACGTCCCATAATGCGGGCTCACATCAGGAATAAAATGCAGGAAAGAAAAGCTAACTACTACTGATACTCACAGCTCAGCCTGTCGGCTGAAGTACTCCTGCTCGGACTGCGACAGCGGTACAGAATCTGGGCCATGCAAAACCCAGATGTCAGTGCGTCAAGTCATCAAGTAATAACATAATAAACAGGGTAACAGGCAATGCGAATATAAGCATGAATAAAGCAAGGGTAACAATAATATAAATCAGAGCAGTGCAGTGGGTAAACTAAACTGTTCTATCAGGTTTTCTGTTCTAAAGTCTTTGAAACCAAATTGATGAATCATCGATGTAACTCAATAGTATCCCGTACATACCCGGGACCACGGCTCCAGATTCTCAGGCTGAAACCGAGATATGCTGGCCTAGCCTCTAAACTGATCAGAACAGGTAGCAACTGTTGAGTTACAAGTCAGGTTTCACCTTTGATTTCCCCATACCCCCAAGTTATATGTGTATGTCAAGTCAGGTATCCCGTAATCAAGAACTAATGCCAACACAGGATCAGGTAAACAGGTTTGTCTGGATAGACAACAGGAACGGTCCATGAGGACTACATGTCAGGTTTGTTGGCATTAGACACAAGATCAGGTAACGGGTCAGGTCATGGTACATCAGGTCAAGTCAAGCAGTATACGGTACCATATCGGGTCAATCAATATGTATGTAGCAAGTCAGGTCAAGAAGTAAACGATATCATGGGTTTGCTCATACTCAGTCACATAATCAAGCATGGTCATCAACACATAGATTTAAGCAACGAATTTAACAATAAAGAAACTTCGATTAATTAGCAGCACCTTATTAATTGTGTTACAGAGGTGTTCTCAACATTACAAGAATACAATATGACAGTTAGGGCCGTTAAATCATGTTAACCAGTTTAAGAATTTCATGGATGCAATGATATATATATATTTGTGTGTGTGTGTGTGTGTGTGTGTGTGTGTGTGTGTGTGTGTGTTCAATGGATGAAATCACAGCTAATACAGGTTAAATATATACGAGTGTCCGAATGAAGCAAAACTATAGAGAAAGTGCCATAGGCTACGTCAATAGTAAAAGTGTGATCGAACATGCAAATGTGGTTATTAGGTTTAATATAGTAATTGCAAATGATAGCTTCCAAGTTTGAAAGATAAAATGATATATAACAATATTGAACACGAAAATGGGAAATGATCGTACTAAAGTTAAAACTACAGGTTTAGGGTGCCATCAATGTGTAAGTAAATATTATTTAGCATGTAGTAAGGGGTACTTGCCTCGACGGGTCGCGAATCGGGAAAACGGAACGTTAAACGTCGGCGGGGAAACTCGCGACGGGCGCACGGTTCACGGAATGAACCCAAACGACGAACAGTGGAACCACACAGGTCAGGGTACCTCGCTAGATCGTCGGGACATGTCGCCGGCACGGCCGGATTCCGGCGAGATGCAAAACAGCGAACGATCAAGAATGCAACAAGAAAAGAAAAGAAAATAAAGAAGAAGGGAAAAAGGATCTGAGAAGAGGTCGCTCACGATGATCCGTGGAGGGGTGGTGATCGGCGGCTACGTCGACAGAGCTCCGGGCACGCCTTGCAAAGGATCGCCGGCGGTAAAATAGCCGAGCAATGGGAAAGAAGAAGGAAGGAAGGAGAGGTGGGAGAGGTAAGCTTACTGGGTGCGCACGAAGGCTGTAGACACGGGGACGAGGTCACCGGCGGCGACTGGAGGTAGAGGCGACGGAGAAGAGCGGGTGTGCAAGTTCCCTCGTGCAGGCGCTCGGGAAGGAGGGGAAAGGAGGAAGGAGGTGCAGTGGGGATGACGAGGGCGAGGAGGCGAGAAGTCCGGTGGTGATGGCGTCGGCGTTGGTCTACCGCGGCGAAGGGAGACGGTGGCTAGGGTACGCGAGGTGGGTTCGTGTTCTGTGAAAGAAAAAGAGGAAGAAATAATATATGGGAGAGATATGGGGAGAGAGAGAGATACGGGGAGAGAGAGAGATAGAGACGGGGGGGGGAGAGAGAGGGAGAGAGAGTTAGCGAGAGGAGAGAGAGAGGAGAGAGATAGAGACGGGGGGGAGAGAGGGGGGGAAGTGGGGCCCACGGGGTGAAGAAGGAAATCTGATTGGCTGGGATAAATATTTTGTGAAAGATTAGGGGAAAAATGAGAAAATATTAGGGGGTTATAAAAATATATTCGGTAGTTTAAAAAAAAAGTTAGAAATTCGGATTTGGTGCAGAGTAAAATATTTCCAAATTGCGCCCGGGTCGGGTCCAAAAATTTTAAATTGAAATAAGAAAATTTTAGGCGGGATCCAAAATTTAAAATGAAGTATTTTACAATCAAAAAGCATACCCCCAAAACGGACACACGTACGTGCGTGTAGCCGTCCCAACTCGCCCGTTTCACTGAACGGGACGATAACACGATGTAGGGACGCTACCACGGGGTTAGGGGCGTCGAGCATGCCATGACGAATATTTTTAATTTTATTTTAGATGTCTTAAATTGTTATATGCAGAAATGAAATGACGGGGTAAAATTATAATAAGTAACAATCAGGCAAGATAAATGAAATAAAGGCCACACTCCATTCATATGGTAACAGAAACTAGTAGCATTGGGCTCGGTTGTTACATTATACCCAACTACAAAAGAATTTCGTCCTCGAAATTCCAAGAATGCAAAGATAGACAAAAAATAACTATAAGAAATGATGAGGAAATTTCTGCCGGATTTTATCTTCTCGTTCCCAAGTGGACTCTCCATGCGAGCGATTTCCCCAAGAAACAAGCACAAGAGGGATCACCTTGTTCTTAAGAACCTTTTCTCTTCGATCCACGATTTCAATCGGTCGCTCCTCAAAAGTCAAGTCTTCTCGTACTGTTAGCTCCGAATGATCCAATACGTGCGTTTCATCTCGAACATACCTACAGAGTTGAGATACGTGAAACACATCGTGCACATTCGCCAAGGACTGTGGTAATGCCAAACGATACGCTACCTCACCAACACGCTCCAAGATCTCAAAGGGTCCAACAAATCGAGGACTAAGCTTTCCTCGACTTCCAAAACGAATCACCCCTCTAGTCGGTGATATCTTCAAGAATACCAAATCACCCATGGCGAACTCTAGAGGTCTTCTCGACGTATCTGCCCAGCTCTTCTGTCGGTCTTGAGCTGCCTTCATATGATTTCTGATAGTGTTAACCTTCTCAACTGTCTGCACAACCAAATCTGGTCCCAATAATCTTCGTTCACCGACATCGTCCCAACAAACAAGTGAACGGCATTTACGACCATACAAAGCTTCAAATGGAGCCATCTGGATAGTTGCCTGAAAACTGTTGTTGTAAGAAAACTCCACCAAATGTAGATGATCCTCCCAAGACCCTTTGAAGTCCAACATGCATGCTCTCAACATATCTTCAAGAGTTTGGATTGTTCTCTCAGACTGACCATCAGTTTGAGGATGATAAGCGGTGCTAAATTTCAATCGAGTCCCCAAACTTTCTTGTAAACTCCGCCAAAAGTGTGATAAGAACCAAGTGTCCCGATCGGACACGATGCTCACCGGTACTCCATGCAATCTTACAATCTCCTGCATGTACCGCTCTGCCAAAGTCTCTGTTGATTGACTAACCCGAAAAGGAATAAAGTGAGCTGCCTTGGTCAATCGATCAACAATCACCCATACAGTATTGTTGCCTTTTGGACTTCGCGGTTAAGCCGTCACGAAATCCATGGTTATATGTTCCCACTTCCACTGAGGAATCAAAAGTGGTTCCAATAAACCAGCAACCCTTTGATGTTCAGCCTTAACTTGCTGACATACCAAGCACTTTGCCACAAAGCGAGCAATCTCCCGTTCCATGCCTTCCCACCAGAAATGCTGTCGAATATCTCGGTACATCTTTGTGCCTCCATGATGTACAAAATAAGCTGAACTGTGTGCTTCTTTATAAGCTCTTCATGAATATCTCCTTTTGGCACACACAAACGGCCACCATACCTCAACGAACCATCTTCGTGGATCAATAAATCTGTTCGTAGTCCGGCTTCAACCTGTTCTCGAAACTTTTGCAGTCTAGGATTCTGCGATTGTGCTGCTTTAATATTCTCGATCAACGATGAATGTACTTGCAGCTGCATTAACTGTCCCGTAGAATCCGGTAGCACAACCTCCAAGTCAAATCTTCGAAAATCTTCAACGATCTCCTTCTACGTAGTTAACACCTGAATTGCTGGTAACCGACTAAGTGCATCCGGCACGATATTAATCTTTCCCGGGTGGTACTTAAGATCAAGATCGTAGTCAGCCATCAGCTCCAACCATCTACGTTGCCTTATATTAAGCTCTTTCTGCGTGAACACATACTTCAAGCTCTTATGATCCATGAAAACTTCGACCCTTTCGCCCAAAAGGTAGTGTCTCCAAATCTTCAAAGCGAAAATCACAGCCGCATGTTCCAAGTCATGAGTTGGGTAATTCTTTTCATGGGTCTTCAACTGTCTCGATGCGTACGCTACAACATTCCCATGCTGCATAAAAACTCATCCCAATCCTTGCCCAGATGCATCGCTGTGAATCACTAATCCTCCTGAATTGTCTGGCACGGTCAGAATAGGGGCGGTTATCAATTTCTGTTTCAACGTCTCAAAAGCTAACGCACATCTATCCGTCCATACAAAAGGTATCTCCTTGCGTGTAAGCTTGGTCAACGGCTCCGCCAGATGAGCAAAGTTCTCCACAAATCTTCTGTAATATCCGGCGAGTCCAAGAAAACTTCTTATCTCCGCAACATTCCTTGGAATCGGCCAATCTCGAACCGCTGCAATCTTTTCTGGATCGACGGCAATTCCATCGCCAGGCATAACGTGCCCCAAAAACTTTACTTCCTCCAGCCAAAACTCGCACTTACTCATCTTCGCATATAACTTCTCTTGTCTCAACATTTGCAGTGCGATCTTCAAATGCTCAGCATGCTCTTCAAAACTCTTTGAGTAAACCAGAATATCGTCAGTGAATACCACAATAAACTGGTCCAAGAATGGTGAAAAGATTCGGTTCATCAAGTCCATGAATACTGCCGGCGCATTCGTTACTCCGAAAGGCATCACTAAGTATTCGTAATGTCCATACCGAGTTCGGAACGCCGTCTTGCAAATATCTTCTGCTTTCACTCGGACCTGATGATATCCGGATCGCAAATCCAGCTTCGAGAATACCCTCGCGCCACTAAGCTGCTCGAAGAGTTCGCCAATGCGAGGGATCATGTACTTGTTCTTAATAGTCACCCGGTTTAATTCTCGATAGTCGATGCACATCCTTCTTGTGCCATCCTTCTTCTTTACTAGAAGAACTGGAGCTCCCCAAGGCGAGTTACTTCTTCGAATCCAACCCTTCTCAAGCAATTCAGCAACCTGTTTCTTGACTTCTTCCAACTCTACTGGTGCCATTGGATAATATGCTTTGGATACTGGCGCTGCACCAGGAATAAGATCAATTGCGAATTCCGCGTCTCGCTTCGGCGGTAAACCCGATATATCTTCAAACACGTCCATAAAATCACGAACAACAGCTGGCTCTTCATATTTATCAACTTCCATTGATGCAAGAACATTATTTGTCGGCCTAGCCCTAAACTCGACTGGCCCAACAGAACTGCTTCCTCCAGTGAAGCTAAACTCGGGATATCCGGGAATCTAGAAAATTACCTTCCTTGCCCTACAATCAATGTGAGCGTGGAAAGTGCCAAGAAAATCCATTCCCAAAATGACCTCGTAGCTACTCGTATCAATCACCAAGAAATCTGCAAAAAACTCCTGTCCGCATACAACAACTGTACAATCTTTACATTCCCTACTAGCTATGATTTTCCTATTCCCAGTGTGTATGTCCAAGAAACTAGACAGGGTCGTGTAGTCAATCGAGTGTGTAGTCATAAACTTGGATGACATAAAACAATGGGATGCACCAGAATCAAATAACGCTAATGCGGGAAAACCATGAACGAGTAGAGTACCTGAAACAACTTCTCCTGACGCATTAGCTTCTTCAGCTGTCAAGGTAAAAGCTCGAGCCTGATTAGGTCCTTGAGTCAGCTGTTTCTGTCCCTGGAACGGTCTCTGCGGAGGCTTCTAAAAATCATCCCTCGTACGAAGCTTCGATGGACAAGCACTAACGGCGTGATCTGCCGCTCCACAAACCAAACAGAGTCCCAGCCTCCTTCGACAATCCTTTTGCATGTGGCCAGGTAAATTGCAGTAGTTACAAGTCATGCTCTTTCTTCGATCGATGACAACAGGATTCTTCATGGGTGTTACGCCTCGACGGTCCACTGTAATACCTCTGCGACCATGAGCTCGATTTGGTACAAATGCTGGCTTCCTTACCGCAACTGCTGTCTGCTGCAAACTCCCCTTCATCCCAGATAAACTCTGCTGCTCTCAGGCTGCCGCAAGTACTTGTGAGAAAGTGGTCAAACCCAGGGAGACAATCTGCCGCTGGATGTCCACATCCAAGCTGCGCATGAACCTCCGTGCCCTGTCTGCATCGTTGGCAACTAAAGGTCCTGCGAATTTGCTGAGTCTTGTCCATTCTGCTGCATGCACATCTACGGGTGCTCCATTCTGCTTTAGCTTGATGAACTTCTCTTTCATTTCCTCCCGTGCGGTCCGCGGGAAGAATTTCTCCAGGAAACTCTTTGAAAAATCCGCCCACTTGATCGGTTTGGGCAAACGGTTCTCCTCCACAAGCCACCATTCTCGGGCATAGTCCACTAACTGAATGCGTACCACATCAACTCTTTTCTCATCTGGAATCTGTGCCGCAATAAGCAAGTTCTCTGTGTCAACTAGCCACTGCTCTGCTGGCAACGGCTCCTCCAAACCAGTAAATGTAGATGGACCCAAACGCCTGAAATCTGCTACGGTCCCTACTCGGTCAACTGGTTTAGCTCTAACATTGTTCACAGACTGCTGAACGATCTGCAAACCTTCCTGAAATGATTCCGCTTGCTGCTGGATCAGCTCGGTCTGTTTCTTTTGATTCTCCAGCATTCCTCTTATCACTCCAAGCATGGCGGCTTCGTCCACACGCTTTTGGTACGTCTTCAAATTCTTACCTGCCATATTCCTGAAATCAAAACACCCAACATTAGCATAATGATAGATTCAAAATATAGATCAAGGCTAGAACTCCAAGTTACTTAAATAGAGTGCCGCATTGTAACTATGTCGCGGTATCATAGCCACAATTACATAACTCTACCCAAGTCGTCTAAGTCCTAGAGATAACAAGAAATCAGGTTTCGAGTCGATATGCAAAGGAAGTTTGCACATCGTAGAAGATATAATCAGGAAGAATGTGATTCAAGAATGGTAAAACGGCAAGGTGGCAGGACATGTTTCCTAAACACGGGTATTCTGATTCGTGTATTGGGTACAATACCCAACTACAAAAGAATCGACCCGACTAACCTATGGCTCTGATACCAAAAGAACCATGTCACTCCCCGCTTCCCAGAGTACGCTAAAATGGGCTCGTGACATAGCCAACCATGCTACCTGTGGGTAGGAAGTATCCATCCACAGTCACATTACGGCTGTAGAGATATCAAGAACAAAATAAAACTATCTAAAACATGTCCATAATCCAAGATAATATGAGTCAAGAATAATAAAATGCGGAAGTGAAAGATCCGATACAAATAACTGGAATGTACGTCCCATAATGCGGGCTCACATCAGGAATAAAATGCAGGAAAGAAAAGTTAACCACTACTGATACTCACAGCTCAGCCTGTCGGCTGAAGTACTCCTGCTCGGACTGCGACAGCGGTACAGAATCTGGGCCATGCAAAACCCAGACGTCTGCGCGTCAAGTCATCAAGTAATAACATAATAAACAGGGTAACAGGCAATGCGAATATAAGCATGAAAAAGCAAGGGTAACAATAATATAAATCAGAGCAGTGCAGGGGGTAAACTAAACTGTTCTATCAGGTTTTCTGTTTTAAAGTCTTTGAAACCAAATTGATGAATCATCGATGTAACTCAATAGTATCCCGTACATACCCGGGACCACGGCCCCAGATTCTCGGGCTGAAACCGAGACATGCCGCTAGGCACTAAACAAGAATGTGTACAGATGAATGATGTCAGCATAATCATTCCAAGCCTGCCCTAGCTTCTAAACTGATCAGAACAGGTAGCGAACTGTTGAGTTACAAGTCAGGTTTCACCTTTGATTTCCCCATACCCTCAAGTTACATGTGTATGTCAAGTCAGGTATCCCATAATCAAGAACTAATGCCAACACAGGATCAGGTAAACAGGTTTGTCTGGATGGACAATAGGAACGGTCCATGAGGACTACATGTCAGGTTTGTTGGCATTAGACACAAGATCAGGTTACGGGTTAGGTCATGGTACATCAGGTCAAGTCAAGCAGTATACGGTACCATATCGGGTCAATCAATATGTATGTAGCAAGTCAGGTCAAGAAGTAAACGATATCATGGGTGTGCTCATACTCAGTCACATAATCAAGCGTGGTCATCAACACATAGATTTAAGCAACGAATTTAACAATAAAGAAACTTCGATTAATTAGCAGCACCTTATTAATTGTGTTACAGAGGTGTTCTCAACATTACAAGAATACAATATGACAGTTAGGGCCGTTAAATCATATTAACCAGTTTAAGAATTTCATGGATGCAATGATATATATATATTTGTGTGTGTGTGTGTGTGTGTGTGTGTGTGTGTGTGTGTGTTCAATGAATGAAATCACAGCTAATACAGGTTAAATATATACGAGTGTCCGAATGAAGCAAAACTATAGAGAAAGTGCCATAGGCTACGTCAATAGTAAAAGTGTGATCGAACATGCAAATGTGGTTATTAGGTTTAATATAGTAATTGCAAATGATAGCTTCCAAGTTTGAAAGATAAAATGATATATAACAATATTGAACACGAAAATGGGAAATGATCGTACTAAAGTTAAAACTACAGGTTTAGGGTGCCATCAATGTGTAAGTAAATATTATTTAGCATGTAGTAAGGGGTACTTGCCTCGACGGGTCGCGAATCGGGAAAACGGAACGTTAAACGTCGGCGGGGAAACTCGCGACGGGCGCACGGTTCACGGAATGAACCCAAACGACGAACAGTGGAACCACACAGGTCAGGGTACCTCGCTAGATCGTCGGGACACGTCGCCGGCACGGCCGGATTCCGGCGAGATGCAAAACAGCGAACGATCAAGAATGCAACAAGAAAAGAAAAGAAAATAAAGAAGAAGGGAAAAAGGATCTGAGAAGAGGTCGCTCACGATGATCCGTGGAGGGGTGGTGATCGGCGGCTACGTCGACAGAGCTCCGGGCACGCCCTGCAAGGGATCGCCGGCGGTAAAATAGCCGAGCAATGCGAAAGAAGAAGGAAGGAAGGAGAGGAGGGTGAGGTAAGCTTACTGGGTGCGCACGAAAGCCGGGGACACGGGGACGAGGTCATCGGCGGCGACTGGAGGTAGAGGCGACGGAGACGAGCGGGTGCGTAAGCTCCCTCGTGCAGGCGCTCGGGAAGGAAGGGAATGGAGGAAGGAGGTGCAGTGGGGATGACGAGGGCGAGGAAGCGAGAAGTCCGGTGGTGATGGCGTCGGCGTTGGGCTACCGCGGCGAAGGGAGACGGTGGCTAGGGTACGCGAGGTGGGATCGCATTCTGTGAAAGAAAAAGGAGGAAGAAAGAATATATGGGGGAGAGAGAGAGATACGGGGAGAGAGAGAGATAGAGACGGGGGGGAGAGAGAGAGAGTTAGCGAGAGGAGAGAGAGAGGAGAGAGATAGAGACGGGGAGAGAGAGAGAGTGGGGGGTGGTAGGGCCCACGGGGTGAAGAAGGAAATCTGATTGGTTGGGATAAATATTTTGTGAAAGATTAAGGAAAAAATGAGAAAATATTAGGGGGTTATAAAAATATATTCGGCAATTTAAAAAAAATTAGAAATTGGGATTTGGCGCAGAGTAAAATATTTCCAAATTGCGCCCGGGTCGGGTCCAAAAATTTTAAATTGAAATAAGAAAATTTTAGGCGGGATCCAAAATTTAAAATGAAGTATTTTACAATCAAAAAGCATACCCCCAAAACGGACACACGTACGTGCGTGTAGCCGTCCAAACTCGCCCGTTTCACTGAACGGGACGAGAACACGATGCAGAGACGCTACCACGGGGTTAGGGCGTCGAGCATGCCATGATGAATATTTTTAATTTTATTTTAGATGTCTTAAATTGTTATATGCAGAAATGAAATGACGGGGTAAAATTATAATAAGTAACAATCAGGCAAGATAAATGAAATAAAGGCCACACTCCATTCATATGGTAACAGAAACTAGTAGCATTGGGCTCGGTTGTTACAACAGTCCCGAGCCATATGGAGGCAGCGAGTGATTGTCAGGGATTCATCTCTCTTGGTATTAGGAGTCGATATAGCACTATGTCTTGTTGGCCAGAACCATAAGACTTTGGCCAAGACAGTTGAGATTTACCGATGATTAGATCAGTAGTTTCTTGAATCTGTCTTAAGCCAAATCGACATGACTTATCAGGTTATTAAGGGTCTGACGTTTATCATCCCCTAAGCCCGGTGTGCGATACTCTTAGATGAAGAGACCGGACTGTACGGAGATTTTCACGAATAGGCTCGGTAGGGGTTCGGATGATCTTGCTCGTCGGTCTTCCTTTTCGACCGGTACCTTGGTAGCCGTTATGTACAGCTAGCACCGCTGACGTGCTTATGGTTAAACCCACTTCCGGTGTACTGTCGAGTCTTTAGAGTCCCATACAGTGGGTTTCCCTTGTTCAGGTGAAATGATGAGGTGGCCGTATTTTGATACTTGCAGGGTTCCGATTGAATGATAATGCTAGTCGGCTTAAGATTAAGCCAGATTATTAAATCAGGTATTGATTTAATGATTTACATATACATATTTCGATATGTATATTCTAGTGTTATCCGGGTTTTCAATCGGACGCTTGATAATACTAGCCGGTTTAGGATTAAGACGGATTATTAAATCAGGTATTGATTTAATAATTTACATATATATATTTCAATATTTATATTCTAGTTTTATGTTCGTTGTGTTATTCTATCTCTTTGGGTATTCGTATTTTGGTATGAATACCGGTATGTATATACGGTAGAATGTATTCCGTACTTATACAGAAAACATTCTAGAAGGATGACACCTCATTTCCTTTGTTTTTCTTCTCTAAGAAATTTGAAATGAGGTGGAGGGATGAGGTGGAATGAGAATGGTGTGAAGTATGGTTGGATAGGGTAGACAAATGAATTTATAATTCATTTGTCTACACTTTTCAAGTATGGTTGGTTTTTAATATTGCAAAATATCTTTAAATAAAGCCATGCTTGCATTATTGTGATGGTATAGGATTTTTCATTTTCACCATTCTCATTCTCTCTCCTTTCTTGAGCTCTTCCTTCCTCTTCAACTCTACACTGTCATAAGTTGAGAGTCAAGGGTTGAAGTTGTTGGATATAGGTGCTCTCAAGGCTATTATCTTAATTGTAGGAATGCAATTACTGAATTCATAAGGACATATACAGAGAACAATTTTATTCGAGATGATAGTAAGCTATCTGATTTTGACATGTGTATACGTGTTACTAGTTATTGTAAGTGTGTCTTAGCACCTCTATAAGTGTTTAAACAACTATATATGGTGTATTTTAAAAATTTAGAGAGCTAAAGCACACAAACCACGAATCGAACTAGAGATTAGGGTAAGTATCATATACAAAGAGTGTCTGACACTAAGAGAAAGAGAACTACAACTTTATAGACCACTCCTCCTCTTCAATGGCTCCGTATAGAAGTCCTTGGGCTCCTCGTAGAAGTCCCTGGGCTCCTCTTAGCTCCACTCGAAGCTTGGAATAATTCCGCTTGAAGTCTTCGATGTTCATGACGATCCACACAGAGTTCCTTATACTCAAACTCTAGCTTCACTAAACTAAGATGAAGTGAAGCTAACAACCTATACAAGATTGCTAGACTAATATAGATTGATGAAGTGGGATTTTTCTCACTCAAAGACCTTTCTTTTTTTTTCTTTTTTTCTAACCTAGAAAAGGGTAGAGAGCTTAAGAGGAAGAAGATGAACTAATGTCTTAGCTTGAGATAATGAGAGTGATCACAATCATAATTAATGAAGCAAATAAAATATCTTGGATATTTGTAAGTGAGTGGAGAAATAAATAATCAACCATGGTTAGATATTTCAACAAGAGTGTATAAACCATGACTCATTATTCTATTTTCCATTTTCATAAAAATAAATATCTAATATATTCCCATGTGAGTCTAGCATAGCCATGTCCAATGTATCATCCACCATGACACACACACACACACATACACACATATATAAATACAAATATAAATAAATAAATAAATAAATACACACACACACACATACATAAAGAAAGGAATTATAAATGAGTAATTAGTCTTTGTAATAAATGAACACTTGATTTAATAACCCGATCATATCACATATAACCCGACTAATAAAAAAATGCTAGATTAAAATACGGTATCATATACTCGTATTTAATCAAGCTCCCGCACATATCTCCATATGTGCCCCCATATTGTTTCGCCTGAGCTCGGAAACCCCTATGTGGGACTTTAAGACCCGTCAATATGCTAGTAGTAGGCAGTGATCATATCAGATACTCACAAACCGTCAGCGGTACTAGCTGCACGTAACAGCTACCCATGTATTGAGCGAACAAAAGAACAACAAGCGAACTTGTTCAAACTCCTGTAAAGCCTACCAGCAACACTTATCATACAGTTCGGTCTCTTCGTCTGATATGTTGCATATTGAGTCTGGGGATGGAATCGTCAAGCCCCAATAACTCAATAAGTCATGCCGATGTGTGGCCTATAATAGGTCGAGAAACTACTGATAACACTTATCAGTAAATCTCATTAGCCCTGGCCAGGGACTTCTAGTTATAACCAATCGCGCATAGTACAACACCAACTCCCAATACCGGGAGAGACGAAACCCCTCCTATCGCTCATTGCCTCCATGTGTCTCGAGACTATACCCAAAAGCCACCTATTTGCACGACTCAGTAGAGCCGTGGTAGGGTGGAAATCAAAGCACAGTGGGAAACACACAAGGCTCTATGACGATCTCGGGTCTATAGACGAACCTGTATAAGTGTCACCAGAGAACTGCTATTCGACGATAGGTATAATACCATATAGGAGTTCTCAGCGAGTCCGTTCAGTGTACTCAGTCTCCAATGAGCACCTGTATACAATGTCTGATATCAAACACTAATGGATATGAGATCATCCATCGCCCCCTCAACTGGGTCAAGAAACGCATACACTAGTCTACTCTAGAATATCAATGCCCCGTCTCGATACACCCACGATTAGGAACAATTAAGGATATGCTTATAGACTACGCATGACCCACTAGTATGATCTGCATCATAATCATGGTAGTCAAGCTGATATCCTAAGGGATTTATCAACATGTATCAAATGAACTGTAAACACAATCAAGTGAACATGTTAATATAATGAACAACCAGATAGCATACTATCATGTCGAGCAAGAAAGTCCTCTGTATATATACATATCCAAGCATCAACTATACAAATAATGACCTCTAGGGCATACATATATCCAACAATCTCCCACTTGCACTAAAGCCAATTATTGGCGTATCTCATACCCAACATCTCAAAAAGTCGCTCATGTTGCGGCTGTGGAAGGGCATTGGTGAGTGGATCCGCGGTGTTATTCTTTGTGTTTACTCTCCGAATTTGGATCTCGCGGCGATCAACTATCTTTCGGATCAAATGATATCGCCTCATGATGTGTCTGGATCATTGATGGGACCTGGGCTCTTTGGCCAATGCCATAGCACTATTATTATCACCATACAATGGTATTGGATCAATAATGGTGGGAATTACTCCTAGTTCAAAAATGAACTTCCGCATCCAGACGGCTTCCTTGGCAGTATCATTTGCAGCAATGTACTCAGCTTCCATCGTCGAGTCTGCAACAGTGTCCTGTTTGGAACTATTCCAACAAATCGCCCCTCTATTGAGGGTAAATACAAACTTCGAGATAGATTTGCTGTCATCTTTATCACTCTGGAAGCTCGAATCGGTAAAAGCCTCCATCTGGAGATCCCCATTACCATACACCAAGAATATTTCTTTAGTCCTTCGCAAGTACTTAAGAATGTTCTTCACAGCTATCCAGTGTTTCTCCCCTGGATTGGATTGATACCTGCTTAATACACTAATTACATAAGCAACATCAGGGCGAGTACATAACATCGCATACATTATAGATCCTACAGCAGAAGCGTAGGGTATAACACTCATGCGAGCTCTCTTCATCAGACTTTGGACAAAAGTCGTGATTCCATGATAAGCGGGTAAAGTACCTCACTTGAAATCTTCCATACTAAATCTCTTTAGGATGGTGTTAATGTACCTTGATTGGGACAATCCCAACAATCTCTTAGATCTATCTCTATAGATCTTAATGCACAAAATGTATAAGGCATCACCCAGGTCCTTCATGGAGAACCTTTATGATAAGAATTGTTTAACCGATTGCAGCATAGGAATGTCGTTTCTTATCAAGAGAATGTCATCCACATACAATACGAGGAATGTGACAGTACTCCCTACAATCTTCTTATTAATACAAGGTTCACCTACATTTTTGATAAAATCAAACTCTTTGATTGTATCATAAAAGCAGATGTTCCAACTCCGTGATTCCTGCTTTAATCCATAAATGGATTTAAGCAACCTACATGCCTTCTAGCTGCTCCCACTATCAATGAAGCCTTCCGGCTGATCCATAAAAACACACTCTTCTAAATCACCATTTAGAAATGCAGTTTTAACGTCCATCTGCCAGATTTCATAATCATAGTGAGCAGCAATAGCAAGTAGGATCCTAATGGATTTAAGCATTGCTACTGGAGAGAAAGCCTCATCATAGTCCAGTCCTAGTCTTTGACAAAAACCTTTCGCTACAAACCTTGCTTTATAGGTCTCCACATATCCATCTACACCAATCTTTTTCTTAAAGATCCATTTGCACCCTACGGTTTTACTCCAGAAGGTGCAACTTCCAAAGTCCAAACTTTGTCGGTGTGCATGGACTCCATTTTGGATCGCATGGCATCCAGCCATTTCACTGAGTCACTACTCGTAATAGCTTGCTGAAAACTAGTGGGGTCATCATCATCATCATCCATGATGCAATCTTCTCTATCACCGTCAATGAGGAAACCATAGTATCTCTCCGGTGGGTGAGAAGTCCTATTAGATCTAAGGAGTGACTGAGGCTCGTGGGGTTCTATTGCAACTTCAGGTTCAACCAAATCGTCAGTAGTTATTTGTGTCTCTACAACTTCTTCTAGTTCTACCGCATTGCCATCAATATTTTTTGTAAAAAATTCATTTTCTAAAAATGTGGCATACTGAGAAACAAACACTCTTTATTCCTCCTTATGGTAGAAAAGATATCCATATGAATGTTTTGGATATCCCATAAATGTATACAGAACCGATCGTGTCTCGAGTTTGTCTGGATTCTGCTTTTTAAACAAAGCAGGACAACCCCAAGTCCTAACTCGTTTAAGAGATGGTCTCTTCCCATACCATATCTCATATTGAGTGGTAGGCATGCTTTTGGTTGGAAACTTGTTCAATAGATATACTGTAGTCTCCAATGCATGTCCCCAAAAGGAAAGTGGTAACTCAGCATCACTCATCATTGAACGTACCATATCTAATAGGGTACGATTCCTCCTTTTGACACACCGTTGTGCTGTGGTGTGTAATGGGGAGTGAGCTGAGATAGAATTCCATTCTCTTTTAGGAAGTATAAAAACTCGGTACTTAAATACTCTCCTTCTCGATCTGATCGAAGTTTCTTGATGCTCAAATCAATTTGTTTTTCTACTTTAAGTTTATACTCCTTGAATTTTTCGAAAGCTTCAGACTTATGTTTCAACAGGAACACATCTTCGAACCTCGAGAAATCATCATTAAAAGTTATGAAGTAAAAATAACCGCCTCTATCATATGTAGACATTGGTCTGCATACATCACTGTTTACCCCAATCAGAGCAAAGCTCTGTTCAAATTCCAAGGCGGGAGATGAAGCAACGCTTCATCTTCTCCTAATCGGAGCAAAGCTTTGCTTTGAAAATTTAAACTTTAATAAATGAAGCAACGCTTCAGATTCTTTGCACTGCGCGTAACGCGCCACGTGTCAAAAGCTGATACATCAGCGCAGCGCCCGAGGCAGCGCGCCCAATCAGAGCAAAGCTCTATTAAAAAACAAAAGGAAGCAATACTTCAGTTGCGCTACGCTTTGTGCTGCGCGATACGTGTCAGCGCAGATGCGCCAGCGCAGTTGCGCTACGCTTTATGCTGCGCGACACGTGTCAGCGCAGATGCGCCTGCGCAGATGCGCTGCGCTTTGCGCTGCGCGACACGTGTCAGCGCGGTTGCGCTGTGCTTTGCGCTGCGCGACACCTGTCAGCGCGGTTGTACTGCGCTGTGCGTTGCTTGACACGTATCACGCGCTGGGGCGTTTGCGCCAAACAGAATTAAGATTTTAAAGTAATCTTTCTGTTCTTATTAAAACAAGAAGATTTTCTTCTGTAAAATAGAAGCCCTTGGATCAAAGATCCAACGGTGGGGAAAATTCCCCAAATCACTCAGAGAAAGATCTCTTTAACAAATTTATGGGCACTATATAAAGGCCCCTAGACCTCAATTCAAAGGCATCATCATTTAGTGAGAAATTAAAAACTTCAAACAGAGAGAGCTCTGAAAAATTGGAGAGAATTCCTCAAGAACAAAAAAAAGGTAAAAACCATTAGGAAAAATAGAAAATTCTCTTATAAACAGATCATTGATCTAAGAACAAGATCAAGGATCTCCAATAAAAAAATATATAAAATAAATAAATAATAATAAGTGCCTTGCACTTTTCTATGAACCATTGGTTTCCTGAGATAAGAAAAACAAGAAGAACTTGTTTCCTTTGATCTAAATTAGATTAAGAAAACAAACCGTGCTTTGCACTTCTTTTATGAACCATTGGTTCTGAATCTAAAAGATTCTCGAGATTAACAGTGCCTTGCACTTGCAGAACTGCGCTGTTGCGCTCTTGGGTTGGCGCAAGCCATCAGAGAGCGCCACGTGTCAGCATCTGAACCATTTGCGCTATGCGCTTTTGAAATAGAGCCTTGCTCTCTGAAACTGGCGCAACTCACCACAGCGCGCCACATGTCAGCAGCGCCAGTGCAGCGCATTGGCGCAGCGCACTGCGCTTGCATGACAAGTGTCATCACCACAAGCGCTTGAGCTCTTTGATTGGCGCAAAGCGCCTGACAAATGCAATGCATTTCTGTTGCTGAAGGGTCAGGCCAAAATCAAAAAGACCTAGCAGGTCAAAATAAATTGCAAAGCAATAAAAGGGCAGAGCCCAAATCAAATTGATGCTCTGCATCATTTATAAATGGGCAGAGCCCGAAACAAATTGATGCTCTGCATCATTTATAAAGGGCAGAGCCCAAGTAAAATTGATGCTCTGCATCTTTCTGGGCAGAGCCCAAACAAAATAAAAGTAATGCAATGCATTATTTAAATGTGGGCAAAGCCCTAGCATAGGTCTAATAGACCAAAAATAAATAAAAATGCTGAACTTTTTCAACTGGACTTAGCCCAATCATGGCCGTAAGTCCTCAAATTAAATTGACTGAGCATAGCTGCTCTCTTAAATCAATTTACGACCAGTTCAAGGGTACATCTCCGAACTCCTTTGACTCTTATCGTTGTAATCCTTCAAGGACGTCAGAGAGGTGACGGGTCCCGACAACCACACATCAACACGGACTGTGGGGTCCTTAAACTCATGGACTTAAGCATCCTTAAACCAAAAGACGGATTGTGGGATCGTTAAACCCGTGGACTTATGCGTCCTTAAACTAAAACACGGACTGTGGGGTCCTTAAACTCACGGACTTAAGCGTCCTTAAACTACGTATGGACCACCACGTCCCTAAACTGGAATATGGACCACCACGTCCCTAAACTGGAACAATAGAGCCCAAACACTCTTTTGTCGGATATAAACGATCCCGTTAAGTTGATCTTAGTCTCAAACTGGACTAACGTATCCTTAACAAATGTTTAAGTTGATCTTAGCCTTAAATACGGCTAGCGTATCCTTAAACCAAAACTCCAAACCCAAATTTAAGTAAATACGGATTTGGACTAATCCACGTCCTACGGGCGACGGCATCATTTAGTCTCCGTATACAATCCATGGGCAATCACAAACAAAACAAACACACACGACACGAAGTGAAATTCTGGAGAAGGAGAAAGTTGTTACCGCGATGCGGTAGCGTAATTAACTGCAGGGGCTTGCGCCTACAGGGAAGAGCGTCCCCACAATCAAAAAACCCTCAAGCGAGGGGGAATTTGACGAAATCTGCTACATCGGCCGCATCCGTCTAAACCTCCGATACACGGTGCCATAAATCAACTTGGCATCTTCAGAGAGGTGGACGGATAAAACCAAATAGCATCTGCCCCGAATCTCAGCGCCAGGACTTCGCAGTCCTGTGCGCCCTCTTTCGGAGGGGAACAGATTCTGGCACGCCCGGTAGGACCTTTTCCTCTTTCCACTCCACACTTTGTGTGTCGTCTTCGCGAACGAATCGCGGTTTGTTAATGGTTGCCTTTGCATTTCAAGTTTACTAAGATTTGGTCTCTTGCCTGGCGCAGAAATCAAGCATCGATGGCCTCTACCTGTTCGAAGTGCTCTAACTGCAGCTCCAGCTCGCGTCCGGCCTCAACTGGGGGCATAACCTACGGACCCCAAGAGGCCTCTTTGTTCACCATACCCGTGGAGCAGATTACTCAAGCCACCACGGGGTTGTTTTTCGGAACTATGCTTCCGCCAACAAGCTTCAGCGTCCCCGTGCCCATACAAGAAGCTTCTAAGAAGTCGGTCTTCGATCGACTTTCAGCTACTGCGGCCCCTCTCAACGGGTCGCCCAACACCAGTGCCTCGGTCTTCTCCAGGCTGGGCCAAAACTCCTGCAGGCCGACGATGAAGCTTGCAGTCCCGGAAAAGGTTATTCCAAAAATAATAGCCAAACCTGCTCCCAAAGTCGTCAAGGCGGCTTCTCTGGCTAAGAGATCAGTCTTTACAAGACTGACCGTCCCAAATCCCACTCCTTCTCCTGCTGCTCAAAAGACATCAGTCTTCAATAGGCTGACGCCGGCAACAGCCCTGCACCTGAACAAGGGACAGGAAGAAGCTGTTTCTGTCTCTGAGCCAATACCGACAACTCGTCGCGCCCGACGACGCCACTGGCGCTGGGAAAGGAAGACCGGTGGCAACTCCCCTTCTGGGATGGCTCCGCCAGCTCCAACGGTGGAAGTTAACGCTGCTGTTCTCACCGGGAACAGCTTCGAGCTACTGAATAGGGTACGCAAAAACTCCACAACTGCGGTGCTCAAAAGATCTCCTCCACCAGTAGAGACTACCGTGGAAGCAGAAAAGCCAGAGCAGTCTCCTCGATCGCTGTCCTCCAAGGTCTACAAGACATGGCGACGAGTCCGAGAATCTGTGTTTGATCCTAAGTTCTCTCACCAACAGAAGAAGTCGAAAGGTCGACAAGAAGAAAATCCCCCGGTTAAGCAACGAAAGGTGACGACCGCTTGGGTGCCCAAAGCAACGGCCCCCTCAACTTCTACGGCCCATAAGAGAAGAAGGCCAGAAAAAGTCCCTACGCCGACGATGAATATCAAAGGTGGTGAACCCAAACGCCCTAAGTCTGGGGGCATTGTAGTTCATACCGTCTACGTGGCATCTGGTAAATAGGACAGTCGCATATCTACGGGTCATCGACCGCTTACGCGATCAGTGACCAAAGCGCAGGAGCAGCAGCAGAAGCTCCAAGAGATGATGAACGCTATGGCCACACTTACTGGGCCAAATGAAAACCTTGAAACGTCCTCGGATGAACGCCAGGAGGAAGAAACCGACACCGAATTCCTTCGTCGAATATTGGAGAAGAAGGACAAAGAGGCTGCTGAACAATCAGCCAACATAAAGCGTATGGGCCTCCTGTTCCAAGAAATGGTGGGGATGATGATCCAACAAGATCCTCCGGCCGAAGATCCCATGATCGTCCTTGAAAACGATAGGGGAGAGACGTCAAATCCTCCGCCAGCTCTATCAACAGCCAAGGAGGATACAATCTCCAAAGCTGATTTGGACGAGTACATAGCCCAACAAATACGGGTTCATCATGCGACTGAAGCAGCTGACCAGGTCATAAAAACGGGGCGGCCATATCCAAGTTGGTACGACCAAATCAAGTACCCGCCCGGTTACACAATTCCCAAGTTCCATGTCTACAAGGGGATGGGCAATCCTCACCAGCATTTTGCCCAGTTCAGGGCACTCTGCGGCAACACCGGCGGTGATGACAAGCTTTTGCTTCGCCAGTTTGTTAGAAATTTATCAGATACGGTGTTCGAGTGGTACTCTGAGCTCCCGAACGACTCTATCTAAACCTTCGCGGAGATGGAGCTGTTTTTTACTCAGCGTTTTGCAAGCGCCAGTGAACGCACCCCGATGACGATACTGATTAACACCAGCGTAAAGCCAGGCGAGACATGGGTTCAATATGCTATACGGTGGCGGAACTTATGGTCGAAGTGCGAGCAGCGCATTGAAGAAGCTCCCGCGGTGGGTATGTTTGTGGGAACACTTGATCCGCAAGCAACAATCTCGCAATTTATGATGTTTTTCAAGCCGACTACCTTCCAAGCCTTGATTGACAAGCTAGCGCAAATGGATCAGATGGGCCATAGACCCCCTCTTCCAAAGCCGGACTCCCGAAATGACAAGGGGAAGGGAAAAGCGATCGTTGTCGCTAATCCTCAACAACAACCGAGCAACTCGAAGCCAGTTGTTCGTCAAAATAATACGCGCCCGTACGTAGCCCTTGAGGAGAGGCTAGGACGTTCTTACTCGTTTCCCCGAGATAAAACGAGAAGGTTATTCGAGCTGGCGTTGCGCAATCGACTCATAAATCTGCCGGATCCAAAACGTCCGTCGCAACCAAATGATGTCAATGATCCCAACTACTGTCCTTATCATCAAGTACTGGGCCATCCGATCGAAGATTGCTACGTCTTCAAAAATTGGCTTGAAAACCAGTACCGACAGGGCAAGTTCGCGTTATCTGACAAATGGAAGGTGAATCCCCCGCAGCCCCATACCTCTAAGGGGATGCGTACGCCGGGGGCAACATGCTCTGTCGTTGAAGAAGCTCCTTGGGAGGTTGTATTATCAGCCAAGACAAAGAGAATGCTAAACGATCTTCAGACATGTCCAGCGATTAGGTGGAAGAACCCGTTGGAACCACAGGTCAATGAGGGGATGTTGAAGCTACGTACAACTCCAAAGACCGATGGTGGTGGCCCAAGCACTCGCAACCAGCCGTCAAAATCTTCGAAAAGGAAGAAGAAGAAATCTAAGAAGCCCGTGAAGCCTGGCGACAAGCGCACGGACTTGCAAAAACAAATTGACGGGCTGGAGGAATACAACCAGAAGGCACGGACTTCCATTACATTCTAAGAGTTCCTCAATCATGTCTTTCAAGAGGAAGATGAGGGAGAAAGTTCATCTGATGAATCTGAAGAATATGTGGCGAGCTGCCATGTGATTTCCTATTCGTTCATGGACGCTGAGGAGACTCCTTGTACTGAAAAGCTGGGGGCAGATACCGAATCAAAAATTCTGGGGCCATCAGATGAGGTAATTGACGCATTCCTCAACGAAGCTCTGTTGAAGAGTAGAGCTGATCGAGAATGCGAGACGGCTATATTTGAAATGGCCAAGCTCCAGTGACTTGATGAAAGAGCTGAGACGATCCCGCCGGAGCAAAATACCTCCACTACCGACAAAAGCCAATTCAAGGTGAGGAAAAGGTTTGCTAAGGCCATATCAATAGGCATGAAGCTACCATCCTCCGAAGGAAAAATTACCGGTGAAATAGAAATGCACCCCTCCTATTGCTTATATCATCAGAAGATTTTGCACCCAACCGAAGAATGCAAAGCTTTCGATAGATGGTGGCAAAGATACGCTGCTCATAGACAACGCTTTAAACGGGAGAAACGTAAAATACGTCGGGAGCAGAAAGATATGACCGAAGGGTTTAACAGAATTACCGGTGATTGTCGCATGGTTAACGCCGGGGGATCACAGGTGCCTACATTCGGGAGTGATTCTGATGAAGAGCTGGAACTTGCCCCTCTCTTTAAAGAGTCCACTTCGGGAAAAGAAGAAGAGCCGAAGGTATGCGAAAATATCCGGCTGCGTAATCGGACGCTGCCTGAAAAGAATCTCGGACCCTCAAACAAAAAAGATAAAGGGAAAGAAAAGGTCTCTGAAGATATCGTCTTAGATGACCAAGTGGTGGAGGAGCTAAGTGCCAAGGACCCGCCGAAGAAGAATAAGGTGGATTACAATGTCTTAGCACATCTGAGGAAGCTACCGTCACAGCTCAGCATTCTTGACGCCCTTTTGCTATCAAAGGAGGCGAGAGATTCGTTAGTCAAGGCACTACAGGATCCGAAGAAATTCCAAGCTTTCCTGGCTGAGGCAAAGATGAAGGATGAATTGGAGGAAGTGCACACCGCCGATGTCGCTTTTGGTGATGAAGACCTTCTCCTTGGGACGTGCGAACACAATCGCCCCCTCAACGTCTCAGGATACTGCCATGATATAAAGATAGGCAAAATCCTGATCGACAATGGATCCTCCGTTAATCTCCTCAACGTGCGGTGTTAAAAGAGATCTGCATGAGCTTCCAGCACCTTGCTCGGGACAAGATTACCATCTCCGGATTCGACTCCCAATCATCAAGAACTCTTGGGTCTGTGATACTGACGCTATGCTTTGGGCTACTCGTCACGGACATTAAGTTCCACGTCATATACGCCAAGACATGCTATAATGCTTTGCTCGGCCGACCGTGGTTACACGAGTACAACATCATCCCTTCTACGCAACATCAATGTATGAAGTATGCTAAGGATGGTCTCGAGTATACCGTGGCGGGAGAACTGAATCAGTTTTCCATGAACGAAGTCCGCAAATATGAAGACGCCAAATACTTCTTATCGGATTTCGAAGACACGGAGAGGTGTCACAAACCGGAGAATAGAGCTAATGCCACCATCCCTGTTTTTTGGAGTGATACCGAGGAGGAAGAGGAGATAGTGTATTCGGGTCCGCCCCAACACAACAAAGCAGGACCGTCCGCTCCTACGTTGATCTTTGGTAGCGACTCGGAAGATGAAGTCCATGCTGTATTCCCTGCTCGACCTTCAACACGAACGTTCGCTGATGAAGAACAAAGTCTACAAGTCTCCATGGCACCGCTTAAACACCGTAAAGAATTGGATACACTTGATATTTACAATGTAGAAGAGGTACAAACGTTCTATATCCCTCCCAGACGAGAAAGCGAAAAAGCAATTATATTCTACCGCTCTGAAGAAACCAAAGTGGAGAAAGAAATCTGGTATTGCGCGGATCCTACGCTCGACAGGCTTCAGCCTATCCGTCTTCCCAGATATTATACGGAAGGTTTGAAAAAGCTGTTGAAACGCCAGGGGATATCCTTCAAGCAGACCGTTCGAAAAGCCAAGTTCTATGAAAAAGTCTGGAACGTTCCCGGGACTCAACGCAAACTGCCTAATGGGAGAATGGAGACAAAAGGACTTGGATACATCCGGTCAAAGAAACGAGAGCTACCAAACAGCTGCTATGTCATGTATGACTTCGATGAAGAAGCGGATGCTCAATGGAAGGACGCTAATCCTGAGCCAGTAAAAGTTCTAGATGTAAAAGAGCCCAGTCCGTCGTTCGAAGAACAAATGGACAAGCTTATAAGGGAAGCGAGTCAAAAAGTCCGGGACGATCATAACCGTGAAATGGTCATCTACGAGAAAGCCAAAACGCAACGCCTTCTCCAACAGGACGTGAAAGATGAAAATGCCGCTCCTTGTCAACTTGTTATAAAGAAGGCCCGACGCAGAGGCAGAAACAAGTCGAAACGCGAAAAAGGCGCTCAACAGCAACGAAGCGGGGCTAAAAGGCCACGCAAGCGGGAACCAAGCGGTTCTGATCTATCCCTCATGAGAAAAATGGGTCGAGCATACTCTTTTCCTCGGGAAAAGACGAAGAAAATACTTGACCTCTCTTTAAAACATCAGATGCTTACACTACCGGAGTCTAAACACCCCGAACAAGCAGGCGAAGTCTCTCACCCGGACTATTGCCCTTATCACCGAGTGATAGGGCACCCTCTCGAGGACTGCTTCACCTTCAACAATTGGGTTGAAGATCAGTATCAGCTTGGCAAGTTCGCTCTGTCCGACAACTGGAGGGTAGCGCCGCCACAGAAGCACGAACCCAAGGCCACGGAAGAAGAACCAGTTCCACATTGGGATTGGAAGCAAATTCGTACTTGTCACGTGATAACGATATCAAAAGAAGAGCTCGAGAACATGGATGACCTTCCCTGGTGCTTCGAAAACAGCAACGACGAGGTAATCTTAGAATTCCCACCAGCACCAAAAGAGCTGGAAGATGGAATCCATACCACCGCAGATAACCTTAAGAAAATTGAGTTGGGAACGGCGAATGACCCGCGACCGACATTCATCAGCGAGCTGCTATCTGAAGAAAGGGTGGCTGCGTTAAAGGACGTGCTTCTGCAGCATAAAGATTGCTTCGCATGGAACTATTCCGAAATGCCGGGATTAGATCCAGAAATTGCTGTGCACAGGTTGGCAATATCCCCGGATGTCAAGCCAGTCAAACATGTACCGAGAAGAATGCGGCTCGAGCTTGAGATGCGTATCATTGCTGAGGTCAAGAAGCTGATCGACTCTGGCTTCATCCAGGAAGTTCAATACCCTGAATGGATCGCCAACATCGTCCCGGTGATGAAGAAAAATGGGACAGTGCGTATATGCGTGGACTTTCGGGATCTCAATAAAGCTTGCCCGAAAGACGATTTCCCAGTGCCAGTCACCGAACTGATGATAGACAATGCGTCCACTCATGAGGTTTTCTCCTTCATGGACGGCTCATCAGGGTATAATCAGATCAAGATGCATCCTGAAGACAAGAAGCACACCGCTTTTCGGACTCCTTTGGGTATATTCTGCTACAAGGTGATGCCCTTCGGCTTAAAGAATGCCGGTGCCACTTATCAGAGGGCCATGACAAAAATCTTTGATGACCTTATACACAAAATCGTCGAATGCTATATCGACGATCTCGTGGTTAAAAGAAAATCATACGAGGAACATCTCGAGCATTTAAAGACCGTATTTCAACGCCTTCGACAATACAACCTGAAGATGAACCCTCTCAAGCATGCATTCGGAGTTTCCTCGGGCAAATTCCTAGGATTCATCGTCCGAAACCGAGGTATTGAAATAGATCCGTCAAAGACCAAGGCGATCATGGAAATGCCTCCGCCAAGGACTCTCAAACAGCTGCGGTCTCTCTAAGGGAAACTTGCGTATATACGGCGATTTATAGCCAACCTTTCAGGCAAGTGCCGTCCTTACAGCCACCTGATGAAGAAGGGAACCCCGTTCGTCTGGGACCAAAAATGCCAAAGCGCGCTAGACGAGATCAAGCAATACCTGCAGAACCCGCCAGTGTTAGCTGCTCCGGTCAAGGGAAAGCCCCTCATTCTTTATACAACCGCTCTCGAAGGCTCCTTAGGCGCATTATGGACATAAGAGAACGATCAAGGGAAGGAAAAAACACTCTACTACTTAAGTCGAGTTCTACTGGGGGCAGAAAGCAACTACTCCCCCATTGAAAAACACTGCCTGGCGTTGATCTTTGCGGTAACAAAGCACAGACACTATGCGTTGGCACATGAAGTCCGTCTCATTTAGAAGGTGGACCCTCTTAAATATTTGATGTCGAAGGCCATATTGACGGGTCGACTCGCTAAATGGGCCCTGCTCTTGATGGAGTTCTCAATAACGTATCAACCTCTCAAGGCAGTGAAAGGCTAGGCCATCGCCGACTTCCTCGCTGAGCATCCGATACCCGCCGATTCTCCTTTAAATTGAAATCTTCCAGACGAACATGCGTTTGATGCGATTGACGGTGGTGATACCCGATGGGAACTTTATTTCGATGGAGCATCTTCCATGAAGAAACGCAAACAAAGTACCCCTATAATCAAATCAGGGGTAGGACTCATCTTTGTAACTCCACAAGGTGGGATAATGCGTTTTGCCTTCTCCCTAACAGAGCCAAGGACAAACAATGAAGCCGAATATGAAGCTCTGATAGCAGGCCTCGAAATCGCCATCGACATGGGAATTGAAAACCTCCTCATATATGGAGATTCCTAACTGGTCGTTAGTCAAGTAAACGGCGACTACCAAACATGCAAACCAGAATTGGTGAAGTACGGCGAAAAAGTGCAACAATTGTTGACCCAAATTCCTTCCTACACTTTGGAAAACATACCGCGCGCGGAAAACAGCAAAGCGGACGCATTGGCCAAGCTCGCTAAAGAATTGGCTGACGAGAACCTCGATGACGTCAGAATTGTGGTACAAAGCCGTCGGGTGCTCGCCTCAGCGGAAATATCTCCGGAATCACCCGAAGAGAAGGGAGCGACTGAGCAGACGACCCTACAAATAAAAGATCGGGAAAATACCAAGGATTGGAGAGAAGTATTTATAGACTACTTCAAATATCGCCAAACGCCCGAAGATGCGTCCTCAAGACATTAGCTTATGAAACGAGCTCTGTCTTTCGCCTTCGTTAATGATACTCTGTACAAGAGGTCGTTCGATTCTTTGTGGTTGAGATGCCTGGGACCTGACGAAGCGAAAAGAGTCGTCCAGGAAGTTCATGATGGACTCTGCGGTTCTTACCAAGCGGGCCCAAAGATGAAGTTGAAGATCAAACGGATGGGCTACTACTGGCCCACGATGATTTAGGACTGCCTCTAATATGTGAAGCAATGCCACTCATGCCAAATTCATGGGGACTTCATCCATCAACATCCAAATCCACTCCATCCAACGGTGGCTAGCTGACCATTCGAAATGTGGGGAACTGACATAGTCGGCCCCATCGAACCAGCATCGTCCAGGGGACATCGTTTCATCCTGGCGACGACTGACTACTTCTCCAAATGGGTAGAGGCAGTACCGCTGAGGGAAGTTAAGACGGAGAATATCCTCCATTTCTTCAAGACGCACGTCCTATATCGGTTTGGAACTCCACGACGGATCATCTCCGATAACGGGCCAGCTTACAGAAGCCACAAGATCAGTCGTTTCGCGCAAAAACACAATATAAACTGGAGATATTCCTCGATTTATAATCCGCGAGCTAACGGTCTAGCTGAGGCCTTCAACAAGACCTTGACAAAGATCATGAAGAAAACGGTATCCCGAAGTAAGAAGGATTGGCATGAGAGGCTGCAAGAGGCCCTTTGGGCGTATCGAACTACGTTCAAGACAGCCACAAATACAACGCCATATGCGCTGGTCTTCGGTACAGAAGCAGTACTCCCCCTCGAGATAGAGTTACCCTCTCTACGAGTGGCAGTCCACTACGAGCTAACAGATGAAGAAAATTCTCAGCTTCGGCTTGAGGAGCTCGATGCCCTTGATGAGATCTGGCTCATAGCGCAACAAAATCTGGAGGCGTATAAAGCAAATATGACGCGCTCATATGAAAGATTGACCCGGCCAAGGACATTCCGCCAAGGCGAACTCGTGCTAGTGGTCAAAAGGCCTATGATCCCCAATCGCGCCAAACGGGAAAAATTTGAACCAAACTATGAAGGCCCGTACATCATAGACAAGGTCTACCAGGATGGAGCCTATCTACTCATGGATATGCACGGTGAAAGGCTTTTCAGGCCAATAAATGATCGCTTCCTAAAGAAATACTACGCTTAGAATGTTACCGTCTAGGTCAATGATAGATGACGACGACTATGTCCGCTCGCTATCTTCCTAAGCTCAAACTTTATAAGCGGTAGCCAGCCTTCTCAATGACGGACCGAGGCGTCCATAAACTAATGACGGACCGAAACGTCTTTAAACTAAGGGCGGATCAAAACGTCCTTAAACTACTACCGCAGCATCCTTAGGCTGACGAGATGAATAAAAAAAAAGAGAAAAAGAAAATAATAAAAAAAATGATGATAAAAACGGTATGTCCATAAGCAAAAAGGGCACGGATGAAAACCCGAAAGGGCTCCGTGAGTAAAAATAGCAGGGCTACCGGCAAGTGTTCGTGAAAACCCAAAAGGGCGCGACCCCGTAAAAAAAAAAGAATAAAAAGAATATAAAAAAAAGGTATGTCCATAAGCAAAATGGGCACGGATGAAAACCCGAAAGGGCTCCGTGAGTAAAAACAACAGGACTACCGGCGAGTGTTTGTGAAAACCCGAAAGGGCGCAACCTCGTTAAAAGACACTTATAGGGTCCCCTCGACCTTGTAAGGAGAAACCACCCGCGTGAGATCCTTACGACTCACAAGGGAGCAGCACACTTAGGGATCCCCACGATTCCTAAGGAGAAAATACGCTTGCGAGATCCTCACGACTCGTAAGGAGAACTCTCTTATGAGACCCTCACGGCTCATAAGATTTGAAAGTCTTAAGTTACGGAGACCTAAACCTGTGCTTAAGCAACCCCCAAAACTTCCAATATTGCTCTACAAGTGGCTCAACGCTGACCCTTGTATACAATCCACGGACGCGAATAAACATTTCCCTAACCAAGTCCTATCCGTGACTGGGAATATGTACACATGATGAACAACCCTTATAAGTCCTCTCAACTTATAAGGAGAAAACCCTCCTGTAGGATCCTTACGACTTACAGAGGAACATATACTTAGGAATTCTCACGATTCCTAAGGAGAAAATACACCTACAAGATCCTCACGACCTGTAGGGAGAAATACCTTTGTGAGACCCTTACGGCTCATGAAGTTAAAAGCCTTAGTTGACAGGACCTTAACCCTGTTCGCTTAGCCAACCTTTGTTCGACATCGACAGAGTAAAATGATGATTCGCTCCTGGCAATATCCCAGTTGCAGCGGTGCTGATGCCGAAATCGGTGTCTAATTTCAGGTTTACGGTGAAAAGCCGGTAAGCCGCACGTGCATACGAAATAGCCGAAATGATAGGGCAACTTGCAATAAAAAGCAGCAAGTAAAAACGTATGCATACAAAATAGCCGAAATGATTGGGCAACTCGTAATAAAAAGCAGCGAGTGAAAATAAAATAAATAGCCGAAATGATTGGGCACCGCGAAAAATAGCCGAAATGATTGGGCAATCGCGACCTCCGCGATATAAAACCTGAAATGATAGAGCATCACGGAAATAAAACAAAAAAAATAATGATAAAACTTTGGCCCTACAGCTGAGATCACATCGATCCCTGTACACAATCCAATGCGCAAACAAAGAGGGAACCATACTTTCCCAACAGGCTCCGCCAGAAAACGAAGCCAAATCTCGACGGTTCATCCCAACCCCGAAGAAACCAGTGTCTTTGGCAAATGCCTCAATTCAGGGAAACAAATATCCTTGATGAGGGCCTCCTGATTCGCGTCGACTCGCAGAGAAACCAGTGTCTCCGTGGGAAATTCTCGATCCGTTTCAACACCAGGGAAACAAATAATCCTTGGCAAATACATCAATTCAGGGAAACAAACATCCTTGATGAGAGCCTCCTGATTCGCGTCGACTCGCAGAGAAAACAGTGTCTCCGTGGGAAATTCTCGATCCGTTTCAACACCAGGGAAACAAATAATCCTTGGCAAATACCTCAATTCAGGGAAACAAACATCCTTGATGAGAGCCTCCTGATTCGCGTCGACTCGCAGAGAAACCAGTGTCTCCGTGGGAAATTCTCGATCCGTTTCAACACCAGGGAAACAAATAATCCTTGGCAAATACCTCAATTCAGGGAAACAAACATCCTTGATGAGAGTCTCCTGATTCGCGTCGACTCGCAGAGAAACCAGTGTCTCCGTGGGAAATTCTCGATCCGTTTCAACACTAGGGAAATAAATAATCCTTGGCAAATACCTCAATTCAGGGAAACAAACATCCTTGATGAGAGCTTCCTGATTCGCGTCGACTCGCAGAGAAACCAGTGTCTCCGTGGGAAATTATCGATCCGTTTCAACACCAGGGAAACAAATAATCCTTGGCAAATACCTCAATTCAGGGAAACAAACATCCTTGATGAGAGCCTTCCGATTCGCGTCGACTCGCAGAAAAACCAGTGTCTCCGTGGGAAATTCTCGATCCGTTTCAACACCAGGGAAACAAATAATCCTTGGCAAATACCTCAATTCAGGGAAACAAACATCCTTCATGAGGGCCTCCTGATTCGCGTCGGCTCGCAGAGAAACCAGTGTCTCCGCGGGAAATTCCCGATTCGTCTTAACTTGCAAGATGAAGCCTCAGGCAACAGGGATTAAAAACTTGTTTCCTGAACAATGGGACCCTGAAAGTCAGTCTAAAACGGTCTATTGCATACTATTCACGGGTCTCACTCTCCAAAGTCGAATTTCGACAAGGAGGGAAACAACCGCTTACGGGTCCTCTCGACTCGTAAGAGGGAGAAATTCTCTTCTAAGATCCTTACGACTTATAAGAGAAAACACACTTAGAAATCCTCACGATTCCTAAGGAGAAAATACACCTACGAGATCCTTCCGATCCGTAGGGAGAGAATCTCTATGAGACCCTCACGGCTCATAAAGTTAAAAAGTCTTAGGCGGCAGATCTGAATCTGCGGCCTAAGCCATCGCTATCTCTTAAAAGAAAACTAAGTTATATTCCAATCAAGTTTACTGAGGCAGCATATGGATAATAAAAGAAGGAAGAAGCGACAGAAAAAACATCCGAATTACAAGCATTCGAGACACACTCATTTATGCATAGGCAAAAGACTCAGAACGAAAAATAAGACAAGCTAGGATAAAAAAAATTCCATTAACATTGCCAAAATTCTTACAATCATAAAGGCAATAAACGAGAAACATTATTACAATGGAATAACCTCAAATCCTGGGCACGAACGGAGGAATTCAAAAGTAAGGCCATTCAGAGTTCTTCTGGCCTTTCTGATTATTCTCGTGCGCAGCCTCTCGCGCTCCTGTGTGTCAAGATCCTCGGCAAGGCCTACCAGCCTTCGATAAGCAGCGACTATCGTCGTCTGCTGGAAAATTTGATGCAGGATGTCGATGAGTCTATCCCGCCGTTTCTTCGAGATCATCCCCGACAGGTACACTGAATACACCTTGTCTTCGGCACCATCCAGCGCATTGAGTGGTAGGGCCTCGTGGAACCCGAGGAGTTGTCTCCAAATTGCTCCCAGCACGACTTTCAAGAGAGCAGAGCGGTGGGGGAGCAGCCAACAACACGTGCGTTCAGACGACCCATGACATCCGCACACTGGGCATCCGTAAACTCTTGGTTTTGCTGACGGCCCTGTACACGGATATCCTCGTAGGTAATGAATTCATGCAGACTGTATAGACGCACCGCCATAATGCCTGAAGGAAACAACATTGAAAGATCAGCAATGAGAAAAAGCACAGGGAGTTAAAACTCCTCGAGAGCAACGCTCTGCTGACAGGAGTAACGCCTATCAAAATCAATAATGAAGAGAATTTGAAGAAAATTCCCTAAGAACATTGAGAGCTTTGCTATGAAAAGATGATATAATTATAATAATAATATAAAATGGCATCTTTAACTTCCAAGATCCATGAAGAATTCTTAAGAATTCTTCTATATGATTTGGAAGGAGCAAAGCTCTATTAATGAATCTAGAAAATCCAAGGGAAATCTTTTAAGAGAGCAGAGCTCTATTAATGGAACCCTAACAGGGTTCTCCTTAGTCCTCTTTAGACCCCTTTAGAGCAAAGCTCTGCTAAATGAAACCCTAAATGGGTCTTCTTTAGATCAGGGATCTATTGAGAGCAAGGCTCTGTCAATGAAAATTAATCTAATTTAAGTTAATTTAATTCAAACTAAAATTTTTACCTAAAAGTTTTAAGAGTTTAACTCTTGAAGTTCTTGAAAATAAAGAGCAGGGCTCTGAGTTCTGAAAGTGAAATTTTAAAGATGATAATCATCTGTTGAGGACCAAAGGTCCTATTTATAGACATCAAATGACCTTTTAACTTCCAAAAGTTGCCGCAACGGTTGGAATTGCTACCGTTGCGCTCGCGTTTGGGGCCACGTAAGCGCAACGGTGGGGGGGCATTTGTTTACCCCAATCAGAGCAAAGCTCTGTTCAAATTCCAAGGCGGGAGATGAAGAAACGCTTCATCTTCCCCCAATCGGAGCAAAGCTTTGCTTTGAAAATTTAAACTTTAATAAATGAAGCAACACTTCAGATTCTTTGCACTGCGCGCAACGCGCCACGTGTCAAAAGCTGATACATCAGCGCAGCGATCGAGGCAGCGTGCCCAATCAGAGCAAAGCTCTATTAAAAAACAAAAGGAAGCAACGCTTCAGTTGCGCAAGCACTGCGCTGCGCGACACGTGTCAGCGCAGATGCGCTAGCGCAGTTGCGCTGCGCTTTGCGCTGCGCGACACGTGTCAGCGCAGATGCACTAGCGCAGTTGCGCTGCGCGACACGTGTTAGCGCAGTTGCGCTGCGCGACACGTGTTAGCGCAGATGCGCTACCGCAGTTGCGCTGCGCTGTACGCTGCTTGACACGTGTCACGCGCTGGGGCATTTGCGCCAAACAAAATTAAGATTTTAAAGAAATCTTTCTGTTCTTGTTGAAACAAGAAGATTTTCTTCTGTAAAACAGAAGCCCTTAGATCAAAGATCCAACGGTGGGGAAAATTCCCCAAATCACTCAGAGAAAGATCTCTTTAACAAATTTATGGGCACTATATAAAGGCCCCTAGACCTCAATTCAAAGGCATCAACTTTTAGTGAGAAATTAAAAACTTCAAACAGAGAGAGCTCTGAAGAATTGGAGAGAATTCCTCAAGAACAAAAAACAAGGTAATAACCTTTAGGAAAAAGAGAAAATTCTCTTATGAACAGATCATTGATCTGAGAACAAGATCAAGGATCTCCAATAAAAAAAATATAAAATAAATAAATAATAATAAGTGCCTTGCACTTTTCTATGAACCATTGGTTCCCTGAGATAAGAAAAACAAGAAGAACTTATTTTCTTTGATCTAAATTAGATTAAGAAAACAAACAGTGCTTTGCACTTCTTTTATGAACCATTGGTTCTGAATCTAAAAGATTCTTGAGATTAACAGTGCCTTGCACTTGCAGAACTGTGCTGTTGCGCTCTTCGGTTGGCGCAAGCCACCAGAGAGCGCCACGTGTCAGCATCTGAACCATTTGCGCTATGCGCTTTTGAAATAGAGCCTTGCTCTCTGAAACTGACGCAACTCACCACAGCGCGCCACGTGTCAGCAGCGCCAGCGCAGCGCACTGGCACAGCGCACTGCGCTTGCATGACACGTGTCATCACCACAAGCGCTTGCGCTCTTTGATTGGCGCAAAGCGCCTGACAAATGCAATGCATTTCTGTTGCTAAAGGGCCAGGCCCAAATCAAAAAGACCTAGCAGGTCAAAATAAATTGCAAAGCAATAAAAGGGCAGAGCCCAAGTCAAATTGATGCTCTGCATCATTTATAAATGGGCAGAGCCCGAAACAAATTGATGCTCTGCATCATTTATAAAGGGCAGAGCCCAAGTAAAATTGATGCTCTGCATCGTTCTGGGTAGAGCCCAAACAAAATAAAAGTAATGTAATGCATTATTTAAATGTGGGCAAAGCCCTAGCATAGGTCTAATAGACCAAAAATAAATAAAAATGCTGAACATTTTCAACTGGACTTAGCTCAATCATAGTCGTAAGTCCTCAAATTAAATTGACTGAGCATAGCTGCTCTCTTAAATCAATTTACGACCGGTTCAAGGGTACATCTACGAACTCCTTTGACTCCTATCGTTGTAATCCTTCAACGATGTCAGAGAGGTGACGGGTCCCGACAACCATACATCAGCACGGAATGTGGGGTTCTTAAACTCATGGACTTAAGCGTCCTTAAACCAAAAGACGAATTGTGGGATCCTTAAACCCGTGGACTTATGCGTCCTTAAACTAAAACACGGACTGTGGGTTCCTTAAACTCACGGACTTAAGCGTCCTTAAACTACGTATGGACCACCACGTCCCTAAACTGGAATATGGACCACCACGTCCCTAAACTGGAATATGGACCACCACGTCCCTAAACTGGAACAATAGAGCCTAAACTCTCTTTTGTCGGATCTAAACGATCCCGTTAAGTTGATCTTAGTCTCAAACTAGACTAACGTATCCTTAACAAACGTTTAAGTTGATCTTAACCTTAAATACGGCTAACGTATCCTTAAACCAAAACCCCAAACCCAAATCTAAGTAAATACAGATTTGGACTAATCCACGTCCTACGGGCGACGGCATCATTTACTCTCCGTATACAATCCATGGGCAACTACAAACAAAACAAACACACACGACACGAAGTGAAATTCTGGAGAAGGAGAAAGTTGTTACCGCGATGCGGTAGCGTAATTAACTGCAGGGGCTTGCGCCTGCAGGGAAAAGCGTCCCCACAATCAAAAACCCCTCAAGCGAGGGGGAATCTGACGAAATCTGCTACATCGGCCGCATCCGTCTAAACCTCCGATACACGGTGCCATAAATCAACTTGGCATCTTCGGAGAGGTGGACGGATAAAACCATATAGCATCTGCCCCGAATCTCAGCGCCAGGACTTCGCAGTCCTGTGCGCCGTCTTTCGGAGGGGAACAATCACTATGTATGAGACCTAAGCGTTCAGTAGCTCTCTCTCCGTGTCCAATAAACAGAGTTTTGGTCATTTTACCCTTGATACAAGACTGACAAGTTGCATAAGATTTATATTTTAAAGTATTTAATTATGCATCTTTATGTAGCTTGTTTAGTCTTGTTTCGTTAATATGACCAAGTCTACAATGACATACAAAAGCTTCATTTATATCTGAAAATTTTCTTTTGTTTGTGTGTTGTATATTGAAAACCGTATGCTGATTTAGGACGTAAATACTGTTATTTAGTGTACCATACCCAATCAACTGTTGATTCAGGTTAATGTTCATAACATTATTTTGCAAAACAAAATGATATCCTTCATTGTCTAACAAATATTCGGATATTATATTACGTAGCATGCTTGGTACAAAATAATACGGGTTCAAAACCAATATACATCCCGAGGACAACCCTAGGTGATACTCTCCCACTGATACAACATGTATATTGGAACCATTTCCAACCCGGAGAGTGTGATCACCTGTCTTCAAAACTTTGCTATTTCTCAATCCCTGCACACAATTACAGATGTGTGAACCCGAACCGGTATCTAATACCCAGGCTGCCGAGTTTATAGAAAAACAGTTTTCAGTGACGAACACACCTGAAGCCAAAGCATCACTATGCTTCTTCTTCTTGAGATCAACGAGGTACTCAATACAATTACGCTTCCAGTGTCCTGACTTGTGGCAGTAAAAACATTCTTCCTTTCTCGATCCCTCAGCCCCGGATTTGTCTTTCCTTTTTTCCTTTTTCTCTCCACCTCTCAGATTAGTGGGTTTCTTCTTCTTCTTTCCCTTAGCCTTGGCTTTTACGACGGAAGGTGAAATGGGCCCACTAATCGGAGAGGGAGTTTTCACTGTCTTAAGCATGCTCTCTGCACTTCTCAACATATTGAGAAGCTCAGGAAGCGACTTCTCCATGTTGTGCATATTGAAGTTCACTATAAACTGAGCAAAGGCAGGGGGGACTGTAGAACTATATCAACATATTGTTCGTTCTCCATAGTCCATCCCATGTCCTCAAGTTCTTCAATAATTCTTATCATCTTCAATACATGATCTCCTACTGACGTACCAACAACCGTCCTCATCTGAAACAACTGTCTAGATGCCTCGTAACGAAGAGTACGAGATTACTCCCTGTTCACACCATAATATTGCATTATTATATTCCCCATTATTATTCTTTTTATAAATAAACGGGTGCTTTTGACGCATGTCTGCTACATGTTACAGGTTACAAGTTCTTGGACAGGAAACAGTGAAAACGATGTAAAGACGATGAAAATATGGACTTTTGACCAACAAATGGGAGGATCTTAGTCAAGCCTATATCGAAAGACAGTTCACAATTAACAAGGCAACGCAAGACCCCAAAATGTTAAGGCAAACGGTTAAAAAGCCATTGCAAATTGTTCACTGAAGATCTGGAACCAACCTAAAAGCCCAAATGGAAAAAGACATATAGAAACAGGAAGACAAAGTCACCAGGAGCCCAGCCCAGAAGTTGCAGAAGCCAAATCTTCCTTTTGGCCGCGGAACCGCGGCCAAACCATACCTCGAGCCGCGGTTCCACGGCAGTTTTAAAGAAATAAAAAATTAATTTTTTAGCGAAATAAAGTGGCGGCGTTAACCGGTCTTCCTAGAGGGCTATTTTTGTAAATGCAAATATGCGAGTCATTGTAACCCTAGGGTTTCCTATCTTCTATAAATAGGGACTCTAATTCATTGTAAACTTTATGCCTCCTTTTAAATAATAAATTCAGATCTCTTTATGGAGAGCATCGGTGTTTCTTTTCAATTCATGGATTCAGATCTGACAAACCTGTGTTGATGATTGGAGAGATGCATCTATAAGTAGATTTAATTCCTTGCTCTAGTTCAAATTTCAATTCTTTGCCCTAGGTAGATTTAAATTCTTGCCGTAGATAAATTGCTTAGAGTTGGCTTTGGGGAAGGATTTTGAGAGATGAGATCTCTCATCCCTTTTTACCCATAATATATTTACAATAGGACTCCATGCATACACGCACACACCGCGCCCTACGGCATCGTACCCCTCGAGGTAACGATGACACCGTAGTATAAAGGCCCGGTTGCGCGTGTTTTCCATGGAGGTTAGGGTAAGGATCTCTAAAGGAAGGACAAGAACCTAGAAGAAGGAACACCTTCCCGAATGGATCTAATCCCCTTTATTGATAATTACCATAACTCCTCATAGATCTTCATTCGGGTATAGAAAGCGTTGAGATTTACCTGCATTTCCAAACCATCCCTAAACCTAACCCTAGCAAGACTAGATCTAGTTAATCTTAGATAGATAGATTTAGATTTTAGATTTAATAATCAATCCGAACACCCTTCGGAATTAACTCGTAAGCGCGATTAGGAGATTCACAACATCCCTGTGGACCGACCCATACTCACCGGCTAGCTTCATGCGACGCCGTTCTTGATTGCGGTTTAGAAATAGTTTTTGACATACGAATCAAATGGCGCCGTTGCCGGGGATGGCGTAGAAATTTCCTTTTTGCAATTTCGGGTTAATCATAATAAAATAAAAAATCATAAAAATCTGAAAAAAATCAAAAAGAAAATATAAAAATATATATAATTTGTTATTTTTGGAAGGGATACTTTGTGTTTGAATTTTTTGCAAGATATACAAATTCGGATCTGGAAATTTCCAGAAAGCGAAACGGAAAAAGAGATATCGAAACTGAAGGGAAATTAAATAACAGAACAGTGAAAATTTTCTGCAGATCTAAATCCACCATCTCGCCGCGATTCCGCGGCCAAAACCCACCTTAGGCCGCGGAACCGCGGCCATCTAGTCGAATCAGAGCTTACAAAAAATTTTGGGGATCCGTTCTGTCCAGAGGGCCGCGGAACAGCGGTGTTAGTGCTCTATTGCCGCGGAAGGGCGGCGATCTAGTGGCATCTTCTTATGAAATTTTTTCTGTAAGCTTCTCTGTTCCTCCTCTGTAATTTTTGAAATATATTTTCTGGAAATTCCTGCAAGATTCTGTGAGCTATAAAATATATTGCCTTCCATATAACAATTTTGTGCAGGATTTTTGGGCCCCGCTTGAACTAAATTGATTGCAAGTAATATTTTGCTGTTGCATATCTTTTCTATAAAATATTTTGCTGTTGCATATCTTGTGTTGAAAATCTTTTTGCAACAAAATTTTCCTAATAAAGAGAAAAAGAATAAAAAAAAGAATAAGGAAAATTTTGTAGAAACTTGCAAAGTTTTTTTTTAGCCGCAAATAAATCCTTGCACCACAAACTTTCTTCCTTTCCCCTTCTTCTAACATGGGTACCCCACATAATAAATCATTAGCCGAACTTTGGTATCCCGAACCTAATTTTGCATCGTACGTCAATTTGTTCGGTCAATTTAAAGACGACCCCTCCTTGCCAAAAATATCTTTGAAAGATCAAATAGAGGCGTCTAGGAGAAACAGTTTGACTTTTCAACCCACTTTGTGTCGACCAAGTCCATCTTTACCACCTACATATGTTGACACCACTTTTCCAAGTCCTGCTGTAACTCCTAGGCCGATGTCCATTGCTGAGCATATTGCTCAATCTCGCAGTCGATCTTTCACTCCTCTCCACTCATCTAGTTCTAGGGATCCACACGAATATTCACCTTTTTATCCACATGTTGACCCTACCCCTGTCCTACCACCTACTTCCTACCAGTCCTACCCGACTTTCCCACCCTTACTAGACACCGTTTCCACATAGCCATTAGAGAGTTTTGCATATCCACACGATTTCGAATCTTTTACCGAAACCCCCTCACCACCTAAGTCTAGTTTGGAAGAGTCGTTGGAGGCGTATATCGCAGCAACAAACAAAATGGTTAGGAATGTGGAATCGTCCGTGGCCGCCCTTATGCAACCTAGTGAACCGGTAGCTAGTTTCCCACTAGCTCAAAATTTTTTAATGTATAAGGAGACGGTTGGACAGAGTGAGAATGTGAGAGGATTTCCAAATCAAACCCACCCCTACCCAATTGAAGCTCACAACTCCTGTTTTCCATCGATTGCCCTAAATAGTTCACCTGTTGAAAATAAAAATGAGTTGTGTGATTTTGTAGTGTTTGATTTGCCAAATTGTGAGGAACCCCTTTCGAGTGAAACCGCACCTAATCCTTTCGATCTTTACACCTCCCATCTAGAACCTAAATCGATAGATATCCATGCTTTTGATGAGGTGTCTAAGAAAATTGATTTTCACTTGATTGAGAATACAGACGCCGGGAATATTTCGGATGATGAACCAGTCGATTTAATTGAGATTTTATGTTCAAATCATCATCCCGAGTTATTAAATGTTTCTCCCGAATCTCATATGCGTCTTGACTTTGATGATAATGGCATGGAGGAGTTGAATTTTGAGGAGAATTATAAGGATAGTATTAAGGAGAGTTTTGAGGACCATATCGAGGTTGAACCATTTTTATTTGATGTGTCTGATTTTCCAATTCATCCTCCTGAACCTTTGACTGTTATATCACCTTCCCTCCTTTCCATCGTTCCGACCCCGCTTGAAGACTGTGAGCTTGAAAATTTTTCCTTTGAATCTGACACAGTTCTCACAGACGATAACACTTACGAGTGTTTTACTTTTTCGGACGATATTGATAACTCACCGCCCGAGTTTGAGTCCTTTACATTTTCAGATGAGTTAGTTGAACCATCAGACTCGGTTGCTTACAGTTGTTTCGAACCATTAATGGAATCTTTCAAGTTTGAGACAGTTTACTACGGTGAGAATGATACTATTCCTAATTCACTTCCTTTCGTCATTCCTATTGTTCCGATCGCACAAGTGACCGTTACGCCTTCATCTCCTATACCAAGTTCGGCGTACCCATGTTTTCTTGCGAATCTTGAGGGATTTGACCCCATTTCCCGACGGGTGGATAGGTTAGCGCAATCGCTTATAACATATCGGTCATCACATATTGCGCTAATTTATTCACTCGATTTACACCCTCAAGTTCGTGCGATCCTTCTTTCTCCTTTCCGCCCTTCTTTCCCCCCATCGAGACCATATTCTACCATTCTTCTTTCCACACGGTCTCGCGTGTTTCTCATTTCTTTCATCTCCATCCTATTCTTGCACCGCCTATACATTTACCATGATAAGATTTTTGAATGGTTGGTGATAACATTTGGCTTGTGTAAGGCCAAGCTTAAGTTTGGGGGGACCTTTGTATATATGTACATATTTTTTTTGTTTTCTTTTTATAAAAAAAAATTTCAAAACATTAAAAAAATAAAAAAAAATTATAAATAAATAAACAGGGGAGTGCCGGCGTTTTGACTCTCTTGGTTTAGCATGACAGTGAGGACACCGTCAAGTTCAAGTTTGGGGGTATACTCGGTACGTCTTCTTTGTTCGCATTCATTTGTACCTATTTTTGCATTTGCATACTTATTTGAAAACCCATAAAAATTGAAAATTTTCAAAAATTATAAAAATTATTGTATTCAATTTTGGCTAATTGACTTGAGTTTGACAGATAGGTTAACTGGCTAGGAACAACTAGATCTTAGACTTAGTGAATTAAAAACCCTAAAAATAACATTCCTTAAAGTTTAACGGTAGAAAGTATATGCCTTGTAGTTTATTTAGAAATAGGCAAATTTTGGGTTCACTTCTTTGGCTAAGTCGAAACAAGGGAAGAGTATTGATGTTCTTATTAGAGTATAAGTTTAAAAATAATTCCTAGCTTAAGTCTAGATTCTGAAAATGTATACCCTACAATTTGCACAATCACGCACCTTGAAACTTGGATTAGTAGAGGAGACCTTGAAATGCTCTTGTCTAAAGTCCTTAGTGCAATGAAAATGAAAAAAAAAGTGTGAATAAAGAATAAAAAAAATGGACACTGGTTTTTGTGATTACTTAAGCCTGTAAAAAAAATAGAAAAATATTTATCAAGGGTGCCTTATCACCTAGTGCCTTAGACCAACTGGTTTGGGAGTCACTGCTAAAGCCTTGGGTGTTGCAAAAGTAGGAAGTACGCTTTAATTTGCAAACACATCTTGTAATCGGTTGTTGGTACCTCAAGAAGTATTAATGGTCGCATGAAGGATGTGTAAGCAAAATTCATTTAAATTCACCTACTAATAAGTACTTTGGACAATGGACGAGAGTACGATTGCTTGATTTGAATTTCCAAGTGTAGGGGTGATATTTACACACACATGGGGATATGTGATTGGAGTGTAGATAAGAGAGAGGAATGAAGAATAGAACTTGTATCTTTAGTAAGAGTTGATAAAAATTCCTAAGTGGAGATGGAACCCTAGAAGGAAAACTTAAGAAATGCCGAAAGCTAAGTAAGTCTATAGAACATATATAATCTTAAGTTAAATGATGAGGAAGTGTGAAGAATATGGGTGGATAATTTACAAGTCGAAGATAATAGAATTCCTTGTTAGAAACCCTAATTGGAGAACAAAAGTCGAAAAGCCAAATTGATAGGATTTTGTGGGTGTAATCCGCTGAAAACCCTCAGGAGACAACACTCCTCCTACTAGGGACACCTAGAGGTTTAACGGCTTATTGCACGTGCTCAGTGCAATCGAGTTTCCCTGTGAAAGTGCGGTTAGGATTTTAGTGAATAAAAATAAGTTTGCTCGAGGACGAGCAAAAGAGAAGTTTGGGGGTATTTGTTCACACCATAATATTGCATTATTATATTCCCCATTATTATTCTTTTTATAAATAAACGGGTGCTTTTGACGCATGTCTGCTACATGTTACAGGTTACAGCTTCTTGGACAGGAAATAGTGAAAACGATGTAAAGACGATGAAAATATGGACTTTTGACCAACAAATGGGAGGATCTTAGTCAAGCCTACATCGAAAGACAGTTCACAATTAACAAGGCAACGCAAGACCCCAAAATGTCAAGGCAAACGGTTAAAAAGCCATTGCAAATTGTTCACTGAAGATCTGAAACCAACCTAAAAGCCCAAATGGAAAAAGACATATAGAAACAGGAAGACAAAGTCACCAGGAGCACAGCCCAGAAGTTGCAGAAGCCAAATCTTCCTTTTGGCCGCGGAACCACGGCCAAACTATGCCTCGAGCCGCGGTTCTGCGGCAGTTTTAAAGAAATAAAAAATTAATTTTTTAGCGAAATAAAGTGGCGGCGTTAACCGGTCTTCCTAGAGGGCTATTTTTGTAAATGCAAATATGCGAGTCATTGTAACCCTAGGGTTTCCTATCTTCTATAAATAGGGACTCTAATTCATTGTAAACTTTATGCCTCCTTTTAAATAATAAATTCAGATCTCTTTATGGAGAGCATCGGTGTTTCTTTTCAATTCATGGATTCAGATCTGACAAACCTGTGTTGATGATTGGAGAGATGCATCTGTAAGTAGATTTAATTCCTTCCTCTAGTTCAGATTTCAATTCTTTGCCCTAGGTAGATTTAAATTCTTGCCGTAGATAAATTGCTAAGTGTTAGCTTTGGGGAAGGATTTTGAGAGATGAGATCTCTCATCCCTTTCTTACCCATAATATATTTACAATAGGACTCCATGCATACACGCACACACCGCGCCCTACGGCATCGTACCCCTCGAGGTAACGATGACACCGTAGTATAAAGGACCGGTTGCGCGTGTTTTCCATGGAGGTTAGGGTAAGGATCTCTAAGGGAAGGACAAGAACCTAGAGGAAGGAACACCTTCCCGAATGGATCTAATCCCCTTTATTGATAATTACCATAACTCCTCATAGATCTTCATTCGGGTATAGAAAGCGTTGAGATTTACCTGCATTTCCAAACCATCCCTAAACCTAACCCTAGCAAGACTAGATCTAGTTAATCTTAGATAGATAGATTTAGATTTTAGATTTAATAATCAATCCGAACACCCTTCGGAATTAACTCGTAAGCGCGATTAGGAGATTCACAACATCCCTGTGGACCGACTCGTACTCACCGGCTAGCTTCATGCGACGCCGTTCTTGATTGCGGTTTAGAAATAGTTTTTGACATACGAATCACTCCCCATACAACTCCTTTGTATGGAAAAATATGGATTGAACATCCATCTTCTCATGATATACATTGTCCATCGAAGCTAACGTGAGGCATTTGGCTGTGGCATAATCAATATCCCATGTTTTGCGGATCTCCTTATTCTCAATAGAGGAATCAGGGCCTGGGATGGGAGGGTCTGGGGAAATGAGGACATATGCAACCTTGTCATATATAAGGACAATGTTTACGTTTCTCAGACAGTCTTTATAATTGGGTCCCATCAGTTTATTTTTCTTTAATAGAAGCTTAAGTCCAGTCATTGGTATCTGCCATTAAGAGAGAGAAAAGAACACACTTAGCGAAAGCTCTTGCAAAGATTAGATTGGTTATTTATCTTATCAAATCGATGTCTCCCACTGCTTTTATCAAATTTTCCTTCAAACCTCAAAAAGAAAATTAGCCAAGATTAATTACATTCTACAAGTTCGCTAACCGGTCAGCCAGGCTAGTGTCGGTATTCTGAGAGAGGTTCCCTGTGCTTTCGCACGGACCTAATTAAAATAAACCTCGTTTCCCTATAGGCATAACCTCGTTGACACTTTTCTAGACACCTTCTGGATAAGCTAATTGTAAAGTGCAAAACTCTCCCGGGAGTAAATTTTACTCACAGTGGGATCATGATCCAACTATCAATATAGAAGGTATGCAATCTCATTGCAAATTTCAACTCTTAAAATTCCCGATTCGGTTTTTACCCCTAACGGCTTATAACCTTAACTATGGTCAAAAAATCATAAGCACTAGTCAAGTTCTACCCGTCATTTCTTGATTAATTAGACCCACTCATATGACCATTAACTATGGTCAACAAAGTCATATAAATGTCCTAATTAATCGCATTATATGCTGTATAGGAAGACATCACTTAGCTACCGTACACTACACCTTAACTATGGTCAACAAACGTAGCAAGAATACTAAGTACTCTACTTCCTAAAATGAAGAAGGGTTACAGATGGTTTTGATGAAAACCTTTAATGTTTTGGACTTGATATCCTTATAGAACCAAATAATTTTAAAAAGGAGTGGTTTAAGCTCCGCAATTTGAAACTTTCTTTTTCATAAAAAGGCCTAGTGGGTTTTAAATTTGATTCTACAACATCTCTAGGATTCTTTTTTTTACATTAATCTTATTAATATAGTCCCATCATTTAAGTTTCTAAGCATCACAGAAAAAATGAAAATAGAATGTACGCTTATGCCATCCGCATCCGCCATAGGGTCCCGTCATGCACCTTATGTTACTTAACTAACAATAGAGCAGGGGCAGGACTAGCGCGGGTGCAAAACATAAGCAACGTTTATTATATATCATATATAAAAATAACATTCATCTCATGCAGTTAATATGATCACATCACAGAGTAACAGCAGCAGAAGCAGATATATGAAAATATAGGATATACTAGGAAGTCCGTATTTTAGATTAAGCCAATGATAAAAAATACGGATTCCACGGTCGTGATGAATAGCCAACCCCACACCCCTAGACCCCTATGAGAGCGGCAAGCAACCTTGCCAATTCTAGAGTTAGTCGACCGGTCTCGACTCCTCAAGATGGCCTCCCACTGGACTCTAAAACCATGTTACTTGTGCTCCCCACCTTGGGTCTATCCTAATGCGGAAAAGTAAGTCATATACATCAATAGTGATATCAACCTCAACCCGGAAGTGTCCCAATAAAAGAATATTACATACGTTGAATTTACATGAATGAAAAGAAAATCTCTCATCTCTCATCTCACATAAAACCCCCCGGCTATTCTATCATGACAATCCTATACATCATATCAGTACAACAACAGAATAATCATCACAGATCATCAACGTAAGTAAATATGCGTATTTATAATGTCGTCGACATATAGCAACGAGATTAGGTATATACATATTACACTTACGGTCACAGAAAAGAAATGTAAAACTACAAAAGTTGGAATCCGCACTAGCCTTAGACATCGCAAACCCGGATGATCTCATATTCCAGATTTCATGCCTAACCTCATAAATTTTACATTTAAGTCTCGAAATGAAAACACCTTTTCATAAAGAAGATGGGTTATTTAACAAGATTCTCGATTATCAATGAGACTGAAATGTTAGATCTACAAACAACGAATTAATTTTCTCAAAACTAATTAGTGTAGATTCCAAATATTGAATCACATATAGTAACTGTCTAAATGATATTAAATATTTCCATCGACAACAAAAATTTCTTCAAACCACAGAGACCTCAATACCTTGAGCCTCAACAAAAATATCCATAAAGTCACAAATGTCAAAATGGAGCAGCACAAAAAAATTGAAACCCTAATTCTCTAAATGCGCGGCGGAACCGCGGATAAACTAAGGGTTATGCCGTGGTTCCGCGGTCATTCTGGGGAATTGGGTGTTCGTTTTTCTTAGGATTCCATAGATTTACCTGCACAAATTTTTGAATATTTTTATTCTGAAAAATACCAACATTTGGAAAAATGTACAGAAACCATAAAAAAATCCATATTTTGATTTCGATCGAACACTTTTAATGTCTTCTAAACTACCTTAATGTTCTAGCTTGGCTCTGATACCATGTAGGTCAGGTAGCCACCCCATCCAATAGGGTCGCCGTGGCACCTACGGGTCCCTCAGCAACTACTTTTTACGCATGCTCTCTCGTGAGGACTACAACCCACCGGAACACCTTCCGGTCTTGGGACACCCTAGGGGTAAGAGCGTATGCTTCGCCACACTGTCACACAATGAGAACCCCCCATAGGTCGACATCCAATACCTAGTTGCTCTAATACCATGTAAGTGTGTCATAGCACCTCTACAAGTGTTTAAACAACTATATGTGGTATATTTTAAAAATTTAGAGAGATAAAGCACACAAACCACGAATCGAACTAGAGATTAGGGTAAGTATCATATAGAAAGAGTGTCTAACACTAAGAGAAAGAGAACTACAACTTTTGTAGACCACTCCTTCTCTTCAATGGCTCCGTGTAGAAATCCTTGGGCTCCACTCGAAGCTTGGAACAATTCCGATTGAAGTCTTCGATGTCCATGATGAGCCACCCAGAGTTCTTTACACTCAGGCTCTAGCTTCACTAAACTAAGATAAAGTGAAGCTAACAACCTATAAAAGTTTACTAGTCTAATATAGATTGATGAAGTGGGATTTTTCTCACTCAAAGGCCATTCTTTTTCTTTCTCTTTTTCTAACCTAGAAAAGGGTGGAGAGCTTAAGACGAAAAAGATGAACTAATGGCTTAGCTTGAGATAATGAGGGTGATCACAATCACAATTAATGAAGCAAATAAAATATCTTATATATTTGTAAGTGAGTGGAGGAATAAAATAATAAACTATGGTAAGATATTTCAAGAAGAGTGTAGAAACCATGACTCATTATTCTATTTTCCATTTTAGCAAAATAAATATCTAATATATTCCCATGTGAGTCTAGCATAGCCATGTCCAATGTATCATCCACCATGACACACACACACACACATATATAAATACAAATATATATATATATATATATATATATATATATATATATATATATAAACATGCATAAAGAAAGGAATTATAAATGAGTAATTAGTCTTTGTATTAAATCAACACTTGATTTAATAACCCGTTCATATCACATATAACCCGACTAATAAAAAACGCTATATTAATATATGGTATCATATACTTGTATTTAATCAAGCTCCCACACATATCACCATTTGTTCCCCACTTCGTTTTGCCTGAGCTCGGAAACCCCTATATGGGACTCTAAGACTCGTCAATACGCTAGCAGTAGGCAGTGATCATATCAGATACCCACAGACCATCAGCAGTACTAGCTGCACGTAATGGCTACCCAGGTATTGAGCGAACAGAAGAACAACAAGCAAACTTGTTCAAACTCCCGTAGAGCCAACTAGCAACACTTACCGTACAGTCCGGTTTTTTCGTCTGATATGTTGCAAATTGAGTCTGGGGATGGAATCGTCAAGCCCAAATAACTCAATAAGTCATGCCGATGTATGGCCTATAATAGGTCGAGAAACTACTGATAACACTTATCAGCCCTAGCCAGGGACGTCCAGTTATAGCCAATCACGCTTAGTACAACATCAACTTCCAATACCGGGAGAGACGAAACCCCTCCTATTGCTCATTGGCTCCATGTGTCTCAAGATTGTACCCATAAGCCATCTGTTTGCATGACTCAGTAGAGCCGTGGTAGGGTGGAAATAAAAGCACGGTGGGAAACACACAAGGCTCTATGACGATCTCGGATCTACAGACTAACCTGTAAAAGTGTCACCAGAGAAATGCTATTCGTCAATAGGTATAATACTATATAGGAGTTATTGGCGAGTCCGTTTAGTGTACTCAGTCTCCAATGAGAGCATATGTATATAATCTCTGATGTCAAATACCAATGGATATAGAATATCCATCGCCCCCTCAACTGGGTCAAGAAACGTATACACTAGTCTACTCTGGAATATCGATGCCCCATCTCGATACACCCATGACTAGGAGCAATTAAGGATATACTTATAGACTACACATGCCCCACTAGTATGATCTGCATCATAATCATAGTAGTCAAGCCGATATCCTAAGAACTTTATCAACATGTATCAAATGAACAGTAAACACAATCAAGTGAACATGTTAAGATAAAGAACAACCAGATAGCATACTATCTTGTCAAGCAAGAAAGTCCTCTATATATATAGATGTCCAAGCATCCACTATACAAATAATGGCCTCTAGGGCATACATATATCCAACAGTTATCACGTATTGCTAATACATGAGATAAATCCCATATGATCTTTTCTTGACTACCAGGATTATGATAAGGATCATACTATTGTGGTCTGGTAGATTATAAGCACATCCTTAAATATCCCTAGTCGTAGGAGTATCGAGACTGGGCATCGGTACTCTAGTTTAGACTAGTGTATACGTTTCATGACCCTGTACGAGGTGATGGTTGATCCCATAGCCATTGGTGTTTGACACTGATGATTTTATACAGGTGCTCATTGGATGAGTTACACTGGACGGACTCCCTGAGAACTCCTAGATGGTATTATACCAATGTCAGATAGCAGTTCTCTGGTGACATGAGTATATGGTAGTCCCTAAACCTGAGATCGCCATAGTGTTTTATGTTTGTTCCCACTGTATTTAGATTACTACCCTACCATTCTCTACTGAGGCGTGCAAACAAATTTTACTTGGGTACAGTCCCAAAGCACATGGAGGCAGTGAGCAGTCGAGGGAATTCGTTACTCCCGGTATTGGGAGTCGATGTTGCACTATACAGGACGCGACTATAGCCAGAAGTCCGTGGCCACGGCAATAGAGATAAACTGGTAAGTGTTACCAGTTGTATCTCTTTTGTTATGAGTCCTCTGTCAGCATGACTTATCGGGTTATTAGGAGTTTGACAGATTCCACTCCTCAGACTCGATATGTGATCCCCTTGACGATGAGACCGGACTATACGGTGACTGTCACTTATAGACTTTGTCAGGTCCGGATGAGTTCGCTCGTCGACCTGCTTTTATCTTACTCATACCTGGGTAGCTGTTACGTATAGCTAGTGCCACTAACGAGCTTATGCGTTAACTCGAAAGGGGTTGAATCTGAAAGTGTTTCAAATTCAATCGGATATGATCCTATATAACTTACTGCTAGCATATTGATAGGTCTTTAGAGTTCCGTAAAAAAGTGCATGCCCGGGCAAAACGCGATGTGATGTACGTATAGGGATACATGCATGAGTTCGATTAAAATGTATATTGGATATACGTGTTTAATCGGACAACTGTTATACTAGCCGGTTCAAAAGACGGAATCTAAGTCAAGTGTTGACTTGATAAACGTATTTATGATCTGGTTTCCAGTATAGTGTATATGATACACACTCTCTACAGTACATGATACTGAGAAAATATTGATGGCATTTCATATATATGATACATGATGTGTACATGTATAGGATACATGTATTAATACTTATTTAATATATATATATATATATATATATATATATTAATTCCCACCATTAAAAATTATGTGTAAATATATATATATATCTATATATATATATATATATATATATATGTATGTATGTATTTATGTATGTATGTATGTATGTATGTATCTTTATATACACACATACAAACACATATATTATTATTTATTTTTTATGCTTAGTTAATGGTGGAACCTACCCTCTCTCTTGTGTGTGTGACACACACATGAAAGAGAGAGTGGGAGAGTGTATGTGTCATATATTATATGACATGGGTGAGAAAAAGAAAAAAAAATGAAAGAATTCATTTTTTTCACAAGCCATCATTTTTTATTTTCTTCTTCCTCAAACAAGAGCTTGAGCTTTTTAGGTTAATGGCACATGTAGCCATGGTGAGGGAGTGTGAAAAAGTGAGAGTACCCAGAATTCACATCACCTTCCTCCACGTCCAACGAGCCTCTGGAGGAAGTTTCTCTGTCCAGTGACAAAGTTGGAACTCGGGCAACCCGCTTTCAACACGGATCAACTACGGTGAGGCAGTCGGCGTTCAGACACGTTCGGGAGCTCGTGAAGTCTAGACGGGGTCTTCCAGGATCAGCCGGACACACTACAAAGATTGTAGCACCTCTCTACTCTTTCTTATTGCTCTTTATATTTTGCTAGATACTGGTGCTTGGACGATTTTTGGCGTACGGTCGATCGCTCCTACGGAATATTTGTTTTCCGTCCATTCCCGCTTCCGCTGCGCCCACGCACGGAGCGCGTCCGGCCTTACAGTGGTATCAGAGCAAACCATGCACTAGGACTAGCTTAGGTGGTGTTTTAGTTTCGATCGACAATTTTCCGATTCCGGTTTCCAAGTTAAAACCCCTTCTCTGTTCGAATTTTTAAAATCGTTTTAAAACTTTTTAAAGTACCACAGAATGTCATTTTTGATGTGATTATGGAGTGGGAGAAAACTGGGGGGTTTATGACATTTTGCCGTCGGTAGTGGCAAACTGGCTGCCTAAAATTTTCAAAATGCCCCCAGATTTCTTCGGGGCTGAAACTTATAGAAATAGGATTTTTGGTATTATTTGTTTTTCCTAGTATAAAGATTTGATCTCGTATTGTGTTGGAAAGTTATCGATCAAAACTGTAATATCGTAGCATTTCCATATTGATAATGTTAAAGTGTTTAACTCAGTTAATACGATGATACATACTTGCTGATATGTATTTGTGAGTCTGTGATGTTCTATGTCAAGATTATTTGGTTTGGATTGGATTGTCGCGAAATGAATAGCCCTGTGCGAAATTGGATGTTGCGATGTTATTTGTTCCATTTCATTCATGTTGTAGCCAAAATGTATATTCTTTTATTCGGGGCGAGCGGTCGACATGTGGCCATCGTTTCCGCTTATTGTATTATTTATTTTATCAGGACTTGATCAGGTTGCTATCGATATTACCGTTGTATTAATACAGGTATTAGGTTTACCCCATGAAGAAGCACACCGGAGACCTGGTTCTAGATTGCACCGGGTGGCCATCTCAATGATTTGAGACCGGGTCACTCGATTCTAGGATTGGTGGGCTGCTTGCCGAGCTTGTAGGGGGTTAGGATAGATCCGCGGAGGAGTGCACAAGTCATCGGATTCGAGAAAGTGATGGGTGGCTCCATCATGATGATGATGCCGGGTCGCCTCGTTTCTCGGATTAGCGAATGACTTGCCACACTCATAGGGGTCTACTTTTGGCTATGCATGGTCTATTCATGCAACCGGAGTATTTCGTGCTACGTTTGTGGCTCGAACGGAACGCGAGATTTCTAGGTGATCCGACCATTCCAACTCTGTGATGTTATTTTACCGCATGCTGTAATGTGATTATTTTCGTGTGATGATATGAGTGTGTGTATGTGTGTGTGTGTGTGTGTGTGTGTGTGTGTGTGTGTGTGATATGATATATATAAATGCTATATTTGTTTTGCATCCGTGTTAGCCCTGCCCTCACACTGCCATTAGTTAAGTAACCTCACGGTGCATGACGGGGCCCCGTGGCGAATGCGGGTGGCGTATATGTACATTATTTTTTTCCTTTTCATACTTTTCTGTAATGTTTGTATGAGAAGGATGATGCTAGATAATGTGATTATCTACATGATGGGATTTTATTAATTGCATTAGTACAAAGTAAAATAAACCTATACGTTGTAGGAACCAACTTTTTATAAAGGGAAAATTTTAGTCAATTCTTTTGCTTTTCATTGTGGAATTCGGTTAGGAATGTCATGCACCTCAATCGATGAGGAAAGAGCCTTGATCCCGTCACTGGGAGTTTGCTTTTGGATAAAAGTTTGTGTCGCTAAATGTGTTTTTGTAGCCTTATTCTTTTGCTTTTCGTTGGGGTATTCGATTAGGAATATCATGCACCTCATTTAATAAGGAAAGAGTCTAGATCTCTTCACAGGGAGTTCACTCTTGAGCAAAATTCTATGCGACTATAAACTTTCAAAACCACCCGGTTCCTACGATGAGATCAAGTTTATTACGTTGATGGTTTTCATCAAAACTAGTTGTAGCTCTCTTTCATTTCAAGTAAAGTACTTAGTATCCGTGCTACGTTTGTTGGCCTTCGTTAAGGCGTAATGTACGGTAGATAAGTGTTGTCTTCCTGCTAGCATGTGATATGATTAGCTAGGACAGTCGTATAGCCTTATTGACCTTCGTCAATGGCTCATGCGGGTGGGTCTAAATTAATTACGAAATAATGGGTAGAACTTGACTAGCGGCTTATTATTTGTTGACCTTTGTCAAGGTCATAAGCTGTTAAGGGTAAAAACCAATATCAGGAGTTTCAAATGTTGAAACATGCAATGAGATTGCATACCTTCTGTGGAGTGGGGTGACTTGATGACCATCGTCAAGGTTACCACGCCATGATAGTTTGGGTCCCGATTCCTACTATAAGTAATAGTTACTCCCGAGAGATTTTCTATATGAAATCCCGGCTAGTTCTCCTTTTAGGGTTTGAATGAGAATTTGACAGGACAGTGGAAGCTATTCTGATTAGATAAATATACCAATCTAATCTAAGTTAGAGTGCACGCTGAGTGTTTCTTTTCTCTCTCTGGCAGCGACCCTGGACTCACCTTAAACTAAGACTCATTAACCAAGTTGACCAATCTTTTTACAATCACTAGATTTGGAATGTCTGGATTTCCCTAATCCATGACATAGTCGCATATGTCCTTACCTATCTTACTTCCCCTTCTGCTAACTCCAGAACCCTCTGTATTCGGTACAGAGATCTGTATTGGTTGGAAGGTCATCGTATGGTTAGATACGAACTCGATGAAATTGTTTCAGTTCGAGAATGGCCACTGGTTCTGGAGTAGATGAATCGTTCATTTTTCTCTCCATTCTACCTTATCTCAAGCTCGAGAGCTCTTTACATATAAGGAGTGTATACCAGTTACACTTATTGGATAGTCTTCTAATCCCGAAGATGATACTGAAGGAATAGAAAGGATAAAACCAACTAGCATAAGTTCGGTGTACAGGAAGGTAAGATGGAGAGACATCGAAAGGGGTTGAAGTATGAGAAAAGGAAAATGCGACTACTGTCATAAACCTGGGCAATGAAAAGGCAATACTATGAATACCCAACTCTGAAACATTTTGATGTTTTGGATATCTTGTGTGTCTTTGTTTTGAAAAACTGTTCTCAATAAACTTTAACTCCTGGGTATATAGATACCGGATTAGAGTTCCACATCTCCAGGCTGTTACAGATGTTGAGAAGGAGCAGAGATTTGAAAATGGATGATTTTATCCTCAAAGTCGGTTTTCGGAGCAATTGTTGCTATTGAGGAAAATCATCAAGTTTTGCATAAACAGCAAACTTTTGGTTTCTTTTAACCAAAAGAATGTTTTTCAATTAACAGCACACGGAAATTGAGTTAGTAAACTCTAGGGACTTATACATATTGACGTATGTTGCTCGATGTCCATACGGACATAGGGTTAGTTCCAGGTATTTCGTACTGAGAATGAGATTCTCTCTCAGATTACTCATCCGCTGGTGTTCTCCATGATGAGTAATGCTGAGTTGCCTTCTTCAATTTTGGGGATGCATTAGAAATAAATGTATATCAATTGATACCGGTTCCACCTAAACAAGTGCCTCTTTTCTATATGTGATATAGAATAGTATTCATCTTAAAGTAGTTAAGATATGGGGTTATCTGGTTTTTGTTTAAAACTATAATCCAGATAAACTTGAGGCACGTTTCGATAATAATAGTCTGTGGGTTATCCCAAGATTTCGCGATAGCTAGCTTCTACCATTTTCATGTTCAAAAATGTTTTGTTCTTGACTCGCCACCTCCTTGGTTAAGGAATTTCATGCAAAATAAATTAGTGGGAGTATAGTAGAACTGGAAGTGATTCCAGAAGCACAAATGGTTACCGAAAGTTTAGTAAAACCTGAAGATTCAATTGACCCTGAAAGACCATAGTTACTCCACAGATTTAGTAGGTGACCTCTGCCACCCGAGAGATACTTCGGTTTTCTCGTAGATGGTGACTAGGAGGCTTGCATCATGTGATGATGACCTTACTAGTTATCAGCAGGCCATAAGAAGTGGTGACTTCCAACTGATGGCTTGATGCCATGTTATCTAAATTGGACTTCATGCAATACAATAAATTATAGACTTTGTTGTGTGCTCCTGAAAGGGTTAAAACCTATAAGGAGCAAGCAGATCTTTCGAGATCAGTGAAAATGGAAAGGTATTAACCCATTAAGGCTAGACTAGTAGTTAACATGTATTCATCAAATACCCGATGAGGATTATAATGATACTGTTACTTTAAAATCTGTGCCGATGTCCATAAGGATAAAATTTGCCACTGCTATTTTCATGACTATGATATCTAGAATGAGTATGATTATAACGTCTTTCTAAATAGGATTTAAAAGTGTAAGTGTATATGACTCTATCAGAGGGTTGTCTTAGTCAGTGGGAGCAGCAGATAGTGTGCAAATTGCTTAAGTCTATTTATAGACTAACGCAGGCATAGCGGAGATGGACCATCTGTTTTGATGCTACGGTCAAATTGTTTGACTTCATCAAAATTGTTAGTTGTATGTATGCCTTAGAGTCCATTATTGTACATGATTGTATATTATAGTGGATGCTTGGACATATATAGAGAGGACTTTCTTGCTCGATATGATAGTATGCTATCTGGTTGCTCTTTATCTTTACATGTAGACATCTATTGTGAAGCTGTCTTTATCTCACATGTTGATAAAGCCCTTAGGATGCATACTTGACTACCAGGATTATGATGCAGATCATACTAGTGGGGCCAGGATAGTCCATAAGTTCATCTTTTAATTGTTCCTAGTCATGGGTGTATCGAGACAGGACATCGATATTCCAGAGTAGACTAGCGTATACGTTTCTTGACCATATGATGGACGATGGATGATCCCACATCCATTGGTGTTTGACATCAAAGATTGTATACAGGTGCTCAATGGAGACTGGGTACACTGAACAGGACTTGCCGAAAACTCCTAGATGGTATTATATCTAGCATCAGATAGCAGTTCTCTGGTGACACTGGTCAGGTTAGTCTGTAGACCCGAGATCGTCATAGAGTCTTGTGTGATTCCCACAGTGCTTTGATTTCCACCTTACCATGTTCAAGAGAACGTGCAAACCGGTGGTTTTTGGGTACAACCCGAGTCACATAGAGGCATGAGCGATAGGAGGGGATTCGTCTCTCCCGGTATTGGGGGTTGATGTTGCGCTGTGCTCGATTAGCTATAACAGGAAGTCCCTGGCCAGGGCTGATACAGAGATTTACTGGTAAGTGTTATCAGTAGTTTCTCGACCCGTTATGAGCCTCATAACGGCATGACTTATCAAATTACTGGGTTCTGACGTTTACCACCCCTAGACTAGATATGCAATATATCAGACGAAGAGACCGGACTGTACGGTAGTGTTACTTATTGGATTCAGAGGAGTATGAGTAGGCTTTCTTGTTGTCGTCTGATCGCTCAATACCCGGGAGCCGTTACGTGCAGCTAGTATCGCTGACAGCTTGTGGGTGACTGATATGATCATCACCTACTGCCGGCGTATTAAAGAGTCTGTAGAGCCCTACACAGAGGTTTCCTGGCTCAAGCCAAACGAAATAGTAGCACATATGTGATATGTGCGGGACCGAGATTGATACACGTATGTGATACCGTATTCTAATCTCGCGATAAGTAATATCGGTCGGTTATATATGATATAGCCGGGTTATCGAATCAAGTGTTGATTCGATAAGTTGATATATATGATATTAGTCTGTTATATGTGATATAGCCGGATTATTAAATCAAGTGTTGATTTAATAATTTAATGTATAAATATATATTTGATATATTAACATACATTAGCTAATATTAAGCTCACTTAAGTATTTCTTTTTCTCACTTATGCATATGATATATATGTGATATATATTATTGTTTATTGTGTCATGCTTGATGATACATACTATATGGGTGTATGAAACTCACACCATACTTGAGATAATATGAGATTTTAATTTTTATTGTTAGTTATATGTATGCCCTAGAGGCCATTATTGTACATGTGATGTATATTATAGTGGATGCTTGGACATACATAGGGAGGACTTTCTTGCTCGACATGATAGTATGCTATTTGGTTACTCTTTACCATAACATGTACACTGATTGTCTCTCTGTTACATGTTGGTAAAGTCCTTAGGATGTGTACACTGATTATCTTCGGCCTCGAAAACTTCAAGCAAGATCGTTCCTTTTGTAAGTCTACGTTGCCCACCCCGGTTCTTACAGGGAGGCGGAATAGGTAAAAGACGATTTTTTTTCTCAAGGAAACATGGACTAGAAACAAAGGATCTTTGCTAAACAAAAACCTAGCAAACTAACTACAAGTTTAACTACTCGGTTAGAGGGTTATACCTAGGTCTTGAACTCCTTCTCTTCTTGCTCCGTGGAGTGGTTTGAATGGCTCCACCTCGTAGTCTTCTCTTTGTCGAAGAAGGATGCACCCGAAAGCCTCTACGTTGAGCTCCTACCTCAACCTAGAGGCAACTAAAGTGCTTGGCTTGCTAAACCTAGAACTCTAGAATGAGTAGAGAGGAGTTATGGTAGTTTTATCTTAGGAGCCCATGATTCTCAACTCATGAGAGATGAGAGCTTTGAGAGAGAGGAAGAGGATGAGCTAAAACTATGAGAGAGAAAGTGCAAGAAAGAATGATGATATTTTTCAACTATGCTCTCATATTAGGAATTATGATAATAATAATAATAATTAAGAAATTGTGATGGTTAGTTTATGAATGACCATTATCATTTCATCATTTAATGCATTTTGCAAAGAATAAGAAGCATCTTTGAAATGAAATGATGATGGTCAACAAGTCCACAATGGTCAACCGGTCAACAAAGTCAACAAGTCAACAAAAGTCAAATGTTCAACTCAACCATGGCACAGTAATCCTTAATTAATATTATTAATCATATTTCTCATTCTCATTAGGGTTTATAAAAAGTCAACGGTCAACAACCCAAATGAGAATCCTCTGCCTCTGCCTCTGTCAACTGTGCATACACACCCACATCCGTGTTCTGAGGAACACGAATACAATGAGATAAAACCAATCCCAAAACATATATTAGGATCTGGCTTAAACCAAAGCCCGCTAGTAATAACTGCCCGGATACCAAATGTGCACAAGTGCGCGGATGTGAACGAACCCTGTCGCAAAACCATGCGACCTCTACCCTGTTTTGCCCAAAGACGAATAGCCCTCTGTGTGGGACTCTAAAGACTCGACACTCCGCTGGCAGTGGGTTTAACCACAGGCCGCAAGCAGTACTAGCTGTACGTAATGGTCCCCAGATAGATGCCGATAAGAAGACCGATGAGGTGAACCCATCCGAACTCCTACTGAGCCTGAATGTGACAATTTCCGTACAGTCTGATCTGTTCGTCTGAGAATATCGCATAGCGGGCCTAAGGGGCGGTAAATGTCAGTCCCCTAATAGCGGTACAAGTCATGTCGGAGTGTAGCCCAGAACACCCTGAAATAACACAGGAAAACCTACCAGTATATCTCGCTTGCCCTGGCCAGGGACGACTATGTGTAATGGCTCTCCTAGACACAACGCGATATCAACCCCCAATACCGGGAGAGACGATTCCTGTATAATCGTCACTGCCTCCAAGTGCTTTGGGACTGCACCCAACTGCTACCTGTTTGCACGATTGATTTGAGCCGTGGTAGGGTATCAATCTAAGAACAGTGGAATACACTCAAGGCAAAGTGACAGTGTCAAGTCAGCGGACTAAGCTGTACTCATGTCACCTGGGAACTGATAACTGACGATAGGTATAGTACCAACCAACAGTTCCCGACGAGTCTTGTCCAGTGTACTCGTAACCTAATGAGCACCCGCATACTATCTCAAGTACGACGTACTAATGGCTGTGGGACAGACCATCTCCCCTGCTGGGATGAGAAGCGCATACGCTAGTCTACTCCGGAGTATCGATGCCCCGTCTCGATAATCCAATGACTAGGGACCTGTATAAGGATGTGCTTGTAGATTACCCAGCCCCTACTAGTGTGACTGCCATCACAACGCTGGTAATAAAGCAAAGATCCTAAGGGCTCCACTAATGTGTATAGGCGGTATACTAAAAGAAATACATGCACACATTAAAGTAGAAACAAACCAAGTAGCATACTACCATTTAGAGAAAGATTGTTTATACAACTGTGAATATCCGAAGCTTCCATCAAGTAATATACAAACTAGTATGATACCGTAATGGCCTCTAGGGCATATACACTAACAATCTCCCACTTGCACTAAGGCCATGTACTGGCGTATCGAAGACCTATCATCTCGATCAGCCGCTCGAACTGAGTCTGGGGTAAGGCCTTCATGAATGGATCTGCAGTGTTATCTTCTGTAGCAACCCTCCGAACCTCGATCTCCCGACGATCCACGTTCTCTCTAATCAGGTGATACCGCCTCAAGATGTGTCTAGACTTCTGATGGGACCTGGGTTCCTTCGCTAAAGCTATAGCCCCGTTGTTGTCACAATACAAAGGTATTGGATCAACAGTGGATGGAACCACCTGAAGTTCTGTCAAGAACTTCCTCATCCAGACGGCTTCTTTTGCGGCATCAGATGCAGCGATATATTCCGCTTCCATCGTCGAGTCAGCAATGATTTCCTGTTTGGAACTCTTCCAACACACCGCCCCTCCATTGAGGGTAAAGACATAACCCGACATGGATTTGGAGTCATCCTTGTCACTCTGAAAGCTAGAGTCAGCAAAGGCCTCCATCTGGAGGTCTTTTCCGCCGTAAACCAAAAACATGTCCTTAGTCCTTTTCAGGTACTTCAGAATGTTCTTTACCGCTATCCAGTGCTTCTCCCCAGGGTTTGACTGATACCGTCTTACCACACTCAGTGCATAAGCTACATCTGGTCTGGTACACAACATCGCATACATTATAGAGCCTATCGCAGAAGCGTGAGGTATAATAGAAATGTGATCCCTCTCCAAATCAGTCTTGGGAGACATCTCCTTGGAGAGGGTGATCCCGTGACAAGCCGGTAAATTACAGCGCTTGGAATCTTCCATACTGAATCTTTTCAGTATGGCGTCGATGTACCTAGACTGTGAAAGTCCTAATATCCACTTGGACCTATCACGATGGATCCGGATCCCCAGAATGTAAGAGGAATCACCCAGGTCTTTCATGGAGAACCTGTGTGACAAGAACCCTTTGACAGATTGTAGCATAGGAGTGTCATTTCCTATCAAGAGAATGTCATCCACGTATAAAATGAGGAATACGACAGTTCGTGCTACAATTTTACTATAAATACATGGTTCATCTGGATTTTTGATAAAGCCAAATTCTTTGACCGTTTCATCAAAACGGATGTTCCAACTCCGCGATGCCTATTTCAGTCCATAAATGGACTTAAGCAACTTGCACACCTTCCCGCTGCTCCCAATCTGAATGAAACCCTCTGGCTGGTCCATATAGACACACTCCTCTAAATTTCCATTTAGAAAAGAGGTCTTTACGTCCATCTGCCAGATCTCATAATCGTGGAAGGCAGCAATGGCAAGAAGGATCCGAATGGATTTGAGCATAGTCACTGGAGAAAAGGGTTCGTCATAGTCCAAACCAGATCTTTGACGAAAACCCTTTGCAACAAGTCTAGCCTTATAGGTCTCAACCTGTCCATCTACACCAATCTTCCTTTTGAAGATCCATTTGCAGCCTACGGGTTTTACCCCTTCTGGAGCAACGTCCAAAGTCCATACTTAGTTGGTGTACATGGACTCCATTTCGGTCCGCATTGCATCCAATCATTTTACCGAGCCAGTGCTCTGAATGGCCTGCTGGAAGCTAGTCGGATCATCATTATCAATGATGCAATCCTCTCTATCCCCGTCTAAGAGAAAACCGTAGTATCTCTCGAGCGGATGAGACTGCCTACTACTCCTGCGGAGCGGCGCAGGAATGTCCTGTTCTTTCGAACTTCTGGTTCTTCTAAGCTTTCAGTAATAGCTTGTGGTTCTGGAATTTCTTCCAGTTCTATTACGCTCCCACTTATTTCTTTTTCTGATGTTCCCGAAAGTGGGCATGACGAGAGACAAAAACCTTTTGTTCTTCTGCGTAATAGAAAAAAGATACCCCTGGAGTTCTTTGGGTATCCCACAAACTTGCACTGTACTGAGCGTTCCTCAAGTTTGTCCGCATGCTGCTTTTTGACAAAAGCTGGACATCCCCAAATCTTCAGATATTGAAGATAGGGTTTCTTCCCACTCTACATCTGATATAGTGTGGTAGGCACAGTCTTAGTTGGAAATGCAGCTGATTCTAGTGTATATCCCCAGAAAGATCGCAGTAACTCAGCGTTACTCATCATGGAGCGTACCATATCCAATAGGGGTTCGGTTCCGTCTCTCCGATACACCGTTATGTTGTGGAGTGTATGGAGGAGTAAGCTGAGAGAGAATTCCATTCTCTTTTAGGTAATCCAGGAACTCGACACTCAAGTATTCACCACCTCGATCAAATCTCAGTGTCTTGATACTTTTGCCAGTTTGTTTTTCTACTTCATTCTTGTATTCCTGGAATTTTTCAAAGGCTTCAGATTTATGCTTCATTAAGAAGACATGCCCGAACCTTGAAAAATCATCCGTAAAAGTAATGAAGTAAGAATAACCACTTCGCGCATGTGTAGACATTGAACCGCATACATCGCTGTGTACGAGTCCCAAGAGCTCGCTTGCTCTTACTCCATGTCCAGTGAATGAAGACTTTGTCATCTTTCCTTTGAGACATGATTGACAAGTTGCATATGATTGATATTTGAACGGATCCAAATATCCTTCTTTATGCAACTTAGTTAACCTTGTCTCATTGATGTGACCAAGTCTACAATGCCATAAGAAAGCATGATTTATTTCTGGAGACTTTCTTTTGTGTGTATTCTGGACATTGAAAATCTGTGGTTGGTTCAAAACGTATATACCGTTACTTAATGTACCCGACCCAATCAGAACATGATTAAGGTGAATGTTTACAACATCGCTTACAAATGCAAAATCATAACCTTCTTTAGACATTAAAGATACAGATATGATATTACAAGTCGCACTGGGTAAAAAATAACAGTCATGCAAAACCAAAATATGTCCATCTGATAATCCCAAGTAATAGTCCCCCACGGACTCAGCATCCATGCCAGCTCCGTTTGCAACTCTGAGGGTCATATCACCTGCCTTCAAAACCCTACATTTTCTCAGTGCCTGCAAAGAATTACAGATATAAGATCCTGATCCGGTATCCAATACTCAGGAAGTAGAGTTTACTGATAAACAGTTTTCAATAACATACACACCTGAAGCCGAAGCCACAACTTGCTTGGGGTCCTGGTTTTTGGCCTTCCAAGCCCTGAAATCTTTCTTCCAATGTCCTTTCTTATTACAATAAAAGCACTCTTCCTTTCCCACAAGCTGCCCCGCTACCTTTGCTACCTTTGCCTTTCCCTTGGCTTCCACTTTACTAACACCGCCCCTTGGTTTGGTGGGGTCTTCTTCTTCTTTCTTTTGGCTTTCGTCTTGGACCTAGAAGAGGAAGGTCTTCCAACAGACAAAGTGGATGTTTCCTTTACTTTCTGTAAGGTGCCCTCTGCACTCTTCAACATGTTGAGGAGTTCCGGAAGTTCAACTTCTTTTCCTTGCACGTTAAAGTTCAGGATAAACTGGGCGTAAGTGGAAGGGAGGGACTGAAGAATCAAGTCAGTGTAGAGCTCATTCTCTAACGTGGTCCCGAGGTCCGCGAGCTCTTCAATATAGCCAATCATCTTAAGCACGTGTTCCACTACCGATGATCCGATGGACAATCTTGCCGAAAACAACTTTTTCGAGACTTCGTATATGGCGATACGGGATCGCTCTCTATATAGTTCCTTAGTATGGAGAAATATGGATTCAAGGTCCATATTCTCGTGCCTCCTCTGATGTTCACTGTCCAAAGAGGCAAGCACGAGGCACTTGGCCTTCGCGCGGTCAATCTCCCAGGTCTTACGGATTTCCTTATCCGCAACGCTGGATGTGGAACCTGGGACAGGGGGAGCTTTGGTGGTAAGGAGATACCCCAACTTGTCATAAGTGATTTCCATTTTGACATTCCTGAGCCAACCTTTGTAATTTGGCCCTGTCAGTATATTTTTATCTAGTAGTAACTTTAGTCCGGTCATGATGTTTGGTCGCTGCAATTAGGAGAGAGAGAAGAAACACTTTAGCATGATGCTCTTGCAAGTTTAGAGTGGTTTTTAGTTTGTCTAAACAGGATGGCTCCCACTGTTTCTCGAATCCTTCCTCAAACCAAAAAGGAAGAATCAGTCGGGATCAATCTCACCGTACAATACTTGCTTAACAGTTCAGCCAGGCCAGTGTTGGTACTTCGAGGGACGTTTTCCAACGCTTTCGCGAAGTTCCTTAATTGAATAACCTCTTTTCCCTGTGGGCGTAGCCTTGCTAACACCTTTCTAGACACCTACTTGGTTTATAGCATTGATCGTTAAGTGAGAAAGTTCCCGAGGAGTAGCATATACTCACAGTAGGATCGGGATCCAAATATCATCGTGTGATAAAACTGAAAGAATCCTACCAGAATCATCACACTCCAAATGGTATGCAGCACTAGCAAGTTTCAGTTTCTTTATAAACTCCTTATTTGGATTTTTTGCCCCATGCTCTTATGACCTTGACGTAAGCCAAAATATCATAAGTCACATGTCAAGTTCTACCCATCATTCACCAGGTTAATTTGAACCCACCCATACATACCCTTGACGTAGGCTAAAATGGCAGTACGACTGTCTCAAACTAACGCATCTATCTATGTAACAGATAAATATCCGGCAGCTACCAATCACTATGCCTTGGCGTAGGTCAAAATACATAGCTTGATTACTACCGAATATTTAACTGAAATGATGGAGGGCTATGAACGGTTTTGGCGAAACCGTGAATGTAGTGAACTTGATATAATCGAAGGAACCTGATAGCTTTTAAAAGGAGTGGTTTAAGCTCCGCGTTTAAAAGTTGTTTTGAAAAGAAATCGAGTGGTTTTGAAATTGTTCCAACGACTTTACTTTGGTTTATTTTCTTGCATTAATTTAATGCGTCCCATCATTTAATCCTACCATTGCAGAAAACAACGAAAATATGACGTATGCTTCCGCATTCGCCACGGGGCCCGTCATCACCCGTTAGGTTACTTAACTAATGACAGAGCGGGGGCTGGACTAGCGCGGATGCAAAATATAAGCAACGCCTACTAGATATCATATATAGATATAAACATTCGTCAGATGCAATGATAGCCATTCTAGATCACAGATGAACACATTGGATATGCTAGGAATCCGTGTTTCGTTCGAGCCTATAACGAAAGACGGATTACACGGTCGAGATGAATAACCAAACACCACTCTAGACCCCTACGGGTGCGGCAAACTACCCGCCAAGTACCCGAAGTGAAGCAACCTCCCTCAACAATGTGAGTAGGCCACTAGGCACTTCGAGATACCCGGTAGTTTGTGCACCCCACCTTGGGTCTATCCTAGGAGCAAAAATAGTGAAAGAAATGATATACAATGGCGGCTACAACCTCATCCTAGATATGCGGCCATAAAATAATATTACATCAATTTACATATTACATCAAATGAAAAATAAAGAAAACTCTCATCTCACAACCCCCGGCTATTCATCCGTGACAATCCAACGAGTTCATATACACAATCCAACAACATTATAGATCACAGATATGCACAACCCCGACTAATTGACGTATAGCGATTAGTTGACGTTCAGTGCATATATCGCATCAGAGATATTACCAATTAGCTAAAGTCTACAGAACTTCGATCAAAAATACGGATTTGTAACTACCACAAACACAACTTTGTTCTCTGGAAATTCTGGACAGAAACAAAATACTTTAAAAATCCTAAAACAGAACACTAAACAAACTGCAGCAAACCCGAGTCGCGGCCGAGTCAACTCGGCCGCAGATCCACGGCGAAATGCGTGGTTTCGCCGCGGTTCCGCGGCGTGTTGACGGAGTCACGAGCTCGTTTTTGCTGCATGTTCTTACAAAACCCTGAGCCGATTTTTAAAGTATGCGGAATTATTATTTTGGAGCAGTTTTAAAAATCGGCAGAAACTTGAGGATTTTGACGTGTTTTGCGATTTTTTCTCGGATCAAAATTCTAAATACTTTGCTAACATGCTAGGTGTTGTTTAGCTAGCCTCTGATACCACTGTAAGTCCACGTTTCCCACCCCGGTTCTTACGGGGAGGCGGAGTAGGTAAAAAACAATTTTTTTTTCTCAAGGCAACATAGACTAGAAACAAAGGATCTTTGCTAAATAAAAACCTAGCAAACTAACTAAAGTTTAACTACTCGGTTAGAGCGTTGTACCTAGGTCATGAAGTCCTTCTCTTCTTTCTCCTTGGAGTGGTTTGAATGGCTCCACCTCGTAGTCTTCTCTTTGTCGAAGAAGGATCCACCCGAAAGCCTCTACCTTGAGCTCCTACCTCAACCTAGAGGCAACTAAAGTGCTTGGCTTGCTAAAGCTAGAACTCTAAAATGAGTAGAGAGGAGTTATGGTGGTTTTATCTCAAGAGCTCATGATTCTCAACTCATGAAAGATGAGAGCTTTGAGAGAGAGGAAGAGGATGAGCTAAAACTATGAGAGAGAAAGTGCAAGAAAGAATGAGGATATTTTTCAACCATGCTCTCATATTAGGAATTATGATAATAATAATAATAATTAAGAAATTGTGATGGTTAGTTTATGAATGACTATTATCATTTCATCATTTAATGCATTTTGCAAAGAACAAGAAGCATCTTTGAAATGAAATGATGATGTCAACAAGTCCACAATGGTCAACCGGTCAACAAAGTCAACAAAAGTAAAATGTTCAACTCAACCATGATACAATAATCCTTAATTAATATTATTAATCATATTTCTCATTCTTATTAGGGTTTAGAAAAAGTCAACGGTCAACAACCCTAATGAGAATCCTCTGCCTCTGCCTCTGTCAACTGTGCATACACACCTGCATCCGTGTTCTGAGGAATACAAATACAATGAGATAAAACAAATCCCAAAACATACACTAGGATCTGCTTAAACCAAAGCCCGCTAGTAATAACTGCCCGGACACCAAATGTGCGTAAGTGCGCGGATGTGAACGAACCCTGTCGCAAAACCATGCGACCTCTACTTTGTTTTTCCCAAAGGCGAATAGCCCTCTGTGTAGGACTCTAAAGACTCGACACTACGCTGGCAGTGGGTTTAACCACAGGCCGCAAGCGGTATTAGCTATACGTAATGGTCCCCAGGTAGATGCCGATAAGAAGACCGATGAGGTGAACCCATCCGAACTCCTACTGAGCCTGAATGTGACAATCTCCGTACAGTCCGGTCTGTTCGTCTGAGAATATCGCATGGCGGGCCTAGGAGGGCGGTAAACGTCAATCCCCTAATAGCGGTACAAGTCGTGTCGGAGTGTAGCCCAGAACAACCTGAGATAACACTGGAAAACCTACCAGTATATCTCGCTTGCCCTGGCCAGGGACGACTATGTGTAATGGCTCTCCTAGACACAGCGCGATATCAACTGCCAATACCGGGAGAGACGAATCCTGTTTAACCGTCACTGCCTCCAAGTGTTTCGGTACTGCACCCAACTGCTACCTGTTTGCACGACTCATTTGAGCCGTGGTAGGGTAGCAATCTAAGAACAGTGGGAACACACTCGAGGCGAAGTGACAGTGTTAAGTCAGCGGACTAAGGTGTACTCATGTCACCTGGGAACTGATAACTGATGATAGGTTTAGTACTAACCAACAGTTCCCGACAAGTCCTGTCCAGTGTACTCGTAACCTAACGAGCACCCGCATACTATCTCAAGTACGACGTACTAATGGCTGTGGGAAAGACCATCTCCCCTGCTGGGATGAGAAGCGCATATGCTAGTCTACTTCGGAGTATCGATGCCCCATCTCGATAATCCAACGACTAGGTACCTGTATAAGGATGTGCTTGTAGATTACCCAGCCCCCACTAGTGTGACTGCCATCACAACGCTGGTAATCAAGTAAAGATCCCAAGGGCTCAACTAATGTGTATAGGCGATATGCTAAAAGAAACACATGCACACATTAAAGTGAAACAAACCAAGTAGCATACTACCATTTCGATCAAGATTGTCTATACAACTGTGAATATCCCAAGGTTCCATCAAGTAATATATGAACTAGTATAATATAGTAATGGCCTCTAGGGCATATACACTAACACCTTTCACCTTGAGAAGCCATGCAAGAGTCCGGGAGTTCCATGATCGCAGCAAAGGGACCACTACAAGGAGCAATTGAAGTGAAGGACCGGTCTACAAAGGTTGTATTCCGTTATCAGTTCGATGTAAAGTAGGTTACATTTAGTTTCGTATGATTCTCTAGTTGACGATTCTAGTTTAGGGTTCTTTAAAATGGCAAATTTTTGAAAATGACATGGACGATGCCTCCCGAAACCTTGCTGTCACAAGATCCTCACAGTGGTATCAGAGCCTAGCTCGAGAATTAGACGGATTGCAGGATTACGAAACCGAAACTACTCCGAAATTTAAAACATCAAAACCTTCGTTCTATCGAATTTTAAATGAGCTTTAAAATTTTTTTAAACAATTGCAGATTGTTGCATGAGATGCAACATGAACACAGACCAAAATTCAACCCAAACCCTCGGATTTTGGCCGGCCACATGGGGTAAAATTCCAGCCTGCTCGGTTTTTTATTGGTGCCTGGGGTTGAAATTTGTACTGTATTCTGGTCTCTGGGTTTTGGTGTTTCAGGTGTTGTTTGATTTCGCTAAATTTTCATATGATGTTAACTTACTGCAAAGGCAACTTGGAGTGTTTCGTAGTGGTAATTCTAACTGTTTTTCGGGTTGCTTTAGACGGTGTTAAAAAGTTCGATCGGATATCAAATCCTCTTTAACCCTTGCCGGAAAATTTTCCGAGCATTGGATTTTTCCGTAGTTAAGGAGCATTCAAACATCATGCAAGTTATGTGATGGACCCTCTAGAAGAACGAAACCCTAACTCTATTATGTGACCGTCAGAACCTCCAATAAACCCTAGGGTCTGTAGTGGTTCAGCGGTGCCATATGTGAGGCCTTGGTTGACCCTTCTACGGCTGGTTCATTGGTACTGTGGCATGTGCTGAATAATTTTAAATCACGTTCAAGTGTTGAGATTTTTGGGTAATTTTGGGTGTTTGTTGATTCAATCGGAATGTTTAACATCGTCTATCTATTTTTGGAATGTGATACAATATGTGGAATTCGTATAGTTAGGCATGAAATCCAAAGTATGCGATATTTTGGTTTATGATGTCTAAGGTTATTATGGATTCCAAATGTTGTAGTTTGATATTTTATTTTCTGCGACCGTAAGTGTAATATGTGGTGTATCGCCGGTTTCGTTGCTATATGTCAACGACAATTAGGATACACATATTTATTTACGTTGATGACATGTGATGTTATGTGTTGTTGTGATATGTTATATTGGATCGTCGCGTTTTGAATAGCCGGGGTTTTTATGTGAGATGGGGGTTTTTATTTTCATTCATGTAATATTCTTTGTATGTAATATTCTTTTATTGGGGAACTTCCGGGTTGAGGATGATACCACCATTGTTGTATATTATTTACTTTTCCGTATTAGGATAGACCCATAGTGGGGAGCACAAGTAACCGGGTTCTAGAGTCCAGTTGAAGACTAACTCGAGGAGTCGAGTCCGGGTCTCCTAACTCTAGAATTGGTAGAGTTACTTGCCACTCTCGTAGGGGTCTAGGGATGTGGGTTTGGCTATTCATCACGACCGTGGAATCCGTGTTTTATACATGCTCAAAATAAAACACGGACCTCCTAGTATATCCAATATTTCATATGTTTCTTATGTTGCTCTATGATGTGATCACTGTGGATTCTGAGACAAATGGATATACATTATATATAAGATATATAATAAATTTTGCTTATGTTTTTTACCCGCGCTAGTCCCTCACCGCTATGCCGTTAATTAAGTAACCTAACAGTGCATAATGGGACACTGTGGTGAATGTGGATGGCATAAGCGTACGTTGTATTTTTGTTTCTTCTGTGATGCTTAGGAAGCATAAATGATGGGACTTCATTAATGAGATTAATGAATGAAAAGAAACCTAAAAGATATTGTAGAATCAAATTTTCAAAAAGGGTAGCTCTATTTTTTGATTTACATAGCGGTATTCCTTGTAGAATATCCAACACATTATTCGATAAGGAAAGAGCCGAGATCCCTTCACCGGGAGTGAATTCTTTAGCGAAACTAGAAGATGCTATAAACACTCGGTTTTGTTTTTGATTGCTTTTGTATTCTTTGCTTTGCATAGTGGTATTTGTGAAATATCCTGCACCTTATTCGATAAGGAAAGAGCCGAGATCCCTTCACCGAGAGTGACCTCTTTAGCAAAACTAGTGAAAACCTCAAAAACACTCCTTTTCAAAAATCACTTGTTTCTACAACGATATCAAGTTCATTACATAAAATATTTTCTGAAAAACATATCGTAGCCCTCCGTCATTTCAGATATGTCCTACTTAGTATTCGTGTTGCGTTTGTTGACCTTGTCAAGGTGTAGTATGCGGTAGCTGATTAGTGCTTATCTGCAAAGCATATGATGCGATTGGATTAGGGTAGTCGTGCGGCCTTGTTGACCTTGTAAAGGGTCGTGCTGGTGGGTTTAAATCAATCACGAAATGACGGGTTGAACTTGACTTGCGGTCTATGGTTTGTTGACCTTGTCAAGGTCATAGATTGCTTGGGGCAAAATATTGTCGGGAATTTCAAGTGTTGAAATTTGCAATGAGATTGCATACCTTCTATGAGATAGTTGGAACCTGATACCCACTGCGAGTAAAAGTTACTCCTGGAAGAGTCTTACACTTTACAATCAGCCGATCAAGTAGGTGTCTAGAAAGGTGTCAACGGGGTTATACCTTTAGGAAAACGAGGTTTATTTTAATTAGGTCCGTGCGAAACCATGGGGAACCTCCCTCAAAGTACCGGCATTGGCCTGGCTGAAAGATTGGCGAACTTGTAGAGTGTAATTAATCCCGGTTAGTCTTTCCTTTTAGGGTTTGAAGGAAGATTTGATAAAAACAATGGGAGCCATCTTGATTAGATAAAATAATAACCAATCTGATCTTGCAAGAGCATATGCTAAAGTGTTTTCTCCTCTCTCTCTTCAGGTAGTGACCATATCAGGCCTTAATCAAGATAATAATATGGATGTATTGACCGAACCCACTTGTTATACTGTGCTGGGGAACGTTGGTCCTACTCCAACTTATAATTGTTATAAGACTGAGCAGGAAATAGGGGAATACCAGGATTCCCATGCCGTCCAAACGAAGAAAGTGCATGATGATGTATCTTCTTCAGGTGTGTTCATTACCGAGAACTATTTCTCACTGTACTCTACGTCCTAGGTATGAGATACCGGATCAGGATCCCATTAATGTAATCTGTTACATGGGCTACAGACAGGTAAAAAACTAGGAATGAGTGATAATTTTCAAGAATTAGAAACAGTGCAAGTGTTGCAGCCAAGGTGTTGGCGGTTATCACCCTGTATTACAAAATACATTGATTCTGAACGAATGTTATTAGATACCGAACCTGATATACAACATCATATCAGTCTCTTTATTAAGTAAAGAAGGATATAATTTTGTATTGTTGGATAATGTTTTGAACATTTCCTATATCAAGAGTTGATCGGATCAGGCACGTTATCTAATGGCATATATGTTCTAAATCAAACTACAGTTCTTAACATACAAAACACACATAAGAAGAAGAGTTAAGAAATGAATGAATCCTTCTTGAGGCATTGTAGACTAGGTCATATCAATGCGACCCGACTAGCTAAGTTATATTAAGATGCATATTTAAATCAGTTTGAATTTACATGTTGTGAAACTTGCCAGTCATGTCACAAAGATAAAATGACCATAGCTCCGTTTACTGGAAACAGAGAAAGAGTTAGTGAACTCTTGGGATTGATACATGATGATGTATGTAAGTCCCCTGTCTACACATGCAAGAACTGGTTCTTTGTACTTCATTACATTCACTGATAATCTCTCAACATTCGAACATATGTTCCTATTGAAACATAAGTGTGAAGCTTTTGAGAAATTCAAAGATTATAAGTTAGAAGTAGAGAACCAAAACATGTATACGTATTATGTCTTTTGATGTGATCAGGGAGGAGAATACTTGAGCACGGAATTCCTGGACTATTCTAAAGGAGAATGAGATTCTCTTTCAGCATTACTCCTCCGTATACACCACAGCACGTCGGTGTATCGGGGCGGAGCAATCGCACCCTTTTAGATATGGTGCGCTCTATGATGAGTACTACCGAGTAGCCTATTTCCTTTTGGGAGTTATGCACTTGAGAAGCTGCATACCTATTGAATAAAGTTCCAACCAAATCTGATGCCTACCACTCCATATGCGATATGGTATAGGAAGAGTCCATCTCTTAGGTAAGTTAATATTTGGGTTGTCCAGCCTATGCCAAAAGAAAAATCCGGACAAGCTCGAGGCAAGGTTAGTTCTGTGGAAGTTTGTTGGATATCCCAAGCATTCACAAGGGAATATTTTCTACCGCACCGAGGAACAAAAGGTGTTTTATTTCTCGGCATGACCACCTATTTAGAAAAAGAATTTATTTTGGAAACAAATTTGTGTTCATGAGGTAGAACTGGAAAAAGTTCCAGTTATACAAATTACAGCTGAAGATTTGGTAGAACCGGAAGATTCAATAGCTCCCAAAGAACCTCAGCCTCTTCGCCGATCTAGTAGGGTTCCTCATCCACCGGTTTCGAGTAGGCCATCAAAACTGGTGACTCTATAAGAATGGCTGGATGCTATGCGATCTGAGATGGAATCCATATACACCAACAAAGTATGGACTTTGGATGCTTTATCTGAAGGGTTAAAACCCCATCAGGAGCAAGTATATCTTGAGAGAATTACTTGGTGTAGATGGAAAAGTTGAGACTTTCAAAGCTAGACTTTGTAAAAAGGTTCTCGTCATCGATCAGGTGTGGTTCATGATGAAACCTTTTCTCCGGTGCTATGCTTATGTCCATCCAGATCCTACTTGCCATTGCTACATACCATGACTATGATTTCTGGCGATAAGGTGTCATGACTACTTTTATAAATACTGATTTAGAACAGAGCGTCTATAAGTACATAGCCAGAGGGCTTCATAGTCAGTTGGAGCAGCGGAAACGTATGCAAGTTGCTTTACGGGGTAAAGCAGACAGCGTGGAGTTGGAACATATGTTTTGATGTGATAGTCAAAGCGTTTGGCTTCATCAAAATGGTAGATAAACCTTGTATATACAAAAAGGTAGTAGAGAGTAAGGTGGTCTTCCTCGTATAGTACGTGGATGACATACTCTTGATAGGAAAAGAGTTTCTTATGATACACTCGGTCAATCTCCTCTTATTACAAGGATTCTCCATATAGGATCAAGGTGATACCTCCTAAATCCTGGGTTTTGGATCTATGAGATAGATCTAAGTGGATGTTAGGATTCTCACTAGGTGTAGTGAGATGGTATCAATCGATCATGGGGAGAATCACTGGATAGCTTCCAGGGTGGTAAGATCGACTGAATGTCAGTCACAGGCATTGTCTTTACCCTCAGTGGATGGACGGTATGTTGGAAGAGTTCCAAGCTAGATACCGTGGCAAACTAGACGATAAAGGCTCGATACATCGCTGCCAACGATACTACCAAAGAGGCAGTTTGGGTGTATATAAGTTCATGAGATGAACTTCGTTCCTACCATTGTATGACAATGGAGTTGTGGCTTATGCCTCGGAACCCCCATCATATCAGTAATCCAGACATATTCTAAGGCAGTATCACCTGATCATGGAGATGGTTGATCTCCGGGGAGATCGAGGTTAGGAGAGTAGACTTTAAGGTTAACACGGCGGATCCACTCACAAAGGCATTTTCCCAAGAGAGACTTTTATTGGATGGTTGAGTATGGGATACTACAACCACTGCTATAGATAGCCCTAGTGGAAGTGGGAGATTGTTAGTTATATGTATGCCCTAGAGGCCATTATTGTACATGTGATGTATATTATAGTGGATGCTTGGACATACATAGAGAGGACTTTCTTGATCGACATGATAGTATGCTATCTGGTTACTCTTTATCTTAACATGTATACTGATTGTATCTCTGTTACATGTTGGTAAAGCCCTTAGGATGTGTATTTGACTACCTGGATTATGATGCAGATGATACTAGTGTGACAAAGGTAGTCGGTAAGTACATCCTTTAATGTTTCTAGTCGTGGGTGTATCGAGATGGGGCATCGATATACCAGAGTAGACTAGCGTATACCTTCTCGACCCATACAGATGGGTTATGGATGATCCCATATCTATTGGTGTTTGACATCAGAGATGATATACGAGTGCTCTGTGAAGAATGGGTACACTGGACGGACTCGCCGAGAACTCCTAGATGGTATTATAGCTCACGTCAGATAGCAGTTCTCTGGTGACTCTGGTACAGGTTAGTCTGTAGACCCGAGACCATTATAGAGTCTTGTGTGATTCCCACCGTAATTTTATTCCCACCTTACCACGTTTAAGAGGACATGAAAAATGGTGGTTTTTGGGTACAGTCCCGAGTCACATGGAGGCAATGAGCGATAGGAGGGGTTTCGTCTCTCCCGGTATTGGGGGTTGATGTTGCGCTGTGCTCGATTGGCCACAACAAGGAAGTCCCTGGCCAGGGCTGATTTATAGATTTACTGGTAAGTGTTATCAGTAGTTTCTCGACCCGTTATGAGCCTCGTATCGGCATGACTTATCGAGTGATTGGGGTCTGACGTTTACCATCCCTAGACTTGATATGCGACATATTAGACAAAGAGACCGGACTGTACGATAGTGTTACTGACAGGCTTTACAGGAGATAGAGCGGGCTTGCTTATTGATCTTCTGATCGCTCAATACCCGGGTAGCCGTTATGTCCAGCTAGTACCGCTGACGGCTTATGAGTGCTTGATGTGATCATCACCTACTTCCGGCGTATTGACGAGTCTTTAGAGTCCTACACAGAGGTTTTACTGGCTCAGGCAAAACGAAGTAGGAGCACATATGTGATATGTGTGGGACCTAGAATAATACGAGTATGTAATACCGTATTCTATTCTCGCGATATCTGTATCGGTCGGTTATATGTGATATAGCCGGGTTATCGAATCAAATGTTGATTCGATAAGTTGGTACATATAATATTAGTCGGTTATATGTGATATAGTCGGATTATTAAATCAAGTGTTGATTTGATAATTTAGTGTATAATTGTATATTTGATATACTAGTTTACATTAACTAACATTAGCTCAGTTAAGCATTTATTTTTCTCATATGTGCACACTTAATATATATGTGATAAATATTAATTGTGTTCTATTTTTGTCATGTTGATGACACACACTATATGGGTGTATGAGACTTACACCATACTAATTATAATATAGGGTTTAGATATTTAAAGTAAATCCAAATTAGTGGATAATTAGTCACATGCATGAAGCTTGTAGAAGCTTATGGATGCATTGACTTAGTCCACTAATTTTGATTTACTAAAGATACTTATTAACCTAACTATTATAACTTAGCCATAGTTATGTCTCTACATGAGTTAGATATATGATACAAACTCACCTATGGTTGATTCTCTCACCTCATTAGTTCATTCTCATCTCTTGACTTCATCTTCTTCATCCTTGAGAAAAAGCTTGCTACTTTTTTCCAAAGTGAGAAAATATTGTGAGAAAAAAAAAACTAAAGTAAGCCCACTTCCTACTTCATCATCCTCTACTAGATTAGCATTTTAGTATAGGGTGTTAGTTTCACTAATCTCTCATTAGTGAAGTAGAATCTTGAGTTAGTGTCTCCTCGATGTAGATCATTTTCGGCCTCGAAGACTTCAAACAAGATCGTTCCTTTCATCTTGAGAAGCCATGCAAGAGTCCGAGAGTTCTATGATCGCAGCGAAGGGACCACTGAAAGGAGCAATTGAAGTGAAGGACCGGTCTACAAAGGTTGTATTCCGTTATCAGTTAGATGTAAAGTAGTTTACATTTAGTTTCGTATGATTCTCTAGTTAACAATTCTATTTTAGGGTTCTTTAAAATGGCAAATTTTTGAAAATGACATGGACGTTGCCTCCCGAAACCTTGCTGTCTTTCACAAGATCCCTACAAAGGGTAAATCAAAATTATGTGGAAATTTGTCATGGTTAATGAAGCTTGGAGAAGCTTGTAGAACCATTAACTTAGTCCACTAATTTTGTCTTACCTTGGATATTTATTAAGCTAACCATTATCTAAAGCCATGGTTAAGTCTCTACATGAGTTATATGAGATATTTCTCACCCATGGTTGCCATTTTATTCTATACTTCATCTTCTTCTTCATTAAAAGAGAGCTCTCTAGGTTTTCAAGTGGTGAAGAAAATTAGTGAGAAAAATTATTCTAAAGTGAGCAAAAATCTTACTTCGTCAACCTACACGTGATTAGCCATTTAGTTTAGGTTGTTTTCTTCACTAATTCCCAATAAGTAAAGAGTTAGCTTGAGTTGGAGATTCTTCGACTTAGATCATTTTCGGCCTCGAAGATTTCAAGCAAGCTTGTTCTTTTCGCCTAGTGGAGCCTAGCGAGAGACTGGAAGACCACTACTTAGAGCGAAGAGACTACTACACAGATCTTTTGAAGTGAAGGACCGGTCTACAAAGGTTGTATTCCTTATTCACTTAGTGCAATGTTTGATTACATGCTTGCTTACCCTAATTTCTCTAGTTAGATCCTTGGTTTGGGTTATTTAGCACACTAAATTTTTTAAATTGGCATGGTTGATGCCTTCCAAAACCTAGTAGTCATGCTCGAGAACGCTTCAGTGGTATCAGAGCCAAGCTAGAGAATTAGACGATGTTAATAGAATTACGAAACCGTAACAACTCCGAAATAGTCAAAACAAAATCCTAGTTTCGGTCGAAATTTTTAAGTTTTTTTTTAAATAAGTGCGGAATGTTACATGAGATGTAACATGAACACCAGACAAAAACAAAACCTATCCACCGGATTTTACCCAACGAGATGAGGAATAAAACCGGCCTGGCCGGTTTTCTTGTTGTGGTTTTGCTTCGTTTTTGTTTTGTGTTCCAGGCTCTGGGGTTTGGTGTTTCAGGTATTGTTTGTTTTTACTAAGATTGCATGTGATGTTATCTTTCTTTAAAGGCAATTTGGAGTGTTTCATAATCGTAATTTTAACATCGTTTAGGGCAATTTAGACGACGTTAAAAAGTTCGAACGAATATCAATAACCCATTTTTTCACCCTTCTCTGGAAATTTTCCAAAAGTTGGAATTTTTGGGTTTAAAAATCTTCAGAAAATCATGCAGGTAATTCTATGGACCCTCTAAAAGAACGATACCCAAACTTGACTCTTTGACCGCGGAAACACAGCCAAACCATAGGGTTTGCGGCAGTTCCACAGCGCTATGAGTGAGGCATGGATCGACCCTTCTACAGTTGGTCCATTGGTGCTGTGGCATATTCTGGATATTTTTAAAACTATTTTCAAGTGTTGAGCTCTCTAGGAAATTTTGGGTGTTTGCTGATTCGATCAAAATGTTTAACATCGTCTAGCTATCTGTGAATTGTGATACAATATTTGGAATCCACAATAATTAGTTTTGTGAAAATTAGTTTGAATTTTATAAATCTAGCAATTTAGTCTCATTTGATCGGTTGCCACGGGGTTTTGATTCGGATCAATACTCCGTCGCAATCTCGTATAGTACGCGAATGTTCGCCGGGTAACGTTACTAGATAGCCACGCCCCATAGCCCCGACCAAGTGACTGTAGGAGAACCCCGTTACCTAAAGCATCCGTTAGGGTGCTCACGACCGCGGTGTTCCTCCTAAGTGCACTTCGTCGACGGCATCAGGGGTGTGGTCGTCTACTAAAGTTTCCGACGAGCATTCGATCTACTTGTCGGGAATCTTATTGAATTGCCCGAATTGTTATTGAAAAGTGTTTCAATATCGAGACTAAAATGCAGGGTTTATAATTGTTAGGCATGAAATTCGGAATGTGAGATATTCCGGGTTTATGATGTCTATGGAATTCATATGGTTAGGCATGAAATCCGAAATATATGATATTTCGGGTTTATGATGTCTAAGGTGGTTGCGGATTCTAATTGTTGTAGTTTTTCTTTTCTTTTCTGCGACCGTAAGTGTAATATGTGGTGTATCACCGGTTTCGTTGCTATATGTCAACGACAATTAGGATACACATATTTACTTACGTTGATGACATGTGATGTTATGTGTTGCTATGATATGTTATATTGGATCGTCCTGTTTGAATAGAGGTAAATGTAATATTTTTTATTGGGGCACTTTCGTGTTGAGGATGATGTCACCATTGATGTATATTATTTACTTTTCCGCATTAGGATAGACCCATAGTGGGGAGCAAAAGTAACCGCGTTCTAGAGTCCAGTGGGAGACCATCTCGAGGAGTCGAGACCGGGTCTCCTAACTCTAGAATTGGTAGGGTTTCTTGCGCTTTTTTAGGGGTCTAGGGATGTGGGATTGGCTACTCATCATGACCGTGGAATCTGTGTTTTTTACTGACTTAATTTGAAACATGAAATTTCTAGTATATCCACTATTTCATACACTACTAAAATAGGGGGTTGCCCCTACGGATAACAGCATCCGTAGGGGCAGATAAAGTTTGGCCCTACGGATAAATCCGTAGGGCCAAATGGTTGCCCCTACGGTCCTTACATATTTATTTAAAAATTATTAAATCTTAAATTGTTGTTTGCCCCTACGGAACCGCAAAACAAGAACCTACGGACTTATCCGTAGGGGCATCTAAATAGGGATTTATGTAAAAAGGCAGATCGATCCCTACGCTGATTACCTCTTATTTTCTCATCACTGCGCGCGAACCCAAATCCCCAAACCCTTGTTCCCGCCGATCGCCGTTCTCGTCGTCTCCGTTCTCGTCGTCGCCAGCGCCGGCCGATTCGTCGTCGCCAGCGCCGGCCGATTCGTCGTCGCCACCGCCTGCTTCTTCCTCATCTCCGTTCGTCGTCGCCACCGCCTGCTACTTCCTCATCTCCGTTCGTCATCGCTGTTAGTTATATGTATGCCCTAAAGGCCATTACTATACATAGGATGTATATTGTAGTGGATGCTTGGACATATATAGGGAGGACTTTCTTGCTCGACATGATAGTATGCTATCTGGTTGCTCTTTACCTTAACGTGTACACTGATTGTCTCTCTGTTACATGTTGGTAAAGCCCTTAGGATGTGTACTTGACTACCTGGACTATGATGCAGATCATACTAGTGGGGACATGGTAGTCCATAAGTACATCCTTCAAAGTCCCTAGTCGTGGGTGTATCGAGACGGGGCATCGATATACCAGTGTAGACTAGCGTATACCTTCTCGACCCATACAGATGGGCGATGGATGATCCCATATCCATTGGTGTTTGACATCATAGAAGATATACGGGTGCTCAGTGGAGACTGGGTACACTGGACGGACTCGTCGAGAACTCCCAGTTGGTATTATACCTTACGTCAGATGGCAGTTCTCTGGTGACACTGGTACAGAGTAGTCTGTTGACCCGAGATCGTCATAGAGTCTTGTGTGATTCCCATTGTGCTTTGATTTCCACCTTACCACGTCCAAGAAGACGTGCAAAATGGTGGTTTTTGGGTACAGTCTCGAATCACATGGAGGCAATGAGCGATAGGAGGGGATTCGTCTCTCCCGGTATAGGGAGCTGATGTTGCACTGTGTTCGATTGGCTATAACCGGAAATCCCTGGCCAGGGTTGCTGAGATTTACTGGTAAGTGTTACCAGTAGTTTCTTGAACTTTTATAGACCTCATATCGACATGACTTATCGAGCTACTGGGGTCTGACGTTTACCACCCTAGGCGAGATATGCGACATATCAGACGACGAGACCGGACTGTACGGTAAGTGTTACTGGTTGGATTCACAGGAGTGTGAGCCGGCTTGCTCGTCGATCTCTGATCGCTCAATACCTGGGTGGCCGTTACGTTTAGCAGACCGCTTGCGGCTTGTGGATGCTTGATATGATCATCATCTGCTACCGGCGTATTGACGAGTCTTTAGAGTCCTACACAGAGGTTTCCTGGCTCAAGCGAAACGAAATAGGAGCGCATATGAGATATGTGCGGGACCGAGAATAATGCATGTATGTGATACCGTATTCTATTCTCGCGATGAATGTATCGAATAGTTGTATGTGATATAACCTCGTTATCGAATCAAGGATTGATTCGATAAGCCGATATATTGGATATTAGTCGGTTATATGCGATATGACTGGATCGTTAAATAAAGTGTTGATTTAATGATTTAATGTATAATTATATATTTGATATATTACTTTGCATTAACTAGTATTGGTTCACTTAAGATGGATTTTCTCACTTGATGTGCACATTGTATATGTGATATATTTTTGTGCACTTGATTGTATCATGTTTGATGATACATGCATGTTTGTGTGTATGTTTAGTTTAAACCTTGGTTAAGTAAATGGTTAGGGTTTTATTTAATTTATTTATTCATTTACTTATTTATTTCCTTTTAAGGAAAGAAAAGAAATGGTTGCTTTTTGGATTTACTTGAAGCTTCATGAAGCTTTGAAAAAGTTCAACCATTTTTGTTTCTTTGCCTAACCTAACCATTCACCTAACCTTGGTTTATTCTCTACACTTAATCATGGTTACCAATATGATAAGGATTATATTATTTTCTATTTTGAAAACAACTATCATATTCTTTCTTCTTCTTCTTCTTCTTGAACAAAGAAGAAAGCTTGCTATCAACAATGGCAACTTGAGAAAAAGAGTGAGAAATCCAATTCTAAAGTGAACCCACTTCCTATTTCTTCATCCTCTACCACTTGCCAAGTAGTATAGGGTGTTTTCTTCACAAGTTTCATGACTTGGTGAAGTTGGAGCTTGATCTTGTGTTGCCTCGACGTAGATCATCTTCGGCATCGAAGTCGACGACCTAGCCCGCCCATTTCTCCGATGAAGCCGACGCTAGAGCCCGGGATCCGATGATCGCAGCGAGGGGACTTCATCACAGAGCTATGGAGGTGGAGGACCGGATCTACAAAGGTTGTAGTCACTTCCCTTTTAGCAGTAAAGTTGTTTACTACTTGTAGTTTCGCCTAATATCTAGTTAACGATCCGTATTAGGGTTTGTAGGCACCGGAAAATTTTGAAATTGGCATGGTTGATACCTTGTGAGACCTCTAGTGTGTGCCTAGGAACCCTACAGTGGTATCAGAGCCCAGCTAGAGCCTTAGGCGATGTGTAGACGGAGTTAGAAGTTCGATCGAACCGAAACCCTAATTCAAAACTTGCTCTCTGTACATTTTTGAAAATTGTGGATTTTTTCAAATTAAAAATATGTAGAAAAATGTGCAGGAAATTCTAAAAAAAACTGCAGAAAATGACAGCCTAATTCTACAGAACGGCCGTGGAACCGCGGCGTTGACCCTCTTTTTGCGGCGGTTCCGCGGCCGTCTGTGATGATCAGGCTGTGAGTTTTCTTCAGTTGTCTCTGTTGGTGTTTCTTGTGTATTCTGGATACTTTTAATTTATACTCAAGAGTTGAGTTTTCTGGGTTGTATTGGGGACTCGGTGTTTCGATCGGGAAGTTTAACTTCGTCTGTGTTTTCCGGATATTTAGAATATATTAAAAGATTCGACCGGATAAAAATACCCACTTTTTCCCCTGTCGGGAAATTTCCAAGTGTTGGATCTTTCCGAAGTTTAATGACGTTCTAAGTAGTGCAAGTAACGCGATGGTCCCTCTAGAAGACAACAAACCTTAACTTGATTATGTGACCGTCTTGAACTGCCCTTTGAACCTTAGGATTTGGGGCAGTACGGCGTGCCACATGTGAGGCGTTGGCTTGACCCTTTTACGGCTGGACCGTTGGTACTGAGGCATGAACTGGATGTTTTTAAACTTTTTCATGTGTTGAGCTATTTTGGGAAAACTTGGGTGTTCGAATGTTCGATCGGAAAGTTTAACATTTTCTATTTATCTGGAATGGGATACAATACTTGGAATCCAAAAGGAGTTATGAGATTACTGATATGAATGTTATAAACATAGCAGTTTAGTCTCACTTGATCGGTTGCCACAGAATTTTGATGTGATCAAAAGTCCGTCGCAATCACGTAGCGTACGCGGATACTCGCCGATAAACTTAATAGACAGCTACACCCCTTAGCCCCGACCAAGTGACTGTAGGAGAACCCCGTCGCCGAAAGCATCCGTTCGGGTGCTCGCGGTAGCGGTGTTCCGCCTTGGTGCACTTCGTCGACGGTATCGGGGGTGCGGCCGTCTACTAAAGTTTGCGACGAGTATTCGATCAGGATGTCGGGAATCTTGTTGAATTGCCCGACTTGATATTGAAAAGTGTTTTCGATTTTGAGACTAAAATGCGGGGTTTATAATTATTAGGCATGCGATGTCTAAGTAATTCATTTGATTAGGCATGTGATGTCTAAGGAGGTTGCGGATTCCAACTGTTGCAGTTTTACATTTTCTTTTCTGTGACCGTAAGTGTAATATGTGATATTGCCGGTTTCGTTGCTATATGTCAATGACAATTGGGATGCGCATATTTACATACGTTGATGACATGTGATGTTATGTGTTGCTGGATATGTTATATTGGATCGTCGTGTTTGAATAGCCGGGGTTTTTTATGTGAGATGAGTGTTTTTCATTTTCATTCATGTAAAAACTTGTATATAATATTCTTTTATTGGGGCACTTCCAGGTTGTGGAAGCTGTCACCTTTTGTATATTATTTACTTTTCCGCACTAGGATAGACCCAAGGAGGAGAGCACAAGTAACCGGGTTCTGGAGTCCAGTGGGAGACCAACTCGAGGAGTCGAGTCCGGGTCTCCTAACTCTAGAATTGGTAGGGTTGCTTGCCGCTCTCGTAGGGGTCTAGGGGTGTGGGTTTAGCTATTCATCACGACCGTGGAATCCGTGTTTTATACTGGCTCGTATTGAAAATACGGACGTCCTAGTATATCCAATATTTCATATGATTCTTCTGCTGCGATATCTGTGATGTGATCATGTGATATGTTCTGTGATAGATACAGTATATAGTATATATGATATATTATATAGGAGTTACTTATGTTTTACACCCGCGCTAGCCCTGCCCCGCTCTGCCGTTAGTTACCTAACCTAACGGTGCATGAGGGGACATCGAGACGAATGCGGATGGCATAAGTGTACGTCGTATTTATCTGTGATGTTTAGGTGACTTAAATGATGGGACTTCATTAATGAGATTAATGAAATAAAAGAAACCTAAAGATGTTGTAGAATCGAATCTCAAAAATAAAACAGGTAGCTACAGTTCTTGCTTTGCACAGCGGTATATATGATATATCCTGCACCTTATTCGATGAGGAAAGGGCCGACGATCCCTTCACCGGGAGTGACCCCTTTAGCAATAACTGGCAGATGCTATACACTCGGTTTGTCTTTTGATAGCTTCTATAGTTTCTGCTTTGCATAGTGATATATATGATATATCCTGCACCTCATTCGACGAGGAAAGGACCGACGATCCCTTCACCGGGAGTGACTCCTTTAGCAAAACTAGAAAAGCCTAAAAAACACTCCATTTTAAAATCATTTGATTCTACAACGATATCAAGTTCATTACGCAATAGGTTTTCAGAAAAACCTGTCGTAGCCCTCCGTCATTTCAGATAAGTTGTATATAGTATTCGTGCTACATTTGTTGGCTTTCGTCAAGGTGTAGTGTGCGGTAGCTATATGCTGCTTATCTGCTGCATACGATGCGATTGGATTAGGGTAGTCGTGCGGCTTTGTTGGCTTTCATCAAGGGTCGTGCGGGTGGGTTTAATTCAATCAAGAAATGTACGGGTTGAACTTGACTAGCGGGCTATGGTTTGTTGGCTTTCGTCAAGGTCATAGCACGTTAGGGGCAAAATTATCGGGAATTTCAAGTGTTGAAATTTGCAATGAGATTGCATACCTTCTATGAGATAGTTGGATCCCGATACCCGCTGCGAGTAAGAGTTACTCCTCGGAGAGTTTTACACATTACAATTAGCCGATCAAGTATGTAAGTCCATGTCACGCACCCCACTAACTCACGGGGAGGCGGAATATATGAAAAACGATTATCAAAGCTTCGTAACACGGACTTGAGCGCATGAATCGTAATCTAAACCATTGCTAACATTATACTAGAGGTTTAACTACTCGGTACCGGAGTTATACCTCACGTTACATGTCCTTCGGGTCTTCATCGCTGTCCTCCACTCCTCGTAGGCTCCTTGGAACATCGGCAACTTCACGGCCTCCTCGAATCAAAGACGATCCACCCGAAAGCTTCTACGCCAAGCTTAATCTCAAACTTGAGATAACTAGGTTGCTTAAAGTGCTAATCTAAGCTACCTAGAGGATATAGAGTGAGGTTATGAATGTTTTAGTCTATCTAACCCTTGATCTCAACACATGAGAGGTTAGGGTTAGGGTTTCAAGAGAGAGTGAGCTTGAGGAGAGAGAAGGAGAAGATGAGAGTGAGAACAAAAATCCTTCTCACTTGAATATATGATACATAATGAATTATCAAATAATATCAATTAATTGATTATTCACCATGTTTCATTTAATCAAGGAGAGTGATTCATCATATGAGTCATTAGATCATTAATGAAGCATTAATGATATGATGAATCATATAAATGAGTCACACAAAGTAATCATGAAAAAGCCACCTCAACCCCTCATGTCACCACTCTTCTAGAACCTTCTCGACAAATTACGAGAACGCCCCTCCAATCCGTGAAAACACGGAAAAACTTTAGACTATATAAATCCAATAACCTTATACTAGAATCTGGCTTAAACCAAAGCCGGCTAGTATAAACTGTCCGAAAAGTCGTACGTGCGAAAACACACGTATACATCCGAACGCTCGTCGTAAAACCATACGACCTCTATATCGTTTCGCCTGGAGCAGGGAAACTCTCTGTGTGGGACTCTAAAGACTCGACACTACGCTGGCAGTGGGTTTAACCACAGACCGCAAGCGGCACTAGCTGTACGTAACGGTCCCCAGGTAGATGTCGATAAGAAGGCCGATGAGGTAAATCATCCAAACTCCCACTGAGCCTGATGTGACAATCTCTGTACAGTCCGGTCTGTTCGCCTAAGACTATCGCATATCAAGCCTAGGTGGCGGCAAGCGTCAGTCCCCTAATAGCTGTATAAGTCGTGTTTGAGCGAAGCCCATTACACCCTGAGAAGCTACTGGAACCTACCAGTATATCTCGTTTGCCCTGGCCAGGGACTTTGTGTAATGGCTCTCTGACACAGCGCGATATCATCTCCCAATACCGGGAGAGACGAATCCTATCTAACCGCCACTGCCTCCAAGTGCTCGGGACTGCTCCCAACTGCTACCTGTTTGCACGACTCCTTTGAGCCGTGGTAGGGTAGCAATCTAAGAACAGTGGGACACACTCGAGGCGAAGCAGCAGTGTCAAGTCTGCGGACTATGCTGTACTCATGTCACCTGGGAACTGACAACTGACGATGGGTATAATACCAACCAATCAGTTCCTCGGCGAGTCATGTCCGGTGTACCCGTAACCTAACGAGCACCTGTATACTATCTCCAGTACGGCGTACTGGTGGCTGTGGGACAGACCATTTCCCCAACTGGGATGAGAAGCGTATACACTTAGTCTACTCCGGAATATCGATGCCCTATCTCGACAATCCAACGACCAGGGACCTGTATAGGATATTGCTTATAGACTACCCAGCCCCCACTAGTGTGACTGCCATCACGATGCTGGTAATCAAGTAAAGATCCTATGGGCTCTACTAATATGTATAAGTGATACGTTACAAGAGACATATGCACATATTAAAGTAGACACAAACCAAGTAGCATACTACCATTTTTAGCAAGACTGTATATTTAACTGTGAATATCCCAAGCTTCCATTAAGTAATATACAATCCAGTATGATACAATAATGGCCTCTAGGGCATATACACTAACAATCTCCCACTTGCACTAGGGCCATGAGCTGGCATATCGTAGACCTGTCATCTCGAATAGCCTCTCGAACTGCGTCTGAGGAATGGCCTTTGTGAATGGATCAGCAATGTTATCCTCCGTCTTTACTCTCTTCACCTCGATCTCCCGGCGATCTATGATCTCCCTGATCAGGTGATACCGCCTTAAGATGTGTCTGGACTTCTGATGGGACCTGGGTTCCTTCGCTAAAGCAATAGCGCCGTTGTTGTCACAATACAGAGGTATTGGATCAACACTGGTAGGAACCACCTGAAGTTCTGTGAGGAACTTCTTCATCCAGACTGCTTCTTTTGCGGCATCGCAAGCAGCTATGTACTCTGCTTCCATCGTTGAGTCAGCAACGGTCTCCTGTTTGGAACTCTTCCAACAGACCGCCCCTCCATTGAGGGTAAAGACATAACCCGACATGGATTTGGAGTCATCTTTGTCACTCTGGAAGCCGGAGTCGGCAAAGGCCTCCATCTGGAGGTCTTTTCCGCCATATACTAAGAACATTTCCTTAGTCCTTCTTAGGTACTTGAGAATGTTCTTTACTGCTATCCAGTGCTTCTCCCCTGGGTTTGCTTGATACCGGCTTACTACGCTCAATGCGTATGCTACATCTGGTCAAGTAAATAACATCGCATACATTATAGAGCCTACCGCAGAAGCGTAGGGTATAATTGACATGCGATCCCTTTCCAAATCAGTCTTGGGAGACATCTCTTTGGAGAGGGTGATTCCGTGACAAGCCGGTAGGTTACCACGTTTAGAATCATCCATACTGAATCTCTTTACTTTGGTGTCTATGTACCTGGACTGTGAAAGTCCCAATATCCTCTTTGATCTATCACGATAGATCCGGATCCCCAGAATGTAGGTGGCATCACCCAGGTCTTTCATGGAGAATTTATGTGACAAGAATCTTTTGACTGACTGTAACATAGGAATATCATTTCCTATTAGGAGAATGTCATCCACGTACAAGACGAAGAATACTACAGCTCTCCCTACAATCTTACTGTATATGCATGGTTCATCTGGATTTTTGATAAAGTCAAATTCTTTGACAGCATCATCAAAACAGATGTTCCAACTCCGCGATGCCTGCTTTAGTCCATAAATGGACTTAAACAGCTTGCATACTTTACCGCTGCTCCCACTCTGAATGAATCCCTCTGGCTGATCCATATAGACGCTTTCTTCCAAATTACCATTTAGAAAGGCCGTCTTTACGTCCATCTGCCAGATTTCATAATCGTGGAAGGCAGCAATAGCAAGAAGGATCCGAATAGATTTAAGCATAGCCACTGGAGAAAAGATTTCGTCATAGTCCAAACCAGGTCTTTGACGGAAACCCTTTGCAACAAGTCTAGCCTTATAGGTTTCAACCTATCTATCTACACCAATCTTCTTTTTGAAGATCCATTTGCATCCTACGGGTTTTACCCCATCTGGAGCAATGTCCAAAGTCCATACTTTGTTGGTGTACATGGACTCCATTTCGGTCCGCATTGCATCCAGCCATTTTATTGAGTCACCGCTCTGAATGGCTTGCTGGAAGCTAGTAGGCTCATCATAGTCAATAGTGCAATCCTCTCTATCCCCGTCAATGAGAAAACCGTAGTATCTCTCGGGCGGATGAGATTGCCTACTACTCCTGCGGAGTGGCGTCGGGATGTCCTGTTCTCCTGAACCTTCTCGTTCTACCAAGGTTTCAGTAATAGCTTGTGGTTCTGGAATTTCTTCCAGTTCTATTGCGCTCCCACTCTTCTGATTTTCTAAAAACTCAGTTTCCAAGAAGCGGGTATGTTGAGAAACAAAGACCTTTTGTTCCTCTGCGTAATAGAAACAATATCCCATAGAGTTCTTTGGATATCCTACAAACTTATACTGTACTGAGCGTGCCTCGAGCTTGTCCGCATGCTGCTTCTTTACAAAAGCTGGACATCCCCATGTCTTAAGATACTTAAGACAGGGTTTCTTCCCACTCCACATCTGATATGGTGTGGTAGGCACAGTCTTGGTTGGAACTCGGTTTAAAAGATATGCAGCTGATTCTAGTGCATAACCCCAGAAAAATCGCGGTAACTCAGCGTTACTCATCATGGAACGTACCATATCCAATAGGGTTCGGTTCCGTCTCTCCGATACACCGTTATGTTGTGGTGTGTATGGAGGAGTAAGCTGAGAGAGAATTCCATTCTCTTTTAAGTAATCTAGGAACTCGGCACTTAAGTATTCACTACCTCGATCAGATCTCAGTGTCTTGATACTTTTGCCGGTTTGTTTTTCCACTTCATTCTTGTATTCTTGGAATTTCTCAAAGGCCTCGGATTTATGCTTCATTAAGAAGATATATCCATACCTAGAGAAATCATCCGTAAAAGTAATGAAGTGGGAATAACCACCTCGCGCATGTGTAGACATTGGACCGCACACGTCACTGTGTACGAGTCCCAAGAGCTCGCTTGCTCTTACTCCGTGTCCAGTAAACGGAGTCTTTGTCATCTTTCCTATGAGACAAGATTCACAAGTAGCATAAGATTGATATTCGAACGGATTAAAATATCCTTCTCTATGTAACTTAGTCAACCTTCTCTCATTGATGTGACCTAGTCTACAATGCCATAAGAAAGCCTGATTTGTTTCCGAAGACTTTCTTTTAAGTGTGTTCTGGACATTGAAAATCTGAGCTTGATTTAATACGTATATTCCGTTTTCTAATGTACCTGACCCAATCAAATCTTGATTTAGGTGGATGTGAACCACATCTCTTGTAAAAGCAAAATCATATCCTTCCTTAGAAAGTAAGGGTACAGATATGATATTACAAGTCGTACCTGGTACATAAAAACAGTTACGTAGAATCAATATCTGCCCAGTTGTCATTCCAAGATGATATTCCCTTACGGATTCAGCGTTCATGCTCATTCCGTTAGCAACTGTGAGGGTCATATCACCTATCCCGATAACCCTACGATTTCTCAGGGCCTGTAATGAATTACAGATGTGAGTTCCTGATCCAGTATCCAATACCCAGGAAGTAGGGTTAACTGACATACAGTTCTCTATCATAAACACACCCGAAGTCGAAGCCACAACATGCTTCGTATCCTGGCTACTGGCTTCTAAAACCCTGCAATCACTTTGCCAATGCCCAATCCCATAGCAATAGGAATGTTCCTCAATAGGGTGGTCCAGCTTGTCATAGGCAATGGACATCTGGACAGACTTTTGCCAGTCATATAAGTCAGATTCAGTCAAATTTTTATCTAGATGTAACCTATGTGTGGTCACAGGGTCGCTGCAATTTGAGAGAGAGAAGAAGATACTATTAGCATGATGCTCTTGCAAGTTTAGAGTGGTTTTAATTTATCTAAACAGGATGGCTCCCACTGTTTCTCGAATCCCTCCTCAAACCATAAAAGAAGAATTAGCCAGGACAATTCTCACCGTACAATACTTGCTTAACAGTTCAGCCAGGCTAGTGTCGATACTTCGAGGGAGGTTTTCCAACGCTTTCGCGAAGTTCCTTAATTAAATAACCTCTTTTCTCTAGGGGCGTAACCCCGCTGACACCTTTCTTGGCACCTACTTGGTTTATACCATTGATCGTTAAGTGACGAATCTCCTGATAAGTAGCATGTACTCACAGTAGGATCGGGATCCAAAATATCATCGTATGATAATGTTGAAGGAATCCTACCAACATTCATCAAACTCCAAAATGGTATGCTCTCTCTGCAAATTTCAGTTTCTTTAGAAATTCCCGATGTGGATTTTTGCCCCATGCTCTTATGACCTTGACTTTAGTCAACAAATCATAAGTCACATGTCAAGTTCTACCCGTCATTGTCCAGGTTAATTCGAACCCACCCATACATACCCTTGACTTTAGTCAACAAGGTAATACGACTGTCCCAAACCAACGCATCTATCTATGCTGCATATAAATATCCAACAGCTACCAAACACTGTGCCTTGACTTTAGTCAACAAACACAGCTTGAATACTATTGACTATCTATATGAAATGACGGAGGGCTACGAATGGTTTTGGCAAAACCGTAAACGTAGTGAACTTGATATAATCGAAGGAACCTGATACTTTTTAAATGGAGTGGCTAAAGCTCCGCAATTAAAAATTCTGCTCTTTTAAAATAACCGAGTGGTTTCTTTTAAATTTGTTCCAACGATTTAAACTTTGGTTTATTTTCTTTGCATTATAATAATGCGTCTCATCATTTAACCTATCATTGCAGAAAACAACGAAAATACAACGTCCTCTTATGCCATCCGCATTCGCCACGGGGTCCCATCATCACCCGTTAGGTTACTTAACTAACGACAGAGCGGAGGCTGGGATAGCGCGGGTGTAAAACATAAGTGACGTCTAATAGCTATTTATATATAGATATTGTACATTCGTCAGACGCAATAATAAGCATTCCAGATCACAGATAAACTTTATTGGATATGCAAGTAATCCGCGTTTCTTTTGAGCCTGTAATGAAAGACGGATTACACAGTTGTGATGAATAGCCATTACCCCATCCCAGACCCCTACGGGTACGGCAAACTACCCGCCAAGTACCAGAAGTGAAGCGGTCTGCCTCAACACTTCAAAATACCCGGTAGTTTGTGCACCCCACCTTGGGTCTATTCTTGGAGCAAAAACAGTAAAAAGAAATAATAATACAACGGTGGCTACAACCGCAACCTGGATGTGCCCCGCAAAATAATATTACATCAAATTACATTTACATTGAATGAATGAATATTAAATACATCCTAAACCCCGGCTAATCATCACAACATTCCAACACAGTTCATATACACAAACAGTTATATATAACATCACAGATATGTGCAACCCCCTACCAACCGACATACTAGCAGTTAGGGGAGGTTTACGAACACATAAAACATTACAGATAAAGATCCAATTAGCAAATTGATTAGAACATCGATCGATTACCTATATCCGTGTCTACCCCAAAAGAAAATCATCACAGAGGCAACCTGGGCAGAAACAGTATATACAGGAAAACAAAAACCCAAAATTATGAATTACTGTGAAACTCCGAGTCAACTCGGCGTTGACTCGGCGGCGGTTCCGCGGCAATAGCTCTCTATTGCCGCGGAAATGCGGTCGTTTAGTCGAGTTGCCTCCTCGAATTTTCCCAGATTTCTTATAATTCCCTGCTGTGAATTTTAAGGTATGTCAAAAAAATTTTGCGACACTTTTAAAATTAACAGAAACTGTCAAGGATTAGGGTTTTGTTTTCCGTGTTTTTTCGTCGATCGAACTTCTAATCAGTTGCTAACAAGCTAGTAATGGTTTAGTTGGCTCTGATACCACTGTAAGTCCATGTCACGCACCCCACTAACTCACGGGGAGGCGGAATATATGAAAAACGATTATCAAAGCTTCGTAACACGGACTTGAGCGCATGAATCGTAATCTAAACCATTGCTAACGTTATACTAGAGGTTTAACTACTCGGTACCGGAGTTATACCTCACGTTACATGTCCTTCGGGTCTTCATCGCTGTCCTCCACTCCTCGTAGGCTCCTTGGAACATCGGCAACTTCACAGCCTCCTCGAATCAAAGACGATCCACCCGAAAGCTTCTACGCCAAGCTTAATCTCAAACTTGAGATAACTAGGTTGCTTAAAGTGCTAATCTAAGCTACCTAGAGGATATAGAGTGAGGTTATGAATGTTTTAGTCTATCTAACCCTTGATCTCAACACATGAGAGGTTAGGGTTAGGGTTTCAAGAGAGAGTGAGCTTGAGGAGAGAGAAGGAGAAGATGAGAGTGAGAACAAAAATCCTTCTCACTTGAATATATGATACATAATGAATTATCAAATAATATCAATTAATTGATTATTCACCATGTTTCATTTAATCAAGGAGAATGATTCATCATATGAGTCATTAGATCATTAATGAAGCATTAATGATATGATGAATCATATAAATGAGTCACACAAAGTAATCATGAAAAAGCCACCTCAACCCCTCATGTCACCACTCTTCTAGAACCTTCTCGACAAATTACGAGAACGCCCCTCCAATCCGTGAAAACACGGAAAAAATTTAGACTGTATAAATCCAATAACCTTATACTAGAATCTGGCTTAAACCAAAGCCGGCTAGTATAAACTGTCCGAAAAGTCGTACGTGCGAAAACACACGTATACATCCGAACGCTCGTCCTAAAACCATACGACCTCTATATCGTTTCGCCTGGAGCAGGGAAACTCTCTGTGTGGGACTCTAAAGACTCGACACTACGCTGGCAGTGGGTTTAACCACAGACCGCAAGCGGCACTAGCTGTACGTAACGGTCCCCAGGTAGATGTCGATAAGAAGGCCGATGAGGTAAATCATCCGAACTCCCACTGAGCCTGATGTGACAATCTCCGTACAGTCCGGTCTGTTCGCCTAAGACTATCGCATATCAAGCCTAGGGGGCGGCAAGCGTCAGTCCCCTAATAGCTGTATAAGTCGTGTTTGAGCGAAGCCCATTACACCCTGAGAAGCTACTGGAACCTACCAGTATATCTCGTTTGCCCTGGCCAGGGACTTTGTGTAATGGCTCTCTGACACAGCGCGATATCATCTCCCAATACCGGGAGAGACGAATCCTATCTAACCGCCACTGCCTCTAAGTGCTCGGGACTGCTCCCAACTGCTACCTGTTTGCACGACTCCTTTGAGCCGTGGTAGGGTAGCAATCTAAGAACAGTGGGACACACTCGAGGCGAAGCAGCAGTGTCAAGTCTGCGGACTATGCTGTACTCATGTCACCTGGGAACTGACAACTGACGATGGGTATAATATCAACCAATCAGTTCCTCGGCGAGTCCTGTCCGGTGTACCCGTAACCTAACGAGCACCTGTATACTATCTCCAGTACGGCGTACTGGTGGCTGTGGGACAGACCATTTCCCCAACTGGGATGAGAAGCGTATACACTTAGTCTACTCCGGAATATCGATGCCCTATCTCGACAATCCAACGACCCGGGACCTGTATAGGATATTGCTTATAGACTACCCAGCCCCCACTAGTGTGACTGCCATCACGACGCTGGTAATCAAGCAAAGATCCTATGGGCTCTACTAATATGTATAAGTGATACGTTACAAGAGACATATGCACATATTAAAGTAGACACAAACCAAGTAGCATACTACCATTTTTAGCAAGACTGTATATATAACTGTGAATATCCCAAGCTTCCATTAAGTAATATACAATTCAGTATGATACAATAATGGCCTCTAGGGCATATACACTAACAAAGTAGGTGTCTAGAAAGGTGTTAACGAGATTACGCCTCTGGGAAAACGGGGTTTACATTAATTAGGTTCATGCGAAAGCACGGGGGGCCTCCCTCGAAGTACCGACACTGGCCTGGCTGAAACATTGGCAAACTTGTAGTGTGTAATTAATCGCGGCTAGTCTTTCCTTTTAGGGTTTGAAGGAAGATTTGATTAAAACAGTGGGAGCCATCATGATTAGATAAAATAATAACCAATCTATTCTTGCAAGAGCGCACGCTGAGTGTTTTCTTCTCTCTCTCTCTCTCTAGGTAGCGACCATATCACGCCTTAATCAAGATCATAATACGGATGTGTTGACTGAACCCGCTTGTTATACTGAGCTGGGGAACGTTGGTCCCGCTCCATCTTATAATTGTTATAAGACAGAGCAGGAAATTGGGGAATACCAGATTTCTCGTGCCGCCCAAACGAAGAAAGTGCACGCTGATGCATCATCTTCGGGTGTGTTCATTACAAAGAACTATTTCTCAATGTCCTCTACGTCCTGGGTATTTGATACCGCATCAGGATCCTAGATATGTAATCTGTTACATAGGGTTACAGAAAGGTAGAGAACTGAGAACGGGTGATAAGTTTCATGAGACAGAAAACGGGGCAAGTGTTGCAGCCAAGTCTGTTGGTCACTGTCACCCTGTATTACCAATACATTGATTCTGAACGAATGTTATTAGACACCGAACCTGATATACAAAATCATATCTGTCTCTTTATTAGTAAAGAAACGGTAAAATTTTGTATTGTTGGATAATGTTTTGAACATTTCCTATATCAAAAGTTGATCGGTTCAGGCACGTTATCTAAAAGCATTGAAGTTCTAAATCAAACTACAGTTCTTAGTATACGGAACACACACAAGAGGAAGAGTTCAGAAATGAACGGATCCTTCTTGAGGTATTGTAGACTAGGTCATATCAATGCGACCCGACTAACTAAGTTGCACAAAGATGCATATTTAAATCTGTTTGAATTTACATCTTGTGAAAACTCGCCGGTCATGTCACAAAGATAAGATGACCACAGCTTTGTTTATTGGAAACAGAGAAAGAGTTAGTAAACTCATGGGACTGATACATGATAATGTATGTAAGGTCCCCTGTCTACACATGCCAGGACTGGTTCTTTATACTTCATTACGTTCTCTGATGATCTCTCAAGATTCAGACATATGTTCCTATAGAAACACAAGTCAAAACCTTTTGAGGTATTCACAGAATATAAGTTAGAAGTAGAGAACCAAAATGGGTATAAGTATTATGTCCTTTGATGAGATCAAGGAGGAGAATACTTGAGCACGGAATTCTTGGACTATTCTAAAGGAGAATGAGATTCTCTCTCAGCATTACTCCTCCGTATACACCATAGCACGATGGTATATCGGGGCGGAGCAATTGCAACCTATTCGATATGGTGCGCTCTATGATGAGTACTACTGAGTTTCCTATTTTCCTTTTGGGAGTTATGCACTTGAGAAGCTGCATACCTATTGAAAAGGGTTCGAATCAAATCAGTTGCCTACCACTCCATATGAGATATGGTATGGGAAGAGCCCATGTCTTAAGCTAGTTAAGATTTGGGTTGTCCGGCATATGTCTAAAAGCAAAATCCGGACAAACTCGAGGCAAGGTCTGTAATGTAGAACTGGAAAAGTTCCAGCTATACAAACTACAGCAGATGATTTGGTAGAACCAAAGGATTCAGTAGATTCCAACGAACCTCAGCCTCTCCGCCGATCTAGTAGGGTTCCTCACCCACCTGAAAGATACTTCGGTTTCTCTATGACAGTGGGAGCGAGGATTGCATCATGAGATGATGACCTAACTAGTTTCGAGCTGGCCATCAGGAGTAAGACTCTGTCAGAATGGCTGGATGCTTAGCGATCTGAGATGGAATCCTTATACACCAACAAAGTATGGACTTTGGATGCTTTATCTGAAGGGTTAAATCCCCATCAGGAGCAAATATATCTTGAGAAGATTACTTGGTGTACATGGAAGAGTTAAGACTTTCAAAGCTAGACTTGTTAAAGGTCTGCATCATTGACCAGGTATGGATTATGATGAAACCTTTTCTAAGTAACTATGCTTAAGTCCATCAAGATCCCACTTGCCACGGCTACATACCATGACTACGATATCTGGCGGTTGGGTGTCATGACTGCTTTTCTAAATGATGTTTTAGAAGAGAGAGTCTATAAGTACACAGTCAGAGGGCTTCATAAACAGTGGGAGCAGCGGAAACGTGTACAAGATGCTTTATAGGATAAAGCAGGCATCGCGGAGTTGGAACATCTGTTTTGATGTGGTAGTCAAATAGTTTGACTTCATCAAAAGGGTAGATGAACCTTGTATATACAAAAGGGTAGTAGGGAGTATGGTGGTGATCCTCGTAGAGTACATGGATGACATACTCTTGATAGGGAAGGAGTTTCCTATGCTACGCTCGATCAATCTCCGCTTATCACAATGATTCTCTATATAGGATCAAAGTGATACCTCCTAAATCCTGGATTCTGGATCCATGAGATAGATCTAATTGGATGTTAGGAGACTCGCTAGTTGTAGTGAGATGGTATCAGTTGATCCTGGGGAGAATCACTGGAAAGGTTCCAGGGTGATAAGGACGACTGAATGTCAGTCACAGGCATTGTCTTTACCCTCAGTAAAGGGACGGTATGTTGGAAGAGTTCCAAGCTAGATACCGTGGCATACTAGATGATAAAGGCTGGATACATCGCTACTTAAGATGCTACCAAAGAGGCAGTCTGGATGTATAATTGTTCATGAGATGAACTTAGTTCCTCCCATTGTGTAACAATGGAGTTATGGCTTATGCCAAGGAATGTCCATCCCATCAGTGATCCAGACATATTCTGAGGCAGCATCACCTGATCATGGAGATGGTTGATCTCCAAGGAGATCGAGGGTAGGAGAGTAGACTCAGAGAACAACACGGCGGATCCACTCACAAAGGCCTTTTCCCAGAGAGAGACTTTTATGGGATAGTTGAGTATGAGATACTACAACCGCTGCTATCAGATGGCCCTAGTGCAAGTGGGAGATTGTTAGTTATATGTATGCCCTAGAGGCCATTACTATACATAGGATGTGTATTGTAGTGGATGCTTGGACATATATAGGGAGGACTTTCTTGCTCGACATGATAGTATGCTATCTGGTTGCTCTTTACCTTAACGTGTACACTGATCGTCTCTCTGTTACATGTTGGTAAAGCCCTTAGGATGTGTACTTGACTACCTGGACTATGATGCGGATCATACTAGTAGGGACATGGTAGTCCATAAGTACATCCTTCAAAGTCCCTAGTCGTGGGTGTATCGAGACGGGGCATCGATATACCAGTGTAGACTAGCGTATACCTTCTCGACCCATACAGATGGGCGATGCATGATCCCATATCCATTGGTGTTTGACATCAGAGATGATATACGGGTGCTCAGTGGAGACTGGGTACACTGGACGGACTCGCCGATAACTCCCAGTTGGTATTATACCTTACGTCAGATGGCAGTTCTCTGGTGACACTGGTACAGAGTAGTCTGTTGACCCGAGATCGTCATAGAGTCTTCTGTGATTCCCACTGTGCTTTGATTTCCACCTTACCACGTCCAAGAAGACGTGCAAAATGGTGGTTTTTGGGTACAGTCTCGAATCATATGGAGGCAATGAGCGATAGGAGGGGATTCGTCTCTCCCGGTATAGGGAGCTGATGTTGCACTGTGTTCGATTGGCTATAACCGGAAATCCCTGGCCAGGGTTGCTGAGATTTACTGGTATGTGTTACCAGTAGTTTCTTGAACTGTTATAGACCTCATATCGACATGACTTATCGAGCTACTGGGGTCTGACGTTTACCACCCTAGGCGAGATATGCGACATATCAGACGACGAGACCGGACTGTACGGTAAGTGTTACTGGTTGGATTCACAGGAGTGTGAGCGGGCTTGCTCGTCGATCTTCTGATCGCTCAATACCTGGGTGGCCGTTACGTTTAGCAGACCGCTTGCGGCTTGTGGATGCTTGATATGATCATCATCTGCTACCGGCGTATTGACGAGTCTTTAGAGTCCTACACAGAGGTTTCCTGGCTCAAGCGAAACGAAATAGGAGCGCATATGAGATATGTGCGGGACCGAGAATAATGCGTGTATGTGATACCATATTCTATTCTCGCGATGAATGTATCGAATGGTTGTATGTGATATAACCTCGTTATCGAATCAAGGATTGATTCGATATGCCGATACATTGGATATTAGTCGGTTATATGTGATATGACCGGATCGTTAAATCAAGTGTTGATTTAATGATTTAATGTATAATTATATATTTGATATATTACTTTGCATTAACTAGTATTGGTTTACTTAAGATGGATTTTCTCACTTGATGTGCACATTGTATATGTGATATATTTTTGTGCACTTGGTTGTATCATGTTTGATGATACATGCATGTTTGTGTGTATGTTTAGTTTAAACCTTGGTTAAGTAAATGGTTAGGGTTTTGTTTAATTTATTTATTCATTTATTTATTTATTTCCTTTTAAGGCAAGAAAAGAAATGGTTTCTTTTTGGATTTACTTGAAGCTTCATGAAGCTTTGAAAAAGTTCAACCATTTTTGTTTCTTTGCCTAACCTAACCATTCACCTAACCTTGGTTTATTTTCTACACTTAATCATGGTTGCCAATATGATAAGGATTATATTATTTTCTATTTTGAAAACAACTTATCATATTCTTTCTTCTTCTTCTTCTTCTTGAACAAAGAAGAAAGCTTGCTACCAACAATGGCAACTTGAGAAAAAGAGTGAGAAATCCAATTCTAAAGTGAACACACTTCCTATTTCTTCATCCTCTACCACTTGCTAAGTAGTATAGGGTGTTTTCTTCACAAGTTTCATGACTTGGTGAAGTTGGAGCTTGATCTTGTGTTGCCTCAACGTAGATCATCTTCGGCATCGAAGTCGACGACCTAGCCCGCCCATTTCTCCGATGAAGCCGATGCTAGAGCCCGGGATCCGATGATCGCAGCGAGGGGACTTCATCACGGAGCTATGGAGGTGGAGGACCAGATCTTCAAAGGTTGTAGTCACTCCCTTTTAGCAGTAAAGTTGGTTACTACATGTAGTTTCGCCTAATATCTAGTTTACGATCCGTATTAGGGTTTGTAGGCACCGGAAAATTTTGAAAATGGCATGGTTGATGCTTTGTGAGACCTCTAGTGTGTGCCTAAGAACCCTACAGTCGCCACTGATTTTTTATCGCCACCGCCTGCACAGGTTAGGAAATCTTCAATTAAACAAATTTTTGATTGTTTTAGGGCTATGGTTCATGGTTTGGGTACCGATGAGGCATCGGTTGGGTTTAGCGTTAGGGTTAGGGCTGGGGCTGGGGGGGCTGCGGTTGCAGTTGGGGTTGGGGTTCAGCAGGGGGTTGCGGTTGCGGTTGGGCTTGGGGTTAGGGTTAGGGTTGGGGTTTGGCTGGGGTTGGGGCTGGGGCTGGTGGTAGGGTTAGGGTTAGTATTGGGGTTAGGGTTGGGGTTAGAAACTGGATGCTGTTACCGCGGTAGATTGCAAAGGCTGATATTTTGCCAGTGAGATTACAAAATTAGGTAAATACATCTTTGACATAGCCCAAAAACAAAAGAAGCGATGTTGGAAAGCTATAACTAAGCGAGCTAGACACTGTTAAGAAGTTGAAGTTTCAATAATTATAAAATATATTTGTGGAGCTTAATGTATGTATATGCTACCTGCCTTTATCTTAGCATATCTTACATGCTGTTTTTCCATCGTTAATTGTAAGAATTGAATTAGGAATCTAGGATGATGCAACTTAAGTTGCTTTATCTACTTTTATCATATGATTTTGGAAATAAATTTAAACGTAGGATTATGACATTCTTTCTTTTTCTTTTCGTTATAACCTTTAACTGATTTTAGCAATAAAATGTCCTTTAAACAAGAGAAGCCAGTGTCTTGTCAAGAAATTTGACTTTCTTAATTGTTTTAAGCTTATCTATTGATGTATGCTTGGTATTGTATGCAGAACTTTACAGGGTAAGGAAAGCATTTGATAAAGCTGAGCCATTATATTTAGAAGCCATAACTATTCTGGAGGAAGTGTTTGGTTCTGATGACGTACGGTGTGTATATTATTTCAGTTGAAATTTATTTTATTTTCTAACCTTGTAGACATGTATGCTTAGTAAGTAACTAATGTTAAATCTAATAATTTGTATAAATAGTTATTAATGAAGTTCAGTGAAGGGTCTTTAAGCCTTTTGACTTTTTTTTAATGATATATACTTACATTATATGTATAGAACAGATATAGTAATTCTGTTTTTTAATATATGATTTTATGTATTTTTATCTTTTTAGTCACCTAAATTGGATGATGGACACATTTGTCATTCTTTAAGGTTTCTTGCTTTTGCAGAGTAGGGGCTGCTTTACACAACCTAGGGCAATTTTACCTTGTCCAGCGAAAACTTGAGCAGGCTCAGAAGTGCTATGAGGTATAAGTTCTTTCGAAGCACTTTTTTCTTTATGAATTTTTCTATTTTAATAATATTTTTTCCATGAACCATGATACTTGATATGATAGTTGTTAGTAATAAAGCATAAATTTCAAGGCAAGGTTCTCAGAACTCTAATGTTGTATTTCGATAGATTTATATCTAAGCTTTAAGGCAATCAACTTTCATCTTTTATGGGCTATTTCTCATCTCCTTCCCCCAAAAGAAAACCCCTCTACTTCTATGTCTTCCCCTCCACTTCATATTTCCAGGTTCTCCCAAAAGAAATTATAATAACATGTCACATCTTCTTTAAGCAGCATAAGTTAATTGTTTATTTATCTATCAATTCCTATGTGATAATCTGTTCTATTGTCTTTCTGTTTCTTTTGGCAGCGTACTCTAAAGGTATGAAACAATGCTTGAATTCTCTGTCTTTCATCTCCGTTATGATGGTTCTTTTCCTTTTATTGCTATATGTTGTTTATGTTTTGCGTAGATAGAAGGATATGTTCTGGGCTATGGTGTGCTTATACAATGTATTATCTTAAGAAGGGTAATACCGTGTTTTTCTAATATGGATAATTTGTCATTGTTAATCCATCTTCCTGAAAACGGTTTATACGGAGGAAGTATATTTCATGGTACTTGAGAAAAATATATGTTGAAGTCAAAAGTTATCAAGATTTAAATGCTCCGCTTATAGTCTTCCAAGATATTTTATATTCTAAGGCAAGGTGACAATAATTGCATGCTTGTGCACGATTTGGTATGTAGATTCAAGCTTATGCATGGCTACGACCCTTTCTTATGGTTTCTTATCATAATTTTCTGTACACTTGTAGTTTATAAAGGTAGTTAGATCATATCACTATACGAAATATTGTATTGTGTTCTATTGTGTATGGTGGATCACACACTAGAAAACCAAGACATTGCATGCTTGTGCACATTTTGGTATATTCCTCGATACGTGAAACAAATTTGATTTAATAAGGGAAAACTTAAAATAACAACCTTTATACTAAAAAAATTATATATGCTATTACTTAGTAGTTTATGGTTTTCAGATGCAAAATCCATTTGAGAAATATTTTTCCTACCCACTATTAATCCATATTCTCAATATAGTCATCATAACCTACAATTTATATGATACAGTCTAACATAGCCCATGAGTACGTCAGGGTTAAGGACTGGATGTATGTGAATTGGCAACAACGTATGCAACCTAAGTTTGTCACTGGAGTTTCTGCTTTCATTGAATTTGCACGCGCACATAGTAAGAAGGAGAAGACAGTAATGTGGCAGAAGAAAAAGAAAATGACATTCCTTGTTCTCTGTTTCAGCATCAATCTTCTGATTTGAACTAATGATGGCTTTCACATTGGCTTTTCCTTTTAGAGACTTCTTAGTGTCCGATGGAAAGTATACATCAGATTTGTGCAGGTCAGGTTCTTCTATGACTTTCAAGAGTTTCAACTGATTTTGTAAATTACACCCTTGTTGGGTGATACTTTTACCACTTCTCACTGCAGGTGCGCTTTCTAATATCCATTTTGAATGTAATATTATATATATTCATGCCTGTTTATGTCAAAATTACTTATATTGTCAATATTTGATTGTCTAGTTGTTGGTGATGCGTCCATATCAGGGACAGAAGCCACTCCCGCTCCTCCAGGTATGTTTATATATCATATAGTGCATGTATATTGATTTAGAATTCTATATCATAAATATACACACATTCTTTTTGTGTAAGCAGCGCTATATGCGACTATCATATATTGCATGTATATTGATTTAGAATGTCATCATAACCTACAATTTATTTGGTATTTGTTTGAAATCAAATTGAATACTATATAATCGATAAGTTTGTTATATTTGTATTTAGTTTGGAATTAACACAATATTTATTCACGCAGCATGCACTTATGAGAAATAGGGCACCACGCGTCCAACTCATTATCATGTGCTGCTTGATGAGATTTGATTTGCGCCTGATGATCTACAAGAGCTTGTTCACTCCGTGTCTTATTTGTAAGCAGCGCTATATGCGAGTTTATCTTGTTAATATGTATGTACTGAAATTAATTAATATTATTCAAATTTTGATACATGCAGATACCAGAGGAGCACATCTGTTATCTCTGTAGGTAAGGCTTTGAATTTGTTGATTTTGGTATTTCTTGTCAATTTTATAGACCAGTATGTGCTAATATAATGTTCTGACAGTTGCTAGGGGGAAGGCAGCATTCCCCCTCTTTTTACCCTTGATTATCGCTATACCGGTCCTCATGCCGAGAGGTTCGGTCGGTATATAGGGGATGAGAGCCGGCTTGTAAAGAACTATCCACTTCACATTGAGTGGGGCGAGCAGCACCGGCGCTCATTCACCCTCTTCTTTGATCAGGCTCGGGTATTAATATATATTTTCATTTGTGATATAATGCAATATTAAGATTTATTTTCAAATATATCTAATATTAAGAGTTATTTTCTAATATTGCAGACAGCTCAGACCCTGGCGCAAGGTGGTACACCGAGCGTGCTGTCCGCATATCTTGCCGTCCACAGCACCTCGACAGATCCCGCCACGGGCGAGCTTCGATATCCCGACGTCGCTACCCAGAAGTATTGCGTAAGTGTTAATATTTATTCAACCCATATTTGAAATTTTAGTTTTGGAAGGTTCAAATTTAAATTTTATACTTATACTTACACTCTTATTACACACCTTAGGTCCAGACGCGACGGGGTACATCGGCCGAGCCTCCACATGAATCTCCTACGGCTGCGGCTCCACAAGCCACTACATCGGCTGCAGTTCCGCAGACAGCTCCTATAGCTCCACCGCACGCTCAGACTCCCGCAGCCGCAGCTCCGCAAGCCACTACCTCGACGGCGGCTGCGTAGACCACATCGCCAGCTCCACAGCCCGCTCAGACTCCCGCACGCGCCGAATTGCATGGTTTATTGACCGAGGAGCAGGCGCGCCAGATTCTAGCGTTTATCAGAGGTGGAGCTGGACCGAGCTAGGGTAGCATTTTGATTCTTATTTTTTGAAACATTTATTTATTTATATGATACATATTGTACTACATTTTGAAACATTTTGGACGATATTGATATTGGTTTATATTTATATCATATTCAGTTTTTTGGTTTCTTTTGTATATTATATGCGTGAGATGTGATTATGAATACTGCGATATATGTTGTGTGATGATTAATTTTATATTTGATTGATGTATATATTATTGTGCACAGGGCGAGAAAAAATCGGACAGCCATTTTTTTAAAAAAAAACAGATAATATATACCTACGGATTAATCCGTAGGTACACATGTTTGCCCTACTGTTGGAGATAGTGCCCTCAGAGTCAATTATTGGATCACAGGCACGTGATTGCAATGATTGAGGGAGGACCTATCCCGGTAGGACAGTCTTACTCAAGATGATAGTATGCTATCTGGTTTACCTTTATCATCGTGTACTGCTTTAGGTGACCTTACAGGTCACTATTGCACGTTGATAGAGCCCCTAAGATTCTTGCTTGACTGCCAGCAGTATGAGGGCGATCATATACGTGGGAGCTGGTAGTCTATAAGCACATCCTTAAAAGGTCCCTAGTCATGGGAGTTTCGAGATAGGGCGTCGATACTCCAGAGTAGACTAGTGTATACAGTCGAGACCCCGACGAGGGGCGGTGGCCGGTCTCACAAGCCACTGGTGTCAGTTGGATCACCTAAGATGTATACAGGTGCTCATTGGGTTATGAGTACACCGGACAGGACTCGCCGGGAACATGCTAGTTGGTCTTATACCTGACGTCAGATAGCAGTTCCCTGGTAACATGTGTACAGGTTAGTTCATCGACCTGAGGATCGTCATTTGTCTCGTGTGAGTTCCCACTGTACTTTGATTACCACCCTACCACGCTCAAAGGAGACGTGCAAACAGGTTTTAGTTGGGTACAGTCCCGAGCCAAATGGAGGCAGTGAGCAGATCTTCGGGGGTTCGTCTCTCCCGGTATTGGGGGTGAGGTCGCGCTGTGTCTAGGAGAGCCAGAATATGATAAGTCCTTATCCAAGACAGGAGATTTACTGGTAGGTATTCCAGTAGTATCTCAGGGTGTTCTGGGCTGATCTCTGACACGACTTGTACCGCTTTTGGGGGTCTGACTTTTACCAACCCCCTAGGCCCGCCATGCGATGCTCATAGACGAACGGACCGGACTGTACGGATATTGTCACTGACAGGCTCAGTAGGGTGTCAGGATGAGTTCGCTCATCGACCTCCCTTTTTGTCAATAGCTGGTAGCCTGTCACGTATGGCTAATACCTCTGACGTGCTAGTGGTTAAATCCACAGCCATAGTATTGACGAGTCTTTAGAGTCCCCCACAGACAGTTGCTCAAGTTTTCGGGCGAAACGCTGTAGAGGCCATATGGAGGTATGACAGGGTTCGATCAGATACGTGCGGTATTGCACGGATCAGCATCGGACGGATAATACTAGCCGGCTTTGGTTTAAGCCGGATCCTAGTATAAGTACAGTGTAGATTTTATCTCATTGCATTTGTATTCGGTCGGAATACAAATGCGGGTATGTATATACAGTAGCGGGGTTTTCCTGTAATTTATTACGGGACCAGTTTTCTGGAGTTGCCAGTTTGCTTTCCGTTTCGGCCATTTTTCTTTGTATCTTTCGTTGGCCGAAGATTGGTGGAGGAGGGCTTATTTGCATTTGTGCAAATAAGCATTTTGGAGGGTTGTCTTTGCATATTGATGTGTCATGATGCTTGCACCATCATTTGACTTGTTCACTCCATCATTGCTTGACTTCTATCTTCATGATTACTGGACTTTTGGAAATGTTGAGGTTGATGGAGTGAGGTTCTCCTTTTGTGATCATTGTTTATCATTGTAACCTTCTCTCTCTTTCTTGCATTATGGGGGCTTATTCTTTTTCATTCATACACTCTCTCCTCTCATTCTCACCATGCCATGGCCGGCCACATGATGTGGAGAGTTGTCCCAATTTTTGGGAAGGAAAAATTGATCTTTTTGGCTTGCTAAAAACCCCTTTGCTCATCTCCAAAAGTTGATATGTCATATCCTCCACCAAAGGCAACTTCAAGTAACCCCAAAAGTGAGACATGAGTTCTACACGTATTCTACAGCAAATCTTGGGCACGTCGACTCGCCAACTTCGTGCCCGAGTTGCCTCGGTATAGTGGTGGGAGCCCGTAAAAGAAGCCGGCGACGTGGTGCCCTTCCGGCGAGGAGGTGGAGACCGGAGATTCCGCGGGAGATCGGGACGACGATGAGAAGACCGGAGGACTCGGATCATTCGGTATATCTCTCTACCCCCTTTCTAGATAGCTAGGACTAGATTAATGGCCCGAATCGGGAGGATAGTGCGCGGTGGTGCCTGTTTGAAAAGTTAAAGAAAAGCATCGCTTCCGCATTCCGGCGTCGGATTGACGGCCGGGGCGCCGCCGTGCACTTTCAGTGGTATCAGAGCCTCGCCATTAACATAGTCTAGCTTTATCTAATGTGTTTTACATTTCCGATCGAACAAAATTCCAAAACCCGTATTTTTCCTTGCATCAGTTCTCTGTTAAAATTTTTTGGGCTCCAAAAATTTTTCAGTGTGTTGCAGAAGTATGTACATGGAATTTTAAGCATACAGTAAAAATTCGATACACTAATTCCCTAGAACGACCGCGGAACCGCGGCCAAACCCCTGTTTGGGCCGAGGTTCCGCGGCAATAAGAAGGAATCATTGCACCAATTTTTTTACAGAGGCCTCCTGACTTGAAAATAGGGTTTTTGGAACATTCTTTTTGGGCCCAGAATTTCTTTAAGTGCTACAGTAAAGCTTGGGGGCCCACTTGGTAAAATTTGATCGATCGGATATTTTAAACATGTTAGTTCACAGTTTTTACATTATATCTGCGACCATGAATGTCACTTGATCGGTAAATCCTGTCTAACTGCTATAGCCCGGTTAGACGGATTTGCGAACGTGACCTTCACGTTGATGTTCTGTGTATTGCTGTGATGTTGTGGATCGGTCGTGGGGGATAGCCTGGTTGCAGTGGTAGTACAGTTTTGTTGTATTATGTACATTTGATATTGCGGGGCGAGCGTCCGACATGTGGACTGCCGTCACTGGCTGTTTGTATTATTATTCTGGGGCACGACCAGGTTGCGGTCGATGTACCCGTTGTATGTATATTTTACTTTCTGTACTAGGATTGCCCCAAGGAGGGGTGCACGGATAGCCGGGTTCTAGAGGGCAACGGGCCGCATCTCATGGCATTGAGACGGAGGGGGCTTCACTCTAGAATTGGCGGGCTATTCGCCGCACTCGTAGGGGGTACAGGTTGACCCAGGAGGGGTGCCCAAGTTACCGGATTCCGTGAAGTGCTGGGTGGTCCATTCATGTTGCTGAAGGGGGCTACCTCGCTTCAGGTTTTGGCGGGTAACTTGCCGCGCCCGTAGGGGTCTAGGGTTTTCATTGCACAGGCTATCCACACGACCAGGGGAACGTCGAGTTTCAGTAGTGGCTCTGTGAAACCCGGGGATCCCAGATATCTGTATTGTTCTGTGATGCTGTACATTTCTGTGATGTTGCATTTTTATCACGCCTTGAGCGAAATATTATATATTGATATATATATTAGTAGATGTTGTATATGTTTTGCATCCGCGCTAGTCCAGTCCCCGCTCTGTCGTTAGTTAGCTAACCTAACGGGTAATGACGGGACCCAGTGGCGAATGCAGATGACATATACGTACATCATTATATTTCGTTCTTTGTGGTGTGATCAATTGATGGGACAGCGTTGATTCTGATCAATGCAAGTTAAAAACAAACCTAATCTGATGTTGTTGGAACACTTTTCAAAAATCTGTTATTGCAAGGACGTTCTCTTTTGTTTTGCATCGTGGTATTCAGTTGGAATATCCTGCTCCTCAGTCGACGAGGTAAGGGCCGAGATCCCTTCACCGGGAGTGACCCCTTGGACAAAAAGTTTGCGTCAGGGCAATAACTTCACTATAGCCGATTACTTTTGCTTTGCACCGTGGTATTCAGTTGGAATATCCTGCACCTCATTCTACGGGGAAAGAGCCGAGATCCCTTCACCGGGAGTGACCTCTTTAGCAACGGTTTTCGTCACTATATTTTCATAAAAGCTATCCGTTCCTTCAATGATATCAAGTTCATTACGTTAAAGGTTTTCGCCAGAAACCATTCATAGCCCTCCGTCGTTTCATATGGGTAGTCAATAGTATTCAAGCTGTGTTTGTTGGCCAAAGTCAAGGCACAGTGTTTGGTAGCTGTTGGGTATTCATATGCAGCATAGATAGATGCGTTGGTTTGGGACAGTCGTACTACCTTGTTGGCCAAAGTCAAAGGTATGTACGGGTGGATTCAAATTAACCTGGAGAATGACGGGTAGAACTTGACATGTGACTTATGATTTGTTGGCCAAAATCAAGGTCATAAGAGCATGGGACAAAAATCACATCGGGAGTTTCTAAAGAAACTGTAACTTACCAGATATGCGCATACCTTCTGAAGTATGATGACGTGAGCGGATTTCGTCACGTTATCATGCGATGATAGTTGGATCCCGATTCCCACTGATGAGTTAGTTTACTCCTCGGGTGACCCCGACTAATTCTTCTTTCAGGTTTGGAGGAGAATTTGAGGTGACAGTGGGAGGTTTCCAGATTAGATAAATTGGTAACCATTCTGATCTAGGTTAGAGTGCACGCTGAGTGTTTCTTTTCTCTCTCTTCGGCAGCGACCATTGACCCGACCCTAGGACTATGACTCAGTGACCAAAATTAACCGAACCTTCTTAAACACTGGCTTTTGGATTGTCAGAGTTGCAAACCTCATTGCCACTCCTACTTTTACCCTTTTCTCCAGGACACCCCGTATTACTACGAACGTCCACTTTCATTGGACAAAACCATCGTATGGTTAGATACGAACTCGAAGGAATTTATTCGAGGATGGTTTCCGGTTCTGGAGAAAACGAATAGGACTATTCAGTTGTCTTTTCCTTTTACCTTCTTTCAGGTTGCGAGTACTCCTTGATTTAGGAGATAGTACACCTATTACGCAAATTGGATAGTCTTCTTCCAAACCTTAGGCTGGTGCCGAACGGTGGGGAATGAAGAAAACCAATTAGCATAACGATGGTGTACAGAAGGTATTAAGTAAAGACATATCAAGGGATTAGTAAGAGGGAAAAGTAAATTGCGACTGCTATTCACGACCAAACCAAGTATTTCTTTGCAATCCTAAATCACCTTTGTATTTCTCCAGGACACTCCATGTCACTACGGAGATCCACAGTTTATTGGATACTCCATCGTATGGTTATATACGAACTCGAAAGGAACTTGTTCCAGTTCGGGGATGGATTCTGGTTCAGGAGAAATAGGAATAAGGTTTATTCGGTTGTCTTTTATCTTCACCTTCTCTCGCATTGCGAGTGCTCCTAGGATTAGGACAGTACACCCATTATGCTTATTGGATAGTCTTCTTCCAAACCATAGGCTGGTGCCAAACAGTAGGGAAGGAAGAAAACCATTTGGCCTAAGGGGTGTGCAGAAGGTAATGACTAAAGACATATAAAGGGATTTGGAGAGGTGGCAAAGAATTATACGGTTACAGTCGTGAATCTGGAAGAGGCATTACTAGGAATACCGGGATACCCCATCGAAACGTTTCAATGTTTCAATTTCTCTGTGTACTGTTAAAGGAAAACTGATTTCCTAATTAGTCCTTACTCCAGGGTATGTATTTACCAGGTACGATTCTTATATCTGTATGGTTTTATAGATGATGAGTGGGAGTAGGTTAGTGGGAATTAGGTGATCATCCTCATTATATCGGGATTCGTTGTAATCGGTGATATTTGAGGAAGTCACCTGGGTTGTTTGCCGGACGGCAAATATTTGGTTTTGAATATCCGCTGTCATAAACCAATTTCAAATTGATATATCTGTACGTCTATTTTTATAGAGTGAGATAAACCTTTTTGAAATTATGTCTGTGACATTTACCTATATCAGTGGATGGTTAGGTAAGGAGCATTAAACAGCAGTGTAATTCTTCTTAACCATAAGTACAGTTTTCAACCTACGACACACAGTGAATGAGTTATCAGACTCAAGGGACTTATACGGAGTATTGTATGTTGTCCAGGGTCCATCAGGACAGAGGGGTTGGTCCTCGTACTATATTCGGTTTACTTATGACTTCTCTAGTTTTTAGACAGGTGTTTCGTGGAAACACAGGGTCCGAATTTTGAGAAGTTATAGGTATTTGAATAGAGTAGAGAACCAGGTGTAGCAAGTATCGGGATTCTTCAAAGTGATCGAAGATGTAGATACGTGTGTATGGTATTCAGTTGATAGTAATGATTTAGGGAACTTGCTTCTCTTTCAGGTTACTCATAATTGGAAGCATTCCTAAGTTGAGTAACGCTGATAGGCCTCCTTCCATTTAGTTGACATGCGCTGGAGACAGTTGCATGATTTGAATCTGGTTCAATTAAATCAGTGCCTCTGGTTCTATATTGGATATAGAACAGTTCATATCTTAACGTTGTTAAGGTACGGGGAGTTGTCCGGCTTATGATTAAAACCAGACTCTGGATAACTCAAGGCACGTTTCTGTAATGGCTGTTTGTGGGTTGACCTAGGCTATGACGAGGGTTGATTTTCTACCATCTGGAAGATCAATAGTGATATTGTTCTAGACTCGCCACAGTTTTAACAAAAATGGATTTTTTCAGAAAACAGTAGTGGGAGTATGGTAGAACTGGAAGTGATTCCAGAACCACAAACGATTACTGAAGATTTGATAGGAACCTAAAGATTCAATCTGGTTTGACATTCCATTGGCCCCTCCGCAGATAAGGTGGGCAACTTTAGGCACCCAAGAGGTACTCCGATAGCCTAAAGGACGGTGACAGGGAAGTTCTTGTTTACCCACACTTGCCATTGTTGTTGTTCCAGGCTGCGAGACCCGGCGGGAGGATGAGTATAGCGTCATTCTAAACTGGCTTTAGAAGTGTACGTCTATATGACTCTGCCAGAGGGTTGTCATGGTCAGTGGGAGCAGCGGAAGCATTGGTGGACAAGTGGCTTATGTCTATTTTTAGACTAAAGCAGATATAGCGGAGATAGATCATCTATTTCTGATGTGACAGTCATAGGTTTGACTTCATCAGAATAAGGGATGGATCTGTTAAGAAGGTAGTAGCGTGTGATGTCCTAGTATTTGGATGACATACACAGAGTAGGAAAGGAAACTCCTATACTACGATCGGTTATACTTTGGTCGTCACACAGTGGTTTCTCCACACAGGACTTGGATATTATATCTGACATACTGGTTACTAGATCTATGGTTTTAGATCTAGATTTGGGTGGTTTCCCAATTAAGGGTACTTAGACAGCATTCTAAGAGTATTTAGAATGGGCGATTCCTGGCACGGTAGTGTACCTGCAGGTGATGGAGTCACCCTCTCTAAAGGTGTCTTACAGACTAAAGAGGAGAGGGATGTGCATGATTGGCAGATCACTTGCTTAGGCAATTGAGTCAATCATGAGATGTCAAGTACCACACCAGATGTTGTTCTTGCACTAGATGCAATAAGTTGACATTGATCCTATCCTGGAGAAACAGTCGGAAGCAGTTTTAGAACATAAGTGGATGTTCTAGGGATATGATAACAACAGCCACATTCGGGAGACGGTTATCATTCCAGGCTTCTAAGGTGACCTGGACGACAAGGAGGTTGTCAGAGCTATAGTTTTCCTTCTGACGAGGGGCAGTATTTTGGACAGGTAGTCCAAGGCAATACTGAGGGAGGCATGGCGTAGGATACTGATTAAGTCCAGTTGACGATACAGTCTAAGAAGTTTGGATTTGGAGTTCATTTATGAGCTAGGTCCCATCAGACATCCAGACACATTCTAAGAAAGGTATTGCTCATTTCGGGAGATGGCTTTCTCCGCGAACTTGAGATATAGAGAGATATAGAAAGAAACTTCAAGGTGGATCCACTCACTGAGGCTATTCCTCGAACGCAATAATTTCGCAAGCGAGCTTTGTGAGACTGACTAGTAGAGGAGTTGGGTGTTCGGTATCACACGGGCTGTGAGTATGCGACATCGCAATAATTAGCCTTGAGTGCAAGTGGGAGATTGTTGGAGATAGTGCCCTCAGAGTCAATTATTGGATCACAGGCATGTGATTGCAATGATTGAGGGAGGACCTATTCCGGTAGAACAGTCTTACTCAAGATGATAGTATGCTATCTGGTTTACCTTTATCATCGTGTACTGCTTTAGGTGACCTTACAGGTCACTATTGCACGTTGATAGAGCCCCTAGGATTCTTGCTTGACTGCCAGCAGTATGAGGGCGATCATATACGTGGGGGCTGGTAGTCTATAAGCACATCCTTAAAAGGTCCCTAGTCGTGGGAGTTTCGAGATAGGGCGTCGATACTCCAGAGTAGACTAGTGTATACAGTCGAGACCCCGACGAGGGCCGGTGGCCGGTCTCACAAGCCACTGGTGTCAGTTGGATCACCTAAGATGTATACAGGTGCTCATTGGGTTATGAGTACACCGGACAGGACTCGCCGGGAACATGCTAGTTGGTCTTATACCTGACGTCAGATAGCAGTTCCCTGGTGACATGTGTACAGGTTAGTTCATCGACCTGAGGATCGTCATTTGTCTCTTGTGAGTTCCCACTGTACTTTGATTACTATCCTACCACTCTCAAAGGAGACGTGCAAACAGGTTTTAGTTTGGTACAGTCTCGAGCCACATGGAGGCAGTGAGCGGATCTTCGGGGGTTCGTCTCTCCCGGTATTGGGGGTGAGGTCGCGCTGTGTCTAGGAGAGCCAGAACATGATAAGTCCTTGGCCAAGGCAGGAGATTTACTGGTAGGTATTCCAGTAGTATCTCAGGGTGTTCTGGGCTGATCTCTGACACGACTTGTACCGCTTTTGGGGGTCTGACTTTTACCAACCCCCTAGGCCCGCCATGCGATGCTCATAGACGAACGGACAGGACTGTACGGATATTGTCTCTGACAGGCTCAGTAGGGTGTCAGGATGAGTTCGCTCATCGATGTCCCTTTTTGTCAATAGCTGGTAGCCCGTCACGTATGGCTAATACCTCTGACGTGCTAGTGGTTAAATCCACAGCCATAGTATTGACGAGTCTTTAGAGTCCCCCACAGACAGTTGCTCAAGTTTTCGGGCGAAACGCTGTAGAGGCCATATGGAGGTATGGCAGGGTTCGATCAGATACGTGCGGTATTGCACGGATCAGCATCGGACGGATAATACTAGCCGGCTTTGGTTTAAGCCGGATCCTAGTACAAGTACAGTGTAGATTTTGTCTCATTTCATTTGTATTCGGTCGGAATACAAATGCGGGTATGTATATACAGTAGCGGGGTTTTCCTGTAATTTATTACGTGACCTGTTTTCTGGAGTTGCCAGTTTGCTTTCCGTTTCGGCCATTTTTCTTTGTATCTTTCGTTGGCCGAATATTGGTGGAGGAGGGCTTATTTGTATTTGTGCAAATAAGCATTTTGGAGGGTTGTCTTTGCATATTGATGTGTCATGATGCTTGCACCATCATTTGACTTGTTCACTCCATCATTGCTTGACTTCTATCTTCATGATTACTTGACTTTTGGAAATGATGAGGTTGATGGAGTGAGGTTCTCCTTTTGTGATCATTGTTTATCATTGTAACCTTCTCTCTCTTTCTTGCATTATGGGGGGCTTATTCTTTTTCATTCATACACTCTTTCCTCTCATTCTCACCATGCCATGGCCGGCCACATGATGGGGAGGGCTGTCCCAATTTGTGGGAAGGAAAAATTGATCTTTTTGGCTTGCTAAAAACCCCTTTGCTCATCTCCAAAAGTTGATATGTCATATCCTCCACCAAAGGCAACTTCAAGTAACCCCAAAAGTGAGACATGAGTTCTATACGTATTCTACAGCAAATCTTGGGCACGTCGACTCGCCAACTTCATGCCCGAGTTGCCTCGGTATAGAGGTGGGAGCCCGTAAAAGAAGCCGGCGACGTGGTGCCCTTCCGGCGAGGTGGTGGAGACCGGAGATTCCGCGGGAGATCGGGACGACGACGAGAAGACCGGAGGACTCGGATCACTCGGTATATCTCTCTACCCCCTCTCTAGATAGCTAGGACTAGATTAATGGCCCGATCCGGGATGATAGTGCGCGGTGGTGCCGGTTTGAAAAGTTAAAGAAAAGCATCGCTTCCGCATTCCGGCGTCGGATTGACGGCCGGGGCGCCGCCGTGCACTTATACCTACGGCTTAAACCGTAGGGGCAAAATATCAGAATTAACTGATATTTTCCCCCCTGATCTCAGTTTCAGGGGGTTGGGTGTGCCCCTACGGATATATCCGTAGGGAAACAAAATGCCCCTACGACGGTATCCATAGGGGCAAAATATTAAGATTTCTGATATTTTGTCCCTACGGATATGTACCTACGCATGTATCCGTAGGGGCTATTAGTTGCCCCTACGGATTCATCCGTAGGTATAAGAAATCTATTTTAAAAAAACCGTAAATAAAATAAATTTTTTTCCCCTACGGCCTAATCCGTAGGGGAAAAGGTACCTACATATAACTCCGTAGGGGAAATTTTTAGTCCGTAGGGGCATGTTCAGGGCTTCGACTTGCACCTACAGGTTATTTTTTTGCCCCTACGGATATATCCGTAGGGGCAGTGGTTTGCCCTTATGGGTAAATCCGTAGGGGCAACCCTTATTTGTAGTAGTGATATGTGGACTTCTGTTGCTGATATTCTGTGATGTGATCATTTTATATGATGAGACGAATGTTGCTATTACATATATCATATATAATAAACGTTGCTTATGTTTTTCACCCTCTCTAGTCCCGCCCCGCTATGCCATTAGTTAAGTAACCTAACGGTGCATAACGGGACACTGTGGCCAATGCGGATGGCATAAGCGTACGTTGTATTTTCGTTTCTTCTATGATGCTTAGGAAGCATAAATGATGGGACTTCATTAATGAGATTAATGAAAAAGAAAGAAACCTAAAAATGTTGTAGAATCAATTTTTCAAAAAGCGTAGTTCTAGTTCTTGCTTTGCATAGCGGTATTCCTTGACGAATATCCATCACCTCATTCAATGAGGAAAGAGCCGAAATCCTTTTACCGGGATTGATCTCTTTAGCAAAAGCTAGCAGATGCTACACTCACTCAGTTTATTTTGAAAAACTCGATTTTTAAAGCAGAGCTTAAACCACTCCTTTTCAAATCACTCGATTCTACAACGATATCAAGTTCATTACGCAAAAGGTTTTACTAAAACCTGTCGTAGCCTTCCGACATTTCAGATAAATACTTCTTAGTATTCGTGCTACGTTTGTTGGCCTGCGTCAAGGCGCAGTATGCGGTAGCTATTTAGTGCTTATCTGCTGCATATGATGCGATTGGATTAGTGTAGTCATACGACTTTGTTGACAATGTTAAGAGTTGTACGGGTGGGTTTAATTCAATCACGAAATGACGGGTTGAACGTGACTAGCACTTATGATTTTTTGACTATGTTAAGGTCATAAGCTGCTAAGGGTAAAATATTATCGGGAATTTCAAGTGTTCAAATTTGCAATGAGATTGCATACTTTCTATGAGATAATTGGATCCCGATACCCTCTGCGAGTAAGAGTTACTCCTGGGAGAGTTTTACACATCACAATTAGCCGATCAAGTAGGTGTCTAGAAAGATATTAACGGGGTTACGCTCCTGGAAAAATGAGGATTATTTTAATTAGGTCCGTGCGAAAGCATGGGGAAACTCCCTCAAAGTACCGGCACTGGCCTGGCAGAAAGATTGGCGAACTTGTAGGGTGTAATTAATCCCAGTTAGTCTTACCTTTTAGAGTTTGAAAGAAGATTTGATAAAAACAGTGGGAGCCATCCTGATTAGATAAGATAATAACCAATCTAATCTTGCAAGAGCGCAAACTAAAGTGTTTTCTTCTCTCTTTCCAGGTAGCGACCATGTCACGCCTTAATCAAGATAATAATATGGATATATTGACCGAACCCGCTTATTATACTAAGATGGGGAACATTGGTTCCGCTCTATCTTATAATTGTTATAAGTCCGAGCAGGAAATATGGGAATATCCGGATTCCCACTCCACCCAAACGAGGAATAAGCATGCCGATGCATCTTTTTCGGGTGTGTTCGTCACCGAGAACTGTTTCTCAATACACTCTACGTCCTGGGTATTAAATACCGGATCAGGATCCCACATATGTAATATGTTACATGGGCTAATGAGAGGTAGAGAACTGGGAATAGGTGATCATTTTATAAGAGTAGGGAATGGTACAAATGTTGCAGCCAAAGAAGTTGGCGATTATCACCTTGTATTACCAAATGGTAATACATTGATTTTGAACGAATGCTATTACATACCGAACCTGATATGCAATATTATATCGGTTTCTTTATTAAGTAAAGAAGGATATAATTTTGTATTGCAGGATAATGTTATGAATATTTTTCTGAATAAAAAGTTGATTGGATCAGGCTCGTAAAGTAATGGCATATATGTTCTAAATCAAAACACGGTTCTTAGCGTACAAAACACACACAAGAGAAAGAGTTCAGAAATGAACGAATCCTTCTTGTGGTCTTGTAGACTAGGTCATTTCAATGCGGCACGACTAGCTAAGTTACATAAGGATGGATATTTGAATCCGTTCGAATTTTCATCTTATGAAACTTTCCAGTCATGTCTCAAAGGCAAGATGACCAAAACTCTGTTTACAGGATACGGAGAAAGAGCCACAGAACTCTTGGGACTGATGCATAGTGATGTATGCGGTCCCATGTCTATACATGCCAGGAATGGTTTCTCATACTTCATTACATTCACTGACGATCTCTCAAGATATGGACATGTGTTCCTGTTGAAACACAAGTGTGAAGCTTTTGAGAAATTCAAAGAATATAAGTGCGATGTCGAGAACCAAATGGGTAAAAGTATTAAAATCCTACGATCTGATTAGGGAGGAGAATACTTGAGCATGGAATTCCGTGAATATCTAAAAGAGAATGGGATTCTCTCTCAGCTTACTCCTCCGTATACACCACAACACAACGGTGTATCGGAGCGGCAGAATCACACCCTATTAGATATGGTGCGCTCTATAGTGAGTACCGCTGAGTTGCCTATTTCCTTTTGGGGTTATGCACTGGAGACAGCTGCAGACCTATTGAATATGGTTCCTACCAAATCTGTGCCAACCACTCCATATGAGATATGGAAATGAAAGAGACCATGTCTTAATTATGTTAAGATGTAGGGTTGTCCGGCATATGTGAAAACACAAAATCCGGAAAAGCTCGAGGCAAGTTCTTTTCTGTGTAAGTTTATTGGATATCCCAAACATTCGCGAGCGTACATCTTCTACCACACCGAGGAACAAAGGGTGTTTGCTTCTCGACATGCTACCTTTTTAGAAAAGGAATTTCTTAAAAAAGAAATTAGTGGCAAAGAGGTAGAACCGGAAGAAGTTCCAGCTATACAAACTACGATAGAAGATTTGGTAGAACGAGAGGATTCAATAGTTCCCAATGAACCTCGGCCTCTCCGCTGATCTAGTAGGGTTCCTCATCCACTTGAAAGATACTGCGGTTTTCTCATTGATGGTGGGAGCGAGGATTGCATCATGGAAGATGATGACCCAACTAGTTTCGAGAAGGCCATTATGAGTGGGGACTCTGTGAAATGGCTGGATGCAATGCGATCTGAGATGGAATCCATGTACACCAACAAAGTATGGACTTTGGAAGATGCTCCTGAAGGGGTAAAACCTATCGGGAGCAAGTGGATCTTCAAGAAAAAACTTGGTGTAGATGGAAAAGTTGAGACTTTCAAAGCTAGGCTTGTAGCAAAAGGTTTTCGTCAACGACCAGGTGTGGATTATGATGAAACCTTTTCTCTAGTGGCTTTGCTTAAGTCCATCCGGATCTTACTTGCCATCGCTGCATACCATGACTACGAAATCTGGCAGATGGATATTAAGACCGTCTTTCTAAATGGTGATTTAGAAGAGAGAGCGTATACATGACTCAGCCAGAGGGCTTTGTGGACAGTGGGAGCAGCGGAAAGGTGTGCAAGCTGCTTAAATCAATTTATGGGTTAAAACAGGCATCGCGGAGTTGGGACATCTATTTTGATGTTATAGTCAAAGAGTTTGACTTCGTCAAAAACACAGATGAACCTTGTGTATACAAGAAGATGGCAGAGAGTAAGGTTGTCTTCCTCGTATTGTACATGGATGACATACTCTTGATAGGAAATGATGTTCCTATGCTGCACTCGTTCAAGCTCTTCTTATCACAAAGATTCTCAATGAAAGATCTAGGTGATGTCTCCTACATCTTGGGGATTAAGATCTAGAGATATAGATCTAAACGGATGCTGGGATTGTCCCAATCCAGGTATATTGACACCATATTAAAGCGGTTTAGTATGGAAGATTCCAAGCATGGATATTTACCCACGATCTTAGGAATCACTCTCTCCAAAGAGATGTCTCCCAAGACTGATTTGGAGAGGGCTCGCATGCAAGGAATACCCTATGCTTCGGCAGTAGGCTCTATCATGTACGCGATGTTGTGTACCAGACCCGATGTGGCATACTCACTAGGTGTAGTGAGTAGGTATCAAGCAGATCCTGGAGAGAACCACTGGACAGCTATGAAGAACATTCTTAAGTACTTGAGAAGGACTAAAGAAATGTTCTTAGTGTATGGTAATGGTGAACTCCAAATGGAGGCCTTTACCAATTCGAGCTTCCATAGTGATAAGGACGACTCTAAGTCAGTCTCGGGTTTTGTCTTCACCCTCAATGGAGGGGTGGTTTTTTGGAAGAATTCTAAGAAAGAAACCGTAGCAGACTCGACGATGGAAGCTGAATACATCTCTACCAATGATGCCGCCAAAGAGGCTTTCTGGATGGTGAAATTCATAACCGAACTTGGTGGGGTTTCGTCCATCGAGCATCCAATACCTTTGTATTGTGACAACAATAGAGCAGTGGCTTTGGCCAAGGAACCCAGGTCCTATTAGCGATCCAGGTATATTCTGAGGCGGTATCACCTGATCTGGGAGATAGTTGATCCCCGGGAGATCGATGTCAGGAGAGTTGACATGAAGAATAACATGGAGGATCCACTCACGAAGGCCATACCCCAGATACAATTTGAGAGACTCTTCGGGATATTGGGTATGAGATACTACAACAACTAGCCTTAGTGCAAGTGGAAGATTGTTAGTTGTATGTATGCCCTATAGGCCATTACTGTACATGATTGTATATTATAGTGGATGCTTGGACATATATAGAGAGGATTTTCTTGCTCGACATGATAGTATGCTATCCGGTTTCTCTTTATCTTAACATGTAGATTTGTATCGTGATACTGTATTTCTCTCACATATTGATAAAGCCCTTAGGATGTATACTTGACCAGGATTATGATGCAGATCATACTAGTGGGGCCAGGGTAGTCCGCAAGTTCATCCTTTAATTGTTCCCAGTCATGGTTGTATCGAGACAGGGCATAGATATTCAGAGTAGACTAACGTATACGTTTATTGACCTATATGATGGACAATGAATGATCCCACATCGATTGGTGTTTGACATCAAAGATTGTATATGGTTGCTCCATGGAGACTGGGTACACTGAACAGGACTCACTGAGAACTCCTAGATGGTATTATACCTTGCGTCAGATGGTAGTTCTCTGGTGACACTGGTACAGGTTAGTCTATAGAGCCGAGATCGTCATAGAGTCTTGTGTGATTCCTACTGTGCTTTGATTTCCACCTTACCACGATCGAATAAACGGTGGTTTTTGGGTACAGTCCAGAGTCATATGGAGGCAATGAGTGATAGGAGGGGATTCGTCTCTCCTGGTAGTGAGGGTTGATGTTGCACTGTGCTCGATTGGCTATAACAGGAAGTCCCTGGCCAGGGCTGATACAGAGATTTACTGGTAAATGTTATCAGTAGTTTCTCGACCCGTTATGAGCCTCATATCGGCATGACTTATCAAGTTACTGGGTCTGACGTTTACTACCCCTAAACTAGTATGCGACATATCAGACGAAAAGACCGGACTGTACGGTAGTGCAACTTATTAGATTCACAGGAGTATAAGCAGGGTTGCTTGTTGATCTTCTGATTGCTCAATACCTGGGTAGCCGTTACATGTAGCTAGTATCACTGACAGCTTGTGGACGACTGATATGATCATTATCTACTGTCGGCCTATTGACAAGTCTTTAGAGTCCTACACAGAGGTTTCCTGGCTCAGGAGAAACGAAGTAGTAGCACATATGTGATATGTGCGGGACCGAGATTGATACACGTATGTGATACCGTATTCTAATCTCGCGATAAGTAATATCGGTCGGTTATATGTGATATAGCCGGGTTATCGAATCAAGTGTTGATTCGATAAGTTGATATATATGATTTTAGTCGGTTATATGTGATATAGCCGGATTATTAAATCAAGTATTGATTTAATAATTTAATGTATAAATATATATTTGATATATTAATATACATTAACTAATATTAAGCTCACCTAAGTATTTCTTTTTCTCACTTATGCACATGATATATATGTGATATATATTATTGTTTATCGTGTTATGCTTGATAATACATACTACATGGGTGTATGAGACTCACACCATACTTGATATAATATGAGGTTTTAATTATTAAGGGTAAATCAAAATTAAGTGGAAATTTGACATGGTTAATGAAGCTTGGAGAAGCTTGTGGAACCATTGACTTAGTCCACTAATTTTGTCTTAACTTAGATATTTATTAATCTAACCATTATCTAAAGCCATTGTTAAGTCTCTATATGAGTTATATGAGATATTTCTCACCCAAGGTTGCCATTTTATTCTACACATCATCTTCTTCTTCATTGTAAGAGAGCTCTCTTGGTTTTCAAGTGGTCAAGAAAATTAGTGAGAAAAATAATTCTAAAGTGAGCAAAAATCCTACTTCATCAACCTACACTAAATTAACCATTTAGTTTAGGTTGTTTGGTTCACTAATTCCCAATTAGTGAAAAGGTAGCTTGAGTTGGAGATTCGTCGACGTAGATCATTTTTGGCCTCGAAGACTTCAAGCAAGCTTGTTCCTTTCGCCTTGTGGAGCCTAGCGAGAGTCCGGAAGACCGCTACTTGGAGCGAAGGGACTACTACTTGGAGCGAAGGGACTACTACATGGAGCTTTTGAAGTGAACGACCGGTCTATAAAGGTTGTATTCCTTATTCACTTAGTGTAATATTTGATTACATGCTTGCTTACCCTAATTCCTCTAGTTAGATCCTTAGTCTGGGTTATTTAGCACACTAAAATTTTTAAATTGCCATGGTTGATTCCTTCTGAAACCTAGTAGCCGTGCTAGAGAACCCTTCAAAAATAAGAGATGAACTAAGCATTTTTAGAAAGCTATAGGGAGTACTGTCATATTCTGCATACAGATGTGGATAACATACTCTTGATAGGAAGTGATATTCATATACTACGATTCAGTCAAACATTGTCGTCAATGTTTTTCCTTTATGGATTATATATTCATCATTGATTCTGGTGATTAGGTCTATAAATTTAGATCTAGTAAGGGATTTAGGATTATCCCAATTCAGGTATAATGACTACATTCTAAAGTTGTTTAGAATGGAGAACTCCCTATGAGGTAATGTACCCACAGGTAATGGGGGTCACTCTCTCTACAGATGTCTTTTGGAACTAATGAAGAGAGGGTCTCGCAAGAATGACATTTGGCATGCTTCGGCAGTGGGGTTAATCATGCGATATTAAATACCAGATCAGATATTTCTTTTTCACTTAGGGTAGTAAACAATTATTAGTCCAATACTGGAGAAATATAGGAAGAAGTGAAGAACACGTAAGATGTTCTTAGTGTATGGTAATGGCAGACTCCTTCGGGAGGCGATTACCGATTCCAGCTTCCGAGGTGAAAAGGATGACAGAGTATCTGTCTTGAGTCATTAGTTTACCCTCTTATGAGGAGCATTGTATTGGAAGAGTTCCAAACGAGATACTGAGGTAGTCAAGGCGCTGGATGCTGATTGTGAATCAGCAGAGAATACATCCTAAGTATTTGTTTGGATAAATACGTTCATTTGTGAACAAGGTCCCATCAGCTATCCAAATAATCATTTTAGGAGATAGTTGATCTCCGCGAAGTTGAGATTCAGAGAGATACAATTCGAAATATAGAAGCGGTTCCACTCACTGAGGCTATTTCTCTAACACAGATTGCGAAACTGTTGGTATAGAAGTTGGGTATGCAGTAGTACATGAGATATTTGTATGCTATACCGCAATAATTGGCCTTGATTGCAAGTGGGAGATTGTTGGATATAGGCGCCCTTAAGACAATTATCGTAATTGTAGGAATGCAATTACTGAATTCATGAGGACCTATACAGAGAACAATCTTACTCGAGATGATAGTATGATATCTGGTTTGTCTTTATCTGACATGTGTATACGTGTTACTAGTTATCGCGTATCGCTAATACATGAGATAAAGCCCATAGGATCTTTGCTTGACTACCAGGATTATGATAAGGATCATACTAGTGTGTTCTGGTAGTTTATAAGCACATCCTTAAATTTCCTTAGTCGTAGGAGTATCGAGACTGGGCATCTGTGCTCTAGTTTAGACTAGCGTATGCATTTCATGACCCTGTATGGGGCGATGGCTGATCCTATAGCCATTGGTGTTTGAAACTGATGATTGTATACAGGTGGTCATTGGATGAGTTACACTACACAGACTCGCCGAGAAATCCTAGATAGTATTATACCGATGTCAGTTACCAGTTCTCTGGTGATATGAGTATAGGGTAGTCCTTATACATGAGATCGCCATAGTGTCTTGTGTATGTTCCTACTGTACTTAGACTACTACCCTACCAAGGATCTACCGTGCAAACAGGTTTTACTTGGGTACAGTCCCGAAGCACAAGGAGGCAGTGAGCAGTCTAGGGAATTCGTCACTCTGGTATTGGGAGTCGATATCGCACTGTGCAGGACACAACTATAGCCAAAAGTCCATGGCCACGGCAGTAGAGATAAACTGGTAAGTGTTACCAATTGTATCTCTTTAGTTATGAGTCCTTTGTCAGCACGACTTATCGGGTTATTGGAGGTCTGAGGTGGTATCACCTGATCAGGAAGATCATAGATTGAGATCCGGAAAGTAGATATGAAAGAAAACACGGCGGATCCATTTAGCCCTCCCACAAACGCAGTCAAGCAACTTTTTGAGATGTTGGGTATGCGATACGCCGACAACTGGCCCTAGAGAATATGTCGGGTATTCGGTACACCAATTACATGCCTTAGTGCAAGTAGGAGATTGTTGGATATGTATGCCTTAGAGGCCCGTATTGTATAGGATACTAGGGATATGTATATATTGGATAAGTATGTTTTAGAGGCATGTATCGTATAGGATGCCGGGGATTTGTATCTACAGGATAATCTTGCTCAGTTATATAGTATACTATTTGAGTTGCCTTTATCTGAACATATGTATTTGTTTTTCTTACTGTTTTGTATTGCTTATACATGTCGATAAAAACTCATCACAGAAGTATACTATTTTGGTTTGTCTTTATCTTAACATGTGCATATGTTATACTCGATATCACATATAGCAGATACATGTTGATAACGCTCATAGGATTTTTCTTCACTACAAGCGTTATGATGGCGATCATACTTGTGGGAGCTGGGTAGTATATAAGTACATCCTTAAAGGTCCCAAGTCCCAGGAGTATCGAGAATGGGCATCGATATTCCAGAGTAGAATTGTGTATACGTTTCTAGACCCCGACCAGGGGCGGTGGTTGGTCCCATAGCCATTGGTGTGATCACCTAAGATTGTATACAGGTGCTTACTGGGGGTGAGTACACTAGACGGACTCGCCGAGAATTTCTTGATGGTATTATACCTGTCGTCAGATAGCAGTTCTCAGGTGACATGACTACAGGTTAGTCTTTATACCTGAGATCATCATTTGTCTTGTGTGAGTTCCCACTGTACTTTGATCACTACCCTACCACGGCTCTACTGAGTGCAAACAGGTTTTGGTTGGGTACAGTCTCGAGCCATATGGAGGCAGTGAGTGATTATCAGGGATTCGTCTCTACCAGTATTAGGAATCGATATCCCACTGTGTCCGGTTGGCCAGAACAAGAAGACCTTGGCCAAGGCAGTTGAGATTTACTGATGGTTAGACCAGTAGTTTCTCGGATAGGTCCTAAGCCAAATCCATACGACTTATCAGGTTATTAGGGGTTTGACGTTTACCACCCTCTAGACCTGGTATGCGATACTCTTAGAAGAAGAGACCAGACTGTACAAAGATTGTCGGGAATAGGCTCAGTAGGGTTCAGATGAGCTTGCTCGTCGGCCGTTCTTTTCGATAGGTACCTAAGTAGATATTACGTACGGCTAGTGCCACTTACGTACTTGTGGTTAAACCCACTGCCGGCTTACTGTCGAGTCTTTAATGTCCCATACATAGGGTTTCTCTGGTTCAGGCAAAATGATGTAGTGGCTATATTTTGATATGTGCAAGTTTCCGATCGAATGATAATGATAGCCGGCTTAGGATTATGCCGGATTATTAAATCAGGTATTGATTTAATGATTTACATATACATATTTCGATATGTATATTCTAGTGTTATCCGAGTTTTCAATTGGACGATTGATAATACTACCCGGCGTAGGATTAAGCCGGATTATTAAATCAGGTATTGATTTAATAATTTACATATATATATAATTTCGATATGTATAATCTAGTATTATGTTCATTGTGTTATTCTATCTTTTTGGGTATTCATATTTTGATACGAATACGTGTATGTATATACGGTGGAGTGTATTCCGTATTTATACAGAAAACATTCTAGAAGGAGGACGACTCATTTCCTTGGTTTTCCTTTGCTATGAAATTAGAAATGAGGTGAAGGGGTGAGGTGGCATGAGAATGGTGTGAAGTATGGTTGAATAGGGTAGACAAATGAATTTATAATTTATTTGTCTACACTATTCAAGTATGGTTGGTTTTTAATATTGCAAAATATCTATTAAGAAAACCATGCTTGCATTATTGTGATGGTATGAGATTTTTCATTTTCACCATTCTCATTCCCTTTCCTTTCTTGAGCTCCTCCTTCCTCTTCAACCCTACACTCTCATGAGTTGAGAATCAAGGGTTGAAGTGAGATAGAAAACCACTAGAAAACACTAAAAAAACACTACTACTTCTCTAAACGCTCTAGAATAACATCATAGAGTTTTTAGTTGTTCCATTGATTTTTAGTGTGGAGCTAGAGCCATGAACACATCCCTCGGGTAGATCATCTACGATGGTGGAAAACCAGCGATCAAGCTCGATCAAGGAGCCCTCAAGGATCTAAGGAAGATGGTATAAGACCGAAGGACATGGATCATCCGGTATAACCCTTTTTTAATAGTAGATAAAACTCCTAGTAGTTGCAAATTTAGGGTTATGGTTTGATCTCTTGGATTAAGTTGGTTGTGCTTGCTTAAAAATTTAATTTTTGTGCATTCCGCTTCTCTACTTCGATGTAGAGTGAGCACAACTAACCAACAGCTCACACATCACTAATCAAAGTATTAGTGAAGTAAATAGCCTAAACTAAATTGCTAGAATCGTTTAAGTTGATGAAGTAGGGTTTTTTGCTCACTAAAAATCTTTTCTTTCTTTTTCTTCTTGAGTGAATGGTGTCTCTAAAGAAGAAGTGAAGAGGATGAAGATGGTGATGAGAATGAGCAAATGTTATGAGATAAGCATGAGGAAAGATAAACTTATGTCAATTTAAATTGAAAAAGCAATGAGTCATAGAAGCTACACTCTTCTAAAGAAATGACTCATTCTTTTCAATTCTAATTGATATGAGTAAATCATTATCCAACCTTATCTTCAAACCAATGCGATTCTCACACACACAACTTCTATGTATCATCAACCATGACACAAATTCATATATCATTTATATCAAATACAAATAAAATATAAAGAGATGAGAAATTAAAGTGAGCACAATATTAGTTTATATATATATATATACCATATATATATAAATATATATCAAATTATTAAATCAACACATGATTCAATAATCTGGTTATATCATATATAACCCGGCTAATATAAAATAACGCTAGATTAGAATATGGTATCATATACTCGTATTTAATTAAGCTCCCGTACATATCTCCATACATGCCCTACTTCATTTCGCTTAAGCTAGGAATCCTCTATATGGGACTCTAAAGAGTAATGATCACATCAAAGACCTACAAGCCGTCAGTGGTACTAGCAGGACGTAATGGCTACCAAGGTATTGAACGAATAGAAAATCAACAAGTAAACTTGACCAAATAGCGCCTATAAGAAACACTTAACGTACAGTCCGGTCTCTTCATCTGATATGTCGCATACTAAGTCTGGGGGGTGGAATCGTCAGACCCCAATAACTCGATATGTCATGCCGATATATGGCCTATAACAAATCGAGAAACTACTGATAACACTTATCGGTAAATCTCATCAGCGCTGGCCAGGGACTTGCTGTTATAACCAATCGTGCATAGTACAACATCAACTCCCAATACCGGGAGAGACGAAACCCCTCCCATCACTCACTGCCTCCATGTGACTCGGGACTTTACCCAGCTACCACTTATTTTCACGACTCAGTAGAGCTATGGTAGGGAGGTAATAAAAGAACAGTGGGAACCACACAAGACACTATGATGATCTCGAGTCTACAGATTAACCTGTACAAGTGTTACCAGAGAACTGATATCTGACGATAGATATGGTACCATCCAGGAGTTATCGGTGCATCCGTTCGGTGTACTCATTCTCCAATGAGCACCGGCATACAATCTTTGATGTCAAATGGTTGTAGGATCAACCATCGCCCCATACAGGGTCAAGAAACGTACACACTAGTCTACTCTAGAATCTCAATGCCCTGTCTCGATACTCTTTCGACTAGAACACTTCAAGGATGTGCTTGTGGACTACACGAGCACTATTAGTATGATCTACATCATAGTCTTGGTGGTCAAGCAAAACATCTTAAGGGCTTTATCAACATGTATCAGTGAAATAGTAAACTTGAGCAAATGTATATGTTAAGATAAAGAGTAACCAGATAGCATACTATCATATTGAGCAAGAAAGTCCTCTATATATGTCTAAACATCCACTATAATATACAATAATGGCCTCTAGGGAATACATATTCCTAACAATCTTCCAGTTGTATTAAGGCCAGTTGTTGTAGTATCTCATACCCAACATCCCAAAAAGTCTCTCGAACTGCGTCTGGGGAAAGGCCATAATAAGTGGATCCGCCGTGTTGTCCTTCATATCAACTCTCCTGACCTCGATCTCACGGTGATCATATCTTCCGGATCAGGTGATACCGCCTCAGAATACGTCTGGATCGCTGATGGGACCGGGGTTCCTTGGCCAAAGACACAGCTCCATTGTTATCACAATATAAGGGTATTGGATCAACAATGGATGGAACTACACCAAGTTCAGTGATGGAATTAGTCATCCAGATAGCCTCTTTTTCAGCATCATTAGCAGCGATGTATTCAGCCTCCATTATCGAGTCTGCAACGGTATCTTACTTGGAACTCTTCCAACATACGGCCCCTCTGTTGAGGGCAAAGATGAAACTCGAGACAGACTTGGTGTCATCCTTATCACTCTGGAAGCTCGAATTAGTAAAGGACTCCACTTGGAGTTCTCTATTATCATACACCAAAAACATTTCTTTAGTCCTTCGCAAGTACTTAAGAATGTTCTTCACATCTATCCAGTGTTTCTTCCCTCGGTCTGATTGATACCTTCTTACCACACTTAGTACATAAGCTACATCCGATCTGGGATACAACATCGCGTACATGATAGACCCGACTGCAAAAAGCATATGGTATCATGCTCAAGCAAGCTCTTTCCAAATAAGTCTTGGAAGACATCTCTTTGGAGAGGGTGATTCATGAGCAAGCGGGTAATTCACCACGCTTGGAATCTTCCATACTAAATCTCATTAGTATGGTTTCTATGTACCTGGATTGGGACAATCCCAACATCCTTTTAAATCTATCCCTATAGATCGTTATCCCCGGGATTTAAGAGGCATCACCTAGGTCTTTTATGGAGAACATTGGTGATAGGAAGAGTTGACCAAGTGCAGCATAGGAACATCATTTCTTATAAGAGTATGTCATCCACGTACAACATGAGGAAGGCAACCTTACTCTCTACTACCTTTTTATATATACAGGGTTCATCTACATTTTTGATGAAATCAAACTCTTTGACTTCCACATCAAAATAGATGTTCCAGCTCTGTGATGCCTGCTTTAATCCTAGATTGATTTAAGTAGCTTGCACACCATTCCGCTGCTCCCACTATCTATGAAACCCTCTGGCTGTGTCATATGCATGCTCTTCTCTAAATCGCCATTTAGAAAAGCGGTCTTGACGTCCATCTGCCAGATTTCATAGTCATTGTACGCAGCAATGGCAAGTAGGATCCTGATGGACTTAAGCATAGCCACTGGAGAAAGTGTCTCATCATAGTTGACACCTGGTCGTTGACAAAAACCTTTTCCTACAAGTGTAGCTTTGAAGGTCTCAAACTTTCTATCTACATCGATCTTCTTCTTGAAGCTCCATTTGCTCCCTATGGGTTTTACCCCTTCAGGAGCTACTTACAAAGTCCACACTTTGTAGGTGCACATGGATTCCATCTCAGATCTCATAGCATCCAGCCATTTCACAGAATCCCCACTTGTGATGGCCTGCTTGAAACTAGTCGGGTCATCATCTTCCATGATGCAATCCTCGCTCCCACCATCTCTGAGAAAACCGTAGTATCTCTCAGGTGGGTGAGAAACCCAACTAGATTTGCGAAGTGGCCGAGGTTCGTCTGGAACTATTGAAATTTCAAGTTCTACCAAATCCTCAGTTGCAGTCTGTTCTTCTCGAACTTCTTCCAGCTCTACCGTACTCCTAAAAATTTATTTTGCAAGAAATTACTTTTCCAAAAAAGTAGCGTGCTGAGCAACAAATACCTTCCGTTCCTTGATGTGATAAAATATATGCCCTCGCGAATGCTTGGGATATCCAACAAACTTGCATAAAACCAACCTTGCCTCGTGTTTGTCCAGATTTTTTAACACAAGCTGGACAACCCCAAATCTTAATAAAATAAAGACATGGTCTCTACCCCTCACATATGTCATATGGAGTTGTAGGCGCAAACTTGGTAGGAACCCAATTCAGTATATAAATAGTTGTTTCAAGCGCAAATCCACAGAATGATAGAGGTAACTTAGCAGTACTCATCAAAAAGCGCACCATATCTAATAGGGTGCGATTCCTTCGGTCCGATATGCCATTGTGCTGTGGTGTATACGGAGGAGTAAGCTGAGAAAGAATCTCATTCTCTTATAGATAATCTCATAATTCCAAGCTTAAGTATTCTCCTCTTCGATCTGATCGAAGGATTTTGAAACTTTTACCCGTTTGGTTCTCTACTTCACTCTTATATTCCTTGAATTTCTCAAAAGTTTTAGATTTTTGTTTCAACAGGAACACATGTCCGAATTTAGAGAGATCATTTATGAATGTAATGAAGTATGAGGAACCATTCCTGGTATGTATAGACATAGGACCGCATACATCACTATGTATCAGTCCTAAGAGTTCAGTAGCTGTTGCTCCGTGTCCTGTAAATGAAGTTTTGGTCATCTTTCCTTTTAGACAAGACTAGCAAGTTTCATAAAATGTAAATTCGAACAAATTCAAATATCCATCCTTATACAACTTAGCTAGTCTAGTCGCATTGATATGACCAAGTCTACAATACCATAAGAAGGCTTCGTTTATTCCTGAACTTTTCCTATTGCGTGTATTCTGGATGTTAAGAACTATATGTTGATTTAGAACATATAAACCATTACACAACGTACCAAACCCAATCAACACTTGATTTAAGAAAATGTTCATAACATTTTTCTCTAATGCAAAGTTATATCCTTCTTTATCTAGTAAAGAAATGGATATTATATTGCACATCATCGACGGTACGAAATAACAGTCGTTCAAAATCAATGTATTACCGGTAGGCAATATCAGGTGATATTCGCCGACAGTTTCGGCAGCAACAATTACTCCATTCTCTACTCTGAGAGACATATCACCTTTTCCTAGTTCTCTACTCCTATTTAACCCTTATAACATATTACAAATGTGAGATCCTGATCCGGTATCCAATACCCATGATGTAAAGCATATTGAGAAGCGGTTCTCAATAACCAATACACATAAAGAAGATGCATCAGAATGCTCCTTCTTCATTAGGGTTGCGCGGAAATCCTCGTATTCCCCCATCATATGCCTTGATTCATGAAGATTTTCATAAGATAGAGCAGAACCAACGTTCCCCAGCCCAGTAGAATAAGCGGGTTCGGTCAATACATAAATATTATTATCTTGATTAAGGCGTGATATGGTCACTACCTGGAGAGAGAGAGAGAGAGAGTGAGAGAGAAGAAAACACTTTAGCATGCGCTCTTGCAAGATTAGAATGGTTATTATCTTATCTAATCAGAATGGCTCCCACTGTTTTTATCAAATCTTCCTTCAAACCCTAAAAGATAAGATTAGCTGGGATTAATTACACCCTACAAGTTTGCTAATCAGTCGGCCAGGCTAGTGTTGGTACTCCGAGGGAGTCTCCCCATGCTTTCACATGGAACTAATTAAATAACCTCGTTTCCGCAGAGGCATAACCCCGTTAACACCTTTCTAGACACCTCCTGGATTAGCTAATTGTAAAGTGGAAAACTCTCTCAGGAGTAACACTTACTTGTAGTGGGTATCGGGATCCAACTATCCCATAGAAGGTATGCAATCTCATTGCAAATTCCGACACTTGAAATTCCTGATAATGGTTTTTACCCCTAACGACCTATGCCCTTAACGGAGGTCAAGAAAGCATAGGCCGCCAGTCATGTTCTACCCGTCATTTCTATAAGTCAATGTCGCAGACTCAACTGAGTTTGTAGATAGGCGGAATTAACAAAAAATAATTTTATAGCAAGCAACATCGACTAAACTTCCAAGCCTTAACTAGCATATCTAACAAAGGTTATAATCTACTCTGAAGTTATCTATACCTTTGTGTTCAAGTCTTTCAGGTCTTCTTATCCTCTTCTTAAGCTCCTCGTTTGTATGGATCGAGCTTGGTTGTCGGACTCCTCGTGTCAAAGAAGATCCATCCAAGAGTTTATGGTTCAAGCTCTAACCTCAAAATTGAGGTAACTAAATTACCTAGTTTGCTAATCTATGTAGCTTAAATGATATAGAGAATGTTCTTTGGATTAGTTTATCTCAATAAGCTTAGGTTTCTCAACTCATGAGAGTGTTTAGGGATTGAGGAAAAAGAAGAGAGAGTAAAGGAGGAGAGAGAATGTAACAACTCTGAATTTACTGTACAAAATTTTCAGTTTAATGTACAGAAAAGAGTTTACAAGCCTGAGTACAAGTTATAAGTATATTTTGTTTAAGAACATCAAGAAGTGGATTGTAGCTCACTGGTAAAGCATTGCACTGCTGTGACGTAGCCCCTTGTTCGAATCCCATCAGACACATTTATTTTTCTGATTTTATTTTTTAAAACTTTTTGGATGCCCAAAAGCTTACACGTGCAATGCATGCAAAAACGAAAGACAGAAAAATCAAACATGTGCACAATGATTTAAATACTAAGATGAACACATGGCTTCAATCCACCGGCCCACCTCACCGAATTGACCGGCGGAAACTCTAGTTAGGCCGGGTACCGACGTGTGAACCGTAGCCAAAGGTGCCCGTGCTTTACACACAAGTCTTTTCCCCTACCCTAACTCCTCTGTACATTGCAATCAAACAGAGACCCCTCAATTTGTTAGGTTATTAGGCACTAGAACAAGGTTCATCAAAGCATCAAACAAGCCGTATTTAAATTTTTTAAGTGCCAACAACCTATACAAGGATCTTAACTAGAGAATTAGGGTTAAAAACTAAAAGCAAACTACTACTCTATTAAGTGAGAGGGATTACAACCTTTTTAGTCCGTTCCTTCGCTTCATAAGCTCCGAGTTGAGGTCCCTAGCTGCAATCATCAAGCTTTCGGACTCTCGAGAGGCCCCATGAGATGAATGATATATCTTGCTTGAAGTCTTTGAAATCCCAGACGATCTATCTTGAGGAAACACAAACCCAAGCTCTCACTTTACTAATGAGGTATTAGTGAAGAAAACATCCTAATCTAAGTGGCTAAAATAGATGAGGATGATGAAGTAGGAATTTTGCTCTCTTTTGTTTTCTATTTCACAATTTGTTTCATCACATAAAGAAAAGCTAGAAAGTTTTTCTAAAGAGGAAGAAGAAGATGAAGTTGTGATGAATGAATAATTGTTGATGTTAGAAATGCAACCAAGGTAAAGCATGACATTCTTAACCCTTGTAGAGAATAAACCATAGGCTAGGGTTAGGGTAAGGTTAACAAATATCTTGATAAATATCTAAAGAGGGTGGACTAAGTCAACACTTCATGAAGCTTCTTCAAACCTTATCCATGACTTAATCCACCATTAATAATTAACCAAAATAATTAACCTAATCCCAACCCTAATCATGGTTTAACTCATAAACCTTAGTTGCATTTGTAACCCTAACATGTTATAATATTATATATCACATATATAATATATAATGTATCAAAAGAAAATGATACAATTAACATATATCACATATATATCAATGTATCATCAAGTGAGAAAAAGAATCATTTAAGTGAGCTTATATTAGCTAATGTAATATAATATATCACATATAATTATACATTAAATTATTAAATCAACACTTGATTTAATAACCCGGCTATATTTCATATAACCGACTAATATAATATGATCTTTTTATCGAATCAACACTTGATCCGATAATCTGGCTATATCACATATACCCGGCCGATATCACATATCGCGAGAATCAAATACGGCATCACATATTATATTAATCTCGGTCCCGCACATATCACATAGTGCTCCTACTCCGTATCGCCTGAGCCAGGAAACCACTGTGTAGGACTCTAAAGACTCGTCAATACTCCGGCAGTAGGTGATGATCATATCAAACACCCACAAGCTACAAGCGGTCAGCTAAACGTAACTGCCACCCGGGTATTGAACAATCAGAAGATCAACAAGCAAGCCTGCACACACTCCTGTGAATCCAATCAGTAACACTACCGTACAGTCCGGTCTCTTCGTCTGATATGTCGTATATCCAGTCTAGGGGTGGTAAACGTCAGACCCCAGTAACCGATAAGTCGTGTCGATGTGAGGCTCATAACGGGTCGAGAAACTACTGATAACACTTACCAGTATATCTCCATATCAGCCCGTGCCAGGGACTTCCAGTTATAGCCAATCGAACATAGCGCAACATCAACTCCCAATACCGGGAGAGACGAAACCCTCTGGCTGAGTCATGTACACGCACTCCTCTAAATCACCATTTAGAAAGGCGTTCTTAACATCAATTTGCCAGATTTCGTAGTCATGGTATGCAGCAATGTCAAGTAGGATCCGGATGGACTTAAGCATAGCCATTGGAGAAAAGGTTTCGTCATAATCCACAGCTGGTCGTTGACGATAACCCTTTACAACAAGTCCAGCTTTGAAAGTCTCAACTTTTCCATCTACACCAAGTTTCTTCTTAAAGATCCATTTGCTCCCAATGGGTTTTACCCAATCAGGAGCAACTTCTAAAGTCCATACTTTGTTGGTGTACATGGATTCCATCTCAGATCGCATTGCATCCATCCACTTCACAGAGTCACCACTCGTGATGGCCTGCTCGAAGCTAGTTGGGTCATCATCTTCCATGATGCAGTCCTCGCTCCCACCATCGATGAGAAAACTGTAGTATCTCTCAGGTGGATGAGAAACCCTACTAGATAGGCGGAGCGGCTGAGGTTCGTCGGGAATTACTGAATGCTCTGGTTCCACTAAATCATCTGTTGCAGTTTGTGTATCTGGAACTTCTTCCAGTTATACCTCATTGCCACTAATTTCTTTCTCAAGAAAATCCTTTTCTAAAAAGGTGGCATGTTGAGCAACAAACACTTTTTGTTCCTCGGGGTGGTAGAAAATATGTCCTCGCGAATGCTTGGGATATCTTACAAACTTGCACCAGTTCTTGCCTCGAGCTTGTCCGGATTTTGCTTTTTAACATATGCCGGGTAATCCATATCTTACCAAAATTAAGACACGGTCTTATCCCCTCCCATATGTCATATAGAGTGGTAGGCACTGATTTGGTTGGAACTCTATTCAATAGGTATATGGCTGTCTCAAGCGCATACCCCCAAAAGGAAATAGGCAACTCAGCAGTGCTCGTCACAGAGCGCGCCATATCTAATAGGGTGTGATTCCTCCGCTCCGATACACCGTGCTGTGGTGTATATGGAGGAGTAAGCTGAGAGTGAATCCCATTCTCTTTTAGATAATCCCGGAACTCATTGCTCAAGTATTCTCCTCCTCGATCAGATCGAAAGATCCTTATACTTTTACCCGTATGGTTCTTTACTTCATGTTTATATTCTCTGAATTTCTCAAAATCTTCAGACTTGTGTTTCAACAGGAACACATGTCCATATCTTAAGAGATCATCAGTGGATGTAATGAAGTACGAGGAACCATCCCTGGCATGTGTAGACAAGGGACCACATACATCACTATGTATCAGTCCCAAGAGTTCCGAAACTCTTTCTCCGTGTCCACTAAACGGAATTTTGGTCATCTTGCCTTTGAGACATGACTGGCAAGTGTCATAAGATGAAAATTCGAACGGATTCAAATATCCATCCTTATGCAACTTAGCTATTCGTGTCGCATTGATATGACCTAGTCTACAATGCCACAAGAAGGATTCGTTCATTTCTGAACTCATCCTCTTGTGTGTGTTTTGTACATTAAGGACTGTAGTTTGGTTTAGAACGTATATGCCATTATTTAACGAGCCTGATCCAATCAATTTTTGATTCAGGAATATGTTCATAACATTATCCTGTACTACAAAATTATATCCTTCCTTACTCAATAAAGAAACTGATATAAGATTGCATTTTCAGGGTCGGAATGTAAAAGCATTCGTTCAGAATCAATGTATTACCATTTGGTAACACAAGGTGATATTCGCCAACTGCTTTGGCTGCAACATTTGCACCATTCCCTACTCTTATGGAATGATCACCCATTCCCAGTTCTCTACCTTTCCGCAGCCCATGTAACATATTACATATATGGGATCCTGATCCGGTATCTAATACCCAGGATGTAGAGTGAACTGAGAAACGGTTCTCGATAACAAACACAACCGAAGAAGATCCATCAACATACTTATTCTTCGTTTGGACAGCATGAGAATCCGGATATGTCACTATTCCCTGCTCAGTATTAGTAACATTTATAAGAAAGAACGGGACCAACGTTCCCCTGCTCAGTATAATAAGCGGGTTTGGTGAACACATCCATATTATTATCTTGATTAAGGCCTGATATGGTCGCTACCTGGAGAAAAAGAAAAGAAAACACTTCAGCGTATTCTCTTTCAAGATTATATTGGTTATTATCTTTTCTAATCAGGATGGCTCCCACTGGTTTTTATCAAATCTTCCTCCAAACCCTAAAAGGTAAGACTAGCCGGGATTAATTACACCTTTACAAGTTCGCCAATCTTTCAGCTAAGCCAGTGTTGGTACTTTGAGGGAGGTTTCCCGTGCTTTCGTACGGACCTAATTAAAATAAACCTCGTTTTCTCAGAAGCATAATCCCGTTAACACCTTTCTAGACACCTACTTGATCGGCTAATTGTCATGTGTAAAACTCTCCCAGGAGTAACTCTTACTCACAGTGGGTATTGGGATCCAACTATTTCATAGAAGGTATGCAATCTCATTGCAAATTTCAACACTTGAAATTTCTGATAATTGTTTTTCCCCTACCGTCCTAAAACCTTGACGGAGGTCAACAAACCATAGGCTACTATTAAAGTTCAACCCGTCATTTTCTGATTGAATTAAACCCACCCGCACGACCCTTGACGGAGGTCAACAGGGTCATACGACTACCCTAAAACAATCGCATCCTATACAACAGATAAATACTATTCATCTACCGCACACTACGCCTTGACGGATGCCAACAAACGCAGCACGAATACTAAGTAGGACTTATCTGAAATGACGGAGGGCTACGACAGGTTTTTCTGAAAACCTTTTGCGTAATGAACTTGATATCGTTGTAGAAACAAGTGATTTTGAAAAGGAGTGTTTTTGAGGGTTTTACTAGTTTCGCTAAAGATGTCACTCTCGGTGAAGGGATCTCGGCTTTTTCTTTATCGAATAAGGTGCGGGATATTTCACAAATACCGCTATGCAAAGAAAGAACTATAGAAGAAATCAAAAACAAAACCGAATGAGTTGTAGCATTTGCTAGTTTCTCTAAAGTGGTCACTCCCGGTGAAGGGATCTTGGCTTTTTCCTTATCGAATAAGGTACTGAATATCCTATAAGGAATACCACTATGCAAAGCAAATACTAGAGCTACCCTTTTTATAAATTTGATTCTACAACATCTTTTAGGTTTTTTTTCTTTCATTAATCTCATTAATGAATCCCATCAATTATGCTTCCTAAGCATCACAGAAGAAACGAAAATACAACGTACGCTTATGCCATCCGCATCCGCCACAATGTTCCGTTATGCACCGTTAGGTTACTTAACTAACGACATACCGGGATGGGACTAGCGCGACTGCAAAACATAAGCAACGTTTACTATATATCCCATATATAATAATAAAGCATTCGTCTCACGCATATAAAATGATCACATCACAGTATATCAACAGTAGGAGATAACATATGAAATATTTGATATACTAGGAGGTCCGTGTTTTATTTTGAGCCTGTATAAAACACGGATTCCATGGTCGTGATAAATAGCCAAACCCGCATCCCTAGACCCCTACAAGAGCGGAAAGCAACCCTACCGATTCTAGGGTTAGGAGACCCGGTCTCGACTCCTCGAGATGGCCTCCCACTGGACCCTAGAACCTGGTTACTTGTGCTCTCCTCCTTGGGTCTATCCTAATGCGGAAAAGTAAATAATATACAATGGTGATATCATCCTTAACCCAGAACACTACTACAAATAAGGGTTGCCCCTACGGATTTATCGGTAGGGGCAAACCACTGCCCCTACGGAGATGTCCGTAGGGGCAAAAAAAGACCCCGTAGGTGCAAAGGCCGCAGGTGCTAGTTGAAGCCCTGAACGTGCCCCTACGGGCAAACTCTTGCCCCTACAGAGTTCTGTGTAGGGCCAGTTTCACCTACGGAGTAGGCCGTAGGGTAAAAAAAGTTATATTATTTACGGTTTTTTAAAATATATTAACTTTACCTACGGAGATAGTCGTAGAGCCACGTACTATCCCCTACGGATATCTACGTAGGTACATATCCGTAGGGGCAAAATATCAGAAATCCTAATATTTTGCCCCTACGGATAACTCCGTAGGGGCCTTTGTTTGCCCCTACGGACATATCCGTAGGGGCACTCCCAACCCCCTGGTACTGAGATCAGGGGGGAAATATCAGTTGCTGCTGATATTGTGCCCCTACGGTTTAAGCCGTATAGGCAACATGTGTACCTACGGATTAATCCGTAGGTACACATTATCTGTATTTTTTTTAAAAAAAGGGCTGCCTGATTTTTTCCCGCCCTGTGCACAATAATATATATATCAATAAAATATAAAATTAATCATCACACAACATATTTCGCAGTATTCATAATCACATCTCACGCATATAATATACAAAAGAAACCCAAAAACTGAATATGATATCAATATAAACCAATATCAATATCAATATCGTTTCAAAATGTAGTACAATATGTATGATATAAATAAATACATGTTTCAAAAAATATGAATCAAAAAGCTACCCTAGCTCGGTTCAGCTCCACCCCTGATAAACGATAGAATCAAGCGCGCCTGCTCCTCGGTCAATAAACCCTGCAATTCGGCGCGTACGGGAGTCTGAGCGGCCTGTGGAGCTGGCGATGTGGTCTGCGCAGCCGCCGTCGAGGTAGTCGCTTGCAGAGCCGCGGTTGCGGGAGTCTGAGCGGGCGGTGGAGCTATAGGAGCTGTCTGTGGAACCGCAGCCGATGTAGTGGCTTGCAGAGCCGCAGCCGAAGGAGATTCATGTGGAGGCTCGGCCGATGTACCCTGTCGCGTCTGGACCAAACGTGTGTAAGAAGCGTGTAAGAACTGTGTATTATTCGAATTCGTATCATTATTAAGTTATTTCGAAACCCCATTTGGATATCTAGTTTGGAAAACCATTGTTTATTTTAATTACATATGTATGTATGATTAATCAAACTTAAGTCTAAAACCAAATAAGCTCAAGCTACGTACTAATTATGGATATGTTGATATCTATAATATGACATGATATTTTACTATAAAGTAGTATACATACCAGCATCTCCTTCAACTCCTGAACGGTGGCCCTCAAGCTCTCCAGTTCCTGATGGACACGTCGCTCACTGGAGACGGAGGAAGTAACCGCCGGGGTGGAGTCCAACCTCATATGGGCCCTGCTAGGGCCCAGTCCCCGGCCTCTCTCCCAACCTCCGTGGTACCCTCCGTGTGCGGCGTCCAGAACTGGGGTCAGCAGGCTCAGATCGCTCTGTCCGGTAAAATCGATCCCCGAGGCCTCGGCCTGCTCAACCACCCGCTCCTACACCCACATTAAGCAGTAAAGTATAAGTATAAAATTTAAACTTGAACCTTCCAAAACTAAAATTTCAAATATGGGTAGAATAAATATTAACACTTACGCAATACTCCTGGGTAGCGACGTCGGGATATCGAAGCTCGCCCATGGCGGGATCTGTCGAGGTGCCGTGGACGGCAAGATATGCGGACAGCATGCTCAGTGTACCACCGACGCCACGGTCCGAGCTGTCTGCAATATTAGAAAATAACTCTTAATATTAGAAATATTAGAAAATAACTCTTAATATTGCAGAATATCACAAAGGTCGGTCTTTTGTAATTTACCGATAACTCCATGGCTCGAGTAATATTCCTCAAGCCACCTGTGTAAGTAGGGCGACCCCTCTTCGTCGACTTCCTGTTCTCTGTATTCTGAGCGGCCTGTTTCTGCACAACGCATTAACATTTAGTTTTCTAATTAAGGAACACAAAAAATAAATTATATCCTAAACAATAAATTACATTTAAAATACATACCTGTTTGCGCTGGGAGTCGAAATATTTGCACAATAGAGGCCATGTCTCTACGTCGACTCTCGCAAACGCCGGAGTAGATAGGAGGGCCGCTCTCTCTGCCTCGGGGGTCGCCATCCACAGGGAGTAGCAGTCGGCCTTTAGCTCATTCCTGTTGTATCGGACCTTGGCCTGCATGTTCTTCATCAGGCCATTGTACAGAGCATGAAGGTCAAGCACCCTTCCCGGGTGATCAGGGTCGGCTACAGGCTGAAAATCATAATCCAACTGAAAATACAAAAAAAAACATTGTTATTAGATTGCAAGTGTTAATAATAAATATGATAAGCGGATAGTTCAAATGAAAATATATATTAATACGTACCCGAGCCTGATCAACGAAGAGGGCGAATGAGCGCTGGTGCTGCTCGCCCCACTCAACGTGAAGTGGATAGTTCTTCACGAGCCGGTTCTCGTCCCCGATATACCGGCCGAACCTCTCGGCATGAGGACCGGTATAGCGATAGTCAAGTGTAAAAAAAAGGGGGAATGCTGCCTCCCCCCTAGCTCTGTCAGGCCTCAGCCTATGGGACTGATTCGGGCCTCGAGTCCCCCTCTGGGGATGGGGAGGCCCTGCGTCTGCACGAAATATCAAGACAATCAATATTAAGACAAAGTTGTATTAAGAAATCAAGGTTAAATGAAAATTCAAGTGTGATATATACCTCCGGTGACTATCGCACGAGCCTGGGCCCGGGCAGCAGCACGAGCGGGACGATAGTTCCTCCGGTAAGGAACAACCGGGGTCCCGGATGCGGACGCATCCCCTCCAACTAGAAAATAAAAATTGACGCTAAATTTCCATGAAGTTCATATTTATTCTATAGAGCATATGTAAAATGAATAAATATTTTATATTTATTCATACTAACCTGCAGACGATGCGGAGGGTATAGAAGCGGCAGGAGTGGCCCCTGCGGAAGATGTGGACGCACCACCTATAATTAAACAATTAAAAATAGATTATATAAGTAATTGCAAAAAGAATGTGTAGATCAATAATATAACGTTCTAAATCAATATGCATGCACTATAGGATATATAAACATACCCGCAGGTGCGGTGGTGTCACCACCTACAGCTAGACAATAATAAAAATTGCTAAGAGCAAAAGGAATGTGTGTATTTATTATCTAGCATTCTAAATCAATATACATACACTATATGATATATAAACATACCTGGAGGAGCGGGAGTGGCCTCTGTCCCAGATGTGGACAAATCACCAACAACTAGACAATAAAACATTGACAATATAAGTAATTTTGACATAAACAGGCATGGATATCTGTAATATTACATTCAAAATGGATATGCGTGCAGTATACCTGGAGGTGTGGCAAAATCCACACGGAAGGAGGCATCCGAAGGGGTCTCCGATCTGGGTGCAAGACCGGCCCTCTGAAGCTCCCTACGGAGCTCTCCGGGCGGCAGAACCGCTCTGCCTCTGTCTCTGCCTCTGCTGCGGCTGGAGCTCCTGCCGCCCCTCGCTGCTCCCGACATCGTCATCAAATCTAGATAAACAGTTCGTGGACGCATTAGACAATCATTAAAAGTATTGACTATATATGTATAGAGCGTAAAATGTGAAGTAATAATAAAACATTATTGATAACCTTTTTCGTTTCGTGGGCGCATTATACATATCTACTTGGATTTCATCGTCGATGTCATTTCTAACCCACGTAACTTCATGATCGGTCGAAGACAACCCGTCCTTCGAAACAGACGGTCGGAGCACTTTAAGCCTTCTCTCTTCTTCGTCCTCATCGCTGTCCTCGAATTCTGGGACATCGTAGACATCTCTAGGTTTCCATCGGCATACAACACTCCATCCCGGATGCTTCAAACACTGTGAGTAGTATACTTGGAACGCTTGGTTCAGAAAAATAAACGGATCTTCCTGACCGTAAAATCGAAGTGTGTTCACACTGGTCAATCCATATTCATCTTTTCAAGTCCCAAGATTGCTTCTCCAACTGTCCGTATCGGTTCGCGTATCGTACCAAGTACACTGGAATATATAAAAGGGTTCTGATCGTCTGGGATAGTGGATGCCGAGTATACAATTTAAGTACCCATAGTAAATCACACCGTCCGATCCTACCGTCGCAATCCCACTATTCTGAGTGGTTCTAGATGTTTCTATATCTTTAACTTCGAATTTGTATCCAAGGACACCAATTCCTTTGTGATATGCAACCTCCATACTAGGAAATTGAGCTAAACATCTTGAATCACTCTCAAATGATGCAGACAAGTTCGGATCGTGGATCTAACAAAACAAATTTTACGATAAATACATAACGATACAAGTTTAGATTAAAACTGATAGCAATAAAATGTTATTCGAATAACTTACATGATCTGTGACCCAATCACAAAAATTATCCTGATGATATTTTTCCAAACGTTCTTCGTTCCAATCAGGATGCCCCTCACGTACCTCGTTAAAATGAATTCTGTTTTCGACAAATAATTGTGACATTAATATTATATCATTTCATACACACACAAATACAGATATAACAATTAATCCAAAAAAACTTACTCTCTAATTTGTTCAAGACATGCGCAATTAAGCAAGATAAACCGGTATATCTTATTTATAAACATAGTGTCTACCCTCTTATACTCGGCTTTACCATATGGCCTGTCTTGAATTCTTCGTGGTCGGTTAAGCCTTGTCTCAATGTTCTCGTCCAGATAGCGGGAACAAAATGTGGTTGCTTCATCGAGAAGATAACCTTGCATGATAGAACCCTCTAGTCGATTTTTATTGCGTATATACTTCTTAAGAGTGTAGAGGTACCTAATGAAAATATGTTGAATAAATAAATATGGGCATACATGACAACAATAAATTTATAAATTGCGCAAAACGAAAAATTACACGTACCTCTCGACGGGATACATCCATCGATATTGTACCGGTCCGGCTAACTTCGCCTCAGTTGCAAGATGAGCCATCAAGTGTATTATGATATCGAAGAATGACGGTGGAAAAATACGCTCAAACTTGCAAAGTATCAACGCAATAGAATTTTCTAGTTTATCCAGCGTCGTAACCTCCAGTGTTTTAGCACACAATTCCCTGAATAAACAACATAGGTCGTTGATTACTAGACCAACCTAGTCGGGGAGAGAAGTCCTGAGGGCTAATGGAAGAAGGTGCTCCACGATAACATGGTGATCATGACATTTCAGCCCATCGATCTTGCCCTTCATAATTTTTATTTTCTTGCTCAATGATCCTGAGAAACCTGTGGGGACTTTCAAATCATGCAACACCTGCAGAAATCTTTTCTTCTCCGATTGTGACATATGATAAGCGGCATTGCGAAGTACAAACTTGCCCGGTTTACCCGCTACCGGTCTAGGGTGCAATTCACTTCTTCTTCCCCACTCTTGTAGATCCATCCGAACATTCATGTTGTCTTTCGATTTCCCGTCTTTACAAAGAAGCAAGTTAAGTATGTGCTCTGATACTCCCTTCTCTATATGCATGACGTCCAGACAATGACGCACTGAATTTGTAGACCATACGGAAGCTCGAAGAAAATGCTTAACTTGTTCCAATATGGTGGTTTAACCTGTTTCGTCGGATCCATCCCGAAGGTCACGTTATTGTAACCATCCCATTTAGCAGTCACGTCCTCTCCGGAAAATGGGGATGGAGGTCCAAGAAGCTCCTGATGACCATCAAAGTGAACCGTGTCTAACCTATAAGGGTGGTCTGGAGGCAGAAAACGTCGATGGCCGCAATAACAAACCTTCCTGCTAAAATTCAAGAATTTCGATGTTGTGTATTCATGGCAATGAGGACATACTTTGTGACCATGTACGGACCAACCTGATAGCATTCCATACGCAGGAAAGTCATTAATTGTCCACATTAAAACCGCACGCAGTATGAAGGTTGTATTTGTGTTTGCATCATATGTCTCTACACAATCAATGAGCAAAGATTTCAACTCCTCGATCAGAGGTCGGAGATAGACGTCGATATTGTTCCCCGGTGAGTTTGGTCCGTCGATAAGAAGAGGCATCATAAAGTATGATTGGTCTATAGCCAACCAATGCGACAGATTATAAATTATCATTACAACGGGCCATGTGCTGTGACTTCCAGCCATATAGTTGAATGGGCAGAAGCCATCAGTAGCCAGTCCGAGCCGGACATTGCGAGGATCGCTACTAAATATTGCGTGCCTCCTATCGAAATCCTTCCATGCCGGTGAATCTCTTGGATGGCTCATTTTTCCATCTTCGCTTGGAGGAGCACGGTGATGCCAAATCATTTCCTCGGCTGTTTTCTTGCACCTGAATAGCCTCTGTAGCCTCTGTGTTATGGGAAAGTATCGTGCTATCTTCACAGGTACATTAGGCTTCTTATCAGAATCTTTCGGCTTATACCTGGCCTCTCTGCATGTTGGACACTCTTTCAAATCTGAATTCTCTTTCCGGTACAACACGCAATTTTTAGGACATGCTTGAATCTTCTCGCACTTTAGACCCAAATCAGACAGCATCTTCTGGGCTTCGTACCAGCTGTCGGGCACATTATTTTCCGGAGGCATAGAATCTTTCAAGAAAGAAAGAAGCATTGTGAATGACTTGTTGCTCCATCCATTTAGGCACTTAATCTGGAAAGGTTGGACGAACCATGAGAGGGTGGAATACTTCGCATTCTCATAAATTGGTTTCCTAGCATCATTCATGAAATTTTCATATTTATCCGCACGCGGTCCTTGACCGGAAGGAATGTCATTTTCGGTACGAATAGATTCACCTAGGGCAGCCTCTACTATATCCTCCATTTCTTCTGATGGAAATAAATTACCGTCTCCTGCCGCATTACCGAATTCTTCTTCTTCTCCTGCCGCATTATCGTGTTCTCCTTCTTCTTCGGCCGCAGTACTGCATTCTTCTCCTTCCCCGTAATATTTCTAAGTTGTATAAAGTCTAGTAAACCCATGTTTTACAATATGAAGCTCTGCCAATTCTACCTTCTGCCAGTACTTATTGCCACATTTATCGCACGGACAGAGAATCTTCTATATTATGATCTTATTATGTGCTCGTGCAAATTCAAGGAAAGCAGCAACTCCTGCGACAAACTTAGGTTGCATACGTTGTTTCCAATCCACATACATCCAGTCCTTAACTCTGACGTACGCATGGGCCATGTTAGACTGTATAACATATAAATTGTAGGTTATGCTGACTATATTGAGAAATATAAGAACCGGATAGTTACTGACAAAGGAGAAAATCCGTGTATATGCTTTGTGTGTGCGTTTGTCGTTGAAAAGAATAAATTATCGCACGTATGATAACCGATAGACGGAGACTAAGTGGCGCTTTTAGTTTCATATATGAGTATCGATGAGAATATAAAGGTTTTATATTATCATATATTGGTTTTAACTTGAACATCTCGAATCACTCTCCAATTATGCGTTTGTTGTGTATTCTTGTTGTATGTGTGTGTTCCGGCTGTCGGGGGTAGGCTTCTATCCCATTAAGAATGTATAGAGCGAACACCCATCACTTGTGCTTTCAACCGTTTCGAGTAAATTTCGGCAGCACCTCCCCGCTGTTCTCCGAGTACACTGTAATAGAATAGATAATCATTTCAAAGCTGTGAAACAACGTTGAAATGAACATCTAATCTATCTTTGTACACGGAGAACCAGCGGAAAGGTACCGACGAAATATCTCGAATCGGATGAAAACACAAGTGAATGAAGGCGTTTGCTTTATACATTCTTAACTTGTCCACACGGGAAAAATCTATGGGTTACCATACGATTGAATTTTCTCGTCGCGTAGACTATACGACGGTTGTTAGTATCGAGCTATACTGTCCGATATTTAACAAGTTCTATGTCACGACGAGTATCGCACGTATGTTAACCGATAGACGGGGACTAAGTGGCGCTTTTAGTTTCATAGATGAGTATCGATGAGAATATGAAGGTTTCATATTATGATATATTGGTTTTAACTTGAACATCTCGAATCACTCTCTAATTATGCGTTTGTTGTGTATTCTTGTTGTATGTGTGTGTTCCGGCTGTCGGGGGTAGGCTTCTATCCCATTAAGAATGTATAGAGCGAGCACCCATCACTTGTGCTTTCAACCGTTTCGAGTAAATTTCGGCAGCACCTCCCCGCTGTTCTCCGAGTACACTGTAATAGAATAGATAATCATTTCAAAGCTGTGAAACAACGTTGAAATGAACATCTAATCTATCTTTGTACACGGAGAACCAGCGGAAAGGTATCGACGAAATATCTCGAATCGGATGAAAACACAAGTGAATGAAGGCGTTTGCTTTATACATTCTTAACTTGTCCACACGGGACAAATCTATGGGTTACCATACGATTGAATTTTCTCGTCGCGTAGACTATATGACGGTTGTTAGTATCGAGCTATACTGTCCGATATTTAACAACCTTCGTATAGTTCTATGTCACGACGAGCATCGCACGTATGTTAACCGATACACGGGGACTAAGTGGCGCTTTTAGTTTCATATATGAGTATCGATGAGAATATGAAGGTTTCATATTATCATATAGTGGTTTTAACCTGAACATCTCGAATCGCTCTCTAATTATGCGTTTGTTGTGTATTCTTGTTGTATGTGTGTGTTCCAGCTGTCGGGGGTAGGCTTCTATCCCATTAAGAATGTATTGAGCGAACACGCATCACTTGTGTTTTCAACCGTTTCAAGTAAATTTCGGCAGCACCTCCCCGCTGTTCTCCGAGTACACTGTAATAGAATAGATAATCATTTCAAAGCTGTGAAACAACGTTGAAATGAACATCTAATCTATCTTTGTACACGGAGAACCAGCGGAAAGGTACCGACGAAATATCTCAAAACGGATGAAAACACAAGTGAATGAAGGTGTTAGCTTTATACATTCTTAACTTGTCCACACGGGACAAATCTATGGGTTACCATACGATTGAATTTTATCGTCGCGTAGACTATACGATGGTTGTTAGTATCGAGCTATACCGTCCGATATTTAACAACCTTCGTATAGTTCTATGTCACGACGACCATCGCACGTATGTTAACCGATAGACGGGGACTAAGTGGCGCTTTTAATTTCATATATGAGTATCGATGGGAATACGAAGGTTTCATATTATCATCGAGTATCATATATTGGTTTTAACCTGAACATCTCGAATCGCTCTCTAATTATGCGTTTGTTATGCATTCGTGTTGTATGTGTAACATGATTTTAAACCATTGAGATCAAGATTTGAGAAATTTTATCCGTAGCCGTTAACATGATAACAATCATCTCTTCTTATCAGTCCATATCTGAATTCTAAAGGGCAGTATATTTGCTATTAAAAGATCATGTTCAACTCTAAAGCAAAGGAAAAACAGAGGAATATAGATCTATTAAAGTCAAGCCATAAAGCTAATCACATATTTACAACATTGCAAATACATTAACGCAAAACATAGTTATGATGCTTCAAAAGAATCAATTATCAAGGATGAAGAGAACTTGTGATAAAGCAATCAAATTTAGCTTTTGCATTAAGATGGTTTATGATAAAACTTTTGAGATCCTTCAAGAAAGTTATGGCACTGTGAGGTTCCACAACTTATCATAACCAATCGCAAATTTTCATGGTTCTTTACTGGTATAAGACTTGTACTTCTATGAGGCGGAGTAAATAAATTTGTCGAGAGCTCGTGATGCATGTGTAATGATAGAATCCAACAAAAATTATTCTCATGTACTAATAATAGCATCCCAATTGCAACTTTTTTTTTCAATAAGATAACACATTTGCAAGGGTGCATCATTTACATTATGTTTTACTCCCTCCAGGGCCACCAAAATATACGGTATCTATAGGATGGCTATTGTCAATGGAGTAACAGTCGGGTCTAACTTGGCCAATTTGAAAATCATTATCTCATTGTTTATAAAGATTACCGCTATTGTTTGTAAATCGTATATTGCTTATATATGCTAAGACTCCCGCTACAAAACGGCCGCTCTCCATTGGCGGACTCAGTTCACCATTGTTAAATCTCACTACTCCAATATTGATACGAGTTAATCTCTTGAAGAGAGTTTTTGGCCAATATCCCTAACCCTAACCGAACCCTACCCCCAGCCCCAGCCCAGTCCCGGCCCTAGCCCAGCCCAGCCCCAGCCCAGCCCAAACCCCAACCAAACCTTAGCCCCAGCCCCAGCCTAGCCCCAGCCCCAGCCCCATCCCCAACCCCAACCCCAACCCCAACCCCAACCGAACCCCACAACCTAACCCTAACCCTAACCCTAACCGAACTCGATCGATGCCGACGCCGACACCGACGCTGATGCCCTCAACCCTACCCGAACCTGGCCTGAACCCTAGAGTACAACGTCAAAATTAAAAATTATTTCAGATTTACTTACAACCGTGCGCGCGGTGGAGGAGACGGTAGAAAATGGTGGTCGCCGACGATCGGCGAAGGTGTTGACGAGGCGCGGGAAGTCGACGGAGGTGTGGGGAAGACCGACGAAGCTGGCGCAGGCTCACGAGCGCGGTGGCGACGAAGCTCGGGACGGGCGACGAGAGGCGCGGGAGTGAGAGAGAGAAATTTGGGAACGATGAATATAATTTTTCCGTGCTTTTTTTTATTAATAACCTATGTTGATGCCCCTACGGACATAACCGTAGGTCCCTGGCTTGCGGCTCCATAGGGCCAAAGAAAAAATTAGAACGTAGGGCACCGTGTCCCTACGGATTTATCCGTAAGGACAAGAAATATTTTCCCCTACGGATTTCTGAGTCCGTAGGGGCAACCCCATATTGTAGTAGTGGAAGTGCCCCAATAAAAGAATATTACAAAAAATGAATTTTACATGAATGAAAATAAAAACCTTCATCTCGTATAAAACCGCCGGCTATTCAAAACACGACGATCCAATATAACATATCACAGCAACACATAACATCGCATGTCATCAACGTAAGTAAATATGCGTATCCCAATCATTATTGATGTATAGCAACGAAACAGGCGATACACCACATATTACACTTACGGTCGCAGAAAAGAAATGAAAAACTAAAACAATTCGAATCGTAACTGCCTTTAGACAACATAAACCCGGGATAACACATATCCAAGATTTCATGCCTAACAATTTAAAGCTCGCATTTAAGTCACACCCATGAAAACACTTTTTCAAAATAAGTCGGATAATTCAACAAGATTTCCGCCCGAGACCGAAATGTTAGATTTACACGCAACAAACAAATTTGTAGATTCCAATCATTGTATCTCATTACAGAAAGCTAGACGGCGTTAAACAATTCGATCGAATCAATGAATTCCCAAAATTCCCAGGAAGCTCAACATTTAAGCATAATTAAAAATTCCCAGAAGTATGCCCCAGTACCTACGGAACTAAAGCTGAAGGGCCCGACCCAAGCCTCTTAAGTGGCGCTGCGGATCCGCCGCCAAAACCAGGTTTTAGCCGCGGATCCGCGGTCACTTAGACGAGTTAGGGTTTCGTTGTTCAGGTGTCCATAGAATTCCCTGCATGTTTTTCTGAATATTTTTAACATGGAAAAATCCAACTTTTTGAAAAATTTGCAGAGAGGGGATATGATTTGGGTTTTCGGGGTTCGATCGGACTTTTAACTTCGCCTACACAAAGGCTAATGCTCTAGCTAGGCTCTGATACCACTGTAAGGTTATTAGGCACTAGAACAAGGTTCATCTAGGTATCAAACATGTCGTATTTAAATTTTTCAAGTGCCAAACAACCTATGCAAGGATCTTTACTAGAGAATTAGGGTTAAAAACTAAAAGCAAACTACTTTACTACTAAGTGAGAGGGATTACAATCTTTGTAGTCCGTTCCTTCGCTTCATAAGCTCCGAGTCGAGGTCACTTCGCTGCGATCATCAAGCTCCTGGACTCTCGAGAGGCTCCATGAGATGAATGATACATCTTGCTTGAAGTCTTTGAAATCCAAGCCGATCTACCTTGAGGAAACACAAACCCAAGCTCTCACTTCACTAATAAGGTATTATGGAAGCAAACACCATAATCTAACTGGTTAGAATAGATGAGGATGATGAAGTATGAATTTTGTACTCTTTTATTTTCTATTTCTCGCTTTGTTTCATCACATAAAGAAAAGCTAGAAAGCTTTTGTAAAGAGGAAGAAGAAGATGAAGTTGTGATGAATGAATAATTTTTGAGGTTAGAAATGCAACCAAGGTTAAGCATGGCATGCTTAACCCATGTAGAGAATAAACCATAGGCTAGGGTTAAGGTAAGGTTAACAAATATCTTAACCCATGTAGAGAATAAACCATAGGCTAGGGTTAAGGTTAGTGTTTATGCCCTAGAAGGCCATTACTGTATCATACTAGTTTGTATATTACTTAATGGAAGCTTGGGATATTCGCATATATCTAACAGTCTTGCTAAATATGGTAGTATGCTACTAGGTTTTTCTATCTTAATATGTGAGTATACGTATTGATAGAGCTCTTAGGATCTTGCTTGACTACCAGCGTTGTGATGGCAGTCACACTAGTGGGGGCTGGGTAGTCTACAAGCACATCCTTATTCTGGTCCCTGGTCGTTGGATTATTGAGACAGAGCATCGATACTCCGGAGTAGACTAGTGTGTACGCTTCTCATCCCAGTTGGGGAGATGCTCTGTCCCACAGCCGTCAGTACGTCGTACTGGAGATAGTATACAGGTGCTCATTAGGTTACGGGTACACCGGACAGGACTCACAGGGAACTGTTGGTTGGTTTTATACCGGTCGTCAGTGAACAGTTCCCAGGTGACATGAGTACAGCATAGTCCGCAGACTTGACACTGCTACTTCGCCTCGAGTGTGTCCCACTGTTCTTAGATTGCTACCCTACCACGGCTCAAAAGAGTCGTGCAAACAGATAGAAGTTGGGTGCAGTCCCGAGCACTTGGAGGCAGTGGCGGTTAGACAGGATTCATCTCTCCCGGTATTGGGAGTTGATATCGCGCTGTGTCAGAGAGCCATTACGCAAAGTCCCTGGCCAGGGCAAGCGAGATTTGCTGGTAGGTTCCAGTAGTTTCTCAGGGTGTAATGGGCTTCCCTCCGACACGACTTATACCGCTATTAGGGGACTGACGCTTGCCGCCCCCTAGGCCCGATATGCGATAGTCTTGGACGAACGGACCGGACTGTATGGAGATTGTCACAGCAGGCTCAGTAGGAGTTCGGATGGGTTTCCTTATCGGCCTTCTTATCGACATCTACCTGGGGACCGTTACGTACAGCTAGTGCCGCTTGCGGTCTGTGGTTAAACCCACTGCCAGCGTAGTAGTCGAGTCTCTAGAGTCCCACACAGAGAGTTTCTCTACTCCAGGCGAAACGATATAGAGGTCGTATGGTTTTACGACAAGGGTTCGGACGCATACGTGTGTTTACACACGTACGACGTTCGGACAGTTTTTACCAGTCGGCTTTGGTTTAAGCCAGTTACTGGTATCCGGTTATTGGATTTATACAGTCTAAAGTTTTTCCGTATTTTTGCGGAAAGGAGGGGCGTTCTCGTAATTGCGCGAGAAGCTTCTAGAAGATGGTGACTAAGGAGGTTTATGTGGCATATACATTGAATGAAATTAGTGAGTCATATGGATGATTCATCCATGTCATTAATGCTTCATAATTGCTTAATGACTCATGGAGATGAATCACCACAAGATATTTATCAAGCATGGTTGTAAAATGATTTCTTTTCTTTTCTTGATAAAAAGAAATGCTTGATATATATTATGATAACTCATTCTTCTCACTTCATTATTATCCTCACCTTCTCTCTCCTCAAGCTCTCCCTCTTCAAACCCTAATCCTCCCCTCTCATGTGTTGAGTACAAGGATTAATTAGACTACTTAATCCATAACCCTCTCTATATTTCACCTAGCTTCTTTGATTAGCACTTAGAGAAGTTTAGTTGCCTCAAGTTTAGAGGCTAAGCTTGGAGTAAAGCTCTCGGGTGGATCGTCTACTACTTCGAGAAGGCCGAGGAGGACGAGGAGTTCACAAAGACGAAGGACACGATTCGTTAGGTATAATCCCTAAACATAGTAGTATAGAAATTCTATGTTTCTTGTTAGTTATCGTTTAGCTTCGATTCTTGCGGTTAGTCGATGTTTAAGCAAAGAACAAGATCGTTTTTCATATTTCCGCCTCCCCGCAAGTCGTGGGGTGCTGTACATTGACTTACAGTCAACACTTCATGTAGCTTCATCAAACTTTATCCATGACTTAATACACCATTAAGAATTAACCAAAATAATTAACCTAATCCCAACCCTAATCATGGTTTAACTCATAAACCCTAGTTGCATTTGTAACCCTAACATGTTACACTATTATATATCACATATATAATATATAATGTATCAAAAGAAAATGATACAATTAACATATATCACATATATATCAATGTATCATCAAGTGAGAAAAAGAATTATTTAAATGAGCTTATATTAGTAATGTAATGTAATATATCACATATATAATTATACATTAAATTATTAAATCAGCAATTGATTTAATAACCCGGCTATATTTCATATAACCGACTAATATAATATGATCTTTTTATCGAATCAACACTTGATCCGATAATCCGGCTGTATCACATATACCCGGCCGATATCACATATCGTGAGAATCAAATATGACATCACATATCGTATTAATCTCGGTCCCTCACATATCACATATGTGCTCCTACTCCGTTTCGCCTGACCCAGGAAACCTCTGTGTAGGACTCTAAAGACTCATCAATACTCCGGCAGTAGGTGATGATCATATCAAACACCCACAAGCCGCAAGCGGTCAGCTAAATATAACAGCCACCCAGGTATTGAGCGATCAGATGATCAACAAGCAAGCCTGCACACACTCCTGTGAATCCAATCAGTAACATTACCGTACAGTCCAGTCTTTTCGTCTGATATGTCGCATATCCAGTCTAGGGGTGGTAAACGTCAGACCCCAGTAACCGATAAGTCATGTCGATGTAAGGCTCATAACGTTACTAATAACACTTACCAGTATATCTCCATATCAGCCCTGGTCAGGGACTTCCAGTTATAACCAATCGAACACAGCGCAACATCAACTCCCAATACCGGGAGAGACGAAACCCCTTCTATCACTCATTGCCTCCTGATTGTTAGGGATTCTGCGTGTTCAAGTTTAGTTAATTACCGTAATCAAGACGGTTTCGCTTGTAGCTAGCCGGTTGAGTACGGGTCGTCCGCAGGGAGATGGGAATCTTTTTCTATGTGTTTTAACGAGTTAAGTCCGAAGGTCCAGATTTGTTTGTGATTAACTAAGTGTTAAAATGATATGTAAAGAGAGCTTGTTAGGGTTAGGATTAGGTTAGTTTGAGTTAGGAGTCGCTCACTTCTTTCGTTGCCACTCTTAATATCGGTGTTACGGTAATCGGCAACAACGGGGATTAGCACGACTAGGAAGGAACTTGCGAGTATAAGCTAGGCTTTCCAACGCTTAAGTTCTTCCTTTTGGTGTTTGTCCGTCCGTTCTTGGCTCTTAGCCATAACCTCTGGTTAATTTAACCACAACCGGTCTCACTACGGAATCACCGCTATCATGTAGGATAGGGTGCCGTAGGGAGCGGATTGTGGTTCAAATAACGGGAGTCGATTTAAGATGTTGGGCAAGGAAAGAGTGAGAGAGATTTCCTTCTCTCAAACTTTCCTTATCCTACCCTAACAAGTATGGAAACTACTCACACATCATAACGAAAAGAAAACAAAACAAAAGAGGAAGATAGAAAGAAGGAGATTAGAAGATAACAATTAGCTACTTGCGACCTTACCTTGGCAAGGATCAAGCGTAAGCGTCATGGTTGTTTAAGGATAAAGGAAAAGAGAAAAGAAAGAAACAACAAGAAATAACAACAACTAAGTTAACAAATGAAAATTACAAGCAATAATAATATAACTAAAGAACAAGACAAGATATAATAACATAAGGAACTTCTTTATTCATCATTCTTCACTCACAAAAGCTCACTACAAGTTTTTCAATGGAGAAGAGATGAGAAGAGGAAGAAGAAACAAGTATTCTAACCCTAGAAAAATACAAGATTATGCACCCTTGGCTTCACAAGGTTCTGGGCTATTTATAGGCTGGAGAATGAAAACCTAGGGCAAAATTCTGCCTCTACATGAAATGTCAAAACTACCCCTGAAGATTGGACAACTGCGGCGCCAGTATGGCCGCGGAACCGCGGCCTAGACCCCCCATTGGCCGCGGTTCCGCGGCCGTATGGAGGAGTTGGGCCCTCGTTTTTCTTGTGCTTCCCTAGTTCTGTGTGCCCTTTATTCTGGTATATGTATTTTCTCATATTTTCTTCACGATTTTTCCAGAATTTCTGTTGATCAAAAGGTGATTGGATATGGATCTTTTTGTCATGATTTTCTCGAGCTCCGCGTAGATTTCTTGGATCTTGTGCTGCCATTGAGCCTTGTGCATGAAAATGACATTTGATTTGCCATTTTGTCTCCTAAACTGGTGTGTGGCAACAGACGGATAAAGAGCGGAGATCCGTGTTTTATCTGTGGTTGGCAGGAACCCGGATTTTGTCGTGTTTTTCCATGAATTTCATTGTTAAGAGCCGAGAACCTGTATCCTGTAATTGACTAGCAAACACGGCTCAAGAGTACCTACCGATAAGCAATATGATAAAAATTGGGCGGTATAAAAATGCAATAATCTGATATGAACAAATACCCCCATACTTATCATTTGCTCATCCCGAGCAAAGCTAATTTATACAAAAAAATTCCTAACCTTACTTTCGCAGGGAACGCGATTGCACTGAGCATGTGCAACAAGCCGTTAAACCTCTAGGTGTCCCTAGTATGAGGAGTGTTGTCTCCTGAGGGTTTTCAGCGGATTACACCCACAAAATCCGGTCAAGTTAGTTTTGTAAAATAACTAAGATTCAAACCCTAAAGTTTTGTTTCAGAAAATAACAATTCTATTATCCTAAGTCTAGACTATCGAACCCTTATTTTTTCACATCTCGCTTCTTATTTAACTACAGATTTTATATGTCTTTACGTCCAGTGCAAATAGTGTCGTTAAGTTTCCAAAAGGATCGATTAAAGTCATCATATCATACAATAAGTCCAGATAAATTTTTTTTAAAAGGATCACATAAGTTTTATAAAGAGTTAAGCATTTTTAAAGTTTCGTTTTCCAGTAAAGTTTCAACTTTAGAATTTCTATCTTCCTTAACAGGAAACTAGGTCTTACCTTTTTCTTGTTTTCATTTCATACACACCTCTGTGAACGTGCAATAGTCTTTATCATAGAATAAAACCTTCATATCTCCGCTAAAATTTTTATAAAAGCCTGTCTTTTATCAAGATTATTCTCACACAAAGAACCGTTAGGAATTTTAACTCGGAGAGAACACTTGCTTGATTTTGTTTTAATCTGGACTTTCTAGGCTTCTTAGCGAGCTTTGGGCCAATGCACCCAAACCAGTTGGCTTTAGGGCATTAGGTGTAGAAACACCCCAGCGGACTTAATTACTCAAGTTACCTAGGTCCAAAAACAAAAGACAGTTTGGCATGAAAATCATGATGATTTAATACGAACGGAGATATAGCCGGCAGTTCAATTATTTTTTTGGATAAAAGACGTGTTTAGTGGGTTTTGGTGTGTAATCATTCCAATCAAGTTCCAGATGGGTTATTTTTCAGACTTAGTTCCAATTAAGACATCAATAACATTCCTTCATATTCACTCACTTCATAAACTATTCTTGGTATTACTTATTTCCAAACAAACCTATTTGATCCTCAGAAAATCATTTATCCATTTAAATGTTTTTAGACATAAAAGACTTGTCATCTACTTTCCAAAACTCACGACACGTGTAGTGTGATGTAAAGACGTATATCAGCTATAGTTAACTTCAAAGGAGTGTTATCTTTCAGGTTTTCAAAATCTAAACATAAGATTTAGTTATTCTTATCTTATCAAACAAAACCGTCGAAATGTTGAATCAGAGTCCTCCCACTAGCTAACTTGACAAAAAAGTTTTTATGTTTTTAGAAAATTTTCAGATTTTTATGGATTTTAATATGCAGATGCAGAATATACATATGAATGCGAAGGTAAGAAATGCGTACCGAGCGTACCCCCAAACTTAAACTGGACAGTGTCCTCACTGTCATTGCATGAAGAGATCATTTGAAGGGTCAAAATTGTCGGTTAGATATACACAAAATTTTTATTTTTATTATTTTTTTTGTGTTTTTGGTTTTAAGAAAAAGAAAAAGAAAAAGAATATCCACAAAAATGTACAAAATGGTATATACATACCCCCAAACTTATTTGGAACAGTGTCCACTGTTCTTGGCTGGATAACCGAAGTTTGGTGGTAGGCAGAGGAATATCATGCAGGGTAAACCGGCTCCTGTAAGAACAGGAGCTCCTCTGATGGTTCGGCGCTAAGGTACGGTTTAAGTCGGTGTCCGTTCACTTTGAAAAATGAACCGTCCTTTGGATTTTCCAACTCCACAGCGCCATGTGGATACACATTCCGCACAAAATACGGCCCTTTCCAGCGAGATCTGAGCTTTTTTGGATGGAAGTGAAGTTGGGTGTCGTAAAGCAGTACCTGCTGACCAGGTACGAAATTTTTACGCAAAAGGTGTTTATAGTGAAACACCTTCGTTCGATTCTTAACGACAACCGCGTTATCGTAAGCCTCATCCCTAAGCTCGGTCAATTCATTCAACTGCATCTTCCGATGGCTGCCCGCATCTTCGAGAGACAGATTCAGCTCCTTTATCGCCCAAAATGCGCGATGCTCTATTTCGACAGGTAGGTGGCAGGCTTTTCCATACACAAGCCGATAGGGAGACATGCCAAGGTCGGTCTTATAAGCGGTTCGAAATGCCCAAAGGGCATCAGTGAGTTTCAGTGACCAATCCTTACGGTTCTTGGAAACCGTCTTCTCCAGTATCTGCTTGATTTGCCGATTTGAAACTTCGGCCTGCCCGCAGGTTTGGGGGTGGTAGGGCGTAGAGAGCTTATGATTAATGGAATATTTCCGCATCAAGGCCTCGAAAGTCTTATTGCAGAAATGACTTCCATTGTCGCTAATGATTGCTCGGGGGTGCCCAAACCGGGAGAAAATGTTTTCTTTAAGAAACCTAACGACAACCTTGTTGTCGTTAGTCCGGCTGGGCACAGCCTCGACCCATTTAAAGACGTAATCATGAGAAGAATGTACAAGTTCCCGAAAGAGCTGGGAAACGGCCCCATGAAATCTATCCCCCAAACATCGAAAATCTCCACAACCAAGATCGGTTGGAGCGGCATCTCGTTCCTCCGGGATATCCGGCCCAAGTGTTGGCACCGGGAGCAAGTCTTGCAATAGTCATGAGTATCTTTGAAGAGTTGTGGCCAGTAGAAACCACATTGCAAGATCTTCTCAGCTGTCTTTCTGGGGCCAAAATGCCCGCCACACGCTTGATCGTGGCAAAATGACAGCACACTCTTGAATTCCTCGTCAGGGACACACCGACGAATAATCTGGTCGGGACAGTACTTGAACAAATAGGGTTCGTCCTAGTAAAAGTGTTTTACTTGGGATAAGAAGCGAAGTCTGTCCTGACTTGACCATTCAGTCGGTAGTAATCCCGTGGCCAAATAGTTCACAATATCTGCGAACCAAGGTTCGCAAGATACTGTCAAGAGCTGTTCATCCGGGAAAACGTCATTGATCGGAATTGGAAGCGACGGCGAAGAAGGAAGTCGTGAGAGATGGTCGGCAACTACGTTTTCACATCCTCGTTTGTCCTTAATGACAAGGTCAAACTCTTGAAGCAAGAGGATCCAACGTATTAACCGAGATTTTGCATCTTTCTTCGCAAAAAGATGGCGCAGAGTAGAATGGTCTGTGTAGACAATGACTGGAGAGCCGATGAGGTAGGGCCTGAACTTCTCTAAAGCAAATACAATAGATAAGAATTCCTTCTCAGTTGTTGTATAATTGAGTTGGGCGTCGTTCAGGATTCGGCTCGCATAATAGATTACGTGCGGCATCTTGTTGATGTGTTGTCCAAGGACAGCACCAATGGCAAAGTCGGATGCATCGCACATAATCTCAAATGGGTGCATCCAGTTAGGAGAAGAAAGAATGGGAGCAGAAGTGAGTGAGCTTTTTAATGACTCGAATGAAGTCACACAGCTCGAGTTGAAGTCGAATGGCGTATCCTTGGCCAGTAAAAGAGTCACGGGCCTAGCAATCTTGCTAAAGTCCTTGATGAACCGTCTATAGAAACCGGCATGGCCAAGGAAGGCTCGGATATCTCTGACGCATCGGGGAGGAGGTAGATTGGAAATGACCTCAATCTTTGCTTTGTCAACCTCTATGCCATTTTGCGAGATGATATGTCCTAAGACAATACCTTCGCGCACCATGAAGTGGCACTTCTCCCAATTCAAAGTGAGATTCTTGCCCTTACATCGGGTAAGGACAGCGTCAAGATGCAGCAAACACTCATTGAAGGAATCGCCGAAGATGGAGAAATCATCCATGAAGATCTCCAGAAATTTTTCCACCATGTCTGAGAAGATTCCCATCATACACCGCTGGAAGGTAGCGGGCGCATTGCATAACCCAAAGGGCATGCGACGATATGCAAACGTGCCGAAAGGACAAGTGAAAGTGGTCTTGTCCTGGTCTTTTTCGGCGATGGGAATTTGATTATAGCCGGAGTAGCCATCAAGAAAGCAGTAGTACTCGTGTCCGGCCAATCGTTCAAGCATCTGGTCAATGAAAAGTAGCGGAAAGTGGTCTTTCCGCGTTGCGGCGTTGAGTTTTCTGTAATCAATGCATACTCGCCACCCAGTTTGGGTGCGAGTAGGGATTAACTCGTTCGCCTCGTTGGTTATGACCGTGATGCCCGACTTCTTGGGGACAACATGAATGGGGCTCACCCACTGGCTATCAGAGATAGGGTAAATGATACCACTATCTAGACATTTTACGATCTCCTTCTTCACAGCCTCTTTCATGACTGGATTGAGCCGTCTTTGTGGATCCCGGGCTGGTTTGGCATCATCCATCAGATGAATGTGATGCTCAACGATCAGGGGAGTAATCCCCTTGATGTCCGCCATGGACCAGCCAAAAGCTTGCCTGTTGCTGTGCAAGATCGTGAGAAGGGCTTTCTCTTGCTCTGGAGCTAGAGAAGCCGAGATGATGACAGGGAGGGTCTCGTTCTCACCTAAGTAAGCGTACTTAAGGTGAGACGGTAAAGGCTTGAGTTCGAGCGTTGGAGGTGAAACGATTGAAGGCAAGATCGGTGCAGAGGTCTCGAACTCAAAGGACTCCAGCAAAGGTTCAAAACGAGTGTAAGCGACCGAGTCGGATGGTTCAGGTAACTCATCCGGAAATTCGAAGGATTCAAACTCGGGTTGCGAGCGGCTAAGATCGTTCAAGAACGTGAAACACTCGTAGTCGTTGTCGGGCGCAGAAACAGCAGCAGGTTCGAGGAGGAACGCACTAGTGGCGTTAAGGTTATCATGATCGAACAGAAACTCTTCGAATTCACACTCTTCAGGGGTGATCTCCTGGATCGAGCAGACGTCCAGTATATGAGCATTAGGTTCGGAGGGCTGATTCCCCAACCTAAAAATGTTGAGTTCAATTGTCATGTTTCCAAAAGAGAGGTTCATCGAACCATTGCGACAATTGATCACAGCATTTGAGGTTGCAAGGAATGGGCGACCGAGTATCATCGGAATTTGATTCCGGGGGTTAGCTACAGGCTGTGTGTCTAATACAATGAAGTCAACGGGGAATATGAAGTCCCCGACTTTGATTAACACATCCTCTAGCTCACCCCTAGGATGGGTGATCGATCGGTCGGCCATTTGGAGAGTACAGTGTGTGGGTTTCAGCTCTCCTATGCCTAATTGCTCGTATACTGAGTACGGAAGTAGGTTAACACTGGCACCAAGATCTAATAGTGCGCGGTTGATGTTCTTATCCCCAATGGTAATAGAAATCGTAGGACAGCCAGGGTCCTTCCGTTTTTGTGGTAAAGATTGGGTAAGAGCATCACTCACAGCACTAGCCAAGAAAACTTTCTTTGGTACCTGAGACTTCCTCTTTTTCGTGCACAAGTCCTTTAAGATTTTCGCGTAGGATGGGACTTGTTGGACGGCATCTAAAAGAGGAATGTTAATGTTAACCTGCTTAAATAACTCCAGAATCTTCTCCATTTGAGGATTTTGTTTATTAGACCTCAACCGGTTTGGAAATGGGACGTTTTTAAAATTGGTTGAGTCTAATGCTTGTGGAGGAGATTGTGGAGTAGGAACGGATCCCAGAACAGGTGTTTTCGTGGAGTGAGAAGTGGGTCCATTCAAAGCAGAAGAAGAGGAAGGAGAGCCTTGTGAAGAACGGAGAATAGGCTCAGAAGACGAAGAAGAAGGAGACGAAGAAGAAGAAGAAGTAGAAGAAGAAGCGGCCGGGGTGTCATCATTGATCTGTGTGCCGATGTTGTTTTGCAGCATCATTCCCGATCTCAATGTGGTCACGGCACTCATATTATGATTCTGTTGTTCAAGAGCAACATGTACATTCTGTGGGTGACCGGGATTTGGGAATGGTTGGGACGGGAGCTTCCCCTTCTCTCGCTCGCTTAAGGCCGCATTCAGTTGTGCAATCTGGGCCTCGATGGTTTTGATGCTTTTCCCGTGAGCGGCAGTGTGTTGCACTAAGGACTGAATGGAAGACTGGATGTTTGTGGTGGATTGAGTCGATTGTTTGACGAACGCCTCCAGACTTCGTTCAAGCGAGGAAACCTTATCGTTGTTTGACGGAACAAAGTTGTTTTGGGGAAAAGAATTGTTGGGTGCAAAGTTGTTCGTCTGATTTTGAAAAGGTTGGGGTTGGAAGGGCTGCTGAAATTGAGTTTGTTGTTGCGCTTGTTGTTGCGGCGGAGGGGGCCTTTGGAAGTTATTGCCTTGGAATTGATTCTGATTCTGATTCCAGGCGAAATTGGGGTGGTTCCTCCAACCGGGATTGTAGGTGGAAGAGTATGGATCATTCCTCGGTCTTTGCTGGAATGCAGCATTAACCTGATCCTGTCCTTGCGATGGTGGATTGTAAGGACACTCTTCGGTTAAGTGAGAAGGATCAAAACAACAAGCGCAAATGGTACGAAGGGGGAGAACAGGGGTAGGAGCAGGAGAAGAAAATTTGCTCTCTATTGCTTCAAGCTTTCTCGTTATTGCAGCCATTTCAGCTTTCATCGCAATAGAGACGTCAAGTTGGTGAATTCCTACCCTAGACTGACCGGTAGAAGTGGAGGTAGAAGAAGAAGAAGTCGGTCTGGTGCTCTCCCATTATAGCGTTTGCTCTGCAAGGTCGTCAAAGAATTGCCACGCTTCCTCGTCAGATTTCGATAGGAAGTGGCCCTGACAGATGGTTTCCAACAACTGCTTCATTGCTGGGTTCAGGCCCTCGTATAAGGTTTGGCAAAGTTGCCATTTCTCTATACCGTGGTGAGGACACTGAACAAGAAGATCTTTGTACCGGTCAAAGCACTTCCAGAAGGGTTCAGAAGGAAGCTGAGAGAATTAGTTGATTTCATTACGAATCCTTGCGGTTTTATGATTCGGATAGAACTTTTTGAGAAACGCTTTAACAAACTCGTCCCAACTGGTTATGGAGTGGGAAGCGGTGCTATACAGCCATTTTCCAGCAAGATCGCATAAAGTGAACGGAATGACTCGTAGACGTATAGCATCGTCCGACAGTTGGGTTGTTTTCATCATGGCACACACGTTTTGAAATTTATTGATGAAGATATAGGCATCTTCAGATTCAAGCCCATGAAATCGTGGAAGCATGTTGATGAAGTGGGGCTTAATTTCAAAATTATCCCTATTGGCCGGTGGAAGAGAAAGGCAGGTGGGAAGTGCAGAACGGGTGGGATAGAAACGATCTTGGAGCGCGATTCGCTGCGGCGCTACAACAGGCGGTGGTGGTGGGTTAATGGTCTCCGTAGGAGGTGGAGCCAATCCAGGGGTAGTCAAAGAGATGTCCGGATTAAATCCTGACATCGCGGAAGAAGAGGTTCGTGATGGTGAAGGTGAAGATGTATGAACAGAATTCCGGTCAACGTCGGAGTTGGCCGGCAAAGGTAAAGGTGAAAGAGGAGTGGACGTAGTTCGACGTCTGAGTCGATCGCGTAGTCGGTAGCGACTAACGTAACGCGGACTAGACGGGCGCTAGTGTCCCGAGTCCAAGCGGACATACACTAAACGAGTTTAGTATAGTCAAAGCGGAGAAGGTGAGGGTAAGAAAACGTCAATGGAGAAATACGATGGGTGGTGGGTGAAAAAATGGATTTGGCGACAAAGGGCAAGTTTTTATAAAAGTTTTTGATTTTTTCCTTTTTTTTATTTTTAGGAAGAGCTTTACAGAAATATGTACGGATTTACGGTTTTAAGCAATCACAAACAAGATATGCACAGTCACACCTAGATCTAGGGTTACCTAGGTCAGCTAGACAGCTCCTAACTGTTCCAAAGAACTAGAAACAGGACCTCAAACCGCCTCTTCTCCGGAAATTGCGGCCAGATAAGTGCCAGGTAAGTGGGAGGTTGTCCAACGCTTTCACGAAGTTCCTTAATTAAATAACCACTTGCCTTCGTCACACTTGCCTAGACACCGCAAAGTCAGGATAGGATAAACGGCCGATGCCTGTAATTAGTCCTCTGTCCTATTGAGCGCGAAGTCCTTAGGGCTGAGTCTAGTATTTTTTAATTTAACGATGGTCAATGCATATGCTTTTTGTGATTTCTGGGGTCCTGGGAAGGGTGATGAAATCCCCACCCAATCTGAATTGGTTTCAAGCCCCTTAAGTCCGTATTAATAAATGCAAAGCAGTAACAAATCAACTGCAAACAATTTTTATTTTTAGCGCGGCGCAAAGAATCCTGCACAAGAACAGTTTATTGGAAGGGGGAAGAGAATTTGCGCAAAGAATGCTGCAGAAAACACAGTTTATTGGAGTCCAGAGGAGTGGGGGGAAGAAGAGAAAGACTCACAGAAAGTTTTGCACCATGAAGAAGCCAAATGGCCGCGGTTCCGCGGCCTAAGCTTGCTTATGCCGCGGTTCCGCGACAGAAAGGTGGGATTGGGCCTTCAAAAATTTTGGGTGTTCTTCTGTGGTTGTCCTCTGCTTGTCTGGAGTTGCTGAATCTTTATTTGCTTACTGTATCTGCTCCAGATTTTTACAGTAGACCGGTTGCTTCGTTTTGATCCGTCGCGGTGTAGCCGCGAAATATGGGTCTATCTTCCCACGTCTTTGGCACTGAACTTGAACTTCGAATATCCCACGTCTTTGGCACTGAACTCGAATTCCGTATTATCCTGCACACTTGCACAAAAACTAATCAAAAATAACAAAATGGTTTTTTTACAACGTATATTTTTTTTGTTTTGTTTTTCAGTTAGCTTTATATTCACAAATTAACCCGAAATTACACAAAGAAATAAACTACCGTCTCCCCGGCAACGGCGCCATTTGATTGTTAGGGATTCTGCGTGTTCAAGTTTAGTTAATTACCGCAATCAAGACGGTTTCGCTTGTAGCTAGCCGGTTGAGTACGGGTCGTCCGCAGGGAGATGGGAATCTTTTTCTATGTGTTTTAACGAGTTAAGTCCGAAGGTCCAGATTTGTTTGTGATTAACTAAGTGTTAAAATGATATGTAAAGAGAGCTTGTTAGGGTTAGGATTAGGTTAGTTTGAGTTAGGAGTCGCTCACTTCTTTCGTTGCCACTCTTAATATCGGTGTTACGGTAATCGGCAACAACGGGGATTAGCACGACTAGGAAGGAACTTGCGAGTATAAGCTAGGCTTTCCAACGCTTAAGTTCTTCCTTTTGGTGCTTGTCCGTCCGTTCTTGGCTCTTAGCCATAACCTCTGGTTAATTCAACCACAACCGGTCTCACTGCGGAATCACCGCTATCATGTAGGATAGGGTGCCGTAGGGAGCGGATTGTGGTTCAATTAACGGGAGTTGATTTAAGATGTTGGGCAAGGAAAGAGTGAGAGAGATTTCCTTCTCTCAAACTTCCCTTATCCTACCCTAACAAGTATGGAAACTACTCACACATCATAACGAAAAGAAAACAAAACAAAAGAAGAAGATAGAAAGAAGGAGATTAGAAGATAACAACTAGCTATTTGCGACCTCACCTTGGCAAGGATCAAGCGTAAGCGTCATGGTTGTTTAAGGATAAAGGAAAAGAGAAAAGAAAGAAACAACAAGAAATAACAACAACTAACTTAACAAATGAAAATTACAAGCAATAATAATGTAACTAAAGAACAAGACAAGATATAATAACAAAAAGAACTTCTTTATTCATCATTCTTCACTCACAAAAGCTCACTACAAGTTTTTCAGTGGAGAAGAGATGAGAAGAGGAAGAAGAAACAAGTATTCTAACACTAGAAAAATACAAGATTATGCACCCTTGGCTTCACAAGGTTCTGGGCTATTTATAGGCTGGAGAATGAAAACCTAGGGCAAAATTCTGCCTCTACATGAAATGTCAAAACTACCCCTGAAGATTGGACAACTGCGGCGCCAGTATGGCCGCGGAACCGCGGCCTAGACCCCCAATTTGCCGCGGTTCCGCGGCCGTATGGAGGAGTTGGGCCCTCGTTTTTCTTGTGCTTCCCTGGTTCTGTGTGCCCTTTATTCTGGTATATGTATTTTCTCATATTTTCTTCACGATTTTTCCAGAATTTCTGTTGATCAAAAGGTGATTGGATATGGATCTTTTTGTCATGATTTTCTCGAGCTCCGCGTAGATTTCTTGGATCTTGTGCTGCCATCGAGCCTTGTGCATGAAAATGACATTTGATTTGCCATTTTGTCTCCTAAACTGGTGTGTGGCAACAGACGGATAAAGAGCGGAGATCCGTGTTTTATCTGTGGTTGGCAGGAACCCGGATTTTGTCGTGTTTTTCCATGAATTTCATTGTTAAGAGCCGAGAATCTGTATCCTGTAATTGACTAGCAAACACAGCTCAAGAGTACCTACCGATAAGCAATATGATAAAAATTGGGCGGTATAAAAATGCAATAATCTGATATGAACACCTCCATGTGATTCGGGACTGTATCCAAAAGTCACCGTTTTGCACGTCCTCTTGAACGTGGTAAGATGGAAATAAAAGCACAGTGGGAATCACATAAGACTCTATGACGATCTCGGGTCTACAGACTAACCTGTACCAGTGTCACCAGAGAACTGCTATCTGACGATAGGTATAATACCATTTAGGAGTTCTCGGCGAGTCCGTTCAGTGTACCCAGTCTCCACTGAGCACCCGTACACAATCTTTGATGTCAAACACCAATGGATATGGGATCATCCATCGCCTATCAAATGGGTCAAGATGTGTATACGCTAGTTTACTCTGGAGTATCGATGCCCTGTCTCGATACACCCTCGACTAGGAACAGTTATAGGATGTACTCTTAGACCACCCTGGCCCCACTAGTATGATCTGCATCATAGTCCTAGTAGTCGAGTACATATCTTAAGGGCTTTATCAACATGTGAGAGAAAGACAGTAAACCAATACAAGTCAACATGTTAAGACAAAGTGAAACCAGATAGCATATTATCATATCGAGCAAGAAAGTCCTCTCTATATATATCCAAGCATCCACTATAATATAAATCATATGTACAACAATGGCCTCTAGGGCATATATATAACTAACACAATTCTCCATTTATCTTCTTTTTAATGCATTTTAATTCACCCTTTTAATTCCAAAACCCTAATCCCACACTATAAATACTACCCCATGCCCTAGCCCTTCCTCATTCTGAATATTATAGCCAAAATTCTTAAAATTTTCTAAGTACAAGTGGAGTCAGCCAACGATCAAGTTCCGGTGAGGATCGACGCATATTCCGGCGACCCCACGACGTCACGACAACGACCCCCTTTCCCTACACCTTCCTTTAATCCACTTCACTATTAGGTCCCTCCCAATCCCTCTCCTACTTCTTTGAAAGTCTCTTTTCAAAACATATGTCGGAAATGGAGTTAAAACCGACATCTTCTTCTAAAACTCTATAATTCAACTTTTTCTTACATATTTTTCATTCATATTCCTACACCATACTTGTTAACATAAAACCAATATTTAGAACCAATTTTTTAATCAAAAAAGATCATGCAAAATAACTTAAATCAACATTTATATTAAAATACCATGAAGTTTATATATATAACATCTTTTAATGTTTTGCTTAAACATGCCTTTTGGAAAATTCATGAGGTAATGACCTACCTTTCACATACACACATAGTTCCATAGCACAATATACTCTTGTATGAATTTTTGTTACGAACACAAGATTACATTAAAATATCATCTACTATAAAACGGTTTTCTTTGGAATTGTATTTTAAAATTCTTTTGCAAATAAGCCTCTACAACCCTTTTTAGGCTACTCGCTATTGGATGGTCCAGATTATCGAACATCCTTGGGCTAGTAGAGCGAGATACAGACTTCTTCACGGAGCATTCGGTCTCGAATGGTTTTTTTAATACGGTTTTTAAGAAAAACGAAGTTTTCTACTTAATTAAAATTTTATTTTTTAATAATTATATAAATATTACAAAATCCATATATTTTCAAAATATAATAAACTTATATTTTTCAAATGAAAGAATTACAAGTTTCATCAAAATACCATCAAGATACCAAAAGAAGTCAAGCTTTACAGTCAAATACCATGAACTTTCCAAGCTAAACTATTATCACTAAAAAATCTCAAATACTTAAAATTTACATCCATGAAAATCCTAAATAATATAAATAACTACTCGAGGTTTATTTTTAATTATATTGAAAAAATATTTTCATAACAAGATGAGCATTCACAATCTTCAATCCAGCCTTTACTCTTCGTTCCCCTCGAGTTATATAAAACAACATATAAGGACTTTAGTAAATATTGGTTTAAGCGGGATCAATTCTCTTGAGCCCCAGGGAGCCGTAGAAAGTGAGTGCATGCCTATTTAAGGTAGAAACTTAACGGTGTTATCAATGGTAATTGTCTTGGACAAAGACACAAATCCTTTCGTCCATGTGCAGCAGTTACCGATAACTCCCGAACCTAATTCAGAATCTAAATCGGTTATAAGTATTTGATTCAAGGCTGAGTCTAAATCAAACTTGAATCCAAACTCAAACCAAAATCCAATTCAAACATGAATCCAAACTCTAAAATGTATACTTGAATATGAACCTGAATATCAAACCTAAATACAAGACTTTACTTGACCGAACCATGTCTATAACTTGGCATGACTACAAGCTTACACCTTGAACCTGACTACTTGAACAACTTGTGTCCATGGTTTCGGCAAGACTTATAATATAATCAATACAATACATTACGCGGGGTTAACGGGGTAGATTGGTACGGAATGTTACTACATGTTACCATAGTCCACGGGGTAAGATGGACTTCTCTCGTATACACAAATACCTTCTGTACCAAGCTACAAACAACTACGTTAGAATAGAAATCTTATACCTGTACATCTTACTAGTTCAATTCTCCTTACCTGCTATATTCCTTTCTTTCTTTTAGGACTTACCGAGCGCTAGTTCGCTGACGACATTCCTGTCTATTTCTTTCCTTGGAATGTTCGTCAGGAGGACCGTACACTCAGGAGATCGAGCCGAGCCAGGAGGACATGGACTGGTTCACTGCCCAGCAGAACTTCTAGTTCATCTTGTGCTTATTTCAGTTTGTATGCCACTATTTAGGCATTGCTTTATATCATTGTATCTTTCCTTTTCAAAGCAATTGTATTGTAAATATGAATGTTAAAAAAAGTTGTTGTTTATTTTATATCTCTTGTCAATTCTTGGGCATTTTATATTATATTACTTAATTATGCTTAACGTATTTATTTCTTAGTAAATACGTTGCGGGCTTGCCACATCATCGCTTCCGTACACTGGGAAACGGGACGTGATAGGTTTTGTTGGCGGCCCATGCAGGTCATTTCTTCATGGAATCCTAAGCAATATATATCAAAAAAATTATAAGAATCAACAACTATACATTCTTTACATTTCAAATTCCTTGAATCTATCCCAACCTTTCTTTTTCTATCAAGGTCATGAATTCTCCTAAAAACACATGCACGAACGTTAATGGAAACACCCCACCGCCTACTATACCACCACCACCAACCGTTTCAGCTCCCATAAACGAGCAAACGGTACTGATTGAGGAAATCAAGAGCCTCTTAGAGGGTTAGCAGCAGCAGACTGCTATCCTCATGCACCACCCCGAAGTCGAGGCATCCAGAGTCAAGCAATTCTGGGAACTACACCCGAAACATTTTTCAGGAAAAGAGAGCCCACTGGAGGCAGAAGAATAGGCTTAGTCAATAGAAGATGACCTGGCAACAGGACAAGTGAAAGAGATTGCTTGGGTGAGAGTTGCGAAACTGCAACTAACAGATAACGCTAGAGTCTGGTGGAAGGCTGAAGAAAGACGACTTGCCCAACCGATTGAATGGAAGACATTTCGCTATATGTTCGATGCGAAGTACTTCCCCGATACTGCCTATCTCGACATGGAACATCATTTCATCCACTTACAACAAGGCTTAATGTGGAGCAAATCGATGTTGAGTTTACCATACTTAGCAGGTAAGATATTGTCTCAAATTCAAATTCCTGGTATCACATATTTCACTGCTAACACAAGGTCGTAACAGGTTTGAGGCACACCTGATTTCGACTGCTGAGATCCGAGCATGACGATTTCAGCAAGGGTTAAACCCGGAAATCCAAGCTGCACTAGCTATAGGGGATTTCCCAACCCATGATCTTGCTCTGCAGGCTGGCCGGCGCTATGAGGCAGTGGTGAAGAAGAAGGGCAGATCTCAGACTGCCGGTGTGAAACGCTCTGTCACTCAGATGGCAGAAGGAGCCTCTTCCAGGCCAACTTTTGCACCCAGTATAACAGGAGTAACATTTAACAGGCCCAGTCCAGACTTTTGCTTCTACTGCAAGAGGAATGGACACCTGGCAAAAGAATGCAGGTGCAACTGGCCTGTGCTTAGTTTGTGGCACACCCACCCACGCCATCGGAGCATGTCCATATCGTCTCAACCTAGCTCTAGTACCTAGACCCGCGATCACAATTCCATAGCGGCCAGCTATTCAAGCTCCTGCACCTCGTTTAGCTCTACTTGCTCCACCTCCTAGTGGACCTCCTGCACAACCACTTTGTCAATTCCATCAAGCGCATAGGAACATACCTCGTGGGCAAAGAAACGTGCCCCAGGGACAGAGGAATGTGCCTTCAGCAAAGAAGAATGTACCCAGACGTCAGGCTTTCACCATGACAGTTGAGGAAGCCGAAGCCGCTGGCCAAGTTATCACTGGTAATTCCCAATCCTTTCATCTTTTCAATCCTTGTTTATTACCGTATTTTTCCTGTATCTAAAACCAACCTCACACAACTTAGGTGGCAACTAAACACGAGGGTTGCGCTCGTTGCGGGACTTAACCCAAAGCAACCACCCTTCCTGCACTCGTACTGTTCAACACTAGAGCGTCACACTGCTTCATGTCGCAACGATTCATGAGAACACATGCGATTCCTGTGAAGCCACTCATTTCAAGCTGGAATGTCAGTTCCGGGAATGGAGTATTGAAGGCAACTATGGGATTTTATCAGTGTCCAGTTGTAGTTTGCAGACGAGAATTCTACACGAATTTCAAAGTACTAGACATCCCAAATTTCGGCGTTGTGTTGGGGATGGACTGGCTGGGTGTTTTCTATGCTACAATTGACTGCCGTCAAAAGAGGGTAGTATTTGAGATACCGGATCACTCAGTCTTCTACTTCAAGAGTGGAGAGAGAACGTTGGAGCCAGGAATCTACCGTGCTAAGAAAAAGAATGCAGAAGTGTTTACCCTACCGGCGGAAGATGAAAAGCCAGAAGTAGTTCGAGATTTTGAGGATGTATTCCCTGAAGATATAACAGGTTTGCCTCCCGATCAAGCTCTTGAATTCAGCATTGACTTAATACCTGGTGCGCAACTGGTAATTAAAACTCCATACCGGTTAAGTTCAGAAGGATTGAAGGAGATCCATACTCAGTTGGAACAACTCCTGAAGAAAGGTTGGATTCATCCCAGTACTTCAAGTTGGGGATATCCAGTTTTGCTCGTGAAGAAGAAAGAAGGTTCATACAGAATGTGTGTAGATTACCGAGCTCTAAACGAAGTGACAATCAAGAACAAGTATCCACTATCACGCATCGATGATCTTTTCGATCAGCTAAGCGGGTCTTGTGTATTTTCGAAGCCAGATCTTCGTTCAGGTTATCATCGGGTGAAAGTCAAAGAGTCTGATATTCCGAAGACGGCGTTCAGGACTCGCTATAGTCATTACGAATATCTCTTGATGCTATTTGGAGTGACCAATGCACTTACTATATTTATGAATCTGATGGACCAAGTTTTCCGAGAGTACTTAGACAGGTTTGTTGTTATCTTCATCGATGACATCCTGGTGTATTCAAAGAATCGGAAAGAACACGCTGAGCATTTACGGATTGTCCTTGAGACATTGCGACAACATCATCTTTATGCCAAGTACAGCAAGTGTGAATTTTGGCTAGATCAAGTCGTATTTCTCGGGCATATTGTTTCAGGTGAAGGAATCTCAGTAGTTCAACTAAGGTGTCAGCTATCAGCGAATGGCCGACACCAAAGACGGTGAAGGATATTCGAAGTTTCTTGGGTTTAGCAGGATACTACCGAAGATTCATCGAAGGTTTCTCGAAGATTGCAGCATCCTTGACCAAGATCACACGTAAAGATGAAGCATTCGTGTGGTCAGAAGCATGTGAACAAGCTTTTGTAGAACTCAAGTCGAGGTTAACTTCAGCTCCTATCACTGTAATACTGGATCAATCTGGTGGTTTCGTCGTACATTGTGATGCATCCGGTAAGGGGTTAGGATGTGTTCTACACCAGCTTAGTAAGGTCGTAGCTTTTGCATCAAAACAGCTGAAAGTTCATGAGCTCAACTATCCAACATATGACTTGGAGTTTGCAGCCGTTATCTTTGCACTTAAAATTTGGCGCCACTATCTTCTGGGAGAAAGAGTGGATATATACACTGACCATAAGAGTCTGAAGTATGTATTTACTCAGAAGGAATTGAACATGCGGCAGAGAAGACGACTAGAACTCATGGAAGACTTCGACATCAACCTACAATATCATCCTGGGAAGGTGAATGTAGTTCCTGATGCACTTAGCCGCCAGCCGCTCAGTGGAAACTACAGTAGGAATTGCACGAAATGGAGATTGAAGTAGTTATGCCAGGTAACGCTTCGTATTTGATGAACTTACAAGTTCAGTCCACTCTTGTCAATCAGATCAAAGAAGCTCAAGCAAATATGCCAAGCTACAAAAGATCTGAGAAGAAGTAAAAAGTGGACTTCGAACAGACTTCATCATCTATGAAGATGGATCCTTGCGATATGGAAGTAGATTGTGTGTACCAAACGGTCCAGTTCGAGAAGAGTTTATGAAAGAAGCTCACAGCTTTCCTTACTCTGTACACCCCGGTGGTACAAACATGTATAAGGATCTACGGCAACATTATTGGTGGCATGGAATGAAGCATGAAGTAGCCATAAGCGTAGCCAAGTGTTTGGTGTGTTAGCAAGTAAAGGATAAACATCACAGAACCGCTGGTCTTTCAGCCATTACCAATCTCAGAATGGAAATGGCAGCACATTACCATGGACTTCGTGACTGCCCTTCCTCACAGCACGAAGGGTACGACGCAGTATGGGTTATTGTGGATCGACTCACCAAGTCAGCTCACTTTATTTCCTTTCGAGTTGGCCAATATTCTGAGACGTTAGCAAAGAATTATATGGAGGTAAGCATGAATCTAAATTAAAATTTAACCTCAAAGTGTACTATATATTGATACCCATGAACTCATGCAGGAGATTGTGAGATTACATGGAGTACCAGTTTCATCATCTCCGATCGTAATACCAGATTCCTATCACAGTTTTGGCAGAGTCTGCAGGCTAGCCTGGGAACGGGTTTGAACTTCAGCACGGCTTACCATTCATAAACGGACGGACAGTCCGAGCGAACAATTCAGATTCTGGAGGACGTGCTAAGAGATTGTATGTTAGACTTTGGAGGTTCGTAGGAAGATCACCTACACCTTGTGAAGTTTTCATACAACAACAACTATCAGGCGAGTATTGGAATGACATCATTTGCAGCACTCTACGGAAGAAAGTGCCGATCATCACTGAGTTGGGATGACATCGGAGATCATGAACTCCTTGGACCAGAGATGATTGTGGAAACTGTGGACGTAGTTCACACGATCAGGGAAAGAATGCGCATAGCCCAAAACAGACAGAAACATTGGGCAGATGCAAAGCATCGACACCTGGAGTTCCAACCTGGAGACCATGTTTTTCTAAAGATTTCTCCAAACCGAGGAGTGATCTGCTTTGGAAAAAGGGGTAAGCTCAGTCCCAGATACATAGGACCGTTCGACATTCTCGAACGAGTTGGAGAAGTGGCATACCGTTTGGCACTACCACCCTCATTGGAAGGAGTGCACAATGTGTTCCACATATCCCAGCTACGAAGATATGTGAGCGACCCCAGCCACATCCTTGATCACTCAGAGCTCATAGTCCAGACTGACCTGACTAGCGAGCAACAACCCGTTGAGATCCTAGACCGAAAGGTGAAGACATTGAGCAATAAGGAAGTAAACTCGGTCTAAGTGATGTGGAGAAAAGATTCGCCAGGAGAATCAATGTGGGAACGAGAAGAAGACATGCGTGCTAGATACCCTTACTTATTTGTAAATTAGTCCTTATATAAATGTAAATGTCGAGGACGAAATTTTTATAAAGAGGGTAGAATGTAACAACTCTGAATTTACTATAAATTTTTTTTCAGTTTAATGTACAGAAAGGAGTTTACAAGCCTAAGTACAAGTTATAAGTGTATTTTGTTTAAGAACAGCAAGAAGTAGCTTGTAGCTTACTGGTAAAGCATTGTACTGCTGTGACGTAGCCCCTGTATTCGAATCCCATCATACATATTTATTATTCTTATTTTATTTTTTAAAACTTTTTGGAAACCCAAAAGTTTACACGTGCAATGCACACAAAAATGAAAAGACAGAAAAATCAAACATGTGCACAATGATTTAAATACTGAGATGAACACGTGGCTCCAATCCACCGCCCCCTCACCAAATCGACCAGCGGAAACCCTAGTTGGGCTGATACTGACGGGTGAACCATATCCAAAGGTGCTCGTGCTTTCCACCCAAGTTATTTTCCCCTACCCCTAACTCCCCTGTACTGTTTGATTGCTGCAATCAAACAGAGACCCATAAATTCTCCATTTATCTTCCTTTTAATGCATTTTAATTCACCCTTTTAATTCCAAAACCCAAATCCCATACTATAAATACTACCCCAAGCCCTAGCCCTACCTCATTCTGAATATTATAGCCAAAATTCTCAAAATTTTCTAAGTACAAGTGGAGTAGAAGAGGAGTTGGCAAACGATCAAGTTCCGGCGAGAATCGACGCGTATTCCGGCGACCCCGCGACGTCACGACGACAACCCCTCTTCCTACACCTTCCTTTAATCCACTTCACTAGTAAGTCCCTCATAATCCCTCTTCTTCTTCTTTGAAAGTCTCTTTTCAAAACATATGTCGGAAGTGGAGTTAAAACCGACATCTTCTTCTAAAACTCTATAATTCCACTTTTTCTTACATGTTTTTCATCCATATTCTTACACCATGCTTGTTAACATAAAACCAATGCTTAGAACCAATTTTTTAATCAAAAAAGATCATGCAAAATAACTTTAAATCAACATTTATATTAAAATACCATGAAGTTTGTATATATCATCTTTTAATGTTTTGCAAAAACATACTTTTAGGAAAATTCATGAGGTAAGGACCTACCTCTCACATACACACATGGTTCCATAGCACGATATACTCTTGTATGACTTTTTGTTACGAACGCAAGATTATATTAAAATACCATCTACTATAAAAATTGTTTTCTTTGGAATTGTATTTTAAAATTCTTTTGCAAATAAGCTTCTACAATCCTTTTTAGGGTACCCGCTATTGGATGGTGCGAATTATCGCACATCCTTAGGCCACTAGAGCGAGATGCAGACCTCCCCACGGAGTATTCGGTCTCGAAATGTTTTTTTAATATGGTTTTTAAGAAAAACGAAGTTTTCTACTTAATTAAAAATTTAATTTTTAATAATTATATAAATATTAAAAAATCCATATATTTTAAAAATATAATAAACTTATATTTTTCAAATGAAAGAATTACAAGTTTCATCAAATTATCATCAAGATACCAACAAAAGTCAAGCTTTACAGTAAAATACCATGAACTTTCTAAGCTAAACTATTATCACTAAAATACCTCAAATCCTTAAAATTTACATCCATGAAAACTCTAAATAATATAAATAACTTCTCGAGGTTTATTTTTAATTATATTGAAAAAATATTTTTATAAAACCCCCTCGAGTTATATAAAACAATATTTAAGGACTTTAGTAAATATAGGTTTAAGCGGGATCAATTCTCTTGAGCTCTAGAGAGCCGGAGAAAGTAAGTGCTTGCCTATTTAAGGTAGAAAATTTAACGGTGTTATCAATGGTAATTGTATTGGAAAAAAACACAAATCCTGCCATCTAAGTGCAACAGTTACCGATAACTCCCGAACCTAAATCAGGATCCAAATCAGTTATAAGTGACTGACTCAAATCTGAGTCTAAATCAAACTTGAATCCAAACTCAAACCAGAATCCAATTCAAACATGAATCCAAACTCTAAAATGTATACTTGAACATGAACCTAAATATCAAACCTGAATACATGACTTGACTTGACCGAACCATGTCTATAACTTGACATAACTAAAAGCTTACATCCTGAACCTGACTACTTGAGCAACTTGTATCCATGGTTTCGGAAAGACTTATAATATAATCAATACAATACAATACATTACGCGGGGTTAACGGGGTAAATTGGTACTGAATGTATAGCGTGGCACGGGATGATCACTAAAATACACCTACATGAACTCTCATATCATTATCCCATGGGTTTTAACGGGGCCTTGTACTACATGTTACCATAGTCCATGGGGTAAGATGGATTTCTTTCGTATGCACAAATACCTTCTGTACCAAACTACAAACAACTACGTAAGAATAGCAATCTTATACCTGTCCATCTTACCAGTTCAATTCTTATTACCTTCTATATTCCTTTCTTTCTTTTCGGACTTACCGAGCGCTAGTTCACTGATGACATTCCTGTCTATTTTTTTTTTTGGAATGTTCGTCAGGAGGACCGGACTCTCAGGAGATCGAGCCGAGCCAGTAGGACTTGGACCAGTTCACTGCCCATCAGGACTTCTAGTGCATCTTCTACTTATTTCAATTTGTATGCTACTGTTTAGGCATTGCTTTATATCAATGTATCTTTCCTTTTCAAAGCAGTTGTATTGTAAAGATGAATGTTAATAAAAGTTGATGTTTATTTTATACCTCTTGTCAATTCTCGTGCATTTTTTTATTATATTGCTTAATTAAACTTAACATATTTATTTCTTAGTAAATATGTTGCGGGATTGCCACATCACTGCTTCCGTACACTGGGAAGTGGGACATGACAGAGAATGTCAAGTCTAGAATGAGATGAAGAATGGCTAAGTGTTGATAATATCAAGCATATCATTTACATTAAAAATAATGTGACATGATTCAATAGTTATCTAAATGAATGAGTCATCTAAAGTAGTCATGCTTCATCCATGCTTAAATAACACCTCATACCTCCACCTCATTATCCATTTAAACAAATGGATTTATCACAAATGAGGTGTCTTCTTCTAGAAGCACTCTTGTGAAAATACAAGAATACCTCTCACCATATATACATACCCGTATTCATACTATGAATACCAAGACATGAAAATAATCCAATATTATACTACTATAATGCGGCTTAATCCTAAACCCACTAGTATTATCCGTCCGATAAAAAATACATATAGCTAGTACACGTATATGATCGAAACCCTGCACGTAAAACCATACGTGCTTTATATCGTTTCGCCTGAATCGGGGAAACCCTCTGTGTGGGACTCTAAAGACTCGACAGTACGCTGGCAGTGGGTTTAACCACAAGTACGTCAGTGGCACTAGCTATATGTAACGGCTACCCAGATATCTGTCGAAAAGAAGGCCGACGAACAAACTCGTCCGAACTTCTATTGAGCCTATCCCTGACAATCTCCGTACAGTCCGGTCTGTTCGTCTGAGAGTATCACCTGCCGGGTCTACGGGGTGGAAAACGTCAGACCCCTAATAACATAACAAGTCGTGCCGATGTGGCTCAAGACCATCTGAGAATCTACTGATCTAACTATCAGTAATTCTCAATCCGTTCTGGCCAGAGACTTATGGTGTTGGCTAACCGAAGGCAGCGTCACATCGACTCCCTCTGTCGGGAGAGATGAATCCCCAACAATCACTCACTGCCTCCATGTGGCTCGGGACTGTACCCAACTAAAACCTATTTGCATGACTTAGTAGAGCCGTGGTAGGGTAGTAATCAAAGCATAGTAGGAACTCACACGAGACAAATGATGACCTCAGGTCGACAGACCGTCTATACTCATGTCACCAGAGAACTGCTATCTGACGATAGGTATAATACCATCTAGTCAGTTCTCGACGAGTCCGTCCAGTGTACTCACCCCCAGTGAACACCTATATACAATCTTAGGTGCACCACACCAATGGCTGCGGGACAAACCATTGCCCCTCGTCAGGGCACTAGTCTACTCTGGAGTATCGATGCTTCGTCTCGATACTCCCACGACTAGGGACATTTAAGGTTGTGCTTATCGACTACCCAGCTCCCACAAGTATGATTTCCATCATAACGCTGGTAGTCAAGCAAAGATCCTAAGGGCTTTATCAACATGTATAATCGATGTGAAATAACAAGTAAAACATATCACATGTTAAGATAAAAACAAACCAAATATCATACTATTATATTGAGCAATATTTTCATGTACATACATATCCCTATCATCCTATACAATTAAGGCTTCTAGGGCATACATATCTAATAATCTGCCACTTGCACTAAGGCTTGTTATTGGCGTATTGAGTACCCAACGTCTGCACTAGACCCAGTTGCTGGCATACCGCATACCCAACATCTGAAACAGTCTCTCGAACTGGACTTGAGGGATGACTTTGGTGAATGGATCTGTCATGTTGTCCTTTGTATCTACTCTCCGCACCTCAATCTTCCAGCGATCCATGATCTCCCTGATCAGGTGATACCGTCTCAAGATATATCTGGATTTCTGATGGGACCGTGGTTCCTTTGCTAAAGCCATGGCTTCATTGTTGTCCCAACACAAAGTTATTAGATCGACAATGGATGGAACCACCTGAAGTTCAGAAATGAACTTCTTAATCCAGACTGCCTCTTTTGCGGCATCGTTAGCAGTGATGTACTCAGTCTCTATCGTCGAGTCTACTACGGTGTCTTATTTGGAGCGCTTCCAACAGACCGTCCCTCCGTTGAGGGTAAACACATAATCTGATATGGATTTAGAGTCATCCTTGTCACTTTGGAAGCCAGAGTCGGTAAAAGCCTCGATCTGTAAGTCTCCATTACCATACACCAAAAACATCACCTTAGTTCTTCTCATGTACTTAAGAACGTTCTTTACCGCTATCCAATACTTCTCACCTGGGTTGGACTGATACCTTCTTTCGACGCTAAGTGCGTAAGCTACATCTGGTCTGGTACACAACATCGCATACATAATTGACACCACCGCCGAAGCATAGGGTATAATGCACATGCGAGCCCTCTCTTCATCAGTCTTGGGAGACATCTCTTTGAAGAGGGTGATTCCGTGGCAAGCGGGTAAATTACCGCGCTTGGAATCTTCCATACTAAACCTCTTCAGTACGTTGTCTGTGTACCTTGACTGTGACAGTCCTAACATTCTTTTAGATCTGCCATGATAGATCTTAATCCCCAGAATGTACGAGGCATCACTCAGGTCTTTCATAGAGAATTAATGTGACAAGAATAGCTTGGCCGATTGTAGCATAGGAATATCATTTCCTATCAGGAGAATGCCATCTACGTATAAAACGAGAAATACCGCATTTCTCCCTACAATCTTCTTATAAATACAAGGTTCGTCTACATTTTTTATAAAATCAAATTCCTTGATCGTCTCATCAAAGAAGATGTTCCAACTCCGCGATGCCCGCTTTAATCCATAAATAGATTTAAGCAACTTGCACACCTTTCCGTTGCTCCTACTGTCTATGAAACCCTCTGGTTGATCCATGTAAACACACTCTTCTAAACTTCCATTTAGAAAAGCAGTTTTAACATCCATCTGCCAGATGTCATAGTCATGGAAAGCAGCGATGGCAAGTAGGATCCTAATGGGTTTAAGCATAGCCACTGGTGAAAAAGTTTCGTCATAGTCCAATCCTGGACTTTGACGAAAACCATTAGCAACAAATCTAGATTTGTAGGTTTCTACCTGTCCATCTACACCAATCTTATTTTTGAAGATCCATTTGCATCCAACGGGTTTTACCCCAGGAGGAACAACATCCAAAGTCCAAACTTTATTTGTGTACATGGATTCCATCTCGAATCGCATAGCATCCATCCACTTCACCGAGTCTCTACTCGTGATATCTTGTTGAAAACTAGTCGGCTCATCATCGTCGATGATGCAATCCCCTCGATCCTTATCTACGAGAAAATCGTAGTATCTCTCGGGCAGATGAGACTGTCTACTAGATCTACAGAGTGGCGTAGGTACGTCCTGTTCTATTGAAACTTCAGGTACTACTAAGTCTTCAGTAATAGTTTGTGGTTCTGGAATTTCTTCCAGCTCTATTGTCCCACTAATTTCTTTTTCCAGAAATTGAGTTTCCATAAAGCGGTCATGATGAGAAACAAAGATCTTTTGTTTCTCAGCGTAATAGAAATAATACCCTCTAGAATTCTTAGGGTATCCCTCAAACTTACACAATACTGAGCATGCCTCAAGCTTGTCCGGATGAACCTTTTTGACAAAAACATGACAACCCTATTCTTAAGATACTTACGACAGGATTTCTTCCCACTCCACATTTCATATAGAGTGGTAAGCACAGACTTGGAATTTTATTCAATAGGTATGCAGCAGATTCTAGTTATTTTGGCCGATTGATCTTCCACTATGCTAGTTTCAATAATTCTCGTTCCTTACATTTCCCCCTCAGCGATTGAACGAGAATAGATAAGAGGCTTGTGGGATTGATGTGATAGGGTATAAACAGAGAAGGATGGTAGCAAATCCGCATTACTCATCATGGAACGAACCATATCAAGCAAGGTGTGATTCCGTCTTTCTGATACATCGTTGTGTTGTGGTGTGTATGGAGGAGTAAGCTGAGAGAGAATTCCATTCTCTTTTAGATATTCCAGGAAATCGGCACGTAAATATTCACCACCCCGATCAGATAGGAGCATCTTGATACTTTTGTTGGTTTGCTTTTCCGCTTCATTCTTATACTCCTGAAATTTCTCAAAGGCCTCAGATTTATCCTCCATTAAGAATACATGTCCATACCTTGAAAAATTATCGGTAAAATTAATGAAATAGGAATAGCCACTTCTTTCATGCGTAGACATTGGCTCACACGCATCGCTGTGTATGAGTCCCAGGAGCTCAGTGACTCTTTCTCCGTGTCCAGTGAATGGAGCTTTGGTCATCTTTCCTCTTATACATGATTGACAAGTTGCATATGATTAATATTCAAACGGATCTTAATATCCTTCTTTATGTAACTTAGTTAATCTTGTTTCATTGATATGACCACATCTACAATGCCATAAGAAAACTTGATTTGATTCTAGAGTCTTTCTTTTTAGCATGTTTTGGACGTTGAAAACTTGATGTTGATTGAGAACGTATATTCCGTTATTCAGTGTACCCGGCCCAATCATTTCATGATTTAGGTGAATGTTTATGACATTACTTTCAAGTGAAAAATTATATCCTTCATTAGATAAAAAAGATACAGATATAATATTACACATCATACTGGGTACACAAAGCAGTCATGTAACAACAAAATACGTCCACTCATTAATCCAAAGTGAAATTCTTCTACTACAACATCATCCACACTGGTCCGTTTCTAACCTTGAGGGTCATATCACCTTTCCTCAAAACTCTACGGCTTCTCAGCGCTTGCAAAGAATTACAGATGTGGGATCCTAATCCGGTATCTAATACCCAGGAAGTAAAGTTAATAGAGAAACAATTTTCAATCACGAACACACCTAAAGCAAATATCACAACTTGCTTCGTGTCCTGATTCTTGGCTTTTAAAGTCGGGCAATCCTTCTTCCAATGTCCCTACTTATGATAGAAGAAGCACTCTTCCTTTGTGGCCACTCCCCTAATCTTTTCCTTTCCCTTACCCTACACCTTTTGCACACCTCCTCTCGTTTTGATGGGGGCCTTCTTCTTTTTCCCCTTGGCCTTAGCCTTGGATTTAGAGGAAAAAGATTCCCCGACAAACAGAGTGGGTGTTTCCTTAGATTTCTTCAAGGTGCCCTCTGCCACCCTCAACATGTTGAGGAGCTCTAGAAATATAACTTCCAACTTCTGCATATTGAAGTTCAATACGAATTAGGCATAATTGGAGGGAAGGGACTGTAGAATTAAGTCAGTATATAACTCATTCTTCAACGTAGTTCCTAGGTCCGTGAGCTCTTCGATGAGAGTAATCATCTTTAGGAAGTGGTCCACAATAGATGATCCGACAGCCAATCTCGCTTGAAACAATTTCTTCGAGATCCCGTATCTTTCAATACGAGATTTCTCTCCATATCAGTCTTTAGTATGGAGGAAGATGAAAGCAAGGTCCATCTTCTCATGCTGCCTTTGATGTTCATTATCCATGGAGGCCAGTACGAGGCACTTGGCTTTCACGCAATCAAGATTTCAAGTCTTACGGACCTCAATGTCCGTGATCGAGGATGTCGGACCTAGAACAGGAGGGCTTTAGCCGTGAGGACATATGCAACCTTATCATAAGTAAAGGCCATTTGGACGTTCCTCGGCCAGTCTTTATAGTTTGTTCCGGTTAGTTTGTTTTTATCTAGTATAATCTTAAGTCCCGTCATGGTCGCTATAATTAGAAGAGAGAGAAAAGAAACACTCAGCATATGCTCTTGCAATTTTAGATTGGATATTAGTTTATCTAAACAGGATGGCTCCCACTGTTTTCTCAAATTCTCCTTTAAACCCTAAAAGAAGAATTAGTCAGGATTAATCGCACCCTACAAGTTCGCTTATCTTTCAGCCAGGCCAGTGTTGGTACTTCGGAGGGAAGCGCCCCCTTCCCCCCTCCCCCCTCCCCCGTTCTTTCGCACGGACCTATTTAAATAATCTCGTTTTCCCATAGGCGTAGCCCTGTTAACACCTTTCTAGATACCTGCTTAATTAGCTAAATGTACAGTGAAAAATTCTACTGAAGAGTAGAGGATACTTAAAGTAGGATCGGGACCCAGCTATCATTGTGTGATAATTTTGGTGGAAGCCTTCCAAAACTACCACACTACAGAAGGTATGCAACACTAGCAAGTTTCCTGTATGTATCAAACTCTCGATGTGGTTTTAGCCCTAAGCGCTTATAACCTTGACGAAGGTCAAAATATCATAAGTCGCAAGTCAAGTTCAACCTATCGTTATCCAGATTAATCTAGACCCATTCGTACAAGCACTTGATGAAGGTCAAAACAAATGTACGCATGTCCTAAATTAATGCATCTATCTATACTACAGATAAGCACCTACTAGCTACTAAATATTATGCCTTGATGAAGGTCAAAACACATACCATGAATACTGGTTGATACTTATCTAAAATGACGGAGGGCTACGACTGATTTTGGAAAAAACTGTTAACGTTATGAACTTGATATAGACGAAGGAACCATATAGCTTTTGAAAAGGAGTGGTTTAAGCTCCTCGTTTAAAAGTTGTTTTTGAAGAAAACCGAGTGGTTTTGCAATTGTTCCAATGACATCAAATATTAGGTTTCTTACTTTTCATTAAGTGAAATTAATACGGTCCCATCAATTAACTTTATCACACCACAAAAAGAATGAAAATAGAATGTACGTATATGCCTCCTGCATTCGCTTCGGGGCCCCGTCATGCACCGTTAGGTTACTTAACTAACGGCAGAGCGGGAGCTAGACTAGCGCGGATGCAAAACATATACAACATTTATTTATACATATATACATACATACATACATACATACATACATACATACATACATATATCCATCACAGGCATGATAAGCAACAAAGGCAGATATAAGCATCACAGAGAATGGAAAAATGGATCAACTAGGAACATTTGCATTTCAATGAGCTACCTATGAAACACAATCCTCCATGGTCATGTGAATAGCCGAGTGTGAATAATCCTAGACCCCTACAAGTGCGGAAAACTACCCACCAATTCTAGAATTAGGTGATCCGGGTCTCGACTCCTCGAGATCCGAATCCTAGAACCTGATAGCTTGTGCACTCCTCCATGGGTCAAACCTAGATGCAGAAATGAAAAATAATATACAGCCGGTGACTACATCCTCAACCCGGATGCGTCCTAATAAAAGAATATACATGAATTAGTACCTGAATTACAAAGAATCCACTCACATCTCACATCTAGATTCACACCGGGCCATTCACACGACGATCCATGAAACTATTCGCATCCGAACATCATAAGATATGTGCAACCCCTTGTAATCGATGCATAGCAATTAGAAGAATTTTAAGAACATATATACACATCAATAAAGCAAGTAAAGAAAACTACAACGTTATAATTCCGCGCACAATTAACGAACGAAACCATTTTCCAAGTCTTGAAAAAACTGTCCACTAAAGTCCCCAAAAAATTCATTTTGAGCTAATCCGGGAGTCGAAACGAACTCGAAACCCATTCGAATCTTCACGGAGGCAAAAGGGAAAATATTATTTGTCGATCCAAAGGCCTCAGGGGGTACCCACCACCGAGGGGCACCATGAAGTGGCCCCCAAGGAGAGGCAGACCCAAGAGCACCCTATTGGGGTGCTCTCGGGTCACCACCCCCAAGGCCGCCTTGTGGTGGTCTTAGGCTATAGGCCCAGCCTTTGCTCCCCCATGGGGTATCCCCAGGGTTCGCATTCTTCACCCCACGACTTCTCGATTAAAACCGTGACCCCACAGGGTATGAAAACATCTCAAAATTTCATTTTTAAGGATAGTTTTTGTCGACAGTCATGCACAACAAAAACGACGGATTTCAAACGTCTCTATGAACTATATGAGGCTTATAGAGTGGCTCTGATATAATGTGATTCGATGTCGCACACTCCACAGGGTTTGTAGAGAGGCGGAATTAACAAAAAACAATTTTATAGCAAGCAACATCGACTAAACTTCCAAGATCTACCATAAGCCTTAACTAGCATATCTAATAAAGGTTCTAATCTACTATGAAGTGATTTATAGTTTTGTGTTCAAGTCCTTCAGGTATTCTTATCCTTTTCTTAATCTCCTAATTTGTATGGATTGAGATTGGTTGTCGGCCTCCTCGTGTCGAAGAAGATCCACCCGAGAGTCTATGGTTCAAGCTCTAACCTTAAAATTGAGGAAACTAAATTACCTAGTTTGCTAATCTAGATAGCTTAGATATTGTATAGAATATTTATTGGATTAGTTTATCTCAATAAGCCTAGGTTTCTCAACTCATGAGAGTGTTTAGGATTTGAGGAAGAAGAAGAGAGAGCAAAGGAGGAGAGAGAATGTCAAGTCAAGAATGAGACGAAGAATGGCTAAGTGTTGATAATATCAAGCATATCATTTACATTAAAAATAATGTGACATGCTTCAATAGTTGTCTAAATGAATGAGTCATCTAAAGTATCCATGCCTCAACCATGCTTAAATAACACTTCATACCTCCACCTCATTATCCATTTAAACAAATGGATTTATCAAAAATGAGATGTCTTCTTCTAGAAGCACTCTTGCGAAAATACAAGAATACCCCTCACCATATATACATACCCGTATTCATACTACGAATACTAAGAGATGAAAATAATCCAATATTATAATACTAGAATGCGGATTAATCCTAAGCCCGCTAGTATTATCCGTCCGATCAAAAATGCGTGTAACTAGTACACGTATATGATCGAAACCCTGCACGTAAAACCATACGGCCTCTACATCGTTTAGCCCGAACCAAGGAAAGCCTCTGTGTGGGACTCTAAAGACTCGATAGTACGCTGGCAGTGGGTTTAACCACAAGTACGTCAGTGGCACTAACTATATGTAACGGCTACCCAGGTATCTGTCGAAAAGAAGACTGGCGAGCAAACTCGTCCGAACTCCTACTTAGCCTGTCCGGGAAAATCTCCATACAGTCTGTTCTATTCGTCTAAGAGTATTGCATACCAGGTCTACAGGTGAAAAACATCAAACCCCTAATAACCTGACAAGTTATGTCGATGTGGTTCAAGGCTATCAGAGAATCTACTTATCTAACTATCAGTAATTCTCAATCCACCCTGTCCAGGGACTTACGATATTAGCCAAACACGGTGCGATATCGACTCTGTATACCAGGAGAAACGAATTCTCAACAATCTCTCACTGCCTCTATCTAGCTCGGGACTGTACCCAACTAAAATCTGTTTGCACGACTCAGTAGAGCCGTGGTAGGGTAGTAATGAAACCACAGTGGGAACTCACACGAGACAAATGACGACCTCGGGTCGACAGCCTATCTGTACTCATGTCACCAGAGAACTGCTATCTGACGATAGGTATAGTACCATCTAACCAGTTCTCGGCGTCCGTCCAGTGTACTCACCCCCAGTGAGCATCTATATACAATCTTAGGTGCATCATACCAATGGTTGCGGGACCAATCATCACCCCTCGTTAGGGTCTAAAAATGTATAGACTAGTCTATTCTGGAGTATCGATACCCAGTCTCAATACTCCCACGACTAGGGACATTTAAGGATGTGCTTATCGACTACCCAGCTCCCACAAGTATGATTGCCATCATAACGCTGGTAGTCAAGCAAAGATCCTAAGGGCTTTATCAATATATATAATCGATATGAAATAACAAGTAAAACATATCACATGTTAAGATAAAGGCAAACCAAATAGCATACTATCATATTGAGAAAGATTGTCCTGGACATATGTATCCTTAGCATTCTATACAATGAAAGCCTCAAGGGCATACATATCCAACAATTTCTTGATCGATTCGAACCCACATGCACAAACCGTTGACGGAGGTCAACAAGGCTATTTAACTTTCCAACCTGTCTCGCCCCGCTTCCCAGAGTACGCTAAAATGGGCACGTGACATAGCGAACCATGCTACCTGTGGGTAGGAAGTATCCATCCACAGTCACATTACGGCTGTAGAGATATCAAGAACAAAATAAAACATCTAAAACATGTCCATAAGCCAGGATAACATGAGTCAAGAATAATAAAATGCGGAAGAAAAAGATCCAATACAAAATAACTGGAATGTAGGTCCCATAATGCGGGCTCACATCAGGAATAAAATGCAGGAAATAAAAGAACAAACTACTGCTGACACCTCACAGCTCAGCCTGCTGGCTGAAGTACTCCTGCTCGGACTGCAGCAGCGGTACAGAATCTGGGCCATGCAAAACCCAGACGTCAGCGCGTCGTGTCATCAAGTAATAAAAATATAAACAGGGTAACAGGCAATGCAGATAAAAACATGAATGAAAAGCAGGTGCAACAGTAATATAGTCAGGGCAGTGAAGGGTAGTGTGCAGTGAGTAAACTAAACTGTTCTTCTGGTTTTCTATTCTAAAGTCTTTGAAATCAAATTGATGAATCATCGATGTAACTCAATAGTATCCCGTGCATGCCCGGGACCACGGTCTACAGACTCTCGGGCTGAAACCGAGACGTGCCGCTAGGCAGTAAAAGGTAGCAGGTACAGGCGAGTGATGTCAGCATCATCACTCCGGGGCTGGCCTAGCCCGTAAGACTGATCAGAACAGGTATCGAACTGTTGAGTTACAAGTCAGGTTTCATCCTTGATTTCCCCATACCCCCAAGTTATGTATGTCCAGTCAGGTATTCAGTAATCAAGAACTAATGCCGACACAGGATCAGGTAAGAGCAGGTTCATCTAGATAGACAACAGGAACGGTCCGTAAGGACTACAGGTTATGTTTGTTGGCATTAGACACAAGTTCAGGTAACAGGTAAAGCCATGGTATATCAGGTCAAGTCAAGTAGTGTACGGTACCATGTCGGGTCAATCACTATGTGTGTATCAAGTCATGTCAAGGTGTAAATGATATCAAGGGTGTGCTCATAATCAGCTAGCATAATCAGGGTTATAATAATCAAGCATGGTTATCAACAACATGATCTAAGCAATGAGTTAAGCAATAAAGCAGATTTTTATTTGTTTAGCTGTACAGTTATCAATTGTGTTTAACAGACAGTGTCAGCATAATGTGAATACAGTGTGATTGATGTAAATGCTGAAAATAGGTTAATAAATATGGATGCGACTACATGTATAATCTGTTTAATGAATGCAGTTGAAATTAGACCGGTTAAAGTTGCACACGGATGTCTAATAGGCTAAACTAGAAAAAGGGTATCATAGCAATAAACGAATGAGATCTATCATGTACAGGTGATTGTTAGATGTAAATAATCAGATGCAAGATTATGTTTCACGTTCGGAATCATAAAATGTATAACGGAACCTTACACGGTTAACTTGTAATCCATTTCTTTCTGTTCTAACTAGAGATTTAACAGGAAATAAGTAATTTAGCATATGAATAGTTTATTATAGCATCTAGCAAGTTTCACTTGCCTCGACGGTTCACGAAACGGAAAACGGAACGTTTCACGTCGGCGGGGAAGTCTCGCGACGTGCGCACGGTTCACGGAATGAACCCAAACGACGAACAGTGGAGCCACACGGGTCAGGGTTCTTCGCTGGAACGTCGGGACACGTCGCCGGCACGGTCGGATTCTGGCGAACCCAAAACAGCAAACACAAAACATGAGTTCAAGAAGGACAAGGAAAAAGAAGAGAAGAGAAGGAGAAGAAGTAGTAGAAGAAGAAGAGACTGTTTACTAGGTTGCAGAGGATGCGTTGGTGGTGAGATCGACGGCGGTGAGGGCGCCGGCGAAGAGGTCAGATGTAAGGGTCAGGTTTAGGGTTTGGTTGCCAGTTTTGGGTGTAAGGCTAAGTGTCGGGGTATTGGTGAGGGGATGATGTCGAGGAGAGGGAGGAGATGAGGTGGTGACGATGATGGGTATGTGGCTAGGGTCGTCGACGACGAGGAGGTGGGTCCGGGGTCGAGTTGGGTATGTGCAGGGCCTGTGCGGGGGAAAGGGCTCGGGGAGAAGAAAGGAGAAGAAGAAGATGGCGAGGAAGAGGATAAGGAGACGATGAGGTTGAGGTGTTGACGAGGCTGGGCTCGGGTAGGAAGATGAGCGGCTAGTGTTAGGGTTTTCCTCTTCTGTGCTCGTGCATGGGTTAAGAGCTGCGAAGAAGGAAGAGAAAATAAAGAAGGGAGGTGACGGGATTCACGGCGGTGACGAGATCATGTACAGTGATCGCGATAGGAGAGAGAAGGAACGCGAGAAGAGAGAGATAGGGAGATAGCGGGAGGAGAGAGAAAGGATGGGAGAAAGAAACTTGGATTTATATGCAGGAGAGAGAAATAGAGAAGAGATCAGGGTTACGAGATTGGGAGAGAGAGAGAGATCGGTGGCTGAGAAAGGAAAGAGAGAAAAGAATTAGAAAAGGAAAAAGAAGTAAAGCGGGGCCCATATGCCAGATAGGAGAGAGCTGGGGGCAAAAGCAGTTGGGAAAGATTTTTTTAAAGGAATTTTAAAAATAGAGAAAATATTTTCTGTTAGTGTATTTAAATTTCGTTGGTTTTAAAAATATTAGAAAAAAAAAAGGATTTGGCGGAATACAAATTATTTCAGAATTGCGCCCGGGTCGAGTCCAAAAAAATTGAATTTGAAATAAGAAAATTATTGGCAGGTTCCAAAAATTAAAATGAAGGATTTTATAATTAAAACGCATACCCCCAAGAACGGATGCACGTACGTGCGCGTAGCCGTCCAAACACGTCCGTTTCACTGAACGGGACGAAAACACGATGCAAGGACGCTACCATAGGGTTAGGGATGCTGAGCAAGTCATGACAAGTATTTTTAATTTATTTTAAAAGACTTAATTTGTTATATGCAAGAATTTGAATTGTCGGGTAAATTACAATAAGCACAGCCAAGTAAGATCAATGAAATAAATACCACACACCATTCATACGGTAACTGAAATTTGTAGAATTGGACTCGGTTGTTACATTATACCCAATTACAAAAAGAATTTTGTCCTCGAAATTCCAAGAACACAAAGGTAGACGAAACAAACTATAAGAAAAGATGAGGAAACTTCTGCCGGATTTCATCTTCACGTTCCTAGATGGACTCTCCATGCGAGCGATTACCCCAAGAAACAAGTACAAGAGGGATAACCTTATTCTTAAGAACATTTTCCCTTCGATCCAGAATTTCAACCGGTCGCTCCTCAAAAGTCAAGTCTTCTCGTACCGTCAGCTCCGAATGATCCAATACATGCGTTTCATCTCGAACATACTTATGAAGTTGAGATACATGAAACACATCGTGCACACTCGCCAAAGACTGCGGTAGCGCCAAACGGTAGCTACCTCACCAACACGCTCCAAGATCTCAAAGGGTCCAACGAATCGAGGACTGAGCTTTCCTTGACTTCCAAAGCGAATCACCCCTCTAGTCGGTGATATCTTCAAGAATACAAAATCACCCACGGCGAACTCTAGAGGTCTTCTCGACGTATCTGCCCAACTCTTCTGTCTGTCTTGTGCTGCTTTCATGTGATTCCTAATAGTGTTAACTTTCTCAACTGTCTGCACGACCAAATCTGGTCCCAACAATCTTCGTTCACCGACATCGTCCCAACAAACAGGTGAACGGCATTTACGACCATACAAAGCTTCAAATGGAGCCATCTGAATATTCGCCTGGAAACTATTGTTGTAAGAAAACTCCACCAAATGTAGATGATCCTCCCAAGAACCCTTGAAGTCCAATATGCACGCCCTCAACATATCTTCAAGAGTTTGGATCGTTCTCTCCGACTGACCATTAGTTTGAGGATGATAAGCGGTGCTATACTTCAATCTAGTCCCCAAACTTTCCTGTAAACTCCTCCAGATGTGTGATAAGAACCGAGTGTCCCAATCGGACACAATGCTCAACGGTACTCCATGCAATCTTAAAATCTCCTGCATGTACCGCTCCGCCAAAGTTTCTGTTGATTGACCAACCCGAAAAGGGATAAAATGAGCTGCCTTGGTCAATCGATCAACAATCACCCATACTGCATTGTTGCCTTTTGGACTCCGCGGTAGAGCCGTCACGAAATCCATGGTTATATGTTCCCACTTCCACTGAGGAATCGGAAGTGGTTGCAATAAACCAGCAATCCTTTGATGTCATCCTTTACTTGCTGACACACCAAGCACTTTGCCACAAAGCGAGCGATCTCCCGTTTCATACCTTCCCACCAGAACTGCTGTCGCAAGTCTCGATACATATTCGTACCTCCTGGATGTACGGAATATGCTGAACTGTGTGCCTCCTTCATAAGTTCTTCACGAATATCTCCCTTTGGCACGCATAAACGGCTACCATACCTCAACGAACCATCTTCATGTATCAGTAAATCTGTTCGTAGTCCGGCTGCAACCTGTTCTCGAAACTTTTGCAATCTAGGGTCCTGCGATTGCGCTGCCTTAATGTTCTCGATCAACGACGAATGTACTTGCAGCTGCATCAACTGTCCCAAAGAATGCGGTAGTACAACCTCCAAATCAAATCTTCGAAAGTCTTCCACGAGTTCCTTCTGCGTAGTCAACATCTGAATTGCTGGTAACCGACTGAGCACATCCGGTACGACATTAACCTTTCCCGGATGGTATTTGAGATCAAGGTCGTAGTCAGCCATCAGCTCTAACTATCTACGCTGCCTCATATTAAGCTCCTTCTGCGTGAACAGATACTTCAAGCTCTTATGGTCAGTAAAAACTTCGACCCTTTCGCCCAAAAGGTAATGTCTCCAAATCTTCAAAGTGAAAATCACAGCCGCAAGCTCCAAGTCGTGAGTTGGGTAATTCTTCTCATGGGTCTTCAACTATCTTGATGCGTACGCTACAACCTTCCCATGCTGCATCAAAACACATCCCAATCCTTTCCCAGATGCGTCACTGTGAATCACAAATCCTCCGGAATTGTCTGGCACGGTCAGAATAGGGGTGGTTATCAATTTCTGCTTCAACGTCTCAAAAGCTGACGCACATCTATCCGTCCACACAAAATGTACCTCTTTGCGCGTAAGCTTGGTCAACGGCTCCGCCAGACGAGCAAAGTTCTCCACAAATCTCCTGTAATATCCAGCGAGTCCAAGAAAACTTCTTATCTCCACAACATTCTTTGGAATCGGCCAATCACGAACTGCTGCAATCTTTTCAGGATCGACGGCGATTCCATCGCCAAACACAACATGCCCCAAAAACTTTACTTCTTCCAGCCAAAACTCGCACTTGCTCATCTTTGCATATAACTTCTCTTGTCTCAACGTCTGCAGTGCGATCTTCAAATGTTCATCATGCTCTTCAAAACTCTTCGAGTAAACCAGAATATCGTTAATGAACACCACAATAAACTGGTCTAAGAATGGTGAAAATATTCGGTTCATCAAGTCCATGAATATCGCCGGTGCATTCGTTACTCCGAATGGCATCACTAAGTACTCGTAATGTCCATACCGAGTTCGAAACGCCGTCTTGCAAATATCTTCTGCTTTCACTCGGACCTGATGATATCCGGATCGCAAATCCAGCTTCGAGAATACCCTCGCGCCACTAAGCTGCTCAAAAAATTCTCCAATACGAGGGATCGGGTAACCCGGTTTAATTCCCGATAGTCGATGCACATCCTTCTTGTGCCATCTTTCTTCTTAACTAGAAGAACTGGAGCTCCCCAAGGAGAGTTACTGCTTCGAATCCAACCCTTCTCAAGCTATTCAGCAACCTGTTTCTTGACTTCTTCCAACTCCACTTGTGCCATTGGATAATACGCTTTAGATACTGGCGCTGCACCAGGGATAAGATCAATTGCGAACTCCACGTCTCGCTTCGGCGGTAAACCCGATATATCTTCAAACATGTCCATAAAATCACGAACAACAGTTGGCTCTTCACTTTCATCAACCTCCATTGATGCAAGAATACTATTCGTCGGCCTAGCCCTAAACTCGACTGGCCCGACAGAACTGCTTCCTCCAGTGAAGGTAAACTCGGGATGTCTGGGAATCTGGAAAATTACTTTCTTTGCTCTACAATCAATGTGAGCGTGGAAAGTGCCAAGAAAATCCATTCCCAAGACGACTTCGTAGCTGTCTAAGAAATCTGCAAAAAGCTTCCGTCCGCCAACAACAACTGTACAATCTTTACATTCCCTACTAGATATGATTTTCCCATTCCCAGTGTGTATGTCCCAGAAACTAGACAGGGTCGTGCAGGTAATTGAGTGTGTAGCTATAAACTTGGATGACATAAAACAATGGGATGCACCAGAATCAAATAACGCTAATGCGGGAAAACCATGAACGAGTAGAGTACCTGAAACAACTTCTCCTGATGCCTTAGCTTCCTCAGCCGTCAAGGTAAAAGCTCGAGCCTGATTAGGTCCTTGAGTCAGCTACTTCTATCCCTGGAACGGTCACTGCGGAGGCTTCTGAATATCATCCCTCGTACGAAGCTTCGACGGACAAGCGCTGATAGCGTGATCTGCCGCTCCACAAACTAAACAGAGTCCCTGCCTCCTTCGACACTCCTTTTGCATGTGTCTAGGTAAATGGCAGTAGTCACAAATCACGCTCCTTCTTCGATCAACGATAACAGGCTTCTTCATCGGTGTTACACCACGACAGTCCACTGGAATACCCTTGCGACCATGAGCTCGGTTTGGTACAAATGCCGGCTTCCTTACCGCAACTGCTGTCTTCTGTAAACTCCCAGTCTTTCTAGATAAGCTCTGCTGTTCTCGTGCTGCCGTAAGTACCTATGAGAAAGTGGTCAAACCCAAGGAGACAATCTGCCTCTGGATCTCCACATCCAAGCTGCGCATGAACCTCCGTGCCCTGTCTGCATCGTTGGCAACTAAAGGTCCAGCGAATCTACTGAGCCGTGTCCATTCTGCTGCATGCACATCTATGGGTGCTCCATTCTGCTTCAGACCGATGAACTTCCCTTCCATTTCCTCCCGTGCAGTCCGCGGGAAGAACTTCTCCAGGAAACTCTTCGAAAAATCCGCCCACTTGATCGGCTTGGTCAAGCGGGTCTCCTCCATAAGCCACCATTCATGGGCGTAGTCCACTAAATGAATACGCACCACATCAACTCTTTTATCATCTGGAATCTGGGCCGCAATAAGTAAGTTCTCCTTGTCAACTAGCTACTGCTCTGCTGGCAACGGCTCCTCCAAACCAGTAAATACAGACGGACCCAAACGTCGGAAGTCTGCTACGGTCCCCACACGATCAATTGATTTAGCTCAAACATTGTTCACAGACTGCTGAACGGTCTGCAAACCTTCCTGGAACGATTCAGCTTGCTGCTGGATCAGCTCGGTCCGCCTCTTTTGATTCTCCAGCATTCCCCGAATCAATCCAAGCATGGCGGCTTCGTCAACACGCCTTTGGTACGTCTTCAGATTCTTTCCTGCCATACTCCTGAAATCAAAACACCCAAGATTAGCATGATAACAAATTTACAATATGGATCAAGGTTAGAACTCCAAGTTACTTAAATAGAGTGCCGCATTGTAACTATACCGCGGTATCATAGCCACAATTACATAACTCCACCCAAGTTGCCTAAGTCCTAGAGATAACAAGGAATCAGGTTTCGAGTCGATATGCAAAGGAAGTTTGCACATCGTAAAAGATATAACCAGGAAGAACTTGATTCAAGAACGGTAAACGGCAAGGTGGCAAGACATGTTTCCTAAACACGGGTATTATGATTCATGTATTGGGTACAATACCCAACAACAAAAGAATCAACCTAACTATCCTATGGGCTCTGATACCAAAAGAACCATGTCACGCCCCGCTTTCCAGAGTACGCTAAAATAGGCACGTGACATAGCCAACCATGCTACCCGTGGGTAGGAAGTATCCATCCACAGTCACATTACGACTGTAAAGATATCAAGAACAAAATAAAACTATCTAAAACATGTCCATAAGCCAAGATAACATGAGTCAAGAATAATAAAATGCGGAAGCAAAAGATCCAATACAAAATAACTGGAATGTAGGTCCCATAATGCGGGCTCACATCAGGAATAAAATGCAGGAAATAAAAGAACTAACTACTGCTGACACCTCACAGCTCAGCCTGCTAGCTGAAGTACTCCTGCTCGAACTGCAGCAGCGGTACAGAATCTGGGCCATGCAAAACCCAGACGTCAGCGCGTCGTGTCATCAAGTAATAAAAATATAAACAGGGTAACAGGCAATGCAGATAAAAAAATGAATGAAAAGCAGGTGCAACAGTAATGTAGTCAGGGCAGTGAAGGGTAGTGTGCAGTGAGTAAACTAAACTGTTCTTCTGGTTTTCTATTCTAAAGTCTTTAAAATTAAATTGATGAATCATCGATGTAACTCAATAGTATCCCGTGCATGACGGGGACCACGGTCTACAGACTCTCGGGCTGAAACCGAGACGTGCCGCTACGCAGTAAAAGGTAGCAGGTACAGGCGAGTGATGTCAGCATCATCACTCCGGGGCTAGCCTAGCCCGTAAGACTGATCAGAACAGGTATCGAACTGTTGAGTTACAAGTCAGGTTTCATCCTTGATTTCCCCATACCCCGAAGTTATGTATGTCCAGTCAGGTATTCAGTAATCAAGAACTAATGCCGACACAGGATCAGTTAAGAGCAGGTTCTTCTGGATAGACAACAGGAACGGTCCGTAAGGACTACAGGTTATGTTTGTTGGCATTAGACACAAGCTCAGGTAACAGGTAAAGCCATGGTACATCAGGTCAAGTCAAGTAGTGTACGGTACCATGTCGGGTCAATCACTATGTGTGTATCAAGTCATGTCAAGGTGTAAACGATATCAAGGGTGTGCTCATAATCAGCTAGCATAATCAGGGTTATAATAATCAAGCATGGTTATCAACAACATGATCTAAGCAATGAGTTAAGCAATAAAGCAGATTTTTATTTGTTTTGCTGTACAGTTATCAATTGTGTTTAACAGACAGTGTCAGCATAATGTGAATACAGTGTGATTGATGTAAATGCTGAAAACAGGTTAATAAATATGGATGCGACTACATGTATAATCTGTTTAATGAATGCAGTTGAAATTAGACCGGTTAAAGTTGCACACGGATGTCTAATAGGCTAAACTGGAAAAAAGGTATCATAGCAATAAACGAATGAGATCTATCATGTACAGGTGATTGTTAGATGTAAATAATCAGATGCAAGATTATGTTTCACGTTCGGAATCATAAAATGTATAACGGAACCTTACACGGTGTAATACCCAGCCCTTTTTATATGCCTATATCCGTAATTCTTTTCACCTATATAATTTATTTACAATTATCTATTTAGTTATTTTCGAAACTCCATTAAACCCTAAACTCCCAATCCATTTTCTCCCGCTATTTTCTCAAACCCAAATTCCAATCCCTTTATTTTTCCTTTGATTTTTCCTCTAAATCCCTCAGCCCATATCCTAATTCTTATAACCTATTTTTCTCACTACCCATTTTCTTCCTAATACTATTACCATTGTGAGCCGGCCCTCTCATTTCATTTCCTTTTATTTTTTTTCCTGTGGCCCAACTCCTTCCCGAGCCCACAAGATTTTTCCCTTATTAAACTTCTATTATCCTCAGCCCGCTCCCTTTTTCTCTAACTCTTTTATTATTAAATTCTGGCCCAGCCCACTCCCAGCAGCCCGCCTTCTCCAACCGCGCCGTTTCCCCCGACCCGACCCGCACCAACAGTGCCATCTTCTTCCCGTTGCGTTTTTCCCGCGCGCGTTTCTTTCGCGACCGCGTCGCCCGCGCTTCTCGCCTCCTCCTCCTCCTCCGCTCGCGCGCGTTACTCCAACTACGCGCGTCTCTCTCTCTTCTCTCGCCTCCACGTTCTCTTTCTCTTCCCTCTCTCTCTCTCTGCTTCCGCTCCCCTCTCGAACCCGCGCCCTCGGCCGTTCGTGCCCCTCGTACCTCCTCCCTGAGCTACCCTCGCCACTGCAACCCGAGCTCTCTCTCCCTCGTTCTCATTTTCCCCCTCTCCTCGCTACACTCCCGACCCACGCACCCATCACCGACCTCCTCCTCTCTCGCTCTGCACCCACCTGCAACCTTCGACGATCGTCGATCATTCCCGATCACCACCACCGCCTCACCCGCTCCCTCCCTCATCTCACCTCCATTCTCCTCCCTCACTCACCAGCAACCGACCACCCTCGCACCTACACCCGAGCACCCCCTGTCGAGCGCCCTGCACACCAACTCGGCCACCTCTGTGCCGACGACCGGCGAACCCCTCGTCTCGTCGTTGACATCCATCGCATCTCGTCGACCTCATCATCAACATCGTCGTCGTCGTCATCCTCCTCACCATCTCTTTCCCTCTCACTCTCTAACCCCATCAGCTCTCTCTCTCTCTCTCTTCCTCTGCTTTCTCTCATTCTCTCTCTCTGTTCTCATTTTTCTCTCTCTCAGCTCTCTAACTCTCTCTCTCAGCTCTCTAACTCTCTCTCTCTCTCAACACTCTCTCATTCACTGCCTCTCTCTCCCTCTGTAACTCTCTCACTTACTGCCTCTCTCTCTGTCTACACTCTCTCTCTCATTTCTCTCTCTCTCTCTCTCTCTCTAGCACACTCTCTCTCTCTCCAAATCTCACTGTCTTTCCATTCTCTATCAACCTACACCACCGCACGACATTGTCCGAGCCCGCAACAGCCAACTCCGACAAGCTCGAGCCAGGATCGAGACTTTTGTCACTGTGGTGCCGTGTCAGAATCGGCGTTACCGTGCCGCGCGTGTGTCGCGTTCGTGCCATTACCACTGCCGTGCATCGTCTAGACGCCTCCAGGCAAGTCCCCACTTGCTACATGCTATTTATTATTAGTTTACAAATTAAAATCGTATAAATATCCCATGTTTTGCGTTATGTTAAATATCGCAACAAAACTGTTCGATGCTTGTCCTCTTAGAAAATCATTATCACATTTGACGGAACTAGATATATTGCATTGGCCCTTGTAAGGATGGATAACGTGTGCAAGTTTCGTTGGAAAATATGATCGATAACGACTAAAACAACTACCCCCAAGTTTAACAGTAAAACTGGAATTTCCTTGTAACTGAAAACTAATAAAATCTTCATAAATTATATACACACTGGATTGATGCGTTCGAGGGCTCAATTCGAAGCCGACTCGACGAACTTTAACCCTATATCAGTTTCCAGATATTCCTGTACTCAAACCATGATGATATTCATATCGGAGTGCGACTCTGGACTGCAGTCCAGAGCGACTCCAGTCGTTGCTTGTTGTTCCGTATTGGATACCACAGGATTTCCTTAACTCGTAGGTTGCAGAACTCCACTGTTCATTATAGATAAATCTGTTAGCTAGACAACACAATTGATTTCATTCTGTTTCGTTACCATTTGATATTTATTCTGTAATTTAAAAGATTGGGACGCATAACAGTCCCAGCAGAATCAGAACCGACATATTAATGTTAAACATTGTATATCTTCCGACGTACAGATGCGATTGAAGATCCGTCTATTGCGTCGAAAACCTTACTGAAAACCCTAGAATTTATCCAACTGTAGCGTCGCTAAAATCTGATCCCAACTGGGATTAAAATGCGTTGCGAAACGGACTTCTGATTCTGAAATCGGATTTCCAGCCGCGAGCGCTTAAAATGAAATGGTTATAATTAATGATTCTGGAACCCGATTGGCTTGAAACCAAATTTGATGGATGAACAACTAGACATACTAATTACTACCTGTTTATCATTTCGCTAAATTATATACGTACGTTTCATGATAAATCGTGCAATTGATAGAATACTGTTTTTATGACATCTTGATCGTGCTTCATATACTGTTTACGTATCATATTATACTCATATCATTGCAGTGATAAACTAGTGACATCGTGCATTTACCCAGTGTTAGATTCTAGTGATGGTTGTGGCAAGTACGTCAGTGTTCGTGTATCCGTGATTAAGTGAAAGTGATACGTACTTGTGCACAATTAGTGACCCTAATATTCTATTGCATTGTCGACGTCTGTGGGATGCGTGTACGTGTGACTATAAGTGGTATGGGACACTTATGGAAGCGCTTGCATGGGTGTCACAGATAAGGAATCAGACACTGCCATTTATCTTAGGTATTAGTCGGGACGTGCTTGATGGAGGTCCTGCCTCCAGTTCTCGCGCAGACTTGTCACGGATCGATTAGTATTTAGGGTTATGGTTAGCGTTTGATGTAGACCACGGGGTGTGGGGTAGTTTAAGTGTGAGTTCAACAGAATCTCGGGAGTCCCATGCCGGCTTATATATTTAGGGAGATATATGGAGATTTACAGGGTACGTGATATACACCGTGATATACATGTTACATGCTGGGCCCGTGGTCCCTTGCCCTTGGGTTCTACCCTTGGGTGGAGGACACTCGTGAGTGGTTGACTCTCACATTTGGACTGACGATAGGCTTAGTGACCCGTGCGGTGAGACTTAGAGACTGATAGGGATACTGGCATTTATATTCCTTATATACTGTGTTGACATATCGTTCTACTGCTTTACTGTTCCGCTGCATTGATTACTGCACATTCATATTCATGATGTCATAGATTTACTGCTTCACATATCTATTAGCACTGTTAGAACTGTCACTTGATTTTATACATATTATATTGTTATTGTGTCGCTCTGACGACCTGAGTATGCATGCTCAGTGTGAGGAGAAGATTTAGCCTGGACCTGAACTAGACGTGCATCACAGACTTCTTGACTTGCCATTCCGAGTTACATTCGTTTGTTCCACTTCAGGTCAGTTTATATTATTGTTTCTTCCAGTTACTGCATTTCTCATTACCTGCGCATCATTTACTGTTTACCATGAAAAACTAGAAGCCGAAGTGTGACTACGGCAGGACATTTCCTTGACCGTAGGAGCATGGCTGGCCTTGTCTACCCCTCGTATTCTGTATTTTGGGAAGCGGGGCGTGACATGGTTTAGTTGGTATCAGAGACCAGGTTTTGCTTCGATTGGGATTGCAGTTTTCCGTGTATAGCTTGGCAATCTATGACATCTATCGGTCTAGCTTGTAAACTTGTTATTCTTGATCCATATTCACATCGAGTATTCTGCTATCCATACTCTAGGGTTTCTGGTGACTTGGCAAAGTTTCGTGGTTGTAATTGTGAACTACTTCACGATTACACTACCATACTCTGTTTAAGTGACTTAGAGTCATACAGCTGATTTGTCCGCTTGTAATGAATTTCATCACTTCTGATATTCTTGAATCTTTGTCCAATCCATATTATATCTTGATTCTTATAGCTTGTGCCTTATATCATCTTCAAAATCATTGTTTCACGATCATGTCTTCCAACGACTTTTCCTCTAGGAAGAATCAGACAGTTGAGATCCTAAGTGTACTGCAAGGTTTGAAGGAAGCCCAGGAGCAAACAAACGACTAGTTAGCTGAAGGACTGTGAAGGCAGGTGAATCAGGCACCAGCGGGAGTCTCCAATCATAAAGGAATCCCCGTTAGACAAGGAAAAGAGAAGAAGATGAAGCGCCAATTTGTTTTCCCGCGACAGAAGCAGCAGAAGACCCCATGTTGTGGATACTGCAGGAGGCTAGGACACCTTCAGAGAGATTGTCGCCGCGCCCGAGGGAAATGTCTGATTTGTGGATCCAGCGAACATCTTATCAACGGTTGCCCAAAAAGGAAGGAGCTGCAAGGAGGAGACTCGTCCACTCTCCACACTTCTGACAAGTGATGATTATCGTGTAGTTCGAACTTTGAGAATAAGGCGGACCCGACCCAGGATTCAACTCGCATGCAGCAGTCTAGCAATCAAAGAAGAATTTTTCATGTATTCTACTTTCGGTTGTAATGTTGTCATCTTCTTATAAACATTTCTTTCCGTTTGAACCTTTGTATCCGTCGAACTTTTAGTTGAATGAAATAAAATTTGAATCGTAATATATGCATCATTCCCTTGTCATTTCCCTTGTTCATACTATTCATTAGCACAATATTTTAATCTTGATTCTTTTAAAATTCCTGCCACCGTATATTTTCCTATACTTCGTACCTTGAGCTTTTTCCTTGATGTATTCCACTGTCTAATCATGACTTTTCTTTTCAGACCATGGCCCATCCTGGAGCAGCGCCACTTCTAGACGAGGATGCACAATCTTGCGTATCCTTAGACCGCACGATGATGAGTTCTGACGATGAGATCAACGGTCCCCAAGTCGATTTCGGAAACCACGATCCAGAGGGCGAAGGAGCAGCCGCTCCAGAGTTTGACATGATAGCTGATTCCGACGAAGAAGAAGGAGATCCTGAAGAGAACCCTACAGAGGAAGACCCGATAGAGGAAGATCCCGATGAAGACCCGATAGAAGAAAATCCCGTTGAGGAAAATCACGTGGAAGAAAATCCAGAAGAAGAGAATCAGATGGAATCGGACCTCGATGAAGAAGCTCCATCCGAGGAAGAAGGACCAGAAGATCAGGACCCTCCTGTGGAAGAACTCCCAATGGCGGCCCCCGCAAGGCGCTATGGAAATGGACGTCCCTACCTGAGCGCGCGAGCCTACCGCAACCTGCTGAATCTCCACAACCGCGACTGACGGAATTTCTCTTGATGTTGTCTTTCTGGCCAAATAAAATGTGTATAGTTTAGGGCCACTTTTCGTCTTTGAGAATGTCTTGTTTCAAATTTTCTTGAATGAAATAAATCTTCTAGATTCGTAAACCTTTTGATTATTGGTTCGTTTAATACTTGTTTATTGCCCTTATCCATTTATCTTTCTGCTGAGATCCCTGACTGTCTACCCCTACTCGTTGTATAGTTTTTCATCCTCGTTTCAATTGGAAAGTACCGCACTCTGATCCTTGGAATGAGCCACCATTCATCCTTCGTCTGTACCCTGTTTGAGATCCTTCTGGGAGGAGGACCTTTCTTATGAAATACCGAGTTCGTTAACTTATCAAATTCTTGATTCCCTTGATGTACCGACCAGTATTCTACCCATACATTCTCTCCTTATAGTCCTCTACTGCTCACCCTTACATCTTGTGCTGACCCGATCCCAATTCCCTGATCCTCAACCTAAAACCGCCACTCACCAACCTTTGAATGATCCACACTTCCTTGTAGTCAATACCCTAGCTAACCTACATTTTTGTGTTCTTCCTATTACCCTAACTATATATAGGGACAGTGTTATTCAAAGATTTAGTTTTCATTATTTTGGTTCGTGTTATTGATTACTCCGTTTTTGTATTTTAAGTACAACTATTATTCTTTTCATTTTCAGTAGCGCAACCTTACACCGCGCATATTTCGTTACATGTTCCTAAATTTCACTATACAAGCTCTCTAAATTATTTTAAACCCCTTTTATCGATATATTATTCTAAAATGTTTTAACCTACCGATAAATTTTCGCTGCTTTATTCTCGTTATTTTATTTTCAAGTTTTGTGCCTATGTTTAATATTATCAATGTTTGTGCCTTATACTATTTATTTCTGACGTACTACTTTTGACGTACTTACATATGCATATATCTGAGTTTCGATCTTATCGAGTACGCCTCGAATGATATTGTCGTATTGTTGTTATTTATATTTCCGTATATATGTAGCTACCCTTATAGTTGTTCCTATTTTATACCTACTTAAATCTATATTTTGCATGTTATTCTTACGTATTTTATATCTTCGAAATTTCTTCGTCTACTCATTTCTAGTAAATCTTTATGTGTTAAATTGCAAAATAATAGCTTTCGCATATGGTTGTATGATCAGTCGAAAATATTGCATATTTTGACCGGCAATTTCCTCATCATTTGCATCCATATAGAAGTGTACGGTATTCATAATTCACATATTAGCAAATCGGTCACAAAATATCAGATTACATGTATTCGACCTTAAAACCGGCATTTCTAGGGAAATTGACTGCATTGCATGGCATCGCAATATTTCTATATGTCGCAACCCGTGTTTCGAAGTCTGTGCAGGAAAAGGAAAGCTTGCTCGATCATTACACCGCTCGAAAGATACGTAAACTCACTAAATGCAAATCTGGTACTAATCCAAAAGAGAAATCACAATTCAACATATCAAAGGAAGCTAACAACAGCAGCCCAAGACCACAGAAGAAGCCACCAAGCCCAAGCCTCCATGTTGGCTGCGGATCCGCGGCTAGAGCCAGCTTGTGCCGCGGATCCGCGGTGGGCCCAGGGGATTACTTCCTCAAATTTGCACCACTACTCCTGTTTCAGTGGCTACAGTTCAGAAAGACACTCCAAGTTCCAGAAGACTCCAGAGACTTCTACCAGATCAGCAAACACTTTGAGCTTCACTTAATTAGCCTAATCATTCTAGAACTTTCCCTAAACCCTAGCTTAAACCCTAAGCTAGCTCCTAACAAACTCCTTCTAGAAACTCTTCAACAAACTTTGGGAAGGAAAGTTCCAATTCAAACCTAAGCCTAGGGTTTGGGAGTTCTATAAATAAGACCCTAGGCTCACTCATTATTCATGTTGGAAAAGTTGGGAAATCTTGGAAAATTCAACCCATTTTATAGTTTTTAGCCAATCTCCTTCTTCATCCCCTCTTCCTCAAGTTTAGTGAGAGAGCTTGTAGGAAACCCTAACCCTAATTCCAAGCCAACATCAAGAATCCCAAGTACCCTTTAGGCAAGAAACCCTACAACCTTTTGGAGCGAAGCCGATCTTCAACGGAGCAAGCGATCCGAAGCCGATCCACGACTCACGAAGCCGAGCGACGCCCGATCAACGATTTAGATTCTTCTTCTTGTAGTTCTTGAAGCAAATGTAATCAAAATTGTTGAGCTAAATAAAGGTGATATTCTTTTATCTTGTTTTCTTTAAATTCCGCATCATGTTATCTTTACAAATCTTTAATATTGTCTTTGTGGTGATGTGTGAATAAAACTCCGCTTGTTAAGGAGTCGAAACGATCTTTAGTATGATGATGTAACAAATTTGCAATCGATTCTTGAATCCCACGAGTTTGTAAACCCTAGCAAGTTCAAGAATCGACGACCCAATTCGTTGCGATGCTTTCTTGATCGACATTGCTCGAGATTGGGGAGTTCCGATCGTTTCTTGAAATTGCTAGAGGCTAGAATATAAATGGTATCCTCAAAAGAACAAGGGTTAAGAGATGAAACCCTAATTTCATCAAGAAAGCCCTAACTCTCGTCGATCACTATTGATCTAGTATCAATTCTTCGAAGGACAAGAACACGAAACCTTTTAGATTACATCACGTCTAAAGATCCAATCGATTCCGACGAGCCACTCTTATATTCTTGATTGTTGATTGGAAAAATTATCGAAACACCGATTCTTGATTGTTTATAGTTTCTTGATTCTTGCATAAAGAATAGTGACACTCGAATACAAATCCTTCTTGAATCATGTTTTCGTTTATTGTTGCTTAACATTTCATTTCAAACGTATCAAAATACAAGTGAATCGTGCAATCCCTGTGGACGATCCGCACTCACTACAAACTACATCCGACACCGTAGTTTGATTGCGGTCAAAATAGTTTTTGGTTGTGAAGTTCTTTACAAATTTTTCTACATACTACACAACGGGAAAAACGAACCAATCAAAATGGCGCCGTTGCCGGGGATCGCGCTAATTCATTTACATTTTTAGTTTGAAGTGAAAGAATTATTACATTTTACTTCTTGAAATCAAAATTCATACAAACTCTTATACGTGTGTTGTGAATTGATTGCAAGGTGATCTGGAGCTTACTGGGAGTCTGGAAAATTATTTGGGTATACCAGAGAGCTGAGGGAGTTTACAGAAGCTCCCTGAAGAAATTTGGTGGCTTGATCCTTTGAAAGAGGCGCGGAAGCGCGGCAATAGAGGCAATACGCGGCGGATCCGCGGCTTTGTGAAGTGGTCTCTGCAAAATTTTTGCATCAGGTACTTTCTTGCTCTCTCCCCTCTCCTCTTTTAGCTCCAACTAACACTTTGCTGCAGGATTCTTTGCAAATAATCGCAGCGCCGCAAAAGCAAAATTAAAATTGTGTGTGATTTTGATTTCTTGGTTGTTTGCATTCTAATACGGAAATTTAAGGGGCACGGCCAAATCCAAATTAGGTAGGGATTTCATTACTCTTCCTAGGCCCCGAAAATCGCAAAACTTGCATCCACATTACCCTCATTAACTAAAAGAAATCTAGAGAAGACTCTAAGGACTGTCGCGCTCAATTAGGACAAGAGAAGGCCGTGGGTAATTCATTGCTTATCCGCGTTTTCTTGTGGTGCCTAAGGCGAGTGTGTCTAAGGCTAGTGGTTTTTAATTAGGCCCACTACTTACGTAGTGGAGTACCTTCCCACTTACCTGGCACTTATCCGGCCACAGGGGGACAAAGAGGCAGTGGAGGATTCTATCCTGCGACTTGTCTTTTGGCAGTTAGGAGCGGTCTAGAGCGGACCTAGGTGACCACTAGATTCTAGGGTTGTGTGCTGCATTTGTTTTGTCGCATCATTTTTTCAAAATCCGTCCCTTTTTCAAAAGCAAGCACCGCATTCATTCATTACCCTTAAGTATAAGTCAACGCTGCCACTTGTACTAACCCTTTTTAGTGCAAGATAGGCTGGACACGGGATTCTAATGCCCGTTTAGTCCGCGTACCTTTTATCGACTCCGAAGTCGATATTTCTCCATTTACCTTTACTTTACCCACTACCACACCCATACCGATGGATCCGAATCCATCAAACTTCTTTAACCCTAATCTGCCACCGTCCGTTGGTGCGCAGAATCCACCCCACATTTCTCTCCAGGAAAGATGCTATCCACATAGAGGTCCTCTTTCGACCTGCTTATCCACACCACCAGCCAATGGGGATAACTTTGAGATTAAGCCCCAGTATATCAATCTTTTACCCAAATACCACGGACTCGAGACTGAGGACGCTTACGTTTTCATTACCAAATTTGAAAACGTATGCGCAATGATGGGTACGTCACAACTTTCAGTGGATGCGATGCGTCTACGACTTCTTCCATTTACTTTGTGCGATATAGCCAAGAAGTGGCTATATAACACTACCGCACACTCTATTACGAATTGGGAAGAATTCGTCGCTGCATTCCTTAAGAAATTCTACCCACACCAAAAGACAGCTCGAATCCGTAGCGAACTGAACCAATTTGCCCAGCTTCCTGCTGAACCATTCTCTAAATACTTTGAACGTTTCAAGGATCTATTGGTTCAATGTCCTCATCACGGCATCCCGAGATGGGAGCTTTGCCGAATCATATATGAGGGCAGTAATCCTAGCACTAAACAGAGCCTTGAAAACATGTGTCAAGGTACATTTATGACCAAGGATGATGGGGAAGCTTGGCGATACTTAGAAGAGTTCGCTGAAAAATCACTAATTTGGGAGAGTGGAACCCAACCATTGAATAGGGGTGGCATACACCAAATAGATGTGTCCATAGGTGTTCGAGCTGAAATGGCAGCAATGCAAAAGAAGCTCGACGCTATGGAACACAAATTTGCAGCAGCCTCCCTAAACCCAATGTCGCTCCCCAAAACTGTTTGTGGGTGCTGTTCTGATCCGTCACATTTAACGGAAGAATGTCCATTAAACTCTGCGTTTCAAGGTCACGAGCATTCTAATGCCGCATTTCAAAGACCTCGAAACGATCCATATTTTTCCACGTACAATCAGGGTTGGAGGAACCACCCGAATTTTGCTTGGAACCAAAATCAATCTCAAAACACGGTTCCAAACACGAATCAATTTCAAAGGGCTTTTCCTCCACCACAACAGCAACCCCTTCAACTCACTCAGCACCCCTACCAGTCACAAAATTTCCAAATCCAGGGCAACACTCCTGCACAGTCTAATCCTATGCAGTCCTGTTCTGACGAGTTCTCTCAATTCACTCAAACCATGAAATCACTTTTATCAAATTTCATGGAGGTTTCGACTGAGGTTAGATCTTCCGTCAATGAGATAAAGAAAAACTCAGCGTCCCAAGCTGAGAGTATCAAAACGATGGAAGCTGAAATCGCACGCCTAAAAGCCGAAATGAGTGCGAGAGAAAAAGGGAAACTTCCCTCTCAACCCCTACAGAATCCTGGGCATTACAATGTAAATGCCATTACAACGTTGAGATCGGGAAGAGTGCTGAATAATAATGTCGGGGAAGATATTGATAATACTGAAAATCATATCAACACCCCGGCTGAGTCCTTTCCACACACACACACTTCTCCTTCTGATCCTTCTTCTTCTACCAAACCACCTTCTCACGAGCCTATTCTCCATTTCCCTTTAGGCTCAACACCTTCACCCAACCCTTATAGTTCTCCACAGACGGTCCCCACACCTCCTTTGGGACCTCGTCTACCCCCCTTTCCTTCTCCTATGATGGACCCTGCGCTTATTGCGAAAGCACCTTACCCGAACCGGCTAAGGGCTAATAGAACGAGTCCTCATATGGAGAAAATAATAGAAATGTTCAAACAGGTTAACATCAATATCCCTCTCCTAGATGCGATTCAACAAGTCCCCACTTATGCGAAAATTCTTAAGGACTTGTGCACTAGGAAGAGGAAGACTCAAGTGCCGAAGAAGGTCTTTATGTCTAATAATATCAGCATTGCTTTTATTCCCCAGCTTCCAAAGAAAAGAAAGGACCCAGGTTGTCCTACAATATCGATTTCGATTGGGGGTAAAAACATAAATCGTGCTCTTTTAGACCTTGGCGCGAGTGTTAACCTGCTCCCTTATTCTGTCTATGAGCAATTAGGGATTGGAGAGCTGAAACCTGCTCATTGCACTCTCCAGATGGCAGACCGATCTATCACCAAACCAAGGGGTGAATTAGAGGATGTATTGATAAAGGTCGGGGAATTTGTTTTCCCTGTAGACTTCATTATGCTCGATACACATCCTGTAGCAAACCCCCGGGGCCAAATTCCGGTGATTCTGGGTCGTCCTTTCCTTGCCACTTCCAACGCTGTTATAAACTGTAGAAACGGTTCAATGAACTTATCATTTGGAAATATGACCATTGAACTAAACATCTATAAAGTTGGAAGTTAGCCATCAGAACCCTCTGCTCATATTTTAGATGTGTGCTCTGTCCATGAGATCGCTCTCGATAGTTGTGGAGCTGAGGATCTTTGCTTTACCGATCTCGATGACATTAGCACATCTCTGTTTGACTTTGCACAAGATCTTAGTGAGGACACTTTACCTACACATGAGTCCTGCACTTCTGACTTTTCTCCACCTGAGTCTGTATCTTTCACAGGCTCTGAGCTTCTTTGTAGATCCAAAAATCAATCTATGACCTTTCCTTCTATCATTTCTCCGCCTGAATTAGATCTCAAGGTTTTACCCTCTCACTTGAAATATGCATATCTTGGTGAGAACGAGTCATTACCGGTTATCATTTCCGCTTCTCTTGCATCAGAGCAAGAGAATGCACTTTTATCGGTATTGAGATCTAATAAGGAGGCGTTTGGTTGGAGTATGGCGGACATCAAAGGAATTAGTCCCTTGATAGTTGAACATCATATACATGTGATGGATGATGCCAGACCGACCCGAGAACCACAGAGACGGTTGAATCCCGTCATGAAGGAAGCTGTCATGAAAGAGATCGTCAAATGCTTAGATAGTGGTATTATATACCCCATCTCCGATAGCCAGTGGGTGAGTCCTATACATGTCGTTCCTAAGAAATCCGGCATCACAGTAATCACAAATGAGGCGAATGAGTTGATTCAGACACGCGCCCAAACTGGGTGGCGTGTATGCATCGATTATAGAAAACTCAACGCTGCCACGAGGAAAGACCATTTTCCTCTACCATTTATTGATCAAATGCTGGAACGCTTAGCGGGACGAGAGTTTTATTGTTTTATGGACGAATACTCAGGCTACAATCAGGTCCCCATCGCCAAAAAGGATCAAGATAAAACCACTTTTACTTGTCCTTTTGGTACCTTTGCTTACAGTCGCATGCCCTTCGGGTTATGCAATGCTCCCGCTACCTTTCAGCGGTGTATGATGGGGATATTCTCTGATATGGTAGAGAATTTTTTGGAGATCTTTATGGACGACTTCTCGATTTTTGGAGACTCTTTTTCTGATTGCCTAGCGAATCTGGACGCTGTTCTTACTCGTTGCAAAGAGAAGAACTTGACATTAAACTGGGAAAAATGCCATTTTATGGTCCAAGATGGAATAGTACTTGGACATGTCATTTCACAGAAAGGCATTGAGGTTGACAGAGCTAAAGTAGATGTCATTCAAAACCTCTCTCATCCCAAAAGCGTCAAAGATATTCGCTCTTTCCTTGGCCATGCGGGCTTTTATAGGAGATTCATTAAGGATTTTAGCAAAATTGCTAGACCTTTAACACTACTCCTGGCCAAGGATACGACCTTCCATTTTGACTCGGATTGCGAGACAGCTTTCGACTCACTTAAACACTCACTCACTTCAGCCCCCGTGCTATCATCACCAAATTGGGACTACCTCTTTGAGCTGATGTGTGACGCATCTGATTTTGCAGTAGGTGCAGTCTTAGGACAGCACATTGATAAGATGCCACACGTGATTTACTATGCTAGTAAGACCCTGAATGATGCGCAAATCAATTATACAACCACCGAGAAAGAGCTTTTAGCGGTTGTATTTGCATTAGAAAAATTCAGGCCTTACTTAATCGGCTCACCTATAGTTGTGTATACTGACCATTCCGCTTTGAAACATCTTCTGGCGAAGAAAGATGCAAATGGTCGACTAATACGTTGGATCCTACTGTTACAAGAATTTGATCTTGTTATCAAAGATAAGAAAGGATGTGAAAACGTAGTAGCTGACCACCTTTCACGCATCGTTTCTTCCCCTGTGACCCTGCCGATCAATGATTCATTCCCTGATGAACAACTCTTGAGCGTATCCGCTGAACCATGGTTCAGGGATATTGTGAACTATCATGCCACGGGACTTATACCGAGCGATTGGTCAAAACAGGACAAATACCGTTTTCTATCCCAAGTAAAACACTTTTACTGGGACGAGCCCTATTTGTTTAAATATTGTCCTGATCAGATCATTCGCCAGTGTGTCCCGAATGAAGAGTTCAAGAGTGTTCTTTCATTTTGTCATGATCAGGCCTGTGGGGGTCACTTTGGTCCTAGAAAGACAGCGGAAAAGGTTTTGCAATGTGGATTTTATTGGCCGACCTTATTCAAGGACGCATTTGAGTATTGCAAAACCTGTACACAATGTCAGTATACGGGTAGAATATCCCAGAGGAATGAAATGCCTCAACAACCCATTTTGGTTGTTGAAATGTTTGATGTTTGGGGCATAGATTTTATGGGTCCTTTTCCCAACTCCTTTGGGAATTTGTACATATTGCTGGCGGTTGATTATGTCTCAAAATGGGTAGAAGCCATTCCATGTCGCACTAATGACAGGAAAGTTGTCATTAAGTTCTTGAAAGAGAATATCTTCTCGCGATTTGGACACCCACGCGCTATCATTAGCGATAATGGGACACACTTCTGCAACAGGTCTTTCGAGACTCTGATGCGAAAATACTCAATCAACCACCGACTTTCTACACCCTATCATCCCCAAACAAGTGGGCAGGCTGAGATCTCAAACAGACAAATCAAACTTATCCTGGAGAAAACTGTTGCTAAAAATAGAAAAGATTGGTCGACCAAATTGACGGATGCTCTTTGGGCATTCAGGACTGCATATAAGACCGACCTAGGAATGTCTCCATATAGGATAGTGTTTGGAAAAGCATGTCATTTACCTGTCGAGATAGAACATAAAGCATTGTGGGCTATAAAGGAAATAAATTTTGATCTAAACCTTGCTTGCAACTTTCGGAAGCTGCAACTTAACGAGCTAAGCGAACTCCGCGATGAAGCTTATGATAATCACAAAGAATAGGACTAAGGTTTTTCACGATAAAAACATTTTGAGGAAAACATTTTTACCTGGTCAACAAGTCCTTCTTTATGATTCACGATTACACCTTCACGCGGGTAAGCTCCGATCTCGTTGGAAGGGACCTTTTGTTGTGCGGTCTGTATACCCGCACGGGGCAGTAGAAGTTGAAAATGTTAAAAACGGCACTGTTTTCAAAGTGAATGGACATAGATTAAAGCCGTATTATTCCACTGACCCCACGGAGGAGCTCTTGTTCTTACAAGAGCCAGTTTATTTGGATTAAAATTCCTCCGTCTCACCTTCATATCCTGTATATCATTGCATCATTTTTTTTGAATGAAGGTGAGTGAAAAGAGTAAGTTTGGGGGAAGTTCTTCACTTATATATTTTGCCCCCACTAATAATTCCCCCCAGATTTACAGATTTTTGTAGGTATAGTTGTCGGCAACAGTGAGGACACTGTTGAAAACAAGTTTGGGGGAGGTTTGTGCTTATTTTCGCATCATTTGCATATCATCTGCATAAGCACAAAACATTTCTTTTAAAAATCTATAAAAATTGGAAAATTTTCAAAAACCATAAAAATTTTCAAATTTTCAAATATAAAAATAATTTTAATATTTACACCTTTTTGTATATAAATAAGATAATGAAAGTTTAGATAGTGAAAAATTACATCCATGAGATTAGAAAAATTTTAGAAAACTAAGAAAATTAGAAGTTTTCTTATACGAACTAGTAATAAGTAGTTATGAGCCGTTGTCCCAAGGGTTAGTAAGATGAAGGACGTCACTAATCTGAGGATAAAAATAAGTCTGAAAAATAGTTTCTATTCTGGAAGCCAAACATTTTGAACGTTGCTACCCTGCTATTCGCACTTACACACGTCTTGAAGCCTGGGATAGTAGAGGATACCTTGAAATGCTCTTGTCTTAAAGCCAAAAGTATGGAAAAAAAAATATGGTGAAAAAAATGGACACTGGTTTTGTTATCACCGAGGGAAATAAAAAAATATATAGCGAGGGTGCCTTTTCATCTAGTGCCCTAAGGCCAACTGGTCTGGGAGTCACTGCTATACCTAAGGTGGTGCAAGATTAGGAAAATACACCAAATAAGCAAGCACATAAGTAATCGGTCGGTTAGTACCTCAAGAAGTATTAACGGTCGCATGAAAGTGTGTGAGCTCATCAAAAAAAAAAAAAGAGTACTGAGGCTGATGGGCAAGAGTATGATAGCTTGAATTGAATTCTCCGGGTGTAGGGATGTCTTTACACACACGCAGGGTTATATGATCGATGTTTGGAAGAAAGATAGGAATGAAGAATAAGACGATGTTTTATTGAGGGAGGACGTGATTTCTAACATCTTTTCATGACCATTAAGATAGGGCTCATGACAACCGAAAAGCTAGCTTAGTTGGAAACCCTAATTTTCAAGGCTTTTCTTTTACAATTCTCTTCTTTAAATGTAATATTCATGATCTTGCTTTTATTATTGGATTTTGTGGGTGCAATCCGCTGAAAACCCTCAGGAGACAACACTCTTCCTACTAGGGACACCTAGAGGTTTAAAGGCTTGTTGCACGTGCTCAGTGCAATCGTGTTGCCTACGAAAGTGTGCTAGTTAGTTTTTCTCTTTCTTTATTTTCTCCTTCTCTTTTTAATAAAACATTCGCTCGAGACGATCGAAATTAAGTTTGGGGGTATTTGATCAGTCGAAAATATTGCATATTTTGACCGGCAATTTCCTCATCATTTGCATCCATATAGAAGTGTACGGTATTCATAATTCACATATTAGCAAATCGGTCGCAAAATATCAGATTACATGTATTCGACCTTAAAACCGGCATTTCTAGGGAAATTGACTGCATTGCATGGCATCGCAATATTTCTATATGTCGCAACCCGTGTTTCGAAGTCTGTGCAGGAAAAGGAAAGCTTGCTCGATCATTACACCGCTCGAAAGATACGTAAACTCACTAAATGCAAATCTGGTACTAATCCAAAAGAGAAATCACAATTCAACATATCAAAGGAAGCTAACAACAGCAGCCCATGACCACAGAAGAAGCCACCAAGCCCAAGCCTCCATGTTGGCCGCGGATCCGCGGCTAGAGCCAGCTTGTGCCGCGGATCCGCGGTGGGCCCAGGGGATTACTTCCTCAAATTTGCACCACTACTCCTGTTTCAGTGGCTACAGTTCAGAAAGACACTCCAAGTTCCAGAAGACTCCAGAGACTTCTACCAGATCAGCAAACACTTTGAGCTTCACTTAATTAGCCTAATCATTCTAGAACTTTCCCTAAACCCTAGCTTAAACCCTAAGCTAGCTCCTAACAAACCCCTTCTAGAAACTCTTCAACAAACTTTGGGAGGGAAAGTTCCAATTCAAACCTAAGCCTAGGGTTTGGGAGTTCTATAAATAAGACCCTAGGCTCACTCATTATTCATGTTGGAAAAGTTGGGAAATCTTGGAAAATTCAACCCATTTTATAGTTTTTAGCCAATCTCCTTCTTCATCCCCTCTTCCTCAAGTTTAGTGAGAGAGCTTGTAGGAAACCCTAACCCTAATTCCAAGCCAACATCAAGAATCCCGAGTACCCTTTAGGCAAGAAACCCTACAACCTTTTGGAGCGAAGCCGATCTTCAACGGAGCAAGCGATCCGAAGCCGATCCACGACTCACGAAGCCGAGCGACGCCCGATCAACGATTTAGATTCTTCTTCTTATAGTTCTTGAAGCAAATGTAATCAAAATTGTTGAGCTAAATAAAGGTGATATTCTTTTATCTTGTTTTCTTTAAATTCCGCATCATGTTATCTTTACAAATCTTTAATATTGTCTTTGTGGTGATGTGTGAATAAAACTCCGCTTGTTAAGGAGTCGAAACGATCTTTAGTATGATGATGTAACAAATTTGCAATCGATTCTTGAATCCCACGAGTTTGTAAACCCTAGCAAGTTCAAGAATCGACGACCCAATTCGTTGCGATGCTTTCTTGATCGACATTGCTCGAGATTGGGGAGTTCCGATCGTTTCTTGAAATTGCTAGAGGCTAGAATATAAATGGTATCCTCGAAAGAACAAGGGTTAAGAGATGAAACCTTAATTTCATCAAGAAAGCCCTAACTCTCGTCGATCACCATTGATCTTGTATCAATTCTTCGAAGGACAAGAACACGAAACCTTTTAGATTACATCACGTCTAAAGATCCGATCGATTCCTACGAGCCACTCTTATATTCTTGATTGTTGATTGGAAAAATTATCGAAACACCGATTCTTGATTGTTTATAGTTTCTTGATTCTTGCATAAAGAATAGTGACACTCGAATACAAATCCTTCTTGAATCATGTTTTCGTTTATTGTTGCTTAACATTTCATTTCAAACGTATCAAAATACAAGTGAATCGTGCAATCCCTGTGGACGATCCGCACTCACTACAAACTACATCCGACACCGTAGTTTGATTGCGGTCAAAATAGTTTTTGGTTGTGAAGTTCTTTACAAATTTTTCTACATACTACACAACGGGAAAAACGAACCAATCATTGTATTACTTAAAGTTTATTTTAAATTTCGAGGACGAAATTTTGTAATGGTGGTATGATGTAATACCCAGCCCTTTTTATACGCCTATATCCGTAATTCTTTTCACCTATATAATTTATTTACAATTATCTATTTAGTTATTTTCGAAACTCCATTAAACCCTAAACTCCCAATCCATTTTCCCCCGCTATTTTCTCAAACCCAAATTCCAATCCCTTTATTTTTCCTTTGATTTTTCCTCTAAATCCCTCGGCCCATTTCCTAATTCTTATAACCTATTTTTCTCACTACCCATTTTCTTCCTAATACTATTACCATTGTGAGCCGGCCCTCTCATTTCATTTCCTTTTGTTTTTTTTTCCTGTGGCCCAACTCTTTCCCGAGCCCACAAGATTTTTCCCTTATTAAACTTCTATTTTCCTCAGCCCACTCCCTTTTTCTCTAACTCTTTTATTATTAAATTCTGGCCCAGCCCACTCCCAGCAGCCCGCCTTCTCCAACCGTGCCGTTTCCCCCGACCCGACCCGCACCAACAGTGCCATCTTCTTCCCGTTGCGTTTTTCCCGCGCGCGTTTCCTTCGCGACCGCGTCGCCCGCGCTTCTCGCCTCCGCCTCCGCCTCCGCTCGCGCGCGTTACTCCCACTACGCGCGTCTCTCTCTCTTCTCTCGCCTCCACGTTCTCTTTCTCTTTCCTCTCTCTCTCTCTCTGCTTCCGCTCCCCTCTCGAACCCACGCCCTCGGCCGCTCGTGCCCCTCCTACCTCCTCCCTGAGCCACCCTCGCCACTGCAACCCGAGCTCTCTCTCCCTCGTTCTCATTTTCCCCCTCTCCTCGCTACACTCCCGACCCACGCACCCATCACCGACCTCCTCCTCTCTCGCTCTGCACCCACCTGCAACCTTCGACGATCGTCGATCATTCCCGATCACCACCACCGCCTCACCCGCTCCCTCCCTCATCTCACCTCCATTATCCTCCCTCACTCACCAGCAACCGACCACCCTCGCACCCACACCCGAGCACCCCCTGTCGAGCGCCCTGCACACTAACTCGGCCACCCCTGTGCCGACGACCGGCGAACCCCTCGTCTCGTCGTCGACATCCATCGCATCTCGTCGACCTCATCATCAACATCGTCGTCGTCGTCATCCTCCTCACCATCTCTTTCCCTCTCACTCTCTAACCCCATCAGCTCTCTCTCTCTCTCTTCCTCTGCTTTCTCTCATTCTCTCTCTGTTCTCATTTTTCTCTCTCTCAGCTCTCTAACTCTCTCTCTCAGCTCTCTAACTTTCTCTCTCTCAACACTCTCTCACTCACTGTCTCTCTCTCCGTCTGTAACTCTCTCACTCACTGCCTCTCTCTCTGTCTACACTCTCTCTCTCATTTCTCTCTCTCTCTCTCTCTAGCACACTCTCTCTCTCTCTCCAAATCTCACCGTCTTTCCATTCTCTATCAACCTACACCACCGCACGACATTGCCCGAGCCCGCAACAGCCAACTCCGACAAGCTCGAGCCAGGATCGAGACTTTTGTCACTGTGGTGCCGTGTCAGAATCGGCGTTGCCGTGCCGCGCGTGTGTCGCGTTCGTGCCATTACCACTGCCGTGCATCGCCTAGACGCCTCCAGGCAAGTCCCCACTTGCTACATGCTATTTATTATTAGTTTACAAATTAAAATCGTATAAATATCCCATGTTTTGCGTTATGTTAAATATTGCAACAAAACTGTTCGATACTTGTCCTCTTAGAAAATCATTATCACATTTAACGGAACTGGATATATTGCATTGGCCCTTGTAGGGATGGATAACGTGTGCAAGTTTCGTTGGAAAATATGATCGATAACGACTAAAACAACTACCCCTAAGTTTAACCGTAAAACTGGAATTTCCTTGTAACTGAAAACTAATAAAATCGCCATAAATTATATACACACTGGATTGATGCGTTCGAGGGCTCAATTCGAAGCCGACTCGACGAAATTTAACCCTATATCAGTTTCCAGATAATCCTGTACTCAAACCATGATGATATTCGTATCGGAGTGCGACTCTGGACTGCAGTCCAGAGCGACTCCAGTCGTTGCTTGTTGTTCCGTATTGGATACCACAGGATTTCCTTAACTCGTAGGTTGCGGAACTCCACTGTTCATTATAGATAAATCTGTTATCTAGACAACACAATTGATTTCATTTTGTTTCGTTACCATTTGATATTTATTCTATAATTTAAAAGATCGGGACGCATAACAGTCCCAGCAGAATCAGAACCGACATATTAATGTTAAAAATTGTATATCTTCTGACGTACAGATGCGATTGAAGATCCGTCTATTGCGTAGAAAACCTTACTGAAAACCCTAGAATTTATCCAACTGTAGCATTGCTAAAATCTGATCCCAACTGGGATTAAAATGCGTTGCGAAACGGACTTCTGATTCTGAAATCGGATTTCCAGCCGCGAGCGCTTAAAATGAAATGGTTATAATTAATGATTCTGGAACCCGATTGGCTTGAAACCAAATTTGATGGATGGACAACTGGACATACTAATTACTACCTGTTTATCATTTCGCTAAATTATATACGTACGTTTCATGATAAATCGTACAAGTGATAGAATACTGTTTTTATGACATCTTGATCGTGCTTCATATACTGTTTACGTATCATATTATACTCATATCATTGCAGTGATAAACTTGTGACATCGTGCATTTATCCAGTGTTAGATTCTAGTGATGGTTGTGGCAAGTACGTCAGTGGTCGTGTATCCGTGATTAAGTGAAAGTGATACGTACTTGTGCACAATTAGTGACCCTAATATTCTATTGCATTGTCGACGTCTGTGGGATGCGTGTACGTGTGACTATAAGTGGTATGGGACACTTATGGAAGCGCTTGCACGGGTGTCACAGATAAGGCATCAGACACTGCCATTTATCTTAGGTATTAGTCGGGACGTGCTTGATGGAGGTCCTGCCTCCAGTTCTCGCGCAGACTTGTCACGGATCGATTAGTATTTAGGGTTATGGTTAGCGTTTGATGTAGACCACGGGGTGTGGGGTAGTTTAAGTGTGAGTTCAACAGAATCTCGGGAGTCCCATGCCGGCTTATATATTTAGGGAGATATATGGAGATTTACAGGGTACGTGATATACACCGTGATATACATGTTACATGCTGGGCCCATGGTCCCTTGCCCTTAGGTTCTAACCCTTGGGTGGAGGACACTCGCGAGTGGTTGACTCTCACACTTGGACTGACGATAGGCTTAGTGACCCGTGCAGTGCGACTTAGAGACTGATAGGGATACTGGCATTTATATTCCTTATATACTGTGTTGACATATCGTTCTACTGCTTTACTGTTCCGCTGCATTGATTACTGCACATTCATATTCATGATGTCATAGATTTACTGCTTCACATATCTATTAGCACTGTTAGAACTGTCACTTGATTTTATACATATTATATTGTTATTGTGTCGCTCTGACGACCTGAGTATGCATGCTCAGTGTGAGCAGAAGATTTAGCCTGGACCCGAACTAGACGTGCATCACAGACTTCTTGACTTGCCATTCCGAGTTACATTCGTTTGTTCCACTTCAGGTCAGTTTATATTATTGTTTCTTCCAGTTACTGCATTTCTCATTACCTGCGCATCATTTACTGTTTACCATGAAAAACTAGAAGCCGAAGTGTGACTACGGCAGGACATTTCCTTGACCGTAGGAGCATGGCTGGCCTTGTCTACCCCTCGTATTCTGTATTTTGGGAAGCGGGGCGTGACACACGGTTAACTTGTAATCCATTTCTTTCTGTTCTAACTAGAGATTTAACAGGAAATAAGTAATTTAGCATATGAATAGTTTATTATAGCATGTAGCAAGTTTCACTTGCCTCGACGGGTTACGAAACGGAAAACGGAACGTTTCACGTCGGCGGGGAAATATCGCGACGTGCGCACGGTTCACGGAATGAACCCAAACGACGAACAGTGGAGCCACACGGGTCAGGGTTCCTCACTGGAACGTCGGGACACGTCGCTGGCACAGTCGGATTCCGGCGAACCCAAAACAGCAAACACAAAACATGAGTTCAAGAAGTACAAGGAAAAAGAAGAGAAGAGAAGGAGAAGAAGTAGAAGAAGAAGAAGTGACTGCTTACTAGGTTGCAGAGGATGCGTTGGTGGTGAGATCGACGGCGGTGAGGGCGCCGACGAAGAGGTCAGATGTAAGGGTTAGGTTTAGGGTTTGGTTGCCGGTTTTGGGTGTAAGGTTAAGTGTCGGGGTATTGGTGAGGGGATGATGTCGAAGAGAGGGAGGAGATGAGGTGGTGACGATGATGGGTATGAGGCTAGGGTCGTCGGCGATGAGGAGGTGGGTCCTGGGTCGAGTTGGGTGTGTGCAGGGCCTGTGCAGGGGAAAGGGCTCGGGGAGAAGAAAGGACAAGAAGAAGATGGCGAGGAAGAGGATGATGAGACGATGAGGTTGAGGTGTTAACGAGGCGGGGCTCGGGTAGGAAGAGGAGCGGCTAAGGTTAGGGTTTTCCTCTTTTGTGCTCGTGCATGGGTTAAGAGCTGCGAAGAAGGAAGAGAAAATAAAGAAGGGAGGTGACGGGATTCGCGGCGGTGATGAGATCACGTACAGTGATCGCGATAGGAGAGAGAAGGAATGCGAGAAGATAGAGATAGGGAGAGAGCGGGAGGAGAGAGAAAGGATAGGAGAAAGAAACTTGGATTTATATGCAGGAGAGAGAAAGTGATAAGAGATCAGGGTTACGAGATTGGGAGAGAGAGAGATCGGTGGCTGAGAAAGGAGAGAGAGAAAAGAATTAGAAATGGAAAAAAGAAGTAAAGCGGGGCCCACATGCCAGATAGGAGAGAGCTGGGGGCTGAAGCAGTTGGGAAAGATTTTTTTAAAGGAATTTTAAAAATAGAGAAAATATTTTCTGTTAGTGTATTTAAATTTCGTTGGTTTTAAAAATATTAGAAAAAAAAAGGATTTGGCGGAATACAAATTATTTCAGAATTGCGCCCGGGTCGAGTCCAAAAAATTGAATTTGAAATAAGAAAATTATTGGCGGGTTCCAAAAATTAAAATGAAGGATTTTATAATTAAAACGCATACCCCCAAGAACGGATGCACGTACGTACGTGTAGCCGTCCAAACACGTTTGTTTCACTGAACGGGACGAAAACACGATGCCACAGGGTTAGGGATGCAGAGCAGGTCATGACAAGTATTTTTAATTTATTTTAAAAGACTTAATTTGTTATATGCAAGAATTTGAATTGTCGGGTAAATTACAATAAGCACAGCCAAGTAAGATCAATGAAATAAATACCACACACCATTCATACGGTAACTGAAATTTGTAGAATTGGACTCGGTTGTTATACCTACCGATCGCATCTATATGCTAAAGATAAGAATTACCCAGCTACCGTACACTTTGCCTTGATGATGGTCAACAAAAACAGCATGAATACTAAACACTACCTATCTAAAATGACGGAGGGCTACGGCGGGTTTTGATGAAAACTTTTAACGTAATGAACTTGATATCGTTGTAGAATCAAGTGATTTGAAAAGGAATGGTTTAAGCTCCGCTTTAAAAATCAAGTAGTTTTCAAAGCAAACCAAGTGCGTTGCAGCATATACTAGTTTTCGCTAAAGAGGTCATTCCCGATGAAGGGATCTAGGCTCTTTCCTCATAGAATGGGGTGCTGGATATTCATAAATGAATACCACATGCAAAATAAAAACTAGAGCTATCTTTTTGAAAAATTGTGATTCTACATCTTTGAGATTTCTTTTCTTTTCATTAATCTTATTAATGAAATCCCGTCATTTAAGTTTCCTAAACATCTTAGAAGAAACGAAAATAAAACACATATATATGCCATCTGCATTCACCACAGGGACCCAGGTCATCACCAAAAGGTTACTTAACTTACGGTAGGGCAGGGTCAGGACTAGCGTGAATGCAAAAAATATATAGTGTCTACTAATATATCATATATATATAAGTAGCATTCATCTCACACATTTATATGATCACATCATAGCACATCACCGCAGAAGCAGATATATGAAATACAGGATATACTAATAGTTCTGTGTTTTAGATTAAGCCATTAACGAAAAACACGGATTCTACGGTCATGATGAATAGCCTGGTGTTAGGGATATGTATGCCCTAGAGTCCATTATTGTACATTGATGAATATTATAGTGGATGCTTAGACATATTTATAAAGGACTTTCTTACTCGACATGATAGTATGCTATATGGTTGCTTTTTATCTTAACATGTACACTTATATTATTATACTATCTCTCTGATACATGTTGATAAAGCCCTTAGGATGCTTGCTTGACTACCAGGATTAGATGCAGATCATACTACCGGGACTTGTGTAGTCTACAAGCACATCCTTTAACAGTTCCTAGTTAAGAGAGTATCGAGACAGGGCATCGATATTCCAGAGTAGACTAGTGTGTATGTTTCTTGACCCTGTAGGGGGCGATGGTTGATCCTATATCCATTGGTGTTTGACATCAAAGATTGTACACGGGTGCTCATTAGAGAATGGGTACACCAAACAGGACACGCCAAAAACTCCTGGTTGGTACTATACCTATCATCAGAAAGCGGTTCTCTAGTGACACTGGTACAGGTTAGTCTGTAGACTCCAGATCGTCATAGAGTCTTGTTTGGTTCCTACTGTGCTTTGATTTCCTCCCTACCACGGCTCAAAGGAGTCGTGCAAACAGGTGGATTTTGGGTACAGTCCCGAGTCACAAGGAGGCGATGAGTGATAGGAGGGTTTCGTCTCTCCCAGTATTAGGAGTTGATGTTGCGCTATACTCGATTGGCTATAATAGGAAGTCCCTGGCCAGGGCTGTTGATGAGATTTATTGGTAAGAGTTATCAGTAGTTTCTCGTACCGTTATAGGCCACACATTGGCATGACTTATCAAATTATTGGGGTCTGGCCATTCCACCCCCAGACTTGATATGCGACATATCAGACAATGAGACCGGACTGTACGGTAAGTGTTACTTATAGGCTTCATGGGAGTTTGGAAAAGCTTGTTTGTTGATCTGCTATTTGCTCAATACCTGGGTAGCCGTTACGTCCAGCTAGTACCGCTGATGGATTGTGGGTAACTGATATAATCATTACCTACTGCTGGTATATTGACGAGTCTTTAGAGTCCCACACAGAAGTTTCCTAGTTCAGGCGAAACAAAATAGGGCACATATGTTGATATGTGCGGGGGCCTGATTAAATACGAGTATGTGATACCGTATTCTAATCTGGCGGTTAGTTGCTATCAGTTAGGTTATATGTGATATAACCAGATTATAGAATCAAGTGTTTATTTGATAATATGATATACAAATAAATAGTATTAGTCGGTTATATGTGATATAACCGGATTATTAAATCAAGTGTTGATTTAATAATATGATAGATATTTATATTTGATATAATTATATGTTAACTAATATTATTGCTCACTAATTATTTTCTTAATATATATATATATATATATATATATATATATATATATATATATATGAAGCATGGTTGATTTTCTATTCTATGAAAATAGAAAATGAGGTGGAAAAATGGGGAGACTTTTGAGTTATGGGTGAAGTATGGCTTTGATGATATTTTATTCATTTTCTTGCACTATTGAAGCATGGTTCATTTGATTTATTGGATTTTATTCCATGCTTGAATAATGAGAGGTATTTGTTAAGCCATTCTTCACATGAGAAAAAGAGTTAGTTCATTTTTTTCACTTGAGCTCATTTGCTCTCTAGTTTTCTCCATCTTCTTCACCTCCACCTCCAAGCTCAATCGCTCACATGAGTTGTGAACCCTTGAGCTTATGAGAACCCTAGTTAGCAAACAACACCCTTACTTCACCATCCTATACTAGATTAACAGTTTGGTGTAGTGTGTTCACTTCACTAAAGAGTTTAGTGAAGAGATAGCTTGGATTAGCGGAGCTACGGGTGGATCATCTTAGGCACGAAAATCGTAAAAGAAGCTCGATCCAACTTCAAGTGGAGTCGCGTGGACCACTACCCGGAGCATTTGAAGAGAAGGACACGGTCCACAAAGGTTGTTTCCTCTTTCACTTAGTGTATCTATCTTTATATCATGCTTAAAACCATAATCATCTAATTAGATTCTAGGTTAGTGTTGATTAGCACCTAAATTTTTTTAAAATGGCATGCTTGATAATAGTAAAACTCAGTGGTGGTGTTAGCAAACACTTTCATGGTATCAGAGCCAAAACTAGAAAATTATACGATGTAGTTATAATTGCGAAAACAAAACAACTCTGAAATCGAAACCCAAAACACCAAGTTTCTGTAAATTTCAAAATGGTCTCTGAATTTTTTTTAAACAAGTGAAGAATGTTACATGTGATGTAACTAAAACACCAGAGAAAAATGAGCACAAAACTTGAAAGTTTGGCCGGCGAGAATGCCAAAATGGCCGGTGACGCAAATTCTATTGTAATGATTTGGGCTCCTTTTTGTTTGGTGTTCTGTGGTGTTGAATTTAGGGTTTCATGGTTATGTTTGATTAGCTTAGTTTGCATGTGATGTTAACTTTTGTTATGGGGATGATACAGAGTATTTCGTAGTCGTAATTATTACATCGTTTCGGGTTTAAGTTTGATATGTGTTGCAATGGTTGGAATACACATTTAATTAGTTTTGAGAAACTAGTTAGTGATTGTAAATTTAGCTTGTTAATCACTTTTGATCGATTGCCATGAAGTTTCGATTCGGATCGAAACTCCGTAGTAATCGCGTATCGTACGCGAATACTCGCCGGATAACTTTACTAGGTAGCCACGCCTCATAGCCCCAACCAAGTGACTTTAGGAGAACCCCATTGCCAAAAGTATCCACTCGGGTGCTCGCGGCCACGGTGTTCTGCCTAAGTGCACTTGGTCGACGGCATCGGGGGTGCGGCCATTTACTAAAGTTCCCGACGAGTATTCGATCGGGAATCTTATTGAATTACCCGACTAAGTTATTGAAAAGTGTTTTCGAATTAAGACTAAAATGCAAGGCTTATAGGGTTAGGCATGAAATTCGAAATATGTGATATTCCGGGTTTATGATGTCTAAGAAAATGCGGATTCTAATTATTGTAGTTTTTCATTTCTTTTCTGCGGCTGTAAGTGTAATATGTGGTGTATCCCCAATCTCGTTGCTATATGTCAACGGAATTTGGGATACGCATATTTACTTACGTTGATGAAATGCGATGTTATGTGTTGCTGTGATATGTTATATTGGATCGTCGTGAATGATTAGCCAGAGGTTTTTGCGTGAGATGAGAGTTTTCAATTTTCATTCATGTAAAAATTTGTATGTAAAATTCTTTTATTGGGACACTACCGAGTTGAGGATGATGTCACCATTGATGTATATTATTTACTTTTCCATATTACGATAGACCCAAGGAGGGAGCACAAGTAACCGGATTCTGGAGTCCAGTGGGAGACCATCTCGAGGAGTCGAGACCGGATCTCCTAACTCTAGAATTGGCAGGGTTGTTTGCCACTCTCGTAGGGGTCAAGGGATGTGGGTTTAGCTATTCATCACGACTGTAGAATCCGTGGTTTTCATTACTGGCTTAATTTAAAGCACTGACCTCCTAGTATAACCAATATTTCATATGTTGACTGCTGCTGCTTGGTTCTGTGATGTGATCATATAACTGCGTGAAACGAATGATATATATATATATATATACACATATATATACATATATGTATATATACACATATATACACATATATATACATATATGTATATATATATATATATATATATACACATATATATACATATATGTATATACACATATATATACACATATATATACATATATGTATATATATATATATATATATATATATATAAAACGTTGCTTTTGTTTTGCACCTGCGCTAGTTCAGCCCCCGCTATGCTGTTAGTTAAGTAACCTAACGGTGCATGACGGGGCCCCATGGCGAATCCGGATGGCATAAACGTACGTTCTATTTTTGTTTCTTTTTCTGTAATGTTTAGGGAAACATAAATGATAGGACTTCATTAATGAGATTAATGTAAAGAAAAGAAACCTAAAGATGTTATACATTCAAAAGTTTTTTTAAAAGGTAGCTCTAGTTCTTGCTTTGCATAGTGGTATTCCTTGATGAATATCCAGCACCTCATTCGATGAGGAAAGAGCCAAAATCCCTTCACCGGGAGTGACTTCTTTAGCAAATCTAGCAAATGCTACAACCCACTCGGTTTTGTTTTTATAGCTTCTCTAGTTCTTGCTTTGCATAGTGGTATTCCTTGATGAATATCCAGCACTTCATTCGATGAGGAAAGAGCCGGGATCCCTTCATCGGAAGTGATCTCTTTAGCGAAACTAGAAAAAGCTATAAAAACACACATTTTTCAAATCATTAGATTCTACAACGATATCAAGTTCATACGTTAAAGGTTTTTTTCAAAACCAGCTGTAGCCCTCCGTCATTTAAGATTAGAACTATTTGTATGCATGTTACATTTGTTGACCATAGCCAAGACGTGTGAGGTAGCTAATTAGTGCTTATCTTCAGCATGTGATGCGATTGGATTAGGGTAGTCATACGGCTTTGTTAACCTTAGCCAAGGGTCGTACGGGTGGGTTTAATTCAATCAAGAAATGATGGGTTGAACTTAGCTAGCACCTATGATTTGTTGACCATAGCCAAGGACATAAGTTGCTGGGGGTAAAAACAATTATCGGGAATTTCAAGTGTTGAAATTTGAAATGAGATTGCATACCTCCTATGAGATAGTTGGATCATGATTCCCACTGCGAGTAAGAGTTAATCCTGGGAGATTTTTTCACTTTACAATTAGCCGATCAAATTGGTGTCTAAGAAAGGTGTTAACGGGGTTATGCCCCTGCGGAAATGAGGTTAATTAATTAGTTCCATGCGAAAACATGGGGAGACTCCCTCGGAGTACCAATACCTGCCTGGCCGAACGATTGGCTAACTTGTAGGGTATAATTAATCCCGGCTAATCTTACCTTTTAGTGTTTGAATGAAGATTTGATAAAAACAGTGGGAGTCATCCTGATTAGATAAGATAATAACCAATCTAATCTTGAAAGAGCGCACGCTAAAGTGTTTCCTTCTCTCTCTCTCTCTCCCTCCACGTAGCGACCAATGGCACGCCTTAATCAAGATAATAATATGGATGTATTGACTGAACCCGCTTATTATACTGAGCTGGGGAACGTTGGTTCCACTCTATCTTATGATTGTCATAAGTCCGAGCAAAGAATAGTAGAATATCAGAATTCCAATGCCACCCGAGCGTAGAAAGAGCATGATGATGCATCTTCTTCGGGTGTGTTCATTACCGAGAACTGTTTCTCAGTATGCTCTACGTCCTAGTTCTTGAATACCAGATCAGGATCCCACGTATGTAATTTATTATATAGTCTAAAGAGAGGTAGAGAACTGGGAAAGGGTGATAAGTCTCTAACAGTAAGGAATGGTGCAATTGTTGCAGTTGTTCATATCAGATTTTTGCATTTTTATTCCGCCCAATTTTTATCATATTGCCTATCGGTAGGTATTCTTGAGCCGTGTTTGCTAGTCAATTGCAGGATACAGGTTCTCGGCACTAAACGGTGAAATCCATGGAAAAGCACGACAAAATCCGGATTACTGCCAACCACAGATGAAACACGGGTCTCCGCTCTGTATCCGTATGTTGCCGCACACCAGTTTAAGAGACAAAATGGCAAATCAATGTCATTTTCATGCACAAGGCTCAATGGCAACATAAGATCCAAGAAATCTACGCGGAGCTCAAGAAAATCATGACGAAAGATCCACATCCAATCACCTTTGGATCTACTAAAATTCTGGAAGAGTTGTGAAAAGATTATCAGAAACAACATATGCCAAACTACAGACAAAAGAGGACAAGGGAAGCACAAAAAACCAGAGGGGCCAACTCCCCTATACGGCCGCGGATCCGCGGCCAATAGGGGGTCTAGGCCGCGGAAACGCGGCCGTACTGGCTCCTCAGAAGATGTGTTTTTAGGGGCAGTTTGGTCTTTTCACATGGGTCCAGAATGTTGCCCTAGAATTTCTGTTGCCTGCTTATAAATAGTCCAGAACTTGCCAAAGCCAAGGGTCCATAATCTTATATTTAGATTTTAGGTTTTATGTTGTTGTTCTTCTTCCTCCTCTCATCTCTTCTCCATTAAAAAACTTGTAGTGAGCTTTTGTGAGTGAAGAATGAATAAAGGAGTTCTTGTTCTTACCATGCTTGTCTTTTTATTTTGTTAACTATTATTGATTGTAATTTTCTTCCGTTAACTTAGTTATTGTTTTTTGTGTTTGTTTCTTTCTTGTTCTCTTTTCCTTTATCCTTAAACAACCATGATGCTTACGCTTGATCCTTGCCAAGGTGAGGTCGCAAATAGTTAGTTGTAATCTTTTAACCTCTTTCTTTCTATCTTCCTCCTTTGTTTTATTTTCTTTTTCTTATAATGGGTGAGTAGTTTTCATACTTGTTAGGGTAGGATAAGGAAAGTTTGAAAGAAGGAAATCTCTCTCACTCTTTTCTTGCCCAACATCTTAATTCGGACTCCCGTTAATTGAACCACAATCCGCTCCCTACGGCACCCTATCCTACATAATAGCGGTGATTCCTTAGTGAGACCGGTTGTGGTTGAATTAACCGAAGGTTAAGGCTAAGAGCCAAGAATGGACGGACAAGCACCAAAAGGAAGAACTTATGCGTTGGAAAGCCTAGTTTATACTCGCAAGTTCCTTCCTAGTCGTACTAATCCCCGTTGTTGCCGATTACCATAACACCGATATTAAGAGTGGCAACGAAAGAAGTGAGCGACTCCTAACTCAAACTAACCTAATCCTAACCCTGACAAGCTCTCTTTATATATCATTTTAGCACATAGTTAATTTCAAAACAAACCTGGACATTTGGACTTAACTCGTTAAAACACATAAAAAAAGATTCCCATCTCCCTGCGGACGACCCGTACTCAACCGGCTAGCTATAAGCGAAACCGTCTTGATTGTGGTAATAAACTTAGCACGCAAAAATTCTACCAATCAAATGGCGCCGTTGCCGGGAAGACGGTAGTTTATTTTTTTGTGTAATTTCGGGTTAATTTGTGAATATAAATATAACCGAAAAACAAAACAAAAAAATATACATTGTAAAAAATCATCTTGTTATTTTTGATTAGTTTTTGTGTAAGTGTGCAGAATAAAACGAAGTTCGAGTTCAATGCCAAAGACGTGGGAAGTTAGACCCATATTTCGCGGCTACACCGCGACGGATCAAGACGGAGCCAACGGTCTACTATAAAATTCTGGAGCAGATCCAGTGAGCAAATAAAGATTCAGGAGCTCCAGAAAAGAGGAGGACACAAAAGGCAGCACAGCACCGGAAGCTGAAGGGCCAAATCCACTTACCTACCGCGGAACCGCGGTATAAGCCTTCTATTGCCGTGAAACCGCGCCATCTATGGCCGTCGACTCCTAAAAATTTATGTAAGTCTCTCTCTCTTCTTCCCCGCTCCTCTGAACTCCACTAAACTGTGTTCTCTGCAGCATTCTTTGCGCAAACTCTCTTCCCCCTTCCAATAAATTGTTTTTGTGCAGGATTCTTTGCGCCGCGCTAAAATAAAAAAATTGTTTGCAGTTGATTTGTTACTGCTTTGCATTTATTAATACGGACTTTAAGGCGCTTGAAACCAATTCAGATTGGGTGGGGATTTCATCACCCTTCCCAGGACCCCAGAAATCACAAAAGCATATGCATTGACCATTGTTAATTAAAAAATACTAGACTCAGCCCTAAGGACTTCGCGGTCAATAGGACAGAGGACTAGTTATAGGCATCGGCCGTTTATCCTATCCTGACTTTTGCGGTGTCTAGGCAAGTGTGTCCAAGGCAAGTGGTTACTTAATTAGGACCACTACTTACATAGTGGGGAGCCTCCCACTTACCTTGCACTTACCTGGCCGCAATTTTTGGAGAGTAGGCGGTTTGAGGTCCTATTTCTAGCCCTTTGGAACAGTTAGAAGCTGTCTAGCTGACCTAGGTGACCCTAGATCTAGGTGTGATTGTGCATATCTTGTTTGTGATTGCTTGAAGTCGTAAGTCCGTACATATTTCTGTAAATCTCTTTCTAAAAAAAAAACAGAAAACCAAAAACTTTTATAAAAACTTGCCCTTTGTCATCAGAATCCATTTTTTCACCCACCACCCATCGTATTTCTCCATTGACGTTTTCTTACCCTCACTTTCTTCGCTTTGACTATACTAAACTCGTTTAGTGTATGTCCGCTTGGACTCGGGACACTAGCGCCCGCCTAGTCCGCGTTACGTTAGTCGCTACCGACTACGCGATCGACTCAGACGTCGAAACTCCGTCCACGCCTCTTTCACCCTTACCTTTGCCGGCCAACTCCGACGTTGACCGGAATTCTGTTCATACATCTTCACCTTCACCTTCACCAACCTCTTCTTCCGCGATGTCAGGATTTGACGCAAACATCTCATTGACTCCACCTCCTACGGAGGCAACTACCCCACCACCACTGCCTGTTGTAGCGCCGCAACGAATCGCGCTCCAGGATCGTTTCTATCCCACCCGTTCTGCACTTCCCACCTATCTTTCTCTTCCACCGGCCAATGGGGATAACTTTGAAATTAATCCCCACTTCATTAACATGCTTCAGCGATTTCATGGGCTTGAATCTGAAGATGCCTATATCTTCATCAACAATTTCCAAAATGTTTGTGCCATGATGAAAACCACCCAGCTGTCGGACGATGCTATACGGCTACGGGTCATTCCGTTCACTTTATGCGATCTCGCTGAAAAATGGCTGTATAGCACCGCTTCCCACTCCATAACCAGTTGGGACGAGTTTGTGAAAGCGCTTCTCAAGAAATTTTATCCGAATCATAAAACCGCAAGGATCCGTAACGAAATCAACCAATTCTCTCAGCTTCCTTCTGAACCCTTCTGGAAGTGCTTTGACCGGTACAAAGACCTTCTTGTTCAGTGTCCTCATCATGGTATCGAGAGATGGCAACTTTGCCAAACCCTATACGAGAGCCTGAACCCAGTAACCAAGCAGTTGTTGGAAACCATTTGTCAGGGCCACTTCCTATCAAAATCTAACGAGGAAGCGTGGCAATTCTTCGACGACCTTGCGGAGCAAACGCTACAATGGGAGAGCACCAGACCGACTTCTTCTTCTTCTACCTCCACTTCTACCGGTCAGTCTAGGGTAGGAATTCACCAACTTGATGTCTCTATTGCGATGAAAGCTGAAATGGCTGCAATAATGAGAAAACTTGAAGCGATAGAGAGCAAATTTTCTTCTCCTGCTCCTGCCCCTGTTCTTCCCCTTCGTACGATTTGGGCTTGTTGTTCCGATCCTTCTCACTTAACCGAAGAGTGTCATTATAATCCACCATCTCAAGGACAGGATCAGGTTAATGCTGCATTTCAGCAAAGACCAAGGAATGATCCATACTCTTCCACCTACAATCCCGGTTGGAGGAACCACCCCAATTTCGCCTGGAATCAGAATCAGAATCAATTCCAAGGCAACAATTTCCAGAGGCCTCCTCCTCCGCAACAACAAGCGCAACAACAAACTCAACAACAGTTTCAGCAGCCCTTCCAACCCTAACCTTTTCAAAATCAGACGAACAACTTTGCACCCAACAATTCTTTTCCACCAAACAACTTTGTTCCGTCAAACAACGATAAGGTTTTCTCGCTAGAACAAAGTCTGGAGGCGTTCGTTAAACAATCGACACAATCCACCGCCAACATCCAGTCGTCTATTCAGTCTTTGGTGCAACACACTGCTGCACACGGGCAAAGCATCAAGACCATCGAAGCCCAGATTGCACAGCTGAATGCGGCGTTAAGCGAGTGAGAAAAGGGAAAGCTTCCATCTCAACCACTCCCAAATCCCGGTCACCCACATAATGTACATGTTGCTCTTGAACAACAGAACCATAATGTGAGTGCCGTGACTACGTTGAGATCAGAAAGGATGCTGCACAACAACATCGGCACAACAATGGAGGATAATGACACCCCGGCCGCTTCTTCTTCTTCTTCTTCTTCTTCTTCTTCTTCTTCTTCCTCGTCTTCTGAGCCTATTCTTCATTCTTCAAAAGGCTCTTCTTCTTCTTCTTCTGCTCTGAACGGACCTACTTCTCACTCCACGAAAACACCAGCTCTGGGATCCGTTCCAACTCCATAATCTCCTCCACAAGCATTGGACTCGACCACTTTTAAAAACGTTCCATTTCCAAACCGGTTGAGGTCCAATAAACAAAATCCATAAATGGAGAAGATTCTGGAGTTATTTAAGCAAGTTAACATTAACATTCCTCTTTTAGATGCTGTCCAACAAGTTCTGTCCTACGCGAAAATCTTAAAGGACTTGTGCACAAAAAAGAGGAAGTCTCAGGTACCCAAGAAAGTTTTCTTGGCTAGTGCTGTGAGTGATGCTCTTACCCAATCTTTACCATAAAAACGGAAGGACCCTGGCTGTCCTACGATTTCTATTACCATTGGGGATAAGAACATCAACCGCGCACTATTAGATCTTGGTGCCAGTGTTAACCTGCTTCCGTACTCAGTATACGAGCAATTAGGCGTAGGAGAGCTGAAACCCACACACTGTACTCTCCAAATGGCCGACCGATCGATCACCCATCCTAGGGGTGAGCTAGAGGACGTGTTAATCAAAGTCGGGGACTTCATATTCCCCGTTGACTTCATTGTATTAGACACACAGCCTGTAGCTAACCCCCGGAATCAAATTCCGGTGATACTCGGTCGCCCATTCCTTGCAACCTCAAATGCTGTGATCAATTGTCGCAATGGTTCGATGAACTTCTCTTTTGGAAACATGACAATTGAACTCAACATTTTTAGGTTGGGGAATCCGCCCTCCGAACCTAATGCTCATATACTGGACGTTTGCTCAATCCAGGAGATCACCCCTGAAGAGTGTGAATTCGAGGAGTTTTTGTTCGATCACGATAACCTTAACGCCACTAGTGCGTTCCTCTTCGAACCTGCTGCTGTTTCTGCACCCGACAACGACTACGAGTGTTTCACTTTCTCGAACAATCTTAGCCACTCTCCACCCGAGTTTGAATCCTTTGAATTTCCGGATGAGTTACCTGAACCATCCAACTCGGTCGCTTACACTCGTTTTGAACCTTTGCTGGAATCCTTCGAGTTTGAGACCTTTTCACCAGTCTTGCCTTCAATCGTTTCACCTCCAACGCTCGAACTCAAGCCTTTGCCGTCTCACCTTAAGTACGCTTACTTGGATAAGAACGAGACCCTCCCTGTCATCATCTCGGCTTCTCTAGCTCCAGAGCAAGAGAAAGCCCTTCTTGCAGTCTTGCACAGCAATAGGCAAGCTTTTGGCTGGTCCATGGCGGACATCAAGGGGATTAGTCCCCTGATCGTTGAACATCATATTCATCTGATGGATGATGCCAAACCAGCCAGAGATCCTCAAAGGCGACTCAACCCAGTCATGAAGGAGGCTGTGAAGAAGGAGATCGTAAAATGTCTGGATAGTGGTATCATTTACCCTATCTCTGATAGCCAGTGGGTTAGCCCCATTCACGTTGTCCCCAAGAAATCAGGTATAACGGTCATCACTAACGAGGCGAACGAGTTAATCCCTACTCGCACCCAAACTGGGTGGCGAGTATGCATCGATTACAGAAAACTCAACGCCGCAACGCGGAAGGACCACTTTCCTCTACCTTTCATTGACCAAATGCTTGAACGATTGGCCGGACACGAGTACTACTGCTTTCTTGATGGCTACTCCGGCTATAATCAGATTCCCATCACCGAAAAAGACCAGGACAAGACCACATTCACTTGTCCTTTCGGCACGTTTGCATATCGTCGCATGCCCTTTGGGTTATGCAATGCGCCCGCTACCTTCCAGCGATGTATGATGGGAATCTTTTCAGACATGATGGAAAAATTTCTGGAGATCTTCATGGACGATTTCTCCATCTTCGGCGATTCCTTCAACGAGTGTTTGCTGCATCTTGACGCTGTCCTTACCCGATGTAAGGACAAGAACCTCACTTTGAATTGGGAGAAATGCCACTTCATGGTGCGTGAAGGTATTGTCTTAGGACATATCATCTCGCAAAATGGCATAGAGGTTGACAAAGCGTAGATTGAGGTCATTTCCAATCTCCCTCCTCCCAGATGCGTCAGAGACATCCGAGCCTTCCTTGGCCATGCCGGTTTTTATAGACGGTTCATCAAGGACTTTAGCAAGATTGCTAGGCCCTTGACTCTTCTACTAGCCAAGGAAACGCCATTCGACTTCAACTCGAGCTGTGTGACTGTGTTCGAGTCATTAAAAAGCTCACTCACTTCTGCTCCCGTTCTTTCATCGCCTGACTGGACGCACCCATTTGAGATTATGTGCGATGGATCCGACTTTGCCATTGGTGCTGTCCTTGGACAACACATCAACAAGATGCCGCACGTAATCTATTATGCTAGCCGAACCCTGAACGACGCCCAACTTAATTATACAACAACTGAGAAGGAATTCTTAGCTGTTGTATTTGCTTTAGAAAAGTTCAGGCCCTACCTCATCGGCTCTCCAGTCATTGTCTACACAGACCATTCTGCTCTGCGCCATCTTTTTGTGAAGAAAGATGCAAAATCTCGGCTAATACGTTGGATCCTCTTGCTTCAAGAGTTTGGCCTTGTCATTAAGGACAAAAGAGGATGTGAAAACGAAGTTGCCGACCATCTCTCACGACTTCCTTCTTCATCGTCGCCTCAACTTTCGATCAACGACGTTTTCCCGGATGAACAGCTCTTGACAGTATCTCGCGAACCTTGGTTCGCAGATATTGTGAACTATTTGGCTACAGGGCTACTACCGACTGAATGGTCAAGTCAGGACAGACTTCGATTCTTATCCCAAGTAAAACACTTTTACTGGGACGAACCCTATCTGTTCAAGTACTGTCCTGACCAAATTATTCGTCGGTGTGTCCCTGATGAGGAATTCAAGAGTGTGCTGTCATTTTGCCACGATCAAGCATGTGGCGGGCATTTTGGCCCCAGAAAGAAAGCTGAGAAGATCTTGCAATGTGGTTTCTACTGGCCACAACTCTTCAAAGACGCTCATGACTATTGCAAGACTTGCTCCCGGTGCCAACACTTGGGCCGGATATCCCGGAGGAACGAGATGCCGCTCCAACCAATCTTGGTTGTGGAGATTTTCGACGTTTGGGGGATAGATTTCATGGGGCCGTTTCCCAGCTCTTTCGGGAACTTATACATCCTTCTCGTTGTTGATTACGTCTCTAAATGGGTCGAGGCTGTGCCCAGCCGGACTAACGACAACAAGGTTGTCGTTAGGTTTCTTAAAGAAAACATTTTCTCACGGTTTGGGCATCCCCGAGCGATCATTAGCGACAATGGAACCCATTTCTGCAATAAGACTTTCGAGGCCTTGATGCGGAAATATTCCATTAATCATAAGCTATCAACTCCCTACCACCCCTAAACCTGTGGGCAGGCCGAAGTTTCAAATCGGAAAATCAAGCAGATACTGGAGAAGACGGTTTCCAAGAACCGAAAAGATTGGTCGCTGAAACTCACTGATGCTCTTTGGGCATTTCGAACCGCTTATAAGACCGATCTTGGCATGTCTCCCTATCGGCTTGTGTACGGAAAGGCTTGCCACCTACCTATCGAAATAGAGCATCGCGCATTTTGGGCGATAAAAGAACCGAATCTGTCTCTCGAAGATGCGGGCAGCCATCGGAAGCTGCAATTGAACGAATTGAGCGAACTTAGGGATGAGGCTTACGATAATGCGGTTGTCGTTAAGAACCGAATGAAGGTGTTTCACGATAAACACCTTTTGCGCAAAACCTTCGTACCTGGTCAACAGGTACTGCTTTACGACACCTGGCTACACTTCCATCCAGGAAAGCTCAGATCTCGTTGGAAAGGGCCGTATTTTGTGCGGAATGTGTATCCGCAGGGCGCTGTGGATTTGGAGAATCCAAAGGACGGTTCATTTTTCAAGGTGAACGGACAACGACTAAAACCGTACCTTAGCGCCGAACCAACAGAGGAGCTCCTGGTCTTACAGGAGCCAGTTTACCCTGCATAATCTTCCTCTGCCTACCACCAAACTTCGGTTATCCAGCCAAGAACAGTGGACACTGTTCCAAATAAGTTTGGGGGTATGTATATACCATTTTTTATTTATTTGTGGATATTCTTTTCTCTTTAAAAAACAAAAAAAAATTGTGTATATCTAACCGACAATTTTGACCCTTCAAATGATCTCTTCCTGCAATGACAGTGAGGACACTGTCCAGTCTAAGTTTGGGAGTACGCTCGGTACGCATTTCTAACCTTCGCATTCATATGTATATTTTGCATCTGCATATTAAAATCCATAAAATCCTTAAAAATCAGAAAATTTTCTAAAAACATAAAAACTTTTCTGTCAAGTTAGCTAGTGGGAGAACTCTGATTCAACATTTCGACGGTTTTGTTTGATAAAATAAGAATAACTAAGTCTTATGTTTAGATTTTGAAAACCTGAAGGATAACTCTCCTTTGAAGTTAACTATAGCTGATATACGTCTTTACATCACACTACACGTGTCGTGAGTTTTGGAAATTAAGATGACAAGTCTTTTATATCTAAAAACTTTTAAATGGATAAATGATTTTCTGAGGATCAAATAGGTTTGTTCTGAAATAAGTAATATCAAGAATAGTTTATGAAGTGAAGTGAATATGAAGGAATGTTATTGATGCCTTAATTGGAACTAAGTCTGAAAAATAACCCATCTGGAACTTGATTGGAATGATAACACACCAAACCCACTAAACACGTCTTTTATCCAAAAAAATAATTGAACTGCCGGTTGTATCTCCGTTCGTATTAAATCATCATGATTTTCACGCCAAATTATCTTTTGTTTTTGGACCTAGGTAACTTGAGTAATTAAGTCCGCTGGGGTGTTTCTACACCTAATGCCCTAAAACCAACTGGTTTGGGTGCATTGGCCCAAAGCTCGCTAAGAAGCCTAGAAAGTCCAGATTAAAACAAAGTCAAGCAAGTGTTCTCTCCGAGTTAAAATTCCTAACGGTTCTTTGTGTGAGAATAATCTTGACAAAAGACAGGTTTTTATAAAAAAATATTTCTAGCGGAGATATGAAGGTTTTATTCTATGATAAAGACTATTGCACATTCACAGTGGTGTGTATGAAATGAAAAAAAGAAAAAGGTGGAGTGAAAAATAAGACCTAGTTTCCTGTTAAGGAAGATAGAAATTCTGAAGTTGAAACCTTACTGGAAAACGAAACTTGAAAAATACTTAACTCTTTATAAAACTTATGTGATCCTTTTAAAATTGTTATCTGGGCTTTATTGTGTGACATGATTACTTTAATCGATCCTTCTGGAACTTAACGACACTATTTACACTGCACGTAAAGACATATAAAATCTTATGTTAAATAAGAAGTGAGGTATGAAAAATAAAGGTTCGATAATCTAGACTTAGGATCATAGAATTGTTATTTTCTGAAACAAAATTTTAGGGTTTGAATCATAGTTATTTTACAAAACTAGCTTGACCGGATTTTGTGGGCAGCATCCGCTGAAAACCCTCAGGAGACAACACTCCTCCTACTAGGGACACCTAGAAATTTAATGGCTTGTTGCACATGCTCAGTGCAATCGCGTTCCCTGCGAAAGTGAGGTTAGGATTTTTTTGTGAATAAATTGGCTTTGCTCTGGACGAGCAAATGACAAGTTTGGGGTATTTGTTCATATCAGATTTTTGCATTTTTATTCCGCCCAATTTGTATCATATTGCTTATCGGTAGGTACTCTTGAGCCGTGTTTACTAGTCAATTGCAGGATACAGGTTCTCGGCACTAAACGGTGAAATCCATGGAAAAGCATGACAAAATCCGGATTACTGCCAACCACAGATGAAACACGGGTCTCCGCTCTGTAGCCGTATGTTGCCGCACACCAGTTTAAGAGACAAAATGGCAAATCAATATCATTTTCATGCACAAGGCTCAATGGCAACACAAGATCCAAGAAATCTACGCGGAGCTTAAGAAAATCATGACAAAAGATCCACATCCAATCACCTTTGGATCTACTAAAATTCTGGAAGAGTTGTGAAAAGATTATCAGAAACAACATATGCCAAACTACAGACAAAAGAGGACAAGGGAAGCACAAAAAACCAGAGGGGCCAACTCCCCTATACGGCCGCGGATCCGCGGCCAATAGGGGGTCTAGGCCGCGGAAACGCGGCCGTACTGGCTCCTCAGAAGATGTGTTTTTAGGGGCAGTTTGGTCTTTTCACATGGGTCCAGAATGTTGCCCTAGAATTTCTGTTGCCTGCTTATAAATAGTCCAGAACTTGCCAAAGCCAAGGGTCCATAATCTTATATTTAGATTTTAGGTTTTATGTTGTTGTTCTTCTTCCTCCTCTCATCTCTTCTCCATTAAAAAACTTGTAGTGAGCTTTTGTGAGTGAAGAATGAATAAAGGAGTTCTTGTTCTTACCATGCTTGTCTTTTTATTTTGTTAACTATTATTGATTGTAATTTTCTTCCGTTAACTTAGTTATTGTTTTTTGTGTTTGTTTCTTTCTTGTTCTCTTTTCCTTTATCCTTAAACAACCATGATGCTTACGCTTGATCCTTGCCAAGGTGAGGTCGCAAATAGTTAGTTGTAATCTTTTAACCTCTTTCTTTCTATCTTCCTCCTTTGTTTTATTTTCTTTTTCTTATAATGGGTGAGTAGTTTTCATACTTGTTAGGGTAGGATAAGGAAAGTTTGAAAGAAGGAAATCTCTCTCACTCTTTTCTTGCCCAACATCTTAATTCGGACTCCCGTTAATTGAACCACAATCCGCTCCCTACGGCACCCTATCCTACATAATAGCGGTGATTCCTTAGTGAGACCGGTTGTGGTTGAATTAACCGAAGGTTAAGGCTAAGAGCCAAGAATGGACGGACAAGCACCAAAAGGAAGAACTTATGCGTTGGAAAGCCTAGTTTATACTCGCAAGTTCCTTCCTAGTCGTACTAATCCCCGTTGTTGCCGATTACCATAACACCGATATTAAGAGTGGCAACGAAAGAAGTGAGCGACTCCTAACTCAAACTAACCTAATCCTAACCCTGACAAGCTCTCTTTATATATCATTTTAGCACATAGTTAATTTCAAAACAAACCTGGACATTTGGACTTAACTCGTTAAAACACATAAAAAAAGATTCCCATCTCCCTGCGGACGACCCGTACTCAACCGGCTAGCTATAAGCGAAACCGTCTTGATTGCGGTAATAAACTTAGCACGCAAAAATTTTACCAATCAGCAGCCAAAACGGTTGGTGAATATCACCTTATATTACCAAGTGGTAATAAATGATTCTGAACGACTGTTATTACGTACCGAAAATGATGTTTAATACTATATCAGTCTCATTATTACATAAAGAAGGATATAATTTTGTACTGGAGGATAATGTTATGAACATTTTCCAAAATAAAGTGTTGATTTGGTTTGATACGTTTTGTAACAGTATATACGTTCTGAATCAAACTACAGTTCTTAATATACAGAACACGCATACGAGGAAAAGTTCAGAAATAAACGAAGCCTTCTTGAGGCATTTTAGACTACGTCATATCAATGCGACACGACTAGCTAAGTTGCATAAAGATGGATTTTTGAATCAGTTCGAATTTACATATTATGAAACTTTCCAGTCATGTCTCAAAGGCAAGATGACCAAGACTGTGTTTACTGGATACGAAGAAAGAGCTACTGAACTCTTGGGGCTGATACATAGTGATGTATGCGGTCCTATGTCTACATATGCTAGAAATGGTTCCTCGTACTTTATTACATTCACCTATGATCTTTCAAGATTCGGACATGTGTTCCTGTTGAAACATAAGTCTGAGGCTTTTGAGAAATTCAAGGAATATAAGTGCGAAGTCGAGAACCAAATGGGTAAAAGTATTAAAATCTTTCAATCTGATCTGGGAGGAGAATACTTAAGCACAGAATTTCGTGATTATTTAAAAGAGGACGAGATTCTCTATCAGCTTACTCTTTCGTATACACCACAGCACAACGGTGTATCGGAGCGGAGGAATCACACCCTATTAGATATGGTGCGCTCTATGATGAGTACTGCTGAGTTGCCTATTTCTTTTTGGGGTTATGCACTTGAGATAGCTGTATACCTATTGAATAGGATTCCTACCAAATCTGTGCCTACCACTCCATATGAGTCATGGAATGGGAAGAGACCATCTCTTAAACGAGTTAAGATATGGGGTTGTCCGGCCTATGTTAAAAGACAAAATCCGGAAAAGCTCGAGGCAAGGTCTGTTTTGTGCAAGTTTGTAGGATATCCAAAAGATTCTTATGGATATATCTTCTACCATTCTGAGGAACAAAAAGTGTTTGTTTCTTAACATGCCACCATTTTAGAAAAGGAATTTCTTGTAAAAGAAATTAGTGGCAATAAGGTAGAACTAGAACAAGTTCCAGCTACACAAACTATTACTGACGATTTGGTAGAACTGGAGGATCCAATAGTACCCAACGAATCTCAGCCACTCTACAGATCTAGTAGGGTTCCTCATCCACCTGAGAGATACTACGGTTTTCTCATAGACGGTGGGAGCGAGGATTGCATCATGAAAGATGATGACCCAACTATTTTCGGGCAGGCCATCACAAGTGGAGACTGTGAAATAGCTGGATGCTATGCGATCTGATATAGAATCTATGTACACCAACAAAGTATGGACTTTGGAAGTTGATCCTGAAGGGTAAAACCCATCGGGAGCAAGTGGATCTTTAAGAAGAAACTTGGTGTAAATGGAAAAGTTGACACTTTCAAAGCTAGACTTATAGCAAAAGGTTTCGTCAACGACCAGGTGTCGACTATGATGAAACCTTTTCTCCTGTTGCTATGCTTAAGTCCATCAGGATTCTACTTGCCATTGCTGCATACCATGAGTACGAAATCTAGCAGATGGACGTCAAGACCGCTTTTATAAATGGTGATTTAGAAAAGAGCGTGTATATGACACAGCCAGAGGGCTTCGTAGACAGTGGAAGCAGCGGAAACGTGTGCAAGCTGCTTAAATCAATCTACGGTTAAAGCAGGCATCATGGAGCTGGAACATCTGTTTCGATGAAGCAGTCAAAGAGTTTGACTTCTTCAAAAATGTAGATGAACCATTTATATATAAGAAGGTAGTATAGATTAAGGTTGTCTTCCTCGTATTTTACGTAGATGACATACTCTTGATAGGAAACGATGTTCCAATGCTACACTCGGTCAAGCTCTTCTTATCACAAAAGTTCTCCATGAAAGATCTGTTGGTGTGTTTTAGCATCTCTACTAGGGTTTAAACAACAATACATGGTGTATTTTAAAAAATTAGATAGCTAAAGCACACAAGCCACGAATCGAACTAGAGATTAGGGTAAGAATCATATACAAAGTAGTGTCTAACACTAAGAGAAAAAGAACTACAACCTTTGTAGACCACTCATTCTCTTCTATAGCTCCGTGTAGTAGTCCTTAGGCTCCTTGGCTCCACTCGAAGCTTGGAACAATTCCTCTTGTAGCCTTCGAAATCCTTGATGATCCACCTCGGAGTTCCTTATACTCAAGCTCTTGCTTCACTTAACCTAAGTAGAAGTCAGGCAAACAACCTATACAAGTGTGCTAGACTAATATAGATTGATAAAGTGGGTTATTTCTCACTAAAAATCCTTTCTTTTTTCTTTCTCTTTTACTCACTAGAAAAAAGGTAGAGAGCTAGAGGAGGAAGATGATGAAATGGCTAGGCTTGAGATAATCATTCATATGAGAGAGAGAGTCACACTCACACAATAAATATGACCAATGGAAAATATCTTAGATATTTTTGAGAGTGAGTTAGTGGAGGATTAAATAATGAACCATAGTTAGTGGGATTTTTTAAGAAGAGTGTAGAACCATGAGATCGTTATTCAATTTTCCATTTACTCAAAATCAATAAATATCTAATATCTTTCCATGTGAGTCTAGCATAGACATGTCCAATGTATCATCCACCATAATACATGCACACATAAAGGAAGGAATTACTAATGAGCAATTAGTCATTATATTAAATCAACACTTGATTTAATAATCCGGTCATATCACATATAACCCGACTAATAGAAAATGCCAGATTAAAATACAGTATCATATACTCGTATTAATCAAGCTCCCGCACATATCTCCATATGTGCCTCACTTCGTTTCGCCTGAGCTCAGAAACCCTATATGGAGCACTAAGACTCGTCAATACGCTAGCAGTAGGCAGTGATCATATCAAATACCCACAAACCGTCAGCGGTACTAGCTGCACGTAACGGCTACCCAGGTATTGAGCAAACAGAAGAACAATAAGCGGACCTGTCCAAACTCCCGTAGAGCCAACCAGCAACACTTACCGTACAGTCCGGTCTCTTCGTCTAATATGTTGCATATTGAGTCTAGGGATGGTATCATCAACCCCAATAACTCAATAAGTCATGCCGGTGTATGGCCTATAACAGGCCGAGAAACTAATGATAACATTTATCAGAAAATCTCATCAGCCCTGGCCAGGGACTTCCAGTTATAGCCAATAGCGCATAGTACAACATCAACTCCTAATACCGGAGAGACGAAACCCCTCCTATCGCTCATTGCCTCCATGTGTCTCGGGACTGTACCCAAAAGCCACCTGTTTGCATGACTCAGTAGAGCCGTGGTAGGGTGGAAATCAAAGTACAGTGAGAGAACACACAAGACTCTATGACGATCTCGGGTCTATAGACTAACCTGTACAAGTGTCACCTGAGAACTGCTATTCGACGATAGATATAATACCGTATAGGAGTTCTCGGCGAGTCCGCTCAGTGTACTCAATCTCTAAAAAGCACTCGTATACAATCTTTGGCGTCAAACACTAATGGATATGGGATCATCCATCGCCCCCTCAACTGGGTCAAGAAACGTATACTCTAGTCTACTCTGGAATTGTAGGGTTCCTAGGCACTCTCAAGAGGTCTCACAAGGCATCAACCATGCCAATTTCAAATTTTACGGGTGCCGAGAAACCCTAATACGGATCGTTAACTAGAAATTTAGGCGATATATGAATCTAGTTAACAACTTAACTAAAGATAAGAAGCTACAACCTTTGTAGATCCGGATATCCACTTCTTTGGCTCCACGTAGGGGTCCTCTCGCTGTCCATCTCGAATCCCGGACTCAATCGTCGGCTTGATCGGAGAAATGGGCGGACTAGGTCGTCGGCTTCGTGCCGAAGATGATCTACGTCGAGGCATCACAAGTTCAAGCTCCGACTTCACAAAGTTGTGAAACTTATGAAGAAAACACCCAAAACAACTTGGAAAGAGGTAGAGGGTGAAGAAATAGGAGGTGGGTTCACTTTAGAATTGGATTTCTCACTTTAGATCTCAAGTTGCCATTGATGGCATCAAGCTTTCTATCTTGAAGAAGAAGAAGAAGATGAAGCTAGAATTATGATAAATGTTGTTAAAATGAATAATAAAATGAATACTTATCATAAACTAACTAGGGTAGAGTGTAGAGAATAGACCATGGTTACTTGGATGGGTTAGGGTTAAGCATGAAGACAAGAATGGTTAAGAAGTCAAAGCTTCATGAAGCTTCAACTAGAAACAAACATAGCCACCATTTTTATCTAAATCTTTTCCAAATAAATAAACAAATAAATAAATGAAAAAGCAAAACCCTAATCATCTCTTAACCATGGTTTAATCCTTTACACTTAACCACATGATCAAGTATCATCAAACATGATACAAATATGTGCACAAAAGTATATCACATATACTTCTTGCACATCAAGTGAGAAAATCCATTTAAAGTGAACCAATACTAGTTAATGCAAAGTAATATATCAAATATATAATTATACATTAAATCATTAAATCAACACTTGATTTAACGATCCGGTCATATCGCATATAACCGACTAGTATCCTATGTATCGGCTTATCGAATCAATCCTTGATTCGATATCTAGGTTATATCGAATATAACCTATCGATACATCCATCGCGAGAATGGAATACGGTATCACATACACGCATCATTCTCGGTCCTGCACATATCTCATATGTACTTCTATTTCGTTTCGCTTGAGCCAGGAAACCTCTGTGTAGGACTCTAAAGACTCGTCAATACGCCGGTAGCAGATGATGATCATATCAAGCACCCACAAGCCGCAAGCGGTCTGCTAAACGTAACGGCCATCCGGGTATTGAGCGATCAGAAGATCGACGAGCTAGCCCGCTCACACTCCTGTGAATCCAACCAGTAACACTTACCGTACAGTCCGGTCTGTTCGTCTGATATGCCGCATATCAAGTCTAGGGGTGGTAAACGTCAGACCCCAATAACCGATAAGTCGTGCCGATGTGAGGCTCATAACGGGTCGAGAAGCTACTGGTAACACTTACCAGCAAATCTCTGATCAGCCCTGGCCAGGGACTTCCCTGTTACGGCCAATCGAGCACAGCGCAACATCAACCCCCAATACCGGGAGAGACGAAACCCCTCCTATCGCTCATTGCCTCCATGTGACTCGGGACTGTACCCAAAGACCACCGTTTTGCATGCCCTCATGGACGTGGTAAGGTGGAGATCAAAGCACAGTGGGAATCACATAAGACTCTATGACGATCTCGGGTCTACAGACTAACCTGTACAAGTGTCACCTGAGAACTGCCATCTGACGTGAGGTATAATACCATCTGGGAGTTCTCGGCGAGTCCGTCCAGTGTACCCAGTCTCCACTGAGCACCCGTATACCATCTCTGATGTTAAACACCAATGGATATGGGATCATCCATCGCCCATCTCATGGGTCGAGAAGCGTATACGCTAGTCTACACTGGTATATCGATGCCCTGTCTCGATACACCCACGACTAGGGACCTTGAAGGATGTACTTATGGACTACCATGTCCCCACTAGTATGATCTGCATCATAGTCCAGGTAGTCAAGTACACACCCTAAGGGCTTTATCAACATGTAACTATAAGACAGTTTAAAGAGATAAGTGTACATGTTAAGATAAAGAGTAACCAGATAGCATACTATCATATCGAGCAAGAAAGTCATCTCTCTATATGTCCAAGCATCCAATATAATATACATCATCTATACAATACTGGCCTCTAGGGCATACATACAACTAACAATCTCCCACTTGCACTAGGGCCAGCTGCTGTAGTATCGCATACCGAGCATCCCGAAGAGTCTCTCAAACTGTATCTGGGGAATGGCCTTCGTGAGTGGATCCGCCGTGTTGTTCTTCGTGTCAACCCTCCTGACCTCGATCTCCCGGCGATCAACTATCTCCCGGATCAGGTGATACCGCCTCAGAATATGCCTGGATCGCTGATGGGACCTGGGTTCCTTGGCCAAAGCCACCGCTCCATTGTTATCGCAATACAGAGGTATTGGACGCTCAATGGATGGAACCACTCCAAGTTCAGTAATGAACTTCTTGATCCAGACAGCTTCTTTAGCAGCATCGTTGGCAGCGATGTATTCAGCCTCCATCGTCGAGTCTGCCACGGTTTCCTGCTTGGAACTCTTCCAGCTAATCGCCCCTCTATAAAGGGTAAAGACAAAGCCCGACTGCGACTTAGAGTCGTCCTTATCACTCTGGAAGCTCGAATCGGTAAAGGACTCCACTTGGAGTTCTCCGTTACCATACACCAAGAGCATCTCTTTAGTCCTTCGCAAGTACTTGAGAATCCTCTTCACAGCTGTCCAATGATTCTCTCCAGGATCAGCTTGATACCTGCTCACTACACTTAGCGAGTATGCTACATCGGGTCTGGTACATAGCATCGCGTACATGATAGAGCCTACTGCCGAAGCATAGGGTATCCCTTGCATGCGAGCTCTCTCCAAATCAGTCTTGGGGGACATCTCTTTGGAGAGAGTGACTCCAGAGATCATGGGCAAGTTCCCACGCTTGGAATCTTCCATAATAAACCTTTTTAGTATGGTGTCAATGTACCTGGATTGGGAAAATCCCAAAATCCGTTTGGATCTATCTCTATAGATCCTAATTCCCAATATGCAGGAGGCATCACCAAGATCTTTCATTAAGAATCTTTGTGATAAGAAGAGCTTGACCGATTGCAGCATAGGAATATCATTTCCTATCAAGAGTATGTCGTCCACGTACAATACGAGGAAGACAACCTTACTCTCTGCCACCTTCTTGTAAATACAAGGTTCATCTGGGTTTTTGACGAAATCAAACTCTTTGATAACGACGTCAAAGCAGATGTTCCAACTCCGCGATGCTTGATTTAATCCATAAATGGATTTAAGCAGTTTGCACACCTTCCCGCTGCTCCCACTGTCTACGAAGCCCTCTGGGTAAGTCATGTACACGCACTCTTCTAAATCACCATTTAGAAAGGCGGTCTTAACATCCATTTGCAAGATTTCGTAGTCATGATACGCAGCGATGGCAAGCATGATTCGGATGGATTTAAGCATAGCCACTGGAGAAAAGGTTTCGTCATAGTCCACACCTGGTCTTTGACGAAAACCCTTTGCAACAAGTCTAGCTTTGAAAGTCTCCACTTTCCCATCTACACCAAGTTTCTTCTTGAAGATCCATTTGCTCCCAATGGGTTTTACCCCTTCAGGAGCAACATCCAAAGTCCATACTTTGTTGGTTTACATGGATTCCATCTCGGACCGCATAGCATCCAGCCATTTCACTGAGTCCCTACTCGTGATGGCTTGCTCGAAGCTAGTTGGGTCATCATCCTCCATGATGCAATCCTCGCTCCCACCGTTAATGAGAAAACCGTAGTATCTCTCAGGTGGACGAGAAACCCTGCTAGATCGGCGGAGAGGCTGGGGTTCGTCGGGTACCACTGAATTCTCTGGTTCTACTAAATTTTCAGTTATAGTTTGTGTTGCTGGAACCTCTTCCAGTTCTACCTCAATGCCACTAATCTGTTTCATAAGAAAACCTTTTTCTAAGAAAGTGGCATGTCGAGAAACAAACACCTTTTGTTCCTCGGGGTGGTAGAAGATATACCCTTGTGAATTTTTGGGATATCCTACAAACTTACATAAGACTGATCTTGCCTTGAGTTTGTCCGGATTTTGTCTTTTAACATAGGCTGGACAACCCCATATCTTAACATAGTTAAGAGATGGTCTCTTCCCTTTCCATATCTCATATGGAGTGGTAGGCACTGATTTGGTAGGAACCATATTCAATAGGTGTATGGCTGTCTCAAGCGCATACCCCCAGAAGGAAATAGGTAACTCAGCTGTATTCATCATTGAGCGCACCATATCTAATAGGGTGCGATTTCTCCGCTCCGATACACCGTTGTGCTGTGGTGTATAAGGAGGAGTAAGCTGAGAGAGAATCTCATTCTCTTTTAGATAATCTTGGAACTCATTGCTCAAGTATTCTCCTCCTCGATCAGATCGAAGGATCTTTATACTTTTTCCCGTTTGGTTCTCTACTTCTTGCTTATATTCTCTGAATTTCTCAAAAGCTTCAGACTTGTGTTTCAATAGGAACACATGCCCGTATTTAGAGAGATCGTCAGTGAATGTAATGAAGTAGGAAGAACCGTTCCTGGCATGGGTAGACATGGGACCGCATACATCACTATGTACCAGTCCTAAGAGTTCGGTAACTCTTTCTCCGTGTCCACTAAACGGAGCTTTGGTCATTTTTCCTTTGAGACATGAATGGCAAGTATCATAAGATGATAATTCGAACGGATTCAAATAACCATCCTTATGTAACTTAGCCAGTCGTGTCGCATTGATATGACCAAGTCTACGATGCCACAAGTAGGATTCGTTCATTTCTGAACTTTTCCTCTTGTGTGTGTTTTGTATATTGAGGACTGTATTTTGATTTAGAATGAATATGCCATTATTTAACGAGCCTGATGCAATCAACTTTTGATCTAGGAATATGTTCATAACATTATCCTGTACTACAAAATTATATCCTTCTTTACCCAATAAAGAAACTGATATAATGTTGCACATCATGTTTGGTATATAATAGCACTCATTCAGGATCATTGTATCACCACTTGGTAATACTAGGTGGTATTCGCCAACTGCTTTGGCTGCAACATTTGCACCGTTCCCTACTTGAACGGAATGATCACCTTTACCCAGTTCTCTACCTTTCCGTAGCCCATGTAACTGCTTACATATGTGGGATCCTGATCCGGTATCTAATACCCAGGACGTAGGGTGAACTGAAAAACAGTTCTCAATAACTAACACACCCGAAGAAGATGCATCAACATGCATGTTCTTTTGGGTGGCTTGAGAATCTAGATATTCTGCAATTCCCTGTTCAGTCTTATAACTCTTATAAGAAAGAACGGGTCCAACATTCCCCTGCACAGTATAACATGCGGGTTCAGTCAATACATCCATATTATTATCTTTATTAGGGCATGAAATGGTCGCTACCTGGAGAGAGAGAGAAGAAAACACTTTAGCGTATGCTCGTGCAAGATCAGATTGGTTATTATCTTATCTAATCAGGATGGCTCCCACTGCTTTTTATCAAATCTTCTTTCAAACCCTAAAAGGAAAGACTAGCCGGGATTAATTACACACTACAAGTTCGCCAATCTTTCAGCCAGGCCAGTGTCGGTACTTTGAGGGAGGTCCCCCGTGCTTTCGCACGAACCTAATTAATGTAAACCTCGTTTTCCCAGAGGCGTAACCTCGTTAACACCTTTCTAGACACCTACTTGATCGGCTGATTGTAATGTGTAAAACTCTCCCAGGAGTAACTCTTACTCGCAGCGGGTATCGGGATACTACTATCTCATAGAAGGTATGCAATCTCATTGCAAATTTCAACACTTGAAATTCCCGATAATATTTTACCCCTAGTGTTCTATGACCTTGACGAATGCCAAACAACCCATAGTCCACTAGTCAAGTTCAACCCGTACATTTCTTGATTGAATTAAACCCACCCGCACGACCCTTGACGAATGCCAAACAACGTCGTACGAATACCCTAATCCAATCTGCATCATATGCATAAGCAGATAAATACTAGTTAGTTACCGTACACTACGCCTTGACGAATGCCAAACTACCGTAGCACGAATACTAAGTAGTACTTATCTGAAATGACGGAGGGCTACGACAGGTTTTTCTGAAAACCTATTGCGTAATGAACTTGATATCGTTGTAGAATCAAATGATGTTTTGAAATGGAGTGATTTTGAGGCTTTTCTAGTTTTGCTAAAGGGGTCATTCCCGGTGAAGGGATCGTCGGCCCTTTCCTCGTCGAATGAGGTGCGGGATATATCATATATATCACTGTGCAAAGCAGAAAATATAGAAGCAATTAAAAACAAACCGAGTGTGTAGCATCTGCCAGTTATTGCTAAAGGAGTCACTCCCGGTGAAGGGATCTCGGTCCTTTCCTCATTGAATAAGGTGCAGGGCATATCATATATACCGCTATGCAAAGCAAGAACTGTAGCTACCTGTTTTATTTAAAATTTGATTCTACAACATCATTTGGTTTCTTTTCTTTCATTAATCACATTAATGAAGTCCCATCATTTAAGTCACCTAAACATCACAGATAAATACGACGTACACTTATGCCACCCACATTCGCCTGGATGTCCCCTCATGCACCGTTAGGTTAGGTAACTAACGACATAGCAGGGCAGGGCTAGTGCGGGTGCAAAACATAAGTAACGTCTATATAATATATCATATATACTATATACTGTATCTATCACAGAACATCACATGATCACATCACAGATATCGCAGCAGAAGAAACATATGAAACATTGGATATACTAGGACGTCCGTGTTTTCAATACGAGCCAGTATAAAACACGGATTCCACGGTCGTGATGAATAGCCAATCCCACACCCCTAGACCCCTACGAGAGCGGCATGCAACCCTGCCAACTCTAGGGTTAGGAGACCCGGACTCGACTCCTCGAGTTGGTCTCCCACTGGACCCCAGAACCCGGTTACTTGTGCTCCCCTCCTTGGGTCTATCCTAATGCGGAAAAGTAAATAATATACAAAAGGTGACGACTTCCGCAACCTGGAAGTGCCTCAATAAAAGAATATTACATACAAGTTTTTACATGAATGAAAATGAAAAACACTCATCTCACATAAAAACCCCCGGCTATTCAAACACGACAATCCAATATAACATATCCAACAACACATAACATCACATGTCATCAACGTAAGTAAATATGCGCATCCCAATTGTCATTGACATATAGCAACGAAACCGGCGATATCACATATTACACTTACGGTCACAGAAAAGAAAGTGTAAAACTACAACAGTTGGAATCCGCAACCTCTTTAGACATCACATGCCTAATCAAATGAAATACTTAGACATCACATGCCTAACAGTTATAAACCCCGCATTTTAATCCCATTATCGAAAACTCTTTTCAATATCAAATGAGACTAAACCGCTAGATTTATAACATTCATTCAGTTATCTCATAACTGTTTGTGAATTCCAATTATTGTATCCCATTCCGGATAAATAGAATATATTAAACTTTCCGATCGAACATTCGAACACCCAAGTTTTCCCGAAACCGTTCAACACATGAAATAGGTTCAAAGACATTCATTTCATGCCTCAGTACCAACGGTCCAGCCGTAGAAGGGTCAAGCCAACGCCTCACATGTGGCACGCCGTACTGCCCCAAACCCGAAGGTTCAAAGGGCAGTTCAAGACGGTCACATAATCGAGTTAAGGTTTGTTGTCTTCTAGAGGGACCATCGCATTACTTGCACTACTTAGAACTTCCTTAAACCACACAAAAATCCAACACTTGGATATTTTCCGGCAGGGGAAAAGTTGGGTATTTATATCCGGTCGAACTTTTTAACATATTCTAAAGTCATCCGGAAATACACAAAGAAGAAATTTGATAATCCGATCGAAACATCGAAGCTCTAAAACACCTCAGAAAATTCAACTCTTGAATAAATATTAAAAATACCAATAAAACTCAGCTGCTAAAATGATGAATTACAGTGCAAAGGAGGAGGGCTGACGTCATCATTAGGCCGCGGAACCGCCGCAAAAGCCATGATTCTGCCGCGGTTCCGCCGCACACTATACTGTTCATTGGAAAAAAATTGCACCGTAATTCTTAGAATTCCCTGCTGAATTTTTTAAGCATTTTTAATCTTGAAAAATCCCAGTTTTTAGAAAAAGTCCAGAGAGCATGATGTGTTAGGGTTTCGATGTGTATTCGGGTTTCAAACGTCGTCTAGACTTCGACTAAGGCTCTAGCTAGGCTCTGATACCACTGTAGGGTTCCTAGGCACTCTCAAGAGGTCTCACAAGGCATCAACCATGCCAATTTCAAATTTTACGGGTGCCGAGAAACCCTAATACGGATCGTTAACTAGAAATTTAGGCGATATATGAATCTAGTTAACAACTTAACTAAAGATAAGAAGCTACAACCTTTGTAGATCCGGATATCCACTTCCTTGGCTCCACGTAGGGGTCCTCTCGCTGTCCATCTCGAATCCCGGACTCAATCGTCGGCTTGATCGGAGAAATGGGCGGACTAGATCGTCGGCTTCGTGCCGAAGATGATCTACGTCGAGGCATCACAAGTTCAAGCTCCGACTTCACAAAGTTGTGAAACTTGTGAAGAAAACACCCAAAACAACTTGGCAAGAGGTAGAGGGTGAAGAAATAGGAGGTGGGTTCACTTTAGAATTGAATTTCTCACTTTAGATCTCAAGTTGCCATTGATGGCATCAAGCTTTCTATCTTGAAGAAGAAGAAGAAGATGAAGCTAGAATTATGATAAGTGTTGTTAAAATGAATAATAAAATGAATACTTATCATAAACTAACTAGGGTAGAGTGTAGAGAATAGACCATGGTTACTTGGATGGGTTAGGGTTAAGCATGAAGACAAGAATGGTTAAGAAGTCAAAGCTTCATGAAGCTTCAACTAGAAACAAACATAGCCACCATTCTTATCTAAATCTTTTCCAAATAAATAAACAAATAAATAAATGAAAAAGAAAAACCCTAATCATCTCTTAACCATGGTTTAATCCTTTACACTTAACCACATGATCAAGTATCATCAAACATGATACAAATATGTGCACAAAAGTATATCACATATACTTGCACATCAAGTGAGAAAATCCATTTAAAGTGAACCAATACTAGTTAATGCAAAGTAATATATCAAATATATAATTATACATTAAATTATTAAATCAACACTTGATTTAACGATCCGGTCATATCGCATATAACCGACTAGTATCCTATGTATCGGCTTATCGAATCAATCCTTGATTCGATATCTAGGTTATATCGAATATAACCTATCGATACATCCATCGCGAGAATGGAATACGGTATCACATACACGCATCATTCTCGGTCCTGCACATATCTCATATGTACTCCTATTTCGTTTCGCTTGAGCCAGGAAACCTCTGTGTAGGACTCTAAAGACTCGTCAATACGCCGGTAGCAGATGATGATCATATCAAGCACCCACAAGCCGCAAGCGGTCTGCTAAATGTAACGGCCATCTGGGTATTGAGCGATCAGAAGATCGACGAGCTAGCCCGCTCACACTCCTGTGAATCCAACCAGTAACACTTACCGTACAGTCCGGTCTGTTCGTCTGATATGCCGCATATCAAGTCTAGGGGTGGTAAACGTCAGACCCCAATAACCGATAAGTCGTGCCGATGTGAGGCTCATAACGGGTCGAGAAACTACTGGTAACACTTACCAGCAAATCTCTGATCAGCCCTGGCCAGGGACTTCCCTGTTACGGCCAATCGAGCACAGCAACATCAACCCTCAATACCGGGAGAGACGAAACCCCTCCTATCGCTCATTGCCTCCATGTGACTCGGGACTGTACCCAAAGACCACCGTTTTGCACGCCCTCATGGACGTGGTAAGGTGGAGATCAAAGCACAGTGGGAATCACACAAGACTCTATGACGATCTCGGGTCTACAGACTAACATGTACAAGTGTCACCTGAGAACTGCCATCTGACGTGAGGTATAATACCATTTGGGAGTTCTCGGCGAGTCCGTCCAGTGTACCCAGTCTCCACTGAGCACCCGTATACCATCTCTGATGTCAAACACCAATGGATATGGGATCATCCATCGCCCATCTCATGGGTCGAGAAGCGTATACGCTAGTCTACACTGGTATATCGATGCCCTGTCTCGATACATCCACGACTAGGGACCTTGAAGGATGTACTTATGGACTACCATGTCCCCACTAGTATGATCTGCATCATAGTCCAGGTAGTCAAGTACACACCCTAAGGGCTTTATCAACATGTAACTATAAGACAGTTTAAAGAGATAAGTGTACATGTTAAGATAAAGAGTAACCAGATAGCATACTATCATATCGAGCAAGAAAGTCATCTCTATATATGTCCAAGCATCCAATATAATATACATCATCTGTACAATACTAGCCTCTAGGGCATACATACAACTAACAGGAATATCGATGCCCCGTCTCGATACACCCATGAGTAGGAACATTTAAGGATATGCTTATAGAGTACGCATCCCCCACTAGTATGATCTGCATCATAATCATGGAAGTCAAGCTGATATCCTAAGGGCTTTATCAACATGTATCAAATGAACAGTATACACAATCAAGTGAACATGTTAAGATAAAGAGTAACCAGATAGCATACTATCATGTCGAGCAAGAAAGTCCTCTCTATATATACATGTCCAAGCATCCATTATCAAATTATGGCCTCTACGGCATACATATATCCAACAATCTCCCATTTGCAGTAAGGCCAATTATTGGTGCATCTCATACCCAACATCTCAAATAGTCGCTCATGTTGCGACTGTGGAAGAGCCTTGGTGAGTGGATCCACGATGTTATTCTTTGTGTCTACTCTCTGAATCATGATCTCACGGCAATCAACTATCTCTCGGATCAAATAATATCACCTTAAGATGTGTCTGGATCGTTGATGGGACCTGGGCTCCTTGGCCAAAGCCATAGCCCCATTATTATCATAATACAATGGTATGGGATCAATAACGGTGGGAACTGCTCCTAGTTCCGAGATGAACTTCCTCATCCAGACGGCTTCCTTGGCAGCATCATTCGAAGCAATATATTCAGCTTCCATCATTGAGTCTGCAACGGTATCTTATTTGGAACTCTTCCAACAAACCACCTTTCCATTGAGGGTAAATACAAAACCCGAGATAGATTTGTTGTCATCCTTATCAACCTGGAAGCTCGAATTAGTAATGGCCTCCATCTGGAGATCTCCATTACCATACACCAAGAACATTCCTTTAGTCCTTCGTAAGTACTTAAGAATGTTCTTCATAGCTGTCCAGTGTTTCTCCCCTGGATTGGATTAATACCTGCTTAATACACTTAGTGTATAAGCTACATCAGGGCGAGTACATAATATCGCATACATTATAGATCCTACGGCAGAAGCGTAGGGTATAATACTCATGCGAGCTCTCTCTTCATCAGACATTGGATAAAACTCCTTGGAGAGAGTGTTTCCATGACAAGCGGGTAAAGTACCTCGCTCGGAATATTCCATACTAAACCTCTTTAGGATGGTGTAAATGGACCTTAATTGGGACAATCCTAACAACCTCTTAGATCTATCTCTATAGATCTTAATGCCCAAAATGTATGAGGCATCACCCAGGTCCTTCATGGAGAATCTTTGTGATAAGAATAGTTTGACTGATTGTAGCATAGGAACATCGTTTCCTATCAAGAGAATGGCATCCACGTACAATACGAGAAATGTGACAGTACTCCCTACAATCTATTTATAAATACAAGGTTCATCTGCATTTTTGATAAAATCAAATCTTTGATTGTATCATCAAAGCAGATGTTCCAACTCCGTGATGCCTGCTTTAATCCATAAATGGATTTAAGCAGCCTACATGTTTTCTCACTGCTCCCACTATCAACGAAGCCTTTCGGCTGATCCATAAAAATGCACTCTTCTAAATCACCGTTTAGAAATGCAGTTTTAACGTCCATCTGCCAGATTTCATAGTCGTAGTGAGAAGAAATAGCAAGTAGGATCCGAATGGATTTAAGCCTTGCCACTAGAGAGAAAGTCTCATCATAGTCCAATCCTGGTCTTTGACGAAATCCTTTCGCTATAAGCCTTGCTTTATAGGTCTCTACCTGTTCATCTACACCGATCTTTCTCTTAAAGATCCATTTGCACCCTACGGGTTTTACCCTAGAAGTTGCAACTTCTAAAGTCTATACTTTTTTGGTGTACATAGACTCCATTTCGGATCTCATGGCATCCAGCCATTTCACTGAGTCACCACTCGTGATAGCTTGCTGAAAACTAGTGGGGTCATCATCATCCATGATAAAATCTTCTCTATCATCATCAATGAGGAAACCATTGTTTCTCTCCGGTGAGAGAGAAGTCCTACTAGATCTACGGAGTGATTTAGATTCGTAAGGTTCTATTGCAACATCAGGTTCAACCAAATCATCATTAGTAATTTGTGTCTCTAGAACTTCTTCTAGTTCTATCGTATTGCCATCAGTATTATTTGTAAAAAATACATTTTCTAAATATGTGGCATACTGAGAAACAAACACTCTTTGTTCCTCCTTGTGGTAGAAAAGATATCTATATGAATGTTTTGGATATCCCATAAATGTACACAGAACCGATCGTGTTTCAAGTTTGTCTGGATTCTGCTTTTTAACAAAACCAGGACAACCCCATATCCTGACTTGTTTAAGAGATGGTCTCTACCCATACCATATCTCATATGGAGTTGTAGACACGGTTTTGGTTGGAACCCTGTTCAATAGATATGTTGCAGTCTCCAATGCATGCCCCCAAAATAAATGTGGTAACTCAGCATCACTCATCATAGAACGTAGCATATCTAATAGGGTACGATTCCGCCGTTCTGGCACATCGTTGTACTGTGGTGTGTAAGAGGGAGTGAGCTGAGAGAGAATCACATTCTCTTTTAGGAAGTTTAAAAACTCTGTACTTAAATACTCTCCTCCTCGATCTGATCGAAGTTTCTTGATGCTCAAACCAGTTTATTTTTCTACTTCAAGTTTATACTCCTTGAATTTCTCGAAAGTTTCAGACTTATGCTTCAATAAGAACACGTGTCCGAATCTTGAGAAATCATCAGTAAAAGTTATGAAGTAAGAATAACCGCCTCTAGCATGTGTAGACATTAGTTCGCATACATCACTATGTATGAGGACTAAGAGTTCAATAGCTCTCTCTCCATGTCCACTAAACGAATTTTTGGTCATTTTATCCTTGATGCAAGACTGAAAAGTCGTATAAGATTTATATTCAAAAGGATTTAAATATCCACCTTTATATACCTTGTTTAGTCTTGTTTCGTTAATATGACCAAGTCTACAATGCCATAGAAAAACTTCATTTATGTCTGAAATTTTTCTTTCGTTTGTGCGTTGTATGTTCGAAACTGTGTGTTGATTTAGGACATAAATACCGTTATTTAATGTACCATACCCAATCAACTGTTGATTCAGATTAATGTTCATAACATTATTTTGCAATACAAAATTATATCCTTCATTGTCTAACAAAGAAACGGATATTATATTACATTGCATGTTTGGTACAAAATAACAAGGGTTCAAAACCAATATACATCCCGAAGACAACCCCAGGTGATATTCTCCCACTGATACAGCATGTATATTGGAACCATTTCCAACCCGAAGAGTGTGATCACATGTCTTCAAAACTTTGCTATTTCTCAGTCGCTGCACACAATTGCAGATGTGAGAACCCGAACAGGTATCTAATACCTAGGAAGCAGAGTTTATAGAAAAACGGTTTTCAGTCACGAACACACCTGAAGCAGAAGCATCACCATTCTTCTTCTTCTTCTTAAGATCAGCGAGGTACTCAATACAATTTCACCTCCAGTGTCCCGACTTGTAGCAGTAGAAACATTCTCCCTTTCCCGATCCCTCAGCCCCAGATGTGTCTTTCCCTTTTGTATTTTTAACTCCACCTCTCGGTTTAATGTGTTTCTTCTTCTCCTTTTCCTTAGTTTTGGCTTTTAGGATGGAAGAAGAAGATGGCCCAACTATCAGACGAGTTTTCGCTGTCTTAAGCATGCTCTCTACACTTCTCAACATATTGAGAAGTTCAGGAAGTAACTTCTTTATGTTGCGCATATTGAAGTTCACTATAAACTGAGCAAAGGTAGGGGGAGACTGTAGAACTATATCAACATATTGTTCGTTCTCCATGGTCCATCCCAGTCCCTCAAGTTCTTCAATAAGAGCTATCATCTTCAAGACATGATCACCTACCGACGTGCCAGAAGCCATCCTCATCTGAAACAACTTTCTAGATGCCTCGTAACGCAGGGTATGAGATTTCTCCCCACACAACTCCTGTTAGTTATATGTATGCCCTAGAGGCCATTACTGTACATTGGATGTATATTGTAGTGGATGCTGGGACATATATAGGTAGGACTTTCTTGCTCGACATGATAGTACGCTATCTGGTTGCTCTTTATCTTAACATGTATACTTTCTGTCTCTCTGTTGCATGTTGATAAAGCCCTTAGGATGTGTACTCGACTTCCAGGAATATGATGTATGAGTGGGGCCTGGGTAGTCAATTAGTACATCCTTCATTGTTCCTAGTCGTGGGAATATCGAGACGGGGCATCGATATTCCAGAGTAGACTAGCGTATATCTTCTCGACCCATGTGATGGGCAATGGATGATCCCATATCCATTGGTGTTTGACATCATAGATGGTATGCGGGTGATCAGTGATGACTGGGTACACTGAACGGACTCGCCGAGAACTCCCAGATGGTATTATACCTCACGTCAGATGGCAGTTCTCTGGTGACACTGGTATTGCTTAGTCTGTTGACCCGAGATCGTCATAGAGTCTTATGTGTCTCCCACTGTGCTTTGATTTCCACCCTACCACGGCTTTACTGAGTCGTGCAAACAGGTGGTTTTTGGGTACAGTCCCGATTCACATGGAGGCAATGAGCGATAGGAGGGGATTCGTCTCTCCCGGTATTGGGGGTTGATGTTGTGCTATGCTCGACTGGCCATAACTGGAAATCCCTGGCCAGGGTTGCAGTGATCTACTGGTAAGTGTTATCAGTAGTTTCATGATATGTTATGGACCTTATATCGACATGACTTATCGAGCTACTGGGGTCTGACGTTTACCACCCCTAAGCGAGATATGCGACATATCAGACGAACAGACCGGACTGTACGGTAAGTGTTACTGGTTGGATTCACAGGAGTGTGAGCGGGCTTGCTCGTCGATCTTCTGATCGCTCAATACCCGGGTGGCCGTTACGTTTAGCAGACCGCTTGCGGCTTGTGGGTGTTTGATATGATCATCACCTGCTGCCGGCGTATTGACGAGTCTTTAGAGTCCTACACAGAGGTTTCCTGGCTCAAGCGAAACGAAATAGGAGCGCATATGAGATATGTGCGGGACCGAGAATAATACGAGTATGCGATACTGTATTCTATTCTCACGATATGTATTATGGGACGGTTATATGTAATATAGCCGGGTTACCGAATCAAATGTTGATTCGATACATTGATACACATGATATTAATCGGTTATATGCAGTATGACCGGATCATTAAATCAAGTGTTGATTTAATGATTTAATGTATAATTATATATTTGATATATTACTTTGCATTAACTAGTATTGGTTCACTCAAGGTTGATTTTCTCACTTGAAATGCACAAGTTGTATATGTGATATATTTCTTTGTGCACTAGTTTGTATCATGTTTGATGATACATGCAAACTTGGGTTTGTGTTTATTTTAAACCATGTTTAGGATTATGGTTAGGTTTTATAATTGTTTTATTTATTTTCTTTTCTTTCATTCTTTATTTGGAAAGAAAATGAAATGGTTGCTTCTTTTGTTCTTTTGTTGAAGCTTCATGAAGCTTTGACCATTTTGTTTCTTTCCTAAACCTAACCATTCTCCTAAACCCTAGTTTATTCTCTACACTTGTTAAACTAACCCAAGGTTGCATTATGATAAGAATGATTTTATTTTCTATTATTCATAATTCTTATCATATTCTTTTCTTCTTCTTCTTCTTCTTCAAGAAGGAAGAAGCTTGCTAGCTTCAATGGTGACTTGAGAAAAAGAGTGAGAAATCCAAATCCAAAGTGAACCCACTTCCTATTTCTTCATCCTCTACCACTTGCCATGTAGTATAGGGTGTTTTCTTCACAAGTTTCATGACTTGGTGAAGATGGAGCTTGATCTTGAGTTGCCTCGACGTAGATCATCTTCGGCATCGAAGTCGACGACCTAGCCCGATCTTTTCTCCGATGAAACCACCGCAAGAGTCTAGGATTCCGATGGGTACAGCGGAGTGATGTCATCATGGAGCCAAGGAAGTGGAGGACCGGATCTACAAAGGTTGTAATCACTTTCCTTTAGCAATAAAGTTGTTTACTTGCTTGCATCGCCTATACCTCTAGTTACGATCTTGCTTAGGGTCACTTGGCACATAGAAAATTTTTGAATTGGCCATGTTTGATCACTTGTAGAACCTCATGGGTGTGCCTAGGAACCCTACAGTGGTATCAGAGCCTAGCTAGAGCCTTAGGCGATGAGTAGACGAAGTTAAAAACCCGATCGAACCCGAAACCCTAACCATTCAACCCTCTCTGGACAATTTTCAAAACTGTGGATTTTTGTGAATTAAAAATTCTCAGAAAATATAGCAGGAAATTATAAGAGTTACAGTAGAAAACGAACCCCTAACTCCACTAGATCGCCGCGGAACCGCGGCCTTACCATGCTATTCGCGGCGGTTCAGCGTCCGTTTGTACGGATTAGGGATTAATTTTTATACAGTAATGCCCGTATCTGTTTCCTCTGTTCTCTGGGAAGTTTTAATCTGCACTCAAGAGTTGAGTTTTCTGGGTTGTATTGTGGACTCGGTGTTTTGATCGGATTGTCTAATTTTGTCTATGTGTTTTTCCGGGTAATTTTAGAATATGTTAAAAAGTTCGACCGGATATAAATACCCACTTTTTCCCCTGCCGGGAAATTTCCAATTGTTGGATTTTTCCATAGTTTAATGACGTTCTAAGTAGTGCAAGTAACGTGATGGTTGTCACGACCCGAAAGAGCACGTGACTGGCCCTTGAACCATATGAAGTCTATAGGGCCCCATCTGATCCAAGTAAGCCAAAAGCCCAGAAATCTAAAATCATTTAAAGAGTAAATAAGGAAAACTGGTTTTAAGAAGTAAAGAAATCATGTTTCGAAAATCAAGGTTTTTAAATAACTAAGCCGAATATGTATTTTTAAAATGTGTAACCTTTCCTGAAAATTTCGGCAGAGTTTCCTTTGTAAAAACTGGCCCCGAACGGGGTACAAAAAGAATAATATATATGAAATGATAAAAGGCATCCCCAAGCGGGAGTTAGCTCTTGTCAATCGACGGTCACAACCACGCAAGCAATAATAATATACAACGCCAAAGGGGGAGGATCAAAACCCAAAAAAGAACTCAAAACAGCCAGAAAACCGTAATACTACAAGCGCGACTCTAAGGTCGAAATAATACAACACTGTTTTCTAAGTCTGAAACAATAAACAAGTTTTGGTTGATGGAATTCTAGATACAATGAATAATACATGTATAATGGCGGTTCTGGTACAAAAGAACCCACCTACCCAAGCAAGTCACCCATAAGGAAGCAGTGTGCCAGAAATGCCGCTATGGAATGTGTACGGCAAAGACCTGCAAGAACTGTGGCACAACGGGGGTGAGTTGCCAACTCGTGAATAGAAAATATCTACAAGCAGAGATCGAATGCATGACCCATCCTAGGTCAATACGATCAGATATAAATAAACCTCAATATGAATAAAGCTGAAGCATGCTAAACTGGCAATGTAATCTATATACATGAGTGTAGTGCCAAGTGCTCGTGCTAGTGCCTCGGGTAATAGCATATCATGAATGTGAGGTATGATCAATGTAATCAAATCTGCATATACGTGGATCCCGTCCACTCGTCACCCAATGACAATAACCATCATGCATGCAAATATCATAAAGTATGTGCATGGGAATAATATGAGGATATAAACCATCTGTGTCCCTCGCCACACGTCAAAATCATGGAACCGGAGTGCCCAGCATCGACACTCGAAAACATCATGAAAACTGTGCCCAGCATCGGCACGTAAATCCTCATATATCGGGCTCCGTCAGTCCGGATCGGCCCACGGGCTCTGTCTGCGGTATCGGCCCTCGGCCCCGGCAGTACGCCCATATCCATCTATCGACTCTGGTCAGTATCCTCCGGATAACCGTCAGGTCCAACCAATCACCGGTAGGTACTCGCCAGCCTGCCAGGCTCATCGTCTACTCCACGAAAAACATTTCTTTCCCCGGGAAACCATACCGGGTCCACCATGTACCCGCAATCGGCCTCATCCGCCTCCTCGAATCGGGTTTCACATGTCGCTCTCAGCACCGAGAAAACATATGGTGGACGCACTGAAATATCATATCAAGGGTAACCGGGTTTTAAAAAAATTACATATTCTCTTTTTGAAACACCCACGGTTCCCAAAAACCAGAAATATCATGGAAACAACATATCTCAATGCGTATAATCAGCAAGCATGACGTATGCGACATGTAAAGAAATGTAAGCAACATACACTGAATGCAACAGTACTACAGTGTAGTGACATGGCAATTATCGATGATGAAGTGTGTGAGCCGGCAACCAAGTGTACGTGGAACATAAGCATCATCGATAATGGTGCTGGTGTCCTAGCAGCATGACTGAAATATATCAACAATACAAGCGATGCAATGCAAATAGCATGAATATGTGGAATCGAATAATCAACGCAACAGTAGAGAACCTACCACAATAAATATATCATGCAGCCTTGCCTTTTGAAATAAGACGAATCAGGGCTTTTGGTAAAAATAAGGGCTACGATGTTTTAAGAAAAGATGCGTCATTTGAAAATATCCGTATAAACCCTTCTGCCTATCTTTAAAATATCCCCGATTCGTTAGTTTTGAAATAGGTATGACTCAGTCTAGCCTAACGCCTACTATGCGAACTACGGCCCAACTATCAAGTTCAATCGGCAGGGGTATGGAAACCACCAAAATCTGAGTCGATATATATATAGTCGGTGATCTCACCTTAAAAGTATCACGTACGATACAGTATATCATATAACATCCTCGAGTCATGAGTGCGGATCTAACATCAATGTAAAGCTCGTACGGTAAATCGTCGTACGGCATCCCAATACCTGGGTACGGGTCAATATCACATTCAACTCACCACATATCAGGTATCACTACCATCATAACACATAATCTAGGGTACAAATCTATGTCTAGTACCATCGACACCATCTATATAAATATGCATGCGGGGTAAAACACATGCCCAAAGGCCCGCCAAAACCACCATGTCGCATCTCAAATACAAACTCTGTCATACCGCTGAATCTCACGACCTCAAGTCAAACTCATCAACTTATCTCAATCCCGTATATGAACACATAGTCCCATACCCATGTGTAGATATACACCTCCAAAAATGCACAGATAAATGAAAGAATGCACGCAAGTGTATGTGTATGTGTGGGTGTGCAACCCTTACTCTAGGGTTTCGCACTATACTAAACCAATTACATTCTTATCATCAATAATCCATTATTACCATCAATAATCCTAACAACACATAATAATTATATGTGTGTATACGTATTCATATACATCACCACGGACTGCAGGGGTGCTATACGCCATCCACCCGACTTCTCCCCGTAGATATAAATCTACTCACCTTGCTTCTCGTGTGCCAATGCCGATGTCGCTATCTTCATCTTCTTGCCTCAACATCACGTAGGGTACCTACAAGTATATCACAACGCTAAAGCACATGAAAATCACATCGGAAACCAAAATAGCACACGCTACTCACATAGGTAAAAACCTATCGTCTCGCATGTAAACACGTTCAATATCTACTTGTCGTTGACGTCCAAACGCCACCCGACAAGAACGAAACACCAAATACCAAAATCCATGCTAAAACAAGTCGTAAACTATGCACCAAAATAGGAAAATCAACCCAGATTTTACCCTAGATGGAATCAGTCAAAACTAGACATACCCAGGGTCAAGAATAGAGGAAATAGGGCCATGCACAAAAATCGAGACAGATCCCTCTTGCTCTGGCCGCAATTTGCGGCCAGAAGGAATAAATTGACGGCCGGGGTTTGGAGTTGGGGGCTAGGGTTTGGTGTGGTGGTTCCATGGTGCCTGCACAACTCACTGTCAACTCAGTTTTATTTTTGGGGTCTCAGGGTGATAGCAGATTCCACAAAACACTCCCAGATTTACAGTTTTCCCCGATATCGATTCCGTAATTCCGTATTCTGGTTTCAATTTCAGGTTTGGGTCTAAACTAACATCACACCAGGGTTTCTAAGGTCACTACCATCCTCAATTTCATCTTTGATTTCAGTTTTACCCTAAACCCTAACTTGAATTCTCCAAAATCCACAAAACGACACAATATCGATATGAAACTAGGATGGATGCAATAAGAATTGAATTACTAAACTAGGGGTGCAGAAATTACCTCCTTTGGCAACTCAAGAAAATTCTTGAGTTGCTCAAAGTCCTCCAAATCCAATCTTGCTAGGTTCAATGTGTAGCTAGTGAGCTTGGGAGCAAGTTTTGTGAAGTGGGAATGGGGTTTTGGGGTTGATTTCATTGTGGATCTAGGGTTTGATGAAGAGGGAGAGAGAGGGAGAGGGGCCGCAGCTCAAAGAGAGGGAGAGGAGAGAGAATGAGAAGGGGAAAATGATGGGGAATGGTTGAAAAGGTGGGGGTTGACTTTGTCTCTCTCTCTCTCATCATCACACTCACTTTTTCCTTTTCTTTTCTTTCTCACTCCAATAGTGAACCCAAAAGAACCATGGCAATAGAAATGTAACACAAGTGTAACAAGTGTGGAAAATGATACGTGCACATTTTTGCACAAAAAAGCTAAAAATCCAATTAGCGATTTTTAATCACGATTAGCACTAAATTAGCATATAACTAATCTTAAAAACTTTAAAATGGCATAATTCCATAAAATAACCTATTTTAGAATTTTCCATAATTTTCCAAATTTTTTCCCCATTTATTAGTATTTAATTATACCGGAATATTAAAATATTCATTAAAATAATATTAAATTATAAATTCCCGAAAATAATATTTTATTATTTTGGAAATGTTACAATCTACCCCCCTTAAAGAAATTCGGTCCCCGAATTTAAATTTAAACCCCCAAATACTAAAATATTTCTATACAAATTCCAAGTCATCGGGGGTCCGAAATCAGCAATACATAAAACGTATCCTAGCGCAATGCATGCGCATGAGTACTGAGCAGATAACTCAAAAGCAACACTCCATCAAGCATCCCGCAACCATCGGAGTCATGATAAAGACACAAATGTCAAATCCAATACAAAACCAATATGATATAGATCAGAACTATACATGTAGACATCCAATCTATACATGTGAATAGCTGATGTAAATGCATGCCAAATCTTTTTGAGTCGCTGTGCGATGCGCGTAACACTGCACAGTGGCGGACGTTTTTCATAAGAAAATAACTTTATACGTATATATATATATATATATATATATATATATATATATCCGTTGTTTAATAGGTACGTTCCGCCGTTTTGAGAACAATTTAGAAGGGTTTTCTTATTTCTAAATGTTTCGTGTCATATCGGACACGTAGGTATATATATATCGAGACCATAGCTCGCTCTTTGGAAATCCCTTCGAACTATCAATGCATGCAAAATATATCCAGGTACTGTCCTCTGACTAGTCCTGCTCAGTATGAAAACAAATTTCCAATATCATAAAAATGTACTGCTCCAAAAGGAATAAATCCCAAAAATGCACATAACACCACCCTATGCGTCTGGTGCGCACGGAAATCAAAATCCACATATGTGCCATACAGGTGCACAAAACAACATCTAGGTGCAACGGGTGTGCACGAAGCATCTGTCGTAGGCAACGTGTGTGCCTGACAGCCAAAAATCCGGTGCATCTGACATGCATGAAGAATCTCGAATTAGTGCATCGGGTGTGCACCAAAATCATATCTCAAAACATGCTCCCAACATGCGCGAAAATCCAAATCGGTGCATCCATCGTGCACGAATGAAAGTCTAAACCCTGCGCACTCAACATGCACGGAATCACAAAATCCTATAGCAAACGTCGAACACGCGTAAGTCCAATCGAAAGCACGGAGTGCAAAAATCATAAATATCAGGGTCAAGTCGACGATATAAAATGCGGCTCAATCAAAATCAGGTGTACCGCGATGGAAAAGCTCACAACCGTGTGCATCAGTATGCACAAATCAAATCAAAACACTAAAAGTACATGAAAACTACGCTGGAAGCGTAAATCAAATCACCGGCATAAAATAGGCATGAAATCACAATCAATACCTTAAGAGTAATAACTCCGCACAAAATATGAATACCCAGTAAGTGCAACCATGGTGCACAAAATCAAATATCATGGAACTCAGTCATCAAGACTAAATCATGCAAACAGAACGCCCAAGATACCGAAATCCAAGATGACGGATACGTGATAATCAAATCACAAAACCACAAATCATAAGTCATAAATACCGTCGTCGGTATACCCTTCTTCGGGGTCGAGAAGGTACCGGTACATCCGATACTAGCGGCGCAAGATATCTACTTGCCTCTTGCTCGCGGCTGGCGTCCTCTGCCTCTGGTTCCTGATCTTTCCTGTAGCAATCTCGCAATCCATCGGCTCATCGGCCCGGTCAGGTGTGCTGACAGGAACGATCCCGTTCTGGCACTTTTCAAGTCATCACTCGGTTAATCCTCACGACCGCTCGTAACGCAGCACATCTCTGGCGCCGACCTCGGGTCCTCTGAATGCACATCACGCATCTGCTCCTGGTTCAAATCTTATTGCAGCAGTGTACTGGAAGGAATCCCTGCTCAAGGTCTCTTCTGATTTTACCTAGGCCAAACTGTACAGGGCTGGTACTCTGGCATAATCTTTCCTCGCTCTCTGGACGTCTGCGCCCTTAGTACAACATCTCCTCGGAAGCTGGTCGCATCCCTGTGCCTCTGTATGCATACCCGACCTTTAATCTTAACGGGGTGTAGCACCAGCTCGTCTGCATCTCGCACGAACTTTTTTTCCCGCTTTTCTGTATCATCGACCATTTCGACATCGCGTCTTTATCTGCGCACTACAATGTCCTCGGCTACGGTCCCTCCAAAGTCTCTAACACGGACTCGAAATCACGAACTCGGTATCTTCGTCACTCAGTAGGAGATATCTAGCTGATCACGTCCTCAGCGTACGTATCGCATCTCTGATGTCAGCGGAGTGGAACGTCGTCTTGTCGAAATCTCATGCGAACTCTTTACTCCACTCAGCTTCAATATCGATTGATTCGGACTCATCTCATCGTGGCTACACAGACTGCGCTCCAACGGCTATGCTCGTATCTGGAGTCTCCCAAGCAGTGTCCTATCACACGATATCCGAATGATATCGAATCGTCCGATCGACTCGTCAGAACCTCACAATCCCCCAAGAGCTCAACATCTCGGGTACAGTTTAATAGCATCGAGTACATACCACAGCATCGGTGGTCCAGCCGTAGAAGGGCAAACCCAAGCTTCACAAATGGCGCCGCGGAACTGCCGCAAACCCTAAGGTTCAAAGGCTTTCACACGGTCATTATGTCGAGTTAGGGTTTCATTCTTCTAGAGGGTCCATAGAATCGCTTGCATGTCTTTCCGAATACTTAAACTTGGAAAATGGGTTCCTGACATTCGATCGTCTTAATCGACTCTCAACGAATCTGCGTGAAGTCGCCTCTAGCTGGAATCAATCTATCTGATGACCTTGCATCGGGGTAAGCGAACGAACCATATGTCCTAGTCATTAATCCTCGGTGACTAGCGGCTCACTATCATATCTCTAAGAACATGCTCATGCTGCAGTAGCTCCAATCATCTGGGCGATATCTCATCATTCACAGCAACAACTGGCTCCTTCGTCTATACGCTAAACAGCGCCTCAATCACCCTGGATAAGCGATAATATCAACGGTCATCACATCCTGGCTGGCCTCTATCAGTGGCTCAATCCTCTGGTGCCGATCAGCACATCCGGAAATCTCGTAAAAGCGATCAATCCAACGCTCATGTCGCGAAAACACAATAAGACGACTCCTCAAAATGCAATCGTATGTCTCGGGAATCATGCCCTGGTTAGTCCTCGTCCACGACGAGCTCATGCTGACACAACTCGAGCCTTAGCTCACTCTGCCCGTGCAATCGCGGCGGCAAAATCATAACCAGTATCGATGAGGATAGATCATAGGAAGGAATATAATACGGTGCAAGGAAATATACAACTTAAGGTTTCTTAAGTGGAGTGGCGTGTCGTAAGTATGCCGCGGAACATACCCACGGTACGTCACTCTACTTTAGTCACCTATTCCATCAACCAAGGGTCATCCTACATGGCGAAAGTTCGGGTCTAATACCCCCTCGATTAGGTCTAAGTTCCGTAAGGTCAAGCCTAAGTTCCGTATATAGATAACGCCCAAGGCTCCACATGGTCAAACTTAGACTCGAACCAAGGTCAACCTAGCGCTCTAATACCAACTTTGTCATGACCCGAAAGAGCACGTGACTGGCCCTTAAACCATATAAAGTCTATAGGACCCCATCTGATCCAAGTAAGCCAAAAGCCCAGAAATCTAAAACCATTTAAAGAGTAAATAAGGAAAACTGGTTTTAAGAAGTAAAGAAATCATGTTTCGAAAATCAAGGTTTTTAAATAACTAAGCCGAATATATATTTTTAAAATGTGTAACCTTTCCTGAAAATTTCGGCAGAGTTTCCATTATAAAAACTGGCCCCGAACGAGGTACAAAAAGAATAATATATATGAAATGATAAAAGGCATCCCCAAGCGGGAGCTAGCTCTTCGTCAATCGACGGTCACAACCACGCAAGCAATAATAATATACAACGCCAAAGGGCGAGAATCAACCCAAAAAAGAACTCAAAACAGCCAGAAAACCGTAATACTACAAGCGCGACTCTAAGGTCGAAATAATACAACACTGTTTTCTAAGTCTGAAACAATAAACAAGTTTTGGTTGATGGAATTCTAGATACAATGAATAATACATGTACAATGGCGGTTCTGGTACAAAAGAACCCACCTACCCAAGCAAGTCACCCATAAGGAAGCAGTGTGCCAGAAATGCCGCTATGGAATGTGTACGGCAATGACCTGCAAGAACTGTGGCACAACGGGGGTGAGTTGCCAACTCGTGAATAGAAAATATCTACAAGCAGAGATCGAATGCATGACCCATCCTAGGTCAATACGATCAGATATAAATAAACCTCAATATGAATAAAGCTGAAGCATGCTAAACTGGCAATGTAATCTCTATACATGAGTGTAGTGCCAAGTGCTCGTGCTAGTGCCTCGGGTAATAGCATATCATGAATGTGAGGTATGATCAATGTAATCAAATCTGCATATACGTGGATCCCGTCCACTCGTCACCCAATGACAATAACCATCATGCATGCAAATATCATAAAGCATGTGCATGGGAATAATATGAGGATATAAACCATCTGTGTCCCTCGCGACACGTCAAAATCATGGAACCGGAGTGCCCAGCATCGACACTCGAAAACATCATGAAAACTGTGCCCAGCATCGGCACGTAAATCCTCATATATCGGGCTCCGTCAGTCCGGATCGGCCCACGGGCTCTGTCTGCGGTATCGGCCCTCGGCCCCGGCAGTACGCCCATATCCATCTATCGACTCTGGTCAGTATCCTCCGGATAACCGCCAGGTCCAACCAATCACCGGTAGGTACTCGCCACCCGGCCAGGCTCATCGTCTACTCCACGAAAAACATTTCTTGCCCCGGGGAACCATACCGGGTCCACCATGTACCCGCAATCGGCCTCATCCGCCTCCTCGAATCGGGTTTCACATGTCGCTCTCAACACCGAGAAAACACATGGTGGACGCACTGAAATATCATATCAAGGGTAACCGGGTTTTAAAACAATTACATTTTCTCTTTTTGAAACACCCACGGTTCCCGAAAACCAGAAATATCATGGAAACAACATATCTCAATGCGTATAATCAGAAAGCATGACGTATGTGACATGTAAAGAAATGTAAGCAACATACACTGAATGCAACAGTACTACAATGTAGTGACATGGCAATTATCGATGATGAAGTGTGTGAGCCGGCAACCAAGTGTACGTAGAACATAAGCATCATCGATAATGGTGCTGGTGTCCTAGCAGCATGACTGAAATATATCAACAATACAAGCGATGCAATGCAAATAGCATGAATATGCGGAATCGAATAATCAACGCAACAGTAGAGAACCTGCCACAATAAATATATCATGCAGCCTTGCCTTTTGAAATAAGACGAATCAGGGCTTTTGGTAAAAATAAGGGCTACGATGTTTTAAGAAAAGATACGTCATTTGAAAATATCCGTATAAACCCTTCTGCCTATCTTTAAAATATCCCCGATTCGTTAGTTTTGAAATAGGTATGACTCAGTCTAGCCTAACGCCTACTATGCGAACTACGGCCCAACTATCAAGTTCAATCGGCAGGGGTATGGAAACCACCTAAATCTGAGTCGATATATATATAGTCGGTGATCTCACATTAAAAGTATCACGTACGATACAGTATATCATATAACATCCTCGAGTCATGAGTGCGGATCTAACATCAATGTAAAGCTCGTACGGTAAATCGTCGTACGGCATCCCAATACCTGGGTACGGGTCAATATCACATTCATCTCACCAGATATCAGGTATCACTACCATCATAACACATAATCTAGGGTACAAATCTATGTCTAGTACCATCGACACCATCTATATAAATATGCATGCGGGGTAAAACACATGCCCAAAGGCCCGCCAAAACCACCATGTCGCATCTCAAATACAAACTCTGTCATACCGCCGAATCTCACGACCTCAAGTCAAACTCATCAACTTATCTCAATCCCGTATATGAACACATAGTCCCATACCCATGTGTAGATATACACCTCCAAAACTGCACAGATAAATGAAAGAATGCACGCAAGTATATGTGTATGTGTATGTGTGGGTGTGCAACCCTTACTCTAGGGTTTCGCACTATACTAAACCAATTACATTCTTATCATCAATAATCCATTATTACCATCAATAATCCTAACAACACATAATAATTATATGTGTGTATACGTATTCGTATACATCACCACGGACTGCGGGGGTGCTATACGCCATACACCCGACTTCTCCCCGTAGATATAAATCTACTCACTTTGCTTCTCGTGTGCCAATGCCGATGTCGCTATCTTCATCTTCTTGCCCCAACATCACGTAGGGTACCTACAAGTATATCACAACACTAAAGCACATGAAAATCACATCGGAAACCAAAATAGCACACGCTACTCACATAGGTAAAAACCTATCGTCTCGCATGTAAACACGTTCAATATCTACTTGTCGTTGACGTCCAAACGCCACCCGACAGGAACGAAACACCAAATACCAAAATCCATGCTAAAATAAGTCGTAAACTATGCACCAACATAGGAAAATCAACCCAGATTTTACCCTAGATGGAATCAGTCAAAACTAGACATACCCAGGGTCAAGAATAGAGGAAATAGGGCCATGCACAAAAATCGAGACAGATCCCTCCTGCCCTGGACGCAATTTGCGGCCAGAAGGAATAAATTGGCGGCCGGGGTTTGGAGTTGGGGGCTAGGGTTTGGTGTGGTGGTTCCATGGTGCCTGCACATCTCACTGTCAACTCAGTTTTATTTTTGGGGTCTCGGGGTGATAGCAGATTCCACAAAACACTCCCAGATTTACAGTTTTCCCCGATATCGATTCCGTAATTCCGTATTCTGGTTTCAATTTCAGGTTTGGGTCTAAACTAACATCACACCAGGGTTTCTAAGGTCACTATCATCCTCAATTTCATCTTTGATTTCAGTTTTACCCTAAACCCTAACTTGAATTCTCCAATATCTACAAAACGACACAATATCGATATGAAACTAGGATTGATGCAATAAGAATTGAATTACTAAACTAGGAGTGCAGAAATTACCTCCTTTGGCAACTCAAGAAAATTCTTGAGTTGCTCAAAGTCCTCCAAATCCAATCTTGCTAGGTTCAATGTGTAGCTAGTGAGCTTGGGAGCAAGTTTTGTGAAGTGGGAATGGGGTTTTGGGGTTGATTTCATTGTGGATCTAGGGTTTCATAAAGAGGGAGAGAGAGGGAGAGGGGCAGCAGCTCAAAGAGAGGGAGAGGAGAGAGAATGAGAAGGGGAAAATGATGGGGAATGGTTCAAAAGGTGGGGGTTGACTTGGTCTCTCTCTCTCATCATCACACTCACTTTTTCCTTTTCTTTTCTTTCTCACTCCAATAGTGAACCCAAAAGAACAACCATGGCAATAGAAATGTAACACAAGTGTAACAAGTGTGGAAAATGATATGTGCATATTTTTGCACAAAAAAGCTAAAAATCCAATTAGCGATTTTTAATCGCGATTAGCACTAAATTAGCATATAACTAATCTTAGAAACTTTAAAATGGCATAATTCCATAAAATACCCTATTTTAGAATTTTCCATAATTTTCTAAATTTTTTCCCCATTTATTAGTATTTAATTATACCGGAATATTAAAATATTCATTAAAATAATATTAAATTATAAAAATTCCCGAAAATAATATTTTATTATTTTGGAAATGTTACAATGGTCCCTCTAGAAGACAACAAACCTTAACTCGATTATGTGACCGTCTTGAACTGCCCTTTGAACCTTAGGGTTTGGGGCAGTACGGCGTGCCACATGTGAGGCGTTGGCTTGACCCTTCTACGGCTGGACCGTTGGTACTGAGGCATGAAGTGAATGTTTTTAAACTTGTTTCATGTGTTGAGCTGTTTCGGGAAAACTTGGGTGTTCGATTGTTCGATCGGAAAGTTTAACATTTTCTATTTATCTGGAATGTGATACAATATTTGGAATTCACAAGTAGTTATGAGATAACTAATATGAATGTTATAAACATAGCACTTTAGTCTCACTTGATCGGTTGCCACGGAATTTTGATGCGATCAAAAGTCCGTCGCAATCACGTAGCGTACACGGATACTAGCCGGTAAACTTAATAGACAGCTACACCCCATAGCCCCGACCAAGTGACTGTAGGAGAACCCCGTCGCCAAAAAGCATCCGTTCGGGTGCTCGCGGCAGCGGTGTTCCGCCTTAGTGCACTTCGTCGACGGTATCGAGGGTGCGGCCGTCTACTAAAGTTTGCGACGAACATTCGTTCTGGATGCGGGGAATCTTGTTGAATTGCCCGACTTTATATTGAAAAGTGTCTTCGATATTGAGACTAAAATGTGGGGTTTATAATTGTTAGGCATGCGATGTCTAAGGAATTCATTTGGTTAGGCATGCGATGTCTAAAGAGTTTGCGGATTCCAACTGTTGTAGTTTTACACTTTCTTTTCTATGACCGTAAGTATATGTGATATCGCCGGTTTCGTTGCTATATGTCAACGACAATTGGGATATGCATGTTTACTTACGTTGATGACATGTGATGTTATGTGTTGCTGGATATGTTATATTGGATCGTCGTGTTCGAATAGCCGGGGGGGGTTTTATGTGAGATGAGTGCTTTTCATTTTCATTCATGTAAAAACTTGTATGTAATATTCTTTTATTAGGGCACTTCCAGCTTGCAGAAGATGTCACAGTTGATATATATTATTTACTTTTCCGCATTAGGATAGACCCAAGGAGGGGAGCACAAGTAACCGGGTTCTAGGGTCCAGTGGGAGACCATCTCGAGGAGTCGAGTTTGGGTCTCCTAACCCTAGAATTGGTAGGGTTGCTTGCCGCTCTCGTAGGGGTCTAGGGGTATGGGATTGGCTATTCATCACGACCGTGGAATCCGTGTTTTATACTGGCTCGTATTAAAAACACGGACGTCCTAGTATATCCAATATTTCATATGATGTTTTCTGCTGCGATATCTGTGATGTGATCATGTGATTTGTTCAGATAGATATAGTATATAGTATATATGATATATTATATAGACGTTGCTTATGTTTTACACCCGCGCTAGCCCTGCCCCGCTCTGCCGTTAGTTATCTAACCTAACGGTGCAGACGGGACATCGAGGCGAATACGGATGGCATAAGCGTACGTTATATTTATCTGTGATGTTTAGGTGGACTTAAATGATGCGATATTCATTAATGAGATTAATGAAAGAAAATAAACCTAAAATATGTTGTGGAATCGAATTTTAAAATAAAAACAGGTAGTTACAGTTCTTGCTTTGCATCGCGGTGTTCCTTGTAGAACATCCTGCACCTTATTCGATGAGGAAAGGGCCGAGATCCCTTCACCGGGATTGACCCCTTTAGCAATAACTGGCAGATGCTACACACTCGGTTTGTCTTTTGATTGCTTCTATAGTTTCTGCTTTGCACAGTGATATATATGATATATCCCGCACCTCATTCGACGAGGAAAGGGCCGACGATCCCTTCACTGGGAGTGACCCCTTTAGCAAAACTAGAAAAGCCTCAAAAACACTCCATTTAAAAACCATTTGATTCCGCAACGAGATCAAGTTCAGAGCGTTAAAGGTTTTCATAAAAACCATTCACAACCCTCCATCATTTTAGGAAGTAGAGTACTTAGTATTCGTGCTGTGTTTGTTGACCATAGTCAAGGCACAGTGTACGGTAGCTAAGTGATGTCTTCCTACACCGCATATGATGCGATTAGTTAGGACAGTCGCGTGACTTTGTTGACCTTAGTTAAGGGTCATGTGGGTGGGTCTAATTAATCACGAAATGACGGGTAGAACTTGACTTGTGCTTATGATTTGTTGACCATAGTTAAGGTCATAGGTGCTAGGGGTAAAAACCTTTATCGGAAGTTTCAAGTGTTGAAATTTGCAATGAGATTGCATACCTTCTATGTGATAGTTGGATCCCGATACCCACAGCGAGTAATTGTTACTCCTGGGAGAGTTTTACACATTACAATTAGCCGATCAAGTAGGTGTCTAGAAAGGTGTCAACGAGGTTACGCCTCTGGGAAAACGAGGTTTACATTAATTAGGTCTGTGCGAAAGCACGGGGCACCTCCCTCAAAGTACCGACACTGGCTTGGCTGAAAGATTGGCGAACTTGTAGTGTGTAATTAATCCCGGCCGGTCTTTCCTTTTAGGGTTTGAAGGAAGATTTGATAAAAACAGTGGGAGCCATCCTGATTAGATAAAATAAATAATCAATCTAATCTTGCAAGAGCGCACGCAGAGTATTTTCTTTTCTCTCTCTCCAGGTAGCGACCATATCACGCCTTAATCAAGATAATAATATGGATGTATTGACCGAACCCGCTTGTTATACTGAGCTGGGGAACGTTGGTCCCGCTCCAACTTATAATTGTTATAAGACAGAGCAGGAAATAGGGGAATACCATGATTCCCATGCCGCCCAAACGAAGAAAGTGCATGAGATGCATCTCCTTCGGGTGTGTTCATTATAAAGAACTGTTTCTCAGTATCCTCTGAATCCTGGGTATTTGATACCGGATCAGGATCCCAGATATGTAATCTGTTACATAGGGCTACCGAAAGGTAGAAAAACTGAGAACGGGTGATAAGTTTCATGAGACAAAAAATGGGGCAAGTGTTGCAGCCAAGTCTGTTGGTCACTGTCACCCTGTATTACCAGTACATTGATTCTGAACAAATGCTATTAGATACCGAACCTGATATACAAAATCATATCAGTCTCTTTATTAGTAAAGAAGGATATAATTTTGTATTGTTGGATAATATTTTGAACATTTCCTATTTCAAAAGTTGATCAGTTCAGGCACGTTATCTAAAAGCATTGACATTCTAAATCAAACTACAGTTCCTAGTATACAGAACACACACAAGAGGAAGAGTTCAGAAATGAACGATTCCTTCTTGAGGTATTGTAGACTAGGTCATATCAATGTGACCTGACTAGCTTAAGTTACATTTTAGATGCATATTTAAATCATTTTGAATTTACATCTTGTGAAACTTGCCAGTCATGTCACAAAGATTAGATGACCATAGCTCTGTTTATTAGAAACAGAGAAAGAGTTAGTAAACTCTTGGGACTGATACATGATGATGTATGTAAGGTCCCCTGTCTACACATGCCAGGACCGATTCTTTGTACTTCACTACATTCTCTGATGATCTCTCAAGATTCAGTCATATGTTCCTATTGAAACATAAGTCTGAACCTTTTCAGATATTCACAGAATATAAGCTAGAAGTAGGGAATCAATACGGGTATAAGTATTATGTCCTACGATAAGATCAGGGAGGAGAATACTTGTGCATGGAATTCCTAGACTATTCTAAAGGAGAATGAGATTCTCTCTCAGTATTACTCCTCTGAATACACCACAGCACAACGGTGTATCAGGGCGGAGCAATAGCACCCTATATGATATGGTGTGCTCTATGATGAGTATCACTGAGTTACCTGTTTCTTTTTAAGGGGGTTATGCACTTGAGAAGTTGCATACCTATTGAATTGGGTTCGAATCAAATCAGTGCCTGCCACTCCATATGAGATATGGTATGGGAAGAGCCTATCTCTTAAGTAAGTTAAGATTTGGGATTGTCCGGCCTATGTTAAAAGCAAAATCCGGACAAGATCGAGGTAAGGTCAGTTCTGTAGAACTGGAAAGGTTCCAACTATACAAAACTGCAGCTGATTTGACAGGGCCAAAGGATTCTATAGTCCCCAACGAACCTTAGCCTCTCCGCCGATCTAGCAGGGTTCCTCACCTGCCTGAGAGATACTTCGGTTTCTCGATGACAGTGGGAGCGAGGATTGCATCATGAGATGATGACCCAACTAGTTTCGAGCAGGCCATCGAGAGTAGGGACTCTGTAAGAATGGCTGGATGCTTAGCGATCTGAGATGGAATCCATATACACCAACAAAGTATGGACTTTGGTTGCGATATCTGAAGGGTTAAATCCCCATCAGGAGCAAGTATATCTTGAGAAGATTACTTGGTGTCGATGGAAAAGTTGAGTCTTTCAAAGCTAGACTTGTTAAAGGTTTTCGTCATCGACCAGGCGTGGATAATGATGAAACCTTTTCCAGGGAATATGCTTAAGTCCATCCAGATCCTACTTGCCATTGCTACATACCATGACTACGATATCTGGTGGTTGGGTGTCATGACTGCTTTTCTAAATACTAATTTAGAAGAGAACGTCTATAAGTACACAGCCAGAGGGCCTCGTAAATAGTGGGAGCAGCGGAAACGTGTGCAAGTTGCTTTACAGGATAAAGCAGGCATCGCGGAGTTGGAACATCTGTTTTGATGTGGTAGTCAAAGAGTTTGACTTCATCAAAATGGTAGATGAACCTTGTATGTACAAAAGGGTAGTATGGAGTATGGTAATGATCCTCGTAGAGTACATGGATGACATACTCTTGATAGGAAAGGAGTTTCCTATGCTACAATCGGTCGATCTCCTCTTATCATATAGATTCTCCATATAGGATCAAAGTGATACCTCCTAAGTCCTGGGATTTGGATCTATGAGATAGATCTAAATGGATGTTAGGATTCTCACTAGTTGTAGTGAGATGGTATCAATCGATCCTGGGGAGAATCACTGGAAAAGTTCCAGGGTGATAAGGACGACTGAATGTCAGTCGCAGGCATTGTCTTTACCCTCAGTGGAGGGACGATATGTTGGAAGAGTTCCAAGCGAGATACTGTGGCAGACTAGACGATAAAGGCTGGTAACATCGCTATTAAAGATACTACCAAAGAGGCAGTTTGGGTGTATATTGGTTCATGAGATGAACTAGGTTCCTAACATTGTGTGACAATGGAAGTGTGGTTTTGGCCCAGGAACTCCGATCCCATCAGTGACCCAGACATATTCTGAGGCAGCATCACCTGATCATGGAGATAGTTGATCTCCAGGGTGATCGAGGTTAGGAGAGTAGACTTAGAGGACAACACGGCGGATCCACTCACAAAGGCTTTTTCCCAAAGAGAGACTTATATAGGATGGTTGAGTATATGATACTGTAACCACTGCTATAGATGGCCCTAGTGCAAGTGGGAAATTGTTAGTTATATGTATGCCCTAGAGGCCATTACTGTACATTGGATGTATATTGTAGTGGATGCTGAGACATATATAGGTAGGACTTTCTTGCTCGACATGATAGTACGCTATCTGGTTGCTCTTTATCTTAACATGTATACTTTCTGTCTCTCTGTTGCATGTTGATAAAGCCCTTAGGATGTGTACTCGACTTCCAGGAATATGATGTAGATCATACTAGTGGGGCTTGGGTAGTCAATGAGTACATCCTTCATTGTTCCTAGTCATGGGAATATTGAGATGGGGCATCGATATTCTAGAGTAGACTAGCCTATATCTTCTCGACCCATGTGATGGGCGATGGATGATCCCATATCCATTGGTGTTTGACATCAGAGATGGTATGGGGGTGCTCAGTGATGACTAGGTACACTGAACGGACTCGCCAAGAACTCCCAGATGGTATTATACCTCACGTCAGATGGCAGTTCTCTGGTGACACTGGTACAGCTTAGTCTGTTGACCCGAGATCGTCATAGAGTCTTGTGTGTCTCCCACTGTGCTTTGATTTCCACCCTACCACGGCTCTACTGAGTCGTGCAAACAGGTGGTTTTTGGGTACAGTCCCGATTCACATGGAGGCAATGAGCGATAGGAGGGGATTCGTCTCTCCCGGTATTGGGGGTTGATGTTGTGCTATGCTCGACTGGCCATAACTGGAAATACCTGGCCAGGGTTGCAGTGATCTATTGGTAAGTGTTATCAGTAATTTCATGCTATGTTATGGACCTTATATCGGCATGACTTATCGAGCTACTGGGGTCTGACGTTTACCACCCCTAGGCGAGATATGCGACATATCAGACGAACAGACCGGACTGTACGGTAAGTGTTACTAGTTGGATTCACAGGAGTGTGAGCGGGCTTGCTCGTCGATCTTCTGATCGCTCAATACCCGGGTGGCAGTTACATTTAGCAGACCGCTTGCGGCTTGTGGGTGTTTGATATGATCATCACCTGCTGTTGGCGTATTGACGAATCTTTAGAGTCATACATAGAGGTTTCCTGGCTCAAGCGAAACCAAATAGGAGCGCATATGAGATATGTGAGGGACCGAGAATAATACCAGTATGTGATACTGTATTCTATTCTCGCGATATGTATCATGGGACGGTTATATGTGATATAGCCAGGTTACCGAATCAAATGTTGATTCGATACATTGATACACATGATATTAGTCGGTTATATGCAGTATGACCGGATCATTAAATCAAGTGTTGATTTAATGATTTAATGTATAATTATATATTTGATATATTACTTTGTATTAACTAGTATTGGTTCACTCAAGATTGATTTTCTCACTTGAAATGCACAAGTTGTATATGTGATATATTTCTTTGTGCACTAGTTTGTATCATGTTTGATGATACATGCAAACTTGGGTTTGTGTTTATTTTAAACCATGTTTAGGATTATGGTTAGGTTTTATTATTGTTTTATTTATTTTCTTTTCTTTTATTCTTTATTTGGAAAGAAAATGAAATGGTTGCTTCTTTTGTTCTTTTGTTGAAGCTTCATGAAGCTTTGACCATTTTGTTTCTTTCCTAAACCTAACCATTCTCCTAAACCCTAGTTTATTCTCTACACTTGTTAAACTAATCCAAGGTTGCATTATGATAAGAATGATTTTATTTTCTATTATTCATAATTCTTATCATATTCTTTTATTCTTCTTCTTCAAGAAGGAAGAAGCTTGCTAGCTTCAATGGTGACTTGAGAAAAAGAGTGAGAAATCCAAATCCAAAGTGAACCCACTTCCTATTTATTCATCCTCTACCACTTGCCATGTAGTATAGGGTGTTTTTTTCACAAGTTCCATGACTTGGTGAAGTTGGAGCTTGATCTTGAGTTGCCTCGACGTAGATCATCTTCGGCATCGAAGTCGACGACCTAGCCTGATCCTTTCTCCGATGAAACCACCGCGAGAGTCTAGGATTCCGATGGGTACAGCGGAGGGACGTTATCACGGAGCCAAGGAAGTGGAGGACCGGATCTACAAAGGTTGTAATCACTTTCCTTTAGCAATAAAGTTGTTTACTTGCTTGCATCGCCTATACCTCTAGTTACGATCTTGCTTAGGGTCACTTGGCACATAGAAATTTTTTGAATTGGCCATGTTTGATCACTTGTAGAACCTCATGGGAGTGCCTAGGTGTTAATTATATGTATTCCCTAGAGGCCATTACTATACATAGGATGTATATTGTAGTGGATGCTGGGACATATATAGGGAGGACTTTCTTGCTCGACATGATAGTATGCTATCTGGTTGATCTTTACCTTAACATGAACACTGATTGTCTTCCTGTTACATGTTGGTAAAGCCCTTAGGATCTGTACTTGACTACCTGGACTATGATGCGGATCATACTAGTGGGGACATGGTAGTCCATAAGTACATCCTTCAAAGTCCCTAGTCGTGGGTGTATCGAGACGGGGCATCGATATACCAGAGTAGACTAGCGTGTACCTTCTCGACCCATACAGATGGGCGATGGATGATCCCATATCCATTGGTGTTTGACATCAGAGATGATATACAGGTGCTCAGTAGAGACTGGGTACACTGGATGGACTCGCCGAGAACTCCCAGATGGTATTATACCTCACGTCAGATGGCAGTTCTCTGGTGACACTGGTACAGAGTAGTCTGTTGACCCGAGATCATCATAGAGTCTTGTGTGGTTCCCACTGTGCTTTGATTTCCATCTTACCGCGTCCAAGAGGGCGTGCAAAACGGTGGTTTTTGGGTACAGTCCCGAGTCACATGGAGGCAATGAGCGATAGGAGGGGATTCGTCTCTCCCGGTATAGGGAGTTGATGTTGCGCTGTGTTCGATTGGCTATAACCGGAAATCCCTGGCCAGGGTTGCTGAGATTTACTGGTAAGTGTTACCAGTAGTTTCTCGAATTGTTATAGACCTAATATCGACACGACTTATCGAGCTATTGGGGTCTGACGTTTACCACCCCTAGGCAAGATATGCGACATATCAGACGATCAGACCGGACTGTACGGTAGTGTTACTGGTTGGATTCACTGGAGTGTGAGCGGGCTTGCTCGTCGATCTTCTGATCGCTCAATACCCGGGTGGCCGTTACGTTTAGCAGGCCGCTTGTGGCTTGTGGGTGTTTGATATGATCATCACCTGCTGCCGGCGTATTGACGAGTCTTTAGAGTCCTACACAGAGGTTTCCTGGCTCAAGCGAAACGAAATAGGAGCGCATATGAGATATGTGCGGGACCGAGAGTAATGCGTGTATGTGATACCGTATTACATTCTCGCGATAAATGTATCGATTAGGTTATATGCGATATACCCTAATTATCGAATCAAGGATTGATTCAATAAACCGGTACATAGGATACTAGTCGGTTATATACGATATGACCGGATCGTTAAATCAAGTGTTGATTTAATGATTTAATGCATAATTATATATTTGATATATTACTTTGCATTAACTAGTATCGGTTCACTTTAAATGGATTTTCTCGCTCGGATGTGCACATTGTATATTCGATATAGTTTTGTGCACTTGATTGTATCATGTTTGATGATACATGTTCACTTGTGTTTGTGTGAAGATTGAACCATGGTTATATGAATGGTTAGGTTATGATTATTTATTCATTTATTTATCTATTTATTCTTTTTGGAAAAAGAAAAAGAGTGAGAAAATGGTGGCTTTTCTTTGTTTGTATATGAAGCTTCATGAAGCTTTCATTAAGTCACCATTTTGTCTCATGTTAAAACCTAACCATTCCACTTAACTATAGTTCTCTCTCTACACTTAACCATGGTAAGAGTTATGATAAGAATGGATTTTCTTTTCTATTTTAATTAATTCTTATCATAACATTCTTCTTCTTCTTCTTCATTTTTCCATGGAAGAAAGCTTGCTCCATTAATGGAAAGTGATGATAAAGAGTGATAAATCCAATTCTAAAGTGAACCCACTTCCTATTTCTTCATCCTCTACCTCTTGCCAAGTAGTATAGGGTGTTTCCTTCACAAGTTTTCATGGCTTGGTGAAGGTGGAGCTTGATCTAGCGATGCCTCGACGTAGATCATCTTCGGCATGGACATCGACGACCTAGCTCGCCATTTCTCCGACGAAGCCGACGCTAGAGCCCGGGAATTCATTTGGACAGCGAGGGGACTTCGTTGCGGAGCTATGGAGGTGGAGCACCGGATCTACAAAGGTTGTATTTCCGTTTAAACTTTAGTTAAGTTGTTAACTAGTTTTGTTTCGCCTAGTTTTCTAGCCAACGATCCGTAGTCGGGTTTCTCGGCACCGTTAAAATTTGAAATGGGCATGGTTGATGCCTTGTGAGACCTCACTAGGGTGCCTAGGAATCCTACAGTGGTATCAGAGCCTAGCTAGAGCCTTAGGCGAAGTCTAGACGCAATTTGAAGTCCGAACGAACCGAAATCCCAAAATTTCCATGCTCTCTAGACTTTTTCTGAAAACGTGGATTTTTCCAAATTAAAAATTGCTAAAAAATTCAGCAGGGAAATATATGAATTACGGAGCAAAATTGGACCCATGATTCATCTAAACCGCGGCGGAACCGCGGCAGAAGCCCAGCTTCTGCGGCGGTTCCGCGGCTAGGTGATGACGTCACCTTCCCATTGTTGCACAGAAATTCCTATTTTAATATGCTGGATTTTCTGGGAATTTTTAACATTTATTCAAGAGTTGAATTTTCTGGGATTGTTTTGGGGATTCGGTGTTTCGATCGGAGAATCAAATTTTGTCTATGTGGCTTTCCGGATAATTTTATAATATGTTAAAAAAGTTCGACCGGATATAAATACCCAATTTTTCCCCTGTCGGGAAATTTCCAAGTGTTGGATTTTTCCGTAGTTTAACGACATTCAAAGTAGTGCAAGTAACGCGATGGACCCTCTAGAAGACAACAAACCTTAACTCGATTATGTAACTGTCTTGAACTGCCCTTTGAACCTTCGGGTTTGGGGCAGTACGGCGTGCCACATGTGAGGCGTTGGCTTGACCCTTCTACGGCTGGACCATTGGTACTGAGGCACGAACTGAATGTTGTTAGACTTATTTCATGTGTTGATCTGAATTGGGAAAACTTGGGTGTTCGATTGTTCGATCGGAAAGTTTAACATTTTCTATTTATCTGAAATGGGATACAATAATTGGAATTCACAACAAGTTATGAGATAACTGAATGAATGTTATAAATCTAGCAATTTAGTTTCACTTGATCGGTTGCTACGGAATTTTGATGCGATCAAAAGTCCGTCGCAATCACGTAGCGTACGCGGATACTCGCCGGGTAAACTTAATAGACAGCTACATCCCTTAGCCCCGACCAAGTGACTGTAGGAGAACCCCGTCGCCGAAAGCATCCGTTCGGGTGCTCGCGGTAGCGGTGTTCCGCCTTGGTGCACTTCGTCGACGGTATCAGGGGGTGCGGCCGTCTACTGAAGTTTGCGACGAGCATTCGATCAGGATGTCGGGAATCTTGTTGAATTGCCCGACTTAATATTGAAAAGTGTTTTCAATGATGAGACTAAAATGCGGGGTTTATAATTGTCAGCCATACGATGTCTAAGTAATTCATTTGGTCAGGCATGCGATGTCTGAGGAGGTTGCGGATTCCAACTGTTGTAGTTTTACACTTTCTTTTCTGTGACCGTAAGTGTAATATGTGATATCGCCGGTTTCGTTGCTATATGTCAACGACAATTGGGATGGACATATTTACTTACGTTGATGACATGTGATGTTATGTGTTGCTGGATTTATAATATTGGATCGTCGTGTTTGAATAGCCGGGGGTTTTTATGTGAGATGAGTGTTTTTCATTTTCATTCATGTAAAAACTTGTATGTAATATTCTTTTATTGGGACACTTTCAGGTTGCGGAAGTTTTCACAGTTTGTATATTATTTACTTTTCCGCACTAGGATAGACCTAAGGAGGGGAGCACAAGTAACCGGGTTCTGGAGTCCAGTGGGAGACCAACTCGAGGAGTCGAGTCCGGGTCTCCTAACTCTAGAATTGGTAGGGTTGCTTGCCGCTCTCGTAGGGGTCTAGGGGTGTGGGTTTGGCTATTCATCACGACCGTGGAATCCGTGTTTTATACTGGCTCGTATTGAAAACACGGACGTCCTAGTATATCCAATATTTCATATGTTTTTTCTGCTGCGATATCTGTGATGTGATCATGTGATGTTCTGTGATAGATACTGTATATAGTATATATGATATATTATATAGGCGTTACTTGTGTTTTACACCCGCGCTAGCCCTGCCCCGCTCTGCCGTTAGTTACCTAACCTAACGGTGCACGAGGGGACATCGAGGCGAATGCGGATGGCATAAGTGTACGTCGTATTTATCTGTGATGTTTAGGTACTTAAATGATGGGACTTCATTAATGTGATTAATGAAATAAAAGAAACCTAAGATTTTATAGAATCGAATTTCAAAATAAAACAGGTAGCTACAGTTCTTGCTTTGCACAGCGGTATATGTGATATATCCTACACCTTATTTGATGAGGAAAGGACCGAGATCCCTTCACCGGGAGTGACTCCTTTAGCAATAACTGGCAGATGCTACACACTCGGTTTGTCTTTTGATTGCTTTTAAGAGTTCTGCTTTGCACAGTGATATATATGATATATCCCGCACCTCATTCGACGAGGAAAGGGCCGACGATCCCTTCATCGGGAGTTACCCCTTTAGCAAAACTAGAAAAGCCTCAAAAGCACTCCATTTTTTAAAATCATTTGATTCTACAACGATATAAAGTTCATTACGCAAAAGGTTTTCTTAAAAACCTGACGTAGCCCTCCGTCATTTCAGATAAGTCCTAGTTAGTATTCGTGTTGCGTTTGTTGACTCAGTCAAGGCGTAGTGTGCGGTAGCTGATTAGTGCTTATCTGCAAAGCATATGATGCGATTGGATTAGGGTAGTCGTGCGGCCTTGTTGACTCAGTCAAGGGTCGTGCGGATGGGTTTAATTCAATCGAGAAATGACGGGTTGAACTTTACTTGTGGTCTATGATTTGTTGACTCAGTCAAGGTCATAGATCGCTTGGGGCAAAATATTATCGGGAATTTCAAGTGTTGAAATTTGCAATGAGATTGCATACCTTCTATGAGATAGTTGGATCCCGATACCCGCTGCGAGTAAGAGTTACTCCTGGGAGAGTTTTACACATTACAATTAGCCGATCAAGTAGGTGTCTAGAAAGGTGTCAACGGGGTTACGCCTCTGGGAAAACGAGGTTTACATTAATTAGGTTCGTGCGAAAGCACGGGGGACCTCCCTCAAAGTACCGACACTGGCCTGGCTGAAAGATTGGCGAACTTGTAGTGTGTAATTAATCCCGGCTAGTCTTTCCTTTTAGGGTTTGAAGGAAGATTTGATAAAAAGCAGTGGGAACCATCCTGATTAGATAAAATAATAACCAATCTATTCTTGCAAGAGCGCACGCTGAGTGTTTTCTTCTCTCTCTCTCCAGGTAGCGACCATATCACGCCTTAATCAAGATAATAAAACGGAATATTGACCGAACCCGCTTGTTATACTGAGCTGGAGAACGTTGGTCCCGCTCCAACTTATAATTGTTATAAGACAGAGCAGGAAATTGGGGATTACCAGAATTCCCGTACCGCCCAAACAAAGAGAGTGCATGTTGATGCATCATCTTCGGGTGTGTTCATTATAAAGAACTGTTTCTCTGTATCCTCTACGTCCTGGGTATGTGATACCAGATCAGGATCCCAGATATGTAATCTGTTACATAGGGCTACAGATAGGTAGAGAATTGAGAACGGGTGATAAGTTTCATGAGGCAGAAAACGGGGCAAGAGTTGCAGCCAAGTCTGTTGGTCACTGTCACCCTGTATTACAATACATTGATTCTGAACGAATGTTATTAGATACCGAACCTGATATACAAAATCATATCAGTCTCTTTATTAGTAAAGAAATGATAAAATTTTGTATTGTTGGATAATGTTTTGAACATTTCCTATATCAAAAGTTGATCGGTTCAGGCACGTTATCTAAAAGCATTAATGTTCTAAATCAAACCACAGTTCTTAGTATACGGAACACACACAAGAGGAAGAGTTCAGAAATGAACGAATTCTTCTTGTGGTTTTGTAGACTAGGTCATATCAATGCGACCCGACTGGCTGAAGTTACATATAGATGCATATTTAAATCAGATTGAATTTACATCTTGTGAAACTTTCCAGTCATGTCATAAAGATATAATGACACCAGCTCTGTTTATTGGAAACAGAGAAAGAGTTGGTAAACTCTTGGGATGATACATGTTGATGTATGTAGGTCCCCAGTCTACACATGCCAAGACCGGTTCTTTATACTTCATTACGTTCTCTGATGATCTCTCAAGATTCAGACCTATGTTCCTGTTGAAACACAAGTCCGAACCTTTTGAGATATTCACAGAATATAAGTTAGAAGTAGAGAACCAATAACAGGTATAAGTATTATGTCCTTTGATGAGATCAAGGAGGAGAATACTTGAGCACGGAATTCCTGGACTATTCTAAAGGAGAATGAGATTCTCTTTCAGCATTACTCCTCCGTATACACCATAGCACGATGGTATATCGGGACGGAGCAGATACACCCTATTTGATATGGTGTGCTCTATGATGAGTACTGCTGAGTTACCTGTTTCCTATTTTGGGAGTTATGCACTTGAGAAGCTGCATACCTATTGAATAGGGTTCGAATCAAATCACTGCCTACCATTTCATATCTGTTATGGAAAGGGAAGAGCCCATGTCTTAAGCTAGTTAAGCTAGTTAAGATTTGGGGTTGACCGGCCTATGTCTGAAAGCAAAATCCGGACAAGCTTGAGGCAAAGTCTGTAATGTAGAACTGGAAAGGTTCCAGCTATACAAACTGCAGCTGATGATTTGATAGAACCAAAGGATTCAGTAGATTCCAACGAACCTCAGTCTCTCCGCCGATCTAGTAGGGTTCCTCACCCACCTGAGAGATACTTCTGTTTCTCTATGACAGTGGGAGCGAGGATTGCATCATGAGATGATGACCCAACTTGTTTCGAGCTGGCCATCAGGAGTAAGACTCTGTAAGAATGGCTGGATGCTTAGTGATCTGAGATGGAATCCTTATACACCAACAAAGTATGGACTTTGGTTGCTATATCTGAAGGGTTAAATCCCCATCAGGAGCAAGTATATCTTGAGAAGATTACTTGGTGTAGATGGAAAAGTTGAGACTTTCAAAGCTAGACTTGTTAAAGGTTTTCGTCATCGACCAGGCGTGGATAAAGATGAAACCTTTTCCAGTACCTATGCTTAAGTCCATCCAGATACTACTTGCCACGGCTACATACCATGACTACGATATCTGGTGGTTGGGTGTCATGACTGCTTTTCTAAATGATGTTTTAGAAGAGTGCGTCTATAAGTACACAGCCAGAGGGCTTCGTAGACAGTGGGAGCAGCGGAAACGTGTGCAAGATGCTTTATAGGATAAAGCAGGCATCGCGGAGTTGGAACATCTATTTTGATGGATTAGTCAAAGAAGTTGACATCATCAAAATGGTAGATGAACCTTGTATAAACAAAAAGGTAGTAGGGAGTATGGTGATGATCCTAGTAGAGTACGTGGATGACATACTCTTGATAGGAAAAGAGTTTCCTATGCTACGCTCGATCAATCTCCGCTTATCACCATAATTCTCCATATAGGATCAAAGTGATACCTCCTAAATCCTGGATTTTGGATCTATGAGATAGATCTAAATGGATGTTAGGATTCTCAGTAGTTGTAGTGAGATGATATCAATAGACCCTGGGGAGAATCACTGGAATGGTTCCAGGGTGATAAAGACGACTGAATGTCAGTCACAGACATTGTCTTTACACTCAGTAAAGGAACGGTATGTTGGAAGAGTTCCAAGCTAGATACCGTGACATACTAGACGATAAAGGCAGGATACATCGCTACTTAAGATGCTACCAAAGAGGCTGTTTGGGTCTATATAGGTTCATGAGATGAACTACGTTCCAACCATTGTGTGACAATGGAGTTATGGCTTATGCCGAGGAACGCCGGTCCCATCAGTGATCCAGACATATTCTAAGGCAGTGTCACCAGATCATGGAGATGGTTGATCTCCAGGGTGATCGAGGTTTGGAGAGAAGACTCAGAGGACAACACAGCGGATCCACTCACAAAGGCCTGTTCCCAGAGAGAGACTTTTATGCGATGGTTGAGTATGAGATACTACAACCACTGCTATCAGATGGCCCTAGTGCAAGTGGGAGATTGTTAGTTATATGTATGCCCTAGAGGCCATTACTATACATAGGATGTATATTGTAGTGGATGCTGGGATATATATAGGGAGGACTTTCTTGCTCGACATGATAGTATGCTATCTGGTTGATCTTTACCTTAACGTGTACACTGATTGTCTCCCTGTTACATGTTGGTAAAGCCCTTAGGATCTGTACTTGACTACCTAGACTATGATGCGGATCATACTAGTGGGGACATGGTAGTCCATAAGTACATCCTTCAAAGTCCCTAGTCGTGGGTGTATCGAGACGGGGCATCGATATACCAGAGTAGACTAGCGTGTACCTTCTCGACCCATACAGATAGGCGATGGATGATCCCATATCCATTGGTGTTTGACATCAGAGATGATATACGGGTGCTCAGTAGAGACTGGGTACACTGGATGGACTCGCCGAGAACTCCCAGATGGTATTATACCTCATGTCAGATGGCAGTTCTCTGGTGACACTGGTACAGAGTAGTCTGTTGACCCGAGATCGTCATAGAGTCTTGTGTGGTTCCCACTATGCTTTGATTTCCATCTTACCACGTCCAAGAGGGCGTGCAAAACGGTGGTTTTTGGGTACAGTCCCGAGTCACATGGAGGCAATGAGCGATAGGAGGGGATTCGTCTCTCCCGGTATAGGGAGTTGATGTTGCGCTGTGTTCGATTGGCTATAACCGGAAATCCCTGGCCAGGGTTGCTGAGATTTACTGGTAAGTGTTACCAGTAGTTTCTCGAATTGTTATATACCTCATATCGACACGACTTATCGAGCTATTGGGGTCTGACATTTACCACCCCTAGGCAAGATATGCGACATATCAGACGATCAGACCGGACTGTACGGTAGTGTTACTGGTTGGATTCACTGGAGTATGAGCGGGCTTGCTCGTCGATCTTCTGATCGCTCAATACCCGGGTGGCCGTTACGTTTAGCAGACCGCTTGCGGCTTGTGGGTGTTTGATATGATCATCACCTGCTGCCGGCGTATTAACGAGTCTTTAGAGTCCTACACAGAGGTTTCCTGGCTCAAGCGAAACGAAATAGGAGCGCATATGAGATATGTGCGGGACCGAGAGTAATGCGTGTATGTGATACCGTATTAAATTCTCGCGATAAATGTATCGATTAGGTTATATGCGATATACCCTAATTATCGAATCAAGGATTGATTCAATAAACCGGTACATAGGATACTAGTCGGTTATATACGATATGACCGGATCGTTAAATCAAGTGTTGATTTAATGATTTAATGCATAATTATATATTTGATATATTACTTTGCATTAACTAGTATCGGTTCACTTTAAATGGATTTTCTCGCTCGGATGTGCACATTGTATATTCGATATAGTTTTGTGCACTTGATTGTATCATGTTTGATGATACATGTTCACTTGTGTTTGTGTGAAGATTGAACCATGGTTATATGAATGGTTAGGGTTATGATTATTTATTCATTTATTTATCTATTTATTCTTTTTTGGAAAAAGAAAAAGAGTGAGAAAATGGTGGCTTTTCTTTGTTTGTATATGAAGCTTCATGAAGCTTTCATTAAGTCACCATTTTGTCTCATGTTAAAACCTAACCACTCCACTTAACTATAGTTCTCTCTCTACACTTAACCATGGTAAGAGTTATGATAAGAATGGATTTTCTTTTCTATTTTAATTAATTCTTATCATAACATTCTTCTTCTTCTTCTTCATTTTTCCATAGAAGAAAGCTTGCTCCATTAATGGCAAGTGATGATAAAGAGTGAGAAATCCAATTCTAAAGTGAACCCACTTCCTATTTCTTCATCCTCTACCTCTTGCCATGTAGTATAGGGTGTTTCCTTCACAAGTTTTCATGGCTTGGTGAAGGTGGAGCTTGATCTAGCGATACCTCGACGTAGATCATCTTCGGCATGGACATCGACGACCTAGCTCGCCATTTCTCCGACGAAGCCGACGCTAGAGCCCGGGAATTCATTTGGACAGCGAGGGGACTTCGTTGCGGAGCTATAGAGGTGGAGCACCGGATCTACAAAGGTTGTATTTCCGTTTAAACTTTAGTTAAGTTGTTAACTAGTTTTGTTTCGCTTAGTTTTCTAGCCAACGATCCGTAGTCGAGTTTCTCGGCACCGTTAAAATTTGAAATGGGCATGGTTGATGCCTTGTGAGACCTCACTAGGGTGCCTAGGAATCCTACACTAGGAACCCTACAGCTCCTTTGTATGGAGAAAGATGGATTGAACATCCATCTTCTCATGCTGCTTTTGATGTATATTGTCCATCTAAACTAACGTGAGGCATTTTGTTATGGCACAGTCAATATCCCATGTCTTGCGGATCTCCTTATCCGCAATAGAGGAATCAGGGCCAGGGATAGGAGGGGCTGGGGCAATGAGGACATATGCAACCTTATCATATGTAAGGGCAATGTTTACGTTCCTCAGCCAGTCTTTATAATTGGGTCCCGTCAGTTTATTTTTCTCTAATAGAAGCTTAAGTCCAGTCATGGGTATCTGCCATTAGGAGAGAGAAAAGAATATACTCAGCGAAAGCTCTTGCAAAGATTAGATTGATTATTTATCTTACTAATCGATGTCTCCCACTGCTTTTATCAAATTTTCCTTCAAACCTTAAAAAGAAAATTAGCCAGGATTAATTAAATTCTACATGTTCGCTAACCGATCAGTCAGGACGGTGTCGGTACTTTGAGGGAGGTTCCCCGTGCTTTCACATGGACCTAATTAAAATAAACCTCGTTTACCTAGAGGCATAACCCCATTGACACCTTTCTAAACACCTACTGGATTAAGTAATTGAAAAGTGTAAAACTCTCCTGGGAGTAACTCTTACTCACAGTGGGATCGGGATCCAACTATCAACATAGAAGATATGCAATCTCATTGCAAATTTCAACTCTTGAAATTTCCGATACGGTTTTTACCTTTAGCAGCTTATGACCTTAACTATGGTCAGCAAATCATAAGCACTAGTCAAGTTCAACGCGTCATTTCGTGATTAATTAGACCCACTCATATGACCCTTAACTATGGTCAACAAAGTCATATAAATGTCCTAATTAATCACATCATATGCTGTGTAGAAAGACATCACTTAGATATCATACACTACGCCTTAACTATGGTCAACAAACGTAGCACGGATACTAAGTACTCTACTTCCTAAAATGACGGAGGGTTGCGGATGGTTTTTATAAAAACCTTTAACGCTTTGAACTTGATCTTGTTGTAGAACCAAATAATTTAAAAGGAGTGGCTTCAGCTCCACATTTTTGAAACTTTCTTTTTCATAAAAAGGCCGAGTAGGTTTCAAATTCGATTATACAACATGTTTAGGTTTCTTTTTCTTTAAATTAATCTCATTAATATAGTCCCATCATTTAAATTCCTAAGCATCACACAAAGAAACGAAAATAGAACGTACGCTTATATCATCCGTATTCGCCACGGGGTCCCGTCATGCACCATTAGATTACTTAACTAACGGCAGAGCGGGGGCAGGACTAGCGCGGATGCAAAACATAAGAAACGTTTATTATATATCATATAATATAATAACATTCGTCTCACACAGTTAATATGATCACATCATAGAGTAACAGCAACAGAAGCAGATATATGAAAATATAGGATATACTAGGAGGTCCGTATTTTAGATTAAGCCAATGATAAAAAAATATGGATTCCACAGTCGTGATGAATAGCCAAGCCCACATCACTAGACCCCTACGAGAGCGGCAAGAAACCCTGGCAATTCTAGAGTTAGGAGACCCGGTCCCGACTCCTCGAGATTGCCTCCCACTGGACTCTAGAACCCAATTACTTGTGCTCCCTACCTTGGGTCTATCCTAATGCAGAAAAGTAAATAATATACATCAATGGCGAAATCATCCTCAACCCGGAAGTATCCCAATAAAAGAATATTACATACAATGAATTTTACATGAATGAGAAGAAAAACTCTCATCTCACATAAAAAAACGGCTATTCAATCACGACGATCCTATACATCATATCAATACAGCAACAGATTAATCATCACAGATCATCAACGTAAGTAAATATGCGTATTCCTAATGTCGTCGATGTATAGCGACGAAATTAGGGGTATACATATTACACTTACGGTCGCAGAAAAGAAATGTAAAACTACAACAATTGGAATCCGCACTCTCCTTAGACATCGCAAACCCGGAATATCTCATATTCCGGATTTCATGTATAACCTAGTAGATCTTACATTTAAGTCTCAAAATGAAAACACCTTTTCAAAAGAAGTCGGGTAATTCAACAAGATTCCCAATTATCCAACGAGACCGAAATGTTAGATTTACAAACAACCAATTAACTTTCTCAAAATTAATTAGTGTAGATTCCAAATATTGTATCACATATAGCAACTGTCTAGACGATATTAAACAGTTCGATCGACATCAAAATAATTTTCAAACCACATAGACCTCAACACCTTGAGCCTCAACAAAAATATCCAGAAAATCACAAATATCAAAATGGAACAGCACAGAAAAACCAAAACCTTAAGCCCCCAAATTAGCGGCGAAACCGCGGCTAAACCTAGGGTTATACTGTAGTTCCATGGCCATTATTGGGAATTGAGTCTTCGAATTTCATGAAGTTGCATAGATTTACCTGCACGATTTTTTGAATATTTTATTCTGTAAAATACCAACATTTGGAAAAATGTACAAAAACCATGAAAAATCCGTATTTTGATTTTGATCGAACACTTTTAACGTTGTCTAAAATACTCTGAAGCTCTAGCTTGGCTCTGATACCATGTAACTCAGGAACCCACCCTATCTAATGGGGTCGCCGTGGCACCTACAGGTCCCGCAGCAGCTACTTTTTACGCATACCCCCTCCCGAGGACTACAACCCGCCGGAACACCTTCCGGTCTCAGGACACCCTTGGGGTAAGATCATATGCTTCGCCACACTATCACACAATGATAATCCCCTATAGGTCGACATCCAATGCTTAGTAGCTCTGATACCATGAAAGTTAGGCAGCTACCCCATCCAATGGGGTCGCCGTGGCACCTACAGGTCCCTCAGCAGCTACTTTTTACGCATTCCCCCTCGCGAGGACTACAACCCGCCGGAACACCTTTCGGTCTCGGGACACCCTGGAGGTAAGAGCCTATGCTTCACCATACAGTCATACGGTGAGAACCCCGCATAGGTCGACATCCATGCCTAGTAGCTCCGATACCATGTTGGTGTGTTTTAGCATCTCTACTAGGGTTTAAACAACAATATATGGTGTATTTTAAAAAATTAGATAGCTAAAGCACACAAGCCACGAATTGAACTAGAGATTAGGGTAAGAATCATATACAAAGTAGCGTCTAACACTAAGAGAAAGAGAACTACAACTTTTGTATACCACTCCTTCTCTTCTATAGCTCAGTGTAGTATTCCTTGGGCTCCTTAGCTCCACTCGAAGCTTCGAACAATTCCTCTTGTAGCCTTCGAACTCCACGATGATCCACCACGGAGTTCGTTACACTCAAGCTCTTGCTTCACTTAACCTAAGTAGAAGTGAGGCAAACAATCTATACAAGTGTGCTAGACTAATATATATTGATGAAGTGGGGTATTTCTCACTAAAAATTGTTTTTTTCTTTCTCTTTTACTCACTAGAAAAAAAGTAGAGAGCTAGAGGAAGAAGATGAAGAAATGGCTAGGCTTGAGATAATCATTCATATAAGAGAGAGAGAGAGAGTCACACTCACACAATAAATATGAGCCAAGGAAAATATCTTAGGTATTTTTGAGAGTGAGTTAGTGGAGGATTAAATAATGAACCATGGTTAGTGGGATATTTTAAGAAGAGTGTAGAACTATGAGATCATTATTCAATTTTCCATTTACTCAAAATTAATAAATATCTAATATCTTTCTATGTGAGTCCAGCATAGCCATGTCCAATGTATCATCCACCATGATACATGGACACATGTATATATGTATATAAATCCATATAAATATACATACATGCACACATAAAGAAGGAATTACTAATGAGCAATTAGTCATTATATTAAATCAATACTTGATTTAATAATCCGGTCATATCACAAATAACCCGACTAATAGAAAACACCATATTAAAATACGGTATCATATAATCGTATTAATCAAGCTTCCGCACATATCTTTATATGTGCCCCACTTCGTTTCGCCTGAGCTCGGAAACCCCTATGTGGGACTCTAAGACTCGTCAATGCGCTAGCAGTAGGTATCAGATAGCCAAAAACTGTCAGCGGTACTAGCTACACGTAACAGCTACCCAGGAATTGAGCGAACAGAAGAATAACAAGCGAACTTGTCCAAACTCCCGTAGAGCCAACCAGCAACACTTACCATACAATCCGGTCTCTTCGTCTGATATGTTGCATATTGAGTCTAGGGATGGTATCGTCTACCCCAATAACTCAATAAGTTATGCCGATGTATGGCCTATAACAGGTCGAGAAACTACTGATAACACTTATCAGTAAATCTCATCAACCGTGGCCAGGAACTTCTAGTTATAGCTAATCGCGCATAATACAACATCAAATCCCACTACCGGGAGAGACGAAACCTTCCTATCGCTCATTGCCACCATGTGTCTCGGGACTGTACCCAAAAGCCACCTGTTTGCACGACTCAGTAGAGCTATGGTAGGGTGGAAATCAAAGCACGGTGCGAGAACACACAAGACTCTATGACAATCTCGGGTCTTCAGACTAACCTGTACAAGTGTCATCTGAGAACTTCTATTCAATGATAGATAAAATACCATATAGGAGTTCTCGGCGAGTCCGTTCAGTGTACTCGGTCTCCAATATGCTGTAAGTCCATGTCACGCACCCCACGAACTTGCGGGGAGGTGGAATATATGAAAAACGATTATCAAAGATTCGTAACACGGACTTGAGCGCATGAATCGTTATCTAAACCATTGCTAACAAGCTACTAGAGGTTTAACTACTCGGATACGAAGTTATACCTCACGTTACTTGTCCTTCGGGTCTTCATCGCTGTCTTCGACTCCTCGTAGGCTCCTTGGAACATCGGCACCTCAATGGCCTCCTCGAATCAAAGACGATACACCTGAGAGCTACTACGCCAAGCTTAATCTCAAACATGAGATAACTAGGTTACTTAAAGTGCTAATCTGAGCTACCTAGGGGATATAGAGTGAGGTTATGGATGTATTAGTCTAGCTAACCCTTGATCTCAACTCATGAGAGGTTAGAGTTAGGGTTTGAAGAGAGAGTGAGCTTGAGGAGAGAGAAGGTGAGAATGATAATGAAAAGAATAATGAACTCATATGAATATATCAACCATAACCATTAATCAAATAAATAATATAAATGATTTATCATCATGGTTAGATTCATTCATCTAGTGTGATTCATCATATGACTCATTAACTCATTAATGAATCATTTAAAACAAAGCATGAATCACATAAATGAGTCATTAAGCAATTAATACCCATGCCACCTTAACCCCTTAGTCACCACTCTTCTAGAACCTTCCCGACAAATTACGTGAACGCCCCTCCAATCCGTGAAAATGCGGAAAAACTTTAGACTGTATATATCCAGTAACCCGATACTAGAATCTGGCTTAAACCAAAGCCGACTAGTAAAAACTGTCCGAAAAGTCGTACGTGCGTAAACACACGTATGCTTCCGAACCCTTGTCGTAAAACCATACGACCTCTATATCGTTTCGCCTGGAGCAGGGAAACTCTCTGTGTGGGACTCTAAAGACTCGACACTACGCTGGCAGTGGGTTTAACCACAGACCGCAAGCGGCACTAGCTGTACGTAACGGTCCCCAGGTAGATGTCGATAAGAAGGCCGATGAGGAAAACCATCCGAACCCCTACTGAGCCTGATGTGACAATCTCCGTACAGTCCGGTCTGTTCGTCTAAGACTATCGCATATCAAGCCTAGGGGGCGGCAAGCGTCAGTCCCCTAATAGCTGTATAAGTCATGTCGGAGCGAAGCCCATTACACCCTGAGAAGCTACTGGAACCTACCAGTATATCTCGCTTGCCTTGGCTAGGGACTTTGCGTAATGGCTCTCTGACACAGCGCGATATCAACTCCCTATACCGGGAGAGATGAATCCTATCTAACCGCCACTGCCTCCAAGTGCTCGGGACTGCACCCAACTGCTACCTGTTTGCACGACTCCTTTGAGCCGTGGTAGGGTAGCAATCTAAGAACAGTGGGACACACTCGAGGCGAAGTAGCAGTGTCAAGTCTGCGGACTATGCTGTACTCATGTCACCTGGGAACTGTTAACTGACGAAAGGTATAATACCAACCAATCAGTTCCCCGGCGAGTCCTGTCCGGTGTACCCGTAATCTAACGAGCACCTGTATGCTATCTCCAGTACGACGTATTGATGGCTGTGGGACAAACCATCTCCCCAACTGGGATGAGAAGCGTATACACTTAGTATACTCTGGAATATCGATGCCCTATCTCGATAATCCAACGACCAGGGACCTGTATAGGATGTTGCTTACAGACTACCCAGCCCCCACTAGTATGACTGCCATCACAACGCTGGTAATCAAGCAAAGATCCTATGGGCTCTACTAATATGTATAAGTGATACGTTACAAGAAAGATATGCACATATTAAAGTAGACACAAACCAAGTAGCATACTACCATTTTTAGCAAGACTGTTATATACAACTGTGAATATCCCAAGCTTCCATTAAGTAATATACAACCTAGTATGATACAATAATGGCCCCTAGGGCATATACACTAACAATCTCCCACTTGCACTAGGGCCATGAGCTGGCATATCGTAGACCTATTATCTCGAATAGCCTCTCGAACTGCATATGAGGAAGGGCCTTTGTGAATGGATCAGCAATGTTATTCTCTGTCTCTACTCTCTTCACCTCGATCTCCCGGCGATCTACGATCTCCTGGCGGTCTACGATCTCCCTGATCAGGTGATACCGCCTTAAGATGTGTCTGGACTTCTGATGGGACCTGGGTTCCTTCGCTAAAGCTATAGCGCCGTTGTTGTCACAATACATAGGTATTGGACTAACACTGGTAGGAACCACCTGAAGTTCTGTGAGGAACTTCTTCATCCAGACTGCTTCTTTTGCGGCATCGCAAGCAGCTATATACTCTGCTTCCATCGTTGAGTCAGCAACGGTCTCCTGTTTGGAACTCTTCCAACAGACCGCCCCTCCATTGAGGGTAAAGACATAACCCGACATGGATTTAGAGTCATCTTTATCACTCTGGAAGCCAGAGTCGGCAAAGGCCTCCATCTGGAGGTCTTTTCCGCCATATACTAGGAACATCTCCTTAGTCCTTCTCAGGTACTTGAAAATGTTCTTTACGGCTATCCAGTGCTTCTCCCCTGGGTTTGCTTGATACCTGCTTACTACGCTCAATGCGTATGCTACATCTGGTCTGGTACATAACATCGCATACATTATAGAGCCTACCGCAGAAGCGTAGGGTATAATTAACATGCGATCCCTTTCCAAATCAGTCTTGGGAGACATCTCTTTGGAGAGGGTGATTCCGTGACAAGACGGTAGATTACCGCACTTAGAATCATCCATACTGAATCTCTTCACTATGGTGTCTATGTACCTGGACTGCGAAAGTCCCAACATCCTCTTTGATCTATCACGATAGATCCGGATCCCCAGAATGTAGGTGGCATCACCCAGGTCTTTCATGGAGAATTTATGTGACAAGAATCTTTTGACTAACTGTAAGATAGGAATATCATTTCCTATTAGGAGAATGTCATCCACGTACAAGACGAGGAATACTACAGTTCTCCCTACAATCTTACTGTATATGCAAGGTTCATCTGGATTTTTGATAAAGTCGAATTCTTTGACAGCATCATCAAAACAGATGTTCCAACTCCGTGATGCCTGCTTTAGTCCATAAATGGACTTAAGCACCTTGCATACTTTACCGCTGCTCTCACTCTGAATGAATCCCTCTGGCTGATCCATATAGACGCTCTCTTCTAAATTGCCATTTAGAAAGGCCATCTTTACGTACATTTGCCAGATTTCATAATCGTGGAAGGCAAATAGCAAGAAGGACCCGAATAGATTTAAGCATAGCCACTGGAGAAAAGATTTCATCATAGTCCAAACCAGGTCTTTGACGGAAACCCTTTGCAACAAGTCTAGCCTTATAGGTTTCAATCTGTCTATCTACACCAATCTTCTTTTTGAAGATCCATTTGCATCCTACGGGTTTTACCCCATCTGGAGCAACGTCCAAAGTCCATACTTTGTTAGTGTACATGGACTCCATTTCGGTCCGCATTGCATCTAGCCATTTTACTGAGTCACCGCTCTGAATGGCTTGCTGGAAGCTAGTAGGCTCATCATAGTCAATAGTGCAATCCTCTCTATCCCCGTCTATGAGAAAACCTTAGTATCTCTCGGACGGATGAGACTGCCTACTATCTGCGGAGTGGTGTGGGAATGTCCAGTTCTTCTTGAACTTCTTGTTCTACTATACTTTCAGTAGTAGTTTGTGGTTCTGGAATTTCTTCCAGTTCTATTGCGCTCCCCCTCTTCTGATTTTCCAAAAATTCAGTTTCTAAGAAGCAGGCATGACGAGAAACAAAAACCTTTTGTTCCTTTGTGTAATAGAAATAATATCCCTTGGAGTTCTTTGGATATCCCACAAACTTACACTTTACTGAGCGTGCCTCAAGCTTGTCCGCATGCTGCTTTTTTACAAAAGCTGGACACCCCCATGTCTTAAAATGTTTTAGACAGGGTTTCTTCCCACTCCACATCTGATATGGTGTGGTAGGCACAGTTTTGGTAGGAATCTGGTTCAAAAGATATGCAGCTGATTCTAGTGCATATCCCCAGAATGATCGCGGTAACTCAGCGCTACTCATCATGGAACGAACCATATCCAATAGGGTTCGATTCCTCCTTTCCGATACACCGTTGTGTTGTGGTGTATATGGAGGAGTAAGCTAAGAGAGAATTCCATTCTCTTTTAAGTAACCTAGGAATTCGGCACTTAAGTATTTACCACCTCGATCAGATCTCAGTGTTTTTATACTCTTGCCTGTTTGTTTTTCCACTTCATTCTTGTATTCTTGGAATTTCTCAAAAGCCTCGGATTTATGCTTCATCAAGAAGATATATCCATACCTAGAGAAATCATCAGTAAAAGTAATGAAGTAGGAATAACCACCTCGCGCATGTATAGACATTGGACCGCACACGTCACTGTGTACGAGTCCCAAGAGCTCGCTTGCTCTTACCCCGTGTCCAGTAAACGGAGTCTTTGTCATCTTTCCTATGAGACAAGATTCACAAGTAGCATAAGATTGATATTCGAACGGATTCAAATATCCTTCTCCATGTAATTTAGTCAACCTTCTCTCATTGATGTGACCAAGTCTACAATGCCATAAGAAAGCCTGATTTATTTCTGGAGACTTTCTTTTAAGTGTATTCTGGACATTGAAAACCTGAGCTTGACTTAATATGTATATACCGTCATTTAACGTACCGGACCCAATCAGAACTTGATTTAGGTGGATGCATACTACATCGCTTTCGAATGTAAAATTATATCCCTCTCTTGAAAGTGAAGACATTGATATGATATTACAAGTCATACTAGGTACATATAGACAGTTACGTAAAATCAATATCTGCCCACTTATCAAACCTAGGCGATATTCTCCTACGGATTCAGCGCCCACGCTCATTCCGTTTGCAACTCTGAGAGACCAATCACCTACGTTTATAACTCTACGGTTTCTCAAAGCATGTAATGAATTACATATATGAGATCCTACTCCGGTATCTAGTACCCAGGAAGTAGAGTTAATTGACAAATAGTTCTTTATTACTAATACACTTGAGGCTGAAGCCACAACACGCTTGGTATCCTGGTTACTGGCTTCTAAAGCCCTGCAATCTTTCTGCCTATGCCCAATCCCATAATAATAGGAAAGTCCCTCTTTTACTATATCTAGTCCCGAAATTTTTGCCCTTCTCTTTCCTTCTACTTACCTGGTTTCCTTCAGGGTAGAAGGTAAAGACTGTAGAATCAAGTCAGTATCTGACTCATTTCCTAACGTGGTCTCCAGGTCCTGGAGCTTATCAATACAGCTAGTCATTGTAAGGACGTTGTCCCCTACAGATGACCCGTCAGCCAACCTCGCTTGAATTAATTCGTTCGAGGTCTCATATCTTGTGATATGAGATTGCACTCCATATAATTCTTTGTTATGGAGAAAGATGGAGACTAGGTCCATCTTCTCGTTCTGCTTCTGGTATACACCATCAACTGAAGCTAACACGAGGCATTTAGATTTCGCTTTATCTTTTTCCCTTGTCTGACGGATATCCATATCCGGGACAGTGGAAACTGGACCTGGGACGGCGGGATCTTGAGTAGTAATAGGGTGGTCCAGCTTGTTATAGGCAATGGACATCAGGACAGACCTTTGCCGGTCATATAAGTCAGATTCAGTCAATTTGTTATCTAGATGTAACTTATGTGTGGTCACAGGGTCGCTGCAATTTTAAGAGAGAGAGAAGAAAATACTATTAGCATGATGCTTTTGCAAGTTTTAGAATGGTTTAATTTATCTAAACAGGATGTCTCCCACTGTTTCTCGAATCCCTCCTCAAACCATAAAAGAAAAATTAGTCAGGACTATTCTCACCGTACAATTCTTGCTTAACCGTTCAGCCAGGTCAGTGTCGATACTTCGAGGGAGGTTTTCCAACGCTTTCGCGAAGTTCCTTAATTAAATAACCTCTTTTCTCTGGGGGCGTAACCCCGCTGACACCTTTCTAGGCACCTACTTGGTTTATAGCATTGATCGTTAAGTGACGAATCTCCTGATAAGTAGCTTGTACTCACAGTAGGATCGGGATCCAAAATATCATCGTATGATAATGTTGAAGGTATCCTACCAACATTCATCAAACTCCAAAATGGTATACTCTCTCTGCAAATTTCAGTTTCTTTAGAAATTCCCGATATGGATTTTTGCCCCATGCTCTTATGACCTTGACTAAGGGCCAACAAATCATAAGTCACATGTCAAGTTCTACCCGTCATTGTCCAGGTTAATTTGAACCCACCCGTACATACTCTTGACTAAGGGCCAACAAAGTAATACGACTGTCCCAAACCAACGCATCTATCTATGCAACAAATGAATACCCCAGCAGCTACCAAACACTATGCCTTGACTAAGGGCCAACAAACGTAGCTTGAATACTACTGACCATCCATAAGAAATGACGGAGGGCTACGAATGGTTTTGGCAAAACCGTGAGCATAGTGAACTTGATATAATCGAAGGAACCTAATACTTTTTAAAAGGAGTGGTTAAAGCTCTGTAATTTAAAAAACTCTGATCTTTTAAAATAACCGAGTGGTTTCTTTTAAATTTATTCCAACGATTAAACTTTGGTTTATTTTCTTTGCATTATGATAATTCGTCCCATCAATTATCCTATCATTGCAGAAAACAACGAAAATACCACGTCCTCTTATGCCATCCGCATTCGCCACGGGGTTCCGTCATCACTCGTTAGGTTACTTAACTAACGACAGAGCGGGGGCTGGGCTAGCGCGGGTGTAAAACATAAGTGACGTCTAATAGCTATCATATATAGATATTGTACATTCGTCAGACGCAATAATAAGCATTCCAGATCACAGATGAACTTTTATTGAATTTATTAGCAATCCGCATTTGCTTTGAGCCTGCAATAAAAGACGGATTACACAGTTGTGATGAATAGCCATTACCCCACCCTAGACCCCTACGGGTACGGCAAACTACCCGCCAAGTATCCGAAGTGAAGCGGTCTCCCTCAACAACGTGAGTAGGCCACTAAACACTTCGACGTACCCGGTAGTCTGTGTACCCCGCATTGGGTCTATCCTAGGAGCAAAAAACAGTAAAAAGAAATAATACAACGGTGGCTACAACCGCAACCTGGATGTTCCCCGCAAAAGAATATTACATCATTTTACATTTACATCGAATGAATGAATATTAAACCCATCTCAAAACCCCGGCTAATCATCACAACAGTCCAACACAGTTCATATACACAAACAATAAACATTTCAGAAATGTGCAACCCCCTGCCAACCGACATACTAGCAGTTAGGGGAGGTTTACGAACACATTAAACATTACAGATAAAGACTCAATTAGCAAATATCTTAGAACATCGATCGAATACCATATTCCGTGTCTACCCCAAAAGCAAACCAGCACTGAAGTAACCTGGGTAGAAACAATATATACAAGAAAACAGAACACAAAAATATATAAATTTTAGAGCAAATCGGAGTCAACTCAGGGTTGACTCCGCCGCGGATCCGCGGCAAAAGCACACTATTGCCGCGGTTCCGCGGCCATCAAGACGAGTTACAACTCCGTATTTTCCCAGAATTCTTATATTTTCCTGCTGTGAATTTTAAGGCATATCAAATAATTTTTCAGACATGTTTAAAATTAACAGAACTGTTAGGGTTTCGAATTTTGTTTTCGTGTTTTTCTGTCTATCGAACTTCTAATTAGTTGCTAATAAGTTAGTAATGGATTAGTTGGCTCTGATACCAGTGTAAGTCCATGTCACGCACCCCACGAACTTGCGGGGAGGCAGAATATATGAAAAACGATTATCAAAGCTTCGTAACACGGACTTGAGCGCATGAATCGTTATCTAAACCATTACTAACGAGCTACTAGAGGTTTAACTACTCGGATACGAAGTTATACCTCACGTTACTTGTCCTTCGGGTCTTCATCGCTGTCCTCGACTCCTCGTAGGCTCCTTGGAACATCGGCACCTCAACAGCCTCCTCGAATCAAAGACGATCTACCTGAAAGCTCTTACGCCAAGCTTAATCTCAAACTTGAGATAACTAGGTTGCTTAAAGTGCTAATCTGAGTTACCTAGGGGATATAGAGTGAGGTTATGGATGTATTAGTCACCCTTGATCTCAACTCATGAGAGGTTAGGGTTAGGGTTTGAAGAGAGAGTGAGCTTGAGGAGAGAGAAGGTGAGAATGATAATGAAAAGAATAATGAACTCATATGAATATATCAACCATAACCATTAATCAAATAAATAATATAAATGATTTATCATCATGATTAGATTCATTCATCTAGTGTGATTCATCATATGACTCATTAACTCATTAATGAATCATTTAATACAAAGCATGAATCACACAAATGAGTCATTAAGCAATTAATGCTCATGCCACCTTAACCCCTTAGTCACCACTCTTCTAGAACCTTCCCGACAAATTACGAGAACGCCCCTCCAATCCGTGAAAACACGGAAAAATTTTAGACTGTATAAATCCAGTAACCCGATACTAGAATCTGGCTTAAACTAAAGCCGACTAGTAAAAACTGTCTGAAAAGTCGTACGCGCGTAAACACACGTACGCATCCGAACCCTTGTCGTAAAACCATACGACCTCTATATCGTTTCGTCTGGAGCAGGAAAACTCTCTGTGTGGGACTCTAAAGACTCGACACTACGCTGGCAGTGGGTTTAACCACAGACCGCAAGTGGCACTAGCTGTACGTAACGGTCCCCAGGTAGATGTCGATAAGAAGGCCGATGAGGAAAACCATCCGAACCCCTACTGAGCCTGATGTGACAATCTCCGTACAGTCCGGTCTGTTCGTCTAAGACTATCGCATATCAAGCCTAGGGGGCGGCAAGCGTCAGTCCCCTAATAGCTGTATAAGTCATGTCGGAGCGAAGCCCATTACACCCTGAGAAGCTACTGGAACCTACCAGTATATCTCGCTTGCCCTGGCCAGGGACTTTGCGTAATGGCTCTCTGACACAGCGCGATATCAACTCCCTATACCGGGAGAGACGAATCCTATCTAACCGCCACTGCCTCCAAGTGCTCGGGACTGCACCCAACTGCTACCTGTTTGCACGACTCCTTTGAGCCGTGGTAGGGTAGCAATCTAAGAACAATGGGACACACTCGAGGTGAAGTAGCAGTGTCAAGTCTGCGGACTATGCTGTACTCATGTTACCTAGGAACTGTTAACTGACGATAGGTATAATACCAACCAATCAGTTCCCCGGCGAGTCCTGTCCGGTGTACCCGTAACCTAACAAGCACATGTATACTATCTCCAGTACGACGTACTGATGGCTGTGGGACAGACCATCTCCCCAACTGGGATGAGAAGCGTATACACTTAGTCTACTCCGGAATATCGATGCCCTATCTCGATAATCCAACGACCAGGGACCTGTATAGGATGTTGCTTACAGACTACCCAGCCCCCACTAGTGTGACCGCCATCACAACACTGGTAATTAAGCAAAGATCCTATGGGCTCTACTAATATGTATAAGTGATACGTTATAAGAAAGATATGCACATATTAAAGTAGACACAAACCAAGTAGCATACTACCATTTTTAGCAAGACTGTTATATACAACTGTGAATATCCCAAGCTTCCATTAAGTAATATACAACCTAGTATGATACAATAATGGCCCCTAGGGCATATACACTAACATAAGCACCCTTATAGATCTTTGGTGTCAAACACCAATGGATATGGGATCATCCATCGCCCCCTCAACTGGGTCAAGAAACGTATACGCTAGTCTACTCTGGAATATCGATGCCCCGTCTCGATACACCTATGACTAGGAACATTTAATGATATGCTTATAGACTACACATGCCACACAAGTATGATCTGCATCATAATCATGGAAGTCAAGCTGATATCCTAAGGGCTTTATCAACATGTATCAAATGAACAGTATACACAATCAAGTGAACATGTTAAGATAAAGAGTAACCAGATAGCATACTATCATGTCGAGAAAGAAAGTCCTCTCTATATATACATGTCTAAGAATCCACTATCAAATAATGGCCTTCAGGGCATACATATATCCAACAAGATCTAGGTGATGCCTCCAACATTCTGGGGATGAAGATCTATAGATATAGATCTAAATAGATGTTGGGATTTTCCCAATCCAGGTACATAGATACCATACTAAAGAGATTTAATATGGAAAAGTCTAAGCGTGGTAATTTACCCGCTTGCACAGGAATCACTCTCTCCAAAGAGATGTCTCCCAAGACTAATTTGGAGAGAGCTCGCATGCAAGAGATACCCTATGCTTCTGCAGTCGGGTCAATCATGTATGTGATGTTATGTACCAGACCGGATGTAGTTTACTCATTAGGTGTAGTGAGCAGGTATCAATCAGATCCTGGGGAAAACCACTGGACAGCTGTGAAGAACATTCTTAAGTACTTGAGAAGGACTAAAGAAATGTTCTTGGTGTATGGTAACGGAGAACTCCAGGTGGAGTCCTTTACCGATTTGAGCTTCCAGAGTGATAAGGACGACAGTAAGTCGGTCTCGGGTCTTATCTTTACCTTCAACAGAGGGGCGGTATGTTGGAAGAGTTCCAAGTAAGATACCGTAGTAGACTCGATGATGGAGGCTGAATACATCGCTGCCAACAATGCTACCAAAGAAACTGTCTGGATGAAGTTCATAGATGAACTTATTGTGGTTCCTTCCATTGAGCATTCAATACCTTTGTATTGTGATAACAATCGAGCTGTGGCTTTAGCCAAGGAATCCCAGTCCCATCAGCTATCCATACATATTCTTAGGCGGTATTACCTGATCCGGGAGATAATTGATCGCTGGGAGATCGAGGTCAGGAGAGTTGACACGGAGGATAACACAGCAGGTCCACTCACAAAGGCCCTCTCCCAGACGCGATTCGAGAGACTATTTGGGATGTTGGGTATGAAATACTACAACAACTGGCCATAGTGCAAGTGGGAGATTGTTAGGGATATGTATGCCCTAGAGGCCATTATTGTAAATTGATGTATATTATATTGGATGCTTGGACATATATATAGAGGACTTTTTTGCTCGAAATGATAGTTTGCTATCTGGTTGTTCTTTATCTTAACATGTACACTTGTATTATTATACTGTCTCTCTGATATATGTTGATAAAGCCCTTAAGATGTTTGCTTGACTACCAGGACTATGATGCAAATTATACTACTGGGACTTGTGTAGTCTACAAGCACATCCTTTAACAGTTCCTAGTCGAGGGAGTATCAAGACAGGGCATCGATATTCCAGAGTAGACTAGTGTGTATGTTTCTTAACCCTGTAGGGGGCGATGGTTGATCCCATATCCATTGGTATTTGACATCAAAGATTGTACACGGCTGCTCATTAGAGAACGGATACACCGAACAGGACTCGCCGAGAACTCCTAGTTGGTACTATACCTATCGTCAGATAGCATTTCTCTAGTGACACAGGTATAGGTTAGTCTGTAGACCCGAGATCGTCATAGAGTCTTGTGTGTTTCCCACCATGCTTTGATTTCCTCCCTACCACGGCTCAAAGGAGCCATGCAAACAGGTGGATTTTGGGTACAGTCCCGAGTCACATGGAGGCAATGAGCGATAGGAGGGGTTTCATCTCTCCCGGTATTGGGAGTCGATATTACGCTATGCTCGATTGTCTATAACAGGAAGTCCCTGGCCAAGGCTATTGATGAGATTTACTGGTAAGAGTTATCAGTAGTCTCTCGTACCGTTATAGGCCACACATCGGCATGACTTATCAAGTTATTGGGGTCTGACGATTCCAGCCCTAGAATCGATATGGGACATATCAGACGAAGAGACCGGACTGTACGGTAAGTGTTACTTATAGACTTCATGGGAGTTTGGACAATCTTGCTTGTTGATCTTCTATTCGGTCAATACCTGGGTAGCCGTTAAGTCCAACTTGTACCGCTGATGGCTTTTGGGTAACCGATGTGGTCATTACCTACTGCTGGCGTATTGACGAATCTTTAGAGTCCCACATAGAAGTTTTCTGGTTCAGGCAAAACAAAGTAGGGCAAATATGTTAATATGTGGGGTACCTGATTAAATACGAGTATATGATACCGTATTCTAATCTGGCAGTTATTTGTTATCAGTCAGGTTATATGTGATATAACCGGATTATAGAATTAAGTGTTGATTTGATAATGTGATATATAGATAAATAATATTAGTCGGTTATATGTGATATAACCGTATTATTAAATCAAGTGTTAATTTAATAATATGATATATATTTATATTTGATATAATTATATGTTAACTAATATTATTGCTGACTAATTATTTTCTATATATATATATATATATATATATATATATATATATATATATATTACATGAAGCATGGTTGATTTTCTACTTTATGAAAATAGAAAATGAGATGGAAAAATGGGGAGACTTTTGAGTTATGGGTGAAGCATGGCTTTGATGATATTTTATTCATTTGCTCGCACTATTGAAGCATAGTTCATTTGATTTATTGGAGTTTATTCCATTCTTCAATAATGAGAAGTAATTGTTAAGCCATTCTTCACATGATAGAAAGAGTTAGTTCATTTTCTTCACTTGAGCTCATTTGCTCTCTAGCTCTCTCCATCTTCTTCACCACCACCTCCAAGCTCAATCCCTCACATGAGTTGTGAACCCTTTGTAGGATTTCCTAGCACGACAACAAGGTTTCGGGAGGCATCGTCCATACCATTTTCAAAAAATTGCCATGCTAAACAACCCTAACCCTAGAATCTTAACTAGTGAATTAAACAATACAATATGTAAACAACTTTACATCTAAATGAACATGGAATACAACCTTTGTAGGCCGGTCCTTCACTTCAATAGCTCTGTGTGGTAGTCCCTTTGCTCCAAGTAGTGATCTTCCGGACTCTAGAATGGTTCCACAAGATGAAAGGAACAAGCTTACACGAAGTCTTCGAGGCCGAAGATGATCTACGTTGAGGAGACACCAACCCAAGATACCTCTTCACTAATTAGAGATTAGGGAAGCTAACACCCTAAAGTAAATAGCTAATCTAGTAGAGGATGATGAAGTAGGATCTTTGCTCACTTTAGAATTAATTTTCTCACTAATTTTCTTCTTCACCTCTCATAAACCTAGAGAGCTCTCTCTCTTGATGAAGAAGAAGATGAAGAGATAATGTTGTGAATAAAATGAATCATGAGAGAATGGCAATCATGGGTGAGAAATATCTCATATAACTCATATAGAGACATAACCATGGTTTTAGATAATGGTTAGGTTGATAAATATCTAATGCAAAAAAAAAATAGTGGACTAAATCAATGGTTCCACAAGCTTTCACAAGCTTCAACCATGGGCTTAATTTCCCACTAATTATTTGATTTACATTAAATAAATAAACCCCTCATTATCATGAGCATGGTGTGAGTCTCATACACCCATGTTGTATGTATAATCAAGCATGACACAAAAAGAAAACACAATTAATATATATCACATATATATTAAGTGTGCACATGTGAGAAAAAGAAATGCATAAGTGAGCTAATATTAGTTAATGTAAATTAATATATCAAATATATAATTATATATTAAATTATTAAATCAACACTTGATTCAATATTCAGGCTATATCACATATAACCGACTAATATCATATGTATCAACTAATCGAGTCAACACTTAATTCGATAACCCGGCTATATCACATATAACCGTCCGATATCACATATCACGAGAATAGAAAATGGTATCACATATACGTATTAATCTCGGTCCCGCACATATCACATATGTGCTCCCACTTCGTTTCGCCTGAGCCAGGAAACCTCTGTATAGGACACTAAAGACTCATCAATACGCCTGCAGTAGGTGATGATCATATCAGTTACCCACAAGCCTTCAGCGGTATTACCTGGACGTGACGGCTACCCGGGTATTGAGCGATCAGAAGATCAACAAGCAAGCCTGCTTATACTCCTGTAAAGCCTGTCGGTAACACTATCGTACAATCCGGTCTCTTCGTCTGATACGTCGCATATCCAGTCAAGGGATAGTAAACGCCAGACCCCAGTAACCGATAATTTATGCCGATGTGAGGCTCATAATGGGTCGAGAAGCTACTGATTGTTGGATATATATGCCCTAGAGGCCTACATTGTATAGGATGCTTGGGATATGTATGTACATGACAGTCTTGCTTGATATGATAGTACGCTATTTGGTTTGTCTTTATCTTAACATATGATATATTTTGTGTTGTATTCATTTATATACATGTTGATAAAGCCCATAGGGTGTTTGCCTGACTACCGGCGTTGTGATGGCAGTCATACTAGTGGGAGTTGGATAGTCAATAGGCACATCCTTAGATGTCCCTAGCCGAAGGAGTATCGAGACTGGGCATCGATACTCCGGAGTAGACTAGTGTATACATATCTAGACCGTAACAAGGGGCGATGGATTGGTCCCGCAGCCATTGGTGATGTGCACCTAAGATTGTATACAGATGCTCACTGGGTGTGAGTACACCGGACAGGACTCGCCGAGAACGGACTGGATGGTATTATACCTAACGTCAGATAGCAGTTCTCAGGTGACATGTGTGCAGATAGTCTGTTGACTTAAACTCATCATTTGTCTCGTTTGAGTTTCCACTGTGCTTTGATTATTACCCTACCACGGCTCAAAGGAGTCGTGCAAACAGGTTTTAGTTGGGCACAGTCCCGAGCCACGTGGAGGCAGTGAGCGACTGTTAGGGATTCGTCTCTCCCGGTATAGGGAGTTGATATCGCACTGTGGTCGGTTGGTCATTACCATAAGTCCCTGGCAAGGGCTGATTGAGAATTACTGATGGACTGATCAGTAGATTCTCGGATGGTCTTGAGCCATACCGACACAACTTGTACGGTTATTAGGGGTCTGACGTCCACCACCTCCCTAGACCATACATGCGATACTCTTAGACGAACAGACCGGACTGCGTGGATATTGTCACGGACAGGCTCAGTAGGATTTCAGATGGGTTACCTCATCGGCTTTCTTATCAACAACTACCTGGGGACCATTACGTACAGCTAGTGCTGCTTGCGGTCTGTGATTAAACCCACTGCCAGCGTAGTAGTTGAGTCTTTAGAGTCCCACACAGAGATTTCCAAAACCCAGGCGAAAAGATATAGAGGTCGTATGGTTTTACGACAAAGGTTCGGACGCATACGTGTTTGAACGCACGTACGACATTCGGACAGTTTTTACTAGCCGGCTTTGGTTTAAGCCAGATTCTAGTATCAGGTTATTGGATTTATACAGTCTAAAGGTTTTCCGTGTTTTCACGGATGAGAGGGGTGTTCTCGTAATTTTCCGAGAAGCTTCTGGAAGGATGTGACTTGGAGGGAGAGGTGGCATTGTCATTTAATGATTTAGTGACTCATTGTGAGTGATTCATCATTTCATTAATGCATTATTAAATGCTTAATGACTCACATAATGAATCACCCACTTGCATGTATGAAACATGATGAATAATCTCATATTATTCATTTCTTTTTAATTCATTATGTTTCATATATCAAGTGAGAAGCTATTTTATTATTATTATTATTATCATGATCATCTTCTCACTCTCTCTCTTCAAGTTCTCTCTCCTTCACCAAACCCTAATCCTACTCCTCATGAGTTGAGAACAAGGATTAGGAAAGACTAATCACTCCATAACCTATCTCTACATCACCTTAGCTACTCTAATTAGCAACTAGAGAAACTAAGTAACCTCAAGTTTAGAGGTTATAGCTTGGATTAGGGTTCTCGGGTGGATCGTCTATCACGGAAGGAAGCCGAGGAGGACGTGGAGATCCAAAGAGGCCGTAGATAACGTAAAGACAAAGGACTAGAACCGTTTGGTATAATCTCTTAACATAGTAGTTTAGAACTCTATAGGTTTTGTTAAGTATTGTTTAGCAAACGATTCATGCGGTTAGTCGATGTTTAACCAAAGAACAAGATTGTTTTTCATATTTCCGCGTCCCCACAAGTATAGGGGTGTTGTACATCGACTTACAGTGGTATCAGAGCAGCACTAAACAATAATTAACACTCTTGCAAAATTGTATGAATTTCGAACGGAAAAACAAACCAGAAAAACCCCGATATCTTGTAGTTTCTGTCGAATTTTAAATGAGGTCCAAAATTTTTTCAGGGACCTCCAGAATGACTAGAATGATAATATAAGAACACACAAGAAAAATGGTCTCCTGAATCGGCCAAAGCGCCGCGGAACCGCGGCTGATCCCACCGATCCGCCGCGGTTCCGCCGCCGAGTTGGGGCCGATTCAGCCCATTTTTCTTCTGTGCCTTCTTTGTGATATTTGGGATTTTCTGGTATTTTTTAATTTTTGCTCAAGTTTCAGATTTACAGAGAAGTATTGGAGCAAAATTAAAAGTGTTTAATCAATCAAAATTATACGGTGTTTGCATGTTTGATTATATCTGTAAAATGTTTTATGTGTTCGTAAACCTCCCATAACTGCTAGTATGTCGGTTGGAAGGGGGTTGCACATATCTGTGATGTTATATATAACTGTTTGTGTATATAAACTGTATTGGACTGTTGTGGTGATTAGCCGGGTTTTTTGATGGGTTATTGTATTAATTCATTCGATGTAATTGTAATAAGTTGTAATATTATTTTGCGGGGCACATCCAGGTTGCGGTTGTAGCCACCGTTGTATTATTCTTTTTACTGTTTTTGCTCCTAGGATAGACCCAAGATGGGGTACACAAACTACCGGGTATTTTGAAGTGTTCAGGTAGACAGCTTCACTTCTGGTACTTGGCGGGTAGTTTGCCTTACCCGAAGGGGTCTGGGGTGGGGTAAAATGGCAATTCATCATAGCTGTGTAATCCGTCTTTCATTGCAGGCTCAAAAGAAATGCGGATTGCTTGCAAATCCAATATTGTTTATCTGTGATTTGGAATGCCTATTATTGCGTCTGACGAATGTACAATATCTATATATGATAGCTATTTAGACGTCACTTATGTTTTACACCCGCGCTAGCCCAGCCCCCGCTCTGTCGTTAGTTAAGTAACCTATTATTCTTGATGGCATAAGAGGACGTATTTTCGTTGTTATCTGTAATGATAGGTTAATGATGGGACGCATTATTATTAATGCAAAGAAAATAAAACCTAAACCGAATCGTTGGAACAATTTCTAAAAACCACTCGGTTTTCTTGAAAAAGCAAATTTTAAATGCGGAGCTTAAACCACTCCTTTTAAAAGCTATCTCTGTTCCTTCGATCATATCAAGTTCATTACGTTAACGGTTTTTTGCCAAAAACCGGCCGTAACCCTCCGTCGTTTCAGATAGACAGCACATCGTATTCATGCTATGCTTGTTGGCCTACGTCAAGGCATAGTGTATGGTAGCAGTGTATGCGCCTATTTGTTGCATAGATAGATGCATTAGTTTAATACAGACGTACACCTTGTTGGCCTACGTCAAGGACTTGTATGATGTATTTAAATTGATCAGGACAACGACGGGTAGAACTTGACTTGCGTCTTATGACTTGTTGGCCTACGTCAAGGTCTATAAGAGCTTGGGGTAAAAATCACATCGGGAGTTTCAAACATAAAGGAAACTTGCAGATTTAGCTTACCTTCTGGAGTGTGGTGACTAGAGTGGCTTCCATCTAGGGCATCATGCAATGATAGTTGGATCCCGATCCCACTGATGAGTAGGATTACTCTCGGGAATTTTTCTCACTTAATAATCAATGCTATAAACCAAGTAGGTGACTAGAAAAGTCTTAGAGGGGCTACGCCTCCAGGGAAAAGAGGTTATTTAATTAAGGAACTTCACGAAAGCGTTGGAAAACCTCCCTCGAAGTACCAACACCAGCCTGGCTGAAAGGTTAAGCAAGTATTATGAAGTGTGATTAAATCCTGACTAGTTCTTCTTTTAGGTTTTGAAGAAGGATTTGAGGAAATAGTGGGAGCCATCCTGTTTAGATAAATTAATAACCAATCTAAATTTGCAAGAGCATATGCTGAGTGTTTCTTTTCTCTCTCTCTGGCAGCTACCATGACAGGACTTAAACTATTACTTGAAAAGAATATACTGACCGGGCAGAACTATAAAGATTGGCTAAGGAACGTCAATATTGCGCTGACTTATGACAAAGTTGCATATGTTACCACCGCTGTTCCTCCCCTTATCCCAGGACCAGATTCCTCAGTTGCGGACAAGGAAGTTCGCAAAACCTGGGATCTAGATTGTGAGCGAGCTAAGTGTATCGTGCTGGCGTCCATGAATAATGAACTCTAGAAACAGCATGAGAGTATGGATATTGTATCCATATTCCTCCATTGCAAGGAATTGTATGGTGAACACTCCCGTATCGCGAGGTACGAGACCTCAAGGAAACTCTTCCAGATGAGGTTAGCTCCAGGATCGTCTGTAGGAGAGCACTGTAAGTGCACGGCGGCGCCCCGGCCTCCATCCCGAGGCCAAATGCGGAAGCGATGGATAACTTTAAATTTTCTTTCTGAACCGGCACCACCGCGCACTAAAACCCGGATCGAACCATTAACTAGTCCTATCTAACTACAAGAAGGGGAAGAGAGATATACCGACTGATCTGTGTCCTCCGGTCTTCTCATCGTCGTCCCGATCTCCCGCGGAGTCTCCAGTCTCCACCTCGTCGCCGGAAAGGGCACCACGTCGCCGGCTTCTTTTACGGGCTCCTATCTCTATACCGAGGCAACTCGAGCACGAAGTTGGCGAGCCGACATGCCCAAGGTTTGCTGTAGAATGCGTAGTGCTCATGTCTCATTTTGGGGTTCATGGAGGTTGCCTTTTGGTGGAGGAAATGATATGGACTTTTGAAGATGGAGTTGTAGGGATTTTACAAAGCAAAAGATACCAAAATCCCCACCAAAATAAAATGGGCAGCCCCATCTCCTATGGCCGGCCACACTAGAATGGAGAGGAGAAGAGTAAGAGTGTGGTGAGTGTGTGAATGAGTGAGCCAACTAATAACCCAAGGGAGAGAGAGAAAAGGCTATCTTGCTCAAGCATGATAACAAGCTAAAACCAACACTCCACCACAACCATCATGATGTCCAAAGTCAAGCAATCATGAAAACCATCATGAAGCAAAAAGTCAAGTCAAGATGGAAAAATCAAATCAATGGATGGTGCATCATCATGATGCAACAAAATGCAAAGACCCCCTTCCAAATTGCTTATTTGCACAAATGCAAATAAGCCCTCCTCCACCAATCTTCGGCCATTGAAAGATACAAATGAAAATGGCCGAAACGGAAAACAAACTGGCAACTCCAGAAAACTGGTCCCCTAATAAATACAGGAAAAAACCGCAATACTGTGCATACACACCCGCATCTGTATTCCAACCGAATACAAATGCAATGAGACAAAATCTACACGGTACTATACTAGGATCCGGCTTAAACCAAAGCCCGCTAGTATAAACCCGTCCGATCATGATCCGTGCAATACCGCACGTATCTGATCGAACCCTGCCATATCTCCATACGGCCTCTACAGCTTTTCGCCCGAAAACTTGAGCAACTGAATATGGGGGACTCTAAAGACTCGTCAACACCTTGGTTGTGGATTTAACCACTAGCACGTCAGAGGTATAAGCCAATACGTAACGGGCTACCAGGTATTGACCAAAAGGGACGTCGATGAGCGAACTCATCCTGACACCCTACTGAGCCTGTCAGTGACAATATCCGTACAGTCCGGTCCGTTCGTCTATGAGCATCGCATGGCGGGCCTAGGGGGTTGGTAAAAGTCAGACCCCCAAAAGCGGTACAAGTCGTGTCGGAGTGTAGCCTAGAACACCCTGAGATACTACTGGAATACCTTCCAGTAAATCTCCTACCTCGGCCGAGGGCTTTGTGTAATGGCTCTCCTAGACACAGCGTGACCTCACCCCCAATACCGGGAGAGACGAACCCCTGAAGATCCGCTCACTGCCTCCATGTGGCTCGGGACTGTACCCAACTAAAACCTGTTTGCACGTCTCCTTTGAGCGTGGTAGGGTAGTAATCAAAGTACAGTGGGAACTCATACGAGACAAATGACGATCCTCAGGTCGATGAACTAACCTGTACACATGTCACCAGGGAACTGCCATCTGACGTCAGGTATAAGACCAACTAGCATGCTCCCAGCGAGTCCTGTCCGGTGTACTCATAACCCAATGAGCACCTGTATACATCTTAGGTGAACCAACTGACACCAGTGGCTTGTGAGACCGGCCACCGCCCCTCATCGGGGTCTCGACTGTATACACTAGTCTACTCTGGAGTATCGATGCCCTGTCTCGAAACTCCCACGACTAGGGACCTTTTAAGGATGTGCTTATAGACCCCAGCTCCCACTTATATGATCGCCCTCATACTGCTGGTGGTCAAGCAATAATCCTAGGGGATCTATCAACGTGTAATAGCGACATGTCAGGTCACCTAAAGCAGTACACGATGATAAAGATAAACCAGATAGCATACTATCATCTCGAGTAAGACTGTCCTACCGGGATAGGTCCTCCCTCAATCATTGCAATCACGTGCCTGTGATCCAATAATTGACTCTGAGGGCACTATCTCCAACAATCTCCCACTTGCACTCAAGGCTAATTATTGCGATGTCGCATACTCACAGCCCGTGTGATACCGAACACCCAACTCCTCTACTAGTCAGTCTCACAAAGCTCGTTTGCGAAACTATTGCGTTCGAGGAATAGCCTCAGTGAGTGGATCCGCTTTGATGTTTCTTTCTATGTCTCTCTATATCTCAAGTTCGCGGAGAAACCCATCTCCCGAAATAAGCAATACCTGTCTTAGAATGTGTCTGGATGTCTGATGGGACCTAGCTCATAAATGAACTCCAAATCCAAACTTCTTAGACTGTATCGACAACTGAACTTAATCAGTATCCTGCGCCATGCCTCCCTCAGTATTGCCTTGGACCACCTGTCCAAAATACTGCCCCTCATCAGAAGGAAAACTATAACTCTGACAACCTGCCTGTCGTCCAAGTCACCTTGGAAGCCTGGAATGATAACTGTCTTCCGAAAGAGGCTGTCGTTATCATATCCCTAGAACATCCACTTATGTTCTAAAACTGCTTCCGACTGTTTCTCCAGAATTGGATCAATGTCAACTTATTGCATCTAGTGCAAGAACAACATCTGGTGTGGTACTTGACATCTCATGATTGACTCAATTGCCTGAGCAAGTGATCTGCCAATCATGCACATCCCTCTCCCCTTTAGTCTGTAAGACACCTTTAGAGAGGGTGACTCCATTACCTGCAGGTACACTACCGTGCCAGGAGTCGTCCATTCTAAATGCTCTTAGAATGCTATCTAAGTACCCTTAATTGGGAAACCACCCAAATTTAGATCTAAAATCATAGATCTAGTAACCAGTATGTCTGATATAATGTCCAAGTCCGATGTGGAGAAACCACTGTGTGACGACCAAAGTATAACCGATCGTAGTATAGGAATATCACTTCCTACTCTGTGCATGTCATCCAAATACCAGGACATCACACCCTACTACCTTCTTAATAGATCCATCCCCTATTCTGATGAAGTCAAACCTATGACTGTCACATCAGAAATTGATGATCTATCTCCGCTATACTTGCTTTAGTCTATAAATAGACATAAGCCACCTGTCCACCAATGCTTCCGCTGCTCCCACTGACTACGACAACCCTCTGGCAGAGTCATATAGACGTACACTTCTAAAACTAGTTTAGAACGACGCTATACTCATCCTCCTGCCGGGTCTCACAGTCTGGAACAACAGCAATGGCAAGTCTGGGTAAACAAGAACTTCCCTGTCACCGTCCTTGAGGCTACCGAAGTACCTCTCGGATGCCTGAAGTTACCCACCTTATCTGCGGAGTGGACAATGGAATGTCAAACCAGATTGAATCTTTAAGTTCCTATCAAATCTTCAGTAATCGTTTGTGGTTCTGGAATCACTTCCAGTTCTACCATACTCCCACTACTGTTTTCTGAAAAAATCCATTTTTAATAAAACTGTGGCGAGTCTAGAACAATATCACTATTGATCTTCCAGATGGTAGAAAATCAACCCTCGTCATAGCCTGGGTCAACCCATAAACAGTCATTACAGAAACGTGCCTTGAGTTGTCCAGTGTCTGGTTTTAATCATAAGCCGGACAACTCCCCGTACCTTAACATCGTTAAGATATGAACTGTTCTATATCCAATATAGAACCAGAGGCACCGATTTAATTGAACCAGATTCAAATCATGCAGCTGTCTCCAGTGCATGTCAACTAAATGGAAGGAGGCCGATCAGCGTTACTCAACTTAGGAATGCTTCCAATTATGAGTAACCTGAAAGAGAAGCAAGTTCTCTTAATCACTACTATCAACTGAATACCATACACAAGTATCTACATCTTCGATCACTTTGAAGAATCCCGATACTTGCAACACCTGGTTCTCTACTTTATTCAAATACCTATAACTTCTCAAAATTCGGACCCTGTGTTTCCACGAAACACCTGTCTAAAAACTAGAGAAGTCATAAGTAAACCGAATATAGTACGAGGACCAACCCCTCTGTCCTGATGGACTTTGGACAATATACAATACTCTGTATAAGTCCCTTGAGTCTGATAACTCATTCACTGTGTGTCGTAGGTTGAAAACTGTACTTATGGTTAAGAAGAATTACACCGCTGTTTAATACTCCTTACCTAACCATCCACTGATATAGGTAAATGTCACAGGCATAATTTCAAAAAGGTATATCTCACTCTATGAAAATAGACGTACAGATATATCGATTTGAAATTGGTGCGTAACAGCGGATATTCAAAACCAAATATTTGCCGACCGGCAAACAGCCCAGGTGATTTCCTCAAATATCACCGATTACAACGAATCCCGATATAATGAGGATGATCACCCAATTCCCAATAACTTACTCCCACTCATCATCTGGAAAACCATACAGATGAGAGAATCATACCTGGTAAATACATACCCTGGAGTAAGTACCTAATCGGGAAATCAGTTTTCCTTTAACAGTACACAGTGAAACTGAAACATTGAAATGTTTCGATGGGGTGTCCCGGTATTCCTAGTAATGCCTCTTCCAGATTCATGACTGTAACCGTATAATTCTTTGCCACCTCTCCAAATCCCTTTTTATGTCTTTAGTCATTACCTTCTGCACACCCCTTTAGGCCAAATGGTTTTCTTCCTTTCCTACCGTTCGGCACCAGCCTATGGTTTGGAAGAAGACTATCCAATAAGCGTAATGGGTGTACTGTCCTAATCCTAGGAGCACTTGCAATGCGAGAGAAGGTGAAGATAAAAGACACCTGAATAAATCTTATTCCTATTTCTCCTGAACCAGAATCCATCCCCGAACTGGAACAAGTTCCTTTCGAGTTCGTATATAACCATACGATGGATTATCCAATAAACTGTGGATCTTCATAGTGATACGGAGTGTCCTGGAGAAATACAAAGGTGATTAGGGAGTGGTAATGAAATACCTGGTTTGGTCATGAATATCGGTTGCAATTTACTTTGCCCTCTTACTAATCCCTTGCTTTGTCTTAACTTAATACCTTCTGCACACCATTGTTATGCTAATTAGTTTTCTTCATTCCCCACCGTTCGGCACCTGCCTATGGTTTGGAAGAAGACTATCCAATAAGCGTAATGGGTGTACTATCTCCTAAACCAAGGAGTACTCGCAACCTAAGAGAAGGTAAAAGGAAAAGACAACTAGTCCTATTCGTTTCCTCCAGAACCTGAAACAATCCTCGAATAAATTCTTTCGAGTTCGTATCTAACCATACGATGGTTTTGTCCAATTGAAGTGGACGTTCGTAGTAATACGGGGTGTCCTGGAGAAAAGGGTAAAAGTAGGAGTGGCAATGAGGTTTGCAACTCTGACAATCCAAAAGCCAGTGTTTAAGAAGGTTCGGTTAACTTGGTCACTGAGTCATAGTCTTAGGGTCGGGTCAATGGTCGCTGCCAAAGAGAGAGAGAAAAGAAACACTCAGCGTGCACTCTAACCTAGATCAGAATGGTTACCAATTTATCTAATCTGGAAACCTCCTACTGTACCGTCAAATTCTCCTCCAAACCTGAAAGAAGAATTAGTCGGGATCACCCGAGGAGTAAACTAACTCATCAGTGGGAATCGGGATCCAACTATCATCGCATGATAACGTGACGGAATCCGCTCACGTCATCACACTCCAGAAGGTATGCGCATATCTGGCAAGTTTCAGTTTCTTTAGAAACTCCCAATGTGATTTTTGCCCCATGCTCTTATGACCTTGGCGTGAGGTCAAAATATCATAAGTCACATGTCAAGTTCTACCCATCATTGTCCAGGTTAATTTGAATCCAGCCTTACTTACCCTTGACTTTGGCCAACAAGGCAGTACGACTGTCCGAAACCAACGCATCTATCTATGCTGCATATGAATACCCAACAGCTACCAAACACTGTGCCTTGACTTTGGCCAACAAACACAGCTTGAATACTATTGACCACCCATATGAAACGACGGAGGGCTACGAATGGTTTCTGGCGAAAACCTTTAACGTAATGAACTTGATATCGTTGAAGGAACGGATAGCTTTATAAAAATATAGTGACGAAAACCTTTGCTAAAGAGGTCACTCCCGGTGAAGGGATCTCGGCTCTTTCCCCGTAGAATGAGGTGCAGGATATTCCAACTGAATACCACGATGCAAAGCAAAAGTAATCGGCTATAGTGAAGTTATTGCCCTGACGCAAACTTCTGTCCAAGGGGTCACTCCCGGTGAAGGGATCTCGGCCCTTGCCTCGTCGACTGAGGAGCAGGATATTCCAACTGAATACCACGATGCAAAACAAAAGAGAACGTCCTTGCAATAACAGCTTTTTGAAAAGTGTTCCAACAACATCAGATTAGGTTTGTTTTACTTGCATTGATCCGAATCAACGCAGTCCCATCAATTGATCACACCACAAAGAACGAAAATATACTGATGTACGTATATGCCATCCGCATTCGCCACTGGGTTCCGTCATTACCCGTTAGGTCAGCTAACTAACGACAGAGCGGGGACTGGACTAGCGCGGATGCAAAACATATACAACATCTACTAATATATATACCAATATATTATATTCGCTCAAGGCGTGATAAAATGCAACATCACAGAAATGTACAGCATCACAGAAACAATACAGATATCTGGGATCCCCGAGTTTCACAGAGCCACTACTGAAACCCGACGTTCCCCTGGTCGTGTGGATAGCCTGTGCAATGAAATCCTAGACCCGTACGGGCGCGGCAAGTTACCCGCCAAGACCTGAAGCGAGGCAGCCCCCTTCAGCAACGTGAATGGACCACCCAGCACTTCACGGAATCCGGTAACTTGGGCACCCCTCCTCGGTCAACCTGTACCCCGTACGAGTGCGGCGAATAGCCCGCCAATCCTAGAGTGAAGCCCCCTCCGTCCCAATGCCATGAGATGCGGGCTTGTTGCCTTCTAGAATCCGGCTATCCGTGCACCCCACCTTGGGGTAAACCTAGTACAGAAAGTAAAATATACATACAACGGGTACATCGACCGCAACCTGGTCGTGCCCCAAAATAATAATACAAACAGGCAGTGACGGCAGTCCACATGTCGGACGCTCGTCCCGCAATATCAAATGTACATAATACAACAAAACTGTACTACCACTGCAACCAGGCTACCCCTACGACCGATCCGCAATATCACAGCAATATCACAGAACATCAACGTGAAAGTCACGTTCGCAAATCCGTCTAACCGGGCTATAGCAGTTAGACTGGATTTACCGATCAAGTGACATTCACGGTCGCAGATATAATGTAAATACTGTGAAATAATGTGTTTAAAATATCCGATCGATCAAATTTACCAAGTGGGCCCCCAAGTACTACTGTAGCACATCAAGAAATCTGGGCCCAAAAAATAACATTCCAGAAAACCTATTTTCCACTCAGGAGCATTCTGTAGAATTTTGGGGGACTGAACAGTTCAAGTCGCGGCGGAACCGCGGCCCAAGCATGGGTTTGGCCTCGGTTCCGCGGTGGTTTGGACTGTTCACAAGCCCATATTTTCACAGAACTCTTAGAATGTCCTACACATCATTCTGAAACAACCTGAAAAAATTTTGGACTTCAAAAAATTTCGACAGAAACTGATGTGAAGAAAAATACGGTTTTTGGAAAATTGTTCGATCGGAAATGTAAAACACATTAGACAAAGCTAAACTATGTTAATGGCGAGGCTCTGATACCACTGTAAGTGCACGGCGGCGCCCCGGCCTCCATCCCGAGGCCAAATGCGGAAGCGATGGATAACTTTAAATTTTCTTTCTGAACCGGCACCACCGCGCACTAAAACCCGGATCGAACCATTAACTAGTCCTAGCTAACTATAAGAAGGGGAAGAGAGATATACCGACTAATCCGTGTCCTCCAGTCTTCTCGTCGTCGTCCCGATCTCCCGCGGAGTCTCCAGTCTCCACCTCGTCGCCGAAAAGGGCACCACGTCGCCGGCTTCTTTTACGGGCTCCCACCTCTATACCGAGGCAACTCGGGCATGAAGTTGGCGAGCCGACGTGCCCAAGGTTTGCTGTAGAATGCGTAGTGCTCATATCTCATTTTGGGGTTCATGGAGGTTGCCTTTTGGTGGAGGAAATGATATGGACTTTTGAAGATGGAGTTGTAGGGATTTTACAAAGCAAAAGATACCAAAATCCCCACCAAAATAAAATGGGCAGCCCCATCTCCTATGGCCGGCCACACTAGAATGGAGAGGAGAAGAGTAAGAGTGTGGTGAGTGTGTGAATGAGTGAGCCAACCAATAACCCAAGGGAGAGAGAGAAAAGGCTATCATGCTCAAGCATGATAACAAGCTAAAACCAATACTCTACCACAACCATCATGATGTCCAAAGTCAAGCAATCATGAAGCAAAAAGTCAAGTCAAGATGGAAAAATCAAGTCAATGGATGGTGCATCATCATGATGCAACAAAATGCAAAGACCCCCTTCCAAATTGCTTATTTGCACAAATGCAAATAAGCCCTCCTCTACCAATCTTCGGCCATTGAAAGATACAAATGAAAATGGCCGAAACGGAAAACAAACTGGCAACTCCAGAAAACTGGTCCCGTAATAAATACAGGAAAACCCCGATACTGTGCATACACACCCGCATCTGTATTCCAACCGAATACAAATGCAATGAGACAAAATCTATACGGTAATATACTAGGATCCGACTTAAACCAAAGCCCGCTAGTATAAACCCGTCCGATCATGATCCGTGCAATACCGCACGTATCTGATCGAACCCTGCCATATCTCCATACGGCCTCTACAGCTTTTCGCCCGAAAACTTGAGCAACTGAATATGGGGGACTCTAAAGACTCGTCAACACCTTGGTTGTGGATTTAACCACTAGCACGTCAGAGGTATAAGCCAATACGTAACGGGCTACCAGGTATTGACCAAAAGGGACGTCGATGAGCGAACTCATCCTGACACCCTACTGAGCCTGTCAGTGACAATATCCGTACAGTCCGGTCCGTTCGTCTATGAGCATCGCATGGCGGGCCTAGGGGGTTGGTAAAAGTCAGACCCCCAAAAGCGGTACAAGTCGTGTCGGAGTGTAGCCTAGAACACCCTGAGATACTACTGGAATACCTACCAGTAAATCTCCTACCTCGGCCGAGGGCTTTGTGTAATGGCTCTCCTAGACACAGCGCGACCTCACCCCCAATACCGGGAGAGACGAACCCCTGAAGATCCGCTCACTGCCTCTATGTGGCTCGGGACTGTACCCAACTAAAACCTGTTTGCACGTCTCCTTTGAGCGTGGTAGGGTAGTAATCAAAGTACAGTGGGAACTCACACGAGACAAATGACGATCCTCAGGTCGATGAACTAACCTGTACACATGTCACCAGGGAACTGCCATCTGACGTCAGGTATAAGACCAACTAGCATGTTCCCGGCGAGTCCTGTCCGGTGTACTCATAACCCAATGAGCACCTGTATACATCTTAGGTGAACCAACTGACACCAGTGGCTTGTGAGACCGGCCACCGCCCCTTGTCGGGGTCTCGACTGTATACACTAGTCTACTCTGGAGTATCGATGCCCTGTCTCGAAACTCCCATGACTAGGGACCTTTTAAGGATGTGCTTATAGACCCCAGCTCCCACTTATATGATCGCCCTCATACTGCTGGTGGTCAAGCAAGAATCCTAGGGGATCTATCAACGTGTAATAGCGACATGTCAGGTCACCTAAAGCAGTACACGATGATAAAGATAAACCAGATAGCATACTATCATCTCGAGTAAGACTGTCCTACCGGGATAGGTCCTCCCTCAATCATTGCAATCACGTGCCTGTGATCCAATAATTGACTCTGAAGGCAGTATCTCCAACAAGCACGTCCTCAAAATGATCACCCTCATTGAGGAACTCGCAAACCTGGGATGCGTGCTAGAGAATGATTTGTATATCGACTTGATTTTGCAGTCCCTTCCCCACACCTTCTCTCAGTTTGTGCTGAACTTCAATATGCACGAGATGGAAGCTGATCTTCCAAAGCTCCTCAACATGTTGAGGGTAGCAGAGAGCTCCTTGAGAAAGGAGAAGACCCCCGTTCTGTATGTCGGCCAATCATCCTCTTTTAAATCTAAAGCGAAAGCTAAAGGGAAGAAGAAGATGAAAGCCACCAAACCGAAGGGTGGGGTCAAGAAGGTGCAGGGAACGAACAAGGCAGGAAGGGTGAAGGCAGAAAAGAACGAATGCTTTTATTGTCACAAGCAAGGGCACTAGAAGAAGGACTGTTTGGCCTTTAAAGCCAAGGACCAGAAGCAAGCTGTTGCTTCTGCTTCAAGTGTGTTCGTAATCGAAAATTGTCTTTCAGTAAACTCTACTTCATGGGTACTTGATACCGGTTCTGGTTCTCACATCTGTAATTCTTTGCAGGATTTGAGAAATAGTAGAGTACTGGGGGCAGGTGATATGACTCTCCGGATGGGCAATGGAATGCATGTAGATGCAGTTGCAATAGGGGAATATCACCTAGGGTTGAATAGTGGACACATTTTGGTATTGTATAGTTGTTTTTGTATTCCCAGTATGTTGTGTAATATTATATCAGTATCTTTGTTGTCTAATGAAGGATATAATTTTGCGCTTGAAAGAAATGTCATGAACATTCTCCTAAATCAAGAACTGATTGGGTTTGGCACACTGGAAAACGGCATATACATACTTAATCAACCTCATATTTTCAATATACAAAAACCACGTAAAAGAAAGGTTCCAGATTCAAATCAAGCCTTCCTATGGCATTGTAAACTTGGTCATATAAACGAAACAAGGTTGACTAAGTTACATAAAGATGGATATCTAGATCCGTTTGAATATTCATCATATGCAACTTGTCAATCATGTATCAAAGGAAAAATGACCAAATCTCCGTTCACCGGACACGGAGAAAGAGCCACACAACTCTTGGGACTTGTACACAGTGATGTATGTGGTCCAATGTCTACACATGCACGAAGCGGTCACTCCTACTTCATAACTTTTACTGATGACTTCTCTAGGTATGGATATATATTCTTAATGAAACATAAATCCGAGGCCTTTGAGAAGTTTAAGGAGTATAAAAATGAAGTTGAGAAACAGACTGGTAAAAGCATCAAGACACTTCGATCTGATCGAGGTGGAGAATACTTAAGTACCAGTTTCCTTGAATACTTAAAAGAGAATGGAATTCTCTCTCAGCTTACTCCGCCTTATACACCTCAGCATAATGATATATCAGAAAGGAGGAATCGCACGCTATTAGATATGGTACGTTCAATGATGAGTAGTGCTGAGTTGCCACTTTCCTTCTGGGGATTTGCTCTAGAATCAGCAGCATACCTATTAAATAGAGTTCCGACTAAGTCTGTGCCTACCACTCCATATGAAATGTGGAGCGGGAAGAGACCATATCTCAAGTATATCAAGATATGGGGGTGTCCGGTATATGTTAAAAAGCATAATCCGGACAAGCTCGAGGCACGATCAGTTTAGTGCAAGTTTGTCGGATACCCCAAGCATTCAAGGGGGTATATGGTCTACCACACTGAAGAACAAAAGGTGTTTATCACTCGCCACATTGTCTTCTTAGAAAACGAATTTCTTGCAAAAGAAATTAGTGGGAGCGCGGTAGAACTGGAAGAAATTCCAGAACCTCAAACTGCTACTGAGGACTTAGAAGAATCTCAGATTTCAATAGAACATGACGAACCAACGCCACTCCACAGATCTAGTAGACTTTCTCATCCTCCTGAAAGATACTATGGTTTTCTTCTAGATGGGGATCGAGAGGATTGCATCATCGATGATGGTGAGCCTATTAGTTTTCAGCAGGCTATCACGAGTAGAGACTCAATGAAGTGGCTGGATGCTATGAGATCCGAAATGGAATCCATGTACACCAATAAAGTATGGACTTTAGAAGTTGCTCCTCCTGGGGTAAAACCAGTTGGGTGCAAATAGATCTTCAAAAAGAAGATTGGTGCATTTGGACAAGTGGAAACCTACAAAGCTAGACTAGTTGCAAAAGGTTTTCGTCAAAGACCAGGATTGGACTATGATGAAACTTTTTCACCAGTAGCTATGCTTAAATCCATTCGGATCATGCTTGCCATTGCTGCCTTCCATGACTATGAAATCTGGCAAATGGATGTAAAAACAGTTTTTCTAAATGGACATTTAGAAGAGAGTGTTTACATGGATCAACCAGAAGGTTTCTTAGACAGTGGGAGCAGCGAAAGAGTGTGCAAATTGCTTAAATCCATTTATGGGTTAAAGCACGCATCACGGAGTTGGAACATCTGCTTTGATGAGACAGTCAAGGAATTTGACTTTATCAAAAATGTAGATGAACCATGTATTTATAGGAATATTGTAGAAGGAGCAGTAGTCTTCCTCGTTTTATACGTCGACGACATACTACTGATAGGGAATGATATTCCTATGCAACAATCAGTAAAGCTCTTCTTGTCACAGAAATTCTCCATGAAAGACTTGGGAGATGCAACATACATTCTGGGCATTAAGATCTATCGTGATAGATCTAATAAAATGTTGGGACTTTCACAATCCAGGTATATAGACACTATACTAAAGAGATTTAGTATGGAAGATTCCAAACGCGGTAATATGCCCGCTTGTCATGGAATCACCCTCTCCAAAGAGATGTCTCCAAAGACCGATGAAGAAAGGGTTCGCATGGGTATTATACCCTACGCTTCGGCTGTAGGATTTATAATGTATGCGATGTTATGTACCAGGCCAGATGTAGCTTACGCACTTAATGTGGTAAGCAGGTATCAATCTGACCCAGGTGAGAAACATTGGATAGCAGTGAAGAACATTCTCAAGTACCTGAGAAGGACTAAGGAGATGTTCTTGATTTACGGTAATAGGGACCTCCAGGTAGAGGCTTTTACCGACTCCGGCTTCCAAAGTGACAAAGATGATTCTAAATCCATTTCGGGTTTTGTGTTTACCCTCAATGGAGGGGCGGTATGTTGGAGGAGTTCCAAACAGGATACCGTAGCAGACTCAACTATGGAGGCTGAGTATATAGCTGCTAGTGAAGCCGCAAAAGAGGTTGTCTGGATGAAGAAGTTCATTTCTGAACTTCAAGTAGTTCCGTCCATTGCCAATCCAATACCTTTGTATTGTGATAACAATGGGGCTGTAGCATTAGCAAAGGAACCAAGGTCCCATCAGAAATCCAGGCATATCTTAAGGCGGTTTCACCTGATCAGGGAGATCGTGGATCGTCGGGAGATCGAGGTAGGGAGAGTAGATACAAAAGACAACACGGTAGATCCATTCACCAAGGCCATTCCTGAAGTCCAGTTAGAGAGGCTGTTTGAGATGTTGGGCATGCGGTACGCCAGCAATTGGATCTAGTGCAGATAGTAGGTACTCATTGCGCCAATTATAGGCCTTAGTGCAAGTAGGAGATTGTTGGATATATATGCCCTAAAGGCCTACATTGTATAGGATGCTTGGGATATGTATGTATATGACAGTCTTGCTTGATATGATAGTACGCTATTTGGTTTGTCTTTATCTTAACATATGATATATTTTGTGTTGTATTCATTTATATACATGTTGATAAAGCCCATAGGGTGTTTGCCTGACTACCGGCGTTGTGATGGCAGTCATACTAGTGGGAGCTGGATAGTCAATAGGCATATCCTTAGATGTCCCTAGTCGCAGGAGTATCGATACTGGGCATCGATACTCCGGAGTAGACTAGTGTATACATATCTAGACCGTGACAAGGGGCGATGGATTGGTCCCGCAGCCATTGGTGATGTGCACCTAAGATTGTATACAGATGCACACTGGGTGTGAGTACACCGGATAGGACTCGCCGAGAACGGACTGGATGGTATTATACCTAACGTCAGATAGCAGTTCTCAGGTGACATGTGTGCAGATAGTCTGTTGACTTAAACTCATCATTTGTCTCGTTTGAGTTCCCACTGTGCTTTGATTATTACCCTACCACGGCTCAAAGGAGTCGTGCAAACAGGTTTTAGTTGGGCACAGTCCCGAGCCACGTGGAGGCAGTGAGCGACTGTTAGGGATTCGTCTCTCCCGGTATAGGGAGTTGATATCGCACTGTGGTCGGTTGGTCATTACCATAAGTCCCTGGCAAGGGCTGATTGAGAATTACTGATGGACTGATCAGTAGATTCTCGGATGGTCTTGAGCCATACCGACACAACTTGTACGGTTATTAGGGGTCTGACGTCCACCACCTCCCTAGACCATACATGCGATACTCTTAGACGAACAGACCGGACTGCGCGGATATTGTCACGGACAGGCTCAGTAAGATTTCAGATGGGTTACCTCATCGGCTTTCTTATCGAGAACTACCTGGGGACCGTTACGTACAACCAGTGCCGCTTGCGGTCTGTGGTTAAACCCACTGCCAGCGTAGTAGTTGAGTCTTTAGAGTCCCATACAGAGATTTCCCAAACCCAGGCGAAAAGATATAGAGGTCGTATGGTTTTACGACAAAGGTTCGGACGCATACGTGTTTGAACGCACGTACGACATTCGGACAGTTTTTACTAGCCGGCTTTGGTTTAAGCCAGATTCTAGTATCAGGTTATTGGATTATACAGTCTAAAGTTTTTCCGTGTTTTCATGGATGAGAGGGCGTTCTCGTAATTTTCTGAGAAGCTTCTAGAAGGATGTGACTTGGAGGGAGAGGTGGCATTGTCATTTAATGATTTAGTGACTCATTGTGAGTGATTCATCATTTCATTAATGCATTATTAAATGCTTAATGACTCACATAATGAATCACCCACTTGCATTTATGAAACATAATGAATAATCTCATATTATTCATTTCTTTTTAATTCATTATGTTTCATATATCAAGTGAGAAGCTATTTCATTATTATTATTATTATCATTATCATCTTCTCACTCTCTCTTTCTTCAAGTTCTCTCTCCTTCACCAAACCCTAATCCTACCCCTCATGAGTTGAGAACAAGGATTAGGAAAGACTAATCACTCCATAACCTATCTCTACATCACCTTAGCTACTCTAATTAGCAACTAGAGAAACTAAGTAATCTCAAGTTTAGAGGTTATAGCTTGGATTAGGGTTCTCGGGTGGATCGTCTATCACGGAAGGAAGCCGAGGAGGACGTGGAGATCCAAAGAGGCCGTAGATAACGTAAAGACGAAGGACTAGAACCGTTTGGTATAATCTCTTAACATAGTAGTTTAGAACTCTATAGGTTTTGTTAAGTATTGTTTAGCAAACGATTCATGCGGTTAGTCGATGTTTAACCAAAGAACAAGATTGTTTTTCATATTTCCGCCTCCCCACAAGTATAGGGGTGTTGTACATCGACTTACACTGATAACACTTACCAGTAGATCTCCGTATCAGCTCTGACCAAGGACTTCCTGTTATAGCCAATCGAGCACATCACAATATCAACCCCCAATACCGGGAGAGACGAATCTCCTCCTAGCACTCATTGCCTCCATGTGACTCGGGATTGTATCAAAAAACTACCGTTTTACACGGTCTATTGAACATGGTAAGGTGGAAATCAAAGCACAGCGGGAATCACACAAGCCTCTATGACGATCTCGGGTTTACAGACTAACCTGTACCAGTGTCACCAGAGAACTGCTACCTGACGATAGGTATAATACCAACTAGGAGTTCTCGGCGAGTCCGTTCAGTGTACCCAGTCTCCACTGAGCACCCATATACCATCTTTGATGTCAAACACTAATGGATGTGGGATCATCCATCACCCATCCTATAGGTCAAGAAGCGTACACGCTAGTCTACTCTGGAATATCGATGCCCTGTCTCGATACACCTTCGACTAGGAACAATTAAAGGATGTACTTGTGGACAACCCTGGCCCCACTAGTATGATCTGGATCATAGTTCTGGTAGTCAAGTACACATCCTAAGGGCTTTATCAACATGTGAGAGCAAGACAGTACCACAATACAAGTCTACATGTTTAGACAAAGAGCAACCAGATAGCATACTATCATGTTAAGCAAGAAAGTCCTCTCTCTATATATGCCCAAGCATCCACTATAATATACATCATATGTACAATAATGGCCTCTAGGGCATAATTATAACTAACAATCTACCACTTGCACTAAGGCCAGTTGTTGTAGTATCTCATACCCAACATACCGAACAGTCTCTCAAATTGTATCTGGGGTATGGCCTTCGTGAGTGGATCCTTCGTGTTGTTCTTCGTGTCAACTCTCCTGACCTCGAGCTCCCGGCGATCAACTATCTCCCGGATCAGGTGATACCGTCTCAGAATATACCTGGATCGCTGATGGGACCTGGGTTTCTTGGCCAAAGCCACAGCTCCATTGTAATCACAATACAAAGGTATTGGATGCATGATGGACGGAACCACTCCAAGTTCGGTTATGAACTTCTTCATCCAGACAGCCTCTTTGGCAGCATCATTGGCAGCGACGTATTCAGCCTCCATCGTTGAGTCTACCACGGTTTCCTTCTTGGAACTCTTCCAACAAACCGCCCCTTCATTGAGGGTGAAGACAAATCCCAAGACCGACTTAGAGTCGTCCTTATCATTCTGGAAGCTCGAATCGGTAAAGGACTCCACTTGGAGTTCACCGTTATCATACACTAAGAACATCTCTTTAGTCCTTCTTAAGTACTTGAGAATGTTCTTCACAGTTGTCCAGTGATTCTCTCCTGGATCTGCTTGATACCTACTCACTACACTTAGTGAGTATGCTACATCGGATCTCGTACATAACATCACATACATGAAAGAGCTTTCTGCCGAAGCATAGGGTATCCCTTGCATGCGAGCTCTCTCCAAATCAGTCTTAGGAGACATCTTTTTGGAGAGAGTGAGTCCTGAGATCGTCGGTAAATTCCCACGCTTGGAATCTTCCATACTAAAGCTCTTTAGTATGGTGTCTATGTACCTGGACTGGGACAATCCCAGTATCCGTTTAGATCTATCTCTATAGATCTTAATCTCCAAGATGTAGGAAGCATCACATAGATCTTTCATTGAGAATCTTTGTGATAAGAAGAGCTTGACCGAGTGCAGCATAGGAACATCATTTCCTATCAAGAGAATGCTATCCATGTACAATACGAGGAAGACGACCTTACTCTCTGCCACGTTCTTGTATATACAAGGTTCATCTACCTTTTTGATGAAGTCAAACTCTTTGACTACAACATCAAAACAGATGTTCTAACTCCGCGATGCTTGCTTCAACCCGTAAATTGATTTAAACAGCTTGCATACCTTTCCGCTGCTCACACTGTCCACGAAGCCCTCTGGCCAAGTCATGTACATGCTTTCTTCTAAATCACCATTTAGAAAGACGGACTTAACATCCATTTGCCAGATTTCGTAGTCATGGTATGCAGCGATGGAAAGTAGGATCCGGATGGACTTAAGCATAGCCACTGGAGAAAAGGTTTCATCATAATCCACACCTGGTCGTTGATGAAAACCTTTTGCAACAAGTCTAGCTTTGAAAGTCTCAACTTTTCCATCTACACCAAGTATCTTCTTAAAGATCCATCTGCTCTCAATTGGTTTTACCCCTTCAGGAGAAACTTCCAAAGTCCATACGTTGTTGGTGTACATGGATTCCATCTCAGATCGTATTGCATCCAGCCATTTCACAGAGTCCTCACTCGTGATGGTTTGCTTGAAGCTAGTTGGGTCATCATCTTCCATGATGCAATTCTCGCTCTCACCATCAATGAGAAAACCGCAGTATCTCTCAGGTGGATGAGGAACCCTACTAGATCTGCGGAGAGGCTGAGGTTCTTTGGAAACTATCGAATCCTCTGGTTCTACTAAATCTTCAGTTGTAGTCTGTGTGGCTGGAACTTCTTCCAGTTCTACCTCTTTGCCACTAATTTCTTTTACAAGAAATTCCTTTTCTAAAAAGGTGGCATGTTGAGCAACAAATACCTTTTGTTCCTCACTGAGGTAGAATTGATATCCATACGAATTGTTTGGATATCCCACAAACTTGCAAAGAACTGATCGTGCCTCGAGTTTGTCCGGATTTTGCCTTTTGACATAGGCCGGACAACCCCATATCTTAACTCGCTTAAGAGATGGTCTTTTCCCATTCCATATCTCATATGGAGTGGTAGGTGCTGATTTGGTTGGAACTCTATTCAATAGGTATGCTGATGTCTCAAGCGCATAACCCCAAAAGGAAATAGGCAACTCAGCGGTGCTCATCATAGAGCACACCATATCTAATATGGTGCGATTCCTCCACTCCGATACACCGTTGTGCAGTGTTGTATATGGAGGAGTAAGCTGAGAGAGAATCCCATTCTCTTTTAGATAGTCACGGAATTCCGTGCTCAAGTGTTCTCCTCCCCGATCAGATCGAAGGATTTTAATATTTTTACCCGTCTGGTTTTCGACTTCATGCTTATATTCTTTGAATTTCTCAAAAATTTCAGACTTGTGTTTCATCAGGAACACATGTACGTATCTTGAGAGATCGTCAGTGAATGTAATGAAGTACGAGAAACCAATCCTGGCATGTGTAGACATGGGACCGCATACATCACTATGTATCATTCCCAAGAGTTATGTAACTCTTTCTCCGTGTCCAGTAAACGGAGTTTTGGTCATCTTTCCTTTGAGACATGATTGGAAAGTTTCATACGATGATAATTCGAACAGATTTAAATATCCATGCTCATGTAACTTAGCTAGTTGTGTCGTATTGATATGACCTAGTCTACAATACCACAAGAAGGATTCGTTCATTTCTGAACTCTTCCTCTTGTGTGTGTTTTGTATGTTAAGAACTGTGGTTTGATTTAGAACATATATGCCATTATTTAACGAGCCTGATCCAATCAAGTTTTGATTCAGAAAAATGTTCATAACATTATCCTGTACTAAAAAATTATATCCTTCATTACTTAATAAAGAAACTGATATAAGATTGCATATCAGGTTCGGTATGTAATAGCATTCATTCAGAATCAATGTATTACCATTTGGTAATACAAAGTGATATTCACCAACTTCTTTGGCTGCAACATTTGCACCATTCCTTACTCTTACAGAATGATCACCCATTCCCAGTTCTCTACCTTTCCTTAACCCATGCAACATATTACATATGTGGGATCCCGATCCGGTATCTAATACCCAGAACGTAGAATGTACTGAGAACTAACACACCCGAAAAAGATGCATCACCATGCTTATTCTCCGTTTGGGTGGCGTGGGAATCCGGATATTCCCCTATTTCCTTCTCAGTCTTATAACAATTATAAGAAATAATAGAACCAACGTTCCCCTGCTTAGTATAACAAGCGGGTTCAGTCAATATATCCATATTATTATCTTGATTAAGGCCTGCTTGACATGGTCGCTACCTGGAGAGAGAGAGAGAGAAGAAAACACTCAGCATATGCTCTTGCAAGATTAGATTGGTTATTATCTTATCTAATCAGGATGTCTCCCACTGTTTTTATCAAATCATCCTTCAAACTCTAAAAGGTAAGACCAGCCGGGATAAATTACACCCTTACAAGTTCGCCAATCTTTCGGTCAGGCCAGTGTCGGTACTTTAAGGGAAGTTCCCCGTGCTTTCGCACGGACCTAATTAAAATAAATCTTGTTTTCCCATGGGCGTAATCCTATTAACACCTTTCTAGACACATACTTGATTGGCTAATTTTGATTGTGTAAAACTCTCCCAGGAGTAACTCTTACTCGCAGTGGGTATCGGGATCCAACTATTTCATAGAAAGTATGCAATCTCATTGCAAATTTCAACACTTGAAATTCCCGATAATATTTTGCCTCTAGCTACTTATGACCTTGGCTACGGTCAACAAATCATAAGTGCTAGCCAAGTTCAACCCGTCATTTCGAATTAAACCCACCCGTACGACACTTGGCTAAGGTCAACAAAGTCTTACGACTACCCTAACCCAATCGCATCATATGCAGCAGATAAGCACTAATTAGCTACCGCACACTATGCCTTGGCTAAGGTCAACAAACGTAGCACGAATACTAAGCAGTACTTATCTGAAATGTTGGAGGGTTACGTCAGGTTTTTAAGAAAACCTTTTGCGTAATGAACTTGATATCGTTGTAGAATCTAGTGGTTTTTGAAAAGGAGTGTTTTTAAGGCTTTTGTTAGTTTTGCTAAAGAGGTCACTCCAGGTGAAGGGATCTCGGCTCTTTCCTCATCGAATGAGGTGCTAAATATTCTACAAGGAATACCGCTATGCAAAGCAAAAACTAGAGCTACCCTTCTTGAAAATTTGATTCCAAAACATCTTTTTAGGTTTCTTTCTTTTTCATTAATCTCATTAATGAAGTCCGATCAATTATGCTTCCTAAGCATCACAGAAGAAACAAAAATACAACGTACACTTATGCGATCTGCATTCGCCACAGTGTCCCGTTATGCATCGTTGGGTTACTTAACTAACGGCATAGCGGGGCGGGACTACCACGGGTGCAAAACATAAGCAACGTTTATTATATATCATATATATAATAATAAAGCATTCGTCTCAAGCATATAAAGTGATCACATCACAGAATATCAGTAACAGAAGTCAACATATGAAATATTGGATATATTTGGAGGTTCGTGTTTTATATTAAGCCTGTAAAAAACACGGATTCCACGGTCGCGATGAATAGCCAAATCCACATCCCTAGACCCCTACAAGAGCGGCTGCAACCCTACCAATTCTAGAGTTAGGAGACCCGGACTCGACTCCTCAAGATGGTCTCCCACTGGACTCTACAACCCGGTTACTTATGCTTTCCGCCTTGGGTCTATCCTAATGTGGAAAAGTAAATAATATACAACAAAGGTTATATCATCCTCAACCCAGAAGTGCCCCAATAAAAGAATATTACATACATAATTTTTACATGAATGAAAATGAAAAACTTTCATCTCACATAAAAAAAAACCCGGCTATTCAAAACACGACGATCCAATATAACATATCCCGGCAACACATAACATCACATGTCATTAACGTAAGTAAATATGTGTATCACAATTGTCGTTGACATATAGCAACGAAAACGGCGATACACCACATATTACACTTACGGTCGCAGAAAAGAAAATGTCAAGCTACAACATTTGGAATCCACAACCTCCTTCGACATCATAAACCCGAAATATCACATACTTCGGATTTCATGCCTAACTAAATGAATTCCAAATATTGTATCACATTCCAAAAATAGCTAAACGATGTTAAACATTCCGATCGAATCAACAAACACCCAAAATTTCCTAAAGATCTCAACACTTGAGCATAGTTTAAAAATACTCATAACATTCCACAGTACCTATGGACCAACCGTAGAAGGGCTAACCCTTGCCCCACCTATGGCGCCACGGAACTACTGCAAACCCTAGGGTTTGGTAGCGGCTCCGATGGTCATAGAATCGAGTTAGGGTTTCATTCTTCTAGAGGGTCTATAGATTTACTTGCATAATTTTTGAATGTTCTTTAACTTGGAAAAATTCAACTTTTGGAAAATTTCTAACGACTGAGAAAATGGGTTATTGATATCCGTTCGAACTTTTTAACCCCGTCTAAAAAACCCGAAACGATGTTAGAATTACGACTACGAAACTTTTTGAATTTTCTATACAGAGAGTTAACATCACATGCAATTTCAGTAAAAAAAAAGCAATACCTGAAACACTAAAACCCAGAGACTGGAACACCACACCAAAACGAAGCCTAAACCATGATGGAAAATCGACCACGCCGGATTTTTTTTAGAATGTCGCCGGTCAAATTCCGGCGAGAGGGGTTCGTTTTCCTGTGGTGTTCATGTAACATCTCATGTAAACTTCTGCAGCTGCATAAAAAAATTTTAGAGGCTTTCAAAAATTCGACAGAAACTTGGTTTTTGTTTCAAGTGTTTCGGAATTGTTTCGGTTTCGTAATTCTACAAATATCGTATAAATCTTTAGCTTGGCTCTGATACCACTGTAGGATTGCCTAGCACGACAGCAAGGTTTCGGGAGGCATCGTCCATGCCATTTTCAAAAAATTGCTATGCTAAACAACCCTAACCCTAGAATCTTAACTAGAGAATTAGACAATACAACATGTAAACAACTTTACATCTAAGTGAACATGAAATACAACCTTTGTAGACCGGTCCTTCACTTCAATAGCTCCGTGTAGTAGTCCCTTCGCTCCAAGTAGTGATCTTCCTGACTCTTGAATGGCTCCACAAGATGAAAGGAACAAGCTTGCACGAAGTCTTCAAGGCCGAAGATGATCTACGTCATGGAGACACCAACCCAAGCTACCTCTTCACTAATTAGGGATTAATGAAGCTAAAACCCTAAACTAAATGGCTAATCTAGTAGAGGATGATGAAGCAGGATCTTTGCTCACTTTAGAATTAATTTTCTCACTAATTTTCTTCACCTCTCATAAACCTAGAGAGCTCTCTCTCTCTCTTGATGAAAAAGAAGATGAACAGATAATGTTGTGAATAAAATGAATCATGAGAGAATGGCAACCATGAGTGAGAAATATCTCATATAACTCATATAGAGACATAACCATGGTTTTAGATAATGGTTAGGTTAATAAATATCTAAGGCAAACAAAATTAGTGGATTAAGTCAATGGTTCCACAAGCTTCCACAAGCTTCAACCATGGGCTTAATTTCCCACTAATTATTTGATTTACATTAAATAAATAAACCCATCATTATCATGAGTGTGGTGTGAGTCTCATACACCCATGTTGCATGTATAATCAAGCATGACACAAAAAGAAAACACAATTAATATATATCACATATATATTAAGTGTGCACATGTGAGAAAAAGAAATGCACAAGTGAGATAGTATTAGTTAATGTAAATTAATATATCAAATATATAATTATACATTAAATTATTAAATTAACACTTGATTCAATAATCCGGATATATCACATATAACCGACTAATATCATATGTATCAACTTATCGAATCAACACTTGATTCGATAACCCGGCTATATCACATATAACTTTCCGATATCACATATCGCGAGAATAGAATACGGTATCACATACACGTATTAATCTCGGTCCCGCACATATCACGTATGTTCTCCTATTTCGTTTCGCTTGAGCTAGAAAACCCCTGTGTAGGACTCTAAAGACCCGTCAATACGTTGGCAGTAGGCGATGATCATATCAGTCACCCACAAGCCGTCAGTAGTACTAGATGGACGTAATGACTACCCGGATACTGAGCTATCAGAAGATCAACAAGCAAGCCTGCTCATACTCTATAAAGCCTGTCAGTAACACTACCATACAGTCCGGTCTCTTCGTCTGATACGTCGCATATCCAGTCTAGGTGTGGTAAACGTCAGACCCCAGTAACCCATGTAACACTTTGAATTTCCGTAGAATGTCTTTCGTGATAATTAGTGATCGTATGTGTTATTATATATGTGTTTATAAGATTATTAGTTATATTTAGTAGTGTTAGCATATTGAAAAAATTTCCTTTGTACTGGACACTTGCACACTTAGCCATTTTTGAGACATAGGTTTAAGTGTTAACCATATTCTTGTGTTGCATTGTTGTTATATTTTTCCCCACCCTTTTATCCAAAACAAAACCCCATTTGTTAATTCAAAATCCAATTAAACAATGAAGCATGGTGGTTAGGTGAAATGTTGACTTTTGACCCCATTTTCTTCCCTTCTCTCTCTCTTTTCCCCACTTGAGAATTCTGCAGGAATTCCAGCAGAGAAACCCCCTCATCCTCCATCTTTTCTTCTCCTTTTTCATTCCCCTTTGATCCATACACAAAACCCAATACATATCAACACATTTTCTTCACGAAATCATGGAAAAGTGAGGTTTTTGAGGTATTCAAAGGCAAATCTGCACACTTGAGGGAAAAGCTGAGACTTTTGGTGTTTTACAAGGTTCTTAGAAGGTATAAACTCATGTCTTAACCTCTTTTTCCATAACTTGTAGTATTCTTTAGTAAAAATCTCATTTTTGTGCATTTTTAGTGATATTAAAGGATATTTGTGAAGTATATGTTAGATTGGTGTTCTCATAGTTTAGTTAGCTCCTTTAAGTGTTATTAGAGCTATTTTAACCAGGTTGTACTTCAGGTTTGCACAAAAATACCCTAAAGTTTGATTTTAGTGCAAAAGTGTGGATTTTAACTAGAAATAAGGCCCTGTAGGATCTGCTGCTACCCGAGATATTTCAGAGTGAAACTAGATGTTACTGTAGCATGTATGAGGGGTATAGAGTGCACACACCAAACCTGGGAGCCCAATTCCTTAACCAGGCCGCCGAAATAATCATTATGGCCACAATTTGCGGCCAGATGGGGGTGATTTGGGTTGGGGTTTGGGGTGTTGGTGTCTGCTGCTATATAGGTTATTTTGGTATATATAGTTTTACAATATCTGTTCTGTATCAAAATCTAGAGCAGAATACCTATTTTCCCGTATTTTTAGTCTTCGCGACACGCGTGATACGTGTTTGTGGGTTTTGGGTTTCTGCGTATCGCGACGCGTCGGAGTGGCTTCAGGTGCGTAATCACACGTTTTAGCGTATCGCGCACATGCGCGCTTGGTTTGCGACACGGGTTTCTAGTTGGCTTTAAATGTCGTGTTGGTACAGTTTTGAGCTTATGTGTGATATATTGTGAAATTCTAGGATTCGCAGGCGAGTGCGACGGGCGCCGCGAAGGAGGGGAACAAGTCGTCGGCTATACCTAGCGAGAGACTACGGTGAGTAGATTTAACATCTACGGGGATATCGCCTGCATGGCGTTCTACGTCAGGGCTGATAGGACCTTATAGCTACATTTATATACATTGATTGTTCATGGTTACTATTTAGTGCATACTGCATTCCCTGCTATATGGATATAAACTAGAATTGATAAAACACCGCACCATTACTAACGGTCCATGTTGCACGAGCACTATCCTGCATGTTACACACACACCGTTAGTAATTGCCATGACACTTACACTGTAGAATTCACATCGGATCATTATATTGTAGCTCATCTATATGTGACATGACTTGATATTCATACTTGATGCATATATCACATCGGATCATTATATTGTAGCTCATCGATCTGTGACTTGACATGATATTTATATTTGATGCATATATCATATTGGAACATTGATTTGCATATTGATTTGGATTGCATGTGATTTCTGGATTTGGGAACCGTGGCTATTTCAAATATGTAATCATTTAAAAACCCGGTTCCCTTGATATGATATTTCGGTGCGTCCACCATGTGTTTCCTCGGTGCTAGAGTGATTTATGTGAACCCGAATCGAGGAGCTGGTTGAGGCCGATTACGGGTACATGGTGGACCCGGTATGGTACCCCGGGGCGAGAACGGTTTCGCTGTGTCGTAGACGGTGAGCCAGGCAGAGGGACTACTACCTACCGGTGATTGGTTGGACCTGACAGTTATCCGGAGGATACTGATCAGAGTCGATAGATGGTTGCGGGGTGATCCGTACTACCGGGGCCGAGGGCCGATACCGCAGACGGAGCCCGTGGGCTGACCCGGACTGACGGGGCCCGATAGATGAGGATTTGCGTGTCGATGTTGGACACGAGTATTTATGATATTTGGGTGCCGATGTTGGGCACTCGGGATTCTCGAAGATTTACAGGATTTGAGGGCCGATGAGGATGCCGGCGCCTGAGCTATTTGGGGGATCTGGGTGCATTTGATGGACACCGATTATATATTCCACGTTGACATTCCGTGTAGATGTTATCTTGCCCATGCTCAGCATTTATTATTGTACCTCATCCTGGAGTTATATTACCTGATAGAGCACTTGCATGATTATTGCACATACTGCTTATCACATATTGATATCATCTGTTGGCATATGATAGAGTAGCGCAGTACGTGCATGCTCGCGATTACCTTTATATGTTATCTCTATTCACGAGTTGGCAACTCACCGCCGTTGTGCCACAGTGTTTGCAGGTTGCCCTTCGGAGTAGTCGCGGCAGGCTGCGTTTTGCATCTTTTGACACAGATACCCCTATAGTTGGTGTACTAGCTCGTTTGCTGATAGGTGGGTTTTGTGTGGTATCTGTTTATCTTTCAGTTATGTACATTGTATCTAGTATTCTCCATCTACCATGTATGTATTTGACTTAGAGACAGTGTGAGGACGATGATGTATATTATTTGTATTCTGGTGTCGAGCTCGTTGTGAGCCGGCTGTACTTGCAGTTTATTCTCTCTGTGATGTTCCCACTTGAGGATCTTGATCTTCGCTACGGCGTCGTATATTGCTATCTTGGTGATTGTTTACTTAGATTCCTTAACATGTTAGTAAGTGCTTTCATTTTTAACTTATAACACTCTATACTTTTACTGGTTTGATTTCTGGGTTTTCGGTTCACTTAGTCGCGTTACGCCTGTAGACGTTACGTGATTAAGTGCCGGTCACGGGCCAAACTTTGGGTCGTGACAAAGTTGGTATCAGAGTGTAGGTTTTACCTACGGAGTGTAGGATGACCCTGGTATGATGGAGTAGGTAGCTGCAGCAGGGTAGCGTAGCGTGTGTATATTCCGCGGCATACTCACGACACGGTACTCCGCCTACGCGACCTTAGGACTTATTGATTGAAATTCCCTCATGATTGTATACATCCTTGCGATTCGATTTCTGTATCTTTATCGAATCCTACCTTCTTTTCAGCCATTATGCCGCCAAGGACTACGAGGGTGCAGAGAGCGGCCGTGAGAGCCGAGGTTCGAGTTGATTCATCTGAGACGAGGAATAATCCGAGTAGTACTCCTGTTGTACAAGGACAGATTGTTCCCCCTACGACAGCTCAGCTCGCTAGACTGGTGGTAGAGATGCAGGGCTTACGCCAGGCGATGAGCTCGTTGGTGGAGGTCGTTCGAGCGCAGCGACAAGTGGTTGTCACCCCTGTTACCCAGTTGTTCCTTGCGATCATCATGCAGTATTCCGTCCCCTACATAGCACCGGTGGAGGCAGCCCCAGTATACGAGACACGTCTTCCAGAGACCGTGAGAGTTTCGGAACAGTTGAGGAATCGTACTGGTGTACCAGCCCAGAGCAGAGGCTTAGAACGAGGACAGTTGTTTGGCTCTCATCCCCAGGGAGGACGGCAGCTAGCGCGTAGATGTTTACGATGTGGGAGCCTTCAACACCTCATCAGGCGGTGTTCCTTCACACCACGTCAGGGTCATATTCTGAGACGTCGTGGACGTGGAGGGTTCACGCAGAGGGGTCAGGTTAGTAGAGGAGGAGTTCGGTCAGTCGTAGATGAAGGACAGGCACAAATTTTCGCTTCGACTCATCGGGACGCGAGGGCGTCCAACGCAGAGCTTTCAGGTACTCTTTCAGTATGTCCTTTGTTGCACACGTATTGTCTGATCCGGATCCTTGTACTCTTATGTTTCCACGTACACGTACGTATCCACACACTTTGTGCCGAGTTTGGGTAAAGAGTCCGGTTTGCTTGATCAGCCGCTAGTTGTGACTACTCCCGTGGGAGAGTCGTTTGTCGCTAGTCACGTGTTCCGATCCTGTACCGTCCGTATTGGCGAGAGAGAGTTGCTGGTCGATTTGATCCTTCTTGAGATGTTGGACTTCGACGTTCTTTTGTGCATGGATTGGTTAGCTACGTGCTATGCTTCTGTTGACTGCTGCGAGAAGACAGATAGATTTTTGTTTTCCCGGCGAGTCGGTTTTTGTTGTGTTGGGGGACCGTAGTGCCACCCCTCACAGTACGATTTCTTCTTTTCGCGCTGGACAGCTTTTGAGGAAAGGATGTCAGGGATTTCTCGCCTATGTTTGCGATACTAGGGCTACCGCCCGAGCGTGATATTTCCTTCTGTTTTGATTTGGTTCCTGGCACGGGGCCTATTTCTGCACCGCCGTATCGGATGGCCCCGGCGGAACTTAGAGAATTGAAGGGTCAGTTGCAAGATTTGCTGGATAAGGGACTTATTCGACCCAGTGTTTCTCCGTGGGGTGCTCCAGTCCTGTTTGTCAAGAAAAAGGACGGCAGTATGCGTTTGTACGTCGACTACCGCCAGCTGAACAGGGCGACAGTGCGGAACAGGTATCCTTTGCCACGCATCGACGATTTGTTCGCCCAGCTCCACGGGGCAGGATCTTTTCGATGATCGATTTGCGATCAGGCTACCATCAGCTGCGGGCTCGACAGGAGGACATTCCTAGGACAGCTTTCCGCACGTGTTACGGCCATTATGAGTTTTTGGTAATGTCGTTAGGACTCACCAACGCGCCAGAAGCATTCATGGACTTGATGAACCGTATTTTCTGGCCGTATCTTGATCTGTTCATCATAGTGTTTATTGACGATATCTTGGTGTATTCTCGGAGTAGAGAGGAGCACGAGCTGCACCTACGGATTACACTGCAGACCTTGAGGGAGCATCAGCTTTTCGCCAAATTCTCCAAGTGTCTTTCTGGCTAGACAGCGTAGACTTCTTGGGGCACGTGATTACACGAGATGGTATATGTGTCGACCCGAGGAAGATCGAGGCAGTTCGGAGTTGGCCTTGACCCACGTCAGTGACGGAGGTTCGCAGCTTTCTAGGGCTGGCAGGTTATTACAGGCGATTTGTGCAGGACTTCGCTCGCATTGCTACACCTTTGACCGGGTTGACCCGGAAAGGAGTTCGCTTTGATTGGACGGAGGAGTGTGAGCACAGTTTCCAGCAGCCACGGGCTCTACTGACTACGACACCAGTGCTATCATTGCCTTCAGGATCAGGCGGATTTGTGGTCTACTGTGATGCTTCACGAGTGGGGCTAGGGCGCGTTTTGATGCAGCATGACAGAGTGGTCGCGTATGCTTCGCGGCAATTAAAGAAACATGAACAGTATTACCCCACTCATGATCTGAGATGGCTGCAGTGGTCTTTGCACTTAAGATCTGACGACATTACCTGTATGGAGAGTCGTGCCAGATATTCACTGATCACAAGAGCTTAAAGTATATATTTCAGCAGCGAGACCTGAACCTTAGACAGCGCCGATGGATGGAGTTGGTGAAGGACTACGATTGTGAGAGCTTGTATCACCCGGGCAGGGCTAATGTAGTGGCGGATGCTTTGAGCAGGAGGCCCGGGGGTAGTCTATTTTTGCTTGAGCGCAGTACAGAGGCAGTCGTCGGTAGATTGGCAGATTTTATGCGACAGCCGGGTACAGTTCGAGTTTACGCCGATCGGAGGACAGATTGCGCATGTTCGTGCACACCCACAGTTGCTTGACCGTATACATGAGGCACATCACAGTGATGACCGATGTTCAGAGATCAGGACACAGATGGGACATGGCAGATTTTTCGAGTTCGTGATCGATGATCAGGGGATACTACGATTTGGGGCTAGACTATGCATCCCAGATGCTGAGGGATTGCGGCGTGAGATTTTGAGGAGGCACATCGACCGGTATATAGTGTTCATCCCGGTTCCACCAAGATGTACCATGACAAGAGAGGTGTTTACTGGTGGGACGGAGTGAAGAGAGATATCGCAGATTTTGTGTTGGGATGCCTGACTTGTTAGCAAGTCAAGGCTGAGCACCAGAGGCCCGCGGAAGAGCTACAGCCGTTACCCATTCCGGAAGGAAAATGGGAGCAGATTTCTATGAACTTCATTGTGGATCTACCCAGGACTAGTCGAGGGTATGACTCTATCTGGGGGATCATGGATCGTTTGACGAAAGCGGCTCACTTCCTACCGGTGAAGACGACTTCCGGATTTGCTCAGTATGCCCAGATTTACATTGATGAGATTGTACGACTGCACGGAGTTCCGACATGTATCGTGTCCGATAGAGGCACCCAGTTTACCAGCCGGTTATGGCAGAGGCTTCAAGAGGCTTTGGGCACTCGCTTAAGTTCAGCACAGCATTCCATCCGCAGACCGACGGACAGTCAGAGCGGACTATTCAGACTCTCGAGGACATGCTCAGAGCATGCGTATTAGACTTCGGAGGTAGCTGGGATCATCATTTGCCCTTAGTAGAGTTCTCCTACAACAACAGCTACCAGGAAACTATTCAGATGGCACCGTTTGAGGCTCTTTATGGGAGGAGATGCAGATTACCCACCTGTTGGACGGAGCTCAGCGAGAGCAGTATTTTAGGGCCGCAGATTGTGGAAGAGACGACCGCGAAGATCCAGTTGATTAGCGATAGGATGAGAATAGCCCATAGTAGGCAGAGATCTTATGCAGACTGTCGTCGGCGCAGACTTGAGTTTTCTGTTGGTGATCATGTTTTCTTGAGGGTCTCCCCAATGAAAGGCGTGATGAGGTTTGGGAAGAAGGAGAAGCTTAGTCCTAGATATGTGGGCCCCTTCGAGATCCTCGAGCGTGTTGGTGCGGTTGCGTATCGATTAACCCTTCTGCCCAGTTTTCTAGACGTGCACCCCGTATTTCACGTTTCGATGCTCCGCAGATATCTTCATGATCCTTCGCATTCGATTCAGTACCCGACAATCCAGCTTAAGCGCGACCTTTCCTATGCAGAGCAGCCGGTGATGATCTTGGATCGACAAGTGAAGAAATTGAGATCGAAAGAGATACCGTCCGTCAAGGTCCTTTGGCGTGGCCAGAGCGGCGAGGAGGTCACTTGGGAGACCGAGAGCGAGATGAGGAAGAGGAATCCCTATCTTTTTGAAGGTGCGTATAGTTAGATTTTTAAATTCGGGGACCGAATTTCTTTAAAGGGGGTAGATTGTAACACTTTGAATTTCCGTAGAATGTCTTTCGTGATAATTAGTGATTGTATGTGTAATTATATATGTGTTTATAGGATTATTAGTTATATTTAGTAGTGTCAGCATATTGGAAAATTTTCCTTTGTAGTGGACACTTGCACACTTAGCCATTTTTGAGACATAGGCTTAAGTGTTAGCCATATTCTTGTGTTGCATGGTTGTTATATTTTTCCCCACCCTTTTATCCAAAACAAAACCCCATTTGTTAATTCAAAATCCAATTAAACAATGAAGCATGGTGGTTAGGTGAAATGTTGACTTTTGACCCCATTTTCTTCCCTTCTCTCTCTCTTTTCCCCACTTGAGAATTCCGCAGAAATTCCAGCAGAGAAACCCCCTCTTCCTCCATCTTTTCTTCTCCTTTTTCATTCCCCTTTGATCCATACACAAAACCCTATACATATCAACACATTTTCTTCACGAAATCATGAAAAAGTGAGGTTTTTGAGGTATTCAAAGGCAAATCTGCACACTTGAGAGAAAAGCTGAGACTTTTGGTGTTTTACAAGGTTCTTAGAAGGTATAAACTCATGTCTTAACCTCTTTTTCCATAACTTGTAGTATTCTTTAGTAAAAATCTCATTTTTGTGCATTTTTAGTGATATTAAAGGATATTTGTGAAGTATATGTTAGATTGGTGTTCTCATAGTTTAGTTAGCTCCTTTAAGTGTTATTAGAGCTATTTTAACCAGGTTGTACTTCAGGTTTGCACAAAAATACCCTAAAGTTTGATTTTAGTGCAAAAGTGTGGATTTTAACTAGAAATAAGGCCCTGTAGGATCTGCTGCTACCCGAGATTTTTCAGAGTGAAACTAGATGTTACTGTAGCATGTATGCGGGGTATAGAGTGCATACACCAAACCTGGGAGCCCAATTCCCTACCCAGGCCGCCGAAATAATCATTCTGGCCGCAATTTGCGGCCAGATGGGGGTGATTTGGGTTGGGGTTTGGGGTGTTGGTGTCTGCTGCTATGTGGGTTATTTTGGTATATATAGTTTTACAATATCTGTTCTGTATCAAAATCTGGAGCAGAATACCAATTTTCCCATATTTTTAGTCTTCGCGACACGCGTGATACGTGTTTGTGGGTTTTGGGTTTCTGCGTATCGCGACGCGTCGGAGTGGCTTCAGGCACGTAATCACACGTTTTAGCGTATCGCGCACACGCGCGCTTGGTTTGCGACACGGGTTTCTAGTTGGCTTTAAATGTCGTGTTGGTACAGTTTTGAGCTTATGTGTGATATATTGTGAAATTCTAGGATCCGCATGCGAGTGCGACGGGCGCCGCGAAGGAGGGGAACAAGTCGTCGGCTATACCTAGCGAGAGACTACGGTGAGTAGATTTAACATCTACGGGGATATCGCCCGCATGGCGTTCTACGTCAGGGCTGATAGGACCTTATAGCTACATTTATATACATTGACTGTTCATGGTTACTATTTAGTGCATACTGCATTCCCTGCTATATGGATATAAACTAGAATTGATAGAACACCGCACCATTACTAACGGTCCATGTTGCACGAGCACTATCCTGCATGTTACACACACACCTTTAGTAATTGCCATGACACTCACACTGTAGAATTCACATCGGATCATTATATTGTAGCTCATCTATATGTGACATGACTTGATATTCATACTTGATGCATATATCACATCGGATCATTATATTATAGCTCATCGATCTGTGAATTGACATGATATTTATATTTGATGCACATATCATATCGGAGCATTGACTTGCATATTGATTTGGATTGCATGTGATTTCTGGATTTGGGAACCGTGGCTATTTCAAATATGTAATCATTTAAAAACCCGGTTCCCTTGATATGATATTTCGGTGCGTCCACCATGTATTTCCTCAGTGCTAGAGTGATATATCTGAACCCGAATCGAGGAGCTGGTTGAGGCCGATTACGAGTACATGGTGGACCCGGTATGGTACCCCGGGGCAAGAACGGTTTCGCTGTGTAGTAGACGGTGAGCCTGGCAGAGGGACTACTACCTACCGGTGATTGGTTGGACCTGACAGTTATCCGGAGGATACTGATCATAGTCGATAGATGGATGCGGGGTGATCCGTACTGCCGGGGCCGAGGGCCGATACCGCAGACGGAGCCCGTGGGCTGACCCGGACTGACGGGGCCCGATGGATGAGGATTTGCGTGTCGATGCTGAACACGAGTATTTATGATATTTGGGTGCCGATGTTGGGCACTCGGGATTCTCAGAGATTTACAGGATTTGAGGGCCGATGAGGATGCCGGCGCCTGAGCTATTTGGGGGATCTGGGTGCATTTGATGGACACCGATTATATATTCCACGTTGACATTCCGTGTAGATGTTATCTTGCCCATGCTCAGCATTTATTATTGTACCTCATCCTGCAGTTATATTACCTGATAGAGCACTTGCATGATTATTGCGCATACTACTTATCACATATTGATATCATCTGTTGGCATATGATAGAGTAGCGCAGTATGTGCATGCTCGCGATTACCTTTATATGTTATCTCTATTCACGAGTTGGCAACTCACCGCCGTTGTGCCACAGTGTTTGCAAGTTGCCCTTCGGAGTAGTCGCGGCAGGCTGCGTTTTGCATCTTTTGACACAGATACCCCTATAGTTGGTGTACTAGCTCGTTTGCTGATAGGTGGGTTTTGTGTGGTATCTGTTTATCTTTCAGTTATGTACATTGTTGTATCTAGTATTCTCCATCTACCATGTATGTATTTGACTTAGAGACAGTGTGAGAACGATGATGTATATTATTTGTATTCTGGTGTCGAGCTCGTTGTGAGCCGGCTGTACTTGCAGTTTATTCTCTCTGTGATGTTCCCACTTGTGGATCTTGATCTTCGCTACGGCGTCGTATATTGCTATCTTGGTGATTGTTTACTTAGATTCCTTAACATGTTAGTAAGTGCTTTCATTTTTAACTTATAACACTCTATACTTTTACTGGTTTGATTTTTGGGTTTTCGGTTCACTTAGTCGCGTTACGCCTGTAGACGTTACGTGGTTAAGTGCCGGTAACTTTGGGTCGTGACAACCCATAAGTTGTGCTGATGTGAGGCTCATAAAGGGTCGAGAAGCTACTGATAACACTTACCAGTAGATTTCCGTATCGGCCCTGGCCAGGGACTTCCTGTTATAGCTAATCGAGCAAAGCGCAACATCAACCCCCAATACCGGGAGAGACGAATCCCCTCCTATCGCTCATTGCCTCCATGTGACTCAGGACTGTACCCAAAAACCACTGTTTTGCACGTTCTCTTGAACGTGGTAAGGTGGAAATCAAAGCACGGTGGGAATCACACAAGACTCTATGACGATCTCGGGTCTACAGACTAACATGTACCAGTGTCACCAGAGAACTGCTATCTAACGATAGGTATAATACCAACTAGGAGTTCTCGACGAGACCATTCAGTGTACTCAGTCTCCACCGAGCACCCATATACCATCTTTGATGTCAAACACCAATGGATGTGGGATCATCCATCGCCTATCATATGGGTCAAGAAGCGTACACGCTAGTCTACTCTGGAATATCAATGCCCTGTCTCGATACACCCTCGACTAGGAACAATTAAAGGATTACTTGTGGACTACCCTGGCCCCACTAGTATGATATGCATCATAGTCCTGGTAGTCAAGTACACATTCTAAGGGTTTTATCAACATGTGAGAGCAAGACAGTACCACAATACAAGTCTACATGTTTAGACAAAGACCAACCAGATAGCATACTATCATATTGAGCAAGAAAGACCTCTCTATATATGTCTAAGCATCTATTATAATATACATCATATGTACAATAATGGCCTCTAGGGCATACATATAACTAACACCCTTGAGCTTGTGAGAACCCTAGTCAGCAAACAACACCCCTACTTCACCATCCTACACTAGATTAGCACTTTGGTGTAGTGCGTTTACTTCACTAAAGAGTTTAGTGAAGAAGTAGCTTGGATTAGCGGAGCTTCGGGTGGATCATCTTCGGCACGATGATCGCAAAAGAAGCTCGATTCAACTTCAAGTGGAGCCTAGTGGAGTCGCGTGGACTATTACCCGGAGCATTTGAAGAGAAGGACGTGGTCTACAAAGGTTTTTGCCTCCTTCACTTAGTGTAGCTATCTTTATATCATGCTTAAAACCCTAATCATTTAGTTAGATTCTAGGTTAGTGTTGATTAACACCCTAAAAATTTTTAAAATGGCATGCTTGGTGCTAGTAAAACCCAGTGGTGGTGCTAACAAACACTTTCACCAGGCCCACACTCCTACACCCCTACGAAAGCGGCAAGCGACCCTGCCAATTCTAGAGTTAGGCAACCGGTCTCGACTCCTCGAGATGGCCACCCACTGGACTCTAGAACCCAGTTATTTGTGTCCTCCGCCTTGGGTCTATCCTATAGCGGAAAAGTAAATAATATACATCAAGGTGACTACATCCACACTCCCGGATGTGCCCTAATAAAATAATATTACATACAATAATTTATATGAATGAAAATTAAAACTCTCATCTCACATAAAAAAAACCCGGCTATTCAATCATGACGATCTAATAAATCATATCGATATAACAACACTATAATATCACATGTCATCAACGTAAGTAAATTTGCGTACCCCTAATATCGTTGACGTATAGCAACGAGATCGGAGATACATTAGCATATTACACTTACGGTCGCAGAAAATAAATGAAAACTACAATAATTAGAATCTGCAACTGTAGACATCATAAACCCAGATTATCTTATAGTCTGAATTTCATGCCTAACCCTGTAAATCTTACGTTTAAGCCTCAAATTGAAAACCATTTTCAAAGATAAAGTCGGGTAATTCAACTAGATTCCCGGTAAATGATTCGAAAGCTCGTCGGGAACGTTAGTGGATGGCCACACCACCCGAAGCCGTTGACAAAGTGGTCTTGGGTGGGACACCATGGCCGCGAGCATCCGAGTGGATGCTCTTGGCCATAGGTTTCTCCCATAGTCACTTTGTAGGGGCAATGGGACGTGACTTTCCACTAGTACCTCCCAATGAGTTTTTGCGTACGATACGTAATTACGACGGAGTTTCAATCCAAATCTAAACTCCATGGTAATCAATCTTGCAAGGATAAAACATGAGATTCATATATCAATAAATAGTTTTCGCAAAACTAATTAATTATGGATTCTAAAAATTAGATTACTAACCAAAACATTAGATGATTTTAACATTTCGATCGACATTCTAAACTACAACAATTAGCAGAGACCTCAACCACTTGAGCCTCAATAAAAATACCCAAAAAGTCTAAATTCTAAAGATGAAGCAACACAAGAAAATTGGAGACTTAAATCCTCAAGTTGGCGGTGGATCCGCGGCCAAGCCATGGCTTAGGCGGCAGATCCGCGGCCAATTTTAGGGTTTAGGGGATCCATTTTCTGTGACTCCTTAAAAAAGCCTGCACAATTTTCTGAGCATTTTTAATCTAAAAAATATCGAACTTTGAAAAATTGGTTAGAAACTAGAAATCTTAGATTCAAAACGTCGATCGAACACTTTAACTTCGTCTAGACTTCACCTAAACCTCTATTTTTTGCTCTGATACCATGAAAGTATGTCTTAGCATCTCTACTAAAGTTTTATGAACATCAAGTATGCAATTTTAAAATTTTAGAGGGCTAAGTCTAATAACAAGATCATACTGGAGGTTTAGAGTTTCAAAGTTAGCAAACTAATGTTCTACACTAAGTGAAAAGAAGGTACAACCTTTGTAGCCAAGTCTTTCACCTCAATAGCTCCTTGTAGTAGTCCCTTGAACTCCCTCTAGTGCACCACTTGAAGAAAGGAACGAGCTTACTTGAAGTCTTCTTCGTAAAAAATGATCCACCTTGAGGCAACCCACACTCAAGCTCACACTTCACTAATCAAAATATTAGTAAAGTAAACAACCTAAAATAAATTTCTAGAATGATTTAGATTGATGAAGTAGAGTTTTAGGCTCACTAAAAATCTTTTCCTTCTTTTTCTTCTTGAGCGAATAGTGTCACAAGAGAAGAAGATGAAGATGCTGATGAGAATGAGCAAGTGTTATGAGATAAGCATGAGGAATGATAAACTTATGTCAATTTAAATTGAAAAAGCAATGAGTCATAGAAGCTACACTCTTCTAAAGAAATGACTCATTCTTTTCAATTCTAATTGATATGAGTAAATCATTATCCAACCTTATCTTCAAACCAATGTGATTCTCTCACACACACTTCTTCTATTTATCATCAATCATGACACAAATTCATATATCATTTATATCAAATACAAATAATATATAAAGAGATGAGGAATTAAAGTGAGCACAATATTAGTTATATATATATATATCAAATTATTAAATCAATACTTGGTTCAATAATCTGATTATATTATATATAACCCGGCTAATATCAAATAACGCTAGATTAGAATATGGTATCATATACTCGTATTTAATCAAGCTCCCATACATATCTCTATACATGTCATACTTCATTTCGCTTGAGCTAGAAAACCTCTATGTGGGACTCTAAAGACTCACCAATACGCTAGCAATAGATAATGATCACATCAAAAACATACAAGCCATCAGCAGTACTTTCTGGACGTAACGGCTACCCAGGTATTAAAAGAATAGAAGATCAACAAGTAAACTTGTCCAAACTTCCATAGATCCTATAAGCAACACTTACCATACAGTCTGTTCTCTTCATCTGATATGTCGCATACCGGGTCTTGAGGATGAAATCGTCAAACCCCAATAACATGATAAGTCATGTCGATGTATGGCCTATAACAAATTGAGAAAGTACTGATAACACCTATCAGTAAATCTCATCAACCCAGGCCAGAGACTTGCTGTTATAACCAATCGTGCAACACAACATCAACTCGCAATATCGGGAGAGATGAAACCCCTCCTATCTCTCACTGCCTCCATATGACTCGGGACTGTACTCAAGTACCACCTGTTTGCACAACTTAGTAGAACCATGGTAAGGTGGTAATCAAAGCACAATGGGAACCACACAAGACACTATGATGATCTCGGGTCGACAGACTAACCTGTACAAGTGTCACCAAAGAACTGCTATCTGACGAAAGGTATGGTACCATCTAGGAGTTCTCGGCGAGTCCGTTCTGTGTACTCATTCTCCATTGAGCACTGGCGCACAATTTTTGATGTCAAACACCAATGGTTGTAAGATCAACCATCGCCCCATACAGGGTCAAGAAACGTATACACTAGTCTAATCTAGAATAGCGATACTCTGTCTCGATACTCTCTCGACTAGGAACAGTTTAAGGATGTGCTTGTGTATTAAACAAGCCCCACTATTATGATCTACATCATAGTCTTGGTAGTCAAGCAAAAAAATCGAAGGGCTTTATCAACAAGTATCAGTGAAATAGTAAACTAAAGCAAATGTATATGTTAAGATAAAGAGTAACCAGATAGTATACTATCATGTTGAGCAAGAAAGTTCTCTATATATATATGTCCAAGCAACCACTATAATATACAATAATAGCCTCTAGAGCATATATATTCCTAACAAGAATGGCTTACATTTCTGCAACCATGAAAGAATAGTAAATCCAAATGATATTTTCAATTTTAAAATCATAGCCATGCCTCTGTACCATGCTTCTTAACACCTCATCCTCCACCTCATTTTTGGTTTTCTTTTAAAGGAAAATCAATAAATGAAGTGTCTATCTTCTAGAACAAATTCCGTATAAATACGGAATACAACCCGGCATACTATCGAAATACATATACACGTATTTGTATAAAAATACGAATAGCCAAGAGAGAGAAAATGAATAGTGAACAATAATACTAGAATACATATATTAAATATATATATATATATATATATATATAAATTATTAAATCAAAACCTGATTTAATAATCCAGCTTAGTCCTAAGCCGCTAATATTATCAGCCGTCCGATTAAAGTCCATGTAGCCGGTTCACATATTTAATCAGACCCCTTGTATGTACCAACATACGTTATTTACAACATGTCGCTTGAACAGGAAAAACCCTTTGAGTGGGACTCTAAGTACTCGACAATACGCTGGCAGTGATTTACTAGATAAATCCAAAAACCACAAGCACATCAGCGGCACTAGTTGTACATAACGGCTACCCAGGTATCTTTCAAAAGGGAGGTCGACAATCAAGTCTGTCCATACCGTACTGAGCCTGAATGTGACAATCTCTGTAAAGTCTATTCTTTTTGTCTAAGAGTATCGTATATGAGGTATAGGGGTGGATAACGTTAGAACCCTAATAACACGATAAGTCGTGTCAGAGTCAAGCTCATCAACAACCGAGAAACTACTGAACTCATACAGTAAATCTCATCTACCGTGGCCACGGATTGAGGGTGATAGCCAACTGAACAAAGCGCAACATCGACACCTAATACCAGGAGAGATGAATCCCCGATAATCGCTCACTGCCTCTATGTGGCTTGAGACTGTACCCTACAGAAACCTGTTTGCACGACTCCTTTGAGCCGGGTAGGGTAGTAATCAAAGTACAGTAGAAACTCACACGAGAAAAATGACGATCTCAGGTCAAAAAACTAACATGTACCCATGCCACTCGAGAACTTCCATCTGACAATAAATATAATACTATTTAGAAGTTTTCGGCGAGTCCGTCCAGTGTACTCACCTCCAGTGAGCACCTGTATACTATCTTAGGTGACACAACACCAATGGCTCATGAGACCAGCCACCGCCTCTCGTTGGGGCCTTGAAACGTATATACTAGTCTACTCCGGAATATCAATGCCCAGTCTCGATACTCCTATGACTGGGGACATTTAAGGATGTACTTATAGACTACCCAGCTCTCACGTATACGATCGCCACATAATGATGGTAGTCAAGCAAGAATCCTACGGGCTTCATCATTATGCATTAGCGACACGTAATAACAAGTAAAACGTGTACACATCAATGATGAAGACAAACTAGATAGCATACTATCATCTCGAGTAAGATTGTTCTACCTGTATAGGTCATCCCTCAATTATCATAATCACATGCCTACAATTACAATAATTGCTTTGAGGGAACTATATCAAACAATCCCCCACTTGCACTTAAGGCTAATTACTGCGATATCGCATACCCACATCCCGTATACTATCGAATACCCAATTTCTCTACTAATCAGTTTCTCAAAGCTCGTCTGAGGAACATCTGTGTTCGAGAATAGCCTCAGTGAATGGATTCACTATAATATTCCAACTTCCTTTCTCTATATCTCAACTTCACGGAGATGAACAGTCTCCTGAACTGAGCGATACCCCGCCACATGAATTTTTGCGGATACTTGATGGGACTAAGTTCATAAATGAACAACTTTATCCAACAAACTTCTTAGGTTGTATCCTTTGTTGAGTCATAACCAGCATCCTGAACCATGCATACCTCGGAATCCCTATTGGAACCCTATCCAATATACTGCTCTTCAAAAGAGACCAAACTCAAAACTCTGACAACATCTCTGTCATCTAGGTCACCTTCAAGCCTAAACCGATAACCGCTTCCCGGAGGAGGCTGTTGTTATCATATACCAAGAACATCCTCTAATGTTCATAACTGTTGTTCCCACCAAAAATTTTGGCTCAAAACTTGCTGTTTCCTTATAAAACTAAAGGGAAACCTCCACATGTTAAACACGTGCACCCACATTCAAAGCATGTAGGTACCGCTTCAGATAGGATTAAATCCTTGAGCGCCTAACGTGTTTTCCATGAGGGCGCTAGCGCCAAGAACAATCTGATTGGAATTAATCCTATGGTGGAGCCTCACGTTCTCCTCACGCGGGCGCCGGCGCCAAGACCAATCTGATAGGAATTAATCCTATGGTGGTGCCTCATGTGCTCCTCACACGGGCGCCAATATGCAAAGCACATGAATACCCATTATAAGAATTAAAACCTTGAGTAGCGTCCACGTGCACAACACGTGAGCGCCGGCGCCCAGGTAGAATTAAATTCTACTCTCTGTTAAACATAGCCATTGGATTAAATATCCAACGGAGATGATAAATAATCAAAAATACAGAATTAAATTCTATCAGGATAAAACATCCCCCAAATTGGATTATAGAATAAAACTCTATTTTGGGATATATTCCCTCAATCTTTCTAAATAAGAAAGATTTCCCTAAGTAAAACAGAGGACAAGTGGATTAAAAATCCAACGATGATTAAAAAATCACTGTTTTACAGAATAAATTATGTACAAAGGAAAATATTTTCTTAATCTTGTTAGAAACAAGAAAATATGTTCTGTTAAAAAGAAACCCTTGGATCAAAGATCCAATGGTGGGTAAAATCCCCAAATCAATTAGGATCTCTTAATGAGAGATTTCTTCAAAAACTAATTAACAAACTTGCCTCTACTGGCACGTCAGAGGTATAAGCCAATACGTGACGGGCCACCAGCTATTGACCAAAAGGGATGTCGATGAGGAAGCTCACCCCGACACCCAACTGAGCCTGTCAGTGACAATATCCGTACAGTCCGGTCCGTTCGTCTATGAGTATCGCATGGCGGGCCTAGGGGGTTGGTAAAAGTCAGACCCCCAAAAGCGGTACAAGTCGTGTCGGAGTGTAGCCCAGAACGCCCTGAGATACTACTGGAATACCTACCAGTAAATCTCCTGTCTCGGCCGAGGGCTTTGCGTAATGGCTCTCCTAGACACAGCGCGACCTCACCCCCAATACCGGGAGAGACGAACCCCTGCAGATCCGCTCACTGCCTCCATGTGGCTCGGGACTGTACCCAACTAAAACCTGTTTGCACGACTCCTTTGAGCCGTGGTAGGGTAGTAATCAAAGCACAGTGGGAACTCACACGAGACAAATGACGATCCTCAGGTCGATGAACTAACCTGTACACATGTCACCAGGGAACTGCTATCTGACGTCAGGTATAAGCCCAACTAGCAGGTTCCCGGCGAGTCCTGTCCGGTGTACTCATACCCCAATGAGCACCTGTATACATCTTAGGTGAACCAACTGACACCAGTGGCTTGTGAGACCGGCCACCGCCCCTCGTCGGGGTCTCGACTGTATACACTAGTCTACTAATGGAGTATCGATGCCCTGTCTCGAAACTCCTACGACTAGGGACGTTTTAAGGATGTGCTTATAGACTACCAGCTCCCACGTATATGATCGCCATCATACTGCTGGCAGTAAAGCAAGAATCCTAGGGGCTCTATCAACGTGTAATAGCGACATGTCAGGTCACCTAAAGCAGTACACGATGATAAAGATAAACCAGATAGCATACTATCATCTCGAGTAAGACTGTCCTACCGGGATAGGTCCTCCCTCAATCATTGCAATCACGTGCCTGTGATCCAATAATTGACTCTGAGGGCACTATCTCTAACAATCTCCCACTTGCACTCAAGGCTAATTATTGCGATGTCGCATACTCACAGCCCGTGTGATACCGAACACCCAACTCCTCTACAAGTCAGTCTCACAAAGCTCGTTTGTGAAACTATTGCGTTCGAGGAATAGCCTCAGTGAGTGGATCCGCCGTGATGTTTCTTTCTATGTCTCTCTATATCTCAAGTTCGCGGAGAAAGCCATCTCCCGAAATGAGCAATACCTGTCTTAGAATGTCTGGATGTCTGATGGGACCTAGTTCATAAATGAACTCCAAATCCAAACTTCTTAGACTGTATCGTCAACCGAACTTAATCAGTATCCTGCGCCATGCCACCCTCAGTATTGCCTTGGACCACCTGTCCAAAATACTGCCCCTCGTCAGAAGGAAAACCATAACTCTGACAACCTCCTTGTCATCCATGTCACCTTGGAAGCCTGGAATGATAACTGTCTCCTAAAGGAGACAGCCGTTATCATATCCCTAGAACATTCACTTATGTTCTAAAACTGCTTCCGACTGTTTCTCCAGGATTGGATCAATATCAACTTATTGCATCTACTGCAAGAACAACATCTGGTGTGGTACTTGATATCTCATGATTGACTCAATTGCCTAAGCAAGTGATCTGCCAATCATGAGTATCCCTCTCCCCTTTAGTCTATAAGACACCTTTAGAGAGGGTGACTCCATCAACTGCAGGTACACTACCGTGTCAGGAGTCGTCCATTCTAAATACTCATAGAATGCTGTCAAGGTACCCAGATTGGGAAACCACCCAAATCTAGATCTAAAACCATAGATCTAGTAACCAGTATGTCTGATATAATATCCAAGTCCTATGTGGAGAAAACACTGTGTGACGACCAAAGTATAACCGATCGTAGTATAGGAATATCACTTCCTACTACCTTCTCAACAGATCCACCCCTTATTCTGATGACGTCAAACCTATGACTGTCACATCAGAAATAGATGATCTATCTCCGCTACATCTGCTTTAGTCTATAAATAGACATAAGCCTGATGTCCACCAATGCTTCCGCTGCTCCCACTGACTACGACAACCCTCTGGCAGAGTCATATAGACGTGCACTTCCAAAGCTAGTTTAGAACGACGCTATACTCATCCTCCTGCCGGGTCTCGCAGCCTGGAACAACAGCAATGGCAAGTGTGGGTAAACAAGAACCTCCCTGTCACCGTCCTTGAGGCTACCGTAGTACCTCTCGGGTGCCTGAAGTTACCCACCTAATCTGCGGAGTGGCCAATGGAATGTCAAATCAGATTGAATCTTTAGGTTCCTTATCAAATCTTCAGTAATCGTTTGTGGTTCTGGAATTACTTCCAGTTCTACCATACTCCCACTACTGTTTTCTGAAAAAATCCATTTTTAATAAAACTGTGGCGAGTTTAGAACAATATTTCTACTGTTCATCCAGATGGTAGAAAATCAACCCTCGTCATAGCCTGGGTCAACCCACAAACAGCCATTACAGAAACGTGCCTAGAGTTGTCCAGTGTCTGGTTTTAAGCATAAGCCGGACAACTCCCCGTACCTTAACATCGTTAAGATATGAACTGTTCTATATCCAATATAGGAACAGAGGCACTGATTTAATTTAACCAGATTCAAATCATGCAACTATCTCCAGTGCATGTAAACTAAATGGAAGGAGGCCGATCAGCGTTACTCAACTTAGGAATGCTTCCAATTATGTGTAACCTGAAAGAGAAGCAATTTCTCTTAATCATTACTATCTACTGAACACCATACACAAGTATCTACATCTTCGATCACTTTGAAGAATCCCGATACTTGCTACACCTGGTTCTCTACTCTATTCAAATACCTATAACTCCTCAAAACTTAGACCCTGTGTTCCTACGAAACACATGTCTAAGAACTAGAGAAGTTAAAAGTAAACAGAATATAGTATGAGGACCAACCCCTCTATCCTAATGGACACTGGACAACATACAATACTCTGTATAAGTCCGCTGAGTCTAACAACTCTTTCACTGTGCGTCGTAGGTTGAAAACTGTACTTATGGTTAAGAAGAATTACACCGCTGTTTAATACTCCTTACCTAACCATCCACTGATATAGGTAAATGTCATCGACATAATATCAAAAGGTATATCTCACTCTATGAAAATAGACGTACAGATATATCAATTTGAAATTGGTGCATAACCGCGGATATTCAAAACCAAATATTTGCCGACCGGCAAACAACCCAGGTGACTTCCCCAAATATCACCGATTACAACGAATCCCGATATAATGAGGATGATCACCCAATTCCCAATAACTTACTCCCACTCATCATCTGTAAAACCATACAGATGTGAGAATCATACCTGGTAAATACATACCCTGGAGCAAGTGTCCAACTGGGAAATCAGTTTTCCATTAACAGTACACAGTGAAACTGAAACACTGAAATGTTTCGTCGGGGTATCCTGGTATTCCTAGTAATGTCTCTTCCATTATCCAGATTCACAACTATAACCGTATAATTCTTTGCCAGCTCTCCAAATCCCTTTATATGTCTTTAGTCATTACCTTCTGTACACCCCTTTAAGCCAAATGGTTTTCTTCCTTCCCTACCGTTCGGCACCAGCCTATGGTTTGGAAGAAGACTATCCAAAAAGCATAAAGGGTGTACTGTCCTAATCCTAGGAGCACTCGCAATGCGAGAGAAGGTAAAGATAAAAGACACCTGAATGTACTTTATTCCTATTTCTCCTGAACCAGGATCCATCCCCGAACTGGAACAAGTTCCTTTCGAGTTCGTATATAACCATACGATGGATTATCCAATAAAATGGGATCTTCGTAGTGATACGGAGTGTCCTGGAGAAATACAAAGGTGATTTAGGATTGGCGAAGAAATACTTGGTTTGGTCGTGAATAGCAGTCGCAACTTACTTTGCCCTCTTACTAATCCCTTGCTTTGTCTTCACTTAATACCTTCTGTACACCGTTTAGGCTAACTGGTTTTCTTCATTCCCTACCGGTCGGCACCAGCCTATGGTTTGGAAGAAGACTATCCAATTTGCGTAATAGGCGTACTACTCCTAAACCAAGGAGTACTCGCAACTTGAGAGAAGGTAAAAGGGAAAAGACAACTGAATAATCCTATCCGTTTTCTCCAGAACCGGAAACCATCCTCGAATTCCTTCGAGTTCGTATCTAACCATACGATGGTTTTGTCCAATGGAAGTGGACGTTCGTAGTAATACAGGGTGTCCTGGAGAAAAGGGTAAAAGTAGGAGTGGCAATGAGGTCTGCAACTCTGACAATCCAAAAGCCAGTGTTAAGAAGGTTCGGTCAACTTGGTCACTGAGTCATAGTCCAGGGTCGGGTCAATGGTCGCTACCAAAGAGAGAGAGAGAAAAGAAACACTCAGCGTGCACTCTAACCTAGATCAGAATGGTTATTACTTTTTCTAATCTGGAAACCTCCCACTGTACCTCAAATTCTCCTCCAAACCTGAAAGAAGAATTAGTCGGGATCACCCGAGGAGTAAACCAACTCATCAGTGGGAATCGGGATCCAACTCTCATCGCATGATAACGTGACGGAATCCACTCACGTCACCACACTCCAGAAGGTATGCGCATGCCTGGCAAGTTTCAGTTCTTTTGAAACTCCCGATGTGATTTTTACCCCTAGGACCCAAGTGACCTTGACGAATAATCAACAAATCAAAAGGTCCTAGTCAAGTTCAACCCGTCATTATCTTGATTGCGTTAAACCCACCCGCACGACCCTTGACGAATAATCAACAAAGTCGCACGACTGTCCTAACCAATCCACATATCCATGCGACAGAATAGCACAACAAAGCTACCGCACACTACGCCTCGGCGAATAGCAACGACAAATGTAGCGCGAATACTAAGCAATACTAATCTGAAATGACGGAGGGCTACGACTGGTTTTTGGCGAAAAACCTTTAACGTAATGAACTTGATATCGTTGAAGGAACTGGATAACCTTTTATAAAAATATAGTGACGAAAACCTTTACTAAAGAGGTCACTCCCGGTGAAGGGATCTCGGCTCTTTCTCCGTAGAATGAGGTGCAGGATATTCCAACTGAATACCACGATGCAAAGCAAAAGTAATCGGCTATAGTGAAGTTAATGCCCTGACGCAAACTTCTGTCCAAGGGGTCACTCCCGGTGAAGGGATCTCGGCCCTTGCCTCGTCGACTGAGGAGCAGGATATTCCAAATGAATACCACGATGCAAAACAAAAGTGAACGTCCTTGCAATAACAGCTTTTTGAAAAATGTTCCAACAACATCAGAATAGGTTTGTTTATCTTGCATTGATCCGAATCAACGCAGTCCCATCAATTGATCACACCACAAAGAACGAAAATATACTGACGTACGTATATGCCATCCGCATTCGCCACTGGGTCCCGTCATCACCCGTTAGGTTAGCTAACTAACGGCAGAGCGGGGACTGGACTAGCGCGGATGAAAAACATATACAACATCTACTAATATATATACCAATATATTATATTTCGCTCAAGGCGTGATAAAATGCAACATCACAGAAATGTACAGCATCACAGAACAATACAGATATCTGGAAGTCCCGGGTTTCACAGAGCCGCTGCTGAAACCCGACGTTCCCCTGGTCGTGTGGATAGCCTGTGCAATGAAAACCTAGACCCCTACGGGCGCGGCAAGTCACCCGCCAAAACCTGAAGCGAGGCAGCCCCCTTCAGCACCGTGAATGGACCACCCAGCACTTCACGGAATCCGGTAACTTGGGCACCCCTCCTGGGTCAACCTGTACCCCCTACGAGTGCGTCGAACAGCCCGCCAATTCCAGACTGAAGCCCCCTCCGTCCCAATGCCATGAGATGCGGGCTTGTTGCCCTCCAGAACCCGGCCATCCGTGCACCCCACCGCGGGGTAATCCTAGTACAGAAAGTAAAATATACATACACCGGGTACATCGACCGCAACCAGGTCGTGCCCCAAAAGAATAATACAAACAGGCAGTGACGGCAGTCCACATGTCGGACGCTCGCCCCGCAAAAACAAATGTACATAATACAACAAAACTGTACTAGCATTGCATCCAGGCTATCCCCCACGACCGATCCGCAACAACACAGCAAATACATAGAACATCAACGTGAAGGTCACGTTCGCAAATCCGTCTAACCGGGCTATAGCAGTTAGACCGGATTTACCGATCGAGTGACATTCACGGTCGCAGATATAATGTAAATACTGTGAAAAATGTGTTTAAAATTTTCCGATTGACCAAAAAATAACAAGTGGGCCCCCAATCAAAACTGTAGCACTCACAGAAAACCTGGGCCCAATTTTAACATTCCAAAACCCCTAATTTCAGCCCATAAGCCCACTGCAAAAAAATAATCACACGATTCCACAATACTGCGGCGGAAGCGCGGCCAAAAGGGGGTTTTGGCCGCCCTTCCGCGGTCGTACGGATGAGTCATGTCACAAAATTTTTGCAGTGTTCTTAGAACTCCCTGCACATCATTCTGAGACCACCTGAAAAATTTTTGGACTTCAAAAAATTTCGACAGAAACTGATGTGCTAGAAAAATACGGTTTTTAGAAATTTCGGTCGATCGGAAACGCAAACACATCAAACGAAGCTAGGTAAGGTTAATGGCGTGGCTCTGATACCATGTTGCGCCACGGCAGCGCCCCGGCCTCGTACTCGAGGCCAAAATGCGGAATCAAAATTTTTTCCTTACTCGGAAACCGGCGCTACCGCGGACAATGAAAACCCGGATCGTAACCATTAACCTAATGCTAGCAATCAAGAGATAGGGTGAGAAGTATACCGAGTGATCCGAGTCCTCCGGTCTTCTCGTCATCGTCCCGATCTCCCGCGGAAAGTGTAGTCTCCATATCGTCGCCTCCTCGTCGGAAAGGGCACCACATCGCCTGCGTCTTTTACGGGCTCCCGCCTCAATACCGAGGCAACTCGGGCATGAAGCCGGCAACTCGACATGCTCAAGATATGCTGTAGAATATGTAGTAGATCAAGCTAGTCTCATTTAGGGTTTGTTGCCTTTGAAGATGATGGAGGAATCAAGACTAGAAAAATGGTGCTTGTAATTTTCTAGCATGAAAATGACATCAAGAAGAATGAAACTCTCAAGAAGGAAGAACCCTCATCTTTTTCTTTCTCTTAACCATTTTTCATCAAGTGAAGAATAAGGTGGAGGAATCTATGTATATGAAACAAGAGGAAGGTGAGTGTAGGAGAGCAAGAAGGGTGACCACATCCTAAACCATCATCACAACCTCACATCAACTCTAATCAAAGATCAAATCCTTTCTCATCACTTCTAATCTTCATAAAGCATGAAAAGAAGAATGAAAGGAATGGAATCTAAAAAGGTTATCATGATAAATACTTTTGCAAGAAAAACCTCCACAAAGTGTTATTTGCAAAACTGCAAATAACCCCCTCCATCGGAAAAGTCCGGCCGGGAAAGAACAAAGGAAAACCGGCCGGAACGGAATGCAAACTGGCAACTCCAGAAAACTGGTCCCGTAATAAATTACAGGAAAACCCCGATACTGTGCATACACACCCGCATCTGTATTCCGACCGGATACAAATGCAATGAGACAAAATCTACACTGTACTAAACTAGGACCGGCTTAAGCCAAAGCCGGCTAGTAAAATCCGTTCGATCCTGATCCGTGCAATACCGCACGTATCTGATCGAACCCTGCCATATAACTATACGGCCACTAGTACAAAACTGTCCGATCCTGATCCGTGCAATACCGCACATATCTGATCGGACCCTGCCATATCTCCATACGGCCTCTACAGCGTTTCGCCCGAAAGCTTGAGTAACTGTAAGTGTGGTGGACTCTAAAGACTCGTCAATACAATGGCTGTGGATTTAACCACTGGCACGTCAGAGGTATAAGCCAATACGTGACGGGCCACCAGCTATTGACCAAAAGGGATGTCGATGAGGAAGCTCACCCCGACACCCAACTGAGCCTGTCAGTGACAATATCCGTACAGTCCAGTCCGTTCGTCTATGAGTATCGCATGGCGGGCCTAGGGGGTTGGTAAAAGTCAGACCCCCAAAAGCGGTACAAGTCGTGTCGGAGTGTAGCCCAGAACGCCCTGAGATACTACTGGAATACCTACCAGTAAATCTCCTGCCTCGGCCGAGGGCTTTGCGTAATGGCTCTCCTAGACACAGCGCGACCTCACCCCCAATACCGGGAGAGACGAACCCCTGCAGATCCGCTCACTGCCTCCATGTGGCTCGGGACTGTACCCAACTAAAACCTGTTTGCACGACTCCTTTGAGCCGTGGTAGGGTAGTAATCAAAGCACAGTGGGAACTCACACGAGACAAATGACGATCCTCAGGTCGATGAACTAACCTGTACACATGTCACCAGGGAACTGCTATCTGACGTCAGGTATAAGCCCAACTAGCAGGTTCCCGGCGAGTCCTGTCCGGTGTACTCATACCCCAATGAGCACCTGTATACATCTTAGGTGAACCAACTGACACCAGTGGCTTGTGAGACCGGCCACCGCCCCTCGTCGGGGTCTCGACTGTATACACTAGTCTACTAATGGAGTATCGATGCCCTGTCTCGAAACTCCTACGACTAGGGACGTTTTAAGGATGTGCTTATAGACTACCAGCTCCCACGTATATGATCGCCATCATACTGCTGGCAGTAAAGCAAGAATCCTAGGGGCTCTATCAACGTGTAATAGCGACATGTCAGGTCACCTAAAGCAGTACACGATGATAAAGATAAACCAGATAGCATACTATCATCTCGAGTAAGACTGTCCTACCGGGATAGGTCCTCCCTCAATCATTGCAATCACGTGCCTGTGATCCAATAATTGACTCTGAGGGCACTATCTCTAACACTTGCCTCTACTATATAAAGGACCCAAGCCATCAAGTTTGAGAGAGAGGAACCCCCCATAAGCTTCTAAAAAAAACTAAAGCAGAAAACTTCAGAAAGGAACAGAGAAGAAGATCACCCTCCTTAAGAAACTCTTGGTAAATAAAAAAAAGAGATTAAAACATCTCATTTACTTATTGAAAGGTTTAACCTTTTTAAAAGACTTAGTTCTTTCTCTGGATTTGAGATCCACAAGACAAGTCCCCCACAAGTTGAGAATTTAATTCTAATCGGGAAGAACTTGTTCTTGAGAATCAAATATTCAGAAAAGAACTAGGAATCGAATTCCTCAGAACAAAGCATATAAGGAAAAACCTAGCGCCCAGCACCTCACGTGTCCCTCACGTGGGCGCCAAAGAAAAAGGAGTGTTTAACACTCATCGGGCAGCGTCTAGTGCCCAGCGCCTCACGTGTCCCTCATGTCGGCGCCACAGAATAAAGGAGTGCTTAGCACTGACTGCTTAGCACTCATTGGGCAGCGCCTAGCGCTAAGCGCCTCACGTATCCCTCACGTGGGCGCCACAGAAGAAAAAAGTGCTTAGCACTCATTGGGTAGCGCCCAGCTCCTCACGTGTCCCTCACGTGGGCGCCACAGAAGAAAAGAGTGCTTAGCACTCATTAGGCAGCGCCCGGCGCCTAGCGCCTCACGCGCTCCCCACATGGACGCCATAAAGAGCGCCTAGCACTCTATATAAAGACAAAGGGAGTAAAGTGTTTTACACTTATTGGGTAATTCCCCATTACTAAAAGCTTCACATGATCATATGTGGGTGTCAGAACTTATATAAGTGCTCAGCACTGTTTTCTTAAAAGGGGGACTGATTAAACAGAGATCAAGCAAGTTCTTAGCACTTTTCAATAAAAAAAAGACCACTGAGCAGATCAAGCCCAAAATTGGCTAGGCCCTCAGAGGAAAGAACCTTCTTGATTCAAATCAACCGAGCCCATATGCTCATGATTGCCCAAACTAATCTCAGTCTCACATATAACTATTGATCTTTCAATTGATGATATCCCAAATGATATTTGTTAGTTATATGTATGCCCTAGAGGCCATTACTGTACATTGGATGTATATTGTAGTGGATGCTGGGACATATATAGAGAGGACTTTCTTGCTCGACATGATAGTATGCTATCTGGTTACTCTTTACCTTAACGTGTATACTGAATGTCTCTCTGTTACATGTTGGTAAAGTCCTTAGGATGTGTACTTGACTATCTGGACTATGATGCGGATCATACTAGTGGGGACATGGTAGTCCATAAGTACATCCTTCAAAGTTCCTAGTCGTGGGTGTATCGAGACGGGGCATCGATATACCAGAGTAGACTTGCGTGTACCTTCTCGACCCATACAGATGGGCGATGGATGATCCCATATCCATTGGTGTTTGACATCGGAGATGATATACGGGTGCTCAGTAGAGACTGGGTACACTGGACGGACTCGCCGAGAACTCCCAGATGGTATTATACCTTACGTCAGATGGCAGTTCTCTGGTGACACTGGTACAGAGTAGTCTGTTGATCCGAGATCGTCATAGAGTCTTGTGTGGTTCCCACTGTGCTTTGATTTCCATCTTACCACGTCCAAGAAGGCGTGCAAAACGGTGGTTTTTGGGTACAGTCCCGAGTCACATGGAGGCAATGAGCGATAGGAGGTGATTCGTCTCTCCCGGTATAGGGAGTTGATGTTGCGCTGTGTTCGATTGGCTATAACAGGAAATCCCTGGCCAGGGTTGCTGAGATTTACTGGTAAGTGTTACCAGTAGTATCTCGAATTGTTATAGACCTCATATCGACACGACTTATCGAGCTATTGGGGTCTGACGTTTACCACCCCTAGGCGAGATATGCGACATATCAGACGATCAGACCGGACTGTACGGTAAGTGTTACTGGTTGGATTCACAGGAGTATGAGCGGGCTTGCTCGTCGATCTTCTGATCGCTCAATACCCGGGTGGCCGTTACGTTTAGCAGACCGCTTGCGGCTTGTGGGTGCTTGATATGATCATCATCTGCTGCCGGCGTATTGGCGAGTCTTTAGAGTCCTACACAGAGGTTTCCTGGCTCAAGCGAAACGAAATAGGAGCGCATATGAGATATGTGCGGGACCGAGAATGATACCAGTATGTGATACTGTATTCGATTCTCGCGATTTGTGACATTGATCGGTTATATGCGATATGACCGGTTCATTAAATCAAGTGTTGATTTAATGATTTAATGCATAATTATATATTTGATATATTACTTTGCATTAACTAGTATCGGTTCACTTTAAATGGATTTTCTCGCTCGGATGTGCACATTGTATATGTGATATACTTTTTGTGCACTTGATTGTATCATGTTTGTTGATACATGCTCTCTAGGGTTTGTGTAAAGATTAAACCATGGTTGTGTAATGGTTAGGGCTTTCTTTTTCATTTATTTATTTATTTCATTTATTTTATTTTGGAAAAGAAATGGCAAAAGAAAAGAAAATGGTTGCTAGTTTTGTTTTACATTGAAAGTTCATGAAGCTTTGACTAAGTGACCATTTTGTCTTCATGCTTAACCCTAACCATTCCATTTAACCATGATTTATTCTCTACACTTGACCATGGTTGCCACATGATAAGTATTCAATTTATTTTCTATTTTGAATTAACTTATCATAATATTCTTTCTTCTTCTTCTTCATCTTCTTCAATGAAGAAAGCTTCACTTCATCAATGGTGACTTGATGAAATGAGTGAGAAATCCAATTCTAAAGTGAACCCACCTCCTATTTCTTCATCCTCTATCTCTTGCCAAGTAGTATAGGGTGTTTCCTTTACAAGTTTTCTCGACTTGGTGAAGTTGGAGCTTGATCTAGCGATGCCTCGACGTAGATCATCTTCGGCATCGTCGTCGACGACCTAGCCCGCCCATTTCTCCGATGAAGCCGACGCTAGAGCCCGGGATTGGATTTGGACAGCAAGGGGACTTCATGATGGAGCAATGGAGGTAGAGAACCGGATCTACAAAGGTTGTATTTCCGTTCACTTAGTTAAATTGTTAACTAGCTTCTTGTTTCGCCTAAAATTCTAGTTAACGATCCGTATTAGGGTTTCTCGGCACTTGTAAAATTTGAAATTGGCATGGTTGATGCCTTGTGAGACCTCATTAGTGTGCCTAGGAACCCTACAATATTCATCTTATATTTCCTAAGATAATCTTAGTCTCAAACATGACTAACGATTCATAGGGTCACCATAACCTGTTTCCCTCAAATACGTAATTTGGTTTAAAGGTACATCTCTCCACACCTCTGATATACGCCATTGTAATTCTTCAACATCTTTAGAGAGGTGGCAGGTCCCGACAACCAACAATTCTTCAGTGCATTTCTAAACCGTCCAAACCAGCATGCACACCTCAAATAAGACCGCATCCCATACTGGGTGCATTCCATATCACCAATGTTCATTCCGTCACGTAACAAATACATGTGCGCGCAAGATGAACACACTGGACCACTACGTCCTTAAACTAGCAAGGGAACGAAATGTTCTTTAACTAATATTCGCCTCCAAAATGGCGATAAGGGGCCAAAATATCCTTAAACTAATATTCACCTCCAAAATGGCGATAATGGACCGAAACGTCCTTAAACTAAAACAATAGAGCCAAAATGCTCTTTTGTTGGATCTGAAATAAAAATAATCCTAAAACCTTCTTAAGTGGATCTTAGCCTCGAATTTGACTAACGTATCCTTAACAAAAACAAATCGAGACCCAAATGCTCACATACATTTAAGTCGATCTTAGTCTCAAAATAGATTAACGGTCCTAAAATAAAAACCTAAATCTAAAAATATACGGATTTGGACTAATCCATGCCCTACGGGAGACGCCATAAATTAGTCTCCGTATGCAATCCTCGGGTAACCTAAACAAAAAAAAACACATACGACACGAAGTGAACTTCCAGAGCATGAGAAAGTTGTTAGTTATATGTATGCCTTAGAGGTCATTACTGTACATACGATGTATATTGTAGTGGATGCTTGGACATTTATATGGAGGACTTTCTTGCTCGACATGATAGTATGCTATCTGGTTGCTCTTTATCGTAACATGTACTCTTATTGTCTCTATGTTACATATTGATAAAGCCCTTAGGATGAGTACTTGACTACCAGGACTATGATTCAGATCATACTAGTGGGGACAGAGTAGTCTCTAAGTACATCCATCAATTGTTCCTAGTCGTAGGTGTATCGAGATAGAGTATCGATATACCAGAGTAGACTAGCGTATAACTTTTCGACCCATGTAGATGGGCGATGGATGATCCCATATCCATTGGTGTTTGAAATCAGAGACAATATACGGGTGCTCAGTGGAGACTGGGTACACTGGACGGACTCGCCGAGAATTCCCAGATGGTATTATACCTCACGTCAGATGGAAGTTCTTTGGTGACACTGGTACAGATTAGTCTGTAGACCCGAGATTGTCATAGAGTCTTGTGTGATTCCCACTGTGCTTTGAATTCCACCTTACCACATTCAAGTGAATGTGCAAAACGGTGGCTTTTGGGTACAGTCCCGAGTCACATGGAGGTAATGAGCGATAGGAGGGGTTTCGTCTCTCCCGGTATAGGGAGTTGATGTTTCGCTATGCTCGATTGGCTATAACAGGAAGTCCTTGGACAAGGCTGCTTCAGAGATATACTGGTAAGTATTATTGGTAGTTTCTTGACCCGTTATGAGCCTCATAGCGACACGACTTATTGAGTTACTGGGCTCTGACGTTTATCACCCCTAGACGAGATATGCGACATATCAGACGAAGAGACCGGACTGTACGGTAGTGTTACTGATTGGATTCACAGGAGTGTGAGCAGGCTTTCTTGTTGATCTTCTGATCGCTCAATACCCGGGTGGCTGTTACGTTTAGCAGACCGCTTGCGGCTTGTGGGTATTTGATATGATCATCACCTACTGCCGGCGTATTGACGAGTCTTTAGAGTCCTACACAGGGGTTTCCTAGCTCAAGAGAAATGGAGTAGGAGCACAAATGTGATATGTGCGAGACCGAGATTGATACGATATGAGATACCGTATTGTATTCTCGCGAAATGTGACATTGGTCGGTTATATGCGATATAGCCGGGTTATGGGATCAAGTGTTGATTCGATAAGTTGTTACACATTATATTAGTCGGTTATAGCCGGATTATTAAATCAAGAGTTGATATAATAATTTAATTTATAATTATATATTAGATATATTACATTACATTAACTAGTATTAGCTCACTTATGATTCTTTTCTCACTTGATGTACACATTGTATATATGTGATATATTTTTGTGTACATGTATTGTGTCATGGTTGATGATACACGCTGGATGGGTGTATGAGACTTATATCAACCTAGGTTAAGTTAGGGTTTTTATTTTATTAAGTTATTACAAAAGAGCATTGACTTGGTCAATGTTGTCAAGCTTACATGAAGCTTGTAGAAACATTGACAAAGTCTTCTCTTTTGTCATTTCTTTAGATATTAGTTAACCCAACCCTTAAACTTATAGCTTGGTTAATTCTCTACATGAATTAAGTATGAGGGCTTAACTCACCCATTGTTACATAATTGATTTGGATGAATTATTAACTAGAGTTCATAATCTTCTTCTTCTTCCTCCTCAAAAGCTTTCTAGCTCTAATGGAGTTATGAGAAAAAGTATGAGAAAATCAATTATAAAGTGAGCCCACTTCCTACTTCATCATCCTCTACTACTTGACATTTAGTATAGCGTGTTCTCTTCATAAAGTTCTTGACCTAGTAAAGAAATAGCTTGGGTTAGTGTCTCCTCGACGTAGATCATCTTCGGCCTCGAAGTCATCGAAGCAAGCATGTTCGTTTCTTCGTGGAACCTCTCTAGAGTCCGGAATTCACGATCGCGGCGAAGGGGACTGCTACATAAAGTTATTGAAGAGAAGGACCAGTCTACAAAGGTTGTATTCCTTGTTCACTTTTCATTTGCAAAGTGTTTGCGTTAGTATTCCGTATATTTCTAGTATACGATTCTATTAGGGTTAGCTAAAATGGCAAATTTTTGAATTTGGCATGGAAGATGCCTCCCGAAACCTTGCTTCTGTCTTAGGTAACCCTGCAGTGGTATCAGAGCCAGCTAGAAATTTATACGGATTTTGTTAGGATTACGAAACAGAAATACTCCGAAACTTGAAACACGAAATCATGCTTTCTGTCGATTTTAAATTGTTGTCAAAAAAATTATTTAAATAAGTGCATAATGTTGTATGAGATGCAACATGAACACACAAGAAATTTCACCCCCTCTCGCTGGAATTGGGCTGAGCACATGGCTAGGGTTTCTGAGCTCGCCGGCCATTTAGTGGAGGATTAAGTTAAAGTTTTGGGTGTGTTCGAGGAATTGGGTTTTGGTGTTTCAAGTGTTATTTGTTTTTTCTAATTTTGCATGTGATGTAATCTTACACTATAAGCAATTCGGAGTGTTTCGTATTCGTAGTTTTAACATTGTTTCGAGTTATTCACATATTGTCTAGACGAAGTTAAAAAGTTCGATCGAATGTTAAAAACCCATTTTTCCAAGTTTAACGTATTCGGAAAAACATGCAAGTAATCATATGAACCCTCTAGAAGAATGAAACAATAACTCGAATTTTTGGATCGTGGGACTGTGGTCAAACCCTAGGGTTTGTCGTAGTTCCGTGGCGACATGAGTGGGGCTTGGGTTTGCCCTTCTACGGCTGGTGCATAGGTACTGTGGCATATTCTGGGTTTTATTAAAATTGTGCTCAAGTGTTGAGCTGTCGGGAAATTGTGGGACTTTGATAAATCGATCGAAAAGTTAAACATTCGTCCGGATATTATGTGATGGGATACAATATTTGGAATCCACAAGTAGTTATGAGATAACTAATTTGAATGTTATAAATCTAGCAGTTTAGTCTCATTTGATCGGTTGCCACGGGATTTTGATGTGATCAAAAGTCCGTCGCAATCACATAGCGTACGCGGATACTCGTTGGGTAAACTTAATAGATAGCCACGCCTTATAGCCCCGATCAAGTGACTGTAGGAGAACCCCGTCGCCAAAAGCATCCGTCCGGATGCTCACGGCAACGATGTTCCGCCTTAGTGCACTTCGTCGACGGTATCGGGGGTGCGGCCATCTACTAAAGTTTCCGACGAGCATTCGATTAGAATGTCGGGAATCTTGTTGAATTATCCGACTAGATATTGAAAAGTGTTTTCGAGATCGAGACTAAAATGCGGGGTTTATATTTGTTAGGCATGTGATGTCTATGGAATTCATTTGGTTAGGCATGAAATCCAAAGTATGTGATACGTTGGGTTTATGATGTCTAAGGTGGTTGCGGATTCCAACTGTTGTAGTTTTTCACTTTCTTTTCTGCGGCCGTAAGTGTAATATGTGGTATATCGCCGGTTTCGGTGCTATATGTCAACGACAACTGGGATACGCATAGTTACTTACGTTGATGACATGTGATGTTATGTGCTGCTGTGATATGTTATATTCGATCGTCGTGGTTGAATAGCCGGGGGTTATATGTAAGATGAGAGTTTTTCATTTTCATTCATGTAAAATTCATTGTATATAATATTATTTTATTGGGGCACTTCCGGGTTGAGGATGATATCACCATTGTATATTATTTACTTTTCCGCATTAGGATAGACCCAAGGCGGGGAGCACAAGTAACCGGGTTCTAGGGTCCAGTGGGAGACCATCTCGAGGAGTCGAGACCGGGTCTCCTAACTCTAGAATTGGTAGGGTTGCTTGCCGCTCTCATAGGGGTCTAGGGGTATGGGATTGGATATTCATCACGACCGTGGAATCCGTGTTTTATACAGGCTTAAAATAAAATCTAGAAATCCTAGTATATCCAATATTTCATGTTATTTTCTGCTGCGATATCTATGATGTGATCATTTGATATATTGATGAGATGAATACAGGATATAGTATATGTGATATATTATATAGACATTGCTTATGTTTTACACCTGCGCTAGCACTGCCCCGCTCTGCCATTAGTCACCTAACCTAACGGTGCACGAGGGAACATCGAGGCGAATGCGGATGGCATAAGCGTAAGTTGTATTTATCTGTGATGTTTAGGTAACTTAAAATGATGGGACGTCATTAATGAGATTAATGAAAGAAAATAAACCTAAAAATGTTATAGAATCGAATTTTCAAAAACAGGTAGCTCTAGTTCTTTCCTTGCATAGTGGAATTCCTTATAAAATATCCAGCACCTTATTCGATAAGGAAAGAGCCGAGATCCCTTCACCAGGAGTGACCTCTTTAGCGAAACTAGCAGATGCTATAAACTCGGTTTGTCTTTTGATTGCTTTTTATAGTTTTTGCTTTTCATAGTGGTATTTGTGAAATATCCTGCACCTTATTCGATAAAGCAAGAGCCAAGATCCCTTCACCGGGAGTGACCTCTTTAGCAAAACTAGTAAAAGCCTCAAAAACACTCCATTTAAAATCACTCGATTCTACAACAATATAAAGTTCATTACGCAAAGGGTTTTCTTAAAAACCTGCCGTAGCCCTCCGTCATTTCAGATAAGTAATAGTTAGTATTCGTGCTGCGTTTGTTGGCCTTTGTCACGGCGTAGTGTGCGGTAGTTGATTACTGCCTATCTGAATAAGCATATGATGCGATTGAGTTAGGGTTGTCATGTGACTTTGTTGGCTTTCGTCAAGGGCTGTGCTGGTGGGTTTAATTCAATCAGGAAATGACGGTTGAACTTGACTAGAAGCCTATGGTTTGTTGGCTTTCATCAAGGTCATAGGATGCTGGGGCTAAAACATTATCGGGAATTTCAAGTGTTGAAATTTGCAATGAGATTGCACACCTTCTATGAGATAGTTGGATCCCGATACCCACTGCGAGTAAGAGTTACTCCTGGGAGAGTTTTACACATTACAATTAGCCGATCAAGTAGGTGTCTAGAAAGCTGTCAACGGGGTTACGCCTCTGGAAAAACGAGGTTTATTCAATTAGGTCCCTGCGAAAGAACGGGGAACCTCCCTCAAAGTACCGGCACAGGCTTGGCTGAAAGATTGGCGAACTTGTAGGTGTAATTAATCCCGGCTAGTCTTTCCTTTTAGGGTTTGAAGGAAGATTTGAATAAAACAGTGGGAGCCATCCTGATTAGATAAATTAATAACCAATATAATCTTTCAAGATCATACGCTGAGTGTTTTCTTCTCTCTCTCTAGGTAGCGACCATGTCACGCCTTAATCAAGATAATAATATGGATATATTAACCGAACCCGCTTGTTATACTGAACTAAGGAACGTTGGTCCCGCTCCAACTTATAATTGTTATAAGAACGAGCAGGAAATAGGGGATTACCTGGATTCCCGTGCCGCCCAAACGAAGAAAGTACATGATGATGCATCTTCTTTGGGTGTGTTCATTACCGAGAACTGGTTCTCAATTTCCTTCACGTCCTGGGTATGAGATACCGGATCAGGATCCCACATATGTAATATGTTACATAGGCTACAGAAAGGTAGAGAACTGAGAATGGGTGATAAGTTTCAAGGGTTGGAAAAGGTGAAAGTGTTGCATCCAAGTATGTTGGCAGTTATCACCCTGTATTACCAAATACATTGATTCTGAACGAATGTTATTAGATACCGAACCTGATATACAACATGATATCAATCTCTTTATTTAGTAAAGAAGGATATAATTTTGTATTGTTGGATAATGTTTTGAACATTTCCTATATCAAGAGTTGATCGGTTCAGGCGCGTTATCTAAAAGCATATACATTCTAAATCAAACTACAGTTCTTAACGTATAGAACGTACACAAGAGGAAGAGTTCTGAAATGAACGAATCCTTCTTGAGGCATTGTAGACTAGGTCATATCAATGCGACCCGACTTGCAAAGTTACATTTAGATGCATATTTAAATTAGTTTGAATTTACATCTTGTGAAACTTGCCAGTCATGTCACAAAGATAAGATGACCATAGCTCCGTTTATTGGAAACGGAGAAAAAGTTAGTGAACTCTTGGGATTGATACATACTGATGTATGAAAGTCCCCTGTCTACACATGCCAGGACCGGTTCTTTATACTTCATTACATTCACTGATCATCTCTCAAGATTCAGACATATATTCCTGTTGAAACACAAGTCTTAAACATTTAAGAAATTCATAGAATATAAGTCATAAGTAGAGAACCAGAATGGATATAAGTATTATGTCCTATGATGAGATCAGGGAGGAGAATACTTGAGCACGGAATTCCTAGACTGTTCTAAAGGAGAATGAGATTCTCTCTCAGCATTACGCCTCCATATACACCACAGCATGTCGGTGTATCGGGGCGGAGCAATCGCACCCTATGTGATATGGTGTGCTCTATGATGAGTAATACTGAGTAGCCTATTTTCTTTTGGGGGTTATGCATTTAAGAAGCTGCATACCTATTGAATAGGGTTCCCACCAAATCAGGTGCTTGCCACTCCATATGCGATATGGTATGGGAAGATCCCATCTCTTAAGGATGTTAAGATTTGGGGTTGTCCGGCCTATGTCTAAAAGCAAAATCCGGACAAGATCGAGGCAAGGTCAGTTCTGTGGAAGTTTGTTGGATATCCCAAATATTCGCAAGGGAATATCTTCTACCACACCGAAGAACAAAAGGTGTTTTGTTTCTCAGCATGCCACCTTTGAGAAAAGGAATTTCCTGTGAAGAAATTTGTGGTCATAAGGTAGAATTGGAAGGAGTTCCAGCTATACAAACTGCAGCTGATGATTTGGTAAACCCGGAGGATTTAATAGATTTCTAACGAACCTCAGCCTCTCCGCCGATCTGGTAGGGTTCCTCATCCACCTGAGAGATACTTCGGTTTCTCCATGACAGTGGGAGCGAGGATTGCATCATGAGATGATGACCCAACTAGTTTCGAACAGGCCATCAGGAGTGGGGACTCTATGAGAATGGCTGGATGCCTAGCGATCTGAAATGGAATCCACATACACCAACAAAGTATGGACTTTGGTTGCTTTATCTGAAGGGTTAAATCCTCATCAGGAGCAAGTATATCTTGAGAAGATTACTTGGTGTACATGGAAAAGTTGAGACTTTCAAAACTAAGACTAGTTGTAAATGGCTCTCGTCATTGACCAGGTGTGGATAATGATGAAACCTTTTCTAGTGCCTATGCTTAAGTCCATCCGGATCCCACTTGCCATTGCTACATACCATGACTACGATATCTGGTGGTTGGGTGTCATGACTGCTTTTCTAAATGATAATTTAGAAGAGAGCGTCTGTAAGTACACAGCCAGAGGGCTTCGTAGACAGTGGGAGCAGCGGAAACATGTACAAGTTGCTTTATGAGTTAAAGCAGGCACCACGGAGTTAGAAAATCTGTTTTGATGTGGTAGTCAAAGTGTTTGACTTCATCAAAATGGTAGATGAACCTTGTATATACAAAAAGGTAGTAGGGAGTATGGTGATGATCCTCATATTGTGTTAGTGTATATGCCCTAGAGGCCATTACTGTATCATACTAGTTTGTATATTACTTAATGGAAGCTTGGGATATTCACCTTGTATATACAATCTTGCTCAAAATAGTAGTATGCTACTTGGTTTGTTTCTACTTCAATGTGTACATGTGTTTATTTTTGTATATCGCCTATACACATTAGTGGAGCCCTTAGGATCTTTGCTTGATTACCAGCGATGTGATGGCCGTCACACTAGTGGGGCTGGGTAATCTATAAGCATATCCTTATGCAGGTCCCTGGTCGCAGGACTATCGAGACATGGCATCGATACTCCGGAGTAGACCAGCGCATGCGCTTCTCATCTCAGTGTGGGAGACGGTCTGTCCCACAGCCGTCAGTACGTCGTACTTGAGATAGTATGCGGGTGCTCGTTAGGTTACGGGTACACTGGACAGGACTCGTCGGGAACTGACTAGTTGGTACTATGCCTATCGTCAGTTATCAGTTTCCAGGTGACATGAGTACAGCTTAGTCCGCTGACTTGACACTGTCACTTCGCCTCGAGTGTGTTCCCACTGTACTTTGATCACTACCCTACCACGGCTCAAAGGAGTCGTGCAAACAAGTAGTGGTTGGGTGCAGTCCCGAAGCACTTGGAGGCAGTGACGGTTAGACATGATTCGTCTCTCCCGGTATTGGGGGTTGACATCGCGCTGTGTCTAGGAGAGCCATTACACGAGTAGTCCCTGGCCAGGGCAAACGAGATATACTGGTAGGTTTCCAGTGTTATCTCAGGGTGTTTTGGGCTTCGCTCCGGCACGACTTGTACCGCTATTGGGGGACTGACGTTTACCACCCCCTAGGCCCGCCATGCGAAGTATCAGACGAACAGACCGGACTGTACGGAGAATGTCAAACTCAGGCTCAGTAGGAGTTCAGATGGATTTCGCCTCGTCGGTCTTCTTGTCGGCACTACCTGGGGACCGTTACGCACAGCTAGTGCCGCTTGCGGTCTGTGGTTAAACCCACTGCCAGCGTAGTGGCGAGTCTTTAGAGTCCCACACAGAAAGCTTTTCGCCTTTAGGCAAAAGAGTAGAGGTCGCATGGTATTGCGACAGGTCGCATGGTTTTGCGACAGGTTCGGTCACATCCGTGTACTAGTGCACGTACAGTGTCCGGACAGTTTACACTAGCGGGCTTTGGTTTAAGCCAGATCCTAGTGTACCTTTTGGGATTGGATTTATCCAGTTTGCATTCGTGTTCCTCGGAACGCGGATGCGGGTGTGTATGCACAGTTGACAGGGAGGCAGAGGCAGCGGATTCTCATTAGGGTTGTTGACAGTTGACCGTTGACTATTTGACTTTTTGCTCAACCCTAATGAGAATTTGATATGTGATTAACTATTATATTAATTAAGTATTATGGTGACATGGTTGTTGACTTTTGTTGACTTTGTTGACTTGTTGACTTTTGTTGACTTGTTGACTTTGTTGACCGGTTGACTAGGCTTGACTAGTTGACCATCATGATAACCATAGCCATCATTTCATGGCAAAGACTTTTACTTGCTTGCTCATTTGTGTAAAATGAGTGCATGATATGATATGGTTATGGTTGCTTCAACCATCACATAAGACTTTTTTTGATATGATGAGTTATCATTCCTTTGGATTATGAGAGGGTGAAAGACAAAAAGAGTTGCTCATTCTTTCTTGCTCATTCTCTCTCTTGTTCTTGAGCTCTCTTGTTTTTGCTCTCACCCTCAACCTCTTGCTCCCTCTCTTGATCCTATGGTTCTCTTGTCTCATGAGTTGAGAATCAAGAACCATAGATAAAATCCCATTCTAATTCTTCTCTACTCATTCTAGTTCACTAGGTTTAGCAAACCAAGTGAACTAGTTTCTTCAAAGAACGAAGAAGGAGCTAAAGGTTGGAGCTTTCAGGTGGATCTATCTTCGGCGTACGGAGACGACGAGAAGAAGCCAATCGGACCACCATCGGAGTTTAAAGACGAAGGAGTTCAAGACAAGCAAGGTATAACCCCCTAACCGAGTAGCTAGAAACTCATAGTTAGGATGTTAGATAGATGTTTAACCAAGATCCGGGTTTTAGGTCCATGTTACCACCTCCGTAAAAATCGTTTTTTACCATATTCCGCATTCCCGAAAGTACCGGGAGAGGTAGCATGGACTTACAGTGATATCAGAGCCTAGTTAAACTCTATCTAACATGTTAGCAAGTAACTAGAAGATCGATCACAGAAAAAGTCCCGAAAACAAAACCCCAAAATTCGAGTTTCTGTCGATTTTTTTACTGTTCAAAAGTTGATTATTTTAACACCTAAAATCGGCTCAGGGTTTTTTATTGCTACTGTAGAAAAATCACCAAGTGATTCCTCTAAACGACCGCGGAAACGCGGCAATAGCTTGCTATTGCCGCGGTTCCGCGGCCTCCTTGGCGCCTCTCTGGTGTTTCTTTGCTACGGTGTGCATCTGGGGTATTTTGGGAATTTTGGTACATGTATTTTCAACCCAGATTTTCCAGAACGAAAATTTTATTTTGGGGTCCCGAAAATCCGTATTTTTGATCGAACTTCTAAAAGACTTTAGCTAACGGGTTTTTCTGTAATGTGATATTTGTATTGAACGTCTACTAATCGCTATATGTCGATTAGTGGGGGTTTTACAAATCTGTGATCTGTATTGTTGCTGGAATGTGTATATGAATATGTTGGATTGTCGCGGGTGAATAGCCGGGGGTTGTGAGACGAGAGTTTTCTTTTCTTTCAATTCATGTAAATTTATAAATTGATGTAATAATTATTTGTATGGCCGCACAACCGGGTCGGGGTTGTAGCCGTCATTGTATAATTTCTTTTTACTGTTTTTGCTCCTAGGATAGACCCATGGAGGGGGTGCACAAACTACCGGGTATACCGAAGTGTCGAGTGGCCTACTCATGGAGATGAGGGAGGTTGCTACGCTTCGGGTACTTGGCGGGTAGTTTGCCGCACCCATAGGGGTCTTGGGTGGGGTATTGGCTATTCACCGCGACCGTGTAATCTGTCTTTCGTTACAGGCTCGTACGAATTACAGATTCCTAGTATATCCAATGTATTCATCTGTGATCTGAAATGTTTATCATTGCAGTATATCTATATATGATATTATTTAGGCATTGCTTATGTTTTACAGACGCGCTAGCCCAGCCCCCGCTCTGTCGTTAGTTAAGTAACCTAACGGGTAATGACGGGGCCCCGTGGCGAATGCGAATGGCATAAGCGCACGTCATATTTTGGTTGTTTTCTGCAATGGTAGGATTAAATGATGGGACGCATTAAAAGAACTAATGCAAGAATATCATGCATTAAAAGAACTAATGCAAGATAATAAACCAAGTTAAAGTCGTTGGAACACTTTCGAAAAACCACTCGGTTCTTTTCAAAACCAACTTTTAAATGCGGAGCTTGAGCCACTCCTTTTAAAAGCTATCTCGTTCCATCGACCAAATCAAGTTCACTACGTTCACGGTTTTGCCAAAACCATCCGTAGCCCTCCGTCGTTTCACATGAATAGTCAATAGTATTCAAGCTGTGTTTATTGGCCAAAGTCAAGGCACAGTGATTGGTAGCTATTGGGTATTCATGTGCAGCATAGATAGATGCGTTGGTTTGGAACAGTCGTACTGCCTTGTTGGCCAAAGTCAAGGGTAGGTGCGGGTGGATTCAAATTAACCTGGAGAACGACGGGCAGAACTTGACATGTGACTTATGATTTGTTGGCCAAAGTCAAGGTCATAAGAGCATGGGGCAAAAATCCACATCGGGGGTTTCATAAGTACTGAAACTTGCTAGATTTGCATACCATTTGGAGTGTGATGATTCTGGTAGGATTCCTTCAGTTTCGTCACGCGATGATATTTGGATCCCGATCCTACTGTGAGTATATGCTACTCCTCGGGAAATTTCTCACTAAATGATCAATGCTATAAACCTAGTAGGTGCCTAGAAAGGTGTTAGCGGGGCTACGCCCCCAGGGAAAAGAGGTTCTTTAATTAAGGAACTTCGCGAAAGCGTTGGAAAACCTCCCTCGAAGTACCGATACCGGCCTGGCTGAACGGTTAAGCAAGTATTGTGCGGTGGGATTGATCCCGACCAGTTCTTCCTTTATGGTTTGAGGAGGGATTCGAGAAACAGTGGGAGCCATCCTGTTTAGACAAACTAAAAACCACTCTAAACTTGCAAGAGCATCATGCTGAGTGTTTCTTCTTCTCTCTCCTAATTGCAGCGACCAAATCGACATGACTGGACTTAAGTTACTCCTAGATAAAAACAAACTGACAGGGCCAAACTACAAAGATTGGCTCAGGAATGTCAAGATAGCAATCACTTACGACAAGCTGGGGTATCTTCTTACCACCAAAGCTCCCCCTGTCCCTGGTCCAACTTCCAGCGTCGCGGATAAGGAAATCCGCAAGACTTGGGAGATTGATAGCGCGAAGGCCAAGTGCCTCGTGCTTGCCTCGATAGACAACGAACATCAGAGGAGGCACGAGAATATGGACTTAGAATCCATATTGCTTCATACAAAAGAACTGTATGGAGAGCAATCTCGTATCGCAAGATACGAAGCGTCGAAAAAGTTATTTTCGACAAGAATGGCCGTCGGATCATCAGTAGCCGAGCACGTGCTAAAGATGATCGGCTACATTGAGGAGCTCGCGGACCTACGGATCACATTGGAGAGTGAGCTATATACGGATATAGTTCTCCAGTCCCTTCCCTCCACTTACGCCCAGTTTATACTGAACTTCAACTTACAAGAAAAAGAGGTTGAACTTTCAGAGCTCCTCAACATGCTGAGGAGCGCAGAGGGCACCCTACAGAAAGGTAGGGAAACATCCACTTTGTTTGTAGGAGGATCATCTTCTTCTAGGTCCAAGGCGAAAGCCAAGGGAAAGAAGAAGAAAGCCCCCGCCAAACCAAGGGGCGGTGTTAGTAAAGTGGATACGAAGGGAAAAGCAAAAGCAACAAAGTTAGCGGGGAAGCTTGTGGATAAGGAAGAATGCTTCTATTGTCATAAGAAAGGACACTGGAAGAATGATTGCAGGGCCTGGAAGGCCAGAACACAGGAATTGAAGCAGGTTGCAGCTTCAGCTTCAGGTGTGTATGTTATTGAAAACTGTCTTTCAATAAACTCTACTTCCTGGGTATTAGATACCGGATCAGGATCTCATATCTGTAATTCTTTGCAGGCGTTGAGAAACCGTAGGGTTTTGAAGGCAGGTGACATGACCCTCAGAGTTGCGAACGGAGCTAGCATGGATGCTAAAGCCGTGGGGGACTATCACCTGGGAATGTCAGATGGACATGTTTTGGTTTTGCGTAATTGCTTTTTTGTACCCAACGCAACTTGTAATATCATTTCTGTATCTTTAGTTTCTAAAGAAGGTTATGAATTTGCGTTTGTAAGTAATGTTGTAAACATTCACCTTAATCAAGTTCTGATTGGGTCAGGTACATTGAGTAATGGTATATACGTGTTAAACCAACCACAGATTTTTAATGTCCAGAATACACACAAAAGAAAGTCTCCAGAAATAAATCAGACTTTCTTATGGCATTGTAGATTGGGTCACATCAATGAGAGAAGGTTGACGAATTTACATACAGAAGGGTATTTGAATGCGTTCGAAAATCAGTCGTATGCCACTTGTCAATCCTGTCTCAAAGGAAAGATGACAAAGACTCCGTTTACTGGACATGGAGTAAGAGCGAGCGAGCTCTTGGGACTCGTACACAGTGACGTGTGCGGTCCAATGTCTACACATGCCCGAAGCAGACATTCTTACTTCATTACTTTTACGGATGACTTCTCAAGGTACGGTTATGTCTTCTTAATGAAACATAAGTCCGAGGCCTTTGGAAAATTCCAGGAGTATAAGAATGAAGTAGAGAAACAGACCGGCAAAAGTATTAAGATTCTAAGATCGGATCGAGGTGGAGAATACTTAAGTGCCGAGTTCCTGGACTATTTAAAAGAGAACGGAATTCTCTTTCAGCTTACTCCTCCATACACCCCACAACATAACGGTGTATCGGAGAGACGGAACCGCACCCTATTGGATATGGTGCGGTCCATGATGAGTAACGCTGAGTTGCCGCGATCATTCTGGGGATATGCGCTAGAATCAGCAGCATACCTTTTGAACCGAGTTCCTACTAAGACTGTGCCTACTACACCATATGAGATGTGGTGTGGGAAGAGACCCTATCTTAAGCACATTAAGACATGGGGATGTCCAGCTTTTGTCAAAAAGCAGCATGCGGACAAGCTCGAGGCACGCTCGGTACAGTGCAAGTTTGTGGGGTATCCGAAGAACTCCAAAGGATATTTCTTCTACTGTGAAGAGGAACAAAAAGTTCTTGTTTCTCGTCATGCCTACTTCTTGGAAACTGAGTTTTTGGAAACCCAGATAAGTGGGAGCACAGTAGAACTGGAAGAAATTCCAGAACCACGGACTATTACTGAAAGTTTAGTGGAACCAGAGGGTTCGGAAGAACAGGACATTCCTACACCGCTCCGCAGGAGTAGTAGGCAGACTCATCCGCCCGAGAGATACTACGGTTTTCTCATAGACGGGGATAGAGAGGATTGCATCATAGATTATGATGAGCCTACTAGCTTCCAGCAGGCCGTTCAGAGCGTTGACTCAGTGAAATGGCTGGATGCAATGCGGACCGAAATGGAGTCCATGTACACCAACAAGGTATGGACGTTGGACATTGCTCTAGACGGGGTAAAACCCGTAGGATGCAAGTGGATCTTCAAAAGGAAGATTGGTGTAGATGGACAGGTTGAGACCTATAAAGCAAGGCTGGTAGCAAAGGGTTTTCGTCAAAGACCTGGCTTGGACTATGACGAGACCTTTTCTTCAGTAGCCATGCTGAAATCCATTCGGATCCTTCTTGCCATTGCTACCTTCCACGATTATGAGATCTGGCAAATGGACGTAAAGACCGCTTTTCTAAATGGAAATTTAGAGGAGTGTGTCTATATGGACCAACTAGAGGGTTTCATTCAGAGTGGGAGCAGCGGAAAGGTGTGCAAGTTGCTTAAGTCCATCTATGGACTAAAGCAGGCATCGCGGAATTGGAACATCTGCTTTGATGAGACGGTCAAAGAATTTGGCTTTATCAAAAATCCAGATGAACCATGCATCTATAGTAGATTTGTAGCGAGAACTGTAGTATTCCTCGTTTTATACGTGGATGACATTCTCTTAATAGGAAATGACATTCCTATGCTACAATCTGTCAAGGGGTTCTTGTCACACAGGTTCCCCATGAAAGACCTGGGTGATGCCTCGTACATTCTGGGTATCCGGATCTACCGTGACAGATCCAAGAGGATATTAGGACTTTCACAGTCCAGGTACATCGACACTATACTGAAGAGATTCAGTTTGGAAGATTCCAAGCGCGGTAACCTACCGGCTTGTCACGGGATCACCCTCTCTAAAGAGATGTCTCCCAAGACTGATTTAGAGAGGGATCGCATGTCTATTATACCCTACGCTTCTGCGGTAGGCTCTATAATGTATGCGATGTTGTGTACCAGACCGGATGTAGCTTATGCACTGAGTGTGGTAAGCCGGTATCAGTCAAACCCTGGGGAGAAACACTGGATAGCGGTAAAGAACATTCTCAAGTACCTGAGAAGGACTAAGGAGATGTTCTTGGTGTATGGCGGAAAAGACCTCCAGATCGAGGCCTTTGCTGACTCCAGCTTCCAGAGTGACAAGGATGATTCCAAGTCCATGTCGGGTTTTGTCTTTACCCTCAATCGAGGGGTGGTGTGTTGGAAGAGTTCCAAACAAGAAACCGTTGCAGACTCGACGATGGAAGCGGAATACATCGCTGCATCTGATGCCGCAAAAGAAGCTGTCTGGATGAGGAAGTTCTTGAAAGAACTTCAGGTGGTTCCGTCCATTGTTGATCCAATACCTCTGTATTGCGACAACAACGGGGCTATAGCTTTAGCGAAGGAACCCAGGTCCCATCAGAGATCCAGGCACATCTTGAGGCGGTATCACCTGATCAGGGAGATCGTGGATCGCCAGGAGATCGAGGTTCGGAGAGTCGCTTCAGAAGATAACACTACAGATCCATTCACCAAGGCCCTGCCCCAGACTCAGTTCGAGCGGCTGATCGAGATGATAGTTCTTCGATACGCCAGTACATGGCCTTAGTGCAAGTGGGAGATTGTTAGTGTATATGCCCTAGAGGCCATTACTGTATCATACTAGTTTGTATATTACTTAATGGAAGCTTGGGATATTCACCTTGTATATACAATCTTGCTCAAAATAGTAGTATGCTACTTGGTTTGTTTCTACTTCAATGTGTACATGTGTTTATTTTTGTATATCGCCTATACACATTAGTGGAGCCCTTAGGATCTTTGCTTGATTACCAGCGATGTGATGGCCGTCACACTAGTGGGGCTGGGTAATCTATAAGCACATCCTTATGCAGGTCCCTGGTCGCAGGACTATCGAGACAGGGCATCGATACTCCGGAGTAGACCAGCGCATGCGCTTCTCATCCCAGTGTGGGAGACGGTCTGTCCCACAGCCGTCAGTACGTCGTACTTGAGATAGTATGCGGGTGCTTGTTAGGTTACGGGTACACTGGACAGGACTCGTCGGGAACTGACTAGTTGGTATTATGCCTATCGTCAGTTATCAGTTCCCAGGTGACATGAGTACAGCTTAGTCCGCTGACTTGACACTGTCACTTCGCCTCGAGTGTGTTCCCACTGTACTTTGATCACTACCCTACCACGGCTCAAAGGAGCCGTGCAAACAGGCAGTGGTTGGGTGCAGTCCCGAAGCACTTGGAGGCAGTGACGGTTAGACAGGATTCGTCTCTCCCGGTATTAGGGGTTGACATCGCGCTGTGTCTAGGAGAGCCATTACACGAGTAGTCCCTAGCCCGGGCAAACGAGATATACTGGTAGGTTTCCAGTGTTATCTCAGGGTGTTTTGGGCTTCGCTCCGGCACGACTTGTACCGCTATTGGGGGACTGACGTTTACCACCCCCTAGGCCCGCCATGCGATGTATCAGACGAACAGACCGGACTGTACGGAGAATGTCACACTCAGGCTCAGTAGGAGTTCAGATGGGTTTCGCCTCGTCGGTCTTCTTGTCGGCACTAACTGGGGACCGTTACGCACAGCTAGTGCCGCTTGCGGTCTGTGGTTAAACCCACTGCCAGCGTAGTGGCGAGTCTTTAGAGTCCCACACAGAAAGCTTTTCGCCTTTAGGCAAAAGAGTAGAGGTCGCATGGTATTGCGACAGGTCACATGGTTTTGCGACAGGGTTCGGTCACATCCGTGCACTAGTGCACGTACAGTGTCCGGACAGTTTACACTAGCGGGCTTTGGTTTAAGCCAGATCCTAGTGTACCATCTGGGATTGGATTTATCCAGTTTGCATTCGTGTTCCTCGGAACGCGGATGCGGGTGTGTATGCACAGTTGACAGGGAGGCAGAGGCAGCGGATTCTCATTAGGGTTGTTGACAGTTGACCGTTGACTATTTGACTTTTTGCTCAACCCTAATGAGAATTTGATATGTGATTAACTATTATATTAATTAAGTATTATGGTGACATGGTTGTTGACTTTTGTTGACTTTGTTGACTTGTTGACTTGTTGACTTTTGTTGACTTGTTGACTTTGTTGACCGGTTGACTAGGCTTGACTAGTTGACCATCATGATAACCATAGCCATCATTTCATGGAAAAGACTTTTACTTGCTTGCTCATTTGTGTAAAATGAGTGCATGATATGATATGGTTATGGTTGCTTCAACCATCACATAAGACTTTTTTTGATATGATGAGTTATCATTCCTTTGGATTATGAGAGGGTGAAAGACAAAAAGAGTTGCTCATTCTTTCTTGCTCATTCTCTCTCTTGTTCTTGAGCTCTCTTGTTTTTGCTCTCACCCTCAACCTCTTGCTCCCTCTCTTGATCCTATGGTTCTCTTGTCTCATGAGTTGAGAATCAAGAACCATAGATAAAATCCCATTCTAATTCTTCTCTACTCATTCTAGTTCACTAGGTTTAGCAAACCAAGTGAACTAGTTTCTTCAAAGAACGAAGAAGGAGCTAAAGGTTGGAGCTTTCAGGTGGATCTATCTTCGGCGTACGGAGACGACGAGAAGAAGCCAATCGGACCACCATCGGGGTTTGAAGACGAAGGAGTTCAAGACAAGCAAGGTATAACCCCCTAACCGAGTAGCTAGAAACTCATAGTTAGGATGTTAGATAGATGTTTAACCAAGATCCGGGTTTTAGGTCCATGTTACCACCTCCGTAAAAATCATTTTTTACCATATTCCGCATTCCCGAAAGTACCGGGAGAGGTAGCATAGACTTACATATTGTACGTGGATGACATACTCTTGATAGGAAAGGAGTTTCTTATGCTACGCTCAGTTAATCTCCTCTTATCACATGGATTCTCCATATAGGATCAAGCTGATACCTCCTAAATCCTGGGTTTTGGATCTATGAGATAGATCTAAGTGGATGTTAGGATTCTCACTAGGTGTAGTGAGATGGTATCAATCGATCTTGGGGAGAATCACTGGATAGCTTCCAAGGTGGTAAGGACGACTGAATGTCAGTCAAGTGTATTGTCCTTACCCTCAGTGGAGGGACGGTATGTTGGAAGAGTTCCAAGCTAGATACCGTGGCATACTAGACGATAAAGGCTGGATACATTGCTACCAAGGATGCTACCAAAGAGGTAGTCTGGATGTATATTAGTTCATGAGATGAACTTCGTTCCTACCATTGTGTGACAATGGAGTTGTGGCTTTGTCCTAGGAACCCCCATCCCATTAGTGATCCAGACATATTCTTAGGCAGTATCACCTGATCATGGAGATGGATGATCTCTAGGGAGATCGATGTTAGGAGAGTAGACACAGAGGAGAACATGGAGGATCTACTCACAAAGGCCTATTCCCAGTAGAGACTTTTATGGGATGGTTGAATATGAGATACTTCAACCACTGCTGATTGTTGGGTATTGGATAGTACAACAGATGGCCTTAGTGCAAATGGGAGATTGTTAGTTATATATATCCCTAGAGGCCATTACTATACATAGGATGTATATTATAGTGGATGTTTGGACATATATATGGAGGACTTTCTTGCTCAACATTATAGAATACTATCTTGTTGCTCTTTATCTTAACATGTACTCTTATTATCTCTATGTTACATGTTGATAAAGCCCTAGGATGAGTATTTGACTACCAGGACTATGATGCAGATCATACTAGTGGGGACAGAGTAGTCGCTAAGTACATCCTTCAATTGTTCCTACTCGTGGGTGTATCGAGACAGGGTATCGATATACCAGAGTAGACTAGCATATAGCTTCTCGACCCATGTAGATGGGCGATGGATGATCCCATATCCATTGGTGTTTGACATCAGAGACAATATACGGGTGCTCAGTGGAGACTGGGTACACTGGACGGACTCGCGGAGAACTCCCAGATGGTATTATACCTCACGTCAGATGGCAGTTCTCTGGTGACACTGGTACAGGTTAGTCTGTAGACTCGAGATCGTCATAGAGTCTTGTGTGATTCCCACTGTGCTTTGGCTTCCACCTTACCACATTCAAGAGAAGGTGCAAAACGGTGGCTTTTGGGTACAGTCCCGAGTCACATGGAGGCAATGAGCGATAGTAGGGGTTTCGTCTCTCCCGGTGTAGGGAGTTGATGTTGCGCTGTGCTCAATTGGCTATAACAGGAAGTACTTGGCCAAGGATTCTTTAGAGATATACTGGTAAGTGTTATCGGTAGTTTCTCGACCCGTTGTGATCCTCATATCGACACGACTTATCGAGTTACTGGGGTCTGACGTTTACCACCCCTAGACGAGATATGCGACATACCAGAAGAAGAGACTGGACTGTACGGTAGTGTTACTGATTGGATTCACAGGAGTGTGAGCACACTTGCTTGTTGATCTTCTGATCGCTCAATACCCGGGTGGCCGTTACGTTTAGCAGACCGCTTGCGACTTGTGGGTGTTTGATATGATCATCACCTACTGCCGGCGTATTGACGAGTCTTTAGAGTCCTGCATAGGGCTTTCCTGGCTCAAGAGAAATGGAGTAGGAGCACATATGTGATATTTGCGGGACCGATATTGATACGATATGAGATACCGTATTGTATTCTCGCGAAATGTGACATTGGTCGGTTATATGCGATATAGCCGGGTTATGGGATCACGTGTTGATTCGATAAGTTGTTACACATGATATTAGTTGGTTATAGCCGGATTATTAAATCAAGAGTTGATTTAATAATTTAATGTATAATTATATATTAGATATATTACATTACATTAACTTGTATTAGTGCACTTATGATTCTTTTCTCACTTGATGTACACATTGTATATATGTGATATATTTTTGTATACATGTATTGTGTCATGGTTGATGATACATGCTGGATGGGTGTATGAGACTTATATCAACCTAGGGTTAAGTTAAGGTTTTTATTTTCTTAAGTTATTACAAAAGAGCATTGACTTGGTCAATGTTGTCAAGCTTACATGAAGCTTATAGAAACATTGACAAAGTCTTCTCTTTTGTCATTTCTTTAGATATTAGTTAACCCAACCCTTAACCTTATAACTTGGTTAATTCTCTACATGTGTTAAGCATGAGGGCTTAACTCACCCATGATTACATAATTCATTTGGATGAATTATTAACTGGAGTTCATCATCTTCTTCTTCTTCCTCCTCAAAAGATTTCTAGCTCTAATGGAGTTATGAGAAAAAGTGTGAGAAAATCAATTCTAAAGTGAGCCCACTTCTTACTTCATCATCCTCTACTACTTCCTATTTAGTATTGGGTGTTCTCTTCACAAAGTTCTTGACCTAGTGAAGAAATAGCTTGGGTTAATGTCTCTTCGAGGTAGATCATCTTTGCCTTCGAAGTCATCGAAGCAAGCATGCTCGTTTCTTTGTGGAGCCTCTCTAGAGTCCGGAGTTCACGATCGCAGCGAAGGGGACTACTACATGGAGCTATTGAAGTGAAGGACCGGTCTACAAAGGTTGTATTCCTTGTTCACTTTTCATTTGCAAAGTGTTTGCATTAGTATTCCTTATATTTCTAGTATACGATTCCTTTTCAGGGTTAGCTAAAACGGTAAATTTTTTAATTTGGCATGGACGATACCTCCCGAAACCTTGCTGCCGTCTTAGGTAACCCTGCAGAAGTGGTTATCGTGATACGATAACGTAATTAACTGCAGGGGCTGGCTCCTGCAGGGAAGAGCATCCCCACAATCAAAAACCCCTCGCAAACGAGGGACGATCTGACGAAGTCTGCTACAACGGCCGCATCCGTCCAAACCTCCGATATACGATGCTATAAATCAACTTGGCATCTTCGGAAAGGTGGACGGATAAATCCAAATAGCATCTGCCCCCAAAATTAGGTAGGACGATCCATCCCGGTTCATCCCCGTTTTCGGCGGTGAACAGATTCTGGCATGCCCGGTGGGACCTTTTTCTCTTTCTACTCCACACTTCGTGTGTCGTGTTTCGCGAACAAAATCGCAGTTTGCTATGGTTGCCCTTGGGTTTGAGGTACTAAGATTTGGTGTCTTGCTTCTATGCAGGAAGAGAAAGAAAAAAAAAGATCAATAGCTTCAAGCTGCACAAACTGCAACAACAACTCCCACTCCGTCCAAACTGGAGGAGTGACATATGGGCCCAATGCGACCTCCATCTTTTCAATGCCGGTGGGGCAGGCGACTCAAGCCACTACTGGATTGTTCTTCGGGACCATGCTCCTGCCAGCGAGTTTCAGCATCCCAGTACCACCACAGGAAGCTCCAAAGAAGTCGGTCTTCGATCAACTTGCAACCACCACGGCCCCTCTCAACTGGTCGTCCAAGTATGCCACCTCAGTATTCAACAGGCTGAGCCGAAGCTCAAGTGGGCCCGCAAATAGGCTCGCGATACCTGAAGGGGCTATCCCAAAATGGATAGTCCTCCCAACTCCTCCGGTAGGTGAATTCATCAAAGGTGCTTCGCTAACCAAAATATCGGTTTTTGAAAGATTGGTCGTTTCAACTCTTATTGCGGGTGAAGTCATCAAAAGTTCTTCCCCTACTAGGAAATTGGCCTTCGAAAGATTGGTCGTTCCCTCTCAACGGACGTCAGTCTTTGACAAGCTGGCACCAACAGTAGCCCCTCATCAAAGCTGGGGGCATGACAGAGCCACTTCCACAACTGAGGTGGTCCTGTCTGCAAGACACGCTCAACATCGTCATTGGCGTCGAGTGAGAAAGGCTGGGGGCAAATCCCCACTGGACTTACCCCACCAACTCCAATGGTGGAAGTTGACACTGCTATTCCAACCGGTAACATCTTTGATCTATTTAGGTGGGTGAGAAAGAACTCTCCAACCGCGGTGCTGAGGAAATATCCCCCACCTGCTGACATGACGCAGGAAAATCCGGAGCAGCCCCCTCAACGGCTTTCCTCCAAATCCACAGGGTCTGGAGGAAATTCTAAGATTCTATGATCAACAAAGACTACTCTCACCGACTGAAGAAGATGAAGGCTCGACAAGAGGAGGACCATCCCTCCGTCATACAAAAAGGGACGTCATCAACACGGGTGCCTGTTACAACGACTCCTTCAACTTCGACCTCCCACAAAAGGGTGAGGCTGGAGAATCTCCCACCGCCGGTGGAAAATTCCTAAGGCGATAGACCCAAATGCCCTAAGTCTGGGGGCATGATTATATACACGGTTTACATAGCTTCCAGGAAAAAGGAAAGTCGTGCTTCTGTGGGTCGTCGGCCGCAAACTCGGTCGTTGACAAAAGCTCAGGAGCAACAACAAAAGCTCTAGGAGATGTTGACAAAAATGGCAGCACTCACCGGACAGAAAGAAAGTCCAGAATCAGCAAGTGAACAGCGCCAAGAGCAGGAAACCGATACAGAGTTCCTGCGAAGGGTGCTAGAAAGAAAAGACAAGGAGGCCGTGGAACAAGCTGCTAATATAAAGAAGATGGTGCTTCTGTTTCAGGACATGGTTGGAATGATGATTCAGCCAGAACCTCCAGCCGAAGATCCATCAATAATCATCGAGGAAGACATAGAGGAAACATCGAACCCTCTTCCGGCTCTATCAGTGGCTAGGGAGAAAATGATCTCCAAAGCTGCCCTTGATGATTACATAGCTCAACAAATACGAGCTCATCATGCCAACGAAGTGACTGGCCAAGTCGTCAGAACCGGGCGACCGTACCCAGGCTGGTAGGATCAAATCAAGTACCCACCGGGATATACGATCCCCAAGTTCCATGTGTACAAAAGGACAGACAATCCTCATCAGCACGTTTCTCAATTCAGAGCTTTATGCAGCAATACGTGAGGCGACAACAAATTTCTGTTTCTCTAGTTCGTTGGCAGCCTGTCAGAAACAGCATTCGAATGGTACTCGGAACTACCAAATGAATCTGTCAAAACATTCACAGAAATAGAATTGTTGTTCATACAGTGGTTCGCAAGCACAAGCGAACGCACCCCTATCATGGCATTAATCAATGCCAGGGTGAAGTCAGGAGAGACCTGGGTCCAATACGCGATCCGGTGGCGGAACCTATAGTCAAAATGCAAACAGCGCATCGAAGAATCTCCTGCCATGGGCTTGTTCATCGGGATCCTTGATCCTCAAGTGACCGTGTCCCAGCTCATGATGTTCTTCAAGCCGACCACCTTCCAGGCGCTGATCGACAAGCTGGCCTAAATAGACAAGATGGGCCATGGGACTTCCTCCTCAAAAATGGACCCTCGAAATGCCATGGGTAAATGGAAAGAAGCCTTCATTGCCAACACTCAACAACAGCCAAGTGACCCGAAGCCAATTAATCGCCAAAAAAACATGCGTCCGCGTATATCCCTTGAAGAAAGGCTAGGACGTGCTTACTCGTTTCCCCGTGATAAGATGAGGAGACTGTTTGAGCTGGCAGTGCACAACAAACTCATCACGTTGTTGAACCCACGACGTCTATCGCAACCTGGAGGCATCAACTACCCTAACTATTGCTCCTATCACAGGATGGTGAGCCACCCAATTAAGGATTGCTACGTCTTCAAAAACTGGGTCGAGAATCAGTACCAACAAAGGAAATTTGCGCTATCGGAGAACTGGAGGGTCAACCCACCACAGAAGCACGCTCCCAAGAAGGTAGACATGCCGGGGGCATCATTCTCTCTCGTGAAAGAAGCTCTATGGTAAGTTGTCCTTTCAGCTAAAACTAAAAGAATACTGAAAGATCTTTAGGCGATTCCGGCGATCAGATGGAAAAGCCCGTTAGAGCTCGAGATGATTGAAGGGATGCTGAAACCGCGTTCCGCACCGAAAATAGTTGACAAGGGGCAAAACCTCCAGGTCAAGCCTTCAAAGTCTTTGAAGAAAAAGAAGAAGACCAAGAAGCCTGTGCAGCCTGCCGATTATGAAGAAAAGCGCATAGACCTGCAAAAGTATATTAATGCGCTGGAGGAGTACAACCAGAAGGCGCGGACCCCAGTCACTCTCGAAGAGTTTCTCAAGCATATCCTTGAAAATGGAGATAGTGATGATGATGAGAGAAATGACTCATCAGAATAAACCCAGGACAATGTAGCAAGCTGCCACATGGTCTCCCATTCATCGTCAAATGTCGAAGAAGATCCTTCGGCGTCGGAAAGCAACGCAAAGGAACTGGGGGAAAGAGCGACACAAAAATCCCTCGAACTGTCAGAAGACCCAATCGATAGGCTATTAAACGAAGCCATTCAAAAAAGCAAAGCTGACAGAGAACGCGAAACAGCTATATACGAAAAGGCTAAGCGTCAGTGTCAGGATGAAGGAGCTGCAGCAAGGAGGAGTCGTAAAGTACTCCAACCAAACCAAAGCACTCCTGCGGCAAACAAGAGCAGGATCAAGACAGAGAAATAGTTCGCCAAAGCCCTGTCAGTGGGAATGAAGTTTCCGCCTCTCAAAGGAAACACACCCGGGGTCATAAGCCTCAACGGAAAGGATTCATATCTGAACTACTGCTTATACCATCGGAGGGCCACTCACCCCACCGAAGAATGCAGTGCCTTCAAGAAGTGGTGGCAAGGATATGTTTCCCATTAACAACACTTCAAGAGGATGAAACGTGAAGCTCATCGACAGCAAATAAGTTCAACAAGTGTGCGTGAGAAAATGATTGGCAACTGTCATATGGTTGATACCGGTCAGGAAAGCGAAAAACTCTAAATTCTTACCTTCGGGATCGATTCTGAGGAAGAAATGACCCTCGGCCCTCTCTTCAAGAACTCCAGCTCCGAAAAAGAAGAGGGGGAGAAGAACTACGAAAACATTCAGTTGCGTTACCGCACACTGCCTGAGAAGAACCTTGGACCTACAAACAAAGGTTCGAGCAAAAGAGATAAGAGGAAAGAATAAGTCCCTAGGGTAATCATCCTCGATGATAGAGTCGTTAAAGAGCTCGCATCAATGAACCCATCTAGGAAAAATAAGGTGGATTATAATGTCCTAGCACATCTGAGGAAGATGCCCTCACAACTGAGCATATTGGATTCTCTCCTCCTGTCCAAAGAGGCATGATATTCTTTGATCAAGGCATTGCAAGAGCCTGATCAATTTCAAGCTTTCCTCGCAGAAGAAAGGATAAAGGACGAGTTAGCAAAGGTTCATACGGCTGACATCATATTCAGCGATGAAGATCTCCTCCTCGAAACGTGTGAGCATAACCGTCCACTATACGTCACCGGGTATTGCCACGACATCAAGATAGGCAAAATACTTGTCGACAACAGGTCCTCTATCAACCTCCTCAACGTGAAGGTGCTGAAAGAGATTTGCATGAACGTTCAGCGCCTGGCTCGGGACAAAATCACCATCTTCGGGTTTGATTCATAGTCATCACCGACGCTCGGGTCCGTAATACTGACATTACGCTTCGGCTTACTCGTCACTGACATCAAATTTCATGTCATTGACGGTAAGACTTGCTACAACGCTCTGCTCGGCAGGCCTTGGTTACATGAGTACAACATCATCCCTTCTACACAACACCAATGTATGAAGTATTTCAAAGAAGGCCTCGAGTACACCGTTATGGGGGAGCTAAATCCATTCTCTATAAACGAAGTCCGAAAATATGAAGACGCCAAGTATTTCCTACCAGACTTCAAAGAAACGGAAAGATGTCATAAGACGGAGGCTAAACAAAAGCCCATCGCTACCATCCTGATCTTTGGGACTGACACCGAGGAAGATGAGGAAATAGTCTACTCGGGGCAACCCCAAAGCAATAGGCCCGGACCATCTACTCCTATTTTGGTCTTCGGCAGCGACTCTGAGGACGAGGCCAACGCCGTATTTTCCGTTCGCCTGTCAGCACAAGCCATTACTGGAGCTGATCAAAGTTTACAAATCACCATAGCTCTGCCATAACATTACAAAGAAATTGATGCGCTTAATACATACAACGTACAAGAGCTGCAGACTTTCTATGTCCCTCCCAGGTGAAGAGGTGAAAAGGCGATCTCTTCTATCAATCTACGGAGACCAAAGTAGAGAAAGAAGTCTGGCATGGTGCCGAGCTTGCGCTTGACAGGCTTCAACCAATCTGTCTGCCCAGATATTATACAGAGGGATTGAAAAGGCTATGAAGATGCCAAGGCGTATCCTTCAAACAAACTATTCGACAAGCCCGGTTCTACAACAAAATTTAGGATGTTCCCAGGACTCAGCGAAAGATGCCCAACAAGCGGATGGAGACGACTGGGCTTGGATACGTTTGGTTCAAGAAACATGAGTGATTCCATGGTTTCCGAGTCATAAATAGCTCTGGTTAAAAGGGGAATGTTTTTCCAGATAGCGCTGACGTTGAAATGGAGCAAAATTCCGCTATAAGAACGTCAAGTCTGTCGTTCGAAGAGCAAGTTGACAAGCTAATAAGGGAAGCCGGTCAAAAGGTTTGGGATGATCACAGCCGCAAAATGGATATTTACGAAAAGGCCAGGACGCAGCGCCTCACTCAGCAGTCTGCAGAAAGAGAAGATTACGAATCCCTTCACCCTCAGCCTGCTGTACATTCTTATAACAAGAGAAAAGCCCGAAACATGGGCAAAAACAAGGTGAAGAACAAGAATGATGTTCTAAAATAGCAAAGAGGATCTAAGAAACCACGCAATCGAGAAGAAGTCAACTGGAATCTATCTTTTATAAAGAAGATGGGTCGGGAATACTCTTTCCCGCAAGACAAGACAAGGAAAATATTCAACCTTGTCATAAAGTATCAAATGATGACACTCTCGGAACCTTGGTACCCCGAATAGATAAATGAGGTTCATCACCCGGATTATTGCTCTTATCATCGAGCAATAGGAAATCCCCTTAAGGACTACTTCAACTTTAAAAATCGGGTCGATGACCAATATAAACAAGGCAGGTTCGCTTTATCCGACAGCTGGAGGGTAACCCTACCGCAAAATCATAAGCCAAAGAGAACCTATATCGCGAAGGTAGGACCAGCTCAACATCAAGACTAGAAGCGAACTCGTACCTGCCACGTGATAACATTCTAAAAAGGAGGGTACGAGAATATGAATGACTTCTTCAAGTGCTTCACAAATGAGGACGAGGAGGAGGTGATCTTAGAGTTTCCACCAGCACCAAAAGAGCTGGAAGATGGGGTACACATTACGGCGAACAACCTGAGAAAAATCGACTTGGGGACGGAAAACGAGCCAAGGCCCACGTTTGTTAGTGAACTGTTGTCTAAAAAACAGATGGCCACACTAAAGGACGTGCTTATGCAATATAAGGACTGCTTCGCATGGAACTATTCCAAGATGCTGGGACTAGACCCAAAAATAGCGGTGCATAAACTGGTTATATCGCCAGACGTCAAACAAGCACCAAGAAGAATGCGACTCGAACTCGAGATGAGTATCAATGCCGAAGTTAAGAAACTAATTGACTCCGGCTTCATCCAAGAAATTCAATATCCCGACTGGATTTCCAATATTGTTCCAGTAATGAAGAAAAATAGGATGGTGCGCGTCTGCGTAGACTTTCGGGACCTCAAAAAAGCTTGCCCAAAGGATGATTTCCCAGTAGCAGTTACCGAGCTGATGATAGATAACACGTCTACCCATGAGGTCTTCCCCTTCATGGATGGATCTTCAGGGTATAACCAAATAAAAATGCATCCTGGAGACCAAAAGCACACCGCCTTCTGAACTCCGTTGGGCATATTCTGCTATAGGGTAATGCCTTTCGGTCTGAAGAACGCTGGTGCTACCTATCAGAGGGCCATGAGGAACATCTTCAATGACCTCATACACGAGATTGTCGAATGCTATATTGACGACCTTGTGATAAAAAAGCAAATCGTATGAGGAACACTGGGCTCCAACGTCTTCGAAAATACAATCTAAAGATGAATCCTTTAAAATTTGCATTTGGAGTCTCTTCGGGAAAATTCCTAGGATTCATCATACGACACTGAGGCATCAAAATAGACCCATTAAAGATCAAAGAGATTATGGAAATGCCCATGCCGAGAAATCTCAAACAACTACAGTCTCTCCAAGGAAAGCTCGTATATATCCGGCGGTTCATAGCCAACCTCTCCGAAAAATGCTGTCCCTACAGTTATCTAATGAAGAAGGGGACCCCGTTCGTCTGGAATCATAAGTGCAAAAATGCACTGGACAAAATCAAGCAATACCTACAAAATCCGCCCGTGTTGACCGCTCCGGTTAAGGGAAAACCGCTTATCCTATACACAACGGCCCTTGAAGGTTCTCTGGGTGCGCTATGGACACAAGAGAATGACTAGAGAAAGGAAAGAGCTCTGCACTATTTGAGTCGAGTTCTCCTGGGGGCAGAAAACAACTACTCCCCCATCGAAAAGTATTGGCTAGCACTAATCATCGCGATAACGAAGCTCAGACAGTACGCCTTGGCACATGAGGTCCATATTATATCAAAGGTGGATCCTCTCAAATATCTAATGTCTAAGGCCATACTAACGGGAAGGCTCGCCAAATAGGCCCTCCTCTTGATGGAATTCTTGATAACGTATCGACCTCTCAAAGCAGTGAAGGGCCAGGCCATCGCCGACTTTCTCGCCGGCATCTGATACCCTCCGACTCCCCCTTAAATTTTGAGTTACTGGATGAACATGCGTTCGACGTAAATGAAGAAGAGAATGGTGGCCGATGGAAACTCTACTTCGATGGAGCATCTTCCATGAAGAAGAAGAAGAAGCATAACACCCCCATAATCAAAGCTGGGCTTTGATAACAGGTGTCGAGATCGCTATTGATATGGGAATTAAAGACCTCCTCATATATGAAGATTCCTAGCTCATTGTCAGCAAAGTAAATGGCGACTATCAGACATGCAAGCCAGAACTGATCAGGTATGGTGAAAGAGTGCAGCAACTGCTGACACAAATCCCCTCCTACATCTTGGAGAGTATATCGCGTGCGGAAAACAGTAAAGCGGATGCATTGGCTAGATTGGCTAAGGAATTGGCCGACGAGGACCTCAATAACGTAAAGATCATCGTGCAAAGTCGTCGGGTTCTCGCACCAGCAGGGATACCTTCGGAAGATTTAATAGAGTCATCCGAAGAAAAGGAAACAAACAAATAAGCAGCCCTCCAAATAGAAGACGAAGAAAAGGTTAAGGATTCCCATTGAACGCCCGAAAACACGTCGTCAAGACATCAACTCATGGAACGGGCTCTGTCTTTCGCTTTCGTCAATGATACTCTATACAAGAGATCACTTGACGGTTGGCGGCTAAGGTGCTCGAGGATAAGAGAAGCAAGGAGAGTCGTTCAAGATACTCACGACAGACTCTGCGGTTCTCATCAAGCCGGGCCAAAGATGAAGCTGAAGATCAAAATAATAGGTTACTATTGGCCCACAATTATTCAGGACTGCCTCGAATAGGCGAAGTAATGTCACTCGTGCTAAATTCATGGGGACTTTATCTAGCAACATCCAAATTCACTACATCCAACAGTAGCTAGCTGGCCGTTCGAAATGTGGGGAACCGATATAATCGGCCCCATTATGCCAGCATCATCCAAAGGACACCGGTTTATACTGGCGACGACCGACTACTTTTCTAAGTGGGCAGAATGTGTACCACTAAGGGAGGTGAAGACGGAGAATATTCTCCATTTCTTCAAGACACATGTCATCTACCGGTTCGGCACTCCGCGACGGATAATCTCGGATAATGGACCAGACTAAAGGAGCCATAAAGTCATCCGCTTCGCAGAACAGCATAAAATAGACTGGAGATACTCTTCCATCTATAATCCCCGAGCTAATGGTCCAGCTGAAGCTTTCAACAAGACCTTGACCAAGATTATGAAGAAAACGGTGTCCAAAAGCAAAAAAGATTGGCACGAAAGGCTGCACGAAGCAATCTAGGCGTACCATACGACATTCAAAATAGCCACGAATACGACCCCATACGCCTTGGTATTCGGCATGGAAGCAGTCCTTCATTTGGAAATAAAACTTCCTTCTCTACGGGTAGCAGTTCGAAATGAGCTGACGGATAAAGAAAATGCCCATCTTCGGCTTGAGGAGCTCGACGCCCTCGATGAAACTCGCCTCATGGCGCAACAAAACCTAGAATCTTACAAGGAAAAGATGACGCGCTCATACGAAAGACTGACTAGGCCGAGAACATTCCGCCACGGCGAGCTAGTGCTAGTTGTCAAACGACCTATGATTCCCAATCATGCAAAATGGGGGAAAATCAAGACGAACTATGCGGGCCCGTACATCATAGATAAGGTCTACCAAGGTGGGGCCTACCTGCTCATGGATATACATGGCGAAAGACCCTTCCGGCCAATAAATGGTTGATTCCTCAAAAGATACTACGCCTAATGGGTTATGATTCAGGTCAATGATAGATGACGACGCCCATATCCGCTCACTAACTTCCTGAGTCAGAACCCTGAAATTAGTATTCATAAGATCCGTTGCCTCGAAATGGTAACAATGGACCACTACGTCCTTAAACCGGCAATGGACCACTACGTCCTTAAACTGGTAATGGACCGAAATGTCCCTAAACTAATATTCGCCTCCAAAATGGCGACAATGGACTTCTACATTCTTAAACCGGCCATAGACCGGGATGTCCCTAAACTAACAATGGACCAGAATGTCCTTAAACTAGGGTGCCACCTCAAACATGATGTATCGCCCCAAATACGGCGATATCCTCTTTTGAGATCTATATTGCAATCAAAGCTCCAACGGCGAAGACTGCAACTCAAGTCCCATTGGCAAACCGATGATAAAAAAAGAAAAAAATGGTATGTCTAATAGCAAAATGGGCACAGATGAAAACCCGAAAGGGCGCCGTGAGTAAAAACAACAGGGTTACCAGTGAGATTTTGAAAACCCAGAAGGGCGAAATCTCGTTAAAATAATAATAATAATAAAAAGGTATGTCCACAAGCAAAATGGGCATGGATGAAAACCCGAAAGGGCGCCGTGAGTAAAACCAGCAGGGCTACCGGCGAGTTTGTAAAAAACTGGAAGGGCGCAATCTCGTTAAAAAAACGGTATGTTCACAAGCAAAATGGGCACGGATGAAAACATGAAAGGGCGCCGTGAGTAAAAACAGAAGGGCTACCGGCGAGTTTGTGAAAACCCAGAAGCGTGCAATCTCGTAAAATTTTCACTTACAAGATCCCCTCGACTCGTAAGGAGAATGCCCCCTATGTGTTAATTATGTATATGTAAGGTTCCTAGGCACACTAATGAGGTCTCACAAGTGATCAAACATGGCTAATTCAAAATTTTCCATGTTCCTACAAACCCTAATACGGATCGTTAACTAGATTCATAGGTGATGCGATGGAAATAAACAACTTTAACTTTAAGGAAAGAAGCTACAACCTTTGTAGATCCGGTCCTCCACCTCCTAGGCTCCGTGATGACGTCCTTCCGCTGTCCAAATCGAATTCATGACTCTAGCATCGGCTTCATCGGAGAAATGGGCGGGCTAGGTCGTCGACTTCGATGCCGAAGATGATCTACGTCGAGGCAACTCAAGATCAAACTCCAACTTCACCAAGTCATGAAACTTGTGAAGAAAACACCCTATACTACTTGGCAAGAGGTAGAGGATGAAGAAATAGGAGGTGGGTTCACTTTAGAATTGGATTTCTCACTCTTTTTCTCAATTTGCCATTGATGGAGGCAAGCTTTCTTCCTTTGTTGAAGAAGAAGAAGATGAAGAAAGAATATATCATATCTTATTTTCAAATAAGAAATAAATATGAATACTTATCATATGGCAACCATTATTAGGTGTAGAGAATAGACTATGGTTAGTTGGAATGGTTAGGGTTAAGCATGAAGACAAAATGGTCACTTAGTCAAAGCTTCATGAAGCTTCAACAACAAACAAAGAAAGCCACCATTTTCTCTTTATCTTTTGCCAAAATAAATAAATAAATAAATAGATAAGAAAATCAACAAAACCCTAATCATTCATATAACCATGGTTTAATTCTTTACACAAACCCAAGTGAGCATGTATCATCAAACATGATACAAACAAGTGCACAAAAGTATATCACATATACAACTTGTGTACATCAAGTGAGAAAATCCATTTAAAGTGAACCAATACTAGTTAATGCAAAGTAATATATCAAATATATAATTATACATTAAATCATTAAATCAATACTCGATTTAACGATCCGGTCATATCGCATATAACCGACTAGTATCCTATGTATCGGCTTATCGAATCAATCATTGATTCGATAACTAGGTTATATCGCATACAACCAATCGATACATTCATCGCGAGAATGGAATACGATATCACATACACGCATTATTCTCCGTCCCGCACATATCTCATATGCGCTCCTATTTCGTTTCGCTTGAGCCAGGAAACCTCTGTGTAGGACTCTAAAGACTCGTCAATACGCCGGCAGTAGGTGATGATCATATCAAACACCCACAAGCCGCAAGCGGTCTGCTAAACGTAACGGCCACCCGGGTATTGAGCGATCAGAAGATCGACGAGCAAGCCCGCTCATACTCCTGTGAATCCAACCAGTAACACTTACCGTACAGTCCGGTCTGTTCGTCTGATATATCGCATATCTCGCCTAGGGGTGGTAAACGTCAGACCCCAATAGCTTGATAAGTCATGCCGACGTAGGGTCCATAACATTCGTGAAACTACTGATAAATCTTACCAGTATATCACTGTAACCCTGGCCAGGGATTTCCTGTTATGGCCAGTCGAGCATTGCACAACATCAACCCCCAATACCGAGAGAGACGAATCCCCTCCTATCGCTCATTGCCTCCATGTGAATCGGGACTGTACCCAAAAACCACCTATTTGCACGACTCAGTAGAGCCGTGGTAGGGTGGAAATCAAAGCACAATGGGAGACACACAAGACTCTATGACGATCTCGGATCAACAGACTAAGCTGCACCAGTGTCACCAGAGAACTGCCATCTGACGTGAGGTATAATACCATCTAGGAGTTCTCGGCGAGTCCGTTCAGTGTACCCAGTCTCCACTGAGCACCCGCATACCATCTCCGATGTCAAACACAAATGGATATGGGATCATCCATCGCCCATCACATGGGTCGAGAAGATATACACTAGTCTACTCTGGAATATCGATGCCCCGTCTCGATATTCCCACGACTAGGAACATTGAAGGATGTACTCATGGACTATCCAGGCCCCACTAGTATGATCTACATCATAGTCCTGGAAGTCGAGCACACATCCTAAGGGCTTTATCAACATGTAATCAGAGAGACAGAGAGTATACATGTTAAGATAAAGAGCAACCAGATAGCGTACTATCATGTCGAGCAAGAAAGTCCTAGCTATATATGTCCCAGCATCTACTACAATATACATCCAATGTACAGTAATGGCCTTTAGGGCATACATATAACTAACAATCTCCCACTTGCACTAGGGCCATCTGTAGCAGTAGTTGTAGTATCTAATACTCAACCATCCCCTAAAAGTCTCTCTTTGGGAAAAGGCCTTCGTGAGTGGATCCGCGGTGTTATCCTCTGAGTCTACTCTCCTAACCTTGATCACCCTGGAGATCAACTATCTCCATGATCAGGTGATGCTGCCTCAGAATATGTCTGGGTCACTGATGGGATCATGGTTCCTTGGCCAAAGCCACACTTCCATTGTCACACAATGGTGGGAACCTAGTTCATCTCATGAACCAATATACACCCAAACAGCCTCTTTGGTAGTATTTTTAATAGCGATGTTACCAGCCTTTATCGTCTAGTTTGCCACGGTATCTAGCTTAGAACTCTTCCAACATACCGTCCCTCTACTGAGGGTAAAGACATTGCCTGTGACTGACATTCAGTCGTCTTTATCACCCTGGAACCCTTCCAGTGATTCTTCCCAGGATCGATCGATACTATCTCACTACATCTAGTGAGAATCCTAGCATCCAATTACATCTATCTCATAGATGAAAACTCAGGATTTAGGAGGTATCACTTTGATCCTATTGGAGAATCCTTGTGACAAGCGGAGATTGACCGATCGTAGCATATGAAACTCCTTTCCTATCAAGAGTATGTTGTCCATGTACAATACGAGGATGACCACCTTACTCTCTACTACCTTTTTGTACATATAAGGTTCATCTACCATTTTGATGAAGTCAAACTCTTTGACTACCACATCAAAACAGACGTTCCAACTCCGCGATGCCTGCTTTATCCTGTAAAGCAACTTGCACACGTTTCCGCTGCTCCCACTGTTTACGAAGCCCTCTGGCTGTGTTCTTATAGACGTTCTTTTCTAAATCATTATTTAGAAAAGTAGTCATGGTACCCAACCACCAGATATCGCAGTCATGGAATGTAGCCGTGGTAAGTAGGATCTGGATGGACTTAAGCATAGCCACTGGAAAAAGGTTTCATCATTATCCATGCCTGGTCGATGACGAAAACCTTTAACAAGTCTAGCTTTGAAAGTCTCAACCTTTCCAAGTACACCAATTAATCTTCTCAAGATATGCTTGCTCCTGATGGGGATTTAACCCTTCAGATATAGCAACCAAAGTCCATACTTTATTGGTGTATAAGGATTCCATCTTAGATCGCTAAGCATCCAGCCATTCTTACAGAGTCCCTACTCTCGATGGCCTGCTCGAAACTAGTTGGGTCATCATCTCATGATGCATTCCTCGCTCCCACTGTCATCGAGAAACCGAGGTATCTCTCAGGTGGATGAGGAACCCTACTAGATCGGCGGAGAGGCTGAGGTTCGTCGGGAACTATTGAATCCTTTGGTTCTGTCAAATCATCAGCTGCAGTTTTGTATAGCTGGATCCTTCCCAGTTCTACAGAACTGACCATGCCTCGATTTTGTCCGGATTTTGCTTTTGACATAGGCCGGACAATCCCAAATCTTAACTTACTTAAGAGATAGGCTCTCCCCATACCATATCTTATATGGAGTGGTAGGCACTGATTTGAATCGAACCCTATTCAATAGGTATGCAACTTCATAAGTTCATAACTTCCTAAAAGGAAATAGGAAACTCAGTAGTACTCATCATAGAGCGCACCATATCATATAGGGTGTGATTGCTCCGCCCCGATATACCATCGTGCTATGGTGTTTACGGAGGAGTAATGCTGAGAGAGAATCTCATTCTCCTTTAGAATAGTCCAGGAATTCTATGCACAAGTATTCTCCTCCCTGATCTCATCACAGGACATAATACTTATACCCGTATTGGTTCTCTACTTCTAGCTTATATTCTGTGAATATCTCAAAAGGTTCGGACTTGTGTTTCAACAGGAACATATGTATGAATCTTGAGAGATTATCAGAGAACGTAATGAAGTATAAAGAACCAGTCCTGGCATGTGTAGACAGGAGACCTTACATACTGTTGGAGATGGTGCTCTCATAGTCAATTATTGGATCGCAGGTACATGATTGCAATGATTGCGGAGGACCTATACCGGTAGAACAGTCTTACTCGAGATGATAGTATGCTATCTGGTTTGCCTTTATCAGTCGTGTACATGTTCAGGTGACTGATTGCATGTTACACTTTGATAGAGCCCTTAGGATCTTGCTTTACTACCAACAGTATGATGGCGATCATATACGTGAGAGTTGGGTAGTTTATATGCATATCCTTAATTGCGGTCCCTAGTCGTGGGAGTTTCGAGACAGGGCATCGATACTCCGGAGTAGACTAGTGTATACAGTCGAGACCGCGACGAGGGGCGGTGGCCGGTCTCACAAGCCACTGGTGTCAGTTGGATCACCTAAGATGTATACAGGTGCTCATTGGGTTATGAGTACACTGGACAGGACTCGCCGGGAATCTGCTAGTTAGTACTATACCTATCGTCAGATAGCAGTTCCCTGGTGACATGTGTACAGGTTAGTTCATCGACCTGAGGTCGTCATTTGTCTCGTGTGAGTTCCCACTGTGCTTTGATTTCTACCCTACCACGGCTCAAAGGAGTCGTGCAAACAGGTAGCTTTTGGGTACAGTCCCGAGCCATATGGAGGCACGTGAGCGGATCGGCAGGGGATTCGTCTCTCCCGGTATTGGGGGCGAGATCGTGCTGTGTCTAGGAGAGCCATTACACATAGCCCACGGCCGTGGCAGGAGATTTACTGGTAGGTACTCCAGTAGTATCTCAGGGTGTTATTGGGCTTCACTCCGACACGACTTATACTGCTTCTGGGGGTCTGACGTTACTAGCCCCCTAGGCGGATATGCGATACTCATTGACGAACGGACCGGACTGTATATACATTGTCACTGTTAGGCTCAGTAGGGTTTCTGGATGAGTTCGCTCATCGGCCTCCCTTGAGTGCGCTCATCGGCCACCCTTGAGGTCAGTCCATGGGCAGCCGTTACGCATAGCTAGTGCCGCTGACGGTTTGTGGTTAAACCCACTGCCAGGGTACTGACGAGTCATTAGAGTCCCCCACAGACAGTTTCTCAAGTTCGGGCGAAATGTTGTAGATGCCGTATGGTTTTATGGCAGGGTTCGGAAAATGCACGTGCGTTTACGCACGTGTCAGTTTTCGGGCAGATGATACTGGTCGGCTTTGGTTTAAGCCGGATCCGAATATTATATTGAGTAGGTATAATATCTTTGTCTCAGTTGCATTTGTATTCGGTCGTAATACAAATGCGGGTATATTTATACAGTTTCAGGGTTATCTTGAAAGTTGTTTCAGGATCACTTTTGGAAGTTGCCAGTTTCCAGTTTTCTATCAGCCGTCTTTTAACATTCGGTTAAAGACGGATTTATCTTTTCTTGGATGAGAGTGAGTCATGCTTCTAGAAGGTTCTAGAAGGTTCTAGATTTGGTGAGGTGTCTTGTGACTCATGCTTTGATTTTAACCATTTCTTGTTTTCCTTAAGATATTATTTTGTGTTCACATTATGATATTTATCCTATGGTTACTCTCCCCTCTCCTACGGTCACCCCCCCACTCCTATAAGTGGCCGGCCCCCTCTCTCTCCTCACTCTCTCTCACTTGAGATGTTTCATTTGCTAGAAAAGATATGATAGTATTTTGGGTGCATGGAATTTTACAGTTCATTTCATTCCATCACCCAATTCCCTCGGCAACTTCATTAACCGATCGTCCACGGATTTGGACGAAGTGAGTCAAAGTCATCTACTCATTCTCTACATCATTCTTGGTCGTCTCTTCTAGCAAACTTGACGACCGAGTTGCCTCGAGTCAGAGGCGGGAGCCCGTTTAAAGAATCGGTGATGTGGTGCCACCTAGACGAGAAGATCGAAGATCGACGAGATCGGAGCAGCCGCAACGGAGCGTGGGATGATGGTTAAAGAACGAAGGACTCGGATCGTTCGGTATAACCTTTCTACACTCTTTACAGTATGTTAGTTTAGCAATAATGGCAGATCCGGGTTAAAGTACACGATAGCGCCAGTTAAAAAGTTTTTATTCCGCATTTGGCGTCTGTAGACGGCTGGGGCGCTAGCGTAGACTTACAGTGGTATCAGAGCCTAACCATTTTGCTATGCTAACTTGTGCTAACGCGTTTAAAACATCGATCGAACCGGAAATCGAAAATTGCAAAATTCTAACTTGACAGTTTCTGTTGATATTAAATGGCCTCCTAAAATTTTTCTACATGTCTCAGAAAACTGTGCAGGGTTTTATTAGAACAACGAAAAAATTTGGGCTCGTGACCCCACCAAACCGCCGCGGAAACGCGGTCAAACCCATGGTTTGACCGCGTATCCGCGGCCACTTGGTGAGCTCATGCTCCCAAATTTGTACAGTGAGTTCTCTGTTGGATTTTGTGGTTTTTGATAAATATCGTTTTTGCCCAGATTTTGTTACTGTTCACCAGTAAGTCGTGGGGCCCACTTTTTGATATTTGGTCGATCGAAATTTAAACACGTTAGTTTACAGTGCTTACATTATATCTCCGACCGGGAATGTCATTTGATCGGTAAACCGCGTCTGATTGCTATAGTTCTTTTAGACGGGTTTGCGAACGTGACATTCGCGTTGATGTTCTGTGTTGTGCTGTATTGTTGCGGATTTGTCGTGGTGGATAGCAGTGTGCAATGGTAGTACAGTTTGAGTTTATTTGTACATTTGATATTGCGGGGCGAGCGTCCAACTTGTGGACTGCCGTCACTGCCTGTTGTATAATATTCTTTTGGGGCACGACCAGGTTGCGGTCGATGTACCTATTGTACTATTTTTCATTACTGTACTAGGTTTTGCCCCGCGACGGAGTGCACGGATAGCCGGGTTCTGGAGGGCAACGGGTCCGCATCTCATGGCTTTGAGAGGCAGAGGGGTCCCACTCTAGAATTGGCAGACTATTCGCCGCACTCGTAGGGGGTACAGGTTGACCCAAGGAGGGGTGCTCAAGCTACCGGATTCCGTGAAGTGCCGGGTGGTCCATTCACAATGCTGTAGGGGGCTGCCTCGCTTCAGGTTTTGGTGGGTAACTTGCCGCACCCGTAGGGGTCTAGGTTTCATTGCACAGGCTATCCCCACGATAGGGGAACGTCGAGTTTTAGCAGCGGCTCTGTGAAACTCGGGGATCCCAGATTATCTGTATTGTTCTGTGATGCTTATTACTTTTCTGTAATGTTGCATATTATCACGCCTGGAGCGATTATTGTATATTGGTTTATATACTATTAGATGTTGTATATGTTTTACACCCGCGCTAGTCCAGTCCCCGCTCTGTCGTTAGTTAAGTAACCTAACGGGTGATGACGGGACCCAGTGACGAATGCGGATGGCATATACGTACATTTTATTTTCGTTCTTTTCTGGTGTGATTGATTGATGGGACTGCGTTGATTCTGATCAATGCAAAGTAAAGCAAACCTGTTTACAGTTGTTGGAACAATTTAAAAAGTGTTATTGCAAAGACGTTTCCTTTTGTTTTGCATAGCAGTATTCAGTGGAATATCCTGCACCTCATTCGACGGGGCAAGGGCCGATATCCCTTCACCGGGACTGACCCCTTGGGCAGAAGTTTGCGTCAGGGTAATAACTTCACTATAGTCGATTACAAGTTGCTTTGCATCGTGGTATTCAGTGGAATATCCTGCACCTCATTCCACGAGGAAAGAGCCGAGATCCCTTTACCGGGAGTGACCTCTTTAGCAAAAGGTTTTCGCCACTATATTTTAAAAAGCTATCAGGTTCCTTCAGCGATATCAAGTTCACTACGCTAAAGGTTTTTCGCCAAAAACCAGCCGTAGCCCTCCGTCACTTCTTTTGAGTATTCAGTAGTATTCAAGCTATGTATTTTAGCCAAAGTTAAGGCATAGTGTTTGGTAGCTGCTGGGTATTTCGATTGTTGCATTGATAGATGAGTTAGTTTGGGACAGTCGTTCTGCCGATTGGCCAAAGTCAGGGGCATGTGCGGGTGGGTTCAAATTGACAAGATAGTGATGGGTAGAACTTGGCATGTGACTTATGACATTTTGACCAAAGCCAAGGTTATAAGAGCATGGGGCAAAAATCATATCGGGAGTTTCTAAAGAAACTGAAACTTGCCAAGTATGCGCATACCTCCTGGAGTATGAGTAACGTGGATGCATTCCATCACGTTATCATGCGATGAGAGTTGGATCCCGATTCCCACTGATGAGTTGGTTTACTCTTCGGGTGATCCCGATTGATTCTTCTTTTAGGTTTGGAGGAGAATTTGACAGGACAGTGGGCGGTTTCCGGATTAGATAAAGTTATGACCATTCTGATCTAGGTTAGAGTGCACGCAGAGTATTTCTTTTCTCTCTCTCTTTGGCAGCGACCTTTGACCGACCCTAGACTATGACTCAGTGACCAGGTTGACCGAACCTTCTTAAAATACTGGCTTTTGGATTGTCTATGTTGCATAAGTCATTGCCACTCCTTCTTTTACCCTTTGCATTTCTCAGAACACCCGTTTTACTACGGACATCCACTTCCATTGGATAGATCCATCGTATGGTTATATACGAACTCGAAGGGACTTCTTCGAGGATGGATCCAGGTTCAGGAGAAATAGAATTGGTTTATTCAGTTGTCTTTTATTATCACCTTCTCTCAGGTTACGAGAGCTCCTTGGTTTAGGAGAGTACACCTATTACGCTTATTGGATAGTCTTATTTCAAACCATAGGCTGGTGCCGAAAGGTAGGGAATGAAGAAAACCAATTAGCCTAAGTAGGGTGTGCAGAAGGTAATATGTAAAGACAAAATGAAGGGATTAGAAAGAGGGCAAAGTAAATTGCGACTGATATCATTCACGACCAAAACTGCGTACTTCATCGCCACTCCTATTTCACCTTTAAATGAATAAGGTATTATTCAGTTGTCTTTTATCATCACCTTCTCTCGAGATACGAGTACTCCTTGGTTTAGGAGGGTACACCTATTATGGTTACTGGATAGTCTTCTTCCAAACCATAGGCTGGTGCCGAACGGTAGGGAAAGAAGAAAACCATTTAGCCTAACGATGGTGTACAGAAGGTAACGACTAAAGACAAATAAAGGGATTTGGAGAGATGGCAATAAAATATACGGTTGAAGTCATGAATTAGATTATGGAAGAGGCATTGCTATGAATACCAGGATACCCCTATGAAATATTTTCATGTTTCAGTGCATTGTTAAAGGAAAACTGTTTTCCCGATTAGATACTTACTCCGAGGGTATGTATTTACCAGGTTTCATTATCATATCTGTATGGTTTTACAGATGATGAGTAGGAGTAAGATATTGGGAATTAGGTGATCATCCTCATTATATCGGAATTCGTTGTAATTGGTGATATTTGAGAAAATCGCCAGGGTACAGTTTTCAACCTACGACGCACAGGCTTTGAGTTGTTCAACTCAGCGGACTTATACAGAGTATTGTATGTTGTCCAAGTGTCCATCAGGACAAAGGGGTTGGTCCTCGTACTATGTTCTGTTTACTTATAACTTCTCTAGTATTTAGACAAGTGTTTCGTAGAAATACAAGGTCTAAGTTTTGAGAAGTTGTGGGTATAAGAATAAAGTAGAGAACCAGGTATCACAAGTATCGGGATTCTTCAAAGAGATCGAAGATGTAGATTCTTGTGATTGGTATTCAGATGATAGTGATGGTTTTGAGATACGTGTTTCTCTTTCAGGTTACTCATAAATGGATGGATTCCTAAGTTGAGTAATGCTGATTAGCCTCTTTCCATTAAGTTGATATGCACTGGAGACAGCTGCATGATTTGAATCTGGTTCCTATTAAATAAGTGCCAAAGTTTCTGTATTGGATATAGAATGGATCGTACCTTAAAAGATGTTAAGGTACGGGGAGTTGTCCAGCTTATGCTTAAAACCAGACACTGGATAACTCAGGGCACGTTTCTGTAATGGCTGTTTGTGGGTTGACCCTGGCTATGACGAGGGTTGATATTCTACCATTTGGAAGATCAATAGTGATATTGTCCTTGACTCGCCACAGTTTTAGTAAAATGGATCTTTTTCAGAAAACAGTAGTGGGAGTATGGTAGAACTGGAAGTGATTCCAGAAACCGCGAACGATTACAGAAAATTTAATAGGACCTATATATTCAATCAGGTTTGACATTCCAATAGCCACTCCGCAGATATGGTAGGTAACCTCAGACACCCGAGAGGTACTCCGGTAGCCTCAAGGACGGTGACAGGGAGGTTCTTATCTACCCAGACTTGACACTACTGTTGTTCCAGGATATGAGACCTGGTAGGAGGGTTGTCGTAGTCAGTGGGAGCATCGGAAGTATAGTGGGCAAGTAGCTTATGTCTATTTATAGACTTGAGCAGTTATAGCGGAGATAGATCATCTAATTTTAATGTGACAGTCATGGGTTTGACTTCAATCAGAATAGGGGATGGATCTATTAAGAAGGTAGTAGGGTGTGATGTCATGGTATCTGGATGACATACACAGAGTGGGAAGTAAAATTCCTATACTACGATCGGTTGTACTGTGGTCGTCACACAGTTGTTTCTCCAGACAGGATATGGATATAATATTTGACGTTCTGGTTTCTAGATCTATGGTTTTTTTAAATCTGGATTTGGGTAGTTTCCCAATGTGGGTACTTTGACAGATATTCTAATGGTTTTTAGAATAGTTGACTCCTAGCATGGTGGTGTACCTGCAGGTGATGGAGTCACCCTCTCTAAAGGTGTCGTATAGACTAAAGGGGAGAGGGATGTGCATGATTGACAGATCACTTGCTTAGGCAATTGAGTCAATCATGAGATGTCAAGTACCACACCAGTTGTTGTTTTTGCACTAGATGCAATAAGTTTGTATTAATCCAATCCTGGAGAAACATAAGGAAGCAGTTTTAGAACATAAGTACATGTTCTACGGATTTGATGACGGCAGCCTCCTTCGGGAGACGATTATCATTCCAGGCTTCAAAGGTGACATGGTTGACAGAGTGATTGTCAGAGTTATAGTTTTTCCCTCTGACGAAGAGGGACAGTATTATGGACAGGTGGTCCAAGAGGATACTGTGGGTGGCATGGTGCCGGATACTGATTAGGTTCAGTGATCGATACAGTCTAAGAAGTTTGGATTTGGAGTTCATTTATGAACTAGGTCCCATCAGATATCCAGACATATTCTAAGACAGGTATTACTCGATTCGGGAGATGACTTTCTCCGTGAACTTGGGACAAAGAGAGATAAAGAAAGAACTTCTAGGCGGATCCACTCACTGAGGCTATTTCTCGAACACAATAGTTTTACAAACGGGCTTTGTGAAACTGATTAGTAGAGGAGTTGGATGTTCGGTTTCACACGGGCTGTAAGTAGTCGACATCGCAATAATTAGCCTTGAGTGCAAGTGGAAGATTGTTGGAGATAGTGCCCTCATAGTCAATTATTGGATCGCAGGTACGTGATTGCAATGATTGCGGAGGACCTATACCGGTAGAACAGTCTTACTCGAGATGATAGTATGCTATCTGGTTTGCCTTTATCAGTCGTGTACATGTTCAGGTGACTAATTGCATGTTACACTTTGATAGAGCCCTTAGGATCTTGCTTTACTACCAACAGTATGATGGCGATCATATACGTGAGAGTTGGGTAGTTTATATGCATATCCTTAATTGTGGTCCCTAGTCGTGGGAGTTTCGAGACAGGGCATCGATACTCCGGAGTAGACTAGTGTATACAGTCGAGACCCCGACGAGGGGCGGTGACCGGTCTCACAAGCCACTGGTGTCAGTTGGATCACCTAAGATGTATACATGTGCTCATTGGGTTATGAGTACACTGGACAGGACTCGCCGGGAATCTGCTAGTTAGTACTATACCTATCGTCAGATAGCAGTTCCCTGGTGACATGTGTACAGGTTAGTTCATCGACCTGAGGTCGTCATTTGTCTCGTGTGAGTTCCCACTGTGCTTTGATTTCTACCCTACCACGGCTCAAAGGAGTCGTGCAAACAGGTAGCTTTTGGGTACAGTCCCGAGCCATATGGAGGCACGTGAGCGGATCGGCAGGGGATTCGTCTCTCCCGGTATTGGGGGCGAGATCGTGCTGTGTCTAGGAGAGCCATTACACATAGCCCACGGCCGTGGCAGGAGATTTACTGGTAGGTACTCCAGTAGTATCTCAGGGTGTTATTGGGCTTCACTCCGACACGACTTATACTGCTTCTGGGGGTCTGACGTTACTAGCCCCCTAGGCGGATATGCGATACTCATTGACGAATGGACCGGACTGTATATACATTGTCACTGTTAGGCTCAGTAGGGTTTCTGGATGAGTTCGCTCATCGGCCTCCCTTGAGTGCGCTCATCGGCCACCCTTGAGGTCAGTCCATGGGCAGCCGTTACGCATAGCTAGTGCCGCTGACGGTTTGTGGTTAAACCCACTGCCAGGGTACTGACGAGTCATTAGAGTCCCCCACAGACAGTTTCCCAAGTTCGGGCGAAACGTTGTAGAGGCCGTATGGTTTTATGGCAGGGTTCGGAAAATAAACGTGCGTTTACGCATGTGTCAGTTTTCGGGCAGATGATACTGGTCGGCTTTGGTTTAAGCCGGATCCGAATATTATATTGAGTAGGTATAATATCTTTGTCTCAGTTGCATTTGTATTCGGTCGTAATACAAATGCGGGTATATTTATACAGTTTCGGGGTTATCCTGAAAGTTGTTTCAGGATCACTTTTGGAAGTTGCCAGTTTCCAGTTTTCTATCAGCCGTCTTTTAACATTCGGTTAAAGACGGATTTATCTTTTCTTGGATGAGAGTGAGTCATGCTTCTAGAAGGTTCTAGAAGGTTCTAGATTTGGTGAGGTGTCTTGTGACTCATGCTTTGATTTTAACCACTTCTTGTTTTCCTTAAGATATTATTTTGTGTTCACATTATGATATTTATCCTATGGTTACTCTCCCCTCTCCTACGGTCACCCCCCCACTCCTATAAGTGGCCGGCCCCCTCTCTCTCCTCACTCTCTCTCACTTGAGATGTTTCATTTGCTAGAAAAGATATGATAGTATTTTGGGTGCATGGAATTTTACAGTTCATTTCATTCCATCACCCAATTCCCTCGGCAACTTCATTAACCGATCGTCCACGGATTTGGACGAAGTGAGACAAAGTCATCTACTCATTCTCTACATCATTCTTGGTCGTCTCTTCTAGCAAACTTGACGACCGAGTTGCCTCGAGTCAGAGGCGGGAGCCCGTTTAAAGAATCGGTGATGTGGTGCCACCTAGACGAGAAGATCGGAGATCGACGAGATCGGAGCAGCCGCAACGGAGCGTGGGATGATGGTTAAAGAACGAAGGACTCGGATCGTTCGGTATAACCTTTCTACACTCTTTACAGTATGTTAGTTTAGCAATAATGGCAGATCCGGGTTAAAGTACACGATAGCGCCAGTTAAAAAGTTTTTATTCCGCATTTGGCGTCTGTAGACGGCCGGGGCTCTAGCGTAGACTTACACATACATCATCATGTATCAGTCCCAAGAGTTCATTAACTCTTTCTCTGTTTCCAATAAGCAGAGCTATGGTCATCTAATCTTTGTGACATGACTGGCAAGTTTCATAAGATGTAAATTCAAACTGATTTAAATATGCATCTAAAAAGTAACTTCAGCCAGTCGGGTCGCATTGATATGACCTAGTTTACAATGCCTCAAGAATGATTCGTTTATTTCTGAACTCTTCCTCTTATGTGTGTTCTATATACTAGGAACTGTAGTTTGATTTAGAACGTCAATGCTTTTAGATAACGTACCTGAACCGATCAACTTTTGATATAGGAAATGTTCAAAACATTATCCATCAATACAAAATTTTATCATTTCTTTACTAATAAAGAGATAGATATGATTTTGTATATCAGGTTCGGTATCTAATAGCATTTGTTCAGAATCAATGTATTGGTAATACAGGGTGACAGTGACCAACAGACTTGGCTGCAACACTTGCCTCGTTTTCTGTCTCATGAAACTTATCACCCGTTCTCAATTTTCTACCTTTTTGTATCCCTATGTAACATGATTACATATCTGGGATCTTGATCCAGTATCAAATACCCAGGATGCAGAGGATACTGAGAAAACAGTTCTGTATAATGAACACACCCGAAAAAGATGCATCATATGCACTTTCTTCGTTTGGGCGGCATAGGAATTCTGGTATTCCCCTAATTCCTGCTCAGTCTTATAACAATTATAAGTTGGAGCGGGACCAACGTTCCCCAGCTCAGTATAACAAGCGGGTTCGGTCAATACATCCGTATTATTATCTTGATTAAGGCGTGACATGGTCGCTACCAGGAGAGAGAGAGAAGAAAACACTCAGCGTGCGCTCTTGTAAGATTAGATTGGTTATTTATTTTATCGAATCAGGATGGCTCCCACTGTTTTTATCAAATCTTCCTTCAAACCTTAAAAGGAAAGACTAGCCGGGATTAATTACACTCTATAAGTTCGCCAATCTTTCAGCCAGGCCAGTGTCGGTACTTTGAGGGAGGTTCCCCGTGCTTTCGCACAGACCTAATTACAGTAAACCTCGTTTCCCCAGAGGCGTAACCCCGTTGACACCTTTCTAGACACCTACTTGATCGGCTAATTGCAAAGTGAAAAACTCTCCCAGGAGTAACAATTACTCGCAGTGGGTATCGGGATCCAACTATCATATAGAAGGTATGCAATCTCATTGCAAATTTCAACACTTGAAACTCCCGATAAAGGTTTTTACCCCTAGCACCTATGACCTTGGCTAAGGTCAACAAATCATAGGTACTAGTCAAGTTCTACCCGTCATTTCGTGATTAATTAGACCCACCCACATGACCCTTGGCTAAGGTCAACAAAGCCACATGACTGTCCTAATTAATCGCATCGTATGCGGTGTAGGAAGACATCACTTAGCTACCGCACACTATGCCTCGGCTATGGTCGACAAACGTAGCACGAATACTAAGTACTCTACTTTCTAAAATGACGGAGGGTTGCGAATGGTTTTTGTGAAAACCTTTAACGCTTTGAACTTGATCTCGTTGCGGAATCAAATGGTTTTTAAATGGAATGTTTTTTAGGCTTTTCTAGTTTTGCTAAAGGGGTCACTCCCGGTGAAGGGATCGTCGGCCCTTTCCTCGTCGAATGAGGTGCGGGATATATCATATATATCACTGTGCAAAGCAGAAACTATAGAAGCGATCAAAAGACAAACCGAGGGTTGTAGCATCTGCCAGTTATTGCTAAAGGAGTCACTCCCGGTGAAGGGATCTCGGTCCTTTCCTCATCGAATAAGGTGCAGGATGTTCTACAAGGAACACCGCGATGCAAAGCAAGAACTGTAGCTACCTGTTTTATTTTGAAATTCGATTCCACAACATCAATTAGGTTTATTTTCTTTCATTAATCTCATTAATGAATATCCCATCATTTAAGTCTACCTAAACATCACAGATAAATATAACGTACGCTTATGCCATCCGCATTTGCCTCGATGTCCCGTCTGCACCGTTAGGTTAGGTAACTAACGCCAGAGCGAGGCAGGGCTAGCGCGGGTGTAAAACATAAGCAACGTCTATATAATATATCATATATACTATATACTATATCTATCTGTACAAATCACATGATCACATCACAGATAACGCAGCAGAAAATATCATATGAAATATTGGATATACTAGGACGTCCGTGTTTTCAATACGAGCCAGTATAAAACACGGATTCCACGGTCGTGATGAATAGCCAATCCCACACCCTCAGACCCCTACGAGAGCGGCAAGCAACCCTACCAATTCTAGGGTTAGGAGACCTGGACTCGACTCCTCGAGTTGGTCTCCCACTGGACCCTAGAACCCGGTTACTTGTGCCCTCCTCCTTAGGTCTATCCTAGTGCAGAAAAGTAAATAATATACAAATGGTGACATCATCCGCAACCTGGAAGTGCCCCAATAAAAGAATATTACATACAAGTTTTTACATGAATGAAAATGAAAAACACTCATCTCACATAAAAAAAAACCCGGCTGTTCAAACACGACGATCCAATATAACATATCCAGCAACACATAACATCACATGTCATCAACGTAAGTAAATATGCGCATCCCAATTGTCGTTGACATATAGCAACGAAACCGGCGATATCACATATTACACTTACGGTCACAGAAAAGAAAGTGTAAAACTACAACAGTTGGAATCCGCAACCTCTTTAGACATCGCATGCCTAATCAAATGAATTCCTTAGACATCGCATGCCTAACAATTATAAACCCTGCATTTTAGTCTCAAAATCGAAAACACTTTTCAATATAAAGTCGGGCAATTCAACAAGATTCCCGACATCCTGATCGAATGCTCGTTGCAAACTTCAGTAGGCGGCCGCACCCCCGACGCCGTCGACAAAGTGCACCAAGGCGGAACTCCGCTGCCGTGAGCACCTGAACGGATGCTTTCGGCGACGGGGTTCTCCTACAGTCACTTGGTCGGGGCTATGGAGTGAGGCTGTCTATTAAGTTTACCCTGCGAGTATCCGCGTACGCTACGTGATTGCGACAGACTTTTGATCACATCAAAATTCCGTGGCAACCGATCAAGTGAGACTAAACTGCTATATTTATAACATTCATTCAGTTATCTCATAACTACTTGTGAATTCCAAATATTGTATCACATTCCGGATAAATAGAAAATGGTAAACTTTCCGATCAAACAATCGAACACCCAAGTTTTCCCGATACAGCTCAACACATGATATAAGTTTAAAAACATTCAGTTCATGCCTCAGTACCAACGGTCCAGCCGTAGAAGGATCAAGCCAACGCCTCACATGTGTCACGTCGTACTGCCCCAAACCCTAAGGTTCAAAGGGCAGTTCAAGACGGTCACATAATCGAGTTAAGGTTTGTTGTCTTCTAGAGGGACCATCGCATTACTTGCACTACTTAGAACGTCGTTAAACTACGGAAAAATCCAACAATTGGAAATTTCCCCTCAGGGGAAAAGGTGGGTATTTATATCAGGTCGAACTTTTTAACATATTCTAGAATTATCTGCAAAAGCACACAGACAAAATTAGACAATCCGATCGAAACACCGAGTCCCCAATACAACCCCGAAAACTCAACTCTTGAGTTCAGATTAAAAATTCCCAGGAAAACCAGCACTTTAAAATAGGAATTACTGTGTAAAAATAATTGTCTGAAGAGACTAAGTGGCCGCGGAACTGCCGCAATAGGCATGCTATTGCCGCGGTTCCGCCGCGCTTTTATCGATTCAGGTGCTCGGGCTTCTCAGTAATTCTTAGAATCTCCTGCTGGTTTTTCTGCATATTTTTAATTCTAAAAAATCCCTGTTTTCAAAAAATGTACAGAGAGCAAATTCGTGTTAGGGTTTCGGTTCGATCGGACTTCTAACTCCGTCAACGCATCGCCTAAGACTCTAGCTAGGCTCTGATACCACTGTAGGGTTCCTAGGCACACTAATGAGGTCTCACAAGTGATCAAATATGGCTAATTCAAAATTTTCCATGTGCCTACAAACCCTAATACGGATCGTTAACTAGATTTATAGATGATGCGATGGAAGTAAACAACTTTAACTTTAAGGAAAGAAGCTACAACCTTTGTAGATCCGGTCCTCCACCTCCTAGGCTCCGTGATGACGTCCCTCCGCTGTCCAAATTGAATTCATGACTCTAGCATCGGCTTCATCGGAGAAATGGGCGGGCTAGGTCGTCGACTTCGATGCCGAAGATGATCTACGTCGAGGCAACTCAAGATCAAACTCCAACTTCACCAAGTCATGAAACTTGTGAAGAAAACACCCTATACTACTTGGCAAGAGGTAGAGGATGAAGAAATAGGAGGTGGGTTCACTTTAGAATTGGATTTCTCACTCTTTTTCTCAATTTGCCATTGATGGAGGCAAGCTTTCTTCCTTTGTTGAAGAAGAAGATGATGAAGAAAGAATATATCATATCTTATTTTCAAATAAGAAATAAATATGAATACTTATCATATGGCAACCATGATTAGGTATAGAGAATAGACTATGGTTAGTTGGAATGGTTAGGGTTAAGCATGAAGACAAAATGGTCACTTAGTCAAAGCTTCATGAAGCTTCAACAACAAACAAAGAAAGCCACCATTTTCTCTTTATCTTTTGCCAAAATAAATAAATAAATAAATAAATAAGAAAATCAACAAAACCCTAATCATTCATATAACCATGGTTTAATTCTTTACACAAACCCAAGTGAGCATGTATCATCAAACATGATACAAACAAGTGCACAAAAGTATATCACATATACAACTTGTGTACATCAAGTGAGAAAATCCATTTAAAGTGAACCAATACTAGTTAATGAAAAGTAATATATCAAATATATAATTATACATTAAATCATTAAATCAATACTCAATTTAACGATCCGGTCATATCGCATATAACCGACTAGTATCCTATGTATCGGCTTATCGAATCAATCCTTGATTCGATAACTAGGTTATATCGCATACAACCAATCGATACATTCATCGCGAGAATGGAATACGATATCACATACACGCATTATTCTCGGTCCCGCACATATCTCATATGCGCTCCTATTTCGTTTCGCTTGAGCCAGGAAACCTCTGTGTAGGACTCTAAAGACTCGTCAATACGCCGGCAGTAGGTGATGATCATATCAAACACCCACAAGCCGCAAGCGGTCTGCTAAACGTAACGGCCACCCGGGTATTAAGCGATCAGAAGATCGACGAGCAAGCCCGCTCATACTCCTGTGAATCCAACCAGTAACACTTACCGTACAGTCCGGTATGTTCGTCTGATATGTCGCATATCTCGCCTAGGGGTGGTAAACGTCAGACCCCAATAGCTTGATAAGTCATGCCGACGTGGGGTCCATAACATTCGTGAAACTACTGATAACTCTTACCAGTATATCACTGTAACCCTGGCCAGGGATTTCCTGTTATGGCCAGTCGAGCATTGCACAACATCAACCCCCAATACCGGGAGAGACGAATCCCCTCCTATCGCTCATTGCCTCCATGTGAATCGGGACTGTACCCAAAAACCACCTGTTTGCACGATTCAGTAGAGCCGTGGTAGGGTGGAAATCAAAGCACAGTGGGAGACACACAAGACTCTATGACGATCTCGGGTCAACAGACTAAGCTGCACCAGTGTCACCAGAGAACTGCCATCTGACGTGAGGTATAATACCATCTAGGAGTTCTCGGCGAGTCCGTTCAGTGTACCCAGTCTCCACTGAGCACCCGCATACCATCTCCGATGTCAAACACAAATGGATATGGGATCATCCATCGCCCATCACATGGGTCGAGAAGATATACGCTAGTCTACTCTGGAATATCGATGCCCCGTCTCGATATTCCCACGACTAGGAACATTGAAGGATGTACTCATGGACTATCCAGGCCCCACTAGTATGATCTACATCATAGTCCTGGAAGTCGAGCACACATCCTAAGGGCTTTATCAACATGTAATCAGAGATACAGAGAGTATACATGTTAAGATAAAGAGCAACCAGATAGCGTACTATCATGTCGAGCAAGAAAGTCCTAGCTATATATGTCCCAGCATCCACTACAATATACATCCAATGTACAGTAATGGCCTCTAGGGCATACATATAACTAACAGTATATGCCCTAGAGGCCATTGTTGTACATATGATGTATATTATAATGGATGCTTGGATATATATAGAAAGGACGTTCTTGCTCGTCATGATAGTATGCTACTTGGTTTCACTTTATCTTAACATGTTGACTTGTACTGGTTTACTGTCTTACTCTCACATGTTGATAAAGCCCTTAGGATCTGTACTCGACTACTGGGACTATGATGAGATCATACTAGTGGGGCCATGGTAGTCGATGAGTACATCCTATAACTGTTCCTAGTCGAGGGTATGTCGAGACAGGGCATCGATACACCAGAGTAGACTAGCGTATACGCATCTTGACCCATATGATGGGTGATGGATGATCCCATATCCATCGGTGTTGGACATCAAGGATGGTGTACGGGTGCTCAATGGAGACTGGGTACACTGTACGGACTCGCCGAGAACTCCCAGATAGTGATATACCATACGTCAGATGGCAGTTCTCCGGTGACACTGGTACAGGGTAGTCTGTAGACCCGAGATCGTCATAGAGTCTTGTGTGATTCCCACTGTGCTTTGATTTCCACCTTACCACGTCCAAGAGGGCGTGCAAAACGGTGGCTTTTGGGTACAGTCCCGAATCACATGGAGGCAATGAGCGATAGGAGTGGATTCGTCTCTCCCGGTATAGGGAGTTGATGTTGTGCTGTGTTCGATTGACTATAACTGGAAGTCCTTGGCCAGGGCTGATATAGAGATTTACTAGTAAGTGTTACCAGTAGTTTCTCGACCCGTTATGAGCTACACATCGACACGACTTATCGGTTACTGGGGTCTGACGTATACCACCCCTAGACTTGATATGCGACATATCAGACGAAGAGACCGGACTGTACGGGAGTGTTACTGATTGGATTCATAGGAGAACGTACAGGCTAGCTTGTTGATCTTCTGATCGCTCAATACCTGGGGGCTGTTACGTTTAGCTGACCGCTTGCAGCTTGTGGGTGTTTGATATGATCATCACCTGCTACCGTCGTATTGACGATTCTTTAGAGTCCTACACAGAGGTTTCTTGACCCAGGCAAAACGGAGTAGAGGCACATATGTGATATATGAAGGACCGAGGATAATGCGATATGAGATACCGTATTATATTCTCGCGATATTTAGACATGAACCGGGACATCGGATCAAGTGTTGATTCGATGAATCGGTACATGATATATTAGTCGGTTATATTTGATATAGCCGGATTGTCGGATCAAGTGTTGATTCGATGATTTAATGTATAATAATATATATGATACATTGTATTACATTATCTAATATTGGCTCGCTTTATTATTTCATTTTCTCACCGGATAATACATTGATATATATGCGATATATGTTAATTGTATTATTTTCTTTGTTGCAAATATATAATATATATGTGATATATATTATTGTGACATGATATGATTAATAATGGAACATGTTTAGTGGAGATTAAACAAGGTTAGGGCTTGATTAAGGTTAGCTCCTTCTTGCACCATCTAGAAGCTTTCCTTTTGTCAAGTATAAGATATTATGGTTGATATTATCTTATGACTCATTCTTTAACCTAACCAAACCCTATCCCTAGTTTATTCTCTACAAAGGTTATCCTTGTCATCCTTGACCATGGTTCCATGATCAATCATATATTCATTTTCTATTATTCATCACAAAAGGATTAACTCTTTTTCCATCATCTTCTTCTCTCTTTAGCTTTGAGAAAACTTACTAGTTATTCATTTTGTGATGATTTCTTGTGAGAAAATGATATAAAAAGATAGCATAAATACTACTCCATCATCCTCATCTAATCTAGCCCATTAGATTAGGGTGGTCACCTCATTAGAGTGAGAAAGCTTGAGTTATAGCAAATTCGACGTAGATCATCGGAGAAACGGAACACTACAAGCTAGCATGGATCGTTCGAGTCGTGGAGCCTCTCTTGAGTCCGGGAGATCGTGGATCGCGGCGAAGGGACTTCTACTCGGAGCTTATGAAGTGAAGGAGCGGACTACAAAGGTTGTAATCCCTCACACTTAGTAGTAAAGATGTTTACTTGCATGTTAAACCCTAATAATCTAGCAAAGATCCCGGCTTTAGGTTGTTTGGCACGTCTAAAATTTTATTCGGGCATGGTTGATGCCTTATGAACCCTCACAAGAGTGCCTAGGAACCCTACACTATGAGACCCTCATGGCTTATTGGATTCAAAAGCCTTAAGCTACAGGCACTTAAACCTTTTCTTAAGCCATCATATCCCCCAAGTTGCCCTACAGGTGATCCAATATAGGCCCTTATATACAATCCACGGGCACAAATAAACGATCTCCCTGCCAAGTCCCACCAATGACGAGAAATGTCCTCATATGGTGAACAACACTTGTAAGTCCTCTCGACTTATAAGGAGAAAACACTCTTATAATATCCTTACGACTTGCAAGGGAGAGCACACATTTAGGAATCCCCACGATTCCTAAGGAGAAAATACACCTACGAGATCCTCACAACTCGTGGGGAGAAATAACTTTATGAGACCCTTATGACTCATAAAGTTGAAAAGTCTTAGTCGAGAGGATCCTAACCCTGTTTACTAAGCTATCTTTATTCAAATAAACAAAGGAAAATGATGATTCACTCCTGGCAATATTCCAGTCGCAGCGATGTTGATGCCTGAACAGGTGTCAAACTTCAAGTCCTTTCAAGACAAATGATGATTCTCTCCTGGAAATATTCCAGTCGTAGCGATGTTGATGCCTAGGTTGGTATCAGGTTCCAAACTCGCAATAAAAATCAGCGAGCAAAAAAATACATGCCTATGAAACAGCCAAAATGTTTGGGCAACTCGCAATAAAAATCAGCGAGTAAAAAATATACGTATGAAACAGCCGAAATGTTTGGGCAACTAGCAATAAAAAGCGGCGAGTAAAAATATAAAAATAGCCGAATGATTGGGCACCACAATAAATACCCGAAATGATTGGGCAATCGCGACTTCCATGATATCAAAAGCTGAAAAGATAGAGCATCGCAGAAATAAAAAATTAAATAAAATAAAATTTCCTCTGCCCTGCAGGTGAGTGTACACTGACCCCTATATACAATCCATGGGCACAAATGAAAAGGGGAACCATATTTACCTACCACGCTCCGTCAAAGGGAGAGCTAGATCTCAACAGCAACATCTACAGCCTAGAGATCACCCAGTCGTACCTTCTCTTTCCATCAGGGTGCAGACGTGACGTCAACAAAGCTCCGATGAGCCAAATCAAAAAAGGAGTGATAGCAAAATCCCGGCTCCAGCTCGGCGTTACTTCTCATTCCAGCAGGATGCAGACGCAGTGTCAATAAAAGGCCCAAAGGTTGAAACAAAACAGAGCCATGGCAAATTCCTAGCTCCAAGTCTTGACGGTTCACATACGACCTAAAGACTACCCCGGCATTACTTCTCATTCCAGCAGGATGCAGACGCAACGTCAACAAAAGACCCCAGGGTCGAAACAAAACGGAGCCATGGCGAATTCCTAGCTCCAAGTCTTGACGGTTCACATGCGACCTAAAGACCACCCCATCGTACCTTCTCCTCATTCCATCAAGGTATAGACGCGATGTCAACAAAGGCTCCTGTCACGACCCGAAATGGCACGTGACTGGTACTTGAATTATATGAAGTCAATAGGACCACATCTAATTCAAGTAAGCCAAAAGCCCAGAAATCTAAAACTATTTTAAAGAAAGAGTTTTATTAAAATAAGCCGAATTACGCATTTTTAAAACATCAAGTCTTTTCTGAAAATTTCGGCAGAGTTTCCTTTGTAAATACTGGCTCCGAACGGGTACAATATGATAAATATATACATAAATGATAAAAGGCATCCCTAAGCGGGAGCTAGCTCTTCGTCAATCAACGGTCATAACCATGCAAGCAATATAATATACAACGCCGAAAGGCGAGAATCAAAACTGAAAGGAAACTCAAAAACAACTTAAAAACCCATAATAATACAAGCGCGACTCTAAGGTCGAAATAATATACACCGGTTTCTAAGTCTGAAATGAATATACATGTCTGGTTGATGGAGTTACTAGATACAACTTATTGTAAATAAAGTACAATGGTGGTCATGATGAAAGTGAACCTACCTACCAAAGCAAATCACCCAGAAAAGAAGCAGTTTGCCAGCAAAGCCATAACGAAACTTGTACAGCAAAACATGTAAGAAACTGTAGCACAACAGGGGTGAGTTGCCAACTTGTGAGTAGAAAACATCACAGAGCAGAAATCGTATGTATGACTCAATCCTAGGTCAATACGATCAATAATATAAATATCCTCAATATGGTAAGGTCTGAAGCATGAAAAGGTAGCAAGGGTAAACATCCTTACATAAGTGTAATCCCATGTGCTCGTGTCAGTGCCTCAGGTAGCAATATATCATGTGTATGAGGTATGAATGTAAAGTAATGAAAACAGAATACACGTAAATGAAGAAAATGTTTCTTGTTTTAGTGAAATTTCTGTTTATATAACACGAGGTATCATTAAAGGAATCAACATAATCAGTGTCTAGCATCGACACAAATATAAATCCCAATATCTCAATATCACAGTGTCTCAATACCTCGGGCTCCGTCAGTCCGGATCGGCCCATATCATCAAATCAAATGACCACGGACGGTATCCTCCGGATATCCGCCGCGCCAAACAATCACCGGTAGGCAGTCTGCCCCTGTCGGGCTCATCAACTACACTTGAGATTCTTGGCCTGGGGTACCATACCGGGTCCACCATGTACCCGCAGACAGTTCATCCGGCTCCTCGAATCGTGTCTCGAAATCCAACAGCTATCATGAAAACTCATGGTGGACGACTCATACATCACGAGAAAACCGCAACTTGCATTTTAAAGAGAGAGAGAGAGAAGTTTATATATATTCTTGCGGTTTTCCCCCAAATCCTGAAATCTCATGAAAATCCGAAATCCAAAAATTAAGAGTAAGTAAACAGTGAATATCGGCATAAAACCCCCAAAATATTGCATAACAAATGAATATAGGAATGCATCTAATATCATGCAATGAGTGCAATAGTTAAACTAGCATATGAAAGCGATTACATATTGCAACTATCAGCTAGCGGCTATGTCAATGAAATAATATTCACTAAAGTGTTCGTGACATGGCAATTACCGATGATGATGTGTGCGAGCCGGCAAGCAAGTGTACGTGGAGCATACACATCATCGGTAATGGTGTTGGTGTCCTGAGAGCATGATCTCAATAATGGCATATGAAAACACAATATAAGCATGCAAATGCATTGCGAACAGCAATAATATGCGGGAGCTGAATAATAAACACAACAATAATGAATATGCAATAATATAAACGAGTCTACCGGTAACTACAGGTCTAAACTAACAGACTAATCAAAGGGTAAGGAAAAACTACCTAAATCTGAGTCGATATATATATATATATATATATATATATATATATATATAGTCGGTGACCCCGCCTCAATAGTATCCCATACGATACCCTATATAATATGACATTCTCGAGTAAAGAGTGCGGATCAGTCATCAATATAGCTCGTACGGTAGATCAATCGTACGGCATCCCAAATCTGGGTACGGGTCAAATATCATATTTATCTCATTATTCATTCGGTATCCTTTTCATCATATATCATGATCAGGGGGTACTGATCTTAGTCTAGTACAATACTTATACCATCTATGAATGCATACGTGTGTATGAAAACACCACGCCTAAAGGACCCGCTAAACATCGTGTCGTATCTCATAATACGAACCACGTCATATCACCGATCTTATGGCACCAAACCATCCCATCAACTCCTCTCCAAATATCATGTACTATCCTCATAATCCATGTATATGTATATGTATATGTATATGTATATATACACACACATAGTCTCATACCCATGTGTGTGTCTATATATATATATATATATATAGACACACACACACACACAAAAGTAAATAAAAGTATGCAAGTGTGTGTGTGCGTGTGGGTGTAAACCTTATTCTAGGGTTCGCGACTAAGAAGCTAAACTAAGTTACTTCTAACTACCCTAAACTAAACCTTGAACACAAAATCATATCTTGATAATCATCCACGTAACATAAAACACATATATAAACATATATATTTATATATATATATCATAAACTATACTACGAACTGCAGGAGTGCTATGCGCCATCCACCCGACTCCCCCCGTAGATATATATCTACTCACTTTGACCTTCGCTTGCCGATGCCGACGTCGCCACGCGCTTTTTTGTCGTCTCGAAGTCCTCGTGGGGGCACCTACATGTCATAACGTATCGTATCGTATTAAAACCCAATTCAAAATCAAAACGACACGCTAAAAGCCTATAGGTTAGAACCTATGGACTACGCTTTCAAAACCACCAAATAACACTCGATTTCGACGTACAAACGTCAAGTGATCGAATACAACACAAATTACAAAAATCCAAAATTCACAATACGTAAAACAAAACCCCGAATCAAAACAGCAACTCTTGAAAATAGTCCCAGATTTTACCCTAGGTGAAATTAGCCAATTTTGCATACATGGAGGGTCTAGTTTACTGGAGATATAGGCATGAACCAAACACGAACCCCATTGCTCCAGGTCTGGCGACAAATTGCGTCCAGAAAGGTTATATTTGCGGCCATGTTTAGGATATAGGGGCTAGGGTTTTGGTGGGGGTCATAGGTTGCCTGCACACTCCTCTGTGTTTGCTAAATAATTTTCAAGTCACCCGGGTGTTAGCAGATTTCATTTTACCCTAACAGAATCCACAATTCTCCGATATCGGGTTCTCTAAGTTCGTATTCTAGGGTTTAAGTCTCAGGTTCAATCCACTATATCATCACAACAGGGGTTGTATAGCCTTTACTAATCTCCATTACCCTTCACTACTCAAGATTTCATCACAACCCTAACTAGGAATTTCAATGTTCACTAAATCGCACTAAAATCATAACTAAACACATATGGATACTAAAGTGAATGAAATACAAAGCTAATGGCAATGAGAGAACCTTATTTGGCAACTCAAGAAATTTCTTGAGTTGCCCCAAGTGCCAAAAATCCTTGCTTTCTTGGTCCAAAGTGTAGCTAATAGGCTTGTGCATGTTTTTAATGAAATGGGGATGGAGTTTTGATGATGTTTTGGTGATGTTATGAGGGTTTTGAAGAAGAGGGAGGAGAGAGTGCTTCCATGGGGGAGGAGAAGAGAGAAGGATGAAGATGAGAATGAAACAAATGGTCTTGGTCAAAGGAAGACCCCACACCTCTCTCTCTCTCTCTCACTTGCCCATGCCTCATTTTTTATTGTTTTCCTTTTTTCTTTTCTTTTGTTTTCCCTTCTCAATTAAAAAAACAACCATGCTATAAGAAAAAGAGGACATGATAAAAATGTAACAAGTGCTAAAAATGACATGTGCATGTCATGTGCACAAAACACGTTTAATGCACGATTAGCGATATTTAATCGCGATTAGTATTAAAATAGTGTATAATAAATCATAAAATTTCATAACTTGTATAAATCACATAAAGCACCCTCATTTCTGTAATTTCTATAATTTTCCAGATTTTTCCTAATTTATCGGTATTTAATTATACCAAAATATTAAAATATTCATTATATTTATTATTTAATTATAAAAATTCCCAAAAATAATATTTTATTTTTCTGAAATATTACAGTCTTCCCCCTTAAAGAAATTCGGTCCCCGAATTTAAATTTAAACCCCTCAAATACTAAAACATTTCAGTAAAAGTCCAAGTCATCAGGGCTCCGAAATCATCAATACATAAAACGCATCGTAGCGCAATGCATGCACATGAACAATGAGCAGATAACTCAAAAAACAAAACTCCGTCAAGCATCCCGCAATCATCGGAGACATGGTGAAGACACAAATGTCAAATCCAAAACGAAACCAATATGATATACATCAAAACTATACATGTTAACATCAAATCTATACATGTAAACATCTGAAGGAAATGCATGTGAAACCTTTCATGTTGCTGTACGATGCGCATAACACTGCATAGTGGCGGACGTCTATTGTAAGAAAATAACTATATGTATATATATATATATATATCCTTTGTTTAAAATGCACGTCCCGCCGTTTTGAAAACAATTTAGAAGGGTTTCCTTGTTTAAAGTTTCGTGTCATCTCAGACACGTAGGTAAATACTGAGACTATAGCCCCCTTTTGAAAATCCCTTCGATCACTATCAATGCATGCAAAATATATTCAGGTACTGTCCTCTTACTAGTCCTGCTCAGTACGAAAACAAATAGTAAATATCATAAAAACGTACTGCTCCATAAGAAATCAATCCAAAAATGTGCATAAGGATGCTACGTGCGTCTGGTGCGCATGGCAACCAAAATCCATGAATGTGCCATACATGTGCACAGAAACAATATCTAAGTGCAACGGGTATGCACGAAACACCAGTCAGAGGCAACGGTGTGCCTGACAGTAAAATCAGGTGCATCTGATATGCACAAAGAATCCCGATTTAGTGCATCTGGTGTGCACCAAAATCGCATCTCATATCATGCGCCCAACATGCGCGAAAATCCAAATCGGGTGCATCCATCATGCACGAATAAAATCTAAATCATGTGCATCCCACATGCACGAAATCACGAAACCCAATATCAAGCGCTGAACACGCGCAAAATTCCAATCCAAGCGCGTCAAATATGCACAAGAATCCAATCAGGTGCACAAGGTGTATAAAACAAATTTCGAGTATCACAATCAAAATCGACGGTATACAACACATTTCAATGCCAATCCAAATCAGGTATACCGTGGTATATAATCTCATAACCATGTGCATCAGCGTGCACAAAAGATAAACAAAATACTAAAAGTACATGAAAAATATGCCGAAGGCATAAGTCAAATCACCTGCATAACATAGGCATGAAATCAAAATCAACATATCGAATGAAATCAAACCGAAGTCAGGTGCAACTGTGGTGCATAAAATACGTATCAATGTATTGCAAGCATATGTGGACTATACCGAGTGCAAAAACCAAATCGTGTGCGTACCATATGCACAAAATCAACCCAACTGTATGAAATCCATGAAATCATAAACATGTGCAGCAAAGGCATAAAATGATATTAAGTGCAATAACTGTGCACAAATCATAAACTAACACAACGGTGTATAAAGCATATCTTAAGTGTAATAACTATGCACAAAATATAAATACCCAGTAGGTGCAACCATGGTGCACGAAAACAAATATCATGAAACTCAGTCATCAAGACTCAATCATGAGAATAGATCGCCCAAAATACCGAAATCAAGTATGGCGGAACAGTCCCGCTCAAGCACATCCTCTAAGAATCTCTGGCCACCTGTCGTGGTCAATCAGAACATGTCTCGTCGACGGTGCCGAACTCTGGCCTGCTGGGTGTGCGTAAAATGATCGCTCCTGGGTCTAGGTCTTCTCGTAAATTATTCCAGAAAGGTCCTGTCGAGATCTCTCCCAAATCTCGTTTCTGCCGAACTGCCTGGAGGTTATCACCCTTTTCCATATCTGTTTCTTATTCCGGAACGGCTGCATACTCATCATGACTCCTTCTGGAAGATATATCCATATATAACGCCTCTGTATGCGTGTCATATCTTTGGTGTCGACGGAGTGGAACGCCATCTCATCAAGATCTCGTACGAACCTCTTACTCCACTTTTCTCTAATGTCGACTGCTTCAGACTCGTCTCTTCATGGCTGCATGGACTGCGCTCCAACGGCTATACTCGAATCTAGAGTCTCCCAAGCAATGCATCCCATCACATGATATCCGAATGAAGTCGAACTTTTCGATCGATTCGTCAAAACCTCATAATCCCCCAAGAGCTCAACATCTTGGGTACAGTTTATGTTGGAGATAGTGCCCTCATAGTCAATTATTAGGTCACAGGTACGTGATTGTAATGATTGAGGGAGGACCTATCCCGGTAGGACAGTCTTACTCGAGATGATAGTATGCTATCTGGTTTACCTTTATCATCGTGTACTGTTTTAAGTGACATGACACGTCGCTATTACACGTTGATAGAGCCCCTAGGATTCTTGCTTGACCACCAGCAGTATGAGGGCGATCATATAAGTGGGAGCTGGGGGTCTACAAGCATATCCTTAAAAGGTCCCTAGTCGTGGGAGTTTCGAGACCGGGCATCGATACTCCATTAGTAGACTAGTGTATACAGTCGAGACCCCGACGAGGGGCGGTGGCCGGTCTCACAAGCCACTGGTGTCAGTTGGATCACCTAAGATGTATACAGGTGCTCATTGGGTTATGAGTACACCGGACAGGACTCGCCGGGAACATGCTAGTTGGTCATATACCAGACGTCAGATGGCAGTTCCCTGGTGACATGTGTGCAGGTTAGTTCATCGACCTGGGGATCGTCATTTGTCTCGTGTGAGTTCCCACTGTACTTTGATTACTACCCTACCACGGCTCAAAGGAGTCGTGCAAACAGGTTTTAGTTGGGTACAGTCCCGAGCCACATGGAGGCAGTGAGCGTATCTTCAGGGGTTCGTCTCTCCCGGTATTGGGGGTGAGGTCGTGCTGTGTCTAGGAGAGCCATTACACAAAGTCCTTAGCCAAGGCAAGGAGATTTACTGGTAGGTATTCCAGTAGTATCTCAGGGTGTTCTGGGCTACACTCCGACACGACTTGTACCGCTTTTGGGGGTCTGACTTTTACCAACCCCCTAGGCCCGCCATGCGATACTCATAGACGAACGGACCGGACTGCACGGATATTGTCACTGACAGGCTCAGTAGGGTGTCAGGATGAGTTCGCTCATCGACGTCCCTTTTAGTCAATAGCTGGTGGCCCGTTACGTATTGGCTTATACCTCTGACGGGCTAGTGGTTAAATCCACAGCCATTGTATTGACGAGTCTTTAGAGTCCCCCACATTTCAGTTACTCAGCTTTCGGGCGAAAGGTTGTAGAGGCCGTATGGAGATATGGCAAGGTCCGATCAGATACGTGCGGTATTGCACGGATCAGGATCGGACAGTTTGTACTATAGGCCGTATGGTTATATGGCAGGGTTCGATCAGATACGTGCGGTATTGCACGGATCAGGATCGAACAGATATTACTATCCGGTTTTGGTATAAGCCGGATTCTAGTATAGTACAGTGTAGATTTTGTCTCATTGCATTTGTATTTCGGTCGGAATACAAATGCGGGTGTGTATGCACAGTATCGGGGTTTTCCTGTAATTTATTACGGGACCAGTTTTCTGGAGTTGCCAGTTTGCTTTCCGTTTCGGCCGATTTCCATTGTTCCGTTCATTGGCCGAAGATTGGTGGAGGAGGGCTTATTTGCATTGTTGCAAATAAGTATTTGTGGAGGGGGTATTTGCTTATTGTTGTATCATGATAGCACCATCCTTTGACTTGATTTCTTCATGATGACTTGACTTCACAACCTCATCATGGCTTGACTTATGTATGATGATGGAGGGACATGATGGTTGATGATGATGAGGGGTGAGGTTGGTGGAGTGTTAGTTTACACTTGTGATCATATTCTTTCATGATTGGTTTTTGGATGCTTGGGATTATTGTTATGGTTGCACCACTCCTTCCTTGGCTCTCTCTCTCTCATTCTCTCCACTCTTGAAGTCATGGCCGGCCCAAGCTCTTTGGGGCTGTCCAAATTTTTGAAGTGGGAAAAATGTTGTTCATTTCATGCACCAAAGTTCTCCTAGCTCCTCCATATACTTCTTGTATCCATCCCTCCACCAAAGGCAATTCCTACAACCCCAAATGAGATCTCTACACTACATTCTACAGCGAATCTTGGGCACGTCGAGTAGCCGGCTTCGTGCCCGAGTTGCCTCGGCATTGAGGTGGGAGCCCGTAAACATAGTAGGCGATGTGGTGCACTTCCGGCGACGAGGAGGAGACAGGACTTTCCGCAGGAGATCGGCACCATGACGAGAAGACCGGAGGACTTGGATCGTCGGTATATCTCTAACCCATCTTCTTGTTAGCTTAGACTAGTTAGTGGTTCGATCCGGAGTTTAGTGCGCGGTGGTGCCGGTTTGCAAAGTCCGCAAAATTTTAGTTATTCACCGCTTCCGCATTCCGGCGTCGGATTGACGGCCGGGGCGCCGCCGTGCACTTACAGTTTAATAGTATCGAGTACATACCACAGCACTGGTGGACTAGCCATAGAAGGGCAAACCTAAGCCTCATTAATGGCACCGCTGAACTGCCGCAAACCCTAAGGTTTAAAGGCGTTCTCATGGTCATTATATCGAGTTAGGTTTTCATTCTTCTAGAGGGTCCACGGAATTACTTGAATGTTTCTCCGAATACTTTAAACTTGGAAAATGGTTTTCTGACATTCGATCGTCTCTATCAACTCCCAACGTATCTGCGTGAAGTCTTCTCAAGCTGAAATCAATCAATCTGATGACCTCGCATTGGGGTAAGCGAACGAACCACATTTCCTAGTCATTCATTCTCAGGTGACTAGCGACCTTCTATCATATCTCTAAGTACAACTCGTACTGCAATAGCTCCAACATCTGGGGCAATATCTCGTCGTTCGCAGCAACAACAGGCTCATTCATCCGTACGCTGAACAGTGCCTCAATCGTCAAAATAGTCGGTGCATCGACGGTCATCACATTCTGGATGGCCTCTAGCAGTGGCCTAATCCTCTGGTACTGATCTGCACGTCCGAGAAATCTCATAACAGCGATCCATAAAATGCTCACGGCGCGAAGACATAATAAAATGACGCATCTATGCAAATCGTATGTCCCTGGAATCATGCCCTGGCCAGTCCTCGTCCGTTCCAAGTTCGTGCTGACCGCAACTCTAGCCGTAGCTCTCTCTGCCTGTGTAATCGTGGCACCAAAACCATAAACTGATATCGATAAGGATAGATCATGAATGAATATAATGCTGTGCAAGGAAATGTACATCCTAAGGTTTCTTAAGCGGAGTAGCGTATTGTAAGTATGCCGCGGAACATACACACGGTATGTCATTCTCCTTAAGTGACCTACTCCATCAACCAAGGTCAACCTACGCGACGAAATTTCGGGTCTAATACACCCTTGACTAAGTCTAAGTTCCGTAAGGTCAAGCCTAGATTCCATATATATATAAACGCCCTAGGCTCCGCATAGTCAAACATAGACTCGAACCAAGGTTAACCTAGAGCTCTGATACCAACTTTGTCATGACCCGAAATGGCACGTAACTGGCACTTGAATCATATGAAGTCTATAGGACAACATCTAATTGAAGTAAGCCAAAATCCTAGAAATCTAAAACCACTTTAAAGAAAGTGTTTTATTAAAATAAGCCGAATTACGCATTTTTAAAACATCAAGTCTTTTCTGAAAATTTCGGTAGAGTTTCCTTTGTAAATACTGGCCCCGAAACATGATAAATATATACATGAATGATAAAAGGCATCCCTAAGCGGGAGCTAGCTCTTCGTCAATCGATGGTCATAACCACACAAGGAATATAATATACAACGCTTAAGAGCGAGGATCAAACTGAAAGGAAACTCAAAAACAACTTAAAAACCCATAATAATACAAGCACGACTCTATGGTCGAAATAATATACACTGGTTTCTAAGTCTGAAATGAATATACATGTCCGGTTGATGGAGTTACTAGATACAACTAAATGTAAATAAAGTACAATGGTGGTCACGATGCAAGTGAACCCACCTACCAAAGCAAATCACCCGGAAAGGAAGCAGTGTGCCAGCAAAGCTGTAACGAAGCCTGTACAGCAAAACCTACAAGAAACTGTGGCACAACGGGGGTGAGTTGCCAACTCGTGAGTAGAAAACATCACAGAGCAGAAATCGTATGTATGACTCAATCCTAGGTCAATACAATCAATAATATAAATATTCTCAATATGATAAGGTCTGAAGCATGAAAAGGTGGCAAGGGTAAACATCCTTACATAAGTGTAATCCCATGTGCTCGTGTCAGTGCCTCAGGTAGCAATGTATCATGTGTATGAGGTATGAATGTAAAGTAATGAAAACAGAATACATGTAAATGAAGAAATTGTTTCTTGTTTTAGTGAGATTTCTGTTTATACAACATGAGGTATCATCAAAAGAATCAACATAATCAGTGTCTAGCATCGACACAAAACATAAATCCCAATATCTCAATATCACAGTGTCTCAATACCTTTGGCTCCGTCAGTCCGGATCGGCCCATATCATCAATCACACGACCACGGACGGTATCCTCCGGATATCCGCCGCACCAAACAATCACCGGTAGGCAGTCTGCCCCTGCCGGGCTCATCGACTACACTCGAGCTTCTTGCCCCGGGGTACCATATCGGGTCCACCATGTACCCGCAGACGGTTCATCCGGCTCATCGAATCGGGTCTCGAAATCCAACAGCTATCATGAAAACTCATGGTGGACGACTCATACATCGCGAGAAAACCGCAACTTGCATTTTAGAGAGAGAGAGGTTTATATATATTCTTGAGGTTTTCCCCGAAATCCCGAAATCTCATGAAAATCCGAAATCCAAAAATCAAGAGTAACTAAAAAGTGAATATTGGAATAAAACCACAAAATACTGCATAACCAATGAATATATGAATGCATCTGATATCATGCAATGAGTGTAATAACTAAACTAGCATATGAAAGCGATAACATATTGCAACTATCTGCTAGAAGGCTGTGTCAATGAAATAATATTCACTAAAGTGTACGTGACATGGCAATTACCGATGATAATGTGTGTGAGCCGGCAAGCAAGTGTACGTGGAGCATACGTATCATCGATAATGGTGCTGATGTCCTGACAGCATGATCTCAATAATGACATATGAAAACATAATATAAGCATACAAATGCGGTGTGAACAGCAATAATATGCGAGAGCTGAATAATAAACACAACAATAATGAATATGCAATAATATAAACGAGTCTATAGGTAACTACAGGTCTAAACTAACAGACTAATCGAAGGGTAAGGAAAAACCACCTAAATCTGAGTCGATACATACATATATATATATATATATAATAGTCGGCGATCCCGCCTCAATAGTATCCCATACGATACCCTATATAATATGACATGCTTGAGTCAAGAGTGCGGATCAGTCATCAATATAGCTCGTACGGTAAATCCATCGTACGGCATCTGAAATCTGGGTACGGGTCAAATATCACATTTATCTCATTATTCGTCTGGTATCCTTTTCATCATATATCATGATCAGGGGGTACTAAACTAAGTCCAGTACAATACCGATACCATCTATGAATGCATGCGTGTGTATGAAAACACCACCCCTAAAGGACCCTCTAAACATCGTATCGTATCTCATAATTCGAACCACGTCATATCAACGATCTTATGGCATCAAGCCCAATCCCATCGACTCATCTCCAAATATCATGTATTATGCTCATAATCCATGTATATGTGTCCGTATGTATCCATATGTATGTATATATATATATACATACATACATACATACACACATAATCTCATACCCATGTGTGTGTGTGTGTATCACCATATACGCACAGGTAAATAAAAGTATGCAAGTGTGTATGTGCATGTGGGTGTAAACATTATTTTATGGTTCGCGACAAAGAAGCTAAACTATGTTACTTCTAACTACTCTAAACCAAACCATGAACATAAAATCATATCTTGATAATCATCCATGTAACATAAAACACATATATAAACATATATATATATATCATAAACTATACTACGAACTGCGGGGATGCTATACGCCATCCACCCGACTTCCCCCGTAGATATATATCTACTCACTTTGGCCTTCACTTGCCGATGCCGACGTCGCCACACGCTTGCTTGTCGTCTTGAAGTCCTCGTAGGGGTACCTACATGTCATAACGTATCGTATCGCATTAAAACCCAATTCAAAATGAAAACGACACACTAAAAGCCTATAGGTTAAAACCTATGGACTACGCTTTCAAAACCACCAAATAACACTCGATTTCGACGTTCAAACATCAAGTGATCGAATACAACACAAATTACAAAAATCCAGAATTCACAATACATAAAACAAAACCCTGAATCAGAACAGCAACTCTTGAAAATAGTCCCAGATTTTACCCTAGGTGAAATTAGCCAATTTTGCATACATGGAGGGTCTAGTTTACTGGAGATGGAAGCATGAACCAAACACGAACCCCGTTGCTCCAGGTCTGGTCGCAAATTGCGGCCAGAAAGGTTATATTTGCGGCTATGTTGAGGATATAGGGGCTAGGATTTTTGTGTGGGGTCATAGGTTTCCTGCACACTCCTCTGTGTTTGCTAAATAATTTTCAGGTCACCCGGGTGTTAGCAGATTTCATTTTACCCTCACAGAATCCACAATTCTCCGATATCGGGTTCTCTAAGTTTGTATTCCGGGGTTTAAGTCTCAGGTTCAGTCCACTATATCATCACAACAGAGGTTGTATAGCCTCTACTTGTAAGTCCATGCTACCTCTCCCGGTACTTACGGGCATGCGGAATTTGATGAAAAACAATTTTCTAGAAGCGGTAACATGGACTCAAAACGGATCTTTGTTAAACTATCTACCTAACAACCTAACTAGGAGTTGTTAACTACTCAGTTAGGGGCTTATACCTTTCTTTCTTGAACTCCTTCGTCTTCAAACCTCGATGGTGTACGGATCGGCTTCACCCCGTCGTCTCCTTGCGCCGAAGATCGATCCACCCGAAAGCTTCTACCTTTGGCTTCTTCTTCGAGCTTTGAAGAAACTAGTTCACTCGGTTTGCTAAACCTTATGAACTAGAGTGAGTAGAGGAGAGTGTGTTGGGATTTTTCTCTATGGTTCTTGCTTCTCAACTCATGAGACAAGTGAACCATAGACTAGAGAGAGGGAGAGCCAGAGGAAGAGAGTGAGAGCTCAAGCAAGAGAGAGAATGGAAATGATAGAATGAGCAAGACTTTTCTCTCTTGGCTCTCATAATCCAAAGCCATCATAACCAATAATAGCAATCAAGTATTATGTGATGGTTTAAGTCAAAATAGCCATATCATTTCATGCACTCATTTTGCACAAGAGAAACAAGCAAGCAAAAGTCTTTGCCATGAAATGATAGCTATTGTCATGATGATGGTCAACTAGTCCAACCTAGTCAACCGGTCAACAAAGTCAACCCCTCAACAACCATGTCATTATAATACTTAATTAATATTATTGTTAATTATATTTCATATTCTCATTAGGGTTTAGCAAAAAGTCAATAGTCAACAGTCAACAACCCTAATGAGAATCCCCTGCCTCTGTCTCTCTGTCAACTGTGCATACACACCCGCATCCGCGTTCCGAGGAATATGAATACATACGAGATAAAATCAATCCCAAAATGTACACTAGGATCTGGATTAAACCAAAGCCCGCTAGTGTTAACTGTCCGGACACTAAACGTGCACAAGTGCACGGATGTGGCCGAACCCTATCGCAAAACCATGCGACCTGTCGCAAAACCATGCGACCTCTACTATTTTGCCTAAAGGCGAATAGCTTTCTGTGTAGGACTCTAAAGACTCGACACTACGCTGGCAGTGGGTTTAACCACAGACCGCAAGCGGCACTAGCTGTGCGTAACGGCCCCCAGGTAGATGCCGACAAGAAGACTGACGAGGTGAAACCCATCTGAACTCCTACTGAGCCTGAATGTGACAGTCGTCGTACAGTCCGGTCTGTTCGTCTGATACATCGCATGGCGGGCCTAGGGGGCGGTAAATTTCAGTCCCCTAATAGTGGTATAAGTCATGTCGGAGTGTAGCCCATAACACCCTGAGATAACACTGGAAACCTACCAGTATATCTCGCTTGCCCTGGCCAGGGACTACTCGTGTAATGGCTCTCCTAGACACAGCGCGATGTCAACCCCCAACACCGGGAGAGACGAATCCTGTCTAACCGTCACTGCCTCCAAGTGCTTCGTGACTGCACCAAAAGACTACCTGTTTGCACGACTCCTTTGAGCCGTGGTAGGGTAGTAATCAAAGTACAGTGGGAACACACTCGAGGCGAAGTGACAGTGTCAAGTCAGCGGACTAAGCTGTACTCATGTCACCTGGGAACTGATAACTAACGATAGGTATAATACCAACCAACAGTTCCCGACGAGTCCTATCCAGTGTACTCGTAACCTAACGAGCACCCGCATACTATCTTAAGTACGACGTATTGACGGCTGTGGGACAAACCGTCTCCCGTGCTGGGATGAGAAGCGCATACGCTAGTCTACTCCGGAGTATCGATGCCCTGTCTCGATAGTCCTGCGACTAGGGACCTGCATAAGGATGTGCTTGTGGATTACCCAACCCCCTCGAGTGTGACTGCCATCACAACGCTGGTAATCAAGAAAAGATCCTAAGGGCTCCACTAATATGTATAGGTGATATACTAAAAATAAACACATGTACACATTAAAGTAGAAACAAACCAAGTAGCATACTACCATTTTGAGCAAGATTGTCTATACAAGGTGAATATCCCAAGCTTCCATTAAGTAATATACAAACTAGTATGATACAGTAATGGCCTCTAGGGCATATACACTAACAATCTCCCACTTGCACTAAGGCCATGTACTGGCGTATCGAAGACCTATCATCTCGATCAGCCGCTCGAACTGAGCCTGGGGTAAGGCCTTGGTGAATGGATCTGCAGTGTTATCTTCTGAAGCAACCCTCCGAACCTCGATCTCCTGGCGATCCACGATCTCCCTGATCAGGTGATACCGCCTCAAGATGTGTCTGGATTTCTGATGGGACCTGGGTTCCTTCGCTAAAGCTATAGCCCCGTTGTTGTCGCAATACATAGGTATTGGATCAACAATGGACGGAACCACCTGAAGTTCTTTCAAGAACTTCCTCATCCAGACGGCTTCTTTTGAGGCATCAGATGCAGCGATGTATTCCGCTTCCATAGTCGAGTCAGCAACGGTTTCCTGTTTGGAACTCTTCCAACACACCGCCCCTCCATTGAGGGTGAAGACAAAACCCGACATGGACTTGGAATCATCCTTGTCACTCTGGAAGCTGGAGTCAGCAAAGGCCTCGATCTGGAGGTCTTTTCCGCCATACACCAAGAACATCTCCTTAGTCCTTCTCAGGTACTTGAGAATGTTCTTTACCGCTATCCAGTGTTTCTCCTCAGGGTTTGACTGATACCGGCTTACTACACTCAGTGCATAAGCTACATCCGGTCTGGTACACAACATCGCATATATTATAGAGCCTACCGCAGAAGCGTAGGGTATAATAGACATGCGATCCCTTTCCAAATCAGTCTTGGGAGACATCTCTTTGGAGAGGGTGATCCCGTGACAAGCTGGTAGATTACCACGCTTGGAATCTTCCATACTGAATCTTTTCAGTATGGTGTCGATGTACCTGGACTGTGAATGTCCTAATATCCTCTTGGATCTATCACGATGGATCCGGATCCCCAGGATGTATGAGGCATCACCCAGGTCTTTCATGGAGAACCTGTGTGACAAGAACCCCTTGACAGATTGTAGCATAAGAATGTCATTTCCTATTAAGAGAATGTCATCCACGTATAAAACGAGGAATACTACAGTTCTCGCTACAAATCTACTATAGATGCATGGTTCATCTGGATTTTTGATAAAGCCAAATTCTTTGACCGTCTCATCAAAGCAGATGTTCCAACTCCGCGATGCCTGCTTTAGTCCATAGATGGACTTAAGCAACTTGCACACCTTTCCGCTGCTCCCACTCTGAATGAAACCCTCTGGCTGGTCCATATAGACACACTCCTCTAAATTTCCATTTAGAAAAGCGGTCTTTACGTCCATCTGCCAAATCTCATAATCGTGGAAAGCAGCAATGGCAAGAAGGATCCGAATGGATTTTAGCATAGCCACTGGAGAAAAGGTTTCGTCATAGTCCAAGCCAGGTCTTTGACGGAAACCCTTTGCAACAAGTCTAGCTTTATAGGTCTCAACCTGTCCATCTACACCAATCTTCCTTTTGAAGATCCACTTGCATCCTACGGGTTTTACCCCATCTGGAGTAATGTCCAACGTCCATACTTTGTTGGTGTACATGGACTCCATTTCAGTCCGCATTGCATCCAGCCATTTTACCGAGTCAACGCTCTGAACGGCCTGCTGGAAGCTAGTAGGCTCATCATAATCTATGATGCAATCCTCTCTATCCCCGTCTATGAGAAAACCGTAGTATCTCTCGGGCGGATGAGACTGCCTACTACTCCTGCGGAGTGTTCATAACAGAATATTGCATTTTATACCGCCCATTCTTACGCTCGTGTGTTTATAGGTAGGTGCTTTTAATCCGTGTTTGTTACATATTTACAGATTACAGGTTTCGAGTACAAATATTGCAAATCAAGACAAAATCTCCACAGTTACACCAAATACAGAACATCTATTGATAGCAGATAAAAGCCGGGTTCCGGTCATCCATATCAGTCCAGTGCCGAGTACCAGTTCCTAAGACAAGACATATGACAGTGGTCATTCGTGTCTGGGACAAGCACAGAGCACGAGGGGGGCTGCACAAGAATCAATGGGTACGCGGAGCTCGAGGGAGATAGAAGTCAAAAGTAAAGAAAAGAAAGCAATCTTGGACTAAGAAATCTGAACATATTCTGGAAGACTTTGTGCAGTGTAAAGTTTTCAAACACGAGGAAACATGAAACCAGGAAACCCCACCAAACCCCATGACCTACCTCCACTATACGGCCGCGGAACCGCGGCCATGTGGGGTCCTCTCTCCGTAATCTTTTGGGGGCTGTTTGGTCATTTTATTTATGGGCAGATTGTTGCCCTAGGTTTCCCATTCCCCTCCTATAAATACCCCGGTTCTGAGCAAAGCCAAGGGTGCCTATTCTTTTAGCCACTTTAGTGTAGTTTTAGTTTCTTTCTTCTTCTTCTTCTTCATTCTTCCTCCATGGAAATGTAGTGAGAGCATTGAGTGGATGTGAATGAAGATGAGGGTTTTTGTATCATTCTTATTTGTTTAGCTTCCCCTTGAGATTTTTGCTTCCTCTTGATTTTTCAACCTCTTCATTGAGCTTGAAAGGTTAAGGGTTAGTTATTGATCTCAAGGATTGTATTTTCTTATGGAATTAGTTCTTCACTTCACATGAGTTCTTTACCTTTCTCTTGATCTTGCAACCTCTTGATTGAGCTTGCAAGTTTAAGGGTTGGCTATTGATCCCATGCTTGTCTTGAGTTCTAGTTTCTAGTTTTCTTTCTCGCTTTTTATTACTTGCTTTTTATTATCTTGCTTACTTACTTGCAATTTAATTCCATGCACTTACTTACTTGTAATCTTTTCTTTTCTTTTCTTTTGCTCTTTTTGGTTCTTTTTGTGAATGGTTGTAATTATTGTTATTGTTAAGAATCAATACGATATATAAGTTAACGTTTCTTTGCTTATTTCCTTTTCCCGTTATTTTCCATTGAACTCCGCCCAAACGTTACGCAAGCGCTCCGTTAGGCACCCTACCCTAACAAGGTAACGGTGATTCCTAACCGCGACCGGTTGCGTTCGGTTTGGCCGGAGGCGAAAGCAAGAGACAAGAACGGAAGGACAAGGGTAAATAAGCCGGATTCCATGAATACCGCGCTTAAATCCCCTAATCCACGTTGTTGCCAATTGCTCTAGCTTCAATTGGTCAAGACTCGGCTCAAAGGTTTTGAGTACGGATTCCTTTAGCTTACATTTTCGTATCATTTCTTAACAACTTTATACTTGCAAATAATACACATAGGTTAGAATCGAACAAACATATACACATTCTTTATTGACTCGTCTAAGGCAAGAACGGAAATACAACCATCTCCCTGTGGATCGACCCGTGCTCAACCGGATAGCTGCATAGCGACACCGTCCTGATCGCGGTTATAACTTTAGAATTTTGAACATCCGACACGCCAAAAGCGTGCGATCACGGAGCGGCGTAGGAATGTCCTGTTCTTTTGAACCCTCTGGTTCCACTAAGCTTTCAGTAATAGTCTTTGGTTCTGGAATTTCTTCCAGTTCTACTGCGCTCCTACTAATTTCCTTTTCTAAGAACTGGTGTTCTAAAAAGTGGGCATAACGAGAAACAAAAATCTTTTGTTCCTCTTCGCAGTAGAAGAAATATCCCTTGGAGTTCTTTGGATATCCCACAAACTTGCACTGTACTGAGCTTGCCTCGAGTTTGTCCACATGCTGCTTTTTGACAAAAGCTGGACTTCCCCATGTCTTAATGTGATTAAGATGGGGCCTCTTCCCACACCACATCTCATATGGTGTGGTAGGCACAGTCTTAGTGGGAACTCGGTTCAAAAGGTATGCAGCTGATTCTAGCGCATACCCCCAGAATGATAGCGGTAACTCAGCGTTACTTATCATGGACCGTACCATATCCAATAGGGTTCGGTTCCGTCTCTCCGATACACCGTTATGTTGCGGAGTGTATGGAGGAGTAAGCTGAGAGAGAATTCCATTCTCTTTTAAGTAATCCAGGAATTCGGCACTTAAGTATTCACCACCTCGATCAGATCTTAGTGTCTTGATACTTTTGCCGGTTTGTTTTTCTACTTCATTCTTATATTCCTGGAACTTTCCAAAGGCTTCGGATTTATGTTTCATTAAGAAGACATAACCGTACCTTGAAAAGTCATCCGTAAAAGTAATGAAGTAAGAATAATCGCTTCGCGCATGTGTAGACATTGGACCGCACACGTCGCTGTGTACGAGTCCCAAGAGCTCGCTCGCTCTTACTCCGTGTCCAGTGAACGGAGTCTTTGTCATCTTTCCTTTGAGACAGGATTGACAAGTGGCATACGATTGATATTCGAACGGATCCAAATATCCTTCTGTATGTAACTTAGTCAACCTTCTCTCATTGATGTGACCCAGTCTACAATGCCATAAGAAAGTCTGATTTATTTTCGGAGACTTTCTTTTGTGTGTATTCTGGACATTGAAAATCTGTGGTTGGTTTAATACGTATATACCATTGCTTAATGTACATGACCCAATCAGAACTTGATTAAGGTGAATGTTCACAACATTACTTACAAATGCAAATTCATAACCTTCTTTAGATAATAAAGATACAGAAATGATATTACAAGTTGCATTGGGTACAAAATAGCAATTACGCAAAACCAAAACGTGTCCATCTGACAAGCCCAGGTGATAGTCCCCCACGGACTCAGCATCCATGCCAGCTTCATTTGCAACTCTGAGGGTCATATCACCTGCTTTCGAAACCCTACGCTTTCTCAGCGCCTACAAAGAATTACAGATATGAGATCCTGATCCGGTATCCAATACCCAGGAAGTAGAGTTTATTGAATGACAGTTTTCAATAATATACACACCTGAAGCTGAAACCGCAACCTGCTTCAGATCTTGTGTTCTGGCCTTCCAAGCCCTGCAATCTTTCTTCCAATGTCTACTCTTATGACAATAGAAGCATTCTTCTTTATCCACAAGCTTCCCCACTTTCTTTGTTGCTTTTGCCTTTCCCTTCGTATCCACTTTACTAACACCGCCCTTTGGTTTGGCGGGGGCTTTCTTCTTCTTTCCCTTGGCTTTCGCTTTGGACCTAGAAGAGGAAGATCCTCCTACAAACAAAGTGGATGTTTCCCTACCTTTCTGTAGGGTGCCCTCTGCGCTCCACAACATGTTGAGGAGTTCTGAAAGTTCAACTTCCTTTTCTTGTAAGTTGAAGTTCAGGATAAACTGGGCGTAAGTGGAAGGAATGGACTGGAGAATCAAGTCCGTATAGAGCTCATTCTCCAACGTGGTCCCAAGGTCCGCGAGCTCCTCAATGTAGCTAATCATCTTAAGCACGTGTTCCGCTACCGATGATCCGACGGCCAATCTTGCCGAAAATTACTTCTTCGACACTTCGTATCTGGCGATACAAGATTTCTCTCCATACAGTTCTTTTGTATGGAGAAATATGGATTCGAGGTCCATATTCTCGTGCCTCCTCTGATGTTCGTTGTCCATAGAGGCAAGCACGAGGCACTTGGCCTTCGCGCAGTCGATTTTCCAGGTCTTACGGATTTCCTTATCCGCAACGCTGGTTTTGGGACTTGGGACAGGGGGAGCTTTGGTGGTAAGAAGATACCCCAGCTTGTCGTAAGTGATTGCCATCTTGACATTCCTGAGCCAATCTTTGTAGTTTGGCCCTGTCAGTATGTTTTTATCTAGTAATAACTTAAGTCCGGTCATGTCGATCGGTCGCTGCAATTAGGAGAGAGAGAAGAAACACTCAGCATGATGCTCTTGCAAGTTTAGAGTGGTTTTTAGTTTGTCTAAACAGGATGGCTCCCACTGTCTCTCGAATCCCTCCTCAAACCAAAAAGGAAGAATTAGTCAGGATCAATCTCACCGTACAATTCTTGCTTAACCGTTCGCCCAGGCTGGTGTCGGTACTTCGAGGGAGGTTTTCCAACGCTTTCGCGAAGTTCCTTAATTAAATAACCTCTTTTCCATGTGGGCGTAGCCCCGCTAACACATTTCTAGACACCTACTTGGTTTATAGCATTGATCGTTAAGTGAGAAATTTCCCGAGGAGTAGCATATACTCACAGTAGGATCGGGATCCAAATATCATCGCGTGATAAAACTGAAGGAATCCTACCAGAATCATCACACTCCAAATGGTATGCAGCGCTAGCAAGTTTCAGTACTTATGAAACTCCCGATGTGGATTTTTGCCCCATGTTCTTATGACCTTGACTTTGGCCAAAATATCATAAGTCACATGTCAAGTTCTACCCGTCATTCTCCAGGTTAATTTGAGCCCACCCGCACATACCCTTGACTTTGGCCAAAATGGTAGAACGACTGCCCCAAACCAACGCATCTATCTATGCTGCACATGAATACCCAATAGCTACCAATCACTATGCCTTGACTTTGGCCAACATACATAGCTTGAATACTATTGACCATTCATGTGAAACGACGGAGGGCTACGAATGGTTTTGGCGAAACCGTGAACGTAGTGAACTTGATATAATCGATGGAATGAGATAGCTTTTAAAAGGAGTGGCTCAAGCTCCATATTTAAAAGTTGGTTTTGAAAAGAACCGAGTGGTTTTTCGAAAGTGTTCCAATGACTTTTACTTGGTTTATTTTCTTGCATTAGTTCTTTTAATGCATATTTTTCTTGCTTTAGTTCTTTTAATGCATCCCATCATTTAATCCTACCATTGCAAAAAACAACCAAAATATGACGTACGCTTATGCCATTCGCATTCGCCACGGGGCCCCGTCATTACCCGTTAGGTTACTTAACTAACGACAGAGCGGGGGCTGGGCTAGCGCGGCTGTAAAACATAAGCAAAGCCTAAATAATATCATATATAGATATATATTGCAATGATAGCCATTTCAGATCACAGATGAACACATTGGATATACTAGGAACCCGCAATTCGTACGAGCCTGTAACGAAAAGCAGATTACACGGTCGCGGTGAATAGCCAATACCCCATCCAAGACCCCTACGGGTGCGGCAAACTACCCGCCAAGTACCCGAAGCGAAGCAACCTCCCTCAACTCCGTGAGTAGGCCACTCGGCACTTCGGGATACCCGGTAGTTTGTGACCCCCTCCATGGGTCTATCCTAGGAGCAAAAACAGTAAAAAGAAATTATACAATGACGGCTACAACCCCGACCCGGTTGTGCGGCCATATAAATAATATTACATCAATTTACAAATTTACATGAATTGAAAGAAAAGAAAACTCTCGTCTCACAACCCCCGGCTATTCACCCGCGACAATCCAATGAATTCATATACACATACCAACATTATTACAGATCACAGATTTGTATAACCCCCACTAATCGACATATAGCGATTAGCAGACATTCAATACAAATAACACATCACAGATAAATACCCGTCAGCTTAACTCTTTAGAAACTCGATCAAAATACGGTTTTTAAAGCCCCAAAAATAAATTTTTCTTTCTGGAAAATCTGGGCTGAAAAAACATATACCAAAAATCCCAAAATACCCCACTAAGTATTCTGCAGAGAAGACGATCCACAGCCGAGTTAAATCGGCCGCGGAACCGCGGCAATAGCAAGCTATTGCCGCATTTCCGTGGCGGTTTGATGGGTTCCCTGGACCGTTTTTCTACAGTAGACTATAAAAACCCTGAGTCGATTTTTGAAGCATGATTTATTACTTTTATAGCACTTTAAAAATCGACAGCAAGTTTGATTTCCGGGTGTATTTCGCGACTTTTTCTCCAATCGAATTTCTAGTTACTATGCTAACATGTTAGGTAGTGTTTAACTAGGCTCTGATACCACTGTAAGTCCATGCTACCTCTCCCGGTACTTACGGGCATGCGGAATTTGATGAAAAACAATTTTCTAGAGACGGTAACATGGACTCAAAATGGATCTTTGTTAAACTATCTACCTAACAACCTAACTAGGAGTTGTTAACTACTCGGTTAGGGGGTTATACCTTTCTTTCTTGAACTCCTTCGTCTTCAAACCTTGATGGTGTACGGATCGGCTTCACCCCGTCGTCTCTTTGTGCCGAAGATCGATCCACCCGAAAGCTTCTACCTTTGGCTTCTTCTTCAAGCTTTGAAGAAACTAGTTCACTCGATTTGCTAAACCTTATGAACTAGAGTGAGTAGAGGAGAGTGTGTTGGGATTTTTCTCTATGGTTCTTGCTTCTCAACTCATGAGACAAGTGAACCATAGACTAGAGAGAGGGAGAGCAAGAGGAAGAGAGTGAGAGCTCAAGTAAGAGAGAGAATGGAAATAATAGAATGAGCAAGACTTTTCTCTCTTGGCTCTCATAATCCAAAGCCATTATAACCAATAATAGCAATCAAGTATTATGTGATGGTTTAAGTCAAAATAGCCATATCATTTCATGCACTCATTTTGCACATGAGAAACAAGCAAGCAAAAGTCTTTGCCATGAAATGATAGCTATTGTCATGATGATGGTCAACTAGTCCAACCTAGTCAACCGGTCAACAAAGTCAACAAAATCAACCCCTCAACAACCATGTCATTATAATACTTAATTAATATTATTGTTAATTATATTTCATATTCTCATTAGGGTTTAGCAAAAAGTCAATAGTCAACAGTCAACAACCCTAATGAGAATCCCCTGCCTCTGTCTCTCTGTCAACTGTGCATACACACCCGCATCCGCGTTCCGAGGAACACGAATACATACGAGATAAAATCAATCCCAAAACGTATACTAGGATATGGATTAAACCAAAGCCTGCTAGTGTTAACTGTCCGGACACTAAACGTGCACAAGTGCACGGATGTGGCCGAACCCTGTCGCAAAACCATGCGACCTGTCGCAAAACCATGCGACCTCTACTCTTTTGCCTAAAGTCGAATAGCTTTCTGTGTGGGATTCTAAAGACTCGACACTACGCTGGCAGTGGGTTTAACCACAGACCGCAAGCGGCACTAGCTGTGCGTAACGGCCCCCAGGTAGATGCCGACAAGAAGACTGACGAGGTGAAACCCATCTGAACTCCTACTAAGCTTGAATGTGATAGTCGCCGTACAGTCCGGTCTGTTCGTCTGATATATCGCATGGTGGGCCTAGGGGGCGGTAAACGTCAGTCCCCTAATAGCGGTACAAGTCGTGTCGGAGTGTAGCCCATAACACCCTGAGATAACACTGGAAACCTACCAGTATATCTCGCTTGCCCTGGCCAGGGACTACTCGTGTAATGGCTCTCCTAGACACAGCGCGATGTCAACCCCCAATACCGGGCGAGACGAATCCTGTCTAACCGTCACTGCCTCCAAGTGCTTCGGGAATGCACCCAAAGACTACCTGTTTGCATGACTCCTTTGAGCCGTGGTAGGGTAGTAATCAAAGTACAGTGGGAACACATTCGAGGCGAAGTGACAGTGTCAAGTCAGCGGACTAAGCTGTACTCATGTCACCTGGGAACTGATAACTGACGATAGGTATAATACCAACCAACAGTTCCCGACGAGTCCTGTCCAGTGTACTCGTAACCTAACGAGCACCCGCATACTATCTCAAGTACGACATACTGATGGCTGTGGGACAGACCGTCTCCCGTGCTGGGATGAAAAGCGCATACGCTAGTCTACTCCGGAGTATCGATGCCCTGTCTCGATAGTCCTGCGACTAGGGACCTGCATAAGGATGTGCTTGTGGATTACCTAGCCCCCACGAGTGTGACTGCCATCACAACGCTGGTAATCAAGCAAAGATCATAAGGGCTCCACTAATGTTTATAGGTGATATACTAAAAATAAACACATGTACACATTAAAGTAGAAACAAACCAAGTAGCATACTACCATTTTGAGCAAGATTGTCTATACAAGGTGAATATCCCAAGCTTCCATTAAGTAATATACAAACTAGTATGATACAGTAATGGCCTCTAGGGCATATACACTAACACTACTAACCTCCATTACCCTTCTCTACCCAAGATTTCATCACAACCCTAACTAGGAATTTCAATGTTCACTAAACCGCACTAAAATCATAACTAAACACATATGGATACTAAAGTGAATGAAATACAAAGCTAATGGTAATGAAAGTACCTCATTTGGCAACTCAAGAAATTTCTTGAGTTGCCCCAAGTGCCCAATATCCTTGCTTTCTTGGTCCAAAGTGTAGCTAATGGGCTTGTGCATGTTTTTAATGAAGTGGTGATGGAGTTTTCTTGATGTTTTGGTGATGTTATGAGTGTTTTGAAGAAGAGGGAGGAATGAGTGCTGCCATGGGGGAGGAGAAGAGAGAAGGATGAAGATGAGAATGAAACAAATGGTCTTGGTCAAAGGAAGACCCCTCACCTCTCTCTCACACTTGCCCATGCCTCATTTTTTATTGTTTTCCTTTATTGTTTTCTTTTGTTTTCCCTTCTCAATTAAAACAACAGCCATGCTATAAAAAAAAAGAGAAGGCCATGATAAAAATGTAACAAGTGCTAAAAATGACATGTGCACAAAACACGTTTAATGCACGATTAGCGATATTTAATGGCGATTAGCATTAAAACAGTATAATAAATCATAAAATTCCATAATTTGTATAAATCACATAAAGCACCCTCATTTCAGTAATTTCTATAATTTTCCAAATTTTTCCTAATTTATCGGTATTTAATTATACCGAAATATTAAAATATTCATTATATTTATTATTTAATTATAAAAATTCCCAAAAATAATATTTTATTTTTCTGAAATGTTACAACTCCAAATAACCAACTCAAAAAAAAGTGACGGCAAAATCCCAGCTCCAGCTCGACATTCTTCTCGTTACAGCAGACGCAATGTCACAAAGGCTCCAAATAGCTAAATCAAAAAGGAGTGATGGCAAAATCGCAGCTCCATCTCGACATTCTTCTCATTATAGCAAATGTAATGTCAACAAAGACTCCAAATAGCCAAATCAAACAAGGAGTGACGGCAAAATCCCAGCTCCGACTTGACATTCTTCTCGTTACAATAGACGCAATGTTAACAAAGGCTCCAAATAGCCAAATCAAATTGAAGTAACGGCATATTCCTAACTTCGGGGTCTCGATGGTAAGGCATATAAAGCTTAAGACACTATCGGAGATCATCCCACACAAGCGCGGAGTAGTTATGACTCATCGGGACTCCAAGCTGAGCCTAACCTCAAGTAAAATGCGACATGGCAAATTCCTAACGCTTGCTCTTCCGACGGTCATATAGCCTAAAAAGATTACTTGAGGACTTCTTGTCCAACCGCCGAAGGGATCAGAGACACGACAGTCGCGGGGCTACTTGAACAACATCTTAAAGACAGCATATCAAGGAATACATTAGCCAAGGCTACGGTACCACGGACTAAAACCCTAGTACAACAAAACCAAACGGACCTCTTTCGCAAAGAGCAGGGTTATATATATTTCACATTAGGATATACCTGAGAGATCTTCTCGACTCACCTTGAGTCGTAGGGAAAAACATCTTTATGAGACCCTCACGGCTCATGAAGGTGAAAAGCCTCAGGCGACGGGGATATCAACCTGTTTCCTAAGCACTGTTGCCGTGTAAGCAAGTCCAAACTGACTCTTGTATACTATCCATGGGCCACATTCTCTAAAGTCGCATACTAATGAGGAAGAAAAACCACTTGCGAGTCTTCTCGACTCGTAAGGAGAAAATTCTCTTAGGAGATCCTTACGACGCTCAAGAGAAAACGCACTTAGTGTTAGTGTAATATGCCTTAGAGGCCATTATTGTATAGTACTAGTTTGTATATTACATTTTGAAAGCTTGGGATATATACACGGATTTATAACAGTCTTGCTCAATATAGTAGTATGCTACTTGGTTTGAATCTATCTTAATATGTGTATATGTTTCTTTTAACGTATCGCTAATACATATTGATAGAGCCCTTTGGATCTTTGCTTGACTACCAGCGTTGTGATGTTAGTCACACTAGTAGGGGCTGGGTAGTCTACAAGCACATCCTTATACAGGTCCCTAGTCGTAGGATTATCGAGACATGGCATTGATTGATGTGAAAATGTGTTTGTAATTAACCGCAATCAATAAAGGTGTCGCGTGTAGCTAGACCGAGATGAGTACGGGTCGTCCTCAGGGAAACGTTGAATCTTTTACTCTTACTTTAGACGTGTTGAAAAAGAGAGGAGGAATAAAGAATTTTGTGAATGGTTTCTAGATCTACGTTAAGCAAGAATGCAAAATAGATAGATCTAGATTATTTTAGGGATATAGTTAATATAATAAGAGGGCTTGTAGGGTTCGTTAGGATTTAGTAGTTATGGATGATTAATTAAAAGTTACCATTTTTATCCTTTAATAGATTTAAAACTAGAACGACGGTGATGTGTGTAGATTAGGGTTTCTGGAGGGAAAAGGAATCCCACTCTTAACCCTTATCTCGACACGAAACTCCGTTCATATCTAGCCTTTACCAAAACAATCATTAATCTAATCTCTAATCGCGGTCGGAACAAACAAAGAATTGTTAGCACGCCCGATTAGGATGTTAATGATTCTTTTGATAAAGTTCATAAACTTTATAGGACTTAAAAAGGGTTTAGGGATGTTCATCATCTATTAGCCTACCCTAATCCTACGAACCCTAACAAGCGGAGAATTACTCGTGCATGTTGGGAAAAGAAGATGAAAAGACGGAGAGGGAAAACATAATGTAAAATGCAAAAGAATTAAATAAAACAACTAGCTTTATTAATCAACTTGAACAATCTACACTTTATTCCTTAGAAAATAATTACAAAAACTTGGTTTGCTTCTCGAACTCTTCCGAAGGAGGTAGATGAACAGTTGATGATCAGCTGGATGCGTGAGCCGTCTTGGACTTCGTGATCTCGTCGGCTTGATGATTTTTCCAAGAGGCTCTCGGTCTTTATTTATAATCCCAAAGCCAGAAGTCTAGCTTCCAAATATGGAAGTTAACAGTAAAGATTTTCCCCAAAATTTTGCAGCATCTAAATCCTCTATCATGCCGCGGATCCGCGGCCCAAGGGGGGTATGGCCGCGGATCCGCGGCCATATGATCTTGGCCCTTCATCAAACTTCAGGGGCTCTGTCCTTATGACATTTGGCGATCCTTGGAACCTTTGTATCATGGAAATCTTCTTGTGGTTGCTGCCAGACTTGATTTCTTCATTTTGATTTCTTAATTAGGCAGGTTAGCTTTAACAACTTGATTTCCTTGATTTAAGACCTGAAAATTCTGCACAACAACATAAATAATATTTAGTAGACTTAGTTCTACTAGGATTAGGTCAATGATATTATTTGCATACATTTTCCTACCAAATTCTAATTATAATATATGAACACATGGAAAATAGTATTTTTACACATAAACCCTCATATGTATGATATATTATAATAAAGACCTTTTTAATATAGAAATAGTAGGAAAAATGTAATAACAAATGTGCAGTTTTATCAACTGAACAAATACCCCCAAACTTATCTTTGATCGTCCCGAGTAAACTAGTTTATTCAAGAGAAGGAGAAGAAAAAGAAAAGAGAAAACTAAGCACACTTTCGTAGGCAAAGACGATTGCACTGAGCACGTGCAACAAGCCGTTAAATCTCTAGGTGTCCCTAGTAGGAGGAGTGTTGTCTCCTGAGGGTTTTCAGCGGATTACACCCACAAAATCCTATAATAAAAGAGAGATGGTGAAATTTACATATAAAGATAAGAACCATAAAAGAAAGACTTTGAAAATTTAGAGTTTCCAACTACACTAGCTTTTCAGTTGTTATGAGCCCTAGCTTAATAGTCATGAAAAGATATTAGAAATCACATCATCCCTCAATAAAACATCGTCTTTATTTTTCATTCCTACCTTTCATCCAAACATCGATCATATACCCCTACGTGTGTGAATAGAACATCCCTACACTCGGAGAATTCAATTCAAGCTATCATACTCTTGTCCATCTGCCTCAGTACTTTTTAATTTGATGAATATTTAGATTTGCTCACACATTTTCATGCGACCGTTAATACTTCTTGAGGTACTAACCAACCGATTACACATGTGTTTACTGATTAGGTGATAATATTTTCCTCATCTTGCACCACCTAAGGCTTAGCACTGACTCCCAGACCAGTTGGCCTTAAGGCACTAGGTGAAGAGGCACCCTCGCTATATTTTTTTATTGCTGCCTTGGCGATAACAAAACCAGTGTTCATTTTTTTCTTTTCACCATTTTTATATTTTCTTCATTTATTATTTCCTTCATACTTTGGCTTTTAGACAAGAGCATTTCAAGTTATTCTCTACTATCCCGAGTTTCAAGACGTGTGTAAGTGCATATAGTAGGGTATCAACATTCAAATGTTTGGCTTCCAGAATAGGGACTATTTTTTAGACTTATTTTTGTCCTCAGATTAGTGACTTCTTTCATCTTACTAACCCTTGGGACAACGGCTCATAACTACTTATTACTAGTTCGTTTAAGAAAACTTCTAATTTTCTTGGTTTTCTTAAACTATTCCTATCTTTCATAAATAATTTTTCACTTTCTATTCTTTTATTATCCAAAAAAAAATTTTGTGCTTATATATAGTATAATGCAAAGTATGCGTAAATAAGCACAAACCTCCCCCAAACTTGTTTTCAACAGTGTCCTCACTGTTGCTATCTGCTGGATCATAAAAACCTGTAAACTTGGGAGAACATTATTAATGGGGGCAAGAATATATGAAAATGAAAATGCTCTCCCAAACTTATTTTTGGCTCATAAATTTGAGAACAAAAGTTATGATCAAGAGCCAAAAATATACCCCCCCTCAAACATGAGTTAGACAATACGAAGCATTTTAAGAGGGGGTGAGTCATTTGGTCAAAGCAAGACTTTACAAAGACCAAAAGTTAACACCAACCATTCAAAGATTTTATCAGTATAGCATATAGGTTGGTGGAAGAATGTGTTGTATCGAGTCAAGAAAAAATGGGGAAGGGATAAGAGGTGGTCTGGAAAGGGTTTGAAATTAGAGAAAGAAAGAATGGGGGTGAATGTGAATGATTAGGAAAAAGGAATGGTGACGGTTCAACCTCTATAGGTGGAGATTGATTAATCACAAAATCCGTACTGTTTAAAAATTCAAGTTCGTCGGCAAAAAGTTCTTCAAAACTTTTATCAATGGTGTGATTGAACATTTTGCTGTCAAAGAGTTTTGTGCCAGAATTTATCCTACTTGATTCATCAAAAATCATTGAGGTAGAGGACTCGAAAAACTCATCTACCTCATTTTCAAAAATATCCAAATCAATTTGAATTTATGGTATTATTGAACTTGAATTAACGGATTGTGATTTATCAAAACTCACTGAAACTATAGGAACAGAAGAAGAACCGGAGAAAGTAGAAGGTGAAATGGGTAAACAAATTGGTGTGTCGAGTGTTGCTGAACCGGATGTGGAAGATGGAGGCTGTATTTCGGTCTGATCTTCGGGTATACCATTATCATCAACTTCAAGACATATTTGGTGTTCGGGAAGAATTAAAGGCTCAAGATGATGACCACAAGGAAGTGAAAGGATTTGATGAATTGGTGGGACAAAATCATCCAAAATTTCGGATTCATCAATCAATATATCCCCAACGTCAATCACCTCATTCAAGTGAAGGTTAAAATTCTCAAACACCTCATCAAAATTATGGTTTTCAATCAGTTTTGGTTCAAGAGTGGAGGTGTAGAGATCACAAGGGTTGGGTATGTTTTCACTTGAAATGGACCCTTCACAGTCGGGTAAATCAAACACTACAAAGTCACACAACTTATCAGACATTCTATTTGGTGTACTTGATGAATCTATGAAACTGGAGTTGTGGATTTCAATTTGGAAACAGGAGGTTTGATTAGGAAGGGTGTACAGTTCTGTCTTACTACCCAAATCCTTCATAATTTGGTTCGACAGTTCCATAAATTTTTCTAATGTCTGCTCCAGACTAGTCTTGGGTTGATAAGGGGTTTCAGTATAAGATTGAAATTCCTGTGGATAATTAAAACTCCCGAATGACTGATTAGAAGAACTGTCTAGAGAAGGTGGAAAAGTCGGATTGGATTGATAGGAATAGAATGGTTGCGGAACTTGGGTAGGAGTAGGATCAATATTATGATAAGAAGAATATTGATATGGGTTGGTTGGTTGGCTATTTTCAGCAGACATCTTATATGCCACAAACCGCATATCAAACTCTTCTCCGGACAGTGGTGGTGATGGTTGATATTGGTCCGGGTTGAAACTTTGTCCTCTAGACCTAGCTATGTGCTCAGCAATGGACATTCGTCTAGGGGCTTCCTCACTTTGGGTATGAACTGAAACAGGTGTAGGATTAGGATACGGTTGAGAAGACCAAGACTGAGGTGGCCAACTGTTTCTTCCTGCTTGTTCTATATGATCTCTTAAGGACATGGAAGAGCCGGACGGTATACCGAAGGGATTTCGAAAACAAGAGATATCTGGTTGTGGACAGCAAAGCTCGGCAAGTGTTCTTCTGTTTAGGTCACCCATTATAAGAAGAGAAGAAGGGGGAAGGGTAAAAAAGGGGAGAAAATAATTGGTTTGTTTTGAAAAATGACGGATTTAGACAAATCACACAAAAATGCGCAAACAACTCTAGAACTATGGTTACCTAGGTCCAGTCTCGAGACCGCTCCTAGACTTCCAAAGGACAAGCCGCAGGATCAATCCTCTACCGCCTTTGTACTACCCTTGTAGCCAGGTAAGTGCCAGGTAAGTGGGAAGGAACCACAATAGTAGGCCTAATTAAAATCCACTAGCCTTTGACACACATGTCTAGACACTATAAAAGTAATGCGGATAAGCGATAGATTACCCACGACCTTCCTCTGTCCTTATTGAGCGCGACAGTCCTTAGAGTCTGGTCTAGATATTTTTTAAAATTAATGAAGGATTGATGCAGATGCTCGGTTTGTGATTTGTGGGGCTTAGGAAGGGTGATGAAATCCCCACCTAATCTGGATTTTGGTCTTGCCCCTTAAAAATCCGTATTAAAATATGCAAAAACAAACCGCGAAACAAAACTTTGCAAAAAGATTTTTGAGCGGCGAATAGTTTGCAAAGAATCCTGCAGAAAATAGATTTTATTGGATTTGAGAGGAGAGAGAAGGAGTTAAGAAAGATACCAGAGAAGTGTGAAACCCTAGGTCTCCTGTTTCTTCAAGTCCGTGACTTCAGATTCCCTCGCAAAATTCACACACAAATCGTTAAATATGCAATTTACAGTTTTGTTTTAATAATGATATGAACCGTCTAAGAATTCAACACAAATAGCAAGAATAAAATATTACGCACGTCTCCCCGGCAACGGCGCCATTTGATTGATGTGAAAAAGTGTTTGTAGTTAACCGCAATCATTAACGGTGTCGCGTGTAGCTAGACCGAGATGAGTACGGGTCGTCCTCAGGGAAACGTTGAATCTTTTACTCTTACTTTAGACGTGTTGAAAAAGAGAGGAGGAATAAAGAATTTTGTGAATGGTTTCTAGATCTACGTTAAGCAAGAATGCAAAATATATAGATCTAGATTATTTTAGGGATGTAGTTAATATAATAAGAGGTCTTGTAGGGTTCGTTAGGATTTAGTAGTTATGGATGATTAATTAAAAGTTACCATTTTTATCCTTTAATAGATTTAAAACTAGAACGACGGTGATGCGTGTAGATTAGGGTTTCTGGAGAGAAAAGGAATCCCACTCTTAACCCTTATCTCGACACGGAACTCCGTTCATATCTAGCCTTTACCAAAACAATCATTAATCTAATCTCTAATCGCGGTCGGAACAAACAAAGAATTGTTAGCGCGCCCGATTAGGATGTTAATGATTCTTTTGATAAAGTTCATAAACTTTATAGGACTTAAAAAGGGTTTAGGGATGTTCATCATCCATTAGCCTACCCTAATCCTACGAACCCTAACAAGCGGAGAATTACTCGCGCATGTTGGGAAAATAAGATGAAAAGAAAGAGAGGGAAAACATAATGTAAAATGCAAAAGAATTAAATAAAACAACTACCTTTATTAATCAACTTGAACAATCTACACTTTATTCCTTAGAAAATGATTACAAAAACTTGGTTTGCTTCTCGAACTCTTCCGAAGGAGGTAGATGAACAGTTGATGATCAGCCTGGATGCGTGAGCCGTCTTGGACTTCGTGATCTCGTCGGCTTGATAATTTTTCCAAGAGGCTCTCGGTCTTTATTTATAGTCCCAAAGCTAGAAATCTAGCTTCCAAATATGGAAGTTAACAGTAAAGATTTTCCCCAAAATTTTGCAGCATCTAAATCCTCTATCATGCCGTGAATCCGCGGCCCAAGGGGGGTATGGCCGCGGATCCGCGGCCATATGATCTCGGCCCTTCATCAAACTTCAGGGGCTCTGTCCTTGTGACATTTGGCGATCCTTGGAACCTTTGTATCATGGAAATCTTCTTGTGGTTGCTGTCAGACTTGATTTTTTCATTTTGATTTCTTAATTAGGCAGGTTAGCTTTAACAACTTGATTTCCTTGATTTAAGACCTGAAAATTCTGCACAACAAGTTAAATAATATTTAGTAGACTTAGTTCTACTAGGATTAGGTCAATGATATTATTTGCATACATTTTCCTACCAAATTCTAATTATAATATATGAACACATGGAAAATAGTATTTTTACACATAAACCCTCATATGTATGATATATTATAATAAAGACCTTTTTAATATAGAAATAGTAGGAAAAATGTAATAACAAATGTGCAGTTTTATCAACTGAACAGGCATCGATACTCCAGAGTAGACTAGTGTATATGATTCTCATCCCAGTAGGGGAGATAGTTTGTCCCACAGCAATCAGTACGTTGTACTGGAGATAGTATGCAGGTGATCATTGGATTATGAGTTACACTGGATGGACTCGTGGGGTACTGCTGGTTGGTATTATACCTATCGTCAGGTGGCGTTTCCCAGGTAACATGAGTACATCTTAGTCCGTTGACTTGACACTGCTACTTCGCCCCAAGTGTATTCCCACTGTTCTTATATTACTACCCTACCACGGCTCTATTGAGTCATGCAAACAGGTAGTAGTTGGGTGCAGTCCTGAAGCACTTGGAGGCAGTGGCGGTTAGATAGGATTCGTCTCTCCCGGTATTGGGGATTGATGTCGCGCTGTTTTCGGAAATCCATTACACAAATTCCCTGGCCAGGACAAGCGAGATTTACTGGTAGGTACTCCAGTAGTTTCTCAAGATGTTCTGGGCTGCACTCTGACACAACTTATTGCACAATTAGGGGTCTGACGTTTACCGCCCCTAGGCCCGATATGCGATACTCTTAGACGAACAGACCGGACTATACGTATATTGCTACTGACAGGCTCAGTAGGAGTTCGGATGAGTTTGCTCGTCGGTCTTCTTATCAACAAATACCTAGGTAGCCGTTATGTGCAGCTAATACCGCTAACATGCTTGTGGTTAAACCCACTGCCAGCGTATTGCCGATTCTTTAGAGTCCCACATAGAGGGTTTCCCTGCTTCGGGCGAAACGATGTAGAGATCATATGGTTTTACGACAGGGTTTGATCACATACTTATACTTGTGCGTGTGTGATGTTCGAGCGGACAATACTAGTGGGCTTTGGTTTAAGCCAGATCCTAGTATTAGATTTTTGGATTAGTTTGGTCTCATTGTATTCGTGTTTCTCGAAACACGAATGCGGGTATATATATATAGATGAGAGGGGCATTCTTGTAATTACTCAAGATTGTTTTAGAAGGAGACACCTCATTAGGGTTTTGACCATTGACTTGGTTAAAACAATTATGAGGTGGAGGAAATTATTTGTTATTTTTGTAAATGATAATTTTTCCATGATTACTTGGTTTGATTATTTGACTTGGTTTGACTATTTGACTTAGATATTTTTGTAAGATATTTTGTGGCACTAGATATTTTGGATGAGATATTTTTCTTGCCATGCTTGTAGTCATATCAAGTGAGCCATCTCAATTATCATTATCAAAAACATTTTCTCTTTCATCAAGTTCACCCTCTCCTTCTTCCTCTCAAATCTTAACTCTTATTGTCTCATATGTTGAGAATCCAAAAGTTAGTGAGACTTAGATACCCAAAATCACTCTCTACTCACTCTAGGCTACTTAGTTTAGCACAGAAAGTGACCTAATTGCCTCATCTTGGAGGTTAAAGCTCAAGGTTGGAACTCTCGGGTGGATCTTCTTCGACTTCGAGAAGCCGACAAGGAGGCGCTATCCATTTTCACTCCAAGGAGCTCATGAAGTGAAAGAGGGCGGAAAGAAGAGAAAGAGGACAGCAAGAAGACAAGAAGGACACGATATTATGAGGTATAACATTCATCCAAGTAGTTAAACCTCAAGTAGTATACTAGCTAGGGTTTTATGTTCGATCCTTGGTTCAAGTCCATGTTGCGAAGCCCGTAAAAATTATTTTTTGCTATTTCCGCCTCCCAGCAAACACGTGGGGTGTGAAACATCGACTTACACTTAGGATTCCTCATGACTTCTAAGGAGAAAAGACACTTACGAGATCCTCTCGACTCGTAGGGAGAAAAGTCTTTATGAAACCCTCACGGCTCATAAAGTTGAAAAGCCTTAGGTGACATATCTAAAACCTATTTCCTAAGCCATCGCCGCCCTATAAGTAGGTCAAGATGGACTCTTGTATGCTATTCACGGGCCACATTCGCCAAAGTTACATGCCAATGAAATAAAGAGGCTACTTATGGGTCCTCACCACTCGTAAGGGAAAAATACCTGAATGAGTTCCTTACGACTCATGGAGGCGATGAACACTTAGGAATCCTCATTACTCATAGGGAGAAAAACCTTCTCGGGACCCTTACGGCTCCTGAAGATGAAAAAAAGCCTTAGACTACATGGATCGTAAACTTGTCTCCTAAACCATCAATTCCATGGCCAGGCATAACTTTGCACTACTTCACCCACGTGCATACTTACGTGGGCACAGTAGTGGGGGGAATTTGTTCCCGCCAAAAAATTTGTTAGTTATATGTATGCCCTATAGGCCATTATTGTACATGATTGTATATTATAATGGATGCTTCGACATATATAGAGAGGACTTTCTTGCTCGACATGATATTATGCTATCTGGTTGCTCTTTATCTTAACATGTACACTTGTATCATTATACAGTCTCTCTGTTACATGTTGATAAAGCCCTTAGGATGTGGACTTGACTACCAGGGCTATGATGGAGATCATACTAGGGGGCCAAGTTTGTCCATAAGTACATCCTTTAATTGTTCATAGTCGAGGGAGTATCGAGACAGGGCATCGATATTCCAAAGTAGACTAGTGTGTAAGTTTCTTGACCCTGTATGAGGCGATGGTTGATCCCACAACAATTGGTGTTTGACATCAAAGATTATACACAGGTGCTCATTGGAGAATAGGTACACCGAATAGGACTCGCCGAGAACTCCTAGATGGTATTATACCTATCGTCAGATAGCAGTTCTCTGGTGACACTGATACAGGTTGGTCTGTAGACCCAAGATCGTCATAGAGTCTTGTGTGATTCCTATTGTATTTTGATTTTCTCCCTACCATGCTCAAGAGAGCGTGCAAATAGGTGGATTTTGGGTACAGTCCCGAGTCACATGGAGGCAATGAGCCATAGGAGGGGTTTCGTCTCTCCCGGTATTGGGAGTTGATGTTGCGCTATGCTCGATTGGCTATAACAGGAAGTCCCTGGCTAGGGCTGATGATGAGATTTACTGGTAAGTGTTATCAGTAGTTTCTCGACCCGTTATGAGCCTCACATCGGCATGACTTATCAAGTTATTGGGGTCTAATGTTTACCACCCCCAGAATCGATATGTGACATATCAGACAAAGAGACCGGAGTGTACGGTAGTGTTACTTACTTGATTCATGGGAGTATGGAAAAGCTTGCTTGTTGATCTTCTGAACGCTCAATACCTGGGTAGCCGTCACGTCCAGCTAGTACCGCTGACGGCTTGTGGGTGACTGATATGATCATTACCTACTGCTGGAATATTGACGTGTCTTTAGATTCCTACACAGAGATTTCCTGGCTCAAGCGAAACGAAGTAGGGCATATATGTGATATGTGCGGGACCGAGATTAATATGTTTATGTGATACCGTATTCTAATCTCGCGATATATGATATCAGTCGGTTATATGAGATATAGCTGGGTTATTGAATCTAGTGTTGATTCGATAAGTTGATATAAATGATATTAATAGGTTATATGTGATATAGCCGGATTTTTAAATCAAGTGTTGATTTAATAATTTAATATATAATTATATATTTGATATATTAATATATATTAACTAATATTAGCTCAATTAAGAATGTGTTTTCTTTAAATACATATAATATATAATGATATATGTTAATGTATTTATTTTTGTGTCATACTAGATGATACATAGAACTTGGGTGTTGAATTATTAAGGGATAAATCAAAATTAGGTGGAAATTGGCATGGTTTAGGATGCTTGTGGAAGCATGTAGAAATCTTGACTTAGTCCACTAATTATATTTTACTCTAGATATTTATTAACCCAACTATTAACTTTAGCCATGGTTAAGTCTCTACAAATATTATTTTTGATATTTTCTCACCCATGGTTGAGATGGTTCACTACTTCATCTTCCTCTTCATTTCATTTTACCTCTCTAGGTTTTCATGAGGTGAAGAAAAAAAGAGAGAATTAATTCTAAAATGAGCAAAATTCCCACTTCATCAATCTATACCAAACTAGCTATTTAGTATAAGTTGTTTGCTTCATTAATTCCTCAATTAGTGAAGAGCTAGCCTGAGTTAGAGATTTCTCAAAATAGATCATCTTCGGCCTCGAAGATCTTTGAGCAAGCTCGTTCCTTTCGTCTAGTGAAGCCTAAGGAGGGTCCAGGACACCACTACTTAGAGCTAAGGGACTACTACACGGAGCTTTAGAAGTGATGGACCGGTCTACAAAGGTTGTATTTCTATTTCACTTAGTGTAAAGTTGTTTACATGCTTTAAAAACCCTAATTCTCTAGTTCGATTCTTGGATGGTGTTATTTAGCAATCTAGATTTTTGTAAATTGCATACTTAATGCTTTCCGAAACCTAGCGAGTGTGCTAAGCGAACCCATCAGTGGTATAAGAGCAAAGCTAGAGCATTAGGAGTGGCCTAGACGATGTTAAAGTGTTCGATCGAACATCGAAACCGAAACTTTTCCCGCTCTCTGGAAATTTTTTCAAATGTTGGATTTTTCTAGATTAAATATTACCAAAAAATTGTGCATGGTTTTGTATGGAACCCCAAGAAAAACGATGGCCCAACTCGACCAAATGACTGTGCAAATGCAGCCAAACCATGGGTTTAGCCGCGGCGCCGTTGGTGAGGCAGGGAACGTACCTTCTTGTGCTGATCCATAGGTACTAGTGGCACTCTCTGGGTATTTTTAACTGAGACTCAAGTGTTGAGGTCTCTAGGAATTTTGTGTGTTTGATAAATCGATCGAAATTTTTAATATCGTCTAGATATCTGTGATTTGTGATACAATATTTGGAACCTATGATAATTAGTTTTGTGAAAACTAATTAGTATTTTGTGAATCTAGCAATTTATTCTCTTTTGATCGGTTGCCGCGGGGTTTTGATTCGGATCAAAACTCCGTCGCAATCTCGTACAATACGCAAACACTCGCCAGGTAACACTAATAGATAGCTACACCCCATTGTCCCGACTAAGTGACTATAGGAGAACCACGTTGCCAAAAGCATTCGCCTGGGTGCTCGTGGCCGTGGTGTTCCGTCTAAGTGCCTTCGTCAACAGCATCGGGGTGCGGCCGTTTACTAATGTTTCCGACGAGCTTTCGATCAACTGTCGGGAATCTTGTTGAATTGCCCGACTGGTTATTGAAAAGTGTTTTCAATTTGAGACTAAAATGCCGGGTTTATAGTGTTAGGCATGAAATTCGGAATATGTGATATTCCGGATTTATGATGTCTAAGGAATTTATATGGTTAGACATGAAATCCGAAGTATGTGATATTTTGGGTTTATGATGTCTAAGTTGGTTGCGGATTCCAATTATTGTAGTTTTCATTTCTTTTCTGCGACTGTAAATGTAATATGTGGTGTATCGCCGGTTTCGTTGCTATACGTCAACGACAATTGGGATACGCATATTTACTTGCGTTGATACCATGTGATGTTATGTGTTGTTGTGATATGTTATATTGGATCGTCGTGTTTGAATAGCCGGGGATTTTTGCATGAAATGAGAGTTTTTCATTTTCATTCATGTAAAAAATTTTATGTAATATTCTTTTATTGGGACACTCCCGGGTTGAGGATGATGTCACCATTGATGTATATTATTAACTTTCCGTATTAGGATAGACCCAAGGCGGGGAGCACAAGTAACCGGGTTCTAGAGTCCAATGGGAGGCCATCTCGAGGAGTCAAGACCGAGTCTCCTAACTCTAGAATTAGTAGGGTTACTTGCCACTCTCGTAGGGGTCTAGAGATGTGGGTTTGGCAATTCATCACAACCGTGGAATCCGTGTTTTTTACTGCCTTGATTTAAAACACGGACCTCCTAGTATATCATATATTTCATATGTTGACTTCTGCTGCAATGCTCTGTGATGAGATCATATAACTGCGTGAGACGAATGCTTTATATTATATATATGATATATAATAAACGTTACTTTTGTTTTGCATCCGCGCTGGTCCTGCCCCCTCTCTGCCGTTAGTTAATTAACCTAACGGTACATGACGGGACCGCATGGCGAATGCGGATGGCATAAGCATATGTTGTATTTTCGTTTCTTTATATGTGATGCTTAGGAAGCTGTAAGCCCGCGGGGGCGCCCCGGCCGTCGATCCGACGCCGGAAACGCGGAAAACAAAAACTTTGCGAACTTTGCAAAACGGCACCACCGCGGACTTTTTACCCGGATCGGGCCATTAACCTAGCAACTAGCAAAATAAGAAAAGAGTAGAGATGCAATACCAAGCGATCCGTGTCCTTCGGTCTTTGTCTCCACTCCGATCTCCTGCGGAATCTCCGTCACCTCCTCGCTCGTCGGAAAGGGCACCACGTAGCCGGAATCTTTTACGGGCTCCCGCCTCTTGACCGAGGCAACTCGGGCGCGAAGTTGGCTGGCCGACGCGTCCAAGACTTGCTATAGAATAGTATAGTAAACTTGTCTCTTGGGGTTATGAGGTTGCCATGATGGAGGAATTTTTTAGCACAAGAATTTTTCATGGATGCTTGCTAAAAAGGAAATGGAGCATGCTAGAAAAAGAATGGAGCATCCAAGAAAAGAGCTCGGCCAAGAAAAATTGCTCACTGGAAAATCGTTGCAAGTGGTGATGAGTGTTCATGAATTCAACCATTCTCAAAAGCAATTCCCACCTCACAACAGCACACTCACTAATGGGGGCCCACGAAATTGAATCATGCAAGAAAGAATTTCCCTTCACAAATTAAACCTCTCACTCCACTCCTAACAGCAAATGGCCGACCCCAGCACATTAAGTGGGTGGAAAAAGAAAAGAAGGAATAATTCAAGATGCATGAACAAAAAATAATCTCACATCTAAAATCACCATCTCATAAATGCAAGAGAATGACCAAAATAGAATCTCATGATTATGAAGCCACACTCATGCAAAGAAACCCCTCACAAAATGTTAATTGCAAACTTGCAATTAATCCCCTCCAACGAAAAGTCCGACCGGGAAGGAAAAAGAGAAAACCGGCCGGAACGGAATGCAAACTGGCAACCCTAGAAAACTGATCCCGTATTAAATTACAGGAAAACCCCGCAACTGCAAATACATGCCCGCATTTGTATTCCCACTGAACACAAATGCAAAGAGACAAAACTACACTATCTAATACTAAGATCCGGCTTAAGCCAAAGCCGGCTAGTAAAAACCGTCCGATCACGATCCGTGCAATACCGCACGTATCTGATCGAACCCTGCCATATCTCCATACGGCCTCTACAGCGTTTCGCCCGAAACTTGAGTAACTGTCTGTGTGGTGGACTCTAAAGACTCGTCAATACTATGGCTGTGGATTTAACCACTAGCTCGTCAAAGGTATTAGCCATATGTGACGGGCCACCAGCTATCGACCAAAAGGGACGTCGATGAGCGAACTCATCCTAACACCCTACTGAGCCTGTCAGTGACAATATCCGTACAGTCCGGTCCGTTCGTCTATGAGTATCGCATGGCGGGCCTAGGGGGTTGGTAAAAGTCAGACCCCCAAAAGCGGTACAAGTCGTGTCGGAGTGCAGCGCAGAACACCCTGAGATACTACTGGAATACCTACCAGCAAATCTCCTGTCTTGGCCAAGGACTTTTCATGTTCTGGCTCTCCTCGACACAGCGCGACCTCACCCCCAATACCGGGAGAGACGAACCCCTGCAGATCCGCTCACTGCCTCCATGTGGCTCGGGACTGTACCCAACTAAAACCTGTTTGCACGACTCCTTTGAGCCGTGGTAGGGTAGTAATCAAAGCACAGTGGGAACTCACACGAGACAAATGACGATCCCAGGTCGATGAACTAACCTGTACACATGTCACCAGGGAACTGCTATCTGACGTCAGGTATAAGACCAACTAGCATGTTCCCGGCAAGTCCTGTCCGGTGTACTCATAACCCAATGAGCACCTGTATACATCTTAGGTGATCCAACTGACACCAGTGGCTTGTGAGACCGGCCACCGCCCCTCGTCGGGGTCTCGACTGTATACACTAGTCTACTCTGGAGTATCGATGCCCTGTCTCGAAACTCCCTCGACTAGGGACCATTTAAGGATGTGCTTATAGACCCCAGCTCCCACTTATATGATCGCCCTCATACTGCTGGTAGTCAAGCAAGAATCCTAGGGGCTCTATCAACGTGCAATAGCGACTCGTAAGGTCACCTAAAGCAGTACACGATGATAAAGATAAACCAGATAGCATACTATCATCTCGAGTAAGACTGTCCTACTGGGATAGGTCCTCCCGTCAATCATTGCAATCACGTGCCTGTGATCCAATAATTGACTCTGAGGGCACTATCTCCAACAATCTCCCACTTGCACTCAAGGCTAATTATTGCGATGTCGCATACTCACAGCTCGTGTGATACCGAACACCCAACTCCTCTACTAGTCAGTCTCATAAAGCTCGTTTGCGAAACTATTGCGTTCGAGGAATAGCCTTAGTGAGTGGATCCGCTTTGATGTTTCTTTCTATGTCTCTCTATATCTCAAGTTCGCGGAGAAAACCATCTCCCGAAATGAGCAATACCTGTCTTAGAATGTCTGGATGTCTGATGGGACCTAGCTCATAAATGAGCTCCAAATCCAAACTTCTTAGACTGTATCGACAACTGAACTTAATCAGTGTCCTGCGCCATGCCTTCCCTCAGTATCCATTTGGACCATCTGTCTAAAATACTGCCCTTCGTCAGAAGGAAAAACTATAGCTCTGACAGCCACTTTGCCATCCAGGTCACTTTGGAAGCCTGGAATGATAACCGTCTCCCAAAGGAGGCTACTGTTATCATATCCCTAGAACATCCACTTATGTTCTTAAACTGCTTCCGACTGTTTCTCCAGGATTGGATCAATATCAACTTATTGCACCTACTGCAAGAACAACATCTGGTGTGGTACTTGACATCTCATAGAATGTTGTCCAAGTACCCTGATTGGGAAACCACCCAAATCTAGATCTAAAACCATAGATCTAGTAACCAGAATGTCTGGTATAATATCCAAGTCCTTTGTGGAGAAACCACTGTGTGACGACCAAAGCATAACCGATCGTAGTATAGAAATATCACTTCCTACTTTGTGTATGTCATCAAATACCAGGACATCACACCCTACTACCTTCTCAACAGATCCATCCCCTATTCTGATGAAATCAAACCTATGACTGTCACATCAGAAATAGATGATCTATCTCCGCTATATCTGCTCTAGTCTATAAATAGACATAAGCCTGATATCCACGAATGCTTCCGCTGCTCCCACTGACTACGACAACCCTCTGGCAGAGTCATATAGGCGTACACTTCTAAAGCTAGTTTAGAATGACGCTATACTCATCCTCCCGCCAGGTCTCGCAGCCTGGAACAACAGCAATGGAAAGTGTGGGTAAACAAGAAATTCCCTGCCACCGTCCTTGAGCATACCGAAGTACCTCTCGGGTGCCGGAGGTTACCCACCTTATCTGCGGAGTGGCCATTGGAATGTCAAACCAGATCGAATCTTTAGGTTCTTATCAAATCTTCAGTAATCGTTTGCGGTTCTGGAACCACTTCCAGTTCTACCATACTCCCACTACTGTTTTTCTGAAAAAATCCATTTTTGATAAAACTGTGGCGAGTCAAGAACAATATTACTATTGATCTTCCAGATGGTAGAAAGTCAACCCTCGTCATAGCCCGGGTCAACCCACAAACAGCCACTACTGAAACGTGCCTTGAGTTGTCCAGAGTCTGGTTTTAAGCATAAGCCGGACAACTCCCCGTATCTTAACAATGTCAAGATATGAACTGTTCTATATCCAAGAAACAGAGGCACTGATTTAATTGAACCAGATTCAAATCATGCAGCTGTCTCCAGTGCATGTCAACTAAATGGAAGAGAGGCCGATCAGCGTTACTCAACTTAGGAGTACTTCCAATTATGAGTAACCTGAAAGAGAAGCTAGTTCTCTTAATCATTACTACCAACTGAATACCATTCACAAGTATCTACATCTTCGATCACCTTGAAGAATCCTGATACTTGCAACACCTGGTTCTCTACTTTACTCTTATACCTATAACTCCTCAAAACTTAGACCCTGTGTTTCTACGAAACACATGTCTAAGAACTAGAGAAGTTAAAAGTAAACAGAATATAGTACGAGGACCAACCCCTCTGTCCTAATGGACACTGGACAATATACAATACTCTGTATAAGTCCCCTGAGTCTGGTGACTCATTCACTGTGTGTCGTAGGTTGAAAACTGTACTTTTGGTTAAGAAGAATTACACCGCTGTTCAATACTCCTTACCTAACCATCCACTGGTATAGGTAAATGTCATAGACATAATTTCAAAAAGGTATGTCTCACTCTATAAAAATAGACGTACAGATATATCAATTTGAAATTGGTGCACAACAACGGATATTCAAAACCAAATATTTGCCGACCGGCAAACAACACAGGTGGCTTTCTCAAATATCACCAATTCCAACGAATCCCGATATAATGAGGACGGTCACCTAATTCCTAATAACTTACTCCCCTTCATCATCTGTAAAACCATACAGATGTGAGACTCATACCTGGTAAATACATACCCTGGAGTAAGTATCTAATCGGGAAATCAGTTTTCTTTTAACAGTACACAGTGAAACTGAAACATTAAGATGTTTCGATGGGGTATCCTGGTATTCATAGTAATGCCTCTTCCATCATCTAGATTCACAACTATAACTGTATAATTCTTTGCCACCTCTCCAAATCCCTTTACATGTCTTTAGTCATTACCTTCTGTACACCCCTTTAGGCCAAGTGGTTTTCTTCCTTCCCTACCGTTCGGCACCAGCCTATGGTTTGGAAGAAGACTATCTAATAAGCATAAAGGGTGTACTGTCCTAATCCTAGGAGCACTCGCAATGCGAGAGAAGGTGAGGATAAAAGACAACCGAATGAACTTAATTCATAGGTGATTTAGGATTGACAAGGAAGTACATGGTTAGGTCGTGAATAGCAGTCGCAATTTAGTTTGCCCTCTTACTAATCCCTTGCTTTGTCTGAACTTAATACCTTCTGTACACCGTTTAGACTAATTGGTTTTCTTCATTCCCTACCGGTCGGCACCAGCCTATGGTTTAGAAGAAGACTATCCAATTTGCGTAATAGGTGTACTATCTCCTAAACCAAGGAGTACTCGCAATGAGAGAAGGTGAAAGGAAAAGACAACTGAATAGTCCTATTCGTTTTCTCCAGAACCGGAAACCATCCTCGAATTCCTTCGAGTTCGTATATAACCATACGATGGTTTTGTCCAATGGAAGTGGACGTTCGTAGTAATACGGGGTGTCCCGGAGAAAAGGGTAAAAGTAGGAGTGGCAAAGAGGTCTGCAACTCTGACAATCCAAAAGCCAGTGTTAAGAAGGTTCGGTCAACTTTGTCACTGAGTCATAGTCTAGGGTCGGGTCAATGGTCGCTGCCAAAGAGAGAGAGAAAAGAAACACTCAGCGTGCACTTTAACCTAGATCAGAATGGTTACCAATTTATCTAATCTGGAAACCTCCCACTGTAACGTCAAATTCTTCCCCAAACCTAAAAGAAGAATTAGCCGGGATAACCCGAGGAGTAAACCAACTCATCAGTGGGAATCGGGATCCAACTCTCATCGCATGATAATGTGACGGAATCCGCTCACGTTATCACACTCCAGAAGGTATGCGCATATCTGGCAAGTTTCAGTTCTTTTGAAACTCCCGATGTGGATTTCTGCCCCATGCTCTTATGACCTTGACTTTGGCCAACATATCATAAGTCACATGTCAAGTTCTACCCGTCATTCTCCTGGTTAATTTGAACCCACCCGTACCTACCCTTGACTTTGGCCAAAATGGCTGTATGACTGTCCCAAACCAACGCATCTATCTATGCTGCATATGAATACCCAACAGCTACCAAACACTATGCCTTGACTTTGGCCAACATACACAGCTTGAATACTATTGACTATCCATATGAAATGACAGAGGGCTACAAATGGTTTCTGGCGAAAACCTTTAACGTAATGAACTTAATATCGTTGAAGGAACTGATAGCTTTTAAAAATATAGTGACGAAAATCTTTGCTAAAGAGGTCACTCCCGGTGAAGGGATCTCGGCTCTTTCCCCGTAGAATGAGGTGCAGGATATTCCAAATGAATACCACGATGCAAAGCAAAAGTAATCGGCTATAGTGAAGTTACTACCCTGATGCAAACTTTTGTCCAAGGGGTCACTCCCGGTGAAGGGATCTCGGCCCTTGCCTCGTCGACTGAGGAGCAGGATATTCCAAATGAATACCACTGTGCAAAACAAAAGAGAACGCCCTTGCAATAACAGCTTTTTGAAAAGTGTTCCAACAACATTAGAATAGGTTTGTTTATCTTGCATTGATCCGAATCAACGCAGTCCCATCAATTGATCACACCACAAAGAACGAAAATATACTGACGTACGTATATGCCATCCGCATTCGCTACTGGGTCCCGTCATCACCCGTTAGGTTAGCTAACTAACGATAGAGCGGGGACTGGACTAGCGCGGATGCAAAACATATACAACATCTACTAATATATATACCAATATATAGTATTTCGCTCAAGGCGTGATAAACAATGCAGCACAGAAATGTATAGCAACACGGATCAATACAGATATCTGGGATCCCCGGGTTTCACAGAGCCGCTGAAACCCGACGTTCCCCTGGTCGTGTGGATAGCCTGTGCAATGAAAATCCTAGACCCCTACGGGCGCGGCAAGTCACCCGCCAAAACCTGAAGCGAGGCAGCCCCCTTCAGCAACGTGAATGGACTACCCAGCACTTCACAGAATCCGGTAACTTGGGCACCCCTCCGGGGTCAACCTGTACCCCCTACGAGTGCGGCGAATAGCCCGCCAATTCTAGAGTAAAGCCCCCTCCGTCTCAACGCCATGAGATGCGGGCCCGTTGCCCTCTAGAACCCGGCTATCCGTGCACCCCTCCGTGGGGTAATCCTAGTACAGAAAGTAAAATATACATACAACGGGTACATCGACCGCAACCAGGTCGTGCCCCAAAATAATAATACAAACTGGCAGTGACGGCAGTCCACATGTCGGACGCTCGCCCCGCAATATCAAATGTACATATAAAACAGAACTGTACTACCACTGCAACCAGGCTATCCCCCACGACCGATCCGCAACAACACAGTACAATCACAGAACATCAACGTGAAAGTCACGTTCGCAAATCCGTCTAACCGGGCTATAGCAGTTAGACAGGATTTACCGATCAAGTGACATTCACGGTCGCAGATATAATGTAAAAACTGTGAACTGGCATGTTTAAAAAATCCGATCGAACAAATTTTATCAAGTGGGCCCCAAAAAGTACTGTAGCACTTACAGAAAATCTGGGCCCAAAAATAATATCCCAAAATCCCTATTTCCAAGCCAAAAACCCACTAGAAAAATTTCGCACAGCAAGGACTTCTTTCCACCGCGGAACCGCGGCCAAACCAGGGGTTTGGCCGCCCTTCCGCGGTCGTCCTGAAGCATCGCAAAACCAAATTTTTCCAGAGTCCTTAGAATTTCATTCTCATGTTTCTGCAATGTACTGAAAAATTTTCTGAGACAAAATAAAATCGACAGAAACCTGAAGCATGGGAAAATACGGTTTTTGGGGATTTTTGTTCGATCGAGCACTAAACATACTAGAGCAAGCTAGGTAGGTTAACGGCGTGGCTCTGATACCAATGTAAGCCCGCGGGGGCGCCCCGGCCGTCGATCCGACGCCGGAAACGCGGAAAACAAAAACTTTGTGAACTTTGCAAAACGGCACCACCGCGGACTTTTTACCCGGATCGGGCCATTAACCTAGCAACTAGCAAAATAAGAAAAGAGTAGAGATGCAATACCAAGCGATCCGTGTCCTTCGGTCTTTGTCTCCGCTCCGATCTCCTGCGGAATCTCCGTCACCTCCTCGCTCGTCGGAAAGGGCACCACGTAGCCGGAATCTTTTACGGGCTCCCGCCTCTTGACCGAGGCAACTCGGGCGCGAAGTTGGCTGGCCGACGCGTCCAAGACTTGCTATAGAATAGTATAGTAAACTTGTCTCTTGGGGTTATGAGGTTGCCATGATGGAGGAATTTTTGAGCACAAGAATTTTTCATGGATGCTTGCTAAAAAGGAAATGGAGCATGCTAGAAAAAGAATGGAGCATCCAAGAAAAGAGCTCGGCCAAGAAAAATTGCTCACTGGAAAATCGTTGCAAGTGGTGATGAGTGTTCATGAATTCAACCATTCTCAAAAGCAATTCCCACCTCACAACAGCACACTCACTAATGGGGGCCCACGAAATTGAATCATGCAAGAAAGAATTTCCCTTCACAAATTAAACCTCTCACTCCACTCCTAACAGTAAATGGCCGGCCCCAGCACATTAAGTGGGTGGGAAAAGAAAAGAAGGAATAATTCAAGATGCATGAACAAAAAATAATCTCACATCTAAAATCACCATCTCATAAATGCAAGAGAATGACCAAAATAGAATCTCATGATTATGAAGCCACACTCATGCAAAGAAACCCCTCACAAAATGTTAATTGCAAACTTGCAATTAACCCCCTCCAACGAAAAGTCCGACCGGGAAGGAAAAAGAGAAAACCGGCCGGAACGGAATGCAAACTGGCAACCCCAGAAAACTGATCCCGTATTAAATTACAGGAAAACCCCGCAACTGCAAATACATGCCCGCATTTGTATTCCCACTGAACACAAATGCAAAGAGACAAAACTACACTATCTAATACTAAGATCCGGCTTAAGCCAAAGCCGGCTAGTAAAAACCGTCCGATCACGATCCGTGCAATACCGCACGTATCTGATCGAACCCTGCCATATCTCCATACGGCCTCTACAGCGTTTCGCCCGAAACTTGAGTAACTGTCTGTGTGGTGGACTCTAAAGACTCGTCAATACTATGGCTGTGGATTTAACCACTAGCACGTCAGAGGTATTAGCCATACGTGACGGGCCACCAGCTATCGACCAAAAGGGACGTCGATGAGCGAACTCATCCTAACACCCTACTGAGCCTGTCAGTGACAATATCCGTACAGTCCGGTCCGTTCGTCTATGAGTATCGCATGGCGGGCCTAGGGCGTTGGTAAAAGTCAGACCCCCAAAAGCGGTACAAGTCGTGTCGGAGTGCAGCGCAGAACACCCTGAGATACTACTGGAATACCTACCAGCAAATCTCCTGCCTTGGCCAAGGACTTTTCATGTTCTGGCTCTCCTCGACACAGCGCGACCTCACCCCCAATACCGGGAGAGACGAACCCCTACAGATCCGCTCACTGCCTCCATGTGGCTCGGGACTGTACCCAACTAAAACCTGTTTTCACGACTCCTTTGAGCCGTGGTAGGGTAGTAATCAAAGCACAGTGGGAACTCACACGAGACAAATGACGATCCCAGGTCGATGAACTAACCTGTACACATGTCACCAGGGAACTGCTATCTGACGTCAGGTATAAGACCAACTAGCATGTTCCCGGCGAGTCCTGTCCGGTGTACTCATAACCCAATGAGCACCTGTATACATCTTAGGTGATCCAACTGACACCAGTGGCTTATGAGACCGGCCACCGCCCCTCGTCGGGGTCTCGACTGTATACACTAGTCTACTCTGGAGTATCGATGCCCTGTCTCGAAACTCCCTCGACTAGGGACCATTTAAGGATGTGCTTATAGACCCCAGCTCCCACTTATATGATCGCCCTCATACTGCTGGTAGTCAAGCAAGAATCCTAGGGGCTCTATCAACGTGCAATAGCGACTCGTAAGGTCACCTAAAGCAGTACACGATGATAAAGATAAACCAGATAGCATACTATCATCTCGAGTAAGACTGTCCTACTGGGATAGGTCCTCCCCTCAATCATTGCAATCACGTGCCTGTGATCCAATAATTGACTCTGAGGGCACTATCTACAACAGAAGCAAAAATGATGGGACTTCATTGATGAGATTAATGAAAAGGAAAGAAACCTAATGATATTGTGGAATCAAATTTTCAAAAAAGTAGTTCTAGTTCTTTCTTTGCATAGCGGTATTCTTTTATGAATATCCAGCACGTCATTCGATGGGGAAAGAGCTTGGATCCCTTCATTAGGAGTGACCTCTTTAGCAAAAACTAGCAGATGCTACACCCACTCGGTTTATTTTGAAAACACATGATTTTAAAAGCGGAGCTTAAACCACTCCTTTTCAAATCACTCGATTCTACAACGATATCAAGTTCATTACGCAAAAGAGTTTCTTAAAAACCTGGCGTAGCCCTCCATCATTTCAGATAAGGACTATTTAGTATTCGTGCTGCGTTTGTTGACCTCCATCAAGGCATAGTGTGCGGTAGCTGATTAATGCTTATCTGCCGCATATGATGCGATTGGATTAGGGTAGTCGTACGGCCTTATTGACTTCCGTCAAGGGTCGTGCGGGTGGGTTTAATTCAATCAAGAAATGTACGGGTTGAACTTGACTAGTGGCCTATGGTTTGTTGACCTCCATCAAGGTCATAAGTCGCTAGGGCCAAAACATTATCGGGAATTTCAAGTGTTGAAATTTTCAATGAGGTTGCATACATTCTATGAGATAGTTGGATCCCGATAACCACTGTGAGTAAGAGTTACTCCTGGGAGAGTTTTCCACTTTACAATTAAATGATCTAGTAAGTTTCTAAAAAGGTGCCAATGAGGTTATGCCTCTTGGGAAACGAGGTTTATTTTAATTAGGTCCGTGCGAAAGCATGGGGAATCTCCCTCAAAGTACCGACACTGGCCTGGCTGAATAATTGGCGTACTTGTAGGGTATAATTAATCCTAGATAATCTTACCTATTAGGGTTTGAAGGAAGATTTAATAAAAACAGTGGGAGCCATCCTGATTAGATAAAATAATAACCAATTTAATCTTGCAAGAGCGAACGCAGTGTTTTCTTCTCTCTCGCTCTTCTGGTAGCGACCATGACATGCCTTAATCAAGATAATAATATGGATGTATTGACCGAACTCGCTTGTTATACAGAGCTGGGAAATGTTGGTTCCGCTCTACCTTATAATTGTTATAAATCTGAGAAGAAAATAGGGGAATATCCGGATTCCCATGCGACCCGAACGAAGAATGAGAATGTTGATGCATCTTATTCGGGTGTGTTCGTTACGGAGAAATGTTTCTCAGTATACTCTATGTCCTAGGTATTAGATACCGGATCAGGATCCCACATTTGTAATATGTTACATGGGATAAAGAAAGGTAGAGAACTGGGAAAAGGTGATCATTCTCTAAAAGTAGGGAATGGTGAAAATGTTGCAGCCAAAGCAGTTAGTGAATATCACCTTGTATTACCAAATGGGAATACATAGATCTTGAATGACTGTTAGTACGTACCATCTATGATGTGTAATTTAATATCAATTTCTTTATTAGATAAAGAAGGATATAAATTTGTAGTAGAGAAAAATGTTATGAATATTTTCCTAAATCAAGTGTTGATTGGATTTGGTACGTTATATAACGCTTTATATGTTCTGAATCAAAATACAGTTCTTAACATACATAACACACACAAGAGGAAAAGTTCAGAAATGAACGAATTCTTCTTGTGGCATTGTAGACTACGTCATAACAATGCGACATAACTAGCTAAGTTACTTAAGGATGGATATTTGAATCCGTTCGAATTTACATCTTATGAAACTTGCCAGCCATGTCTCAAAGGCAAAATGACTAAAACTCCATTTATTGGACACGGAGAAAGAGCTACCGAACTCTTGGGACTGATACATAGTGTTAGTTATATGTATGCCCTAGAGGACATTACTGTACATAGGATGTATATTGTAGTGGATGCTGGGACGTATATAGGAAGGACTTTCTTGCTCGACATGATAGTATGCTATCTGGTTACACTTTACCTTAACGTGTACACTGATTGTCTCCCTGTTACATGTTGGTAAAGCCCTTAGGATCTGTACTTGACTACCTGGACTATGATGCGGATCATACTAGTGGGGACATGGTAGTCCATAAGTACATCCTTCAAAATCCCTAGTCGTGGGTATATCGAGACGGGGCATCGATATACCAGAGTAGACTAGCGTGTACCTTCTCGACCCATATAGATGGGCGATGGATGATCCCATATCCATCGGTGTTTGACATCAGAGATGATATACGGGTGCTCAGTAGAGACTGGGTACACTGGACGGACTCGCCAAGAACTCCCAGATGGTATTATACCTCACGTCAGATGGCAGTTCTCTGGTGACACTGGTACAGAGTAGTCTGTTGACCCGAGATCGTCATAGAGTCTTGTGTGGTTCCCACTGTGCTTTGATTTCCATCTTACCACGTCCAAGAGGGCGTTCAAAACGGTGGTTTTTGGGTACAGTCCCGAGTCACATGGAGGCAATGAGCGATAGGAGGGGATTCGTCTCTCCCGGTATAGGGGGTTGATGTTGCGCTGTGTTCGATTGGCTATAACAGGAAATCCCTGGCCAGGGTTGCTGAGATTTACTGGTAAGTGTTACCAGTAGTTTCTCGAATTGTTATAGACCTCATATCGACACGACTTATCGAGCTATTGAGGTCTGACGTTTACCACCCCTAGGCAATATATGCGACATATCAGACGATCAGACCGGACTGTACGGTAGTGTTACTGGTTGGATTCACTGGAGTGTGAGCGGGCTTGCTCGTCGATCTTCAGATCGCTCAATACCCGGGTGGCCGTTACGTTTAGAAGACCGCTTGCGGCTTATGGGTGTTTGATATGATCATCATCTGCTGCCGGCGTATTGACGAGTCTTTAGAGTCCTACACAGAGGTTTCCTGGCTCAAGCGAAACGAAATAGGAGCGCATATGAGATATGTGCGGGACCGAGAATAATGCGTGTATGTGATACCGTATTTCATTCTCGCGATGAATGTGTCGTATGGTTATATGCGATATAACCTAGTTATCGAATCGAGGGTTGATTCGATAAGCCGATATATTGGATACTAGTCGGTTATATGCGATATGACCGGATCGTTAAATCAAGTGTTGATTTAATGATTTAATGCATAATTATATATTTGATATATTACTTTGCGTTAACTAGTATTGGTTCACTTTAAATGGATTTTCTCACTCGCATTGTGCACATTGTATATGTGATATACTTTTGTACACATGATTGTATCATGTTTGATGATACATGTTTAACTATAGTTAAGTGTAATGAATTAAGCCATGGTTAAACTAATGATTAGGGTTTTCTTTTCTTACTTATTTATTTATTTATTTTGAATAGATGAGAAAAGAATGGTTGCTAATTTTGGAGTTTAGTTGAAGCTTCATGAAGCTTTGACTTTGTAACCATTCTTGTCTTCATCTTTAACCCTAACCATTAATCTAACCTTAGTTAATTCTCTACACTTGACCATGGTTGATGATGATAAGCATTCTTTTATTTTCTATTTTCTAATGAACTTATCATATCATTTTTTCTTCTTCTTCCTCCTTGAACTCAAGAAGAAAACCTTGAGGTCATCAATGGTGATTGATGATAAAGAGTGAGAAATCCAATTCTAAAGTCTACCCACTTCCTATTTCTCCATCCTCTACCTCTTGCCAAGTAGTAGAGTGTGTTTTCTTCACAAGTTTCTTGACTTGGTGAAGTCGGAGCTTGATTTAGCGATGCCTCGACGTAGATCATCTTCGGCATGAACATCGATGACCTAGCCCGTCCATTCTCCGATGAAGCCGACGCTAGAGCCCGGGACTTGTTATGGACAGCGAGGAGACTTCATTGCGGAGCTATGGAGGTGGAGAACCGGATCTACAAAGGTTGTATTTCCGTATCTCTTAGTTAAGTGTTAACTAGTTTACTTTTCGCCTAGAATTCTAGCCAACGATCCGTTCTAGGGTTTCTCGGCACCGTTTAAATTTGAAATTGGCATGGTTGATGCCTTGTGAGACCTCATTAGGATGCTTAGGAACCCTACAGTGGTATCAGAGCCTAGCTAGAGCCTTAGGCGAAGTCTAGACGGAATTTGAAGTCCGAACGACCCGTAAACCCAAACCTAAACATGCTCTCTGTCCTTTTTCTAAAATCTGGGATTTTTCAACATTAAAAATATGCAGAAAATCAAGCAGGGTTTTATAGGAATTACTGTAAATTTCGTGGACCTAATTCCACTTTCCCACCGCGGTTCCGCGGCAGGAGCAAGGCTCATGCGGCGGATCCGCGGCCGTACGGCCACATTGTCCAGTGAATCTTACACAGTAACTCCTAATTAATTATGCTGGATTTTCTGGGAATTTTTAATATTAATTCAAGAGTTGAATTTTCTGGGGTTGTTTTGGGGATTCGGTGTTTCGATCGGAGTATCAGATTTTGTCTATGTGGCTTTCCGGATAAATTTTTAGAATATGTTAAAAAGTTCGACCGGATATAAATACCCAATTTTTCCCCTGTCGGGAAATTTCCAAGTGTTGGATTTTTCCGTAGTTCAACGACGTTCTAAGTAGTGCAAGTAACTGGATGGACCCTCTAGAAGACAACAAACCTTAACTCGATTATGTGACCGTCTTGAACTGCCCTTTGAACCTTCGGGTTTGGGGCAGTACGGCGTGCCACATGTGAGGCGTTGGCTTGACCCTTCTACGGCTGGACCGTTGGTACTGAGGAACGAACGGAATGTTGTTAGACTTATTTCATGTGTTGAGCTGTATCGGGAAAACTTGGGTGTTCGATTGTTCGATCGGAAAGTTTAACATTTTCTGTTTATCTGGAATGGGATACAATAATTGGAATTCACAAAAGTTATGTGATAATTGAATGAATATTATAAACGTAGCAGTTTAGTCTCACTTGATCGGTTGCCACGGAATTTTGATGTGATCAAAAGTCCGTCGCAATCACGTAACGTACGCGGATACTCGCCGGGTAAACTTAATAGACAGCCTCACCCCATAGCCCCGACCAAGTGACTGTAGGAGAACCCCGTCGCCGAAAGCATCCGTCCGGGTGCTCGCGGCAGCGGTGTTCCGCCATGGTGCACTTCGTTGACGGTATCGGAGGTGCGGCCGCCTACTAAAGTTTGCGACGAGTATTCGATCAGACTGTCGGGAATCTTGTTGAATTGCCCGACTCGATATTGAAAAGTGTTTTCGATAATGAGACTGAAATGCGGGGTTTATAATTGTTAGGCATGTGATATCTAAGTAATTCATTTGGTCAGGCATGCGATGTCTGAGATGGTTGCGGATTCCAACTGTTGTAGTTTTACACTTTCTTTTCTGTGACCGTAAGTGTAATATGTGATATCGCCGGTTTCGTTGCTATATGTCAACGACAATTGGGATGCGCATATTTACTTACGTTGATGACATGTGATGTTATGTGTTGCTGGATATGTTATATTGGATCGTCGTGTTTGAATAGCCGGGGGTTTTTATGTAAGATGAGTGTTTTTCATTTTCATTCATGTAAAAACTTGTATGTAATATTCTTTTATTGGGGCACTTCCAGGTTGCGGAAGTTGTCACCCTTTGTATATTATTTACTTTTCCGCACTAGGATAGACACAAGGAGGGGAGCACAAGTAACCGGGTTCTGGAGTCCAGTGGGAGACCAACTCGAGGAGTCGAGTCCGGATCTCCTAACTCTAAAATTGGTAGGGTTGCTTGCCGCTCTCATAGGGGTCTAGGGGTGTGGGTTTGGCTATTCATCACGACCGTGGAATCCGTGTTTTATACTGGCTCGTATTGAAAACACGGACGTCCTAGTATATCCAATATTTCATATGTTTCTTCTGCTGCGATATCTGTGATGTGATCATGTGATGTTCTGTGATAAATACAGTATATAGTATATATGATATATTATATAGGCGTTACTTATGTTTTACACCCGCGCTAGCCCTGCCCCGCTCTGCCGTTAGTTACCTAACCTAACGGTGCACGAGGGGACATCGAGGCGAATGCGGATGGCATAAGTGTACATCGTATTTATCTGTGATGTTTAGGTACATTAAATGATGGGACTTCATTAATGTGATTAATGAAATAAAAGAAACCTAAGATGTTGTAGAATCGAATTTCAAAATAAAACAGGTAGCTACAGTTCTTGCTTTGCACAGCGGTATATATGATATATCCTGTACCTTATTCGATGAGGAAAGGACCGAGATCCCTTCACCGGGAGTGACTCCTTTAGCAATAACTGGCAGATGCTACACACTCGGTTTGTCTTTTGATTGCTTTTAAGAGTTTTTTGCTTTGCACGGTGATATATATGATATATCCCGCACCTCATTCGACGAGGAAAGGACCGACGATCCCTTCACCGGGAGTGACTCCTTTAGCAAAACTAGAAAAGCCTCAAAAACACTCCATTTTAAAAATCATTTGATTCTACAACGATATCAAGTTCATTACGCAATAGGTTTTCAGAAAAACCTGTCGTAGCCCTCCGTCATTTCAGATAAGTTGTATATAGTATTCGTGCTGCATTTGTTGGCTTTCGTCAAGGTGCAGTGTGCGGTAGCTATATGCTGCTTATCTGCTAGCATACGATGCGATTGGTTTAGGGTAGTCGTGCGGCTTTGTTGGCTTTCGTCAAGGGTCGTGCGGGTGGGTTTAATTCAATCAAGAAATGTACGGGCTGAACTTGACTAGCGGGCTATGGTTTGTTGGCTTTCGTCAAGGTCATAGCACGTTAGGGGCAAAATATTATCGGGAATTTCAAGTGTTGAAATTTGCAATGAGATTGCATACCTTCTATGAGATAGTTGGATCCCGATACCCGCTGCGAGTAAGTGTTACTCCTGGGAGAGTTTTATACATTACAATTAGCCGATCAAGTAGGTGTCTAGAAAGGTATTAACGAGGTTACGCCTCTGGGAAAACGAGGTTTACTGTAATTAGGTTCGTGCGATAGCACGGGGGACCTCCCTCAAAGTACCGACACTGGCCTGGCTGAAAGATTGGCGAACTTGTAGTGTGTAATTAATCCCGGCTAGTCTTTCCTTTTAGGGTTTGAAGGAAGATTTGATAAAAAGCAGTGGGAGCCATCCTGATTAGATAAAATAATAACCAATCTATTCTTGCAAGAGCGCACACTGAGTGTTTTCTTCTCTCTCTCTCCTGGTAGCGACCATATCACGCCTTAATCAAGATAATAATACGGATTATTGACCGAACCCGCTTGTTATATTGAGCTGGGGAACGTTGGTCCCGCTCCAACTTATAATTGTTATAAGACAGAGCAGGAAATTGGGGAATACCAGATTTCCCGTGCCGCCCAAACGAAGAGAGTGCATGCTGATGCATCATCTTTGGGTGTGTTCATTATACAGAACTGTTTCTCAGTATCCTTTACGTCCTGGGTATATGATACCGGATCAGGATCCCATATATGTAATCTGTTACATAGGGATACAGATAGGTAGAGAACTGAGAACGGGTGATAAGTTTCATGAGGCAGAAAATGGGGCAAGAGTTGCAGCCAAGTCTGTTGGTCACTGTCACCCTGTATTACCAATACATTGATTCTGAACGAATGTTATTAGATACCGAACCTGATATACAAAATCATATCAGTCTCTTTATCAGTAAAGAAACGGTAAAATTTTGTATTGTTGGATAATGTTTTGAACATTTCCTATATCAAAAGTTGATCGGTTCAGGCACGTTATCTAAAAGCGTTGATGTTCTAAATCAAACTACAGTTCTTAGTATATGGAACACACACAAGAGGAAAAGTTCAGAAATGAACGAATTCTTCTTGAGGTATTGTAGACTAGGTCAGATCAATGTGACCCGACTGGCTAGAGTTACATAAAGATGCATATTTAAATTAGTTTGAATTTACATCTTGTGAAACTCGCCAGTCATGTCACAAAGATAAGATGACTATAGCTCCGTTTACTGGAAACAGAGAAAGAGTTGGTAACTCTTGGGATTGATACATGTTGATGTATGTAAGGTCCTCTGTCTACACATGCCAGGACTGGTTCTTTATACTTCATTACGTTCTCTGATGATCTTTCGAGTTTCAGACCTATGTTCCTGTTGAAACACAAGTCCGAACCTTTTGAGATATTCACAGAATATAAGTTAGAAGTAGAGAACCGAAATACGGGTATAAGTATTATGTCCTTTGATGCGATCAAGGAGGAGAATACTTGAGCACGGATTTCTGGACTTTTCTAAAGGAGAATGAGATTCTCTCTCAGCATTACTCCTCCGTATACACCATAGCACGATGGTATATCGGGGCGGAGCAGATACACCCTATTTGATATGGTGTGCTCTATGATGAGTAATACTGAGTTACCTTTTTCCTTTTGGGAGTTATGCACTTATGAAGTTGCATACCTATTGAATAGGGTTCTAATCAAATCAGTTGCCTACCACTTCATATGTGATATGGAATGGGAAGAACCCATGTCTTAAGTTAGTTAAGATTTGGAGTTGTCCGACCTATGTCTGAAAGCAAAATCCGGACAAGCTCGAGGCAAGGTCTGTAATGTAGAACTGGAAATGTTCCAGCCATACAAACTGCAGCTAATGATTTGGTAGAACCAAAGGATTCAGTAGATTCCAACGAACCTCAGCCTCTCCGCCGATCTAGTAGGGTTCCTCACCCACCTGAGAGATAATTCGGTTTCTCGATGACAGTGGGAGCAAGGATTGCATCATGAGATGATGACCCAACTAGCTTCGAGCTGGCCATCAGGAGTGAGACTCTGTAAGAATGGCTGGATGTTTATCGATCTGAGATGGAATCCTTATACACCAACAAAGTATGGACTTTGGTTGCTATATCTGAAGGGTTAAATCCCCATCAGGAGCAAGTATATCTTGAGAAGATTACTTGGTGTACATGGAAAAGTTGAGACTTTCAAAGCTAGACTTGTTAAAAGTTTGCATCATTGACCAGGTACGGATAATGATGAAACCTTTTCAAGTAGCTATGCTTAAGTCCATCCAGATCCTACTTGTCACGGCTACATACCATGACTGCGATATCTGGTGGTTGGGTGCCATGACTGCTTTTCTAAAATGATGTTTTAGAAGATAACGTCTATAAGTACACAGCCAGAGGGCTTCGTAGACAGTGGGAGCAGCGGAAACGTGTGCAAGATGCTTTATAGGATAAAGCAGACATCGCGGAGTTGGAACATCTATTTTGATGGATTAGTCAAAGAGTTTGACATCATCAAAATGGTAGATGAACCTTGTATATACAAAAAGGTAGTAGGGAGTATGGTGATGATCCTCGTAGAGTACGTGGATAACATACTCTTGATAGGGAAGGAGTTTCCTATACTACGCTCGATCAATCTCCGCTTATCACTATGATTCTCCATATAGGATCAAAATGATACCTCCTAAATCCTGAGTTTTGGATCTATGAGATAGATTTAATTGGATGTTAGGATTCTCACTAGTTGTAGTGAGATGGTATCAATCGATCCTGGGGAGAATCACTGGAAGGGTTCCAAGGTGATAAAGACGACTGAATGTCAGTCGCAGGCATTGTCTTTACCCTCAGTAAAGGGACGGTATGTTGGAAGAGTTCCAAGCTAGATACCGTGACATACTAGACGATAAAGGCAGGATACATAGCTACTTAAGATGCTACCCTAGAGGCTGTTTGGGTGTATATTGGTTCATGAGATGAACTATGTTCCTCCCATTGTGTAACAATGGAGTTGTGGCTTATGCCAAGGAACGCCGGTCCCATCAGTGATCCAGACATATTCTAAGGCAGTATCACCTGATCATGGAGATAGTTGATCTCCAGGGTGATCGAGGTTAGGAGAGTAGACTCAGAGGACAACACAGCAGATCCACTCACAAAGGCCTGTTCCCAGAGAGAGACTTTTATGGGATGGTTGAGTATGAGATACTTCAAACCACTGCTACAGATGGCCCTAGTGAAAGTGGGAGATTGTTAGTTATATGTGTTAGTGTATATGCCCTAGAGGCCATTACTGTATCATACTGGTTTGTATATTACTTAATGGATGCTTGGGATATTCACCTTGTATATACAATCTTGCTCAAAATAGTAGTATGCTACTTGGTTTGTTTCTACTTCAATGTGTACATGTGTTTATTTTTGTATATCGCCTATACACATTAGTAGAGCCCTTAGGATCTTTGCTTGATTACCAGCGATGTGATGGCCGTCACACTAGTGGGGCTGGGTAATCTATAAGCACATCCTTATGCAGGTCCCTGGTCGCAGGACTATCGAGACAGGGCATCGATACTCCGGAGTAGACCAGCGCATGCGCTTCTCATCCCAGTGTGGGAGACGGTCTGTCCCACAGCCGTCAGTACGTCGTACTTGAGATAGTATGCGGGTGCTCGTTAGGTTACGGGTACACTGGACAGGACTCGTCGGGAACTGACTAGTTGGTATTATACCTATCGTCAGTTATCAGTTCCCAGGTGACATGAGTACAGCTTAGTCCGCTAACTTGACACTGTCACTTCGCCTCGAGTGTGTTCCCACTGTACTTTGATCACTACCCTACCACGGCTCAAAAGAGTCGTGCAAACAGGTAGTGGTTGGGTGCAGTCCCGAAGCACTTGGAGGCAGTGACGGTTAGACAGGATTCGTCTCTCCCGGTATTGGGGGTTGACATCGCGCTGTGTCTAGGAGAGCCATTACACGAGTAGTCCCTGGCCAGGGCAAACGAGATATACTGGTAGGTTTCCAGTGTTATCTCAGGGTGTTTTGGGCTTCGCTCCGGCATGACTTGTACCGCTATTGGGGGACTGACGTTTACCGCCCCCTAGGCCCGCCATGCGATGTATCAGACGAACAGACCGGACTGTACGGAGAATGTCACACTCAGGCTCAGTAGGAGTTCAGATGGGTTTCGCCTCGTCGGTCTTCTTGTCGGCATTACCTGGGGACCGTTACGCACAGCTAGTGCCGCTTGCGGTCTGTGGTTAAACCCACTGCCAGCGTAGTGTCGAGTCTTTAGAGTCCCACACAGAAAGCTTTTCGCCTTTAGGCAAAAGAGTAGAGGCCGCATGGTATTGCGACAGGTCGCATGGTTTTGCGACAGGGTCCGGTCACATCCGTGCACTTGTGCACGTACAGTGTCCGGACAGTTTTCACTAGCGGGCTTTGGTTTAAGCCAGATCCTAGTGTACCTTATGGGATTGGATTTATCCAGTTTGCATTCGTGTTCCTCGGAACGCGGATGCGGGTGTGTATGCACAGTTGACAGGGAGGCAGAGGCAGCGGATTCTCATTAGGGTTGTTGACAGTTGACCGTTGACTATTTGACTTTATGCTCAACCCTAATGAGAATATGATATGTGATTAACTATTATATTAATTAAGTATTATGGTGATATGTTTGTTGACTTGTTGACTTTTGTTGACTTGTTGACTTTGTTGACTTGTTGACTTTTGTTGACTTGTTGACCGGTTGACTAGGCTTGACTAGTTGACCATCATGATAACCATAGCCATCATTTCATGGCAAAGACTTTTGTTTACTTGCTCATTTGTGTAAAATGAGTGCATGAAATGATATGGTTATGGTTGCTTCAAACCATCACATAAGACTTTTTTTGATATGATGAGTTATGATCACTTTGGATTATGAGAGGGTGAAAGACAAAAGAGAGCCTCATTCTTTCTTGCTCATTCTCTCTCTTGTTCTTGAGCTCTCCTCTTGCTCTCACCCTCAACCTCTTGCTCCCTCTCTTGATCTATGGTTCTCTTGTCTCATGAGTTGAGAATCAAAAACCATAGATAAAATCCCATTCTATTTCTTCTCTACTCATTCTAGTTCACTAGGTTTAGCAAACCAAGTGAACTAGTTTCTTCAAAGAACGAAGAAGGAGCTAAAGGTTGGAGCTTTCGGGTGGATCTATCTTCGGCGTACGGAGACGACGAGAAGAAGCCATCAGACCACCATCGGAGCTTTGAAGACGAAGGAGTTCAAGACAAGCAAGGTATAACCCCCTAACCGAGTAGCTAAAACTCATAGTTAGGATGTTAGATAGATGTTTAACCAAGATCCGGGTTTTTAGGTCCATGTTACCATCTTTAAGAAAATCGTTTTTTACCAAATTCCGCATTCCCGAAAGTACCGGGAGAGGTAGCATGGACTTACAGTGGTATCAGAGCCTAGTTAAACTCTATCTAACATGTTAGCAAGTATCTAGAAGATCGATCAACGCAAAAGTCCCAAAACGAACCCCGGAATTTTAAACTTTCTGTCGATTTTAAAAGTGCTGGAAAACTTTTTTGAAATACACCAAAAATCGACTCAGGCTTTTTTAAAGAAACTGCAAAATTTTGGGCCCCTGACTCGATCAAAGCGCCGCGTTTCCGCGGCGGGAGCACGCTCCCGCCGCGGAAACGCGGCCGAGTTGACTCGGTGTGCTCCCGCCGCGGAAACGCGGCCGAGTTGACTCGGTCAGGGGTTTTCTTTTTTGCAGTTTACTAGTGGGGGTATTTTGGGATTTTTGGTATATATATTTTCAACCCAGATTTTCCAGAACGAAAATTTTATTTTGGGGTCCCGAAAATCCGTATTTTTGATCGAACTTCTAAAAGACTTGAGCTAACGGGTTTTTCTGTAATCTGATATTTGTATTGAACGTCTACTAATCGCTATATGTCGATTAGTGGGGGTTATACAAATCTGTGATCTGTAATGTGCTGGAATGTGTATATGAATATGTTGGATTGTCGCGGGTGAATAGCCGGGGGTTGTGAGACGAGAGTTTTCTTTTCTTTCAATTCATATAAATTTGTAAATTGATGTAATAATTATTTGTATGGCCGCACAACCGGGTCGGGGTTGTAGCCGTCATTGTATAATTTCTTTTTACTGTTTTTGCTCCTAGGATAGGCCCATGGAGGGGGTGCACAAACTACCGGGTATGCCGAAGTGTCGAGTGGCCTACTCATAGGAGATGAGGGAGGTTACTACGCTTCGGGTACTTGGCGGGTAGTTTGCCGCACCCGTAGGGGTCTTGGGTGGGGTATTTGGCTATTCACCGCGACCGTGTAATTTGTCTTTCGTTACAGGCTCGTACGAATTACAGATTCCTAGTATATCCAATGTATTTATCTGTGATCTGAAATGTTTATCATTGCAGTATATCTATATATGATATTATTTAGGCGTTGCTTATGTTTTACAGCCGCGCTAGCCCAGCCCCCGCTCTGTCGTTAGTTAAGTATCCTAACGGGTAATGACGGGGCCCCGTGGCGAATGCGAATGGCATAAGCGTATGTCATATTTTGGTTGTTTTCTGCAATGGTAGGATTAAATGATGGGACGCATTAAAAGAACTAATGCAAGAATATCACGCATTAAAAGAACTAATGCAAGATAATAAACCAAGTTAAAGTCGTTGGAACACTTTCGAAAAAACACTCGGTTCTTTTCAAAACAAACTTTTAAAATACGGAGTTTGAGCCACTCCATTTAAAAGCTATCTCGTTCCATCGACCAAATCAGGTTCACTACGTTCACGGTTTTGCCAAAACCATCCGTAGCCCTCCATCATTTCAGTTAAATATTCGGTAGTATTCAAGCTATGTATTTTGACCTCACGCCAAGGCATAGTGATTGGTAGCTGCCCGATATTTATCTGTTGCATAGATAGAATGCGTTGGTTTGAGACAGTCGTACTGCCATTTTGGCCTACGTCAAGGGTATGTACGGGTGGGTTCAAATTAACCTGGATAATGATGGGACGAACTTGACATGTGACTTATGACATTTTGACCTCACGCCAAGGTCATAAGAGCATGGGGCAAAAATCCACATCGGGAGTTTCATAAGTACTGAAACTTGCTAGATTTGCATACCATTTGGAGTGTGATGATTCTGGTAGGATTCCTTCAGTTTCGTCACGCAATGATATTTGGATCCCGATCCTACTGTGAGTATATGCTACTCCTCGGGAAATTTCTCACTTAACGATCAATGCTATAAACCTAGTAGGTGCCTAGAAAGGTGTTAGCGGGGCTACGCCCCCAGGGAAAAGAGGTTCTTTAATTAAGGAACTTCAAGAAAGCGTTGGAAAACCTCCCTCGAAGTACCGACACCGGCCTGGCTGAACGGTTAAGCAAGTATTGTACGGTGGGATTGATCCTGACTAATTCTTCCTTTATGGTTTGAGGAGGGATTCGAGAAACAGTGGGAGCCATCCTGTTTAGACAAACTAAAAACCACTCTAAACTTGCAAGAGCATCATGCTGAGTGTTTCTTCTTCTCTCTCCTAATTGCAGCGACCAATCAACATGACTGGACTTAAGTTACTCCTAGATAAAAACAAACTGACAGGGCCAAACTACAAAGATTGGCTCAGGAATGTCAAGATAGCAATCACTTACGACAAGCTGGGGTATCTTCTTACCACCAAAGCTCCCCTTGTCCCTGGTCCAACTTCCAGCGTCGCGGATAAGGAAATCCGTAAGACTTGGGAGATTGATAGCGCGAAGGCCAAATGCCTCCTGCTTGCCTCGATGGACAACGAACATCAGAGGAGGCATGAGAATATGGACATGGAATCCATATTGCTTCATACAAAAGAACTGTATGGAGAGCAATCTCGTATCGCAAGATACGAAGCGTCGAAAAAGTTATTTTCGACAAGAATGGCCGTCGGATCATCAGTAGCCGAGCACGTGCTAAAGATGATCGGCTACATTGAGGAGCTCGCTGATCTAGGGATCACATTGGAGAGTGAGCTATATACGGATATAGTTCTCCAGTCCCTTCCTTCCACTTACGCCCAGTTTATACTGAACTTCAACTTACAAGAAAAAGAGGTTGAACTTTCAGAGCTCCTCAACATGCTGAGGAGCGCAGAGGGCACCCTACAGAAAGGTAGGGACACATCCACTTTGTTTGTAGGAGGATCATCTTCTTCTAGGTCCAAGGCGAAAGCCAAGGGAAAGAAGAAGAAGGCCCCCGCCAAACCAAGGGGTGGTGTTAGTAAAGTGGATACGAAGGGAAAAGGTAAAGCAACAAAGATAGCGGGGAAGCTTGTGGATAAGGAAGAATGCTTCTATTTTCATAAGAAAGGACACTGGAAGAATGATTGCAGGGCCTGGAAGGCCAGAACACAGGAATTGAAGCAGGTTGCAGCTTCAGCTTCAGGTGTGTATGTTATTGAAAACTGTCTTTCAATAAACTCTACTTCCTGGGTATTGGATACCGGATCAGGATCTCATATCTGTAATTCTTTGCAGGCGTTGAGAAACCGTAGGGTTTTGAAGGCAGGTGACATGACCCTCAGAGTTGCGAACGGAGCTAGCATGGATGCTAAAGCCGTGGGGGACTATCACCTGGGAATGTCAGATGGACATGTTTTGGTTTTGCGTAATTGCTTTTTTGTACCCAACGCAACTTGTAATATCATTTCTGTATCTTTAGTTTCTAAAGAAGGTTATGAATTTGCGTTTGTAAGTAATGTTGTAAACATTCACCTTAATCAAGTTTTGATTGGGTCAGGTACATTGAGTAATGGTATATACGTGTTAAACCAACTACAGATTTTTAATGTCCAGAATACACACAAAAGAAAGTCTCCAGAAATAAATCAGACTTTCTTATGGCATTGTAGATTGGGTCACATCAATGAGAGAAGGTTGACGAAGTTACATACAGAAGGGTATTTGAATGCGTTCGAATATCAGTCGTATGCCACTTGTCAATCCTGTCTCAAAGGAAAGATGACAAAGACTCCGTTTACTGGACATGGAGTAAGAGCGAGCGAGCTCCTGGGACTCGTACACAGTGACGTGTGCGGTCCAATGTCTACACATGCCCGAAGCGGACATTCTTACTTCATTACTTTTACGGATGACTTCTCAAGGTACGGTTATGTCTTCTTAATGAAACATAAGTCCGAGGCCTTTGGAAAATTCCAGGAGTATAAGAATGAAGTAGAGAAACAGACCGGCAAAAGTATTAAGATTCTAAGATCGGATCGAGGTGGAGAATACTTAAGTGCCGAGTTCCTGGACTATTTAAAAGAGAACGGAATTCTCTCTCAGCTTACTCCTCCATACACCCCGCAACATAACGGTGTATCGGAGAGACGGAACCGCACCCTATTGGATATGGTGCGGTCCATGATGAGTAACGCTGAATTGCCGCGATCATTCTGGGGGTATGCGCTAGAATCAGCTGCATACCTTTTGAACCGAGTTCCGACTAAGACTGTGCCTACCACCCCATATGAAATGTGGAGTGGGAAGAAACCCTATCTTCAATATCTGTAGATCTGGGGATGTCCAGCTTTTGTCAAAAAGCAGCATGCGGACAAACTCGAGGCACGCACAGTACTGTGCAAGTTTGTGGGATACCCAAAGAACACCAGGGGGTATCTTTTCTACTACGCAGAGGAACAAAAAGTCCTTGTTTCTCATAATGCCCACTTTCTAGAACACCAGTTCTTGGAAAAGGAAAATAGTGGGAGCGCAGTGGAACTGGAAGAAATTCCAGAACCACAGACTATTACTGAAAGGTTAGTGGAACCAGAGGGTTCAACAGAACAGGACATTCCTACGCCGCTCCGCAGGAGTAGTAGGCAGACTCATCCGCCCGAGAGATACTGCGGTTTTCTCATAGACGGGGATAGAGAGGATTGCATCATAGATTATGATGAGCCTACTAGCTTCCAGCAGGCCGTTCAGAGCGTTGACTCAGTGAAATGGCTGGATGCAATGCGGACCGAAATGGAGTCCATGTACACCAACAAGGTATGGACGTTGGACATTGCTCCAGACGGGGTAAAACCCGTAGGATGCAAGTGGATCTTCAAAAGGAAGATTGGTGTAGATGGACAGGTTGAGACCTATAAAGCTAGGCTGGTAGCAAAGGGTTTTCGTCAAAGACCTGGCTTGGACTATAACGAAACCTTTTCTCCAATAGCCATGCTGAAATCCATTCGGATCCTTCTTGCCATTGCTGCCTTCCACGATTATGAGATCTGGCAAATGGACGTAAAGACAGCTTTTCTAAATGGAAATTTAGAGGAGTGTGTCTATATGGACCAGCCAGAGGGTTTCATTCAGAGTGGGAGCAGCGGAAAGGTGTACAAGTTGCTTAAGTCCATCTATGGACTAAAGCAGGCATCGCGGAGTTGGAACATCTACTTTGATGAGACGGTCAAAGAATTTGGCTTTATCAAAAATCCAGATGAACCATACATCTATAGTAGATTTGTAGCGAGAACTGTAGTATTCCTCGTTTTATACGTGGATGACATTCTCTTAATAGGAAATGACATTCCTATGCTACAATCTGTCAAGGGGTTCTTGTCATACAGGTTCTCCATGAAAGACCTGGGTGATGCCTCGTACATTCTGGGTATCCGGATCTACCGTGACAGATCCAAGAGGATATTAGGACTTTAACAATCCAGGTACATCGACACCATACTGAAGAGATTCAGTATGGAAGATTCCAAGCGCGGTAACCTACCGGCTTGTCACGGGATCACCCTCTCTAAAGAGATGTCTCCCAAGAATGATTTGGAGAGGGATCGCATGTCTATTATACCCTACGCTTCTGCGGTAGGCTCTATAATGTATGCGATGTTGTGTACCAGACCGGATGTAGCTTATGCACTGAGTGTGGTAAGCCGGTATCAGTCAAACCCTGGGGAGAATCACTGGATAGCGGTAAAGAACATTCTCCAGTACCTAAGAAGGACTAAGGAGATGTTCTTGGTGTATGGCGGAAAAGACCTCCAGATCGAGGCCTTTGCTGACTCCAGCTTCCAGAGTGACAAGGATGATTCCAAGTCCATGTCGGGTTTTGTCTTTACCCTCAATGGAGGGGCGGTGTGTTGGAAGAGTTCCAAACAAGAAACCGTTGCAGACTCGACGATGGAAGCGGAATACATCGCTGCATCTGATGCCGCAAAAGAAGCTGTCTGGATGAGGAAGTTCTTGAAAGAACTTCAGGTGGTTCCGTCCATTGTTGATCCAATACCTCTGTATTGCGACAACAACGGGGCTATAGCTTTAGCGAAGGAACCCAGGTCCCATCAGAGATCCAGGCACATCTTGAGGCGGTATCACCTGATCAGGGAGATCGTAGATCGCCAGGAGATCGAGGTTCGGAGAGTCGCTTCAGAAGATAACACTGCAGATCCATTCACCAAGGCCCTGCCCCAGACTCAGTTCGAGCGGCTGATCGAGATGATAGGTCTTCGATACGCCAGTACATGGCCTTAGTGCAAGTGGGAGATTGTTAGTGTATATGCCCTAGAGGCCATTACTGTATCATACTGGTTTGTATATTACTTAATGGATGCTTGGGATATTCACCTTGTATATACAATCTTGCTCAAAATAGTAGTATGCTACTTGGTTTGTTTCTACTTCAATGTGTACATGTGTTTATTTTTGTATATCGCCTATACACATTAGTAGAGCCCTTAGGATCTTTGCTTGATTACCAGCGATGTGATGGCCGTCACACTAGTGGGGCTGGGTAATCTATAAGCACATCCTTATGCAGGTCCCTGGTCGCAGGACTATCGAGACAGGGCATCGATACTCCGGAGTAGACCAGCGCATGCGCTTCTCATCCCAGTGTGGGAGACGGTCTGTCCCACAGCCGTCAGTACGCCGTACTTGAGATAGTATGCGGGTGCTCGTTAGGTTACGGGTACACTGGACAGGACTCGTCGGGAACTGACTAGTTGGTATTATACCTATCGTCAGTTATCAGTTCCCAGGTGACATGAGAACAGCTTAGTCCGCTGACTTGACACTGTCACTTCGCCTCGAGTGTGTTCCCACTGTACTTTGATCACTACCCTACCACGGCTCAAAAGAGTCGTGCAAACAGGTAGTGGTTGGGTGCAGTCCCGAACCACTTGGAGGCAGTGACGGTTAGATAGGATTCGTCTCTCCCGGTATTGGGGGTTGACATCGCGCTGTGTCTAGGAGAGCCATTATACGAGTAGTCCCTGGCCAGGGCAAACGAGATATACTGGTAGGTTTCCAGTGTTATCTCAGGGTGTTTTGGGCTTCGCTCCGGCACGACTTGTACCGCTATTGGGGGACTGACGTTTACCGCCCCCTAGGCCCGCCATGCGATGTATCAGACGAACAGACCGGACTGTACGGAGAATGTCACACTCAGGCTCAGTAGGAGTTCAGATGGGTTTCGCCTCGTCGGTCTTCTTGTCGGCATTACCTGGGGACCGTTACGCACAGCTAGTGCCACTTGCGGTCTGTGGTTAAACCCACTGCCAGCGTAGTGTCGAGTCTTTAGAGTCCCACACAGAAAGCTTTTCGCCTTTAGGCAAAAGAGTAGAGGTCGCATGGTATTGCGACAGGTCACATGGTTTTGCGACAGGGTCCGGTCACATCCGTGCACTTGTGCACGTACAGTGTCCGGACAGTTTTCACTAGCGGGCTTTGGTTTAAGCCAGATCCTAGTGTACCTTATGGGATTGGATTTATCCAATTTGCATTCGTGTTCCTCGGAACGCGGATGCGGGTGTGTATGCACAGTTGACAGGGAGGCAGAGGCAGCGGATTCTTATTAGGGTTGTTGACAGTTGACCGTTGACTATTTGACTTTATGCTCAACCCTAATGAGAATATGATATGTGATTAACTATTATATTAATTAAGTATTATGGTGATATGTTTGTTGACTTGTTGACTTTTGTTGACTTGTTGACTTTTGTTGACTTGTTGACCGGTTGACTAGGCTTGACTAGTTGACCATCATGATAACCATAGCCATCATTTCATGGCAAAGACTTTTGTTTACTTGCTCATTTGTGTAAAATGAGTGCATGAAATGATATGGTTATGGTTGCTTCAAACCATCACATAAGACTTTTTTTGATATGATGAGTTATGATCACTTTGGATTATGAGAGGGTGAAAGACAAAAGAGAGCCTCATTCTTTCTTGCTCATTCTCTCTCTTGTTCTTGAGCTCTCCTCTTGCTCTCACCCTCAACCTCTTGCTCCCTCTCTTGATCTATGGTTCTCTTGTCTCATGAGTTGAGAATCAAGAACCATAGATAAAATCCCATTCTATTTCTTCTCTACTCATTCTAGTTCACTAGGTTTAGCAAACCAAGTGAACTAGTTTCTTCAAAGAACGAAGAAGGAGCTAAAGGTTGGAGCTTTCAGGTGGATCTATCTTCGGCGTACGGAGACGACGAGAAGAAGCCATCGGACCACCATCGGAGCTTTGAAGACGAAGGAGTTCAAGACAAGCAAGGTATAACCCCCTAACCGAGTAGCTAAAACTCATAGTTAGGATGTTAGATAGATGTTTAACCAAGATCCGGGTTTTTAGGTCCATTTTACCATCTTTAAGAAAATCGTTTTTTACCAAATTCCGCATTCCCGAAAGTACCGGGAGAGGTAGCATGGACTTACAATATGTATGCCCTAGAGGCCATTACTGTACATAGGATGTATATTGTAGTGGATGCTGGGACGTATATAGGAAGGACTTTCTTGCTCGACATGATAGTATGCTATCTGGTTACACTTTACCTTAACGTGTACACTGATTGTCTCCCTGTTACATGTTGGTAAAGCCCTTAGGATATGTACTTGACTACCTGGACTATGATGCGGATCATACTAGTGGGGACATGGTAGTCCATAAGTACATCCTTCAAAGTCCCTAGTCGTGGGTATATCGAGACGGGGCATCGATATACCAGAGTAGACTAGCGTGTACCTTCTCGACCCATATAGATGGGCGATGGATGATCCCATATCCATCGGTGTTTGACATCAGAGATGATATACGGGTGCTCAGTAGAGACTGGGTACACTGGACGGACTCGCCGAGAACTCCCAGATGGTATTATACCTCACGTCAGATGGCAGTTCTCTGGTGACACTGGTACAGAGTAGTCTGTTGACCCGAGATCGTCATAGAGTCTTGTGTGGTTCCCACTGTGCTTTGATTTCCATCTTACCACGTCCAAGAGGGCGTGCAAAACGGTGGTTTTTGGGTATAGTCCCGAGTCACATGGAGGCAATGAGCGATAGGAGGGGATTCGTCTCTCCCGGTATAGGGGGTTGATGTTGCGCTGTGTTCGATTTGCTATAACAAGAAATCCCTGGCCAGGGTTGCTGAGATTTACTGGTAAGTGTTACCAGTAGTTTCTCGAATTGTTATAGACCTCATATCGACACGACTTATCGAGCTATTGGGGTCTGACGTTTACCATCCCTAGGCAAGATATGCGACATATCAGACGATCAGACCGGACTGTACGGTAGTGTTACTGGTTGGATTCACTGGAGTGTGAGCGGGCTTGCTCGTCGATCTTCAGATCGCTCAATACCCGGGTGGCCATTACGTTTAGCAGACCGCTAGCGGCTTGTGGGTGTTTGATATGATCATCATCTGCTGCCGGCGTATTGACGAGTCTTTAGAGTCCTACACAGAGGTTTCCTGGCTCAAGCGAAACGAAATAGGAGCGCATATGAGATATGTGCGGGACCGAGAATAATGCGTGTATGTGATACCGTATTTCATTCTCGCGATGAATGTGTCGTATGGTTATATGCGATATAACCTAGTTATCGAATCGAGGGTTGATTCGATAAGCCGATACATTGGATACTAGTCGGTTATATGCGATATGACCGGATCGTTAAATCAAGTGTTGATTTAATGATTTAATGTATAATTATATATTTGATATATTACTTTGCGTTAACTAGTATTGGTTCACTTTAAATGGATTTTCTCACTCGCATTGTGCACATTGTATATGTGATATACTTTTGTACACATGATTGTATCATGTTTGATGATACATGTTTAACTATAGTTAAGTGTAATAAATTAAGCTATGGTTAAACTAATGATTAGGGTTTTCTTTTCTTACTTATTTATTTATTTATTTTGAATAGATGAGAAAAGAATGGTTGCTAATTTTGGAGTTTAGTTGAAGCTTCATGAAGCTTTGACTTTGTAACCATTCTTGTCTTCATCTTTAACCCTAACCATTAATCTAACCTTAGTTAATTCTCTACACTTGACCATGGTTGATGATGATAAGTATTCTTTTATTTTCTATTTTCTAATGAACTTATCATATCATTTTTTCTTCTTCTTCCTCCTTGAACTCAAGAAGAAAACCTTGAGGTCATCAATGGTGATTGATGATAAAGAGTGAGAAATCCAATTCTAAAGTCTACCCACTTCCTATTTCTTCATCCTCTACCTCTTGCCAAGTAGTAGAGTGTGTTTTCTTCATAAGTTTCTTGACTTGGTGAAGTCGGAGCTTGATTTAGCGATGCCTCGACGTAGATCATCTTCGGCATGGACATCGATGACCTAGCCCGTCCATTCTCCGATGAAGCCGACGCTAGAGCCCGGGACTTGTTATGGACAGCGAGGAGACTTCATTGCGGAGCTATGGAGGAGGAGAACCGGATCTACAAAGGTTGTATTTCCGTATCTCTTAGTTAAGTGTTAACTAGTTTACTTTTCGCCTAGAATTCTAGCCAACGATCCGTTCTAGGGTTTCTCGGCACCGTTTAAATTTGAAATTGGCATGGTTGATGCCTTGTGAGACCTCATTAGGATGCCTAGGAACCCTACACATAGTGATGTATGCGGTCCTATGTCTACACATGCCAGGAATGGTTCCCCGTACTTCATTACATTCACCGATGATCTCTCAAGATTCAGACATGTGTTCCTGTTGAAACACAAATCTGAACCTTTTGATAAATTCAAGGAATATAAGTGTGAAGTAGAGAACCAAACGGGTAAAAGTATTTAAATCCTTCGATCTGATCGGGGAGGAGAATACTTAAGCACGAAGTTCCTGGATTATTTAAAAGAGAATGGGATTCTCTTTCAGCTTACTCCTCCGTATACACCACAGCACAATGATGTATCGGAGTGGAGGAATCGCACCCTATTAGATATGGTGCGCTCTATGATGAGTACTGCTGAGTTACCTATTTCATTTTGGGGTTATGCGCTTGAGACAGCCGCATACCTATTGAATAGATTTCCAACCAAATCAGTGCCTACCACTCCATATGAGATATGGAATAGGAAGAGACCATCTCTTAAACGAGTTAAGATATGGGGTTGTCCGGCCTATGTTAAAAAGCAAAATCCATACAAGCTCGAGGCAAGGTCAGTTCTGTGCAAGTTTGTAGGTATCCCAAGTATTCGCAAGGGTATATCTTCTACCACACTGAGGAGCAAAAGGTGTTTGTTTCTCGAAATACCACCTTTTTAGAAAAGGAATTTCTTGTGAAAGAAATTAGTGGTCATGAGGTGGAACTGGAAGAAGTTCCAGCTATACAAACTACAGCTGATGATTTGGTAAAACCAGAGGATTCAATGGTCTCCAACGAACCTCAGCCACTCCGCAGATCTAGTGGGGTTCCTCATCCACCTGAGAGATACTACGGTTTTCTCGTAGATGGTGGGAGAGAGGATTGTATCATGGAAGATGATGACTCAACTAGCTTCGAGCTGGCCATCATAAGTGGGGACTCTGTGAAATGGCTGGATGCAATGCGATCTGAGATGGAATCCATATACACCAACAAAGTATGGACTTTAGAAGTTGCTCCTGAAGGGGTAAAACCCATCGAGAGCAAGTGGATCTTGAGAAGATTCTTGGTGTAGATGGAAAAGTTGAGACTTTCAAAGATAGACTTGTAGCAAAAGGTTTTCGTCAATGACTTGTTGTCGATTATGAAGAAACCTTTTCTCCAGTGGCTATGCTTAAGTCCATCCGGATCCTACTTGCCATCGCTGCATACCATTGCCATCGCTGCATACCATGACTACGAAATCTGGCAGATGGATGTCAAGACCGTTTTTCTAAATGGTGATTTAGAAGAGAGCGTGTACATGACACTGCCAGAGGGCTTCGTGGACAGTGGGAGCAACAGAAAAGTGTGCAAGCTGCTTAAATCAATCTACGAATTAAAGCAAGCATCGCGGAGTTGGAACATTTTTTTGATGTGGCAGTCAAAGAGTTTGACTTCATCAAAAATATAGATGAACCTTGTATATACAAGAAGGTTGTAGAAAGTAAGGTTATCGTCGTCGTATTGTACATGGATGATATACTCTTGATAGGAAACGATATTCCTATGCTACACTCGGTCAAGCTCTTCTTATCACAAAGGTTCTCCATGAAGGATCTGGGTGATGCCTCCTACATCCTGGGATCTATAGAGATAGATCTAAGCGGATGTATCATACTCACTAGGTGTAGTGAGTAGGTGTCAATCAGATCCTGGGGAGAAACACTGGACAACGATGAAGAACATTCTTAAGTACTTGAGAAGGACTAAAGAAATGTTCTTGGTGTATGGTAACGGTGAACTCCATGACGGGTCCTTTACCGATTCGAGCTTCCAGAGTGATAAAGATGACTGTAAGACAGTCTCAGGCTTTGTCTTTACCCTCAGTGGAGGGACAGTATGTTCGAAGAGTTCCAAGCTAGATACCGTAGCAGACTCGACGATAAAGTCTGAATACATCGCTACCAACGTTGCTGCTAAAGAGGTTGTCTGGATGTACATGTTCATGAGATGAACTTGGTGAGGTTCCTACCATTAAGCATCTAATACTTTTGTATTATGATAACAATAGAGCTGTGGCTTTGATCTATGAACCCCGGTCCCATCAGTGATCCAGACATATTCTTAGGCGGTATCACCTGATCAGGGAGATAGTTGATCTCCGGAAGATTGAGGTCAGGAGATTTGACACAAAGAATAACACGGCGGATCCACTCACGAAGGCCATTTGAGAGACTTTGGGATGTTGGGTATGAGATACTACAACAATTGGCCTTAGTGCAAGTGGGAGATTGTTAGTTATATGTATGCCCTAGAGGCCATTGTTGTATATGATTGTATATTATAATGGATGCTTGTACATATACAGAGAGGACTTTCTTACTCGACATGATAGTATGCTATCCGGTTGCTCTTTATCTTAACATGTTCACTTGTATCATTATACAGTCTCTCCATTACATGTTGATAAAGCCCTTAAAATATGGATTTGACTACCAGGACTATGATGGAGATCATACTAGTGGCGCCAGGGTAGTCCATAAGTACATCCTTTAATTGTTCTTAGACGAGGGAGTATCGAGACAGGGCATCGATATTCCAGAGTAAACTAATGTGTACGTTTCTTGACCCTGTATGGGGCGATTGTTGATCCCACAGCCATTGGTGTTTGACATCAAAGATTGTACATAGGTGCTCATTGGAGAATTGGTACACCGAACAGGACTCGCCGAGAAATCCTAGATGGTATTATACCTATCGTCAGATAGCAGTTTTATGGTGACACTGGTACAGGTTAGTTTGTAGACCCAAGATCGTCATAGAGTCCTATGTGATTCCTACTGTGCTTTGATTTCCTCCCTACCATGCTCAAGAGAGCGTTCAAACAGGTAGATTTTGGGTACAGTCACATGGAGGCAATGAGCGATAGGAGGGGTTTCGTCTCTCCCGGTATTGGGAGTTGATGTTGCGCTATGCTCGATTAGCTATAACAGGAAGTCCCTGGCTAGGGCTGATGATGAGATTTACTGGTAAGTGTAATCAGTAGTTTCTCAACCCGTTATAAGCCTCACATCGGCATGTCTTATCAAGTTATTGGGGTCTGACGTTTACCACCCCCAGACTCGATATGCGACATATCAGACGAAGAGACATGATTGTACGGTAGTGTTACTTACTGAATTCACGGGAGTATGGACAAGCTTTCTTGTTAATCTTCTGATCGCTCAGTACCTGGGTAGCCGTTATGTCCAGCTAGTACCGCTGACGGCTTGTGGGTGACTGATATGATCATTACCTACTACTGGCATATTGACAAGTGATCAGTCGAAAATATTGCATTTTTAACACATCAATTTCCCTACTATTTGCAATCATCTAAAGGTGTTCGGTATGAATATAGCACATATTAGCAATTTGTCTATAAAATATCAAATAACATGTGTTATATATTATAACCAGCATTTTGAGGGAAATTGAGTGTTTATTATTGCACGCATGGTCTTTGTATATCGCAACACTTGTCTCGAGATTGTGTGCAGGAAATTCTCTAGGTAAAGAGCTGAAATCATAAAAATGCTGATAAAAAATACGCCAAGTCCAAGACTTGTGATCTAGCAGTAACCAAGAAAGATTTAAAATATTCCAGATATCAGAAAAGTGCCATAAAGCCAACACAAAATACCCCTGAACTTTTCCCGCAGCAAGCTTCTTACATGGCCACGGATCCACGGCCAAGTCAGCCTATCCACCGCGGTTCCGCGGCCTTGTTAGCTCATCAGCGCGTCAAATTTCTCTACGTAGCTTCATCTAACAACCCAAGCTTCCAGAAGACTCTCAAAGATCACGTGGCTTCTTCCAGAAGGCTCTGCATAAAAAACTCACTCTAGAATATTCCTTATAACAACCTCATTCTAGAATATTCCCTCAAACAAACTTCTTCTAGAAGACTCTTTCTAACAACCTAGCTTTGGAGGGAAGATTCAAATAAGGTGGTTATAAAATGAGATCTAGATCTAGGGTTTGGGGGTTGTTGAATTTGAAGGGAAAAAATTATAGATCCAAATCAAATCTAAATCAAATTGAGTGACACAATTTGATCCAAATCAAGATCTATCGAGTGCCGAGCCAAAGCAAGCATCCAACAAGCTTTTTTGAAGAAACGCCGATCTTCATCCGAGCAAGTGATCCACGACGATCCGCGACTCACGAAGACGATGCAAAGCTAGTTCGACGATCAAGTTTTCTCCTCAATTCTTGTAGTCTTTGAGTGAATTGTAACGAAACGTTGAATAATAAAAGGTGAAAATTCTTGATCTTGCTTTTCATTATATTTGTGCATTATGAAGAGTTCTCAATTCTTGATTGTTTTCTTTTTCATGATGTTTGAGTGAAAACTCCGCTTGTGGAGGAATCGAGAAAATTGTTAGATGATGATTAAATTCTTGAGCGATTCTTAAGTCTTATGAGTTTTGTAAACTTTAGGAAATTGAATCATCGACAATCTAGTTTCGAGCGAGATGCTTTCTTGATGTTTTCGCTCCAAATTAGAGATCAGCGATCGATGATTGAATTTCTTAGAGGCTAGAATTTGAATGCTAATCAACGAATGGAGAAGGGATAGAAGGAGAAACCCTAGTTTCTTCAAGAGATCCCTAATTCTCGTTGATCGTCATCGATCTAGCAACAAATTATCAATGGATAAGAATTTGTAATCATAAGTCTTCATCATCACTATCGATTGGATCGATTCCTACAAATCTTGATAATTCATTCGATTTGGACATCTTCTTGAACTTTATTGATTCTTGATTTTAGATTTAGTTCTTTACAATTCTTGAAACTAAATTTCAAAATTCTTGAATCAATTTTCTTGCAATTTTCTTTTACCTTTTTCATTTCGGACTCATCTAAAACAAAATCGATCAAAACACACATCTCAGTGGACGATCCGTATTCATTAACGTGCTACATCGACACCGTTAATTGATTGCGGTATAAATTTCTTTGGTTGTGAAACATTCTAAACACGGCACAAGAATGATCAATCAAATAGCGCCGTTGCCGGGAATGTGTGCTATTTTGTTCATTTTTGTTATTTGAGTTAAAAAATTATTATTCCATCAATTTTTACATCAAAATTCGTAACAAGCACTTAACAATTTATTGTGAATTTGTTGCGAGGAAATCTGGAATCTGTGGAGCGAGAGGAAAAATTTTCAGAGCATCTCAGATAGCTCAGTGAAGGTACAGGAGCATCTGCATAAATTTTTGTGCAGAGATCACATTAACTGACCGCGTTTCCACGGCCATAGTGCGCATATAGCGGCGGATCCGCGGCGGGGAAGCAGTTTCACTGCTCCAAAATTCTCTGGTATACTTCTGACTTTCTTATCTCCTCCCTGCTCTGTCCATTAACCAATTTCTGCAGGTTTCTTTGCAAAAATTCGCAGCGCCGCAAAAAGAAAAATTTGTTGCGTGATTTGATCATTTGTTTTGTGCATATTTTTAATACGGAAATTAAGGGGCAAAGACCAAATTCAGATTAGGTGGGGAGTTCATTACCCTTCCTAATCCCCGGAAATCACAAACTTGCATCCGCATCACCCTCCTTAATTAAAAGAAATCTAGACAAGACTCTAAGGACCGTCGTGCTCAATTAGGACAGAAGGAGGTCATGGGTAATCTATTACTTATCCGTGTTTCTTTTATGGTGTCTAAGGCAAGTGTGTCTAAGGCAAGTGGTTACTTAATTAGGCCCACTACTTACGTAGTGGAGAACCTCCCACTTGCCTGGCACTTACATAGCCACAGAAGGGCAAAGAGGCAGTAGAGGATTTATCCTGCGATTTGTCTTCTGAAAGTTTAGGAGCGGTCTAGAGACTTGACCTAGGTGACCATTAGATATAGGGTTGTTTGTGCATGTTTGTGTGAATTTTCAAAAATCCTTTTGTTTTTCAAACAAACCAATTATTTTCTCCCCTTTTACCCTTTTCCCCCTCTTCTCTTCTTATAATGGATGACCCGAACAGAAAAACTCTTGCCGAGTTTTGTTGTCCACAACCAGATATTTTTTGTTTTCGTAATCCTTTCGGTATACCGTCCGACTCTCCCATGTCCTTAAGAGATCGGATAGAACAAGCGAGTAGAAACAGTTGGCCACCTCGGTCCAGATCTTATCAACCGTATCCTAATTCTACATCTGTTTCAGTTGATACTCCGAGTGAGGATGCCCCTAGACATATGTCCATTGCTGAGAATATAGCTACGGCTATAGGCCAAAGTTTCAATCCGAACCAATATCAACCGTATCATAATTCTACATTCGTTTCAGTTGATACTCCGAGTGAGGATGCCCCTAGACGCATGTCAATTGCTGAGCATATAGCTTGGGCTAGAGGCAAAAGTTTCAACCCGGACCAATATCAACCGTCACCTCCACTTTCCAAAGAAAAATTTCATGATCGGTTTGTAGCATGTATGATGTCCAATATCCAACCGACGAACCAATATCAAAATTCTTCTTATCACAATATTGACCCTACTCCTGCCTAATTTTCACAACCATTATGTTCCTATCAATCAAATCCGACTTTTCCACCTTCTCTAAACGGTCCTCCTAATCAGTCATTTGGGAGTTTTAATTGTCCACAAGAATTTCAATCTTATACTGAAAATCCTTATCGACCAAAGTCTAGTCTTGAGCGAACATTAGAAGAAGGTTTAATGATGTTAAACCGCATCAGAAAAGAATGGAAGGGAAGCATGGCTAAATATGAAGGAGCAAATAATTTCAAACCAGCCCAAAAATTTTCAATATATAATTCGGGCATATGACAAAATAAGAATTTGGGTAGTGAGAGAGAATTGTACACCTTTCCTAATCAAACATTCCCTTTCCAAACTGAAATCCACAAATCCAGTTTCACAGATTCATCGAGTACACCAAAAGATTCACCAATTGATGATAGAATGTATGACAGGTTGTGTTATAATGCAGTATTTGATTTACCCGACTGTGAAAGGTCCATTTCGAGTGAAACCATGCCAAATCCTTGTGATCTCTACACCTCCACTCTTGAACCAAAATTGATTGAAAATCATACTTTTAATGAGGTGTTTGAGAATTTTAACCTTCACTTGAATGAGGTGATTGACATTGGGGATATATTTATTGATGAACCCAAAGTTTTGGATGAATTTGTCCCACCAATTCATCAGATCCTTTCACTTCCTTGTGGTCATCATCTTGAGCCTTTAATTCTTCCCGAACCCCAATTACGTCTTGAAGTTGATGATAATCGTATGACCGAAGATCAGATCGAAATTCAACCTTCATCTCCTACATCCGGTTTAGCGACACTCGACACATCAATAGGTTTACCCATTTCATCTTCCTCTCTTTCTGGTTCTTCTTCTGTTCCTGAAATGATAGCGAGTGTTGATGAATCACAATCCGTTAATTCAAGTTCGACAATCACAGAAAGCCAACTTGATTTGGATATTTTTGAAAATGAGGTAGATGAGTTTTTCGAGTCTTCTACCTCCATGTATTTTGACAAATCAAGTATGGTAAAATCTGGCACAACACTTATTGATACCAAAATGTTCAATCACACCATTGATAAAAGTTTTGAAGAACTTTTTGCTGACGAACTTACATTCCTAAAAAATACGGATTTTGTGATTGATCAACCTCCACCTATAGAAGTTGAACCGCCACCATTCCTTCTTCCTAATCATTCACATTCATCCTCATTCTTTCATTTCTCTAATTTAAAACTCAAACCCTTTCTAGACCACCACTTATCTCTTCCCTACTTTTTCCTGACTCGATACAACATATTCTTCCACCGACCTATACGCTATACTGATAAAATCTTTGAATGGTTGGTATTAACTTTTGGTCTTTGTAAAGTCTTATTTTGACCAAATGACTCACCCTCTCTTAAAATGCTTAATATTGTCTAACTCATGTTTGAGGGAGGGTGTATTTTTGGCTCTTGAAAATAACTGTTGTCCTCAATATTGTGAGCCAAAAATAAGTTTGGGAGGGGGGGATTTTCACTTTAATATATTTTGTCCTCCCAAGCTTACATGTATTTTGAGGTTTAGCAGATAGCAACAGTGAGGACACTGTTGAAAACAAGTTTGGGGGAGGTTTGTGCTTATTTACATATCACTTTGCATCATACTTTGCATAAGCACAAAACATATCACAAAACATATAAAAAAATATTTAAAAAATAAAAAAATAATAAAAATTTGTACATAAATAAGATAATAAAAGATTAGATAGTGAAATTACATCCAAAAGATTAGAAAAATTTAAGAAAACCAAGAAAATTAGAAGTTTTCTTAAACGGAACTAGTAATAAGTAGTTATGAGCCGTTGTCCCAAGGGTTGGTAAGATGAAAGAAGTCACTAATCTGAGGATAAAAATAAGTCTGAAAAATAGTTCCTATTCTGGAATCCAAACATTTGAACGTTGATACCCTACTATACGCACTTACACACGTCTTGAAGCTCGGGATAGTAGAGGATACCTTGAAATGCTCTTGTCTAAAAGCCAAAGTATGAAGGAAATAAAAAAAATGAATAAAATATAAAATGGTGAAGAAAAATGAACACTGGTTTTGTAATCACCAAGACAGCAATAAAAAATATAGCGAGGGTGCTTCATCACCTGGTGCCTAGACCAACTGGTCTGGGAGCCACTGTTAAGTCTTAGGTGGTGCAAGACGAGGAAAATACTAATACACCTAATAAGCAAGCACATGAGTAATCGGTCGGTTAGTATCTCAAGAAGTATTAATAGTCGCATGAAAAATGTATGAGCAAATCCATCTAAATATTCATCGATTAAAAAGTACTGAGGTAGATGGACAAGAGTATGATAGCTTAAATTGAATTCTCCGAGTGTAGGGATGTCTTTACACACACGTAGGGTTATATGATCGATGTTTGGAAGAAATGTAGGAATGAAGAATAAAGACGATGTTTTATTGAGGGATGATGTGATTTCTAACATCTTTTCATGACTATTAAGATAGGGCTCATGACAACCGAAAAGTTAGTATAGTTGGAAACTCTAATTTTCAAAGTCTTTCTTTTACAATTCTTATCTTTATATGTAACTTTCTCGGTCTTCCTTTTATTATGGGATTTTGTGGGTGCAATCCGCTGAAAACCCTCAGGAGACAACACTCCTCCTACTAGGGACACCTAGAGGTTTAAAGGCTTGTTGCACGTGCTCAGTGCAATCGTGTTGCCTACGAAAGTGTGCTAGTTAGTTTTTCTTTTTCTTTATTTTCTCCTTCTCTTCACCTGAATAAAACAAGTTTACTCGAGACGACCAAAATTAAGTTTAGGCGAATTTGATCAGTCGAAAATATTGCATTTTTAACATATCAATTTCCCTACTATTTGCAATCATCTAAAGGTGTTCGGTATGAATATAGCACATATTAGCAATTTGTCTGTAAAATATCAAATAACATATGTTATACATTATAACCTACATTTTGAGGGAAATTGAGTGTTTATTATTGCACGCATGATCTTTGTATATCGCAACACTTGTCTCGAGATTGTGTGCAGGAAATTCTCCGGGTAAAGAACTGAAATCATAAAAGTGTTGATAAAAAAATGCTAAGTCCAAGACTTGTGATCTGGCAGTAACCAAGAAAGATTTAAAATATTCCAAACATCAGAAAAGTGCCATAAAGCCAACACAAAACACCCCTGAACTTTTCCCGCAGCAAGCTTCTTACATGGTCGCGGATCCGCGGCCAAGTCAGCCTATCCGCCGCGGTTCCGCGGCCTTGTTAGCTCATCAGCGCGTCAAATTTCTCCACGTGTCTTCATCTAACAACCCAAGCTTCCAGAAGACTCTCAAAGACCACGTGGCTTCTTCCAGAAGGCTCTGCATAAAAAACTCACTCTAGAATATTCCTTGTAACAACCTCATTCTAGAATATTCCCTTTAACAAACTTCTTCTAGAAGACTCTCTCTAACAACCTAGCTTTGGAGGGAAGATTCAAATAAGGTGGTTATAAAATGAGATCTAGATCTTGGGTTTTGGGGTTGTTGAATTTAGAGGGAAAAATTGTAGATCCAAATCAAATCTAAATCAAATTGAGTGACACAATTTGATCCAAATCAAGATCTATCGAGTGCCGAGCCAAAGCAAGCATCCAACAAGCCTTTTTGAAGTAACGCCGATATTCATCCGAGCAAGTGATCCACGATGATCCGCGACTCACGAAGACGATGCGAAGCTAGTTCGACGATCAAGTTCTCTCCTTAATTCTTGTAGTCTTTGAGTGAATTGAAACGAAACGTTGAATAATAAAAGGTGAAAATTCTTGATCTTGCTTTTCTTTACATTTGTGCATTATGAAGAGTTCTCGATTCTTGATTGTTTTCTTTTTCATGACTTTTGAGTGAAAACTCTGCTTGTGGAGGAATCAAGAAAATTGATAGATGATGATGATTAAATTCTTGAACGATTCTTAAGTCTTATGAGTTTTGTAAACTTTAGGAAATTGAATCATCGACAACCTAGTTTCGAGCGAGATGCTTTCTTGAATGTTTTCGCTCCAAATTAGAGATCAACGATCGATAATTGAATTTCCTAGAGCCTAGAATTTGAATGCTAATCAACTAATAAACAAGGGATAGAAGGAGAAACCCTAGTTTCTTCAAGAGATCCCTAATTCTCATTGATCGTCAACGATCTAGCAACAAATCATCAATGGATAAGAATTTGTAATCATAAGTCTTCATCATCACTATCGATTGGATCGATTCCTACAAGCTTCTTTACAAATCTTGATAATTCATTCGATTTAGACATCTTCTTGAACTTTATTGATTCTTGATTTTAGATCTAGTTCTTTACGATTCTTGAAACTAAATTTCAAAATTCTTGAATCAATTTTCTTGCAATTTTTCTTTTATCTTTTCATTTCGACTCATCTAAAACAAAATCGATCAAAACACACATCTCAGTGGACGATCCGTATTCATTAACACGCTACATTGACACCGTTAATTGATTGCGGTATAAATTTATTTGGTTATGAAACATTCTAAACACGACACAAGAATGATCAATCAACTTGTCTTTAGAGTCCTACACAGAGGTTTCCTGGCTCAAGTGAAACGAAGTAGGGCACATATGTGATATGTGTGGGACCGAGATTAATACGTTTATGTGATACCGTTTTCTAATCTCGCGATATATGATATCAGTCGGTTATATGAGATATAACCGGGTTATTGAATCAAGTGTTGATTCGATAAGTTGACATAAAAGATATTAGTCAGTTATATGTGATATAGCCGGATTATTAAATTAAGTGTTGATTTAATAATTTAATATATAATTATATATTTGATATATTAATATATATTAACTAATATTAGCTCACTTAAGAATTTGTTTTCTTTAAATACATATAAATATATATGTGATATATATTAATGTATTTATTTTTGTGTCATGCTAGATGATACATAGAACTTGGGTGTATCAGACTCATACCTAACTAAAGATAATTTGGGTGTTTAATTATTAAGCGATAAATCAAAATTAGGTGGAAATTGGCATGGTTTAGGATGCTTGTGGAAGCATGTAGAAATCTTGACTTAGTCCACTAATTTTGTTTTACTCTAGATATTTATTAACCCAACCATTATCTTTAGCCATGGTTAAGTCTCTACAAATATCATTTGTGATATTTTCTCACCCATGGTTGAGATGGTTCACCACTTCATCTTCCTCTTCATCTCATTTTAGCTCTCTAGGTTATCATGAGGTGAAGAAAAAAAGAGAGAATTAATTCTAAAATGAGCAAAATTCATACTTCATCAATCTATACCGAACTAGCTATTTAGTATAAGTTGTTTGCTTCACTAATTCCTCAATTAGTAAAGAGCTAGCTTGAGTTAGAGATTTCTCAAAGTAGAACATCTTCGGCCTCGAAGATCTTTGAGCAAGCTCGTTCCTTTCGCCTAGTGAAGCCTAAGGAGGGTCCAGGACACCACTACTTAGAGCTAAGGGACTACTACAGGGAGCTTTAGAAGTGATGGACTGGTCTACAAAGGTTGTATTCCTATTTCACTTAGTGTAAAGTTGTTTACATGCTTTAAAAACCCTAATTCTCTAGTTCGATTCTTGGATGGTATTGCTTAGCACTCTAGATTTTTTTAAATTTCATACTTGATGCTTGACGAAACCTAGCGAGTGTGCTAAGTGAACCCATCAAATTTTGGCTCAAAAATTAATGTTCCCTTATAAAAATAAAGGGAAAGCTCCACGTGTTAAACACGTACACCCATATGCAAAGCATGTATGTACCGCTTTAGATAGGATTAAATCCTTGAGCGCCTCATGCGTTTCTCACGAGGGCGCCATCGCCAAGACTAATCTGATAGGAATTAATCCTATTATAGCGCCTCACGTGCTCCTCACGCGGGCGCCGGCGCCAAGACCAATCTGATAGGATTTAATCTTATAGTGGCACCTCACGTGCTCCTCACGCGGGCGCCAGCGCTAAAACCAATCTGATAGGAATTAAACCTATGGGGGCGCCTCACGTATTCCTCACGTGGGCGCCAATGTGCAAAGCACATGAACACCCATTATAAGAATTAAAACCTTGAGTAGCGCCCACGTGCACAACACGTGAGCGCCGGGGCCCAGGTAACTCTACTCTCTGTTAAACAGAGCCGTTGGATTAAAGATCCAACGGAGATGATAAATCATCAAAAATACAGAATTAAATTCTGTCGGGAGAAAACATCCACTAAATTGGATTATAGAATAAAATTCTATTTTGGGATATATTCCCTCAATCTTTCTAAATAAGAAAGATTGCTCTCTGTAAAGCAGAGAACCGGTGGATTAAAAATCCAACGGTGATTAAAAATCACCGTTTTACAGAATAATTTCTGTGCAAGGGAAAATATTTCCCTAATCTTGTTAGAAACAAGAAAATATGTTCTGTAAAACAGAAATCCTTGGATCAAAGATCCAATGGTGTGTAAAAATCCTCAAATCAATTAGGATCACTTAATGAGAGATTTCTTCAAAAACTAATTAACAAACTTGCATCTACTATATAAAGGACCAAAGACTTCAACTCTAAGAGAGAGGAACCCCCTATAAGCTTCTAAAAAAACTAAAACAGAAAACTTCAGAAAGGAACAGAGAAGAAGATCTTCCTCCTCATGAAACTCTAGGTAAATAAAAAAATAGAGATCAAAACATCTTATTTACCTATTGAAGGGTTTAACCCTTTTAAAAGAACTTAGTTCTTTCTCTGGATCTGAGATCCACAAAACACGTGTACCACAAGTTGAGAATTTAATTCTCATCAAGAAGAACTTGTTCTTGAGAATCAAAGATTCAGAAAAGAACTAGGAATCGAATTCCTCAAAACAAAGCATATAAGGAAAAACTTAGCGCCCAGCGCCTCATGTGTCCCTCATATGGGCGCCACAGAAGAAAGGAGTGCTTAGCACTCGTTGGGAAGCGCCTAGCATCCAGCGCCTTACGTGTCCCTCACATGGGCGCCACAGAAAAAAAGAGTGCTTAGCACTCATTGGGCAGTGCCTAGCACCCATCGCCTCATGTGTCCCTCACGTGGGCACCACAGAAGAAAAAAGTGCTTAGCACACATTGGGCAGCGCACGACACCTAGCGCCTCACGCACTCCCCATGTGGACTCCATAAAGACGCCTAGCACTCTATATATAGACAAAAGGAGTAATGTGTTTTACACTTATTGGGTAATTTCCCATGACTGAAAGCTTCACCTGATCATATGTGGGCGTCAGAACTTATATAAGTGCCCAGCACTGTTTTCATAAAAGGGGGACTAATTAAACAGAGCCCAAGCAAGTGCTTAGCACTTTTCAATAAAAAAAAGACCTCTAAGCGGATCAAGCTCAATATTGGCTAGGCCCTCTGAGGAAAGAACCTTCTTGATTCAAGTCAACCGAGCCGATATGCTCATGAGTGCCTAAACTAATCTCAGTCTCACATATGACTATTAATATTTCAATTGGTGATATCCCAAATGATATTAATCTTATATCTCTTAAGATAATCTTAGTCTCAAACATGACTAACTATTCCTAGGGTCACCATAACCCGTTTCCCTCAAATACGGGATTTGATTTAAGGGTACATCTCTCCACACCTCTGATGTACGTCTTTGTAATTCTTCAACATCTTCAGAGAGGTGGTGGGTCCCAACAACCAACAATTCTTCAGTGCATTCCCAAACCGTCCAAACCGACGTGCATACCTCAAATCAAACCGCATCCCATATTGGGTGCATTCCATATCACTCATATTCATTCCGTCACGTAACAAATACACGTGAGCGCAAGACGAACACACTGGACCATTACGTCCTTAAACTGGCAAGGGACCGAAATGTCCTTAAACTAATATTCGCCTCCAAAACGGCGGTAAGCGACCAAAAAGTCCTTAAACTAATATTCGCTTCCAAAATGGCGATAATGGACCGAAACATTCTTAAACTAAAACAATAGACCCTAAATGCTCTTTTGTTGGATCTGAAATAAAAATGATCCTAAAACCTTGTTAAGTTGATCTTAGCCTAAAATTGGACTAACGTATTCTTAACAAAATCAAATCGAGCTCAAATGGTCATATAAATTTAAGTCTATCTTAATCTAAAAATAGATTAACGGTCCTTAAATAAAACCCCAAATCTAAAAAATATACAGATTTGGACTAATCCACGCCCTACGGGCAGCGACATAAATTAGTCTCCGTATACAATCTACGGGCAACCTAAACAAACAAAAAAAAAACACGACACAAAGTGAACTTACGGAGCAGGAGAAAGTGGTTATCGCGATACGATAATGTAATAAACTGCAGGGGCTTGCTCCTGCAAGGAAGAGCGTCCCCACAATCAAAAACCCATCGCAAACGAGGGGGAATCTGACGAAATCTGCTACAACGGCCACATCCGTCCAAACCTCCGATATAAGGTTCCATAAATCAACTTGGCATCTTCGGAGGGGTGGACGGATAAATCCACATAGCATCTTCCCCCAAATTTAGGCAGGACGATCCATCCCGTTTCGTCCCAGTTTTTGGTGGTGAATAACTACTTCCTTTTGTCTTTCCAGGATTGGATTAATATCTGCTTACTATAACAAGTGTATAAGCAATATCTGGTTTTGTACAAGACATTGCATGGTTGACTCAATTGCCTAAGCAAATGATATGTCATTCATTCCAGTCCCTCCTCATCAGTCTAAAATACATCTCTTTAAAGAGGGTGACTCCATCACCTGCGGATACACCACCACTCCAGGAATCGTCTATTCTAAAATACTTTTAGAATGTTTTTTAAGTACCCGGATTGGGATACTTCCCAAATCCAGACCTAAAACTATAGATCTAGTTACTAGAATCCCTAATATATTATCGATATCCAACGTGGAAAAAATATTATGTGACAACCAAAGTTTGACCAATTGTAGTATAGGAATATCACTTCCTATCTGAAGTATGTCATCCAAATCCCATGACAGTACTCCCTAGACCCTTCTTACTAGATCCATCTGTTGTTTTGATGAAGTCAATCACCTTGACTTTCATATCAAAACAGATGATCCGTATCTGCTATACTTGCTTTAGTCTACAAGCAGATATAAGCAACTTGCATACATTCCGCTGCTCCCACTGACTACGATAACCCTCTGGCAGAATCATATACACGTCCACTTCCAGATTCCCAGTTGGAAAAACGTTATAGTCATCCTCTTCTCAGATATCATAGTCTTGAATAGCAACAGCGGCAAGTCATATCCGTATGGACTTTAGCACAGACACTGAAGTAAAAGTCTCATCACAATCCACAACGGGTATTTCATAAAAATATATACAAGTCTAGCTTTATTAGGTTAATACCTATCCACATGCACAGATCTCGAAAGATCTACTTGCTCCTAACGAGTTTTACCCGTTAAGGAGCACCCAGCAAAGTCCAAAATCCAATATTTGCTGAAGTGCGTGGAGTCCAACTTGGATATAAAGTATCTGGTCATCTGAAAGTTACCACTTCCTATAACCTACAGATAACTAGTAGGGCTATCATAACCTTGATACAGACCTTCCTGTCACCGTTTCTAAGAAAACCGTAGTATCTCTCGGGTGGCTAAGGTCACCTACTAAAATCTGCGGAGTGGCTAATGGTTTGTCAAGTCCAATTGAATCCTTAGGTTCTACTAAATTTTCGGTAATCATTTATGGTTCTGGAATCACTTCCGGTTCTACCATACTCCCACTAGTTTCTTTTGCAAAAAAATTCCTTTTATAAAAAATGGCGAGTCAAGAACATGTAATTATTGATATTGAAAATGGTAGAAACAAAATCCTAGCGAATGGTTGGGATAATCCACAAACATCCATTACCGAAGCGTGCCTTGAGTTTGTCCGGAATATGCTTTTAAATAGAAACCAGATAACTCCATATCTTAACAACCTTAAGATATGCAACCAATCTATGTCCATATAGAATCAAAGGCACTAATTTAAATGGAACCAGATTCAAATTTCATACAGCTGTTTCCAGTGCATATCACCCAAATGGAAAGTGGCCAATACAGCATTACTCATCAAGGAGTGCATCCATGGATGAGTAACCTATGAGAGAATTAAGTTTTCGATATTACTATGATGGAATACCTAGCATAAGTATATACATCTTCGATCACTTTGAAGAATCCTGATACCTCTAACGTATGGTTCTCTACTTTATTCTTATACCTTTAAACTTCTCAAAATCTTTGGACCTTGTATTATAACGAATGCGTGTCTAAAACCAGAGAACTCATAAGCAAATCTGAATGAAGTAAGAGTACCAACCCCTTGTCCCGAAGATCACTGGACAACATACATTTTCATGTATAAATTTTAAGAGTATACTAACTCAAATTCCGTGTGTTGTAAGTTGAAAACTGTATTTTGCTTGAGAATGTCTTACACCGTTATTCAGTGCACCTTACCTTATCCTCAACTGATAAAGGTAAATTTTTGGAACACAATTTTCAAAATTTATATCTCACTTTATAAAATAAAGATACAGATATATCATTTTAAAAATTGGTGCATAATAACGGTTATTCGAAACCAAATATTTGCCGTTAGACAAAGACAGGCAATTTAATCGAATATCACCAATTGCAACGAATTCCGATATTAAGGATCAAATTGCCCATTTCCCAATATTCAACTCCTACTCAGCATCTGTAACGCCGTACGGATGTGAGATCCAAATCCGGTAAATACATACTCTGGAGTCAGAATTAATTGCGAAAACAGTTCTCAGTTACAAGTACACAGAAATTCTAAAACATTAATGTTTCAAAAGGGTGACTAGGTATTCCTAGTAATGTTTTTTCCCTATCCAGATTCATGACAGTAGTTGCAATTTTCTTTGCCCTCACTTCGACCCCTTTATATGTCTCTACATCTTACCTTATGTACACCGTACTTAGGCTAATTGGTTTTCTTCCTTCCCTACTTTTCGGCACCAGCCTAAGATTTGGAAGAAGACTATCCAATAAGAGCAATAGGTGTACTCTCCTAATACAAGAAGCTCTCGCAACCTGAGAGAAGGTAAAAGGAAGAGACAGCCGCATAATACAATCTAGATTCCCAAGGACCAGTAGTCATCCTCGACTGAAATAATTTCATTGAGTTCGTATGTAACTATACAATGGCTATTTCTAAGCAATATGGATCATCGTAGTGATACGGAGTGTTCTGAAGAAATGCAAATGGAAAGTAGAAGTAGCAGGGATATTTGCGACTTTGTCATGAATCATGGCAATCCAAAGCTAACGTGTGTAAGAAGGTTTGGTTAATTTGGTTCATAAGTTTTAGTTTAAGATAAATCATGGGTCGCTCAGAGAGAAAAGAAATACTCAGCATGCACTCTATCAAGATTAGATTGGTTATCAATTTATCTAATCAGGATGGCCCGCACTGCTTCCTCAAATTCTCCTTCAAACCCTAAAAGAAGAACTAATCGGGATCATATCCACCTTACAAGTTCGCTAACCGTTCAACCAGGCCAGTGTTGGTACTCCGAGGGAGGTCCTCCGTGCTTTCGCACGGACCCAATTAATAACCCTGTTTCTGCAGAGGCGTAACCTCGTTAACACTTTCTAGACACCTAATAGGATAACTAATTTTATATGTCATCCGCATTCGCCATGGGGTCCCGGGTATTCACCGTAAGGTTACTTAACTTATGGTAGGGTTGGGACAGGGCTATCGCGAATGAAAAACATATATAAGCATCTACTAATATATAATATATATGTATCAACAACGCAGGCAGATAAGAATCATCACAGGCATGCGAACAAATGAGACGCGGCGTTCCCAGGTTGTGTGGATAGCCCGTACAAAGTCTATCCTAGACCCCTGCGAGTGCGGCAAGCCACCTTTCAATTCTAGAAACTGGGTAACACGCCCTCAATGAAATGAGTCGGCCACCCGTCGCTTTCTATCTGGTAACTCATGCACCCCTCCGTGGGTTGAATCCTATAATGCCTACAAGTGCGAAGAGCAACCCGCCAATTCTAGAAAGAGGCGGTCCGATCTCAAATCTATGAGATGGAAACCTGCTGCACTCTATAACCCAGTTACTCGAGCACTTAATTCTCTTGGGTTAATCCTAGTACAGAAATGAAATATAGACATTGGTGACATCGACAGCATCCTGGTCGAGTCCCAATAAAAGAATATACATAATATGGAAATGGCGGGCACATGTTGGAGCTCGTCCCGAATAAATGAATACAACAAAGTAAATCAAAATTGTACAAGCAAACGCACGAGGGGCTATCCGACACGACAATCCGACTGAACTATAATCAAGATATATATCCACAAAAACAAGTAACAACAACATATGTGCAGCCCCGTCTAATCGAACATATAGAAATTAGACAAAGTTTAACAACACATACATATATATGAAAACCATGACCATAGAATTTATCACACACGAAGCGAACACTTAAAATTTTCCAACACTGAAAATCAAGTGCACACTATACGGCAGAATTTAACATGCAAAAATGGCCACTAGACTTGATATATTTTTGAAAAGAATGTATTCCTAAGACCCCACGGGTCACCCTCAATACCCTATGAAGTCCCCATTCCAAAATGAGAGCTCCGGGCATCGAGTACACACACGAAAACACAAGTTTAGTGGTAATAAGTGCAGTTTTGGACAGCAAAACAAAAACAGTTTTTAGCTCCGTAAAAAAGCGACAAAACATGATATAAATTTGAAAGAATAGCTCCCTAAGACTCCCCGGGTCACCATAGAACCCGTATAGAGTCCCCATTCCAAAAATAGAGCTCCGGGGATCCAAAACACACACGAAAACGAAAAATGATTGGTGAATTTGACAGATTGTCGTGACTGTCTGATACAATTCTCCCGCAGATGTTTTGTGATGAATTCTTGGGTCATGTGAGCTAGTTTAGGTGTATGGATTGACTTTGATACCAATGTAAGTTCCTACTGCCCTCGCCGTGGAGGCCACGGCTGATGCGTAAGCGAAAAACAAAAATTACGAGAAGGCTACCAGAAACCAAAACCTAGTGATCGATCCAAATACCTAAACTAGAAAGCTAAAATGCAATGGTTAGGGAATACAACCTTCGACGCGTGTCCACCCAATCGTGGAAAAGCCCTCCAAGCTCTCTATATGCCGTCCGGATCGAGCTTGAGTAGCGACCGCCCCTGCCGAAGATAAGCCACCCGAAGGAACCGATCCAAGCTCTGGTTTCACCTAGTGAAGCAACCGACGCTCCAAGCTCTTTACGAGTGGAGAGTGAGAATGTAGGAATATTTCACTATCTTTTTTCTCTCTATTTTGAAGCTTAAGAGAGCATCTAAAATAAAGGAGGAGGAGGTGAAGAAGTTGTAACTATGGCAAGAAAAATGGCTAAGTGTTTTGTGTGTGGGAAAAAATCAAAGTAGAAAGAATGGCTCACATTTTTGCAACCATGAAAGAATAGTAAATGCAAATGATATTTTCAATATTAAAACCATAGCGATGCCTCTCTACCATGCTTCTTAACACCTCATCCTCCATCCCATTTTTGATTTTCTTTTAAAGGAAAATCAATAAATGAAGTGTCCATCTTCTAGAACAAATTCTATATAAATACGGAATACAACCCAGTATACATATCGAAATACATATACGCGTATTCATATAAAAATACAAATAGCCAAGAGAGAAAAAATAAATAGTGAACAATAATACTAGAATACATATATTAAATATATATATATATATATATAAATTATTAAATCAAAATCTGATTTAATAATCCGGCTTAATTCTAAGCCGCTGGTATTATCAACCGTCCGATTAAAGTCCGTGTAGCCCGTACACGTATTTAATCGGACCTCTTGTATGTACCAACATACGTCATCTAAATCATATTGCCTAAACCGGGAAAACCCTCTGTGTGAGATTCTAAATACTCGACAATACACTGGCAGTGATTTACTAGATAAATCCAAAAACCATAACCACATCGGAGGCACTATCTGTACATAACGACTACCCAGATATCTTCCGAAAAGGATGTCGAAAATCAAGTCTGTTCGTACCGTACTGAGCCTGAATGTGACAATCTCTGTACAGTATGGTCTCGTTGTCTAAGAGTATCGCATAACGAGTCTAGAGGTAGATAACGTCAGACCCATAATAACCCGATAAATCATGTCAGAGTCAAGCTCATCACCAACCGAGAAAATACTGAACTCATATCAGTAAATCGCATCTACCGTGACCACGGATTTAGGGTGATAGCCAACCGAACACAGCAGGACATCGACTCCTAATACCAGGAGAGATGAATCCCCAACAATCACTTACTACCTCCATGTGGCTCGGGACTGTACCCAACTGAAACCTGTTTGCATGAGTCCTTTGAGTCGTGGTAGGGTAGTAATCAAAATACAGTGGAAACTTACACGAGACAAATGACGATCTTAGGTCAGAAAACTAACATGTACTCATGCCACTCGAGAACTTCCATCTAACAATAAATATAATACAATCTAGAAGTTCTCGGCGAGTCCGTCCAGTGCACTCACCTCCAGTGAGCACCTGTATACTATATTAGGTGACACAACACCAATGGCTTGTGAGACCGACCACCGCCTCTCGTCTGGGTCTCGAAACGTATACACTAGTCTACTCCGGAATATCGATGCCCAGTATCGATACTCCCATGATTGGGGATATTTAAGGATGTGCTTATAGACTACCCAGCTCTAATACTGGTAGTCAAGCAAGAATCCTACGGGCTTCATCATTATGTATTAGCGACACGTAATAACAAGTAAAACGTGTACACATCAATGATAAAGACAAACCAGATAGCATACTATCATCTCGAGTAAGATTATTCTATCTGTATAGGTCCTTCCTCAATTATCATAATCGCGTGTCTGTAATTACAAAAATTTCCTTGAGGGCACTATATCCAACAACTCCGTGATGAATGTTATCTTAGAAGCTGTAATCGGTAACCGCCTCCAATTAGAGATTGCCATTATCATACACCAAGAACATCCTCATATATTCTTCACTGCCATCCTTTGTTTCTCTAAGATTGGACTAATATCTGCTTACTACAGCAAGTGTATAAGCTACATCTAGTCTTGTACATGACATCACACGATTAATACCACTTTTGAAACATGTGGAATGTCATTCATGTGAGTCTCTCTCCTCATCAGTTTAGAAGACATCTCTTTAGAGAGGGTGTCTCCATGACATGGGGTACGCTACCGCACTAGGAGTCTTCCATTCTAAACCTTTAGAATGGTGTCAGAGCACCCGGATTGGGACAATCCGTAAATCCTTCGAGATCTATCTCTATAGATCTAGTTCGCCAGAATGATTGATATATTATCTAAATCCTATATGGAGAAACTTTGTGACAACCATAGTTTAACCAAATCTTAGCATAGGAACATCATTTCCTATCAGGATGATGTCATCCACATACAATATAAGGAATGTGACAATACTACTTACAGCTTTCTTATAAATACATGGTTCATCTATAACTTTGATGAAGTCAAACTCTTTGACAGTTACATCAAAACAGATTATCTATCTTCGTGATGCCTGCTTAAGTCCATGAATGGATTTAAGCTACTTGCATACCTTTCCGCTGCACTCACTGACTACAAGACACGCTGGCAGACTCATATTCAAGTACACTTCTAAATCTTTATTTAGAAAGACGTTATTGAAATCCACCTTCCAAATCTCACAGTCATGAAAAGCAGCAATGGGAAGTTATATCCTTATAGACTTCAACATAGACCCTGGAGAAAAGATTTCAGCACAATCCGCACCGGGTATTTGACGAAAAGCTTTTGCTACAAGTCAACTTTATTAGGTTACCGCCTTCCATTTATACCGATCTTCTTTTAGAAGAAGTAATTACTCCTAATAGGCATTACCCCTTCAGGAGCATCCAACAAGGTCCATATTTTGTTGGAGTACATGGAGTCCAACTTGGATATCTTAGCATCCTACCATCAGTCAAAAGTCACTACTTTTTATGGCCTACTGATAACTAGTAGGATCATCATCATTATGATGTAAACCTCCCCGTCACCGTCTATGAGAAATCGTAGTATCTCTCAGGTGGCTAAGGTCACCTACTATATTTGCGGAGTGGATAAGATTTGTTGGGTACAATTGAATTCTCATGTTCTACTAAATTTTTAGTAATCGTTTGTGATTTTAGAATCTCTTCCAGTTGTATCATACTCCCACTAATTTCTTTTACAAGAAATTCCTTTTATAAAAAGGTGACGTTTCAGGAACAAAACAACTTTTGATCCTGAAAATGGTAGAAGTTAAATCCTTGCGAATGCTTGGGATAACCCACAAACTACTTATTACTGAAACATATCTTGAGTTTGTCCTGATTTTGCTTTCAACATAAACCAAACAACACCATATATTAACAAACTTAAGAGATGGTCTCCTTTCATTTTATATCATATATAGAATCTTAGGCACAAATTTATATGGAACCTAATTCAATTGGTACACGGCTGTTTCCAGTGTATACCCCAAAATGAAAAAGGCAACTTAGCATTACTCATCATAGAACGCACCATATCCCATAGGGTGCATATCCTCCTCTCCGATAATCCAAAGTACTATGGTATATGCGGAGGAGTAATCTGAAAGGGAATCAAATTCTCTATTAGACATCTACGGAATACCGAGCTTAAGTATTCACATCCTCAATTACATCGAAGAATCTTGATACTTCTAACATATGGTTCTTAATTTATTCTTATACCTTATGAACTTCTCAATAGCTATGGACTTTGCGTTTCAACAAGAAGGTGCGTCTAAAACTAGAGTATTCATGGGTAAACGGTATGAAATATATGTACCAACCCTTGTCCTTAAGGACATCGGACTACATACATCACTATGTATAAGTCCTAAAAGTTCACTAATTCAAACTCTGTGTGTTGTAAATTGAAAACCGTGTTTTAGTTAAGAATATCTATACCGTTATTCTATGCACCATTCCCAATTAACATTTGATGAAGGAAAATGTTCGCAACATAATTTTCAAAATTTATATCCTTCTTTATCAAATAAAGAGATGGATATTATTTTTAAAACTTAGTGCATAACAACAGTTATTCAAAATCAAATATTTTTCGTTAGGCAAAACCATGTGATAGTCCTAAATAGCAACATTAGCTCCGATTTCCGACTTTTTAGATCAAATCACCCTTTCCCTATACATTACTCCTTCTCAGCATCTGTAAAAACTTACAGATGTAGGATCCTAATCCGGTATCATACACTCAGGAAGTAGATTTTATTGAGAAACAGTTTTCAAAGAACACACCAGAGGATGAAGTATCATTATATTTCAAGGAGGTGGCCAGGTATTCCCAGTAATACCTCTTCCACTGCCCAGGCTCATGACAGTAATTGAAATCACCTTTCCCTTCAACTGCTACATTTTTATATGTCTTCCATGTTTTACCTTCTATACATCATACTTAGGCCGGTTAGTTTTCTTCCTTTCCTTCCTTTCAGCTTCAGCCTTAGGTTTGGAAGAATACTATTATTCACTGCCAGAAGCTGGGCTGAGACACAAGGAGCGTGTTTAGACTGAATCTAGGGGCAAATGCATAGGTACATATACATCTACCTCTCCGAAGATACCAAGTTTATTTATGGCTCCATATATTGGAGGTTTGGACAGATGCGACCGATGTAAGTGACTTCATATTCCATCTCATAGATGAGAGATTTATTGATTGTGGGGATGCTTTTTCCCCTGCAGTTAATTACGTTATCGCAAAGCGATAACAACTTTCTGCATTCCAGGTCTATTCCTTCATCTATCGTATTTTAGTTAATTTTGGGTTGCCCTTGGATTGTATACGGAGACTAATTTGTCATCGCCCGTAGATCGCAGGTTAGTCCAAATCTGTATATATTCTAGATTTGGTTCATGCATTTTCTTGACGGGGTCTACGTTGGTATCTTAGTTTACTAACGGGAATGAACTTAGGTCGCATTTCTTATATCAATGAGGTCCGTCAGTTGCGACGTTGCCATATTGAACCTGACGTTGGCCCATGTGCTTTTCACTTACGACACTGCCATATTGAACCTAACGTTGACCCACGTGCCTTTCACGTGCGGCACTGCTAGGGTTTTGAGAGTCTAAACTCAGTTAAGAAAAATTAAATTTTTCAGAAATATGATCTTTCTTTTTTATCATCAAGTTCATACATACTTTTTTATGAAAAGGCAGATCCTTTAACCATGATCAAAGTCTTATTTTTAAGATCTGTAAAACTTAAATTCTTATGCAGACATGTTCAGTGGGAACTGTGTTCCATGAAGTAAAAACTTCATCTTTATGCTTCTTGATATCTCTCCGATGGTGGAAACACTCAAGTTTTCCCTAGATCTTGGATTTTGAGATCAAGATCCCTCCATAAGAATATGATTTCTCGTTTTAGGAGCGATTTATCTCATGGATTTTCGATCCAGAGAAAGAACATAGGTTCTTATGAGGATTAAGTCTCTTTTTAATGGAGAAAACAGGTGAAAGGAGAATTTTTCTCCATTGATTTACCTAAGGTTTTGAAGAAGAATATTTCTTAGCAGAGAATTAAATTCTCGGTTGTAACCCTGTAAAGGGGTTTCTATATATGAGATTTGATCTTTCCCACTCCTATTTATAAGAGAGGAGAATTGTTCATTTAGTTTAGAAAATCTCTCATTTAAGAGATCTCGATTGATTTCATAATCAAGCAACGCCGTTGGATCTTTGATCTAAGGGTCCTCTATTTAACATAGAAAATCTTTCTTGTTTTTAGAAAGATTGGGGAAATATTTTCCTATATTGAACTTAGTTTCTATGTGAAGCAAACTCTTCAAAGGAATTGGCATGAGTGCCATGTGCCTAGCACGTGGACGCCGCCTATAGCTAACGGCATTAGCACCACATGCTTTGCACGTGGACGCTGCCCACGACTAATGGCATCAGCGCCACGTGCTTCTCACATGGGCGCTGCCAAAGGCGGCTTCGGCTCAACTTTTAAACGCCACTATTTGGGCAGAAACAAATGCCCCCACCACTGCACCCACGTGCCTTGCACGTGGGCATAACGATGCCAGACCTTATAGCCATCGAATCCTCCAAGGGATGTGAGGAATTCAAACCGATCCCACATCCCTATAAATAGAGCCTTAGGCTCTAAGGGGAACTGTGCCTCATTTTCTTTTCTTATTCCTTTGAGAACTTTGTTTCTCCTTCAAAGATTAGCTCTGTTTCGAAGCTTAGTCTAAGTTTAATAGTCTAATCAATAGACTTGCCTTATCACATTTATGGTAAGAACCCATATTTTAAAAAGCTTAGCTCTGATGCTTAATTTTACGCACCCCCTGTGGGTTTTTTTAAGGTGTTATGATCTCTTCTTTGCAGGTACCATGGATGGTCATCGGTATTCCATCTGGGACACCATTTCCCATGCAGTCAATCATTCTTATAGGCCGGACTACATGGCTTCTCAGAGCGAAGCCGTGCTACGCCGCTTCGAGGATTATAACGGGTGACTACTTCTTCGCCGCTCTTCTCTCCGGCAAATGATTTTTAAAAGCGATCTGGGAAGCCTTGCTGGAGAGCAACGAGGCGATGCCGCTTCAAGCACTTGACCAGGACAAAGACAAAGTGCACTCGATCTACTTGATGGGCCTGATCTAAAGAACGAAAGGACGATGTGATTACTCTCTTGCACCGCATCTATCAGTAGAGAGCAATCATATCCTTATACACGAAGGTGGAAGATATCAGTGGTGAACCCGAATTTTTTCTTCACGAGCAGTCATACGAGAAGATGCAAGATGATGCTTAGGAGGCTTTGTTGGGTTTTATTTTTGAGTTTATCAACCCTTGTACCAATGTTAGTATCCTATCGCTATAAACTTTGAATGATGTAGTAGCATTTTCTTTTGTTTGTCTTTTCACTTTTCAGTACTTGTCCTCGGTTGGTTGTTTGTAATCCACCTTTTGATGTATAAATGGAAAGCCCTTTTTGTTCACCTAAACATTGTGCTTCTGTGTACTGCTCTTCTTTATTTTGTTTATGCTGAAATGGCTTAGCTTAGTTTTTTTACTTGTTCCGGAGCGTTCAATTTACCTTCCCCTTAGGTATAAATAAACTCAAACTGGCATTAACATACCCCTGTTGGTATAAGAGGCCGTCAGGTTTGTGGTACTGGGTGTAGTCCGTCACACCATTGCATTAGCTATCTTCTTCTCGATTTGCATCCCATAGGTAGCGGTTCGAGTAGCCATGCACTTTCCGTATCTTCCATCCCTTCTAAGACGAAAACACGACGTCTCAAGTAATCTTCATACGCTAATGTATCCATATTTCCGTCAGAAGATTCAACGTTAGGCGTCACCATGGCACTTTACCTTGAGGTCAGACTGTTATCAATCTTTGGGAAGTCATAATTGCACCTTTCTGAGATGAGATGATATCCAATGGTCTTTAGGCTTATATGTACTGTCATCGAAACCTGGGGCTAGGAATATGCCATTACCCTACTTTCATTTTGACTCTTTGGTCTTTGTTGACACCGCGACTGTACTTTGCCGGAGTAGATAAGACGTCAAGATAGTCTCCAGACTGTTAGTTACATGTATGCCCTAGAGGCCATTATTGTACATAAGATATATATTATAGTGGATGCTTGGAAATATATAGAGAGGACTTTCTTGCTCGACATAATAGTATGCTATCTGGTTTTTCTTTGTCTTAACATGTAGAATTGATTGATTCCCAAATGATTATTGGAAAAGGTCGAGCCCTTTTAGCTGTCCCGAAAAAGAGCTCAACATATTGTAATACCATCTTGCTGTCACATGTTGATAAAGCCCTTAGGATATGTACTTGACTACCAGGACTATGATGGAGATCATACTAGTAGGGCCAAGTTAGTTCATAAGTACATCCTTTAATTGTTCCTAGCCGAGGGAATATCGAGATAGGGCATCGAAATTCCAGAGTAGACTAGCGTATACGCTTCTTGACCCATATGATGGACGATGGATGATCCCACATCCATTGGTGTTTGACATCGGAGATGTTATACGGGTGCTCAGTGGAGACTTGGCACACCGAACAGGACTCGCCGAGGACTCCTACATGGTAGTATACCTATCGTCAGAGAGCAGTCCTCTGGTGACACTAGTACAGGTTAGTCTGTAGACCCGAGATCGTCATAGAGTCTTGTATGGCTCCCACTGTGCTTTGATTTCCTTCCTACCACACTCAAGAAGAGTTGTGTAAACAGGTGGATTTTGGATACAGTCCCGAGTCACATAGAGGCAATGAGCAATAGGAGGGGTTTCGTCTCTCCCGGTATCAGGGGTTGATGTTGCGCTATACTCGATTGGCTATAAATAGAAGTCCATGGCCAGGACTGCTGCCGAGAATTACTGATAAGTGTTATCAGTAGTTTCTCAAACCGTTATAGGCCAGACATCGGCATGACTTATCACGTTACTGGGGTCTAACGATTTCCTCCCCTAGACATGATATGCGACATATCAGACGAAGAGACCGGACTGTATGGTAGTGTTACTGATAGGTTTCATGGAAACTATGGACAGGCTTGCTTGTTATCTTCATATCGCTCAATACCCGGATAGCCGTTAGTCCAGCTAGTACCGCTGACGGCTTGTAGGTGACTGATATGACCATCACCTACTACTGGCGTATTTACAAGTCTTTAGAGTCCCACACAGAAGTTCCCTAGTTCAAGCGAAACGAAGTAGGACACATATGTGATATGTGTATGGGCCTGATTAAATACGTGTATGTGATACCGTATTGTAATCTGGCAATCATCTGTTATCGGTTCAGTTATATGTGATACAACCAGATTGTCGAATCAAATGTTGATTCGATAATGTGATATAAAGATAAATGATATTAGTCGGTCATATATGATATAACCGGATTATTAGATCAAGTGTTGATTTAATAATGTGATATATTATATGTGATATAATTATATCTTAACTAATATCATTAGCTCACTAATTATTCTTCATTATGTATATATTAATGTATAAGATATATATATATATATATAATGAAGCATGGCATTTATATTTTTATTTTGTGAAAATGGAAATGAGGTGGAAAATGAAGCATAGTTGCAAGCATGGGATTTTCTTTTGTTTATTCATCTTGACTCACTATTCAAGCATGGTTGCAATTTTATATTGCATAATTCCATGCTTGAATGAGTGAGGGGTCAAGACTTGGCTTTCATTCTATCTTTTTCTCAACACATAGCCAAATTCTTGAGTTGCTCCCATGGTTGCTCTCTAGCTTGATCTTCCTCCTCTTGTCATGGCTCAAGCTTCAACCCTCACATGTGATGTGAATCATGAAGCTTGAATACAAACTAGTGAGCTTATCATATCCCCTACTTTATCATCCCACACCAAACTAGCAATTTAGTGTGGGGTGTTTCATACAGTAAAGAAGTTTGGTGTAGAGTTAGCTTGATCTAGAGGAACTTCGGGTGGATCGTCTTTGGCGCAAAGACAACAAAAGAGACTCATTCAAAGTCTCAAGATAAGCCTAGTGAAGTCGCGGGACTACTACACGGAGCAAGTGAAGAGAAGGACCGTCTACAAAGGTTGTATTCTTGTTAACTTTAGATGTAAAGTTGTTTACATTTAGGTTTGTCTAAATCTCTAGTTAAAGATTCTAATTTTAGGTTCGTTAGCATGGCAATTTTTTGAAAACGACATGGACGATGCCTCCCGAAACCTTGCTGTTGTGCTATGAAACCTTACACAGACTGAGTGTATTACCATTGAGACTTAATTCTCCCTCTGGCACAGAATGGTAAAATACATTGCTCCTCTTCATTTGTTCGTGTCTGTGGATTGTATACAGGAGTCTGTATTGTCCTACCTGTAGGGAAGAATTTTTTCTTCTTTTTTCTTTTTTTATATATCCGTGATTACTCTATCATTTTAGCTTTTCTTATCGTGAAAGTCGCGATTGCTCTATCATTTCGGTTATTTTTCGCGGTTGCCCAATCATTTCGGCTCTTTTTTATATTTTACTCGCTGATTTTTATTGTGAGTTGCCCAATCATTTCGGCTATTTTATTTTTATTTTCCAGTTTAACGACGACTTCAAGTTGGCATCAGCATACACTGAAGCACGTATGCCAGGAACAATTCATCATCCGCCTGGGGAAACTTGGGATTTGATGCCTGTTTTGATATCAGTATCGCTACAACAGGAATATTACCAGGAGCGAATCATCATTTGTCGTTTCTTATTTGGACAATGGTGGCTTAGAAGACAGGTTTAGATCCCTGTTAACTAAGGCTTTTTGATTTTATGAGCCATAAGAGTCTCATAAAGGTATTTTTCCCTATGAGTCAAGAGGATCTCATAGGTGTAACGCTCTAGCACGATAGTACATTATTTAACGTTATTAATTAGTATTTTTAATTTTGTTTTATTAATTATTTGGGTTGTGATTGGTTTGAATATTATATGTGTTTATCGGACCCGACTCGCTTGCGTGAAACCCGTTATGATGCTAAAGTATCTTTTATTAATATTTATCCGTAGACTAAATCTATATGAATCTTAAATAACAGATATATGATATTTAAATTATATGTATATATTTTTCTGGTAGCCATACATTATGTATATTTACATATATTAATTTCCAGCATGTTTTATCTTGTTTAAACATCTCATAGTTTATTATTGACAATTATCTATTGAAAGTAAATCTTAAACATCCTATATATATATATATATATATATATATATATATATATGTTAGAATATATTATTTTAACTCTTAGATTTATGGTTTAAGGAGGCTGTGTATGTATAAATATTTTCTAATATATTTTCTTTGAGATATAGTAGAGATGGATCAGAAACTTTTAATATCTTTTATAATATTATTAGATATATACAAAACTATAAATATATTATACATATACTATACATATAAACATATTATATTTTCTAATTTAAAAATTTAAAATTCTCTCTCTTTCTCTCTCTGTTCATCTCTATCTCACTCTCCCTCACATATCTCTCTCTACCTCGTCCCTCTTCTTCTCTCCCTCTCGTGGCCGGCACCCACGTTGCCACCCTTTGTGTCACCCTTGCCGCCATCACCATCTCCATCACCCCACACCTCCTTCAATCTCTAATCCCGTAGCCACCTCCTCTGCAACCTTCACCCGCCGACGCGCAACCCTCAACCCCCAACCTCACCTCCTTCACAATCTCGATCGCACCCATCTTCTCGCCATCATCGCAGACCATCATCTTCTTCTTCTACACTCTGTCGTCGACTCCAACACCCTTCCATCTCCTTCAAACACAACCCCGACACCATAGCCAACACCTCCGGCCATCACCAACACTATCGCTTCACCTCGCCCACAACGCCAGCCTCGACCCCGATCACCAAGATCCTATCTTGGACTCAAACCAACCTTGTTCTCCTCCTCCCATGACCGCACCATTCTCGTCGACCCTCACCATCATCAACACCATCGTCAAGGCAACCTAACACAGCCTCCAGCCATCATCCTCGCCTCCATCACCTCACAGCCGATACCCCATCACCTGCATCTTCATCGATCACCATTGACAGTAGTTCTAGTTGTCGTGGACTTCATCTACGAGCTTTGCTAGTTGGAGGTGGCTTCGTATTTGCCGTCGTTCGATATTTGTCGTGTTCGTATCCGTATTCGTCATGACCAAGGCAAGTTTACAACTTGCTACATGCTATAGTTATATATATATATATATATATATATATATATATATATAAATATATATATATATATATATCGTGGTATTACTTATTATTATTATATCGGTTACACGTATAATTCGTATATCGTAAATTAGTTAACAATAACAAGTTTTATAAATTACAGTTTATAATGAAGTGTTGGAATTAATATGGTTTATTTTTCGTTACACTATTAATCACACCTAGATAACGGTTACAACCGTATTTCATCACGACCTGTTTGCACGATATTATTACAAATAAACACTTTACCTAATTTAATATACTATCTTGACATGCTTATCGTCTTGTTACTGATATTGTTATCTTGCTTGTACCTGCTTACCTGTGATACTTACCGATGCTAACAATCTTGACTTCTTGTCCTAATGGACATGACTTGTTGTCTAGATAGACATAGCATGTACCTGCATGTTCCTGTGTTGGCATTAGGTAGATATTATTCATACCTGACTTGAAAAATGAAACCTGGGGAAATCAAAAGTGCAACTTAAAAGGATATTACATGTTTCGGTGATTCCGGGGGTCGGGGGTGTTCCCCTCCGAAAGGCGGCGCACAGGATTGCGGTGTCCTGACGCTGAGATTCGGGGCAGATGCTATTTGGTTTTATCCGTCCACCTCTCCGAAGATGCCAAGTTGATTTATGGCACCGTGTATCGGAGGTTTAGACGGATGCGGCCGATGTAGCAGACTTCGTCAGATTCCCCCTCGCTTGAGGGGTTTTTGATTGTGGGGACGCTCTTCCCTGCAGGCGTAAGCCCCTGCAGTTAATTACGCTACCGCATCGCGAAAACAACTTTCTCCTTCTCCAGAATTTCACTTCGTGTCGTGGATGTTTGTTTTGTTTGTGGTTGCCCGTGGATTGTATACGGAGACTAAGTTAAGCCGTCGTCCGTAGGACGTGGATTAGTCCAAATCCGTATTTACTGAGATTTGGGTTTGGTGTTTTTAGTTTAAGGATGCATTAATCGCGTTGCGGCTAAGATCAACTTAAACGTTCGTTAAGGATACGATAGTCCTGTTTGAGACTAGGATCAACTTAACGTGATAATCCATTTAATATCTGGCCATCGGGACTCGTCACCTCTCTAACGTCGTTGAAGGATTACAACGGCAGGTATCAGAGGAGTTCAGAGATGTACCCTTGAACCAAAGTCAATTTGGATTTTTACAGTCCATTTGAATGTTTAAGGATACGTTAGCCGTGTTTGGGGCTAAGATCAACTTAAACGGGATCATTTAGATCCGGCAAAAGAGCATTTGGAGGCTCTATTGTTCTAGTTTAGGGACGTGGTGGTCCATTGCCAGTTTAGGGACGTGGTGGTCCATTATTAGTTTAAGAACGTCTCGGTCCGATATTAGTTTAGGGACGTCTCGGTCCGATATTAGTTTAGGGACTTTTCGGTCCGACATTAGTTTAGGGACGTTTCGATCCACGAGTTTAAGGACCCCGCAGTCCATATTCATGTGCGGTCGTTGGGACCCGTCACCTCTCTGACGTCGTTGAGGAATTACAACGATAGGTGTCAGAGGAGTTCGGAGATGTACCCTCGAACCGGATGTAAATTGATTTAGGGAGCAGCCGTGCTCAGTCAATTTAATTTGAGGACTTATGGCCACGACTGGGCTAAGTCCAGTTTCAATATTCTTTTGTCTTTGGTCTATTGGACTTGTGCTAGGGCTTTGCCCCTTCACTGCATTATTTTCCTTTGTTTTGGTTAGGCTCTGCCCTGCAGAGCACCTATTTTGTTTGGGCTCTGCCCTTTTTAAAATGCATAGCATGTTTGATTAGGCCTGTTAGGCCTTTTAATTGGGCTCTGTCCCTTTTCTTTAATAATGCAGAGCATTAAGTACTCTGACAGTGCCCCACGTGGCTTGTCAGGCGCTTTGCGCCAAGTAATGAGCGCAAGCTCATATGGTGGTGACACGTGTCACGCTCTGGTGAGCACAAGCGCAACAGCGCAGTGCGCTGTGTCAGTGCGCTGCGCTGCTGCGCTACTGACACGTGGCGCTTCCTGGTGGCTTGCGCCAATACAGGAGCGCAACAGCGCAGTTCTTGCAAGTGCAGAGCACTGTTTTATCTTTTGATCGATTTTAAATCAAAGAAAACAAGTTTTTTCTTGTTTTCAAGGAACCAATGGTTCATAAAAGAAGTGCAAAGCACTATTTTTATTTTGCTGTTTTTTTTATTAAAGATCTATGATCTGTTCATAAGAGAATTTTCTCTTTTTCTAAAGGTCTTTACCTTTTTTTTGTTCTTGAGGAGTTCTTCAGAGTTCTCTTTCTCTCTTTTTTTTTTTTAGAAAATGTTCCTCCTTTTGAATTGAGGTCTAGGGTCCTTTTTATAGTGCCCATAAATTAGTTAAATTTGTTAAAGAGATCTTTCTCTGAGTGATTTAGGGAATTTTCCCCACCGTTGGATCTTTGATCCAAGAGCTTCTGTTTTACAGAAGAAAATCTTCTTGTTTTAACAAGAACATAAAGATTTCTTTAAAATCTTAATTCTGTTTGGCGCAAATGCCCCAGCGCGTGACACGTGTCATGCAGCGCACAGCGCAGTGCAACTGCGCTAGCGCATCTGCGCTGATACATGTCGCGCAGCGCAAAGCGCAGCGCAACTGCACTAATGCATCTGCGCTGACACGTGTCGCGCAGCGCACAGCGCAGCGCAACTGTTCCAGCGCATCTGCGCCAACACGTGTCGCGCAGCGCAGTGCTTGCGCAACTGAAGCGTTGCTTCCTTTTACTTTTTGTTTTTAAAAGAGCCATGCTCTGATTGGACGCACTGCCTTGGGCGTTGCGCTGACGTATCAACTTCTGACACGTGGCGCGTTGCGCGCAGGATTTAAAGCGTTGCTTCAAAATTTGAATTTTTAAAATTCAAACAGAGTCTTGTTCTGATTGAGGGGAAACAAATGCCCCCCACCGCTGCGCTCACGTGGCACGCACGTGGGTGCAGCGGTGGCAAGATCCTTGCCGTTGGATCAAACGGGGTAAGTTGAAGGGGCGCAGGCGCCTATAAAGCGGACCCTTGGTCCTTTAAGTCTTTACCACTTCAAGAACTTTGATTCAGAACCTTGCTCTTGCTTAAGAACTCTTAGAGCCTTGCTCTTGCTTCTTCCCAAGAACTTTAAAGTTCAGAACTTAGAATCACTCTAGGTAAAAAATTTAAATTAATTTAAATTAAATTTAATTAATAGAGCCTTGCTCTTATAGATCTTTGATCTAAAGAAAACCCCTTTGGGGTTTCATCAACAGAGCCTTGCTCTCAAAAACTTACAGATTTACAGAGATCTGGTCCATGGGTTTTAACCCATGAATAGAGCTTTGCTCTTGGATCAAATGTAGATCTTTTTAGATCTGAAAAATGAAATTTTTTTTATAAGTTTTCATGGATTTTTCAAGATTCCAAAATTCTAATTCTTCTAAGTGTTAAAAAAAATTTGATGGATCTTTCCATTATTACCACAGAGCTATGCTCTTTTAAAGAATCTTGTTCCCATGAGACCGGAGTTTGACAAATGTCACTCTGTGACAGAGCTTTGCTCTAAAAGAGGAGATTTTCTCCTTGTCTCTAGGGGTCTCCCATCAATGAGTGTATTCTCTTGGGAACCTTTTCATTAATTGACAGTCTCATCTAATGATGGGGTTGTCTTATTAAATGGTGTACCGTCATCCAGATTTTATGGGTCCCCTTTTGGTCCCCTACCCACTACATCACAGTGTGGAGTAAGATTTTTAAAATGCCAAGCGTTAGAACACCAACGGTTATTTTTGTCTTTCTACAGGAAACATGTCTGACGACTTGTCTTTCCCCTTCGTTCGCTCGGAAGGAGGGTTCCCCCATTCGCCAGTGGACCGGGTGGCGTCCGCTCATATTAAAGATCATGACCCCGAGTGCAAAAAACTCCACTTGTGGGGAAGGTGGTACAGTCAAATCATTCAAGGTCGCCGCAGTTTCAGTTCCGCCTCGCCGTCTGAGCCCATAGTTACGATCCCTTATGCGGATGAACCCCCGGTGAAGTATGCCGTGGAGGTTAAAAATTAGAATTCTGACGACCTCCTCCAGCCTGCAATCGGTGCCATCCCCGTGCAGCCGCCGCCGGCGATAGACATTCTGGGGAGGCGAATCTGTCAGGGTGAAGCACGCCCTTGGGGACAGGCTTACAATATTGGACTGATCCCGCGACCGCCCGCCGGATATTTGCAATGGGCCCGGTACATCTTATCGGCGAAAAGGACTCATCTAATAAAGATTGGTTTATATTCGGCCATCTACGTTTCGCTTTTCGAGTATCCCTCTCCTCCAACGTGGTGGATCAAGCCTTTCATTGAACAATGGAATATCCCCACCCACATCTTCCTGATGACGGATAGGGAGGTCTCCATCTCCTTGGAGGAGTTTGCTGAAGTTTCGGGTCTACCAATGAGGGGGGAGCACTACGAGGAGCTGCTTCCTCCTGACGAATACATCTTTGCCACCAAGCCGCTGGTGTTTGACTTGACTCCGAAGAACGCCATTCAGCATCAGTATCCGGGCTTGGTGAAGGTGTTGGAGATCTATGAGGGACTTCATCTGGAATCGGGCGACCGGGGCGTCAGTTTCGCAGATTTTATTGCCCGCTTCATTCGCCCGGAGTTCCTATCAGAGCGGAGTGAGAAGTTCGCCCGGCTCGACGACCCTTTTGGATTCGGTTTGGATCGCCGACCCACATCGGAGGATAAGCACCAAGACTTTTATCTTCCCGGTGTCGTTGTCGTCCCTTTCTCAGAAATTGCCGTCCCGGGCATGGACGAGGAGACCTTTTTTATTGGGTTCCTGGGCTTGTGGCTATGCAGCTTTGTGCTCCCCATGCACCCACGCCTCATGCGGCCCTCTGTCTTTTACCCAGCGCATCAGATGGTGGCTGGTTTGCAGTTATCGGTAGGAATCGCCGGGCTGGCTTACCTTTATAATGGACTTAGCGTAGCGGCGGACGCTAGTGAGCCTGGGGTACAGCCTGCTAACTTTCCGATGCACTATTTCACTTCTTGGATGGAGATGCATGTGCAAGGGGTGTTTGGTGCCCATAAGACTCCTCCGTTCTTTGAGAAATGCAGACTCCCGAGAGTCATGCGGTTGGTCGGGGCTTCAATTGTGGTTGCACCCCCACGGGAGTCTAGGGGGCTGCTCCTTCGTCCACATCTGGTCGGAGCGAAGGTTTCCTTTGTGGATAAGGTCATAACCATAGGCTCAGAGACCACTAAGTCAGTGGTGCCACTGCGTGATGATTTTAAAGATGGGGCTTCTGTATTGAAGGCTCGGGAAATCCTCCACCTCTACTCCATTCGGCCGGGCTATCTAGTGTTTAGGCAGAATGAGACAGCCCTGTTTATGAGGTATAACCCGCACCGATTTGCCCGGCAATCGAGCTACAACCAAGGGATCCCGATGGAAGCTTTCTTGGAAAAGCCCGTGGTCAGCCAAGAGGGGATAAAGAATGCAATGCACCATTTCACACGGCTTAACACAGGTTCCTATTTCTTTATCAGTGAACCCAGCTGTGCCCCTAAGATGCTCAATTCGTACGTAGCCTGGTATGCCATGCGATGGGCCCAATTATCTTAACGGAGAAGCGTATGCTGGTTGACCGTAGGGGTGCGCCTCCTGGCAGTGATCCCAAAGCCCCCTTGCAGCCAAGGATCCCGGTCATCCCTCCGTTAAAAGATGCCGGAGTCGATCGACCACTCGTGTTGAGCCCCCCGCGGGGATTGCCACTGCCTGCTACGGTGAATGCACCACCGGCGCCCCATGCTCCCATAAAGACGGTTAATGTAGTATCGCCAGAGTCCGGCGCAGGAGCAGATATCGGGACCCGCCGCCCTAAGGTGACTGCCAAGCGCAAATCAATTCCGGGTGGATCTAGAGCTGGCGGGCAAAAGAAGAAAAAGTCCATCCTTTCCCTTGATGCGATCCTCAGCTAAGAGCCTGAAGCTCCTCTCAATGAAGGAATAAGTGAAAATGGCAGCAACGAGGGCTTCTTGGTAGACCCTGCAGACACCAATTTGGCGGCCGCCATTGCAGCTTCGGAGCGATCGGCGAGGCTCGAAGCGATGTTAAGTAAACTCGCTGAGTCAGGTAACCATCAGTCGCTTTCTTCGTCACTTTATTGCACTTTTTATCATTATCTTTAACTAATATTTGCCCCATTTTCAACAGGTGTCTCTACCGAAGAGGCTATTGCTGCCTCTTTGAAAACCTTCTAAGAGGAGGAGGAGAAACGGGCTCTAGCAGGCGTTGGTATGTCCCACCCCCTTCTCCTTTTATAAGAAAAATTTGTTATCTTTTCTGATGGTCAACCTAACCTTGTTTTGTCTCTTTGCAGGGGCTATATCAGTTGATGCGGGGATCCTCCCCAAGCCTGTTACTGAAGTCCCGGTCTCGTTGAGGCTGCTGCAAGAGCCTCGACTTGACAAAACGACGAGGGATGCCTTGAAAAATCTGGAGGCGTCCTTATTCACGGACGAAGACGCCTCAATTAAAGAAGCCCTAGTGGCATCCGTCTCAACGGCTCGGGAGGAGAGGAAGCGGTTAAGACGTGAAGCAAAGGCGTGCCGAGCTGCTTTGGCCATGGGAGCGGGTACTAGCACCATCCCTCAGCTGATACTCCCTCCGAAGAGGCCCCTGTCGCCCTATCTACTGCTCGCAGGCAAGTAGCGCGTGCAGTTCGAAGTGCAAATGATAAATCTTCTTCAGGTAACATTTCTTTCAGAACCTTGTTGTAAGAATTATAAAGCCATCGGTTCTTATGTATCCCATCTTGCAGGGCCAAGTCCGACCGAGGGGGAGGTGGAGACCGTTGAACCCAGGGAAACGGAGGAGGCAGTGCTTGCCGAACCCGAGCTGGCGGTGAGCAACGTCGTTGGGGTTACGGGGCCTGAAATAGAGGTTGGGGGATCTGCAGCCGAGAGGGTCATTGATGCCGAACCTGAAGTGGCGGCAGATGAAATGATCGTCATAACCGAGCTGAGGGTAGTGGCGGGCGAGGCGCTTGAGGCTGGAGACCTCGCAGTGACGATGGACGAGACAACCGTGACTGCAGAACCCGAGGGAGTAGCGGGTGAGGCGGCCACGATTCCTGAGGACGAGCTAACCGCTCCTTCTCAGGAATCTGGCAATGCTCCAATCATAGCCCTCCCCGCCTATGGTCCCCCGCCGTCTCCATGGCTTGCGAGCACAACAACGGTTCCTATCGAGTCGGGTGATGAGGCTATGGGCGGTGGCCTCATGTCAATGGAGGAGGGAATTGCCTCAGTTTCGGCTGGCAGCTCGTCGGGTAAATTTCAAGTTACTATCATTCTTTCTTTCTTTCTTTTTATATCTTGCGATCTTTTCTAACAAGTTTGTCTTTGTTTTTAACGCAGGTGCGGCCAGTGCCGATGCTCCATTGCTCGAAGGAGCACCGTCAACTACTCCTTTGGCGGTGGTCACCTCCCAGCCTTCCCTTGTGCCATCGCGGATGTTGGAAGGTATGGATTTGCGACTCATGAGTTAATCTTTTAAACGTGTAGCTTATGTATTGACGTCATACCACTGTGTCCTTTCAGGAGTGCTCTTTGATCATTTATACCAAGTGTTGCTCCCACACTTCTCCTTCCCATCCGAACTCGCTTCTTCCTCTAGTGGTGCCGGTGAGTATATTTTCATTTCGATGTCTTTCTTTTCCCCTTTTTTTTAGCAATAGGATTATTTCTGACTTTTCCTCTTCCTTATTGTAGTGCCACGAATCGAAGGAGGGGACGCAAGACCTGCCACGCCATCGGCCCTTTCGGCTTTGCCGTCCGTTGCAGCTGGTATAGTAAACTTCCTTTTTGATGACCCTTCAACATCTCTTGACCCATCGTTTAACCATATTTTGTTTGCAGCTATCGTTCCGGCTCCGGTCCCTCTTGAGTCTCGTGTCCTTTCACCGGCAGGCCCTTTCTTGAAACGTCCATCTTCAAAGGGTGTCGTGATGAGTTTGGGCATGCTGAGCGGGTATATCGAAGAGCTTAACACGGACGCTCTCCCTTCTGCCGTAGATTTCGCTGTGGAAGTTAACCCGATGTTGGCGGCGCTCGTAAACTTTCACAACGAAGGTGTCGTCGAATCTTGGGTTAACCACTGCAGAGAGATCGAGGCCTGCCTGCATCGGTTGGAGTCGACGCGTCCTTCTCCTGAAGTTTTGGCCGTAAGCACCCAATGGACAGCTTGGCTCGAGCAAAGCGCTTCTTATCTCCGCCATTTGGAGCAGGAAGTAGCTTTACGGTTGAAGGAACGTCAGGAATCTTCAAGCGCAACTGCTCGCCTGCGCGCTGAAGTTAGGACGAATGCTGCCGAGGTGAAAGCTGTCTTTGAAGGCCTTCTGGAGCGTATCTCTAATGGGCGAGCACTGAAGCGGAAGCTTGATGCCGTCGAGCGTGATGCCCGAGGCCATGAAGCAACTCAGCAGGTCGTTGAGGAACAGCTTGCATCCTTTATGCAGCAGCGGGCTCGAGTAGAGGACGAACTGGCGGTGGTAGCCGATCGGGAAAAGGAATTGAAGGAAGTGTGCGAACAACTGATAAAGCTACTTAAGACGCTTCCTTCTCAGTAACTCTCCTTGTATCGTTTGTACTTGTAAATAAAAAATGTATATGTATATTTTTTATTCTTTAGCACAATGTATCCTGTACTCAATCAAGTCTATGAATAAAAGATACACATTTTTTGTAACGTCTTGTGTCATTTCTCCGCCCTGAATCTTCTGCCCATGCATAAATGAGTGCGTCTCAAACGCTTGATCAAACGTAAATCGGATGCTCTTTCTGTCATTTTCCTCTTTCTTTTATTGTTAGCGGGCTGTTTTAATAATCGTGGTTGACGGGTAATAGAACATGCACCTTGACTTTCTTAAGAATCAGCGATGGCTTAGGCCGTAGGTTCAGATCTGCTGCCTAAGACTTTTCAACTCTATGAGCCGTGAGAGTCTCGTAGAGATTTTTCTCCCTACGGATTGAGAGGATCTCGTAGGTGGGTTTTTCTCCTTAGGAATCGTGAGGATTCCTAAGTGTGATTTTCTCTTATAAGTCGTAAGGATCCTACAAGAGAATTTTTCCCTCTTATGAGTCGAGAGGACCCGTAAGCGGTTGTTTCCCTCCTTGTCAAAACTCAACTTTAGAGAGTGAGACCCGTGAATAATATGCAAGAGACCGTTTTAGATCGACTTGTAGGGTCCCATTGTTCGGGAAGCAAGTTTTTCAATCCCTGCTGCCTGAGGCTTCATCTTGCGAGTTGAGACAAATCGGGAATTTTCCCGCGGAGACACTGGTGGTTCTGCGAGTTGATGTGGACCAGGAGGCTCTCGTCACGGAGTGTTTGTGTCCGTGAGTCGAGGAGTTTGCTAGGGATTATTTGTTTCCCAAGCGCCAAGGATTATTTGTTTCCTTGGGGTTTTAAACGAGTCGAGAATTTCCCACGGAGGCATTGGTGGCTCTGCGAGTCGACGCGGATCAGGAGGCTCTCGTCAAGGAGTGTTTGTATCCGTGAGTCGAGGAGTTTTCTAGGGATTATTTGTTTCCCAAGCGCCAAGCATTATTTGTTTCCTTGGGGTTTGAAACGAGTCAAGGATTTCCCACGGAGGCACTGGTGGCTCTGCGAGTCGACGCGGATCAGGAGGCTCTCATCAAGGAGTGTTTGTATCCGTGAGTCGAGGAGTTTACTAGGGATTATTTGTTTCCCAAGCGCCAAGGATTATTTGTTTCCTTGGGGTTTGAAACGAGTCGAGGATTTCCCACGGAGGCACTGGTGGCTCTGCGAGTCGACGCGGATCAGGAGGCTCTCGTCAAGGAGTGTTTGTATCCGTGAGTCGAGAAATTTTCTAGGGATTATTTATTTCCCAAGCGCCAAGGATTATTTGTTTCCTTGGGGTTTGAAACGAGTCGAGAATTTCCCACGGAGGCACTGGTGGCTCTGCGAGTCGACGCGGATCAGGAGGCTCTCGTCAAGGAGTGTTTGTATCCGTGAGTCGAGGAGTTTGCTAGGGATTATTTGTTTCCCAAGCGCCAAGGATTATTTGTTTCCTTGGGGTTTGAAACGAGTCGAGAATTTCCCACGGAGGCACTGGTGGCTCTGCAAGTCGACGCGGATCAGGAGGCTCTTGTCAAGGAGTGTTTGTATCCGTGAGTCGAGGAGTTTGCTAGGGATTATTTGTTTCCCAAGCGCCAAGGATTATTTGTTTCCTTGGGGTTTGAAACGAGTCGAGAATTTCCCACGTAGGCACTGGTGGCTCTGCGAGTCGACGCGGATCAGGAGGCTCTCGTCAAGGAGTGTTTGTATCCGTGAGTCGAGGAGTTTGCTAGGGATTATTTGTTTCCTAAGCGCCAAGGATTATTTGTTTCCTTGGGGTTTGAAACAAGTCGAGAATTTCCCACGGAAGCACTGGTGGCTCTGCGAGTCGACGCGGATCAAGAGGCTCTCGTCAAGGAGTGTTTGTATCCGTGAGTCAAGGAGTTTGCTAGGGATTATTTGTTTCCCAAGCGCCAAGGATTATTTTTTTCCTTGGGGTTTGAAACGAGTCGAGAATTTCCCACGTAGGCATTGGTGGCTCTGCGAGTCGATACGGATCAGGAGGCTCTCGTCAAGGAGTGTTTGTATCCGAGAGTCGAGGAATTTGCTGAAGACACTGGTTTCTTCGGAGTTGGACTGAACCGTCGAGAATTAGCTTCGTTTCCTGGCGGAGCCTGTTGGGAAAGTATGGTTCCCTCTTTGTTTACGCCCTTGGATTGTATACAGGGATCGATGTGATCTTAACTGTAGGGCCAAAGTTTTATCATCATTTTTTTTGTTTTATCTCCGCGATGCTCTATCATTTCAACTTTTATATCGCAAAGGTCACGATTGCCCAATCATTTCGGCTATTTTTCGTGGTGCCCAATCATTTCGGCTATTTTGCATGCATACATTTTTACTTGCTGCTTTTTATTGCAAGTTGCCCTATCATTTCGGCTATTTCGTATGCATATGCGACCTATTGGCTTTTTGTTGTAAACCAATTTCGGCATCAGCACCGCTACAACTGGGATATTGCCAGGAGCGAATCATCATTTGCCTCTGTCGATGTCGAACAAAGGTGGCTTAGCGACCAGGGTTAGGGTCCTGTCGGCTAAGGCTTTTGACTTCATGAGCCGTAAGGGTTTCACGAAGTTATTTCTCCCTACAAGTCGTGAGGATCTTGTAGGTGTATTTTCTCCTTAGGACTCGTGAGGATTCCTAAGTGTTCGTTTCCTCTTTAGGTCGTAAGGATCCTACAGAAGGGTTTTCTCCTCATAAATCGAGAGGATTTACAAGGGTTGTTTACCATGCGAACATATCCCCAGTCACGGATGAGACTTGGTTAGGGAAATGTTTATTCGCGCCCGTGGATTGTATAGAAGGGTCAGTATTGAGCCACTTGTAGGGCAATATCGGAAGTTGTGGGGGTTGCTTAAGCACAGGTTTAGGTCTCTGTAACTTAAGACTTTCAAATCTTATGAGCCGTGAGGATCCCATAAGAGAGTTCTCCTTACGAGTCGTGAGGATCTCGCAAGTGTATTTTCTCCTTAGGAATCGTGAGGATTCCTAAGTTTGTTACTCCCTTGTGAGTCATAAGGATCTCACGCGGGTGGTTTCTCCTTACAAGGTCGACAGGATCCTGTAAGTGTTTTAACGAGGTTGCGCCCTTTCGGGTTTTCACAAATACTCGCCGGTAACCCTGCTGTTTTTACCCACGGAGCCCTTTCGGGTTTTCATCCGTGCCCATTTTGCTTATGGACATACCGTTTTTTTTATTCTTTTTATTTTCTTTTTCTCTTCTTTTTTATTATGAGGTCGCGCCCTTTCGGGTTTTCACGAACACTCGCCGGTAGCCCTGCTGTTTTTACTCACGGAGCCCTTTCGGGTTTTCATCCGTGCCCATTTTGCTTATGGACATACCGTTTTTATTTATTATATTTTTTTCTTTATTTATTATTATTATTTTTTTTATCTCGTCAGCCTAAGGATGCTGCGGTATTAGTTTAAAGACGTTTCGGTCTGCTATTAGTTTAAGGACATTTCGGTCCGATATGGAGAAGGCCGGCTACTGCTTATAAAGCTTGAGCTTAGGAAGATAGCAAGCGGACATAGTCGTCATCATCTATCATTGACCTATGCTGTGGCTCATTAAGCGTAGTATCTCTTTAGGAAGCGACCGTTTATTGGCCTGAAAGGCCTTTCACCGTGCATGTCCATGAGTAGATAGGCCCCACCCTGGTAGACCTTATCTATGATGTATGGGCCTTCATAGTTTGACTCGAATTTTCCTCGCTTGGCGCGATTGGGAATCATAGGCCTTTTGACCACTAGCATAAGTTCGCCTTGGCGAAATGTCCTCGGTCGGGTCAATCTTTCATATGAGCGCGTCATCTTTGCTTTATAAGCTTCCAGATTTTGTTGTGCTATGAGCCGGGTTTCATCAAGGGCGTCAAGCTCCTCAAGCCGAAGGTGAGCATTTTCTTCGTCCGTCAGCTCGTAGTAGACTGCCACTCGTAGAGAGGGTAACTCTATCTCGAGGGGGAGTACTGCTTCCGTCCCAAATACCAACGCGTACGGCGTTGTGCTTGTGGCCATCTTGAACGTAGTTCGATATGCCCAGAGAGCTTCTTGCAGCCTCTCATATTTCGGGACACCGTCTTTTTCATGATTTTCGTCAGGGTCTTGTTGAAGGCTTCAGCTAGACCATTAGCTCGCGGATTATAAACCGAGGAATATCTCCAGTCTATATTATGCTGTTGCGCAAAGCGACTGATCTTGTGGCTTCTGTAAACCGGCCCGTTATCGGAGATGATCCGTCGCGGAGTTCCAAACCGATATATGACGTGCGTCTTGAAGAAGTGGAGGATATTTTCCGTCTTCACTTCTCTTAACGGTACTGCTTCTGCCCATTTAGAGAAGTAGTCAGTCGTCACCAGGATGAAACGATGTCCCCTAAACGATGCTGGTTCGATAGGGCCGACTATGTCAGTCCCCCACATTTCGAATGGCCAGCTAGCCACCGTTGGATGTAGTGGATTTGGATGCTGGTGGATGAAGTCCCCATGGATTTGGCATGAGTGGCATTGCTTCGCATATTCGAGGCAGTCCTGAATCATCGTGGGCCAGTAGTAGCCCATCCGTTTTATCTTCAACTTCATCTTTAGGCCCGCTTGGTGAGAACCGCAGAGTCCGTCGTGAACTTCCTGAATGACTCTTTTTGCTTCGTCAGGTCCCAGGCATCTCAACCACAGAAAATCAAACGATCTCTTATACAGAGTATCGTTGACGAAGGCGAAAGATAGAGCCCGCTTCATGAGCTAATGTCTTGTGGACGCTTCTTCAGGCCATCGGTGGGACTTAAAGTAGTCTATGAAGACTTCCCTCCAATCCTCGGCCTTTTCCCGGTCTTTTATTTGCAGAGCCATTCGCTCAGTCGTTTCCTTTTCTTCGGGTGATTCCGGAGATATTTCTGCTGGGGCAAGCACTTGACGGCTTTGTACCATGATTCTAACGTCATCGAGATTCTCGTCAGCCAGTTCTTTAGCAAGTTTGGCCAATGCGTCTGCTTTGCTGTTTTCCGCGCGCGGTATGTTCTCCAAAGTATAGGAGGGAATTCGGGTCAACAGTTGTTGCACTTTTTCGCCGTACTTCACCAGTTCTGGCTTGCACGTTTGGTAGTCGCCGTTTACTTGACTAACGACCAGTTGAGAATCCCCGTATATGAGGAGGTCTTCAATTCCCATGTCAATAGCGATCTTGAGGCCTGCTATCAAAGCTTCGTATTCGGCTTCGTTATTTATCCTCGGCTCTGTTAGGGAGAAGGCAAAACGCATTATCCCACCTTGTGGAGTTATAAAGATGAGTCCTACCCCCGAGTTGATTATAGGGGCACTTTGTTTGCGTTTCTTCATGGAAGATGCTCCATCGAAATAAAGCTCCCATTGGGTATCACCACCGTCGATCGCATCAAAAGCATGTTCGTCTGGAAGATCGCAATTTAAAGGAGAATCGGTGGGTATTGGATGCTCAGCGAGGAAATCGGCGATGGCCTGGCCTTTCACTGCCTTGAGAGGTTGATACGTTATCGAGAACTCCATCAAGAGCAGGGCCCATTTGGCGAGTCGACCTGTCAATATGGCCTTTGACATTAGATATTTAAGAGGGTCTACCTTCGAAATGAGACGGACTTCATGCGCCAACGCATAGTGCCTGAGCTTTGTTATCGCGAAGATCAACGCTGGGCAGTGTTTTTCAATGGGGGAATAGTTGCTTTCTACCCCCAGTAGAACTCGACTTAAGTAGTAGAGTGCTCTTTCTTTCCCTTGATCGTTCTCTTGTGCCCATAATGCGCCCAAGGAGCCTTCGAGGGCGGTTGTATAAAGAATGAGGGTTTTCCCTTGACCGGAGCAGCCAACACTGGCGGGTTCTGCAGGTACTGTTTAATTTCGTCCAGCGCGCTCTGGCATTTTTGATCCCAGACGAATGGAGTTCCCTTCTTCATCAGGTGACTGTAAGGGCGGCATTTTCCAGAGAGGTTGGCTACAAATCGCCGAATATATGCGAGCTTTCCTTGGAGAGACCACAACAGTTTGAGAGTCCTTGGCGGAGGTATTTCCATGATTGCCTTGATCTTGGACGGATCTATTTCGATACCCCGGTGTCGGACAATGAATCCCAGGAATTTCCCCGAGGAAACTCCTGTAGGGTTCCTAGGCACACTAATGAGGTCTCACAAGGCATCAACCATGCCAATTTCAAATTTTACAAGTGCCGAGAAACCCTAATACGGATCGTTAACTAGAATTTTAGGCGAAAAAGGATAACTAGTTAACAACTTAACTACTAGAAAGAGGCTACAACCTTTGTAGATCCGGTTCTCCACCTCCATGGCTCCGTGATGAAGTCTCCTTGCTGTCCAAATCGAATCCCGGGCTCTAGCGTCGACTTCATCAGAGAAATAGGCGGGCTAGGTCGTCGACTTCGATGCCGAAGATGATCTACGTCGAGGCATCACAAGATCAAGCTCCCACTTCACCAAGTCATGAAACATGTGAAGAAAACACCCTATACTACTTGGCAAGTGGTAGAGGATGAAGAAATAGGAAGTGGGTTCACTTTAGAATTGGATTTCTCACTCTTTTTCTCAAGTTGCCATTGTTGGTAGCAAGCTTCTTCATCTTGAAGAAGAAGAAGAAGAAGAAGAAGGAATATATTATGATAAGTCTTTTCCAAATAGAAAATAAATAAATACTTATCATAAACCAACCATGGTCAAGTGTAGAGAATGAATCATGGTTAAATGGAATGGTTAGGGTTAAGCATGAGACAAAAAATGGTGGACTTGTTCAAAGCTTCATGAAGCTTCAATATACAAACAAAGAAAGCCACCATTTTTCTCTTTATGCTTATTATTTTCCAAAAAGAATAAATAAATAAATAAATGAATAAGAAAACAAAACCCTAACCATTCATATAACCATGGTTTAATCTTTACACAAACCCAAGTTAGCATGCATCATCAAACATGATACAAACTTGTGCACAAAAATATATCACATATACAATGTGCACAAACAAGTGAGAAAAACCATTTAAAGTGAACCAATACTAGTTAATGCAAAGTAATATATCAAATATATAATTATGCATTAAATCATTAAATCAACACTTGATTTAACGATCCGGTCATATCGCATGTGACCGACTAATATCCAATGTATCGGCTTATCGAATCAATCCTTGATTCGATAACTAGGTTATATCGCATACAACCATATCGATACATTCATCGCGAGAATAGAATACGGTATCACATACACGCATTATTGTCGGTCCCGCACATATCTCATATGCACTCCTATTTCGTTTTGCTTGAGCCAGGAAACCTCTGTGTAGGACTCTAAAGACTCGTCAATACGCCGGCAGCAGGTGATGATCATATCAAACACCCACAAGCCGCAAGCGGTCTGCTAAACGTAACGGCCACCCGGGTATTGAGCGATCAGAAGATCGACGAGCAAGCCCGCTTATACTCCTGTGAATCCAACCAGTAACACTTATCGTACAGTCCGGTCTCGTCGTCTGATATGTCGCATATCTCGCCTTGGGGTGGTAAACGTCAGACCCCAACAGCTCGATAAGTCGTGTCGATATGAGGTCTATAACAGTTCGAGAAACTACTGGTAACACTTACCAGTAAATCTCAGCAACCCTGGCCAGGGATTTCCGGTTATAGCCAATCGAACACAGCGCAACATCAACCCCCTATACCGGGAGAGACGAATCCCCTCCTATCACTCATTGCCTCCATGTAACTCGGGACTGTACCAAAAAACCACCGTTTTTCACGCCCTCTTGGACGTGGTAAGGTGGAAATCAAAGCACAGTGGGAATCACACAAGACTCTATGACGATCTCGGGTCAACAGACTACTCTGTACCAGTGTCACCAGAGAACTGCCATCTGACGTAAGGTATAATACCATCTGGGAGTTCTCGGCGAGTCCGTCCAGTGTACCTAGTCTCCACTGAGCACCCGTATATCATCTCTGATGTCAAACACCAATGGATATGGGATCATCCATCGCCCATCTATATGGGTCGAGAAGGTATACGCTAGTCTACTCTGGTATATCGATGCCCCGTCTCGATATACCCACGACTAGGGACTCTGAAGGATGTACTTATGGACTACCATGTCCCCACTAGTATGATCCGCATCATAGTCCAGGTAGTCAAGTACACACCCTAAGGGCTTTACCAACATGTAACAGAGAGACAATCAGTGTACATGTTAAGGTAAAGAGCAACCAGATAGCATACTATCATGTCGAGCAAGCAAGTCCTCCCTATATATGTCCAAGCACCCACTACAATATACATCCTATGTATAGTAATGGCCTCTAGGGCATTCATATAACTAATAATCTCCCACTTGCACTAGGGCCATCTGATAGCAGTGGTTGTAGTATCTCATACTCAACCATCCCATAAAAGTCTCTCTTTGGGAAAAGGCCTTTGTGAGTGGATCCGCCGTGTTGTCCTCTGCGTCTACTCTCCTAACCTCGATCCCTTGGAGATCAAACATCTCCATGATCAGGTGATACTGCCTTAGAATATGTCTGGATCACTGATGGGACGGACGTTCCTTGGCATAAGCCACAACTCCATTGTCACACAATGGGAGGAACTTAGTTCATCTCAGGAACAAATATACATCCAGACTGCCTCTTTGGTAGCATCTTAAGTAGCGATGTATCGAGCCTTTATCGTCTAGTATGCCACGGTATCTAGCTTGGAACCCTTCCAACATACCGTCCCTTTACTGAGGGGAAAGACAATGCCTGTGACTAACTTTCAGTCGTCCTTATCACCCTGGAACCCTTCCAGTGATTCTCCCCAGGATCGGTTGATACCATCTCACTACAACTAGTGAGAATCCTAACATCCAATTAGATCTATCTCATAGATCCAAAACCCAGGATTTAGGAGGTATCACTTTGATCCTATATGGAGAATCATTTTGATAAGTGGAGATTGACCGAGCGTAGCATAGGAAACTCCTTCCCTATCAAGAGTATGTCATCCACGTACTCTACGAGGATCATCACCATACTCCCTACTACCTTTTTGTATATACAAGGTTCATCTGCCATTTTGATGATGTCAAACTCTTTGACTAACACATCAAAACAGATGTTCCAACTCCGCGATACCTGCTTTATCCTATAAAGCATCTTGTACACGTTTCCGCTGCTCCCACTGTCTACGAAGCCCTCTGGCTATGTACTTATAGACGTTCTCTTCTAAAACATCATTTAGAAAAGCAGTCATGGCACCCAACCGCCAGATATCGTAGTCATGGTATGTAGCCGTGGCAAGTAGGATCTGGATGGACTTAAGCATAGCCACTTGAAAAGGTTTCATCATTATCCACGCCTGGTCGATGACGAAAAAGCTTTAACAAGTCTAGCTTTGAAAGTCTCAACTTTTCCATCTACACCAAGTAATCTTCTCAAGACAAGCTTGCTCCTGATGGGGATTTAACCCTTCAGATATAGCAACCAAAGTCCATACTTTGTTGGTGTACATGGATTCCATCTCAGATCGCTAAGCATCCAGCCATTCTTACAGAGTCCCACTCCTGATGGCCAGCTCGAAACTAGTTGGGTCATCATCTCATGATGCAATCCTCGCTCCCACTGTCATAGAGTAACCGAAGTATCTCTCAGGCGGGTGAGGAACCTTACTAGATCGGCGGAGAGGCTGAGGTTCGTTGGTAACTATTGAATTCTTTGGTTCTTTCAAATCATTAGCTGCAGTTTGTATAGCTGGAACATTTCCAGTTCTACATAGAAGACCTTGCCTCGAGCCTGTCCGGATTTTGCTTTTAGACATAGGCCGGACAACCCCAAATCTTAACTAGCTTAAGATATGGGCTCTTCCCATTATCATATCACATATGAAATGGTAAGCAACTGATTTGATTTGAACCCTATTCAATAGGTATGCAGCTTCTCAAGTGCATAACTCCCAAAAGGAAATAGGTAACTCAGTAGTACTCATCATAGAGCACACTTTATCATATAGGGTGTGATTGCTCCGCCCCGATATACCATCGTGCTTTGGTGTATACGGAGGAGTAATGCTGAGAGAGAATCTCATTCTCCTTTAGAAAAGTCTAAGAATTTCGTGCTCAAGTATTCTCCTCCTTGATCTCATCAAAGGACATAATACTTATACCCGTATTGGTTCTCTACTTCTAACTTATATTCTGTGAATATCTTAAAAGATTCTGACTTGTGTTTCAACAGGAACATATGTCTGAATCAAAAGAGATCATCAGAGAATTTAATGAAGTATAAAGAACCGGTCTTGGCAAATGTAGACAGGGGACCTACATACATCAACATGTATCATCCCAAGAGTTCACTAACTCTTTCTCTGTTTCCAATAAACAGAGCTATGGTCATCTTATCTTTGTGACATGACTGGCAAGTATCACAAGATGTAAATTCAAACTGATTTAAATATGCATCTAAAATGTAACTTCAGCCAGGCGGATCGCATTGATATGACCTAGTCTACAATGCCTCAAGAAGGATTCGTTCATTTCTGAACTCTTCCTCTTGTGTGTGTTCCGTATACTAAAGAACTGTAGTTTGATTTAGAACATCAATGCTTTTAGATAACGTGCCTAATCCGATCAACTTTTGATATAGGAAATGTTCAAAACATTATCCAACAATACAAAATTATATCCTTTCTTTACTAATAAAGAGACTGATATGATTTTGTATATCAGGTTCGGTATCTAATAACATTCGTTCAGAATCAATGTATTGGTAATACAGGGTGATAGTGACCAACAGACTTGGCTGCAACACTTGCCCCGTTTTCTGCCTCATGAAACATATCACCCGTTCTCAGTTTTTCTATCTTTTTGCAGCCCTATGTAACAGATTACATATCTGGGATCCTGATTCGGTATCATATACCCAGGATGCGGAGGATACTGAGAAACAGTTCTTTGTAATGAACACACCCGAAGATGATGCATCAGCATGCATTCTCTTTGTTTGGGCGGCACGGGAATTCTGGTAATCCCCAATTTCCTGCTCTGTCTTATAACAATTATAAGTTGGAGCGGGACCAACGTTCCCCAGCTCAGTATAACAAGCGGGTTCGGTCAATATTCCGTATTATTATCTTGATTAAGGCGTGATATGGTCGCTACCTGGAGAGAGAGAGAAGAAAACACTCAGCGTGCGCTCTTTCAAGAATAGATTGGTTATTATTTTATCTAATCAGGATGGCTCCCACTGTTTTTATCAAATCTTCCTTCAAACCCTAAAAGGAAAGACTAGCCGGGATTAATTACAAACTACAAGTTCGCCAATCTTTCAGCCAGGCCAGTGTCGGTACTTTGAGGGAGGTCCCCCGTGCTTTCGCACGAGCCTAATTAATGTAAACCTCGTTTTCCCAGAGGCGTAACCTCGTTAACACCTTTCTAGACACCTACTTGATCGGCTAATTGTAATGTGTAAAACTCTCCCAGGAGTAACTCTTACTCACAGCGGGTATCGGGATCCAACTATCTCATAGAAGGTATGCAATCTCATTGCAAATTTCAACACTTGAAATTCCCGATAATTTTGCCCCTAGCGTCCTATGACCTTGACGCAGGCCAACAAACCATAGTGCGCTAGTCAAGTTCAACCCGTCATTTCCTGATTGAATTAAACCCACCCGCACGACCCTTGACGCAGGCCAACAAAGTCGCACGACTACCCTAATCCAACCTGCATCATATGCATAAGCAGATAAGTACTAGTTAGCTACCGCACACTACGTCTTGACGCAGGCCAACAAACGTAGCACGAATACTAACTACCACTTATCTGAAATGACGGAGGGCTACGACAGGTTTTTCTTAAAACCTATTGCGTAATGAACTTGATATTGTTGTAGAATCAAATGATTTTAAAATGGAGTGTTTTTGAGGCTTTTCTAGTTTTGCTAAAGGAGTCACTCCCGGTGAAGGGATCGTTGGTCCTTTCCTCGTCGAATAAGGTGCGGGATATATCATATATAGCACTATGCAAAGCAAAAACTCTTAAAAGCAATCAGAAGACAAACCGAGTGTGTAGCATCTGCCAGTTATTGCTAAAGGAGTCACTCCCGGTAAAGGGATCTCGGTCCTTTCCTCATCGAATAAGGTGCAGGATATATCACATATACCGCTATGCAAAGCAAGAACTGTAGCTACCTGTTTTATTTTTTTGAAATTCGATTCTACAACATCTTAGGTTTCTTTTATTTCATTAATCATATTAATGAAGTCCCATCATTTAAAACACCTAAACATCACAGATAAATACGACGTACACTTATGTCATCTGCATTCGCCTCGATGTCCCCTCATGCACTGTTAGGTTAGGTAACTAACGGCAGAGCGGGGCAGGGCTAGCGCGGGTGTAAAACATAAGTAACGTCTATATAATATATCATATATACTATATACAGTATCCATCACAGAACATATCACATGATCACATCACAGATATCGCAGCAGAAGAATCATATGAAATATTGGATATACTAGGACGTCCGTGTTTTCAATACGAGCCAGTATAAAACACGGATTCCACGGTCGTGATGAATAGCCAATCCCACACCCCTAGACCCCTACGAGAGCGGCAAGAAACCCTACCAATTCTAGAGTTAGGAGACCGGGACTCGACTCCTCGAGTTGGTCTCCCACTGGACTCCAGAACCCGGTTACTTGTGCCCTCCTCCTTAGGTCTATCCTAGTGCGGAAAAGTAAATAATATACAAAAGGTGACAACTTCCGCAACCTGGAAGTGCCCCAATAAAAGAATATTACATACAAGTTTTTACATGAATGAAAATGAAAAACACTCATCTCACATAAAAAACCCCGGCTATTCAAACACGACGATCCAATACCACATATCCAGCAACACATAACAGCACATGTCATCAACGTAAGTAAATATGCGCATCCCAATTGTCGTTGACATATAGCAACGAAACCGGCGATATCACATATTACACTTACGGTCACAGAAAAGAAAGTGTAAAACTACAACAGTTGGAATCCGCAACCTCTTTAGACATCGCATGCCTAATCAAATGAATACCTTAGACATCGCATGCCTAACAATTATAAACCCCGCATTTTAGTCTCAAAATCGAAAACACTTTTCAATATTAAGTCGGGGAATTCAACAGGATTCCCGACATTCAGATCGAATGCTCGTCGCAAACTTTAGTAGGCAGCCGCACCCCTAATGCCGTCGACGAAGTGCACCAAGGCGGAACACCGCTACCGCGAGCACCCGGACGGATGCTTTCGGCGACGGGGTTCTCCTACAGTCACTTGGTCGGGGCTATGGAGTGAGGCTGTCTATTAAGTTTACCCGGCGAGTATCCGCGTATGCTACGTGATTGCGACGGACTTTTGATCACATCAAAAATCCGTGGAAACCGATCAAATGAGACTAAATTGCTAGATTTATAACATTCATTCAGTTATCTCATAACTTCTTGTGAATTCCAATTATTGTATCACATTCCGGATAAACAGAAAATGTTAAACTTTCCGATCGAACAATCGAACACCCATGTTTTCCCAATATAGCTCAACACATGAAATAAGTCTAAAAACATTCAGTTCATGCCTCAGTACCAACGGTCCAGCCGTAGAAGGGTCAAGCCAACGCCTCACATGTGGCACGCCGTACTGCCCCAAACCCTAAGGTTCAAAGGGCAGTTCAAGACGGTCACATAATCGAGTTAAGGTTTGTTGTCTTCTAGAGGGTCCATCGCGTTACTTGCACTACTTAGAACGTCGTTAAACTACGGAAAGATCCAACACTTGGAAATTTCCTGACAGAGGAAAAGGTGGGTATTTATATCCGGTCGAACTTTTTAACATATTCTAAAATTACCCGGAAAAACACATAGACAAAATTTGATAATCCGATCGAATATACGAACTCCCAATACAACCCAGAAAACTCAACTCTTGAGTAAATATTAAAACTTCCCAGAAAACTCAGCATCTGAAGTGATAAATTACTGTGCAAAAACTATTGGCAGATCTTACTATATAGCCGCGGAACCGCCGCAGAAGCCATGCTTCTGCCGCGGTTCCGCCGCCGTTTAGCCCTATCACATGATAATTTTTGCATCGTAATTCATAGAATTTCCTGCTGAATTTTTTAAGCATTTTTAATATGGAAAAAACCCAGTTTTTGAAAAATGTCCAGAGAGCATTTTCGGGTTAGGGTTTCGGGTCGATCGGGTTTCAAACTTCGTCTACGCAACGCCTAAGGCTCTAGCTAGGCTCTGATACCACTGTAGGGTTCCTAGGCACACTAATGAGGTCTCACAAGGCATCAACCATGCCAATTTCAAATTTTACAAGTGCCGAGAAACCCTAATACGGATCGTTAACTAGAATTTTAGGCGAAAAAGGGTAACTAGTTAACAACTTAACTACTAGAAAGAGGCTACAACCTTTGTAGATCCAGTTCTCCACCTCCATGGCTCCGTGATGAAGTCTCCTTGCTGTCCAAATCGAATCCCGGGCTCTAGCGTCGGCTTCATCGGAGAAATGGGCGGGCTAGGTCGTCGACTTCGATGCCGAAGATGATCTACGTCGAGGCATCACAAGATCAAGCTCCTACTTCACCAAGTCATGAAACTTGTGAAGAAAACACCCTATACTACTTGGCAAGTGGTAGAGGATGAAGAAATAGGAAGTGGGTTCACTTTAGAATTGGATTTCTCACTCTTTTTCTCAAGTTGCCATTGTTGGTAGCAAGCTTCTTCATCTTGAAGAAGAAGAAGAAGAAGAAGGAATATATTATGATAAGTCTTTTCCAAATAGAAAATAAATGAATACTTATCATAAACCAACCATGGTCAAGTGTAGAGAATGAATCATGGTTAAATGGAATGGTTAGGGTTAAGCATGAGACAAAAAATGGTGGACTTGTTCAAAGCTTCATGAAGCTTCAATATACAAACAAAGAAAGCCACCATTTTTCTCTTTATGCTTATTATTTTCCAAAAAGAATAAATAAATAAATAAATGAATAAGAAAACAAAACCCTAACCATTCATATAACCATGGTTTAATCTTTACACAAACCCAAGTTAGCATGCATCATCAAACATGATACAAACTTGTGCACAAAAATATATCACATATACAATGTGCACAAACAAGTGAGAAAAACCATTTAAAGTGAACCAATACTAGTTAATGCAAAGTAATATATCAAATATATAATTATGCATTAAATCATTAAATCAACACTTGATTTAACGATCCGGTCATATCGCATGTGACCGACTAATATCCAATGTATCGGCTTATCGAATCAATCCTTGATTCGATAACTAGGTTATATCGCATACAACCATATCGATACATTCATCGCGAGAATAGAATACGGTATCACATACACACATTATTGTCGGTCCCGCACATATCTCATATGCGCTCCTATTTTGTTTTGCTTGAGCCAGGAAACCTCTGTGTAGGACTCTAAAGACTCGTCAATACGCCGGCAGCAGGTGATGATCATATCAAACACCCACAAGCCGCAAGCGGTCTGCTAAACGTAACGGCCACCTGGGTATTGAGCGATCAGAAGATCGACGAGCAAGCCCGCTCATACTCCTGTGAATCCAACCAGTAACACTTATCGTACAGTCCGGTCTCGTCGTCTGATATGTCGCATATCTCGCCTAGGGGTGGTAAACGTCAGACCCCAACAGCTCGATAAGTCGTGTCGATATGAGGTCTATAACAGTTCGAGAAACTACTGGTAACACTTACCAGTAAATCTCAGCAACCTTGGCCAGGGATTTCCGGTTATAGCCAATCGAACACAACGCAACATCAACCCCCTATACCGGGAGAGACGAATCCCCTCCTATCACTCATTGCCTCCATGTAACTCGGGACTGTACCCAAAAACCACCGTTTTGCACGCCCTCTTGGACGTGGTAAGGTGGAAATCAAAGCACAGTGGGAATCACACAAGACTCTATGACAATCTCGGGTCAACAGACTACTCTGTACCAGTGTCACCAGAGAACTGCCATCTGATGTAAGGTATAATACCATCTGGGAGTTCTCGGCGAGTCCGTCCAGTGTACCCAGTCTCCACTGAGCACCCGTATATCATCTCTGATGTCAAACACCAAAGGATATGGGATCATCCATCGCCCATCTGTATGGGTCGAGAAGGTATACGCTAGTCTACTCTGGTATATCGATGCCCCGTCTCGATATACCCACGACTAGGGACTCTGAAGGATGTACTTATGGACTACCATGTCCCCACTAGTATGATCCGCATCATAGTCCAGGTAGTCAAGTACACACCCTAAGGGCTTTACCAACATGTAACAGAGAGACAATCAGTGTACATGTTAAGGTAAAGAGCAACCAGATAGCATACTATCATGTCGAGCAAGAAAGTCCTCCCTATATATGTCTAAGCACCCACTACAATATACATCCTATGTATAGTAATGGCCTCTAGGGCATACATATAACTAACAACTCCGAATGCACACTTGAGCGGGTTCATCTTCAAGTTGTATTGCCGAAGGCGTTGAAATACGGTCTTCAAATGCTCGAGGTGTTCCTCGTATGATTTGCTTTTAACTACGAGATTGTCGATATAGCATTCGACGATTTCGTGTATAAGGTCATCGAAGATCTTTGTCATGGACCTTTGATAAGTGGCACCGGCATTCTTTAAACCGAAAGGCATCACTTTATAACAGAATATACCTAGAGGGGTCCTGAAGGCAGTGTGCTTCTGGTCTTCGGGATGCATCTTTATCTGATTATACCGTGATGAGCCATCCATGCAGGAGAAAACCTCATGAGTGGATGTATTGTCTATCATCAATTCGGTGACTGGCACTGGAAAATCATCCTTCGGGCAAGCTTTATTAAGATCGCGGAAGTCTACGCATATGCGCACCGTCCCATTTTTCTTCATCACCGGGACGATGTTAGCGATCCATTTGGGGTATTGAACCTCCTGGATAAAGCCAGAGTCGATCAGCTTCTTGACCTCGGCGTTGATACTCATCTCGAGCTCGAGCCGCATTCTCCTCGGCGCCTGTTTGACTGGCTTGATGTCCGGGGATATCGCCAATTTGTGTACAGCAATTTCTGGATCTAGTCCCGACATTTCGGAATAGTTCCACGCGAAGCAATCTCTATGCTGCAGAAGCACATCCTTTAACGCAGCTACCCTTCCTTCAGATAGTAACTCGCTGATGAATGTCGGTCGCGGATCGTCTGCCGATCCCAACTCAATCTTCTTGAGGTTATCTGCAGTGGTATGGATTCCATCTTCCAGCTCTTTTGGCGCTGGTGGGAATTCTGAGATTATCTCGTCGCTGCTGTTTTCGAAGCACCAAGGGAGCTCATTTATGTCCTCGGGCTCTTCTTTTAATATTGTAATCATATGACAGGTGCGAATTTGCTTCCAATCCCAATGTGGAATCGGTTCTTCTTTCATGGCCTTGGGCTCGTGCTTCTGTGGCGGCGTTACCTTCCAGTTGTCAGACAGAGCGAACTTGCCGAGCTGGTACTTATCTTCGACCCAATTCTTAAAGGTGAAGCAGTCTTCGAGCGGGTGCCCTATTACTCGATGGTAAGAGCAAGAGTTTGGGTCAGAGACTTCGCTTGCTTGTTTGGGGTGCTTGGACTCCGGCAGTGTGAGCATCTGATATTTTAGAGCAAGCTCAAGTATCCTCCTCGTCTTATCCCGAGGAAAAGAGTATGCTCGACTCATTTTCTTCATGAGGGATAGATCAATAACGCTCGCCTCCAGTTTGCGTGACTTCTTAGCCCTGCTCTGTTGCTGTTGAGCGCCTTTTTGGCCTTTCGACTTATTTCTGCTTTTGCGCCGAGCCTCCTTTATGACAGGTTGACAAGGAGCGGCATTTTCATCTTTTACGGCCTGTTGGAGAAGGCGTTGTGTTCTGGCTTTCTCGTAGATGGCCATTTCGCGGTTATGGTTGTCCCGGACTTTTTGACCTGTTTCCCATATGAGCTTGTCCATTTGTTCTTCGAATGACGGACTGTGCTCTTTTGCATTTGGAACTTTCACTGTCTCGGGATTAACGTCCTCCCATTGAGCATCTGCTTCTTCATCGAAGTCATAAACGACGTAGCAGCCGGGTAGCAACTCTCGTTTCTTTGACCAGATGTATCCAAGCCCTTTTGTTTCCATTCTCCCGTTAGGCAGTTTGCATTGAGTCCCGGGGACGTTCCAGACCCTGTCATAGAATTTGGCCTTTCTAACGGTCTGTTTGAAGGGTATCCCCTGGCGTTTCAGCAGCTTTTTCAAACCTTCCGTATAATATCTGGGGAGACGGATAGGCTGAAGCCTGTCGAGCGTAGAATCCGCGCCATGCCAGATTTCTTTTTCTACCTTGGTTTCTTCAGAGCGGTAAAACAGAATTGCTTTCTCGCTCTCTCGCCTGGGAGGGATGTAGAATGTTCGTAGCTCTTCTATGTTGTAAATATTAAGTGCATCCAGTTCTTTACGGTGTTTAAACGGCACCATGGCGACTTGCAGACTTTGCTCTTCATCAGCGAACGTTAGTATTGAAGGTCGAGCAGAGAATACAACATGGACTTCATCTTCCGAGTCGCTGCCAAAGATCAACGTAGGAGCTGATGGTCCCGGCTTGTTGTATTGGGGAGGACCCGAATAAACTCTCTCCTCTTCCTCCTCGGTATCACTGCCGAAGACAGGGATGGTGGCATTAGCTTTATTCTCCGTCTTGTGACACTTCTCTGTATCTTCGAAATCCGGTAAGAAGTATTTGGCGTCTTCATATTTACGGACCTCGTTTACAGAGAACGGGTTCAGTTCTCCCGTCACGGTATACTCGAAGCCATCTTTAAAATATTTCATACACTGATGCTGTGTAAAAGGGATGATGTTGTACTCGAGTAACCATGGTCGGCCGAGCAAAGCGTTGTAGCATGTCTTGGCGTCTATGACGTGGAACTTAATGTCCGTGACGAGTAGCCCGAAGCGTAGCGTCAGTATCACAGATCCAAGAGTCTTTGACGATTGGGAATCGAACCCGGAGATGATGATCTTGTCCCGAGCAAGGTGCTGGACGCTCATGCAGATTTCCTTCAACACCCGCACGTTGAGTAGGTTAACAGACGACCCAATATCGATCAGGATTTTGCCTATCTTTATATCATGGTAGTATCCCGAGACATAGAGAGGGCGATTGTGTTCGCACGTCCCAAGTAGAAGGTCTTCATCGCCAAAAGTGACATCGGCCGTGTATACTTCCTCCAATTCACCCTTCATCTTTTCCTCGGCCAGGCATGCTTGGAATTGTTCTGGGTCTTGGAGCGCCTTAATCAACGAATCTCTCGCCACTTTTGATAGCAAAAGGGCGTCGAGAATGCTGAGCTGTGAAGGCAGCTTCCTCAGATGTGCTAATACATTGTAATCCACCTTATTCTTCTTTGGTGGGTCTTTGGCAGCTAGCTCTTCCATCACTTGGTCATCTAAGACGATATCTTCAGTGGCATTTTCTTTCCCTTTATCTTTTTTGTTCGAGGGTCCGAGGTTCTTTTCGGGCAGCGTGCGATTACGTAGCCGGATATTTTCGCAAACCTTCGGTTCTTCTTCTTTTCTCGAAGCGGACTCTTTAAAGAGAGGGGCAAGTTCCAGCTCCTCATCAGAATCGCTCCCGAATGTAGGCACTTGTGATCCTCTGGCGTCAATCATGCAACAACCACCGGTAGTTTTTTTAAGCCCTTCGGTCATATTTCTTTGCTCTCGACGAGTTTTACGCTTCTCCCGCTTAAAGCGTTGTCGATGAGCAATATATCCTTGCCACCATCTATCGAAAGCTTTGCACTCTTGTGTGGGGTGCGAAATCTTTTGATGATATAAGCAATAGGAAAGGTGCGTTTCCACTTCACCGGTGATGTTTCCTTCAGAGGATGGTAGCTTCATGCCCATTGATATGGCCCTAGCAAACTTTTTCCTCATCTTGAATTGGATTTTGTCGGTAGCGGAAGTGTTTAGCTCCAGCGGGATCGTCTCAGCTCTTTCATCAAGTTGCCGGCGCTTGGCCCTTTCCAATATAGCCGTCTCGCGTTCTCGATCAGCTTTACTTTTCAATCGAGCTTCGTTGAGGAATGCGTCAATTTCCTCATCTGATGGCCCCAGAACTTTTGGTTCAGGATCTGCCCCCAGCTTTTCAGTGCAAGGAGTCTCCTCCTCGTTTTTAACCGAATGGGAAATTTTATGACAGCTCGCCACATATTCCTCGGATTCATCCGATGAACTTCCTTCCCCATCTTCTTCTTGAAAAACATGATTGAGGAATTCTTGGAGCGTAATGGGAGTCCGTGCCTTTTGGTTGTATTCCTCCAGAGCGTCAATTTACTTTTGTAAGTCCGTGCGCTTATCGCCAGGCTTCACGGATTTCTTAGATTTCTTCTTCTTCTTTTTCGAAGATTTTGACGGCTGGCTGCAAATGCTTGAACCACCACCATCGGTCTTTGGAGTTGGACGTGGCTTCAACATCCCTTCAATGACCTGCGGTTCCAACGGATTCTTCCACTTGATCGCTGGGCATGCCTGAAGATCGTTTAGCATCCTCTTTGTCTTGGCTGATAATACAACCTCCCAAGGAGCTTCTTCAATGACGGAGCATGTTGCCCCCGGCGTATTCGTCCCTTTAGAGGTGTGGGGCTGCGGGGGATTCACCTTCCATTTGTCAGATAACGCGAACTTGCCCTGTCGGTACTGGTTTTCAAGCCAATTCTTGAAAACGTAGCAATCTTCGATCGGATGGCCTAGTAGTCGATGATAAGGACAGTAGTTGGGCTCGTTGACGTCATTTGGTTGCAATGGACGTTTTGGATCCGGTAGATTTATGAGTCTGTTGCGCAACGCCGGCTCGAATAACCTCCTCGTTTTATCGCGGGGAAAGGAATAAGGGCGTCCCATCCTATCCTCAAGGGGTACGTACGGGCGCATATTATTTTGACGAGCAACCGGCTTCGAGTCGCTCGGTTGTTGTTGAGCATTAGCGACGACGATCTCTTTTCCCTTCCCTTTGTCATTTCGGGAGTCCGGCCTTGGAAGAGGGGGTTTATGGCCCATTTGATCCATTTGCGCTAGTTTGTCAATCAAGGCCTGGAAGGTAGTTGGCTTGAAAAACATCATGAATTGTGAGATGGTTGCTTGCGGATCAAGGGTTCCCACAAACATACCCACCGCAGGAGCTTCTTCAATGCGCTGCTCACACTTCGACCATAAGTTCCGCCATCGTATAGCGTACTGAACCCACGTCTCGCCGGGTTTTACCCTGGCGTTAATCAGTGCCGTCATCGGGGTACGTTCACTGGCGCTTGCAAAACGCTGAGTAAACAGCAGCTCCATCTCCGCGAAGGTTTTAATAGAGTCGTTCGGGAGCTCAGAGTACCATTCAAACGCCGTATCTGATAAGCTTCCAACAAACTGGCGAAGCAACAGCTTGTCATCACCGCCGGTGTTGCCGCAGAGTGCCCTGAACTGGGCAACATGCTGGTGAGGATTGCCCGTTCCCTTGTAGACATGGAACTTGGGAATTGTGTAACTGGGTGGGTACTTGATTTGATCGTACCAACTTGGATATGGCCGCCCCATTTTTACGACCTGACCGGCCGCTTCGGTCGCATGATGAACCCGTATTTGTTGGGCTATGTACTCATCCAAATCAGCTTTAGAGATTGTATCCTCCTTAGCCATTGACAGAGTTGGCGGAGGATTCGACGTCTCTCCCCTATCGTCTTCAAGGATGATTGGGGGATCTTCAGCAGGTGGATCTTGTTGAATCATCATACCCACCATATCCTGGAACAGGAGGGCTATTTTCTTTATGTTGGCTGCCTGTTCCGCAGCTTCTTTATCCTTTTTCTCCAGTACGCGACGAAGGAATTCAGCGTCAGTTTCTTGTTCTTGACGCTCGTCCGAGGACGTTTTAGGGGTTTCTTTTGGCCTTGTAAGTGCGGCCATAGCGTTCATCATCTCTTGGAGTTTCTGCTGCTGCTCCTGAGCCTTGGTCACTGACCTCGTGTGCGGTCTATGACCTGTTGATATGCGGCTGTCCTCTTTACCAGACACCATACAGACGGTATGAACTACATTGCCCCGAGACTTAGGGCGTTTAGTCTCACCACCTTTGGCTTTTGCCGCTGACACGGGAGTTTTCTCTGGCCTCCTTCTTTTGTGGGCCGTTGAGGTTGAAGGAACCGTTGAAGTGGGCATCCTAGCAGCTGCCATCCTTTCCTGTTTGATCGGACGGTCCTTTTCTTTTTCCACTTTCGCCTTTTTCTGTTGACGAGAGCGATCTGGGTCAATCACGGAATCTTGAACTCTCCGCCAAACTTTATAAATTTTTGAGGACAGCCGTTGAGGGGGCTGTTCTTGCTTCGTTTCCGGAACTCTCTCCGCGGGCGGAGGAGATCTTTTCAATGTAGCGGTTGGAGAGTTCTTCCGTACCCTTCTCAGCAGTTCAAAGCAGTTCCGAGTCGGAATAGCAGCGTTGACTTCCACCACTGGAGCCGGTGGAGTTAGCCCTGAAGGGGAGTTGCCCCCGGCCTTCCTCACTCGTTGCCAATGGCGACGTCGAGCATGATGAGCCGTTGGGACTGGCTCGGAGATTGAGACATCTTCTTCTTGCCCCCTGTCCGAATGAGGCGCCGCCGGTGTTAACCTCTTAAAGACTGAGGTTGTCTTTTGAGGGGTGATATTTAACCTGTTGAAGACAGATCCTCGGGCAGGGGCAGGAGCAGGAATCGTCAGTCTTGAAAAGACTGACTCTCTGACAGGGGAAGCCGCCTTGACGACTTCTGGAGCAGCAGTTATTTCTTTCCTTGGGACAGCCAATTTAGAGTTCTGATTTAGCCTGGTGAAAACAGAGGCTGTCGGTTTGGTAGTGGGCAACCCGTTGACAGGGGTCGTCGTAGCAGTGAGCCGGTCAAAGACCGACTTCTTGTTCACTTCCGGTGCAGGTATTGGCTCAGAGAAGCTTGTAGGTGGGATCATGGTCCCGAAGAACAGGCCAGTGGTGGCCTGGGTCACCAGGTCTACTGGCAGAGTGAGGAAGGAAGCCGCATGGGGCCCATATGCTACACCTCCCAGTGAGGTGGAGCATCTGTTGCAGTGGCACTTCGAGCAGTTGGTGCAATTAGAGGCCATTGAATCTTGAGTTCTGCGTCAGGCAAAAGACCAAATCTTAGTAACTTGAAATCCGAAGGCAACCATTAACAAACCGCGACGGGTTCGCGAAGACGACACACGAAGTGTGGAGTGGAAAAAGGAAAAGGTCCCATCGGGCGTGCCAGAATCTGTTCCCCTCCGAAAGGTGGCGCACAGGACTGCGGTGTCCTGACGCTGAGATTCGGGGCAGATGCTATTTGGTTTTATCCGTCCACCTCTCCGAAGATGCCAAGTTGATTTATGGCACCGTGTATCGGAGGTTTAGACGAATGCGGCCGATGTAGCAGACTTCATCAGATTCCCCCTCGCTTGAGGGGTTTTTGATTGTGGGGACGCTCTTCCCTGCAGGCGCAAGCCCCTGCAGTTAATTACGCTACCACATCGCGATAACAACTTTCTCCTTCTCCAGAATTTCACTTCGTGTCGTGGATGTTTGTTTTGTTTGTGGTTGCCCGTAGATTGTATACGGAGACTAAGTTAAGCCGTCGTCCGTAGGACGTAGATTAGTCCAAATCCGTATTTACTTAGATTTGGGTTTGGTGTTTTTAGTTTAAGGATGCATTAGTCGCGTTGCGGCTAAGATCAACTTAAACGTTCGTTAAGGATACGATAGTCCTGTTTGAGACTAGGATCAACTTAACGTGATAATCCATTTAATATCTGGCCATCGGGACTCGTCACCTCTCTAACGTCGTTGAAGGATTACAATGGCAGATATCAGAGGAGTTCAAAGATGTACCCTTGAACCAAAGTCAATTTGGATTTTTACAGTCCATTTGAATGTTTAAGGATACGTTAGCCGTGTTTGGGGCTAAGATCAACTTAAACGGGATCATTTAGATCCGGCAAAAGAGCATTTGGAGGCTCTATTGTTCTAGTTTAGGGACGTGGTGGTTCATTGCCAGTTTAGGGACGTGGTGGTCCATTATTAGTTTAAAGACGTCTCGGTCCTATATTAGTTTAGGGACGTCTCGGTCCGATATTAATTTAAGGACGTTTCGGTCCGACATTAGTTTAGGGACATTTCAGTCCACGAGTTTAAGGACCCCGCAGTCCATATTCATGTGTGGTCGTTGGGACCCGTCACCTCTCTGACGTCGTTGAGGAATTACAACGATAGGTGTCATAGGAGTTCGGAGATGTACCATCGAACCGGATGTAAATTGATTTAGGGAGCAGCCATGCTCAGTCAATTTAATTTGAGGACTTATGGCCACGACTGGGCTAAGTCCAGTTTCAATATTCTTTTGTCTTTGGTCTATTGAACTTGTGCTAGGGCTTTGCCCCTTCACTGCATTATTTTCCTTTGTTTTGGTTGGGCTCTGCCCTGCAGAGCACCTATTTTGTTTGGGCTCTGCCCTTTTTAAAATGCATAGCATGTTTGATTAGGCCTGTTAGGCCTTTTAATTGGGCTCTGTCCCTTTTCTTTAATAATGCAGAGCATTAAGTACTCTGACAGTGCCCCACGTGGCTTGTCAGGCGCTTTGCGCCAAGTAATGAGCGCAAGCTCATATGGTGGTGACACATGTCACACTCTGGTGAGCGCAAGCGCAACAGCGCAGTGCGCTGTGTCAGTGCACTGCGCTGCTGCGCTACTGACACATGGCGCTTCCTGGTGGCTTGCGCCAATACAGGAGCGCAACAGCGCAGTTCTTGCAAGTGCAGAGCACTGTTTTATGTTTTGATCGATTTTAAATCAAAGAAAACAAGTTTTTTCTTGTTTTCAAGGAACCAATGGTTCATAAAAGAAGTGCAAAGCACTATTTTTATTTTGCTGTTTTTTTTATTAAAGATCTATGATCTGTTCATAAGAGAACTTTCTCTTTTTCTAAAGGTTTTTACCTTTTTTTTGTTCTTGAGGAGTTCTTCAGAGTTCTCTTTCTCTCTTTTTTTTTAGAAAATGTTCCTCCCTTTGAATTGAGGTCTAGGGTCCTTTTTATAGTGCCCATAAATTAGTTAAATTTGTTAAAGAGATCTTTCTCTGAGTGATTTGGGGAATTTTCCGCACCGTTGGATCTTTGATCCAAGGGCTTCTGTTTTACAGAAGAAAATCTTCTTGTTTTAACAAGAACAGAAAGATTTCTTTAAATTCTTAATTCTGTTTGGCGCAAATGCCCCAGCGCGTGACACGTGTCACGCAGCGCACAGCGCAGCGCAACTGCGCTAGCGCATCTGCGCTGACACGTGTCGCGCAGCGCAACTGCGCTAATGCATCTGCGCTGACACGTGTCGCGTAGCGCACAGCGCAGCGCATCTGCGCCGACACGTGTCGCGCAGCGCAGTGCTTGCGCAACTGAAGCGTTGCTTCCTTTTACTTTTTGTTTTTAAAAGAGCCCTGCTCTGATTGGACGCACTGCCTTGGGCGTTGCGCTGACGTATCAACTTCTGACACGTGGGGCGTTGCGCGCAGGATTTGAAGCGTTGCTTCAAAATTTGAATTTTTAAAATTCAAACAGAGCCTTGCTCTGATTGAGGGGAAACAGGGGGTAATGGAACAAAATCATTCTTGATTCATACATCTTGATTCGTGATCCCAAGGGGTAACTGAATATATCTTGGTCCGTGGTCCCGGGGGATAATGGGATATATACTTTTGAGTTACATGGAGGAGTACATTCATTGGTTTTAAATACCTGTAGGATAGTTAACTTAGAAATACAGACCTTAAGATACGCATGACATGTTTGACTACCTATAGCTCGCTTGTTATATTACCAGTAGTTGATTTTGTTTATACTCATACCTCACTCTTGCGCATGACATCCTATATAGCATGATGTTCTGTCTATTATTATTATTATGATGATGATATTTATGATGCACTGACGTTTGGATTTTTTATGGCCCAGTTCTTTTAACCTTATCACGGGAAGATTCAGAATACTTTGACAGGCAAGCTGCGTAGTGAAGAGCTTTCTGCTGATTTAGTTTAGTGATGTTTTTTTATTTATTTTCTGGTTATGGTTTTGACATTGTGATCCCATAAGGGACAAGGCTAGGATATTATTTCTTGTTGGATATTTATTTGTTTCTGCTACCTTTCTCGTTATTATTTATTATGGCAGTTGGACATGTGATAGTTAGATATTTATTTATTGTTCTTGATATCAGATTGACAGTCGTAATGTGAGTATGGAAGGATATTTCCTCACCATAAGTAGCTTGGTTAGGTTTGTCGCATACCGTATTTACATATTTTGGGAAACGGGACATGAAAAGGTTTTGTTGGTATCAGAGCATAGGTTTTAGGTTAGCTGGGTTAGGTTTAATTTGTAGTTGGGTATTGTAACCAATACACTGACCTGAAACCCCAGAATTAGGGACGTGTCCTGCCACATTAGTACCTTGCCATTCTTGAATCTATAGTTTATTAACTCCTTGTTTTATAGAATCGTGTTTCCGTTGCTAATCCTCTTCAATATTCTTGACTTCAGAATCATGGAGGGAAGAGATTCATAGGTATATCAAAGGCGTGTAGACGATGCCGCATTACTTGGGGTCATACGCGGTATGCTGGAGAACCAGAAATGTCAGACAGAGTTGAACCAACGACAGGCCGAGGCTTTCCAAGTGGGCTTGAGGATGGCCCAACAGACTGCTATCACGGCAGCTAAGAGGGCGGCAGTTCCTAGACCACCTCAGTATGAGGGTACTGTGGCGGACTTCAGAAAGCTCGGTCCGACTACGTTTAAAGGATTATAGGAGCCATTACCAGCGGAGAAGTGGCCGGTGGATACCGAGAATCTTTTAGTTGCCGCACAGATTCCGAATAAGAAAAGGGTAGATATGGTACGCATCCGGATGGTGGATTATGATCGCAAATGGTGGGTTGTCGAAGAGACCCGTTTGACAAAGCCGATCAGCTGGGAGACTTTTACGCGGAATTTCTTGGAGTAGTTCTTTCCGCAATCTGCAAAGGAGGAAATGGAAGATAAGTTCATTAGCTTAAAACAAAATGGCAGATCTGTTGATATACATGCGGCTGAGTAGACTCAGCTCAGTCGATTTATGGGGACCTTGGTTGCCAACGAGGCAGATATAGCAAGGCGATTCATGCATAGTTTGGATGTGGAGATTCAAAGGCATATCACTTCGTTGGGATTGACCACTTTCTCTTAAGTTCTCACGGCAGCTAAGGAACAATAGAGATTATTAGTGAGAATAAAGGGTACTCAACAGTAAGAGGTTATGGTGCGGAAGACCCCGTATGCACCAACCAGAGCTCCTGTACATAAGGTCATTCCGGTTAACAGACATGGGACAGTACCTATGAAAAGGCCTTTCATATAAGATCAGAAAAGGAGTGGGGTTTGTGATTTTTGTCGTCTACCCGGCCACATGTAGAAGGATTGTCAGAGGAAGCTTGGATAATGTTTAGTTTGTGGGTCAGCTGACCATACGATTGGTACGTACCCTTCGAAACTACAGTTGAGAGATGATGTCCAGAAAACACCATAAAAGCATACTTATAGGCAGAAGCAGATTACTCAGATGCTTAATCAGGGGCGGGCCTTCACCCTGACGGCCGAGGAGGCCAAAGCTTGTTGTTTCAGGTATCCTGCTTGTTTATAATTTTCCCGCATTGGCATTATTCGATTCAGGTGCATCCTATTGCTTTATGTCGTCCAAATTAATTGGTGCACAATCTATTCCACACATGGCGCTATCTAGCAGTTGGTACATACACACTGCGAATGGAAGAATTATATCTAGTAGTGAATTCAAGGGTTTTTCTATTGTTATTTGCGGACGGGAGTTGTTTGTAGATTTCTTGGTAATTAATACAGGAAATTATGACATTGTCTTGGGAATGTACTTTCTTGGCATTTTCCACACCCACATAGATTGCAGAGCAAAGAAAATGATTTTTTGAATTCCCGGACATCCGGAGTTCGTATTCTTGGGGGGCAACAAATCTGTCAAGCCAGTCGAATTCAGGGCTAGGCTGACAAATGTTGTTTTCTCGTCTATGGAAGTAATCAAGGAAGAATCACTGGTAGTAGTTCGGGATTTCATGGATGTGTTCAAGGACATCTCAGGTTTACCGTCAAAATGGGATATGGAGTTCGCGATTGATCTTATTCCTAGAGCAGCGCCAATCTCGAAGGCTTATTATCTGATTGCATCGGTAGAACTGGAAGAGGTAAAGAGATAGATTTCTGAGTTATTAGAAAAGGGTTAGATTTGCAGCAGTGGTTCACCATGGGGAGCTCCAGTTCTTTTGGTCAAGAAGAAAGATGGCACGCAAAGAATGTGCATCGACTATCGAGAGTTAAATCGGATGACCATCAAGAATAAGTACCCAATTCCTCGCATAGGTGAATTATTCGATCAACTCAGTGGCGCGAGAGTATTCTCGAAGTTGGATTTTCGATCAGGTTATCACCAAGTTCGGGTGAAAGCAGAAGACATTTGCAAGACGGCGTTCCGAACTCGATATGGGCATTATGAGTATCTAGTTATGCCATTTAGAGTTACTAATGCACCGGCAATATTTATGGACTTGGTGAACCGGATCTTTTCACCATTTCTAGATCAGTTCGTAGCGGTATTCATCAATGATATTCTAGTTTACTTAAGGAGCAAAGAAGAGCATGAAGACCACTTAAGAATCGCACTACAGACGTTGAGAAAAGAAAAGTTGTACGCCAAGATGAGCAGGTGTGAGTTTTGGCTCGATGAAGTAAAGTTCTTAGGTCATGTTGTATCCGGAGATAGTATTGCAGTTGACCTTGAAAATATTGCAGCTGTTCACGATTGGTCGACTCTAAAGAATGTGGGGAGATCAGAAGTTTCCTTGGGCTTACTGGATACTATCGAAGGTTTGTGGAGAACTTCGCTCAGATAACAGAACCTTTAACCAAGCTAACACGAAAGGAAGTACCATTTTTTTGGTCCGAGAAGTGTGCATTAGCTTTTGAGGCGCTGAGGCAAAGGCTGATAACCGCTCCTATTTTAACCATGCCAGATGGTTCCAAAGGATTAGTTATTCACAGCGACGCATCTAGGAAAGGATTGGGATGTGTTTTGATGCAGCATGGGAAGATTGTAGCTTAAGCGTCGAGACAGTTGAAGACTCATAATAAGAACTACCCAACTCATGACTTAGAACTAGCAGCAGTTATTTTTGCGCTAAAGATTTGGAGACACTACTTGTTGGGCGAGAAGGTCAAGGTGTTTACTAATCACAAGAGCCTAAAATATGTGTTCTTACAGAAAGAGCTCAACATGAGGCAACATAGATGGTTGGAGCTGATGGCCAACTATGATCTTGATCTAAAATACCATCCGGGGAAAGTTAATGTAGTACCGGATGCTTTAAGCCGGTTTCCAGCAATATAGATGTTGACTTCGCAGAAGGATATTATAGCGAATTTTCAGAGATTCGAGTTGGAGCTCATACTACCAAAGTCTTCGGGACAGTTGATGCAGTTCCAAATACAGTCATCGTTGATCGATAATATTAAGGCAGCGTAGTTGCACGATCCAAAATTGCAGAAATTTCGAGGACAAGTAGAGCAGGATTTCGAACATATTTATTGATTCATGAAGATGGTTCCTTAAGGTATTGAAGTCGTTTGTATGTGTCTAAAGGAGAAGTTCATAAAGGATGCTCATTGTTCCACATATTCGGTACATCCAGGAGGTACAAAAATGTATAAAGAGTTGGGACAACACTTTTGGTGGGAAAGCATGAACAGATAGATCGCTCGTTACGTGTCGAGGTGCTTGGTGTGTCAGCAAGTCAAGGCTGAACATCAAAGGGTAGCTGGTTTATTGCAACCACATCCAATTCCCTAATGGAAGTGGGAACAAATAACAATGGATTTCATGACAAAATTACAACGGAGTCCAAAGTGAAATAACGCAGTTCGAGTGATTGTTGATCAACTAACCAAGGCAACTAATTTATACCATTTCGATTTGGTCAGTCAACGAAGACTTTAGCAGAAAGGTACATACAGGAGATTGTGAGATTGTATGGAGTACTAGTGAGTATTGTTTCTGATCGTGATACCCGGTTCCTATCACATTTTTGGAAGAGTTTACAAGAAAGTTTGGGAACTCGCTTGAAATTTAGTACATCCTATCATCCTCAGACAGATGGACAGTCCGAGAGAACGATCCAAACTCTTAAAGTTATGTTGAGAGTTTATATGGTAGACATCAAGGGTTCATCGGAGGATTATTTACATTTAGTGGAGTTCTCGTACAATAACAGTTTTCAGGCGACTATACAGATGACTCCATTCGAAACTTTGTACGGTCGTAAGTGTCGCGCGCTAGTATGTTAGGGCAATATTAGAGAAAGAAGATTGTTGGGACCGGAGCTGATTGTGCAAACTGTGGAGAAAATAAACTTGGTTCGTGATCATATGAAGGTGGCACAAGATCAACAGAAAATTTGGGCAAATACTAGAAGAAGACCAATGGAGTTTGTTGTTGGTGATCATGTGTTCTTGAAGATATCACCGACTAGGGGAGTAATCCGGTTTGGTAGTCGAGGCAAGCTTACTTCTTGATCCATCGGGCATTTCGAGATCATTGAACATATTGGAGAAGTGGCTTATCGATTGGCTTTACCACCGTCCTTGGTGGGTGTTCATGACGTGTTTCATGTATCTCAACTTCGCAAGTATGTTCTAAATGAGACGCACATCCTAGACCACTCGGAATTGACAATGAGGGAGGATTTGACTTATGAAGAGCAACCGATCACTATTGTGGATCAACGAGAAAAGGTTCTCAAGAATAGAGTGATCTTTCTAGTACTTGTTTCATGGGGAAATCGTTCGCGTGGAGAATCTACTTGGGAACGTGAACACGAAGTTCAACAAAAGTTTCCACACCACTTTCCTTAGATCTATATCTCCATTGTTCTTGTCTTTTCCTATTTCGTGAATTTCGAGGACGAAATTCTTTTTATAATTGGGTATAATGTAACACCCTAGCACGATCGTATGCTAGTTAACGATATTAATTATTATTTTGAATTTTGTTTACTTATTATTTGGGTTGTCATTGGTTTGATAGTATATGTGTTTATCGGACCTGACCCGCTGGCGTGAAACCTGTTATGGTGCAAGATTATCTTTTATTAATATTTATCCATAGACTAAATCTATATGAATCTTAAATAACAGATATATAATATTTAAATTATATGTATATATTTTTCTGGTAGCCATACGTTATAGATATTTACATATATTAATTTTCAGCGTGTTTTATCTTATTTGAACATCTCATGGTATATGATTGGCAATTATCTATTGCAAGTAAATCTTAAACATCCTAGATACCATGTATGTGTGTGTGTATTAGAATATATTATTTTAACCCTTAGATTTATGGTTTAAGGAGGCTACGTATGTATAGATATCTTCCAATATATTTTCTTTAAGATTTAGTATAGATGGATCGGAGATTTGTAATATCTTTTATAATATTATTAGATATATACAAAACTATAAATATATTATACATATACTATACATATAAACATATTATATTTTCATATTTAAAAATGTAAAACTCTCTCTCTCGCTCGCTTTCTCTCTCTGCTCATCTCTATCTCTCTCTACGTCACATATCTCTCTCTCCGTCTCTCTTCTTCTTTCCCTCTCGTGGCCGGCAACCGCGTCGTTGCCGCTTGTGTCACCCTGTAAGTCGATGTACTATACCCCAATACTTGTGGGGAGGCGGAATTTTCAAAAACGAACTTGTTTAGTGAACAAACATCGACTAACCGCTTGAATCGAAGCTAAACGATAACTAACCAAACACATAGATGTTTTGAACTACTATGCTTAGGGATTATACCTAACAAACCAAGTCCTTCGGCTTTACGATCTCCTCGTCCTCCTCGGCCTTCTCGATATAGTAGATGATCCACCCGAGAGCAAAACTCCAAGCTTAGCCTCTAAACTTGAGGCAACTAACCTTCTTGGATTGCTAATCAAAGAAGATAGATGAGATAAAGTGAGGGTTATGGATTGTTTTAGTCTAACTAATCCTTGTTCTCAACACATGAGAGGTGAGGATTAGGGTTTGAAGAGAGAGAGCTTGAGGAGAGAGAATGTGTGTATGATAATTGAATAAAGATTATGAGTTATCATAATATATATGAAGCATTTACTTTTATCAAGAAAAGAAAATAAGTGATGAATAATCATGCTTCATAAATATCAAGTGGTGATTCATTATCATGAGTCATTAAGCATTTATGATGCATTAATGACAATGATGAATCACTCTCATGACTCACTAATCTCATTCAATGTATATACCACCTAAACCTCCTTAGTCATCATCTTCTAGAAGCTTCTCGCGTAATTACGAGAACGCCCCTCCGATCCGCAAAAATACGGAAAAACTTTAGACTGTATAAATCCAATAACCGGATACCAGTAACTGGCTTAAACCAAAGCCGACTGGTAAAAACTGTCCAAACGACGTAAGTGTGTAAACACACATACGCGTCCGAACCCTTTGTCGTAAAACCATACGACCTCTATATCGTTTCGCCTGGAGTAGGAAACTCTCTGTGTGGGACTCTAGAGACTCGACTACTACGCTGGCAGTGGGTTTAACCACAGACCGCAAGCGGCACTAGCTGTACGTAACGGTCCCCAGGTAGATGTCGATAAGAAGGCCGATGAGGAAACCCATCCGAACTCCTACTGAGTCTGATGTGACAATCTCCATACAGTCCGGTCCGTTCGTCTTAGACTATCGCATATCGGGCCTAGGGGGCGGCAAGCGTCAGTCCCCTAATAGCTGTATAAGTCGTGTCAAAGCGAAGCCCATTACACCCTGAGAAACTACTGGAACCTACCAGCAAATCTCGCTTGCCCTGGCCAGGGACTTTGCGTAATGGCTCTCTGACACAGCGCGATATCAACTCCCAATACCGGGAGAGACGAATCCTGTCTAACCGCCACCGCCTCCAAGTGCTCGGGACTGCACCCAACTGCTACCTGTTTGCACGACTCTTTTGAGCCGTGGTAGGGTAGCAATCTAAGAACAGTGGGACACACTCGAGGCGAAGTAGCAGTGTCAAGTCTGCAGACTATGTTGTACTCATGTCACCTGGGAACTGTTCACTGACGACTGGTATAAAACCAACCAACAGTTCCCTGTGAGTCCTGTCCGGTGTACCCGTAACCTAACGAGCACCTGCATACTATCTCCAGTACGACGTACTGACGGCTGTGGGACAGACCATCTCCCCAACTGGGATAAGAAGCGTATACACTAGTCTACTCCGGAGTATCGATGCTCTGTCTCGATAATCCAACGACCAGGGACCTGAATAAGGATGTGCTTGTAGACTACCCAGCCCCCACTAGTGTGACTGCCATCACAACGCTGGTAGACAAGCAAGATCCTAAGAGCTCTATCAATACGTATACTCACATATTAAGATAGAAAAACCAAGTAGCATACTACCATTTTAGCAAGACTGTTATATACATGTGAATATCCCAAGCTTCCATTAAGTAATATACAAACTAGTATGATACAGTAATGGCCTTCTAGGGCATAAACACTAACAATCTCCCACTTGCACTAGGGCCATGTACTGGCGTATCGAAGACCGATGATCTCGAGTAGCCTCTCGAACTGAATCTGAGGTAGGGCCTTCGTGAATGGATCAGCAATGTTCTCTTCAGAAGTAACTCTCCGAACCTCGATCTCCTGACGATCAATGATCTCCCTGATCAGGTGATACCGCCTTAAGATGTGTCTGGACTTCTGATGGGACCTTGGTTCCTTCGCTAAAGCTATAGCTCCGTTATTGTCGCAATACAGAGGTATTGGATCAACAATGGTAGGAACCACCTGAAGTTCTGTTAAGAACTTCTTCATCCAGACTGCTTCTTTTGCGGCATCGCAAGCAGCTATATACTCCGCTTCCATCGTCGAGTCAGCAACGGTGTCCTGCTTGGAGCTCTTCCAGCACACCGCCCCTCCATTGAGGGTAAAGACATAACCCGACATGGACTTGGAATCGTCCTTATCACTCTGAAAGCCGGAATCAGCAAAGGCCTCCAACCTGAGGTCTTTTCCGCCGTAAACCAAGAACATCTCTTTAGTCCTTCTCAGGTACTTGAGAATGTTCTTTACTGCTATCCAGTGCTTCTTCCCTGGGTCTGACTGATACCGGCTTACCACGCTCAGTGCGTAAGCTACATCTGGTCTGGTACACAACATCGCATACATTATAGAGCCTACCGCAGAAGCGTAGGGTATAATAGACATGCGTTCCCTTTCCAAATCAGTCTTGGGAGACATCTCTTTGGAGAGGGTGATTCCGTGACAAGCCGGTAGATTACCGCGCTTAGAATCTTCCATACTGAATCTTTTCAGTACAGTGTCGATATACCTGGACTGCGAAAGTCCCAACATCCTCTTGGATCTATCACGATAGATCCGGATCCCCAGAATGTAAGAGGCATCACCCAGGTCTTTCATGGAGAACCTGTGTGACAAGAATCCTTTGACAGATTGTAGCATAGGAATGTCATTTCCTATCAATAGAATGTCATCCACGTACAAGACGAGGAATACGACACTTCTGGCTACAACTTTACTATATATGCACGGTTCATCTGGATTTTTGATAAAGTCATATTCTTTGACTGTCTCATCAAAACAGATGTTCCAACTCCGCGATGCCTGCTTTAGTCCATAAATGGACTTAAGCAGCTTGCATACTTTCCCGCTGCTCCCACTCTGATTGAAACCCTCTGGCTGATCCATATAGACGCACTCTTCTAAATTTCCATTCAGAAAAGCCGTCTTTACGTCCATCTGCCAGATTTCATAATCATGGAAGGCAGCAATAGCAAGAAGGACCCGAATGGATTTGAGCATAGCCACTGGAGAAAAAGTTTCGTCATAGTCCAAACCAGGTCTTTGACGAAAACCCTTTGCAACAAGTCTAGCCTTATAGGTTTCCACCTGTCCATCTACACCAATCTTTTTCTTGAAGATCCATTTGCATCCTATGGGTTTTACCCTATCTGGAGCAAAGTCCAAAGTCCATACTTTGTTGGTGTACATGGACTCCATTTCGGTCCGCATTGCATCTAGCCATCGTACCGAGTCGCCGCTCTGGATGGCCTGCTGGAAGTCAGTAGGTTCATCATCATCTATGATGCAATCCTCTCTATCCCCATCTATGAGAAAACCGTAGTATCTCTCAGGCGGATGAGAGGGCCTACTACTCCTGCGGAGGGGTGCGGGAATGTCCTGTTCTTCTTGAACTATCGGTTCTACCAAACTTTCAGTAGCAGTTTGTGGTTCTGGAATTTCTTCCAGTTCTATTTCGCTCCCACTTATTTCCTTTTCTAAAAACTGATATTCTAGAAAATGAGCATTACGAGAAACAAACACCTTTTGTTCCTCTGCGTAATAGAATAGATACCCCTTGGAGTTCTTTGGATATCCCACAAACTGACACTTTACTGATCGTGCCTCGAGCTTGTCCACATGCTGCTTTTTAACAAAAGCTGGACATCCCCATATTTTCAGATACTGAAGATAGGGTTTCTTCCCACTCCACATTTGATATGGCGTGGTAGGCACAGTCTTGGTAGGAACCATGTTCAAAAGATATGCCGCTGATTCTAGCGCATAACCCCAAAAAGATCGCGGTAACTCAGCATTACTCATCATGGATCGTACCATATCCAATAGGGTTCGATTCCGTCTTTCCGATACACCGTTATGCTGTGGAGTGCATGGAGGAGTAAGCTGAGAGAGAATTCCTTTCTCTTTTAAGTAACCTAGGAACTCGGCACTCAAGTATTCACCACCTCGATCAGATCTAAGTGTCTTGATACTTTTGCCGGTTTGGTTTTCTACTTCATTCTTATATTCTTGGAATTTCTCAAAAGCCTCGGATTTATGTTTCATCAGATAAATGAATCCGTATCTTGAGTAATCATCCGTGAAAGTAATGAAATAGGAAAAAACATCTCTTGCATGTGTAGACAATGGACCACATACATCGCTGTGTATAAGTCCTAAGAGCTCGCTCGCTCTTACTCCTTGTCCAGTGAATGGAGTCTTTGTCATCTTTCCTTTGAGACAAGATTGACAAGTGTCATAAGTTTGATATTCGAACGAGTCCAAATATCCTTCTCTATGCAACTTAGTCAACCTTCTCTCATTGATGTGACCCAGTCTACAATGCCATAAGAAAGCTTTATTTAAATCTGGAGACTTTCTTTTTAGTGTGTTCTGGACATTGAAAATTTGGAGTTGGTTTAAAACATATATACCGTTATTTAGAGTACCAGACCCAATCAAACCATGATTAAGGTGGATGTTAACAACATCTCTTACAAACGTGAAATCATAACCTTTATTTGATAACAAGGAAACTGATATGATATTACACGTTAAGCTTGGTACAAAATAACAGTTATGCAAAACCAAAATGTGTCCACTCGTCAATCCTAGGTGATAATCCCTGACGGACGCAGCTCCCACGCTAGCTCCGTTAGCAACCTTTAGGGTCATATCACCTTCCTTCAGCACTCTACGGTTTCTCAGTGCCTGCAATGAATTGCAAATATGAGATCCTGATCCGGTATCCAATACCCAGGAAGTAGAGTTGATCGACAGACAATTCTCAATTACAAACACACCTGAAGTCGAAGCCACAGCTTACTTCGGTTCCTGGTTCTTGGCGTTCCACGCCTTGCAATCCTTCTTCCAGTGCCCTTTCCTGTGAAAATGGAAGCACTCATCCTGGCCAACTACCGGTACTGCAAACTTTTTCTTTCCCTTCCCTCCCACCTTACTAACACCTCCTCTAGGTTTGGGGACGGCCTTCTTCTTCCTTCCTTTAGCCCTTGATCGCATGCCAAAAGCGTGTCGGATATTTAAAGTTCTAAAGTTTAACCGCGATCAGGACGGTGTCGCTTTGCAGCTAGCCGCGATGAGCACGGGTCGATCCACAGGGAGATGGTAAGTTTTACGTTCTTGTTCTAACGAGTTAACAACATGGCGGATCTGTTCGTTATCTAACCTATGTGTATATTCAAGTATAAGGCTTGTTAGGAAACGATAGGATAGTGTAAGTTAATGGATTCCGTATTCAAGTACTTTGAGCCGAACTCAACCAATGAAGCTAGAACAATCGGCAACAACGTGGATTAGGGGACTTAAGCACGGTATTCATAGAATCCAGCTTATTGACCCTTGTCCTTCCGTTCTTGTCTCTTGCTTTCGCCTCCGGCCAAACCGAATGCAACCGGTCACGGTTAGGAATCACCTTTACCTTGGTAGGGTAGGGTGCCTAACGGAGCGTTTGCATAAGATTTGGGCGGAGTTTCAAATGGGAAAAGACGGGAAAAGGAAATGAGGAGCGAAATGTTAACTTACAAAATCTTTCTCTTTTCCTAACAACAATATTCACACCAACATTCACAAAACAACAAAGAGAAAAAAAGAAAAGCTACAAAGAAAAGAAAAGACTACAAACAAGTAATTAAATGACATGGTAATAAATTGCAAGTAATAAAAAACAAGAATGAAAATGCATGTAAGTAAAAGAGCGAGTAAGAAAGACTAAGAACCATAGAACCCAAAACAAGACATGGGTTCAATAACCAAATCTTAAACTTGCAAGCTCAATGAAGAGGTTGCAAGATCAAGAAGAGGCAAAGAACTCATGGTGAATGAAGGCACAAAAAAAGACCTTTATTAATCATCAAGAACGATACAACCCCTTGAGATCAATAACCAACCCTTAAACCTTCAAGCTCAATGAAGAGGTTGAAGGATCAAGAGAAGGTTAAGACTTCAAGGGGACTAAGCTATTTACAAGAAAGGAGAATAGAAAACTTGGACAAAGAATGACAATCCAAGACTAAAGAATGACCTTTGAATCTTTGCCCCATGGTCTGTATTTATAGGCTCCAAAGAATGTAGGGAAATTCGAATTTTTAAATCAACACAAAATCTTTAGCATTGAATGCTCATTACTTCATGTCCATTTGTGCCTTGATTCTTGTCTTCCCCATCATGGTCCATGCTGATTTGTCTATTTGAATTTGATTTGCACTCAGTTTTGGAAGGAAATTTGAATCTTTAAATCACACACATAATCTTCACCATTAAATGCTTATTACTCCATTCCCACATGTGGCTTGATTCATGACTGCCCCATTATGGCTCATGCTGATTTGTTTGATTGACTTTGATTTGATTTCAGTTTTGGAAGGAAAAAATCAACACATGATGTTTAGCCTTGAATGCATATAATAATTTGCCTTGAATGCATATCTACATGTGCCTAAAAGTATTGTGTACACATTTGTTGTGTTGGACCATTTAGATAGAAAAATGTATACACAAACTTGTTGGAAAAAGGGACTCCTGAAGTATCGGTCGGATTGCGGTTCTGGTTTCAGTGTCGGCTCTCAATTGATATATCCATGCTTTTAAATGTATTTCCAGTATTTTATCACGGATACCTGTAATCTGTATTACTGAGCAGACATTGGTTAATAGTACCGATAAATACAACAAATAGATAATGAATGGGCGGTATTAGAATGCAGTTTTCTGATATGAACAAATACCCCCAAACTTATCTTTTGCTAGTCCCGAGCAAAACCATTTATTCACAAAAGAAAATCCTAACCGCACTTTCGCAGGGAACGCGATTGCACTGAGCATGTGCAATAAGCCGTTAAACCTCTAGGTGTCCCTAGTAGGAGGAGTGTTGTCTCCTGAGGGTTTTCAGCGGATACTATCCACAAAATCCCGTCAAGCTAGTTTTGCGAAATAACTATGATTCAAACCCTAAGGATTTGTTTAAAAGATAACAATTCTATTATCCTAAATTTAGAACTATCGAACCTTTATTTTTCACACCTCGCTTCTCTTTTAACTTAAGATTTTATATGTCTTTACGTGCAGTGCAAATAGTGTCGTTAAGTTTCAAAAGGATCGATTAAAGTCGTCATGTCACAAAATAAAGCCCAGATAAAAATTTAAAAAGGATCACATAAGTTTTATAAGGAGTTAAGTATTTCTCAAGTTTTGTTTTCCAGTAAGGTTTCAAATTCAGAATTTCTATCTTCCATAACAGGAAACTAGGTCTTATTTTTCACTCCACCTTTTTCTTGTTTTCATTTCATACACACCTTTATGAACGTGCAATAGTCTTTATCATAGAATGAAACCTTCATATCTCCGCAAGAAATACTTTTTTATAAAAATCTGTCTTTTGTCAAGATTATTCTCACACAAAGAACCGTTAGGAATTTTAACTCGGAGAGAACACTTGCTTGACTTTGTTTTAATTTGGACTTTCTAGGCTTCTTAGCGAGCTTTGGGCCAATGCTCCCAAACCAGTTGGTTTTAGGGCATTAGGTGTAGAGACACCCCAGCGGACTTAATTACTCAAGTTACCTAGGCCCAAAAACAAAAGACAATTTTAGCGTGAAAATCATGATGATTTAATGCAGACGGAGATATAACTGGTAGTTCAATTATTTTTTGGATAAAAGACGTTTTTAGTGGGTTAGGTGTGTAATCATTCCAATCAAGTTCCAGATGGGTTATTCTTCAGAATTAGTTCCAATTAAGGCCTCAATAATATCCCTTCATATTCACCTCTCTTTAAACCTAGTCTTGATATTACTTATTTCAGAACAAACCTATTTGATCCTCAGAAAATAGTTTATCAATTTAAAAGTTTTCAGACATAATAGACCTGTCATCTAATTTTCAAAACTCACGACACGTGTAGTGTGATGTAAAGACGTATATTAGCTATAGTTAACTTCAAAGGAGAGTTATCTTTCAGGTTTTCAAAATCTAAAAATAGGATTTAGTTGTTCCTATCTTATCAAATAAAACCGTCGAAATATTGAATCTAAGTTCTCCCGCTAGCTAACTTGACGACATAGTTTTTATGTTTTTAGAAAATTTTCTGATTTTTATGGGTTTTTAAATAAGTATGCAAATGCAGAATATACAAATGAATGCGAAGGTAGAAAGCTTACCGAGCACACCCCCAAACTTAAACTTGACAGTGCCCTCACTGTCAGGCTACACCAAGAGAGTCAAAATTGTCGGTGCCTCCCCAAAAACAAATTATATACAAAAATAAAAACCAAAAATATGTACACCAAAAGGTTCCCCCCAAACTTAAGTGAAACAGTGTTTCCACTGTTTAGCGTTGAAGTTCGGGATTAGGAGGGGAGAGAACGGTATCAAGCTATACAAGGCCTTACACAGGCCAAAAGTGAGTACCAACCATTCAAAAATTCTATCTATGTAATATGCGGGTTGGTGAAAGAATGTGAAGAGAAAAGAAATGGAGAATACGCAAGACCGTATGGAGATAGAAGCGGGATACGGTCTCGGTATATGAGGGAAGAATGGCGGAAGGGAAAAAGAAATGGTGTACGAACTTGAGGGTGAAAATGGAGTGAATAAATTAGCGTAATTTTTAATGACCGATGTGTGAAAAGCGATTGTGCTAATTTATTAACCCGTCGAGAAATGGGGTCAAATCCCTCAAGATTCGTGAGAAATGGGTATGCCGAACTCGGTAAACCAGACATAGGAAATGAAAGTGATACGGTTTCGTGCAAGGTCGGAACGATGGAAGGGACGAAGGGGAGTGATTTAGGAATAGTCTTATTCTCACCTAAGTAAACTGTCTCGAACTCGAAAGATTCCATCAATGGTTCAAATTGACTGTGAGCAACCGAGTTTGATGGTTCAACTAACTCATCTGAAAATTTGAAGGACTCAAACTCGGGTGGTGAGCCTTCAACATCGTCCGAAAAAGTGAAACACTCGTAATCGTTATCGGCTGTGAGAAGAGTGTCATATTCAAGGAGGAACGCATTAGTGGCGTCAAATGTGCTGTGATTGAACAGAAATTTTTCAAACTCACAGTCCTCCTGCATGATCTTTTGCTTGGTCGGAACGATGGAAAGGATGGAGGGTGATTTAGGAAGTATAACAGTTAATGGTTCAGGAGGATGAATTGAAAAATCCGACACATCAAACAAAAATGGTTCATCCTCAAAACTATCCTCAATACTCTCCTCAATACTATCCTCATAATTCTCCTCGAAAATTATCTCATCCATGCAAATCTCATCAAAATCAAGACGCATATGAAGTTCGGGAGAAATATTTAATGACTCGGGATGATGAATTGGAGAGAAAATTTCAGTCAAATCTACAGGTTCATCATCTAAAATACTCCCCGCGTCAATATCCTCAATCAAGTGAAAATTAAGATTCTCAGACTCCTCATCAAAAGCATAGATTTCAATCGATTCTAGTTCTAAGATGGAGGTGTAGAGGTTAAAAGGTTTAGGACCGGTTTCACTTGGAATGGACCCTTCACAATCGGGTAAATCAAATACTACAAAATCGCACAACTCATTAACCCTTCTATCTTCAATTGGTAAATCTTTTGGGACACTAGATAGACATTCAAAATTGGAGTTGTGTGAATCAATTTGCAATGGGTAGGTTTGATTAGGAAGGGTGTACAGCTCACTTTCACTACTCAAATTCTCAGCCTGTCCTACCGTCTCATCATACATTGTAAAATGTGGAGCTAGTTGAAAACTAGCTACCGGGTCACTAGGTTGTATGAGGGCGGCCATGGACGCATTCAAATCCATCATCTGTTGGCATGACACTACCCTAAAGTCTTTCAACATTTGTTCTAGACTAGACATGGGTTGTGAAGGGGTTTCAGTAAAACATTCAAAGTTGTTTGGATACTGGAAACTCCCAAAAGGTTGTTCAGAATCAATGTCTAGGGCAGGTGCAAAAGTTGGGTAGGACTCGTAGGAATTGAATGGCTGGACAAGGGTAGGATCATCATACGAATAAGAAGGTGAATGGAATTGTTGATCCATAGAATTTGTAGTGGTGAAAGGAGTGAAAGATCGGCTACAGGATTGTTCAATATGTTCAGCGAGGGACAAAGGACGACTTGCAAAAGGGGTGTCAACATAAGAGGGTGGGGGAGGTTGATACAAAGTGGATTGCGGAGTGCAAGTGTTTGTCCTAGATGCGTCTATGCGATCTTTCAATGAAATCTTTGGCATGGATGGATCGTTCGAAGTTCGACCAAAACAAGAACCGTAAGAAGTTATGTCTGGTTGTGGGTACCAAAGTTCGGCAAGGGTTTTTCGAGGTGGGGTACCCATGATATGAAGAGAGAAAGAAAGAAAGGAAAAGAAAAGAAAAGGAGGGGAAAAAGAATGTGATTTTTTAATTTTTTAATTTTTTAGTTAGTTATTAACAAAAGAATGAAATATACAAAAAAAGAATCTGGACAAAAACAACCACGGCACAAAAATACCACACACCTAATCGTTTCTAGGGTTCACCTAGGTCAACTAGACCCGCTCAAGAACTTGATTGTCGAAGTAAAACTGTGTCGAGAAACAGGCTCAAGATACACTGATCACGAGGCCAGGTAAGTGCAAAGATAAGGGGAGGTTTTCCGACGCTTTCGCGAAGGTCCATAATTAAATAACCATTTCTCTTTAGGCGGTTTCGCCGTTAACACTTTCCTAGACACCCCGTAAACAATATACCGTTAAGCGGTGTTCTAAACACAATTAACCTCTCCTAGTGAGCGCGAAATCCTTAAGGCTTAAAGTCTAATTTCTTTTAAAATTTGTGCGGGTAAACGTTATGCTCAAGTTCGTGATTTGTGGGCCACGGAAAAGGTGATGAAATCCTTTACCGTATGTTGTGGGGTTCGCTTGCCCTTAAATCCGTATTAATGTATGCAATGCGCAATTCAATGAAAAAAAATTTATTCAAAGAATCAAACAATCGTTTTTTAGTTTAAGCTCGGCACTGCAACAAATACGGGTTAGTCAATTTTTTTTAATTTTTTTTTTGGTGTTTGCTAGCGAACTTGCAAAGAATCCTGCAAAGATATTATATTGGAAGTGTCAGATTTGAGAAGAAGGTGTTAGTAAAGTACGTACCGTTAAGTTGTGGGCTAAGAAACCCCCGTTGAATCGAATCCGGTAAGCTTGAAAAGTTTGCTTGCGCGGGTCAAACTACCCGGATCTTTGGCACTATTCTTCGTAACCACCTTGATTTTGAATGTGCACTTTGCTCCCCACGCCCGCTTTTCGCAAATCCGCAAAATTTGAAATGTCGGAAAAAATGGATATTAGTGCGGAAAAACGATATGAATGCCCAAATACCTGCACACTAAAAATTATAAAAAACAAACAATACAAATAGGACAAAAATAGAACACTGGAGCTCAGAGGAGAAATTGGAGGCAAGAGGTGGTGAAAGGGCCGGCGTCGCCGGATTTGGTGATGATGTCGCCGGCCAACTTGATGAGGTAGGGCTCCAAATTTCAACAGTAGTCTCAGTGTTCCACTAATGCCACACTGGTATTGTTTATCTTTTTATTTTAGTTACAGAGTGCAAGCAGGTATAAAATCCAGAGAACAAAATGGTTAGCTTGTGTTAATTTTTTTGTTTGGTTTTGAAATTTTGAATTTTTTTAGTTTGTTTTAGAAAATAGGGTTAGATGGATATTAACAAGATTAACCCGAAATAACAAAAACAAAAACGTTACCGTCTCCCCGGCAACGGCGCCATTTGATCGCACGCCAAAAGCGTGTTGGATATTTAAAGTTCTAAAGTTTAACCGCGATCAGGACGGTGTCGCTTTGCAGCTAGCCGCGATGAGCACGGGTCGATCCACAGGGAGATGGTAAGTTTTACGTTCTTGTTCTAACGAGTTAACAACATGGCGGATTTGTTCGTTATCTAACCTATGTGTATATTCAAGTATAAGGCTTGTTAGGAAACGATAGGATAGTGTAAGTTAATGGATTCCGTATTCAAGTACTTTGAGCCGAACTCAACCAATGAAGCTAGAACAATCGGCAACAACGTGGATTAGGGGACTTAAGCACGGTATTCATAGAATCCAGCTTATTGACCCTTGTCCTTCCGTTCTTGTCTCTTGCTTTCGCCTCCGGCCAAACCGAATGCAACCGGTCACGGTTAGGAATCACCTTTACCTTGGTAGGGTAGGGTGCCTAACGGAGCGTTTGCATAAGATTTGGGTGGAGTTTCAAATGGGAAAAGACGGGAAAAGGAAATGAGGAGCGAAATGTTAACTTACAAAATCTTTATCTTTTCCTAACAACAATATTCACACCAACATTCACAAAACAACAAAGAGAAAAAAAGAAAAGCTACAAAGAAAAGAAAAGACTACAAACAAGTAATTAAATGACATGGTAATAAATTGCAAGTAATAAAAGACAAGAATGAAAATGTATGTAAGTAAAAGAGCGAGTAAGAAAGACTAAGAACCATAGAACCCAAAACAAGACATGGGTTCAATAACCAAATCTTAAACTTGCAAGCTCAATGAAGAGGTTGCAAGATCAAGAAGAGGCAAAGAACTCATGGTGAATGAAGGCACAAAAAAAGACCTTTATTAATCATCAAGAACGATACAACCCCTTGAGATCAATAACCAACCCTTAAACCTTCAAGCTCAATGAAGAGGTTGAAGGATCAAGAGAAGGTTAAGACTTCAAGGGGACAAAGCTATTTACAAGAAAGGAGAATAGAAAACTTGGACAAAGAATGACAATCCAAGACTAAAGAATGACCTTTGAATCTTTGCCCCATGGTCTGTATTTATAGGCTCCAAAGAATGTAGGGAAATTCGAATTTTTAAATCAACACAAAATCTTTAGTATTGAATGCTCATTACTTCATGTCCATTTGTGCCTTGATTCTTGTCTTCCCCATCATGGTCCATGTTGATTTGTCTATTTGAATTTGATTTGCACTCAGTTTTGGAAGGAAATTTGAATCTTTAAATCACACACATAATCTTCACCATTAAATGCTTATTACTCCATTCCCACATGTGGCTTGATTCATGACTGCCCCATTATGGCTCATGCTGATTTGTTTGATTGACTTTGATTTGATTTCAGTTTTGGAAGGAAAAAATCAACACATGATGTTTAGCCTTGAATGCATATAATAATTTGCCTTGAATGCATATCTACATGTGCCTAAAAGTATTGTGTACACATTTGTTGTGTTGGACCATTTAGATAGAAAAATGTATACACAAACTTGTTGGAAAAAGGGACTCCTGAAGTATCGGTCGGATTGCGGTTCTGGTTTCAGTGTCGGCTCTCAATTGATATATCCATGCTTTTAAATGTATTTCCAGTATTTTATCACGGATACCTGTAATCTGTATTACTGAGCAGACATTGGTTAATAGTACCGATAAATACAACAAATAGATAATGAATGGGCGGTATTAGAATGCAGTTTTTTGATATGAACAGCCCTAGCCTTGGACCCGGAAGAAGATGCTCCGCCAACAAACATAGCGGGTGTTTCCCTTGCCTTCTGCAAGGTGCCCTCTGCACTCCTTAACATGTTCAGGAGTTCCGGAAGTTCAACTTCTTTTCCTTGAAGGTTGAAGTTCAGGATAAACTGGGCGTAGGTGGGAGGAAGGGACTGGAGAATAAGGTCTGTATACAGCTCATTATCCAAAGTCGTCCCAAGATCTGCGAGCTCTTCAATATAGCCGATCATCTTTAGGACATGTTCTCCTACCGATGACCCGACAACCAACCTCGCTCGAAACAAGTTCTTAGAGGTCTCGTATCTTACTATACGAGATTGCTCTCCATAAAGTTCCTTTGTATGGAGAAATATGCCATCTAGGGTCATATCTTCGTGCCTCCTCTGATGTTCATTGTTCATTGAGGCAAGCACGATGCACTTGGCTTTCGCGCAATCTAAATCCCAGATTTTGCGGATTTCCTTATCCGCATTGCTGGATTTGGGACCAGGGACAGCAGGTGCCGTAGCGGTGAGGATGTACCCTAATTTGTCATAAGTCAAAGCCATTTTGACATTCCGCAGCCAATCTTTATAGTTTAGCCCTGTCAGTATATTTTTCTCTAAAAGTAACTTAAGTCCAGTCATTTTCAGGGTCGCTGCAATTAGGAGAGAGAGAAGAAAACTCTTTAGCATGATGCTCTTGCAAGTTTAGAGTGGTTTTTAGTTTATCTAAACTGGATGACTCCCACTGTTTCTCGAATCCTTCCTCAAACCATAAAAGAAGAATTAGCCAGGACTATTCTCACCATACAATACTTGCTTAACCATTCAGCCAAGCCAGTGTCGATACTTCGAGGGAGGTTTTCCAACGCTTTCGCGAAGTTCCTTAATTAAATAACCTCTTTTCTCTGGGGGCGTAACCCCGCTGACACTTTTCTGGACACTTACTTGGTTTATAGCATTGATCGTTAAGTGACGAATATCCTGATAAGTAGCATATACTCACAGTAGGATCGGGATCCAAATATCATCGTATGATAATGTTGAAGGAATCCTACCAACATTCATCAAACTCCAAATGGTATGCATCTCTTTGCAAATTTCAGTTTCTTTAGAAATTCCCGATATATATTTTTGCCCCATGCTCTTATGACCTTGGCGTTGGTCAAAATATCATAAGTCACATGTCAAGTTCTACCCATCATTATCTTGTTAATTTGAACCCATCCGTACATATCCTTGACGTTGGCCAAAATGATCATACGACTGTCCCAAACTAACTCATCTATCTATGCAACAAATGAATATCCAGCAGCTACCAAACACTATGCCTTGGCGTTGGTCAAAATACATAGCTTGAATACTACTGAATACCCAGATGAAATGACGGAGGGCTACGAATGGTTTTGGCGAAACCGTGAACGTAGTGAACTTGATATAACCGAAGGAACCTGATAGCTTTTAAAAGGAGTGGTTAAAGCTCCGCATTTAAAAATATCTGTTTTTAAAATTAACCGAGTGGTTTCTTTTAAATTGTTCCAACGATTTAAACTTTGGTTTGTTTTTCTTTGCATTATAGATAATGCATCCCATCATTAACCTATCATTGCAGAAAACAACGAAAATACAACGTCCTCTTATGCCATCCGCATTCGCCACGGGGTCCCGTCATCACCCGTTAGGTTACTTAACTAACGACAGAGCGGGGCTGGGCTAGCGCGGGTGTAAAACATAAGTGACATCTAAATAGCTATCATATATAGATATTGTACATTCGTCTGACGCAATGATATTCATTCCAGATCACAGATGAACTTAATTGGATTTGCAAGCAATCCGTGTTTGTTTTGAGCCTGCAACAAAATACGGATTACACAGTTGTGATGAATAGCCATTACCCCACCCACGACCCCTACGGGTGCGGCAAACTACCCGCCCGGCAGTTTGTGCACCCCACCTTGGGTCTGTCCTAGGAGCAAAAACAGTAAAATGAAATAATACAACGGTGGCTACAACCGCAACCTGGATGTGCCCCGCAAAATAATATTACAACAAATTACATTTACATCAAATGAATTAAATAATAACCCATCACAAAACCCCGGCTATACATCACAACAGTCCAACACAGTTCATATGCACAAACAGATAAAATCCATTTCAGAAATGTGCAACCCCCTGCCAACTGACATACTAGCAGTTAGGGGAGGTTTACGAACACATTATACAATCACAGATATAATCCAACAAGCAAATACTGTATAATTTCGATCGATTAAACACTTTTAATCTTGCTCCAATACTGCTCTGTAAACTTGAAACCTGAGCAAAATTAAAAAAATACCAGAAAATCCCAAATATCACAGAGAACCAACACAAGAAAAATGAGTCCCTGAATCGTCAATTCGGCGGAGGAAGCGCGGCGGGATCAGTGCTATCCGCCGCGGTTCCGCGGCGCCGTAGGCGATTCAGGAGACCAAATTTTTTGTGTGTTCTACTACTATCATTTTAAGCTTTCTGAACATCCCTGAAAAATTTTTGGACTTCATTTATAAATCGACAAAAACTTGATATTTTAGGGTTTTCCGGTTTCGTTTTTTCCGTTCGAAATTAATACAAATTTGCAAAAAAGTTATTTATTGTTTAGCGAGGCTCTGATACCACTGTAAGTCGATGTACTACACCCCAATACTTGTGGGGAGGCGGAATTTTCAAAAACGAACTTGTTTAGTGAACAAACATCGACTAACCGCTTGAATCGAAGCTAAACGATAACTAACCAAACACATAGATGTTTTGAACTACTATGCTTAGGGATTATACCTAACGAACCAAGTCCTTCGGCTTTACGATCTCCTCGTCCTCCTCGGCCTTCTCGATGTAGTAGATGATCCACCCGAGAGCAAAACTCCAAGCTTAGCCTCTAAACTTGAGGCAACTAACCTTCTTGGATTGCTAATCAAAGAAGATAGATGAGATAGAGTGAGGGTTATGGATTGTTTTAGTCTAACTAATCCTTGTTCTCAACATATGAGAGGTGAGGATTAGGGTTTGAAGAGAGAGAGCTTGAGGAGAGAGAATGTATGTATGATAATTGAATAAAGATTATGAGTTATCATAATATATATGAAGCATTTACTTTAATCAAGAAAAGAAAATAAGTGATGAATAATCATGCTTCATAAATATCAAGTGGTGATTCATTATCATGAGTCATTAAGCATTTATGATGCATTAATGACAATGATGAATCACTCTCATGACTCACTAATCTCATTCAATGTATATGCCACCTAAACCTCCTTAGTCACCATCTTCTAGAAGCTTCTCGCGTAATTACGAGAACGCCCCTCCGATCCGCAAAAATACGGAAAAACTTTAGACTGTATAAATCCAATAACCGGATACCAGTAACTGGCTTAAACCAAAGCCGACTGGTAAAAACTGTCCAAACGACGTAAGTGTGTAAACACACATACGCGTCCGAACCCTTTGTCGTAAAACCATACGACCTCTATATCGTTTCGCCTGGAGTAGGAAACTCTCTGTGTGGGACTCTAGAGACTCGACTACTACGCTGGCAGTGGGTTTAACCACAGACCGCAAGCGGCACTAGCTGTACGTAACGGTCCCCAGGTAGATGTCGATAAGAAGGCCGATGAGGAAACCCATCCGAACTCCTACTGAGTCTGATGTAACAATCTCCATACAGTCCGGTCCGTTCATCTTAGACTATCGCATATCGGGCCTAGGGGGCGGCAAGCGTCAGTCCCCTAATAGCGGTATAAGTCGTGTCGGAGCGAAGCCCATTACACCCTGAGAAACTACTGGAACCTACCAGCAAATCTCGCTTGCCCTGGCCAGGGACTTTGCGTAATGGCTCTCTGACACAGCGCGATATCAACTCCCAATACCGGGAGAGACGAATCCTGTCTAACCGCCACTGCCTCCAAGTGCTCGGGACTGCACCCAACTGCTACCTGTTTGCACGACTCCTTTGAGCCGTGGTAGGGTAACAATCTAAGAACAGTGGGACACACTCGAAGCGAAGTAGCAGTGTCAAGTCTGCGGACTATGCTGTACTCATGTCACCTGGGAACTGTTCACTGACGACTGGTATAAAACCAACAGTTCCCTGTGAGTCCTGTCCGGTGTACCCGTAACCTAATGAGCACATGCATACTATCTCCAGTACGACGTACTGACGGCTGTGGGACAGACCATCTCCCCAACTGGGATGAGAAGCGTATACACTATTCTACTCCGGAGTATCGATGCTCTGTCTCGATAATCCAACGACCATGGACCTGAATAAGGATGTGCTTGTAGACTACCCAGCCCCCACTAGTGTGACTGCCATCACAACGCTGGTAGACAAGCAAGATCCTAAGAGCTCTATCAATACGTATACTCACATATTAAGATAGAAAAACCAAGTAGCATACTACCATATTTAGCAAGACTGTTATATACATGTGAATATCCCAAGCTTCCATTAAGTAATATACAAACTAGTATGATACAGTAATGGCCTTCTAGGGCATAAACACTAACACACCCTTGCTGCCATCACCATCTCCATCACCCTACACCTCCTTCAATCTCTAAGCCTGCAGCCACCTCCTATGGAACTTTCACCCACCGGCGCGCAACCCTTAACCACTGACCTCACCTCCTTCATAACCTTGACCATACCCATCTCCTTGTCATCGTCGCAGACCATCGTCACCTTCTTCTTCTCAACTCTGCCGTCGACTCCAACACCCCTACATCTCCTCCGAACATAACCCCGACACCACATACAACACCTCCGGCCATCACCAACACCATCACTTCACCTCGTCCAGAACTCCAGCCTCGACCCTGATCACCATGATCCCATCTTGGCCGCAAACCCACCTTGTTCTCCTCCTCCCGTTACCGCACCATCCTCATAGACCCTCACCATCATCATCACCCTCATCGAAGGAACCCAACACCACCTCCAGCCATCGTCCTTGCCTCCATCACCTCACAGCCAAGACCCCATCACCTGCATCATCATCGATCACCATCGGCAGCAGTTCTAGTCATCGTCAACTTCATCTCCAAGCTTTTCTAGTTGGAGGTTTCTTTGTATTTACCGTCGTTTGGTGTTCTTCGTGTTCGTATCCGTATTTGTCGCGACCAAGGCAAGTTTACAACTTGCTACACACACACATATCATGATATTACTTATTATTAATATACCGGTTACACGTATAATCTGTATATCGTAAATTAGTTAACAATAAAAGTTTTATAAATTACAATTTATAATGAAGTGTAGAAAATAATATGGTTTATTTTTCGTTACACTATTTATCGCACCTAGATAAAGGTTACAACCGTATTTTATCACGACCTGTTTGCACGATATTATTATAAATAAACACTTTACCTAATTTAATATACTACCTTGACATGCTTATAACCTGTCATCTTGTTACTTATATTATTATCTTGCTTGTACCTGCTTATCTGTGATACTTACCGATGCTAACAATCCTGACTTGTTGTCATAATGGACGTGACTTGTTGTCTAGATAGACATAATCTATACCTGCTTGTTCCCGTATTGGAATTAGGTAGATATTATTCATACCTGACTTGAAAAATGAAACCTGGGGAAATGAGGAAATCAAAAGTGTAACTTACAAGGATATTACATGTTTCCATGGTTTCGAGGGTAATGGAACAGAATCATTCTTGATTCATACATCTTGATTCGTGATCCCAAGGGGTAACTGGATATATCTTAGTCCGTGGTCCCGGGGGATAACGGGATATATACTTTTGAGTTACATGGAGGAGTACATTCATTGGTTTTAAATACTTGTAGGATAGTTAACTTATAAATACAGACCTTAAGTTACGCATGACATGTTTGACTACCTATAGCTCGCTTGGTATATTACCTGTAATTGATTTTGTTTATACTCATACCTCACTCTTGCGCATGACATCCTATATAGCATGATGTTCAGTCTATTATTATTATTATTATAATATTTATAATCCACTGACGTCTGGGTTTTGCATGGCCCAGTTACTTTAACATTATCGCAGGAAGATCAAAAATACCTTGACAAGCAAGCTGAGTAGTGAAGAGTTTTCCCCTGATTTAGTTTAGTGATGTTTTAGATTTATTTTCTAGTTATGGTTTTGACGTTGTGATCCCATTGGGGACAAGGCTAAGATATTATTTCTTGTTGGATCTTTATTTGTTTGCTCTATCTTTCTCGTTATTATTTATTGTGGCAGTTGGACATGTGATATTTAAATGTTTATTTACTGTTCTTGATATCTGATTGACAGATGTAATGTGATTATGGAAGGATATTTTCTCGCCATAGGTAGCATAGTTGGCTTTGTCACGTACCGTATTTACATATTTTGAGAAGCGAGACATGACAATAGGTGTGCCTTCTCCTTACGAGTCATGAGGACCCCTAAGTGTTTGTTCTCTTATGAGTCGTAAGGATCTTACAGGAGTGTTTTCTCCTTACAAGTCGTGAGAATCTCGCAAATGTATTTTCTCCTTAGAAACTGTGGGGATCCCTAAGTGCATGTTCTCTCGTAAGTAGTATGGATCTCATGAGAGTGTTTTCTTTTCACGAATTTGCGTCATTTCGGGTTTTCACAAACTTGCAAGTAGTCCCGCTGATTTTACTCATGGAGCCCTCTCGTGTATTCATCCGTGCCCTTTTTGCTTATGGACGTACCGGATTTTTTTTAGTCTTGCACAACCCGTAGAACTCTCGGATGTAGCTTCCCTGCGAGTGACCCAACATCGCTTGCCGGTGGGACTTGGGGATAATATAGCTCGTTTGTGCCCATAGATTATATACTGTAGTCAATTTGGAGATTGGCCATAAGGCAGAATGCCAATTTAGGAACATAGCGGTCCATGCCAAATTTGGATAGGGCATGGCTTGTTTGTGCCCATGGATTGTATACAATGATCAATTTGGAGATCGACTGTAGGGCAGAATGCCAGTTTAGGGACATAGCGGTCCATCGGGAGACTTTAAAGGTGCAACCTTTGTTTCGAATTGCCCATGGATTGTATATGGTGTCCAATTTGGAGACCAACCGCAAGGAAGCATATATTTTAGGGGTATAGTTTCCCGGTGGGACCGTACGGGTTTTAGGGTCTTGACTTAAGAAGATAGGAAGCGGACATAAGCGTAATCATCTATCATTAACCCAAGTCAGAACTCTTCAAGTATAGTACTTCTTTAGGAAACGATCATTTATCGGCCAAAAAGGCCTTTCCTCATGCATGTCCATCAGCAGGTAAGCCCCGCCTTGGAAGAACTTTTCTAAAATGTATAGGCCTTCATAATTTGGCTCGAATTTTCAATGTTTTCCACGGTTGGGGGTCATTAGTCTTTTGACAACTAGTATGAGTTCTCCTTGGAAGAATTTTCTCGGTCTAGTTAGCCTTTCGTATGCTTGGGTCATCCTTGACCGATGGGCTTCCAAGCTTTATTATGCTGCGAGACGGGTTTCATCAAGAGCATCAAGTTCATCGAGCCGAAGGTGCGCATTTTCTTGACCTATCAGCTCATACTGGATCGCCATCTGCAGTGATGGCAACTCAATTTCCAATGGGAGCACTGCTTCAGTGCCAAACACCAATGCATAAGGTGTTATCTTCGTGGCCATTTTTAACTTCGTTCGATATGCCCAAAGAGTTTCATGCAGCCTTTCATGCCAATCCTTTTTGTTCTTGGTCACCATCTTCTTTATGAGCTAGGTTAGCGTCTTATTAAAAGCTTTTGCTAGACCGTTGGCTCGTGGATTATCGACGAAGGAATATCTCCAGTCAACCTTGTGCTATTGGGCGAAGCGACGCTTCTGTACGCTGGTCCGTTTTCCGAGACTATCCATCGTGGGACGATATATCACATGAGTCTTGAAGAAGTGGATAATATTTTCTGTCTTCACTTCCCTCAGTAGTACCTCTTCTACCCATTTAGTGAAGTAGTCGGTGGTGGTCAAGATAAACCCGTTGGATATAGTGCCCTCAAGTCAATTATTGTAATTGCAGGTACGCGATTGTGATGATTGAGGGAGGACCTATACAGGTAGAACAGTCTTACTCGAGATGATAGTATGCTATCTGGTTTGTCTTTATCATCATGCACATGCATTATGTGGTATTACAGATCACTATTACATGTTGATAGAGCCCATAAGATTCTTTCTTGACTACCAGCGTTATGATGGCGATCATACATGTGGGGGATGGGCAGTCAATAAGCACATCCTTAAATGTCCTTAGTTGTGGGAGTATCGAGACTGGGCATCAATATTCCGGAGTAGACTGGTGTATACGTTTCTAAATCCCGACGAGGAGCGATGGTTAATCCCACAGCCATTGGTCTTTTGCACCTAAGATCGTATATAGGTGCTCACTGGGGGTGAGTACACTGGATAGACTCGCCAGGAATATGCTAGATGGTATTATACCTATTGTCAGATAGCAGTTCTCAGGTGACATGAGTACAGGTTAGTCCTTCGACCTGAGATCATCATTTGTCTCATGTGAGTTCCCACTGTGCTTTGATTACTACCCTACCACGGCTTAAAGGAATCGCACAAACAGGTTTTAGTTAGGTATAGTCCCGAGCCAGATGGAGGAAGTGAGCGGATTGTCGGGGATTCGTCTCTTCCGGTATTGGGGGTTGATGTCCCGCTGTGTACGGGTGGCCATCACTAGAAATCCTTAGCTAAGGTGGACGAGAATTACTGATTTGGATCAGTAGTTTTCAGCGGGTGATGGGCTTCACACCGACACAAAGTATCGCGTTATTAGGGGTATGACTTTATCCACCCTTAGACTCGATATAAGATACTCTTAGACGAAGAGACTGGACTGTACGGAGATTTTCACAGATAGGCTCAGAAGGGATCCGGATGAGTTTTCTCATCGGCCATCCTTTTTGACAGGTACCTGGGTAGCCATTACGTACAGCTAGTGCCGCTGACGTGCTTGTGGTTATGGATTTATCCAGTAACTCACTGCCAGCGTACTGTCCAGTCTTTAGAGTCCCACATAAAGGGTTTCCCTGGTTCAGGCAAAATGATGTAGTAGCCGTATTTTGATACATGCAGGGTTCTGATCGAATGATTGTACTAGTTACTCGGACTTTCGATCGGATGGTTGATAATACTTGCCGGCTTAGGATTGAGCCGGATTATTAAATCAGGTATTGATTTAATAGTTTAAGTATATATATTTCGATATGTATATTCTAGTATTATGTTCTTTTTGTTATTCTATCTCTTTGGGTATTCGTATTTTGATACGAATACGGGTATGTATATACAGTTGATTGTATTCTGTATTTATATGGAAAACGTTCTAGAAGGTGGACACCTCATTTTGGTTTATCTATTTATTAATTTAAATGTAAATGAGGTGAAAAGATAGTGAAGAGAGAATGGTGAGAACCATGCTTAAATCGTGTTGACAAATGAATTGAAAATTCAATTGTGCAAACTATTCAAGTATGGTTGCTTTATTTTATTTGGAAAATGGTTTTTACAAAATCATGCTTCATATCATACTCTCATTTTTGGATGTTGGATGAACACTTGGTTGTTTTTTGATGAAGACTCTCACCATTTTGCTTCAGCTCTCCTCACTAGCCTTTCTTGAGCTTCTCCTTCTTCTTCTTGATCTTCCACCCTACCATCTCATGTCTTGAGAATCAAAGGTGGAAGAGAGATGGTTATACACTTAGAACAACTCACTACATCCCTAGACACACTAAATTAGCAACCTAGAGTCCCTAGTTGCTCCACTAGATTTTTAGTGTGGAGCTAGAGTCATGAACCACATCTCTCGGATGGATCATCTTCGGCGGGTAAAGACCGGAGGTCAAGCTCGATCAAGAAGACCTCAAGGAGCTAAGGAAGAGGGCGGAATACTGAAGGACATGGAGCTTTTGGTAAAAAAACTCTATCACGGTAGATAACATCTTTGTAGCTTGCTAGTGTCATGTCTGGTTTCGATTCTAAGTAGCTGTTTCTAGCGCTAAGTTTTTAAACTCCAAAATTTTTATTCCGCGACGGCCGCGGTCGACGGCCAAGGAGCTAGGAATCCAAACATAACCAATGTCTTTTCGACGATGGAAGTTCGATGGGACCAACTATATCGGTCCCCTATATGTCGAAAAGGCGGCTGGCTACGGTTGGGTGCAGCAGATTCAGATGTTGGTGGATGAAATCCCCGTGTATTTGGCACGAGTGGCATCGTTTTGCATATTCAATGCAATCTTGAATCATTGTGGGCCAGTAATAGCCTATTCTTTTGATCTTCAGCTTCATCTTTGGACCGATTTGATAATCTACAAAGTCTGTCATGAATTTCATGGATGACCTTTTTGGCTTCCTTCAGTCCTAGGCAACTTAGCCATATGTGGTCGAAGGATCTCTTGTACAATGTGCCATTGATGAAAGAAAAATATAGATCTCATTTTATGAGCTGATGTCTTTATTATGTGTCTTCAGGCACTTATTGGGACTTGAAGTAGTCTACGAAGACTTCCCGCCAGTCCTCCTTTTCTTCTTTTTTTCTGTTTGAAGGGTATTTTCTTCGGGTACTTCATTTGGAGGTTCCAAAGTTATTCCTGCTGGTGCTAGGACCTTACGTCTTTGGACAATAATCCTTACATCATCAGAGTTTTCATCTGTCAATTCTTTAGCCAACTTAGCTAACGCATCCGCTTTGCTGTTTTTCGCTCGCGGCACATTTTCCAGAGTGTATGGAGGAATCTACCTTAGCAACTCTTGCACACTTTCTCCGTATCTTACTAGCCCAGGCTTACATGTTTTGTATCTCCATTTACTTTACTAACGATTAGTTAAGAATTCTCGTATATGTGGAGATCCTTGATTCCCATATTGATCATGATTTCAAGATCGGCTATGAGAGCTTCATACTCTGTCTCGTTGTTGGTTCTAGGTTCCATCAACGAGATAGCATAGCGCATTATCCCACCTTGAGGGGTAATGAAAATGAAGCCTATTTCGGCTCTGATTATCAGAACATTCTTCTTTCGTACTTTCATCGAGGAAGCCCCATCAAAGTAGAGTTCATATTGGCGTTTTTCTTTTTCTTCTTTCTCTACAACTAGGTTGAATGCATGTTCATCCAGCAGCTCGCCGTTTAATGAAGAGTCGGCTGGGACAAGATGTTCAGCGAGAAAGTCGGTGATGGCCTGTCCTTTTATCGCTTTGAGAGGACGATAACTTATTGAAAACTCCATAAGCAGAAGGGCCCATTTGGTGAGCATCCCTATTAGTATAGCTCTCTTCATCAGATACTTGAGAGGATCCACCTTCGATATAAGGTGAACTTCATACACCAAAGCATAGGTTCTGAGCTTCATGATAGCGAATATCAGCGCCAAGCAGTTCTTTTCGATGGGGGTTAGTTGCTTTCTGCTCCCAGCAGGAATTGACATAGGTATTACAAACCCCTTTCTTTTCCTTATTCATTCTCATGTACCCATAGAGCGCCTAAAGAACCGTCAAGTGCAGTTGTATATAGGATAAAGGGCTTTCCTTTGACTGGGGCGGCCAATACCGATGGATATTGCAGGTATTGCTTGATTTCTTCCAAAAAAAATTTGGCATTTTTGGTCCCATACAAAGGGAGTTCCTTTCATCATAAGGTGGCCGAATAGACAACACTTGCCAGACAGGTTGGCAATGAACCACCGGATGTATGCTAGCTTCCTCTAGAGCGATCGCAGTTGCTTGAAGCTTCTTAGTGAGGGCATTTATGCAATGGCCCTGGCTTTGGAAGGGTCGATTTTGATTCCTCAGTGGAAGATGATAAACCCTAGGAATTTGCCGGAGGAGACTCCAAACGCACACTTTAATGGGTTCATCTCAGGTTATACTTCCGGAGACGCTTGAACATGATCATTAGATGTTCCCAATGCTCTTCATGGGATTTACTTTTGATCACAAGATCATTGATATAGAATTTGACGATCTCATGAATAAGGTCATCAAAGATCTTCGCCATCGCTCTTTGATATGTCGCCCCAGTATTCTTTAGTCCAAAAGGCATCACCTTATAGCAAAATATGCCTAACAGGGTGTGAAAGGTTGTATGCTTCTGGTCTTCGGGATCTATCTTTATTTGATTATATTCGGAAGCCACATCTATGAATGAGAAGACCTCGTGAGTGGAGGTGTTTTCGATCATAAGCTCTGTGACTGGGACGGGAAAATCATCTTTCGGGCACGCCTTGTTTAGGTCCCGGAAGTCCACGAAGATCTGTATTGTTCCATTCTTTTTCATCACGAGAATAATGTTGGCGATCCAGTCAAGATACTATACTTCATGGATGAAGCCGGAGTCTATGAGCTTTTTGACTTTGGCATTGATGCTTATTTCGAGTTCGAGCCACATTCTTCTTGGTGCTTACTTGGCGGACTTTATCCCTGGAGTTATGGCCAGTTTATGTACTGCTATGTTTGGGTCAAGACCCAGCATTTCGGAATAATTCCAGGTGAACCGGTCTCGATACTCAATGAGTATCTTCTTCAAAATAGCTACATGTTCTTCGGTTAGCAACTCACTGACAAATGTTGGTCTCGGATCATCTTCCGTTCCCAAGTCGATCTTCTTTAAGTTGTCTTCCATGGTGTGTATCCTCTCTTCCAGCTCTTTTGGTGTCGGTGGCAGTTTTGAGATTTCCTTGTATTCATTTGTAAAGCATCTGAAAAGCTCAGGCATATCTTCATCTTCACCCTCATTTGCAAAGCTTATTGCACAGCAGGTATTTGTTCGCTGGATCGAACAGGACCCAATTTGATGGCATAGACTTTCTTTGGCTCATGCTTCCATGGTGGGTTTACCCTCCAGCTATCGGTCAGTATGAACCTGCCTTTTCGGTATTGTTCTTCAACCCAGTTCTTGAACACAAAGAAATTTTTGATTGGGTGATTTATCACCCAGTGGTATAAGCAATAATCAGAGTGATTAACCGCATTTGCATGCTCGGGTCGTCGAGATTCTGGAAGCGGCGGCATTTAGTGCTTCATGACGAGACCAAATAACTTCTTTGTCTTTCCATGAGGGAAAGAGTATTCCCTCGCCATCTTCTTTATAAAGGATGGACTCCAACCGAGATTATTTGGATGGTTAGTGTCACGCCCCGCTTCCCAGTGTACGGCAAAGGAGACGCGACGAGGTCCGCTACGTATGTACTCAGAAGTACACACGCTAAGCGTATTTAAGCAATATAAAAGTAAATCACCAGAGACAAGAGATATAGAAATAACAGCAACTTTATTAATAACATTCTTTTGTACAATGCATGAAAAGTAAATACAACTGAAATGAAAAGCGATACCTAAACAGTGGCATAACAGGAAATGAAAATACTGAATAGAACAAGGTACAATATCTAGAGCTCGGAGTCTTCGTGAAACTGCTCCAAGTCTTCATTGGTGGGCTCGATCTCTGCTGGGTCCAAAGCACCTGACGACATTCAAGGAAGAAAGAAATAGAATGTCGTCAGCGAACAGGTCGCTCGGTAAGTCCCAAAGATAAAGAAGAATTAGAAAAAGACAGAATAAGAGTATTTCCTAAAGAGGTTGTAAAATATTATAGAATATTGTGTTAACGCTGTTGTTTGTAGCTTGGTACAGAAGGATGCCAGTGTATACGAGAGGGGTCTCTATATGCTAGAGACCAGGGCAAACGGAATGTACAAGGAACCGTTAAGCCACGGTACAACAGCAACGGAATATAGGTTAGGTGTCTTAATCTGACCACCTCGTGCCACCTTTAACACCTTCCATACCAATCTACCCCTTAAACCCTGTAGTGTTTTGACAGTATTGTTGTATTGTATTGTGTAAGTTGGATGACTAACCAAAACCATGATATCAGTAAACATATTGTAACTGCATAATCTGGTAAATAGAATACTGAATAATGGATGTATATCTATGGTTTGATTCAGTCAAGTTATATAGATTGTTAACTGGATTCTGGGATTCATGTATACATATTGAGTTGGAATATTAAAGAATATAGATTGACTTGAATCATATTCAAGTCAGAAATAATCAGACTCAAACCCGAGTCAGACTAAAAGAAATGTAATTTGAAGTTCTATAATTGTTAGGGTCCTTATTGTAAATTATAAAACTTGAGGGGTTTTTATGTAAAAAGTACTTTTGTATAGTTTTCAAGATACACCTCAAGTATTTATTATTCGTCTTTATAGTTATAATGAGAATAAATTTTATTTGTGTTATTTATAGTGAGAATATCCTAATTACATAAATAAAAGTATTAATTTTGTAATATTGATTTAATTGAAATTCATGGTATTTTAATGTAACTTTTAAACTTGTAATTTTTAGGAAAAGGTGGAAACTTTATCTTATAATAAAATAGGTGTTTAAATGATAAATATACATATGTTTATACAAGAATAATTTTTAATAAATATTTTATTTTCCAAAAATCTCATTTTTCATAAATGTCGTATTCTAAACCTTTCGAGACCGAATGCTCCTTGCGGAGGTCTGAATCTTGCACTACTAAGCCCGAGGGTGCACGATAAACCGTACTATCCCTAACGAGTTCCCCAAAGGTGGGTTGTAGTGGCGCTTTGCAAAGATTTAATAAATACTAGTCATTTAGAAAACGGTGTTATAAAGATAAGGTATTTATTTGTAAAAGGGTGTAAATTTCCGTATTTTAGATTCTAGGGTTTCCTAAGCCAACTAGCCTATTTCTAAATGGTCTAAACGACACGTCATTAGAAGCCTCAAATCGCCTCTTCACCGCCAATTGCGGCCAGATAAGTGCCAGGTGAGTAGGAGGCTCTCCACTACAGGTAGTGGTCCTAATTAAGTAACCACTCGCCTTAGACACACTTGCCTAGACACCACAAAGTCAGGTTTAGATAAACGATCAATGTCCATGACATATCGTATTTTCCTTTTAAAAGATATTGTTTTAAAATTGTGTACAACTTAGAACTTTTAGAAAAAGTTTATAAAGAAAATGGTATTTTAATGTAAAATCTTGTATTATCGTATTCTAAGTTTTGATGATATCAATTAGGGTTGTATTTGCGTGTGTGTGGAGGTAGGTCATTACCTCATGATCTATTTTAAGGTATAACAATGTTAAAGGGTTAAATGTGATAAACTAAACATGGTGGTATTTAAGTGCGAAAATACGGTATTTTGCAAAAGTTATCATTTCATGTGAGAAACTTTATCCAAATTGATTTTTAAGTGATTAGTAGTCAACAGGAATATGTTTAAGCATTATGGAATTAGTGACAAGTGAGTTTTGAAAGAAAAACCGAATCGGAAATCGGTTTGTTCCGATTTCCTTCGGGTTTTAAAAAGTCGTATTATTATGAAGAAAAAGAAAGGTAGAAAAGGGGACTTACGGGTTTGGACAACGCTAGAGAGTGATAGGAAGGTAGTGGGTTTTTCGCTGCGTCGAAACGTCAGGAAGAGGTCCTAGTACGATCGCCGGGATTCGCCGTCGATTTCGGCAGCGCTTCACCTTTCGCTCGTTTAATAACATACCAAGTTCTCTTGACATTTTTAGAGAGTGGACTTAAGAATGTAGGGTGAGAGGGTAGAGGGTATGGGGGTTTATATAGGGTTAGGGTTTTCATTAAAAAAATATTTAAAAAATATATATAAAACATTAAAAATCAGTAAATTTTTAGAGTAAAAGTGATTTATTGAGAATTTGATAACCGATCTGGGAATTTAGTGTATGCAGGTGAGAAGACCAGGTCAACACAGAAAAATTCCGTGTTGACGACTCGGCCGTCCGGCCGGCGGCGCCGGCCCGAGTCAGGCCGAGTCGAAGGCTCGTCGGGTGGGTTTCTTCCTGGGGGGAATTTTGGTGTATTTAACTTTTTGTCTTCAGTTCAAGTTTTGTGAGTTATGACGGTTTGACTGTTGACTTTCCAAAAAAATTTAAAACAAAATAATAAAAAATAATGTGTGCATGGGATTTGAACTCTGGTGGCTTGGTTCAGCAGTGCAGGTATTACCAATGAGCTACAAGCTCCTTCTTGTAATTATGGAGTGAAATAAATACTTAAAGAGATATCAGCTGCAATAAATACTCCAAGTATACATTGGATTTAAATCAATTCTTTGTACATAAAAAAATGGAGTTGTTACAGTTAGGCATTTTGGAACTGCTCTGTTGTTTTTGGGTATTGTCTGCAATCATCGCCTTTTTCTTTTCCTTGTCGCTTTGAGATTCTCCTTCTTCATAGGAGGATGAATGCAACAGTGGTTGAGGAGTATCATGTTTTACCCCTTCCATGGATTACTTGCATAAGAGTTGTTGTCTAAGCTTTTCATATATGGCTATCTCATGGCTTTGCTTTGTTTCCCTAATAACTAAACACAATAATAAGAGCTAAGCTCCGTTAATTCCAATGAGGCAACTCCTCACGTTCTCCCCATGAGAGTGCCGGTGCCGACGCCAGTCTTATAGGATTAAATCTTATAGTATCGCCGGAAGTGAAGTTCACGTGAGCGCCAATGTGCAAAGCACAAAAGCGCCTGTTATATATAAGAATTAAATTCTTAAGTGGCGCCTACGTGCATAATACGTGAGCGCCAGCACCTAAATTTAAAGTAGGTATAATTAAATTCTATATGGAAATTATTTTCCTAAAACTTGGGATATTCTCTGTTAAACAGAGCCATTGGATCAAAGATCCAATGGTGATGATTAATCATCAAATGATATAATTAAATTCTATTAGGAGAAAATATCTCCCTAATTTTTCTAAGTGGAAAGATATTCTCGGGTGGATCAAAGATCCAATGATAGAATTAAATTCTATTTTTGGGAATATATTTCCCTTCATCTTTCTAAACAAAGATCGATATTTTCTGTTAAACTGAGTACCTTTAGATTAAAAATTCAATGGTGATTAAAAATCCCCGTTTGACATAATTAAATTCTGTATATGGGAAAATATTTCCCTAATCTTGAATATATATCCAACGATGGATAAAATCCCTCGAATTTTTTTTGAGGGCAATTAAATCAATTAGTATCTCTCAAATAAGAGATTTTCTCAAACTAATTAACAATTTGCCTCTCCTATATAAAGGATCCGAGACTTCAAGTCTCGGATCGATAATCGACCCCATAAGTTTTCCACAAGAACCGAGAATTTAATTCTCCGGAAAAAAGAAGAAGATCCTCGCTCTCTCAAGAAGTAAAGAAAAGAAGAGATTAAAAAATATCTTCTTTTCCTAACGCAAGCAAAACACGAGGGTTTAACCCTTCATATAAGAACTTAGTTTTTTCTCTAGATCTGAGATCTCTAAGACAAATCTCCCACAAGTTGAGAATTTAATTCTCATCGGAAAGATTACGTCCTTCAGACTCAAAATCTAGGGAAAAGAACTAGATAAAAAGAAAAAATAGAAAAGAAACATGTTCCAGGAATTTAATTCCTCTGAAAACATGGTTTAACCTTAAAAGAATTTAGTTTTTATAAAAAAAAACATAACTTAATTCTTAAAGAAAACTTGATCCCAGATCTTCAAAACAAAGATCTTGGTGATCATTAATAGTCAAAATGCTATTAACAGAGATTCAATCTCTAAAAAAGAAAGGGAACTCAGCGCCTCATGTGAAAAACAAATGAATGCCCAAAAGATTCCCAAAATAAAGGACTTAGCGCCTCACGTGCTTCCCACATGGGCGCCCCCAACAAAGGACTCAGTGCAGCACATACTTCCCACATTGGCGCTCAAACCAGAAGGTCAGCACCTCACATGAAAGACACGTAAACGCTGAGTAAAAGTGCTTAGCACTTCATATGCAGCCAAAAAGACTAAGTGCTTAGCACCAATTCGGCAATGCCCATATCCTAGTGTTGGGGTCGCTTAGCACCCTCGCGAGGTTTTTGCAAGCATCAAGTATGCAATTTTAAAAAATCTAGAGTGCTAAGCAACACTATCCATGATTCGAACTAGAGAATTAGGTTTTTAAAGCATGTAAACTAACTTTACAATAAGTGAAATAGGAATACAACCTTTGTAAAACAGTCCTTCACTTCTAAAGGTCTGTGTAGTAGTCCCTTAGCTCCAAGTAGTGATGTCCCGGACTATCCTTAGGCTCCACTAGGCGAAAGGAACGAGCTTTCTCAAACATCTTCGAAGCCGAAGATGTCTACCTTGAGGAATCTCTAATTCAAGCTATCTTTTCACTAATTGAGGAATTAGTGAAGTAAACAACTTATACTAAATAGCTAGTTTGGTATGGATTGATAAAATAGGAATTTTGCACACTTTAGAATTATTTCTCTCTTTTTTCTTTTTCACCTCACTCAAAAACTAGAGAGAGATGAAGAAGATGGTCAAGTGTGAACCCTTGGGTGAGAAAATATCTCAAAAGATATTAGTAGAGAGTTAACCATGGCTAAAGTTAATGGTTGGATTAATAAATATCTAGAGTAAAATAAAATTAGTGGATTAAGTCAAGACTTCTACATGCTTCCACAAGCATCTTAAGCCATGACATTTTCCACCTAATTTTTATTTATCCCTTAATTATTAATCACCCAAATTATCTTTAGTTTGGTATGAGTCTCATACACCCATGTCCAATGTATCATCTAGCATGACACAAAAATAAATACATTAATGTATATCTCATATATATTTATATGTATATGTAGAAAAGAAATTCTTAAGTAAGCTAATATTAGTTAATATCTATTAATATATCAAATATATAATTATATATATTAAATTATTAAATCAAAATTTGATTTAATAATCCGGCTATATCACATACAACCGATTAATATCATTTATATCAACTCATCAAATCAACACTTGATTCAATAACCCGGCTATGTCTCATATAACCGACTGATATCATATATCACGAGATTAGAATACGGTATCATATACACGTATTGATCTCGGTCCCACACATATCACATATGTGCCCTACTTCGTTTCTCTTGAGCCAGGAAACCTCTGTGTAGGACTCTAAAAATACGTCAATACGCCAGCAGTAGGTAATGATCATATCAGTTACCCACAAGCCGTTAGCAGTACTAGCTGGACGTAACGGCTACCCAGGTATTGAGCGGTCAGAAGATCAACAAGCAAGCTTGTCCAAACTCCCGTGAATCCAATAAGTAACACTACCGTACAGTCTGGTCTGATATGTCGCATATCGAATCTAGGGGTGGTAAACGTCAGACCCCAATAACTTGATAAGTTATATCGATGTGGGGCTCATAACGGGTCGAGAAACTACTGATAACACTTACCAGTAAATCTCATCATCATTCCTGACCAGGGACTTCCTGTTATAGCCAATCGATCATAGCAAAACATCAACCCCCAATACCAGGAGAGACAAAACCCATCCTATCGCTAATTGCCTCCATGTGACTCGGGACTGTACCCAAAATCCATCTATTTGCACGCTCTCTTGAGTATGGTAGGGAGGAAATCAAAGCACAGTGGGAATCACACTAGACTCTATAATGATCTCAGGTCTACAGACTAACCTGTACCAGTGTCACCAGAGAACTGCTATCTGACGTCAGGTATAATACCATCCAGGAGTTCTCGACGAGTCCTGGTCGATGTACCCATTGTCTAATGAGCACCTGTGTACAATCTTTGATGTCAAACACTAATGGCTGTGGGATCAACCATCGCCTCATACAGGATCAAGAAACGTACACACTAGTCTACTCTGGAATATCAATGCCCCGTCTCGATACTCCCTCGACTAGGAAAAATTAAAGGATGTACTTATGGACTACCCTGGCCCCACTAGTATGATCTCCGTCATAGTCCTGGTAATCAAGTACACATCCTAAGGGCTTTATCAACATGTAACAAAGAGACAGTATAAAGATACAAGTATACATGTTAAGATAAAGAGTAACCAGATAGCATACTATCATGTCGAGCAAGAAATTCATCTTTATATATTTCCAAGCATCCACTATAATATACAATCATGTACAATAATGGCCTCTAGGGCATACATACAACTAACAATGTCCCACATGCACTAAGGCCAGTTATTGTAGTATCTCATACCCAACATCCCGAAAAGTCTCTCAAATTGTATCTGGGGAATGGCCTTAGTGAGTGGATCCGCCATGTTATTCTTCGTAGCAACTCTCCTGACCTCGATCTCCCGGCGATCAACTATCTCCCAGATCAGGTGATACCGCCTCAGAATATGCCTGGAATACTGATGGGACCTGGGTTCCTTGGATGTAGGAGGCATCACCCAGGTCCTTCATGGAGAACCTTTGTGATAAGAACAGCTTGACTGAGTGTAGCATAGGAACATCATTTCCTATCAAGAGTATGTCATCCACATACAATACGAGGAAGATAACCTTACTCTCTACAACCTTCTTGTATATATAAGGTTCATCTACGTTTTTGACAAAGTCAAATTCTTTGACTGCCATATCAAAACATATGTTCCAACTCCGCGATACCTGATTTAACCCGTAGATTGATTTAAGTAGCTTGCTCACCTTTCCGCTGCTCCCACTGTCCATGAAGCCCTCTGGCTGTGTCATGTACACACTCTCTTCTAAATCATCATTTAGAAAAGCGGTCTTGACGTCCATCTGCCAGATTTCGTAGTCATGGTATGCAACGATGGCAAGTAGGATTCGGATGGAATTAAGCATAGCTACTGAAGAAAAGGTTTCATCATAATCCACACCTGGTCGTTGACGAAAACCTTTTGCTACAAGTCTAGCTTTGAAAGTCTCAACTTTTCCATCTACACCAAGTTTCTTCATAAAGATCCATTTGCTCCCAATGAGTTTTACCCCTTCAGGAGAAACTTACAAAGTCCATACTTTGTTGGTGTACATGGATTCCATCTCAGATCGCATAGCATCCCGCCATTTCACAAAGTCCCCACTCGTGATGGCTTGTTCAAAGCTAGTTGGGTCATCATCTTCCATGATGCAATCCTCGCTCCTACCGTCCATGAGAAAACCGTAGTATCTCCCAGATGGATGAAGAACCCTACTAGATCTGCAGAGAGGCTGAGGTTCGTTGGATACTGTCGGATCTTCTGGTTCCACTAAATCATCAGTTATAGTTTGTGCTGCTGGAACTTCTTCCAGGTCTACCTCATTGCCACTAATTTCTTTCATAAGAAATTCATTTTCTAAAAAGGTGGCATGTCGAGAAACAAACATCTTTTGTTCCTCTCTATGGTAGAATAGATATCCATGTGAATTCTTTGGATATCCCATAAATTTATAAAGAACTGATCGTGTCTCGAGTTTGTCCGGATTTTGCCTTTTGACATAGGCCGTACAACCCCATATCTTAACTCGTTTAAGACATGGTCTCTTTCCACTCCATATCTCATAGTGCTTTAGGCACTGATTTAGATAGAACATGATTCAATATGTATGCGGCTGTCTCAAGCGCATAACCCAAAAGGAAATAGGTAACTCAGCAGTACTCATCATAGAGAGCACCATATCTAATAAAGTGTGATTTCTCCGCTCCGATACACCGTTGTGTTGTGGTGTATACGGAGGAGTAAGCTGAGAGAGGATCTCGTTCTCTTTTAAATAATCCAGGAACTCCGTGCTTAAGTATTCTCCTCCCCGATCAGATCGAAGGATTTTGATACTTTTTTCCGTTTGGTTCTCAACTTCGCACTTATATTCCTTGAATTTCTCAAAAGCTTCAGACTTATGTTTTAACAAGAACACATGTCCGAACCTTGAGAGATCATCGGTGAATATGATAAAGTACGAGGAATCATTCCTGGCATGTGTAGACATGGGACCGCATACATCACTATGTATCAGTCCTAAGAGTTCAGTAGCTCTTTCTCCGTGTCCTGTAAACGGAGTTTTAGTCATTTTGCCTTTGAGACATGACTGGCAAGTTTCATAAGATGTAAATTCGAACTGATTCAAATATCCATCTTTATGTAACTTAGCTAGTCGTATCGCATTGATATGACCTAGTCTACAATGCTACAAGAAGAATTCGTTCATTTCTGAACTTTTCCTTTTGTATGTGTTCTGTATGCTTAGAACTGTGGTTTGATTTAAGACTTATATGCCATTACATAACTTGCATGATCCAATCAACTTTTGATTTAAGAAAATGTTCATAACATTATCTTGCAATACAAAATTATATCCTTCTTTACTTAATAAATAGACTGATATAATATTGCATATCAGGTTCAGTATGTAATAACATTCATTCAGAATCAATATATTACCACTTGGTGATACAAGGTGATATTCTCCAACTGCTTTGGCTGCAACAATTGCACCGTTCCCTACTCTTATATCCTTATCACCCATTCCCAGTTCTCTACCTCTCTTAAGCCCATATAACAGATTACATATGTGGGATCCTGATCCGGTAACTAATACCCAGGACGTAGAGCATACTGAGAAACAGTTCTCGATAACGAACACACCCGAAGAAGATGCATCAACATGCTCTTTCCTCATTCGGGTTGCATGGGAATCCTGGTGTTCCCCTATTTCCTTCTCAGACTTATAACAATTAGAAGGAAGAGCGGAACCAACGTTCCCCAGCTCAGTATAATAAGCGGGTTCGGTCAATACATCAATATTATTATCTTGATTAAGGCGTGTCATGGTCGCTACCGGGAGAGAGAGAGAGAAGAAAACACTTTAATGTATGCTCTTGCAAAATTAAATTGGTTATTATCTTATCTAATCAGGATGGCTCCCACTGTTTTTATCAAATCTTCCTTCAAACCCTAAAGGCAAGACCAGCCGGGATTAATTACACCCTACAAGTTTGTCAATCGTTCAGCCAGGCAGGTATTGTTACTTCGAGGGAGTCTCCCCATGCTTTCGTATGGAACTAATTAAATAACCTCGTTTCCGCAGGGGTATAACCCCGTTAACACCTTTCTTAGACACCTACTTGATTAGCTAATTGTAAAGTGGAAAACTCTCCAAGGAGTAACTCTTACTCGCAGTGGGTATCGGGATCCAACTATCTCATAGAAAGTATGCAATCTCATTGCAAATTTCAACACTTGAAAATCCCGATATTGTTTTTCCCCTAACGTCTTATGACCTTGACAAAGGCCAACAAACCATAGGGCGCTAGTCAAGTTCAACCCGTCATTTCATGATTGAATTAAACCCACCCGTACGACCCTTGACAAAGGCCAACAAAGTCGTACGACTACCTAATCCAATCGCATCATATGGTTGCAGATAAGCACTAATCAGCTATTGCACACTACGCCTTGACAAAGGCCAACAAACGCAGAACGAATATTAAATAGTACTTATCTGAAATGACGGAGGCCTGCGACAGGTTTTTATGAAAACCTTTTGAGTAATGAACTTGATATCGTTATAGAATCGAGTGATTTGAAAAGGAGTGGTTTAAGCTCCGCTTTTAAAATCGAGTTTTTCAAAATAAACCGAATGGGTGTAGCATCTGGTAGCTATTGCTAAAGAGGTCACTCCCGGTAAAGGGATCTAGGCTCTTTCCTCATCGAATGAGGTGCTGAATATTCATCAAGGAATACCACTATGCAAAGTAAAAACTAGTGCTACCTTTTTTGAAAATTTGATTCTGCAACATCATTAGGTTTCTTTCTTTTTCATTAATCTCATTAATGAAGTCCCATCATTTATGCTTCCTAAGCATCACAGATAAAGAAATGAAAATACAACGTACGCTTATGCTATCCGCATTCGCCGTGGGGTCCCGTCATACATCGATAGGTTAGTTAACTAACAGCAGAGCGGGGGCAGGATGAGCGGATGCAAAACATAAGCAACGTTTATTATATATCATATATATAATATGAAGCATTCGTCTCACGCAGTTATATGATCTCATCATAGAACATTGCAGCAGAAGTCAACATATGAAATATAGGATATATTAGGAGGTTCGTGTTTTAAATAAAGCCAGTAAAAAACACGTATTCCACGGTCGTGATGAATAGCAAAACCCGCATCCTAGACCCCTGCGAGAGCAGCAAGCAACCGTACCAATTCTAGAGTTAGGAGACCCGATCTCGACTTCTCGAGATGGTCTCCCACTGAACTCTAGAACTCGGTTACTTGTGCTCCCCGCCTTGGGTCTATCCTAATGCGGAAAAGTAAATAATATACATCAATGGTGATATCATCCTCAACCCGGAAGTGTCCCAATAAAAGAATATTACATACAAATTTTTACATGAATGAAAATAATAAAAAACTCTCATCTCACGCAAAAAACCCCGGCTATTTAAACATGACGATCCAATATAATATATCACAGCAATATATAACATCATATGTCATCAACGTAAGTAAATATGCGTATCCCGATTGTCATTGACGTATAGAAACGAAACTTGCGATACACCACATATTACACTTACGGTTGCAGAAAAGAAATGAAAACTACAATAATTAGAATCCACAACATTCTTAGACATCATAAATCTAAAATATTACATACTTTGGATTTCATGCATAACCATATAAATTCCTTAGACATCATAAATCTGGAATATCACATATTCCGAATTTCATGCCTAACGTTAAAAACCTGGCATTTTAGTTTCAAATTGAAAACACTTTTCAATAACCAGTTGGGCAATTCAACAAGATTCCCAACAAATGATCGAATGCTCGTCGGAAATATTAGTAGACGGCCACACCCTCGATGCCGTCGACGAAGTACACTTAGGCGGAACACCCCGGCCGCAAGCACCCGAACAGATGCTTTTGACAATAGGGTTCTCCTACAGTCACTTGGTCGGGGATATGGGGCGTGGCTATATAGTAGTGTTATGCAGTGAGCGTTCTCGTACTGTACGAGATTGCTATAGAGTTTTGATCCGAATTAAAACCTCGCGGCAACCGATCAAAAAAGACTAAATTGCTAAATTCACAAAATTCTAATTAGTTTCCACAAAACTAATTATTTTGGATTCTAAAATCACAGATATCTAGACGGTGTTAAACATTTCGATCGATTTATCAACCACCCAAAATTCCCGGAGACCTCAACACTTAAGTCACACTTAAAATATCCAGAATGTGCTACAAGTACCTACGGATTAGCACAAGAAGGCGCATTCCCTGCGTCATCAACGGTGCCGCGGAACCGCGGCTAAACCCATAGTTTGGCCGCGGTTGCGCAGCTATTTGGCCGAGTTGGGCCATCATTTTTCTTGGGGATCCATACAAACTCTGCACAATTTCCTGCATATTTTTAATTTGAAAAATTCCAACTTTTGAAAAAATTTCCAGAGAGTGGGAATTTAGGGTTTCGAAAAGCCGATCGAACACTTTAACTTCTCCATGACCACTCCTAATACTCTAGCTTAGCTCTGATCCCACTGTTGGAGTCTCTTAGCACCTTCGGTAAGTTTTGCAAGTATCAAGTATGCAATTTTAAAAAATCTAGAGTACTAAGCAACACCATCCATGAATTGAACTAGAGAATTAGGGTTTTAAAGCATGTAAACTAACTTTACACTAAGTGAAATAGGAATACAACCTTTGTAAACCGATCCTTCACTTCTAAAGCTCCGTGTAGTAGCCCATTAGCTCCAAGTAGTGGTGTCCCGGACTCTCCTTAGACTCCACTAGGCGAAAGAAACGAGCTTGCTCAAAAATCTTCGACGCCGAAGATGATCTACCTTGAGGAATCTCTAACTCAACTTACCTCTTCAGTAATTGAGGAATTAGTGAAATAAACAACCTATACTAAATGGCTAGTTTGGTATAGCCTGATGAAGTAGTAATTTTGCTCACTTTAGAATTATTTCTCTCTTTTTCTTTTTCACCTCACTCAAAAGCTAGAGAGAGATGAAGAAGATGATCAAGTGTGAACCTTTGGGTGAGAAAATATCTCAAGAGATATTAATAGAGAGTTAACCATGGCTAAAGATAATGGTTGGGTTAATAAATATCTAGAGTAAAATAAAATTAGTGGACTAAATCAAGGCTTCTACATGCTTCCACAAGCATCTTAAGCCATGGCATTTTCCACCTAATTTTGATTTATCCCTTAATTGTTAATCACCCAAATTATTTTTAGTTTGGTATGAGTCTCATACACCCATGTCCAATGTATCATCTAGCATGATACAAAAATAAATACATTAATGTATATCTCATATATATTTATATGTATTTGTAGAAAAGAAATTCATAAGTGAGATAATATTAGTTAATATATATTAATATATCAAATATATAATCATATATATTAAATTATTAAATCAACACTTGATTTAATAATCCGGCTATATCACATACAACCGACTAATATCATTTATATCAACTCATCGAATCAACACTTGATTCAATAACCCGGCTATATCTCATATAACCGACTGATATCGTATATCGCGAGATTAGAATACGATATCACATACGTGTATTAATCTCAGTCCCGCACATATCACATATGTGCCCTACTTCGTTTCGCTTGAGCCAGGAAACCTCTGTGTAGGACTCTAAAGCCTCGTCAATACGCCAGCAGTAGGTAATAATCATATCAGTTACCCACAAGCCGTCAGCAGTACTAGCTGGACGTAATGGCTACTCAGGTATTGAGCGATCAGAATGTCAATGAGCAAGCTTATCCAAACTCCTATGAATCCAGTAAGTAACATTACCGTACAGTCCGATCTCTTCATCTGATATGTCGCATATCGAATCTGGGGGTGGTAAACGTCAGACCCCAATAACTTGATAAGTCATGCCGATATGGGGCTCATAACGGGTCGAGAAACTACTGAGAATACTTACCAGTAAATCTCATCATCAGCCCTAGCCAAGGACTTTCTGTTATAGCCAATCGAGCATAGCGCAACATCAACTCCCAATACCGGGAGAGACGAAACCCTTCCTGTCGCTCATTTCCTCCATGTGACTCGGGATTGTACCCAAAATCCACCTGTTAGCACGCTCTCTTGAGCGTGGTAAGGAGGAAATCAAAGCACAGTGGGAATCACACAAGACTCTATGACGATCTCGGGTCTACAGACTAACCTGTACCAGTGTCACCAGAGAACTACTATCTAACGTCAGGTATAATACCATCTAGGAGTTCTCGGCGAGTCCTGTTCGATGTACCCATTCTCCAGTGAGCACCTATGTACAATCTTTGATGTCAAACACCAATGGTTGTGGGATCAACCATCGCCCCATACAGGGCCAAGAAATGTACACACTAGTCTACTCTGGAATATCGATGCCCTGTCTCGATACTCCCTCGACTAGGAACAATTAAAGGATGTACTTATGGACTACCCTAACCCTACTAGTATGATCTCCATCATAGTCCTGATAGTCAAGTACACATTCTAAAGGCTTTATAAACATGTAACAGAGAGACAGTATAAAGATACAAGTATACATGTTAAGATAAAGAGTAACCAGATAGCATACTATCATGTCGAGCAAGAAAGTCCTCTCTATATATGTCCAAGCATCCACTATAATATACAATCATGTACAATAATGGCATCTAAGGCATACATACAACTAACACCTAGCACCGCACGTAGTCCTCACGCGAGCGCTATACCAAGTGCTTAGCACTTTATATTCAGTCAAAAATGACTAGAGTGCTTAGTGCTGGTTGGGCAATGCCCAAATCTCAGCACCTCACGTGATACACATGTGAGTGCCATACAAAAGTGCTTAGCACTATATATATATATATATATATATATATATATATATATATCCAATATATATATATATATATCCAATCAAAATGACTAAAGCGCTTAGCACTGATTGGGCATGCCTATGACCGAGTGCTTCACATGATAGGAAAAAAGTTAAGCAAACAGAACTATAAATAAGTGCTTAGCACTTTTAAATATATAAAAACCGAGCAGACCAAGCACAAATTGGCTATAAATCTCTCTGAAGTTTCTTGCAGCTAAGCCCAAATGCTCTGTTGTTGGATCTTAACTTAATTTAATGATCCTGAAAATATTGTTAAGTTGATCTTAGTCTCAAATAGGACTAATGTATCCTTAATTAAAAATAAATTGAGTCCAAATGCTCATATGTTTAAGCTGATCTTAATCTCAAACTAGATTAACGGTCCTTAAACCAAACAAAACATTTTTGAACTAAAGGAACATATAACTTTAATTCAAAACACAAGCCCTAAATCTCAAATATATGGATTTAGACTGATCCGCGCCCTATAGGCGACGACATAAACTAGTCTCAATATACAATCCACGGGCAACCAAAATAACGCACGACATGAAGTGGACTATTGGAGCAAGAGAAAGTTGTTATCGCAACACGATAATGTAATTAACTCCACGGACTTGCGCCTGCAGGGAAAAGTGTCCCCGCAATCAAAACCGCTCATAAATGAGGGGGAATCTGATGATGTTTGCTACAACGGTCGTATATATCCAAACCTCCGATATATGGTATCATAAATCAACTTGGTGTGTTCGGAGAGGTGGATGGATATGTCCAAAAAGTATCAGTCCCCTAATTCAGGCTAGACGTCCCAACATCTCGGTCCAGTCTTTCGGCGGTGAACAGATTATGGCACGCCCGGTGGAACGTTTTCCTCTTTCCACTCCACACTTCGTGTGTCATGTTTCGCGAACAAAATTGCGGTTCGCTATTATGGCCCCTAGATTCGAGGTACTAAAACTTGGTGTCTTGCACCTGTGCAGAAAAATCATTGGCTTCCCATTGCACCTCATACAACAGCAACTCCCGCTCAACCTCAACTGGAGGAGTGACCTATGGGCCCAACGCGGCCTCTATTTTCTCAATGTCGGTGGGGCAGGTCACACAAGCCACTGCCGGATTGTTCTTTGGGACCATGCTCCCACCTGTGAGTTTCGGTGCCTCAACGCCACAAGAAGAAGCTCCCCGAAAGTCGGTCTTCGATCGGATGGCAACCATGATGGCTCCTATTAGCAAGCCGTCAAACCTAGAAACTTCAGTATTCAACAGGCTGAGAAAAAGCTCGAGCGGGCCCGTAGAGAAGCCCGTAATACCTGAAGGGGCTACCCAAAAAGATTAGCCATTCCTTCCCCTGCTACAGGAAAAGTCGGCAAAGGTGCTTCCCCCATCAGACGGTCGGTCTTCAAAAGATTGGCCGACTCCCCTCAAACCCTATCGAGGACGTCGGTCTTCAACAGGCTGACACCGATTGAAACCCCTCAGCAAAGCCGGAGACATAATAAAGCCGCTTCTGAAACTAAGGTGGTCCCTTCAGCAAGGCACGCTCGACGTCGCCACTGGCGCCGAATAAGACAGGCTGGGGGGAACTCCCTTTCTGGGATCACCCAACTAGCTCTTATGGTGGATGTCAACGTTGCTGTTCCAACTGGGAACAGTTTTGATCCAATGAGGAGAGTAAGCAAGAACTCTCCAATGGCGGTGCTGAAGAAATCACCTCTGCCAGTAGAGATCCCTGTGCTGCAACAGCCAGAGAAACCTCACCAAAGGCTTTCTTCACAGATACATAGGGTCTGGAGAAAAGTCCAAGACTGTGTGATTGACAAAAATTACTCTCATCGACCCGAGAAATCTAAGGGACGATAAGGAAAAGATCGATCCTCCGCCATACAACGGGGGACTTCTCCTAACTGGTGCCTGTCACAATAGCTCTTTCAACTCCAATCTCTCATAAAAGAACGAGATTGAAGAAAACTCTACCGCTCACGGCAAATTCCAAAGGCGATGGATCCAAACGTCCCAAGCCTGGAGGCATAACCGTGCATACGGTCTATATAACCAATGGGAAGGAAGAAAGCCGTTTCTCGGTGATTCATCGACCGCAAACCCGGTCACTGACTAAGGCTCGGGAGATAACAAAAGCTCTAAGAGATGCTGAATAAAATGACGGCACTCACCGGACAAAAAGAAAGTCTGGACGAGGCTGAACAGCGCCAAGAGCAAGAGACTGATACAAAGTTCTTGCAAAGGGTGCTGGAAAGAAAAGATAAGGAAGCTGCTGAGCAAGCTGCTAAGATAAAGCAAATGGCTCTCTTGTTCCAAGACATGATTGGAATAATGATCCAACCAGAACACCTGGTCGAGGATCCGCCGATAATCATCGAGGATGACAGAGAATCAAACCCCCCTCTGGCCTTATCAGCAGCCAAGGAGGAAACGATCTCCAAGGCCGACCTTGATGATTGCATTGCTTAACAAACAAGAGCTCATCAAGCTAATTAAGCCGCCGGCCAAATTGTCAGAACCGGACGACCATATCCAGACTAGTATGACCAAATAAAATACCCGTTGGGATATACGATCCCTAAGTTCCATGTCTACAAAGGAACAGGCAACCCTCACCAACACATCACGCAATTCAGAGCTCTGTGCGGCAACAATGGAGGCAACAACAAACTGTTGCTTCGCCAGTTCGTCGGCAGCTTGTCAGAAATAGCCTTCGAATGGTACTCGGAGCTCCCAAATGACTCCGTGAAAACTTTCGCAGAACTGGAACTGCTGTCCACACGGCGTTTCGCCGGTGCAAGCGAACGCACTCCGATCACGGCATTAATCGATGCCAGGATAAAGCCAGGAGAAACATGGGTCCAATACGCGATCCAGTGGCGGAACATGTGGTCGAAGTGTGAACAGCGCATCAAAGAATCTCTTGTCGTGGGCATGTTCATCAGGACCCTTGATTCTCAAACGAATGTGTCCCAGTTCATGACGTTCTTCAAGCCCACAACCTTTCAGGCTCTGATAGAAAAACTGGCTCAGATGGATCAGATGGGACATAGGCTATCCTCCTCAAATAAAGACCCTTGAAATAACAAGTATAAAGGGAAAGCGGCATTCTTCGCTAACACGCAACAAAAGCCGAGTGGCCTAAAACAAGCTGCTCGCCAAAACAACGCGCGTCAGCGCCCGTCCTTTAAGGAAAGACTAGTACGCGCACTCGTTTTCACATGATAAAATGAGGAGACTGTTCGAGTTGGCGATGCAAAATAACCTTATCACATTGCCAGACCCACGGCGTCCAGTCCAACCTGGAAACATCAACAACCCTAATTACTCTCCTATTACAGAATAGTGAGCCACCCAATTGAGGATTGCTACGTCTTCAAAAATTAGGCTGAAGACCAGTATCACCAGGGGAAATTCGCGCTGTCTGATAACTGGAGGGTAAACCCGCCCCAGAAACACACTCCCAAAAAGGGATCGCACAGGGGCATCATGCTCACTCGTAGAAGAAATTCCATGGGAAGTCGTCCATTCAGCGAAAACCAAAGAATACTGAAAGATCTACGAGCATGTCCGGCAATCAAATGGAAAAGCCCACTTGAACCCGAAATAATCGAAGGAATGCTAAAACCTCGTCCCGCGGCAAAAATTGCTGACAAAGGGAAAAGCCCCCAAGTCAAGCCTTCGAAGTCTTGTAAGAAAAAGAAGAAGACCAAGAAGCCTATGCAGCCTGCCGAGTATGACGACAAGCGCACAGATCTATAAAAATACATAGATGCGATAGAGGATTATAACCAGAAGGCGCGGACGCCGGTCATGCTCGAAGAATTCCTCAAGCCTATTCTTGAGGGCGAAGACAGTGACAATGATGAGGGAAATGACTCATCAGAAGACGCTGAAGACCATGTAGCAAATTGATATTTGGTCTCCCATTCGTCGTTATATGATGAAGAGGTTCCCACGGCATCAGAAAACAACGCAGAGGAACTGGGGGCAGAATCGGTGCTAAAATCCCTAAAACTGTGAGAAGAAGACCCGATTGAGAGGCTGCTAAACGAAGCCTTTCAAAAAAGCAAAGTTGACCGAGAACGCGAGACAGCCATATAAGAAAAGGCTAAACGTCAGCGTCTGGATAAAGAAGCTGCTGCGAGGACGAGTCATAAAGTGCTCCAGCCAAACCAAAGCACACCTGAACCAAATAAGAGTAAGATAAAAATAGAGAAGCGGTTCACTAAATCCCTGTCAATAGGGATGAAGCTGCCACCTCTCATAATGAACACTCTCAGGTCATATGCCCTGTGACGTTTGTCAGTGAGCTACTATCTGAAAAACAGATAGACACGTTAAAAGATGTGCTCATATATTATAAAGACTATTTTGCACGGAACTATTCCGAGATGCCGGGTCTAGATCCAAAAGTGGCAGTACATAAACTGGCTATATCGCCAGGTATAAAGCCAATCAAACAGGCGCCAAGAAGGATGCGACTTGAACTTGAGATGAGTATCAATGCTGAAGTCAAGAAATTAATCGACTCCGGTTTCATCCAAGAGGTTCAATATCCCGATTGGATCGCTAACATTGTTCTAGTGATGAAGAAAAATGGGACGGTTCGCATCTGCGTGGACTTTCGGGGCCTCAATAAAACTTGCCCGAAGGATGACTTCCTAGTACCCGTTACTGAGCTAATGATCGATAGCACGTCTACTCATGAGGTCCTCTCCTTCATGGATGGATATTTAGGATACAACCAAATAAAAATGTATCCTGAAAACCAAAAGCATACCGCCTTCCGGACCCCACTGGGTATATTCTGCTATAAAGTGATGTCTTTAGGTTTGAAAAACGCTGGCGATACATACCAGAGGGCCATGACAAAGATTTTCGATGACCTCATACACGAGATTGTTGAATGTTATATCGACGACCTTGTAGTGAAGAGCAAATCTCATGAGGAACATTGGGAACATCTAAAAATAGTGCTCCAACGTCTTCGGAATTATAATCTGAAGATGAACCCTCTAAAATGCGCGTTTGGAGTTTCCTCAAGAAAATTCCTAGGATTCATCATACGTCACCGGGGTATCGAAATCGATCCCTCAAATATTAAGGCGGTTATGGAAATGCCCACGCCGAAAACCCTCAAACAACTGCGGTCACTCTAAGGAAAGCTCGCGTATATCTGGCGGTTCATAGCCAAGCTCTCCAGAAAATGCCATCTCTAAAATCATCTAATGAAGAAAGGGACCCCGTTCGTCTGGGATCTGAAATGCCGAAATGCACTAGACGAAATCAAGCAATACCTGCGAATTCCGTCGGTATTGGCCACTCCGGTTAAGGGAAAACCCCTTATTCTATATACAACGGATCTTGAGGGTTCTTTAGGCACATTATGGGCACAAGAGAACGACCAGGGAAAGGAGAGAGCTCTGTAATATTTAAGTCAAGTTCTCCTATGGGTAGAAAACAACTATTTCCCCATTGAAAAGCATTTCCTGGCGCTGATCTTTGCAATAACGAAGCTCAGACATTACGTCTTGGCACATAATGTCCATCTCATATCGAAGTGGATCCTCTCAAATATCTAATTTCAAGGGCCATACTAATAGGAGGGCTTGCTAAATAGGCCCTCCTCCTAATGGAGTTCTCGGTAACGTATCGTCCCCTCAAAGCGGTGAAAAGGCAGGCCATCGCCAACTTTCTAGTGGAGCATCCGATACCAGCCGACTCCTCTTTAAATTGCGAGTTGCCAGACGAACATGTGTTCGATGCAATCGAAGAAGAAAATGATTCCCAATCGGAACACTACTTCGATGGAGCATCTTCCATGAAGCGGCGAAAGAAAAACGCCCCCATAATCAAAGCTGGGGTGGGCCTTATCTTCATGACCCCGCAAAGAGGGATATTGCGTTACTCGCTCTCCTTAACGAAGCCAAGGACTAACAACAAAACTGAATACGAAGATTTGATAGCAGGTCTTGAGATCGCTATTGACATGGGAATCAAAGACCTCCTCATATATGGAGACTCCCAGCTGATCGTTAGCCAAGTAAAAGGCGACTATTAGACATGCAAGCCAGAGCTGGTAAAGTATGGTGAAAGAGTGCAGCAATTGCTGACACAAATCCCTTTCCTATACCCTGGAAAGCATACCGCGTGCGGAAAACAGCAAGGTTGATGCATTGGCCAAATTGGCTAAGGAATTGGCCGATGAAGACCTCGATGACGTGAGGATCATTATGCAAAGCCGCAGGGTTATCATGCCAACAGATATATCTTCAGAAAACCTGATAGATCCATCCGAAAGAAAAGAAACGACCGAACAAGTGGTCCCTTAAATAGAGACGAAGAAAAGGTCAAGGACTGGAGGGAAGTCTTCATAGACTAGTTTAGGTCCTAACGAACGCCCGAAAATGCGTCGTTTAGACATCAGCTCATGAAACGAGCTTTGTCTTTCGCCTTCGTCAATGATACTCAATATAAGAAATCATTCGACTATCTATGGCTAAGATGCCTGGGGCTGGAGGAAGCAAAGAAAGTTGTCTAAGAAACTCACGACGGACTCTGCGGTTCTCATCAAGCTGGGCCAAAGATGAAACTGAAAATAAATAGAATGGGTTACTATTGGCCCACGATGATTCAAGACTTCCTTGAATATGCGAATCAGTGTCACTCGTGCAAAATTCACAGAGACTTTATCCATCAACATCCAAATCTGCTACACTCAACAGTGGCTAGCTGGCCGTTCGAAATGTGGGGAACCGATATAATTGGCCCTATCGAACCGGCATCATCCAAAAGACATCGGTTCTTACTGGCAACAACTGACTACTTCTCTAAATGGACAAAAGCAGTATCACTAAGGGAGGTGAAGACAGAGAATATCCTCCACTTCTTCAGAACCCATGTCATATACTGGTTCGGCACTCCGCGACGGATAATCTCGGATAATGGGCCATCTTACAGAATCCATAAAATAAGTCACTTCGTACAGTAGCATAAAATAGATTGGAGATACTCTTCAGTCTATAATTCTCGGGCCAACGGTCTAGCTGAAGCCTTCAACAAGACCTTGACAAAGATTTAAAAAACGGTGTCCAGAAACAAAAAGGGCTGGCATGAAAGGATGCATGAAACTCTCTGGGAGTACCGAACAACGTTCAAGACGGCCACGAATACAACACCATACGCTTTGGTGTTCGGCACGGAAGCAGTGCTCCCATTAGAAATAGAACTCTCCTATCTACGTGTAGTGGTTTGATACGAGCTGACGGATGAAGAAAATGTCCATCTTAGGCTTGAGGAGCTCGACGCCCTCGATGAAACTCACCTTATAGCACAGTAAAATCTGGAGGCTTGTAAGGCAAGGATGGCATGGTCATACGAAAAACTGACTAGGTCGAGAACATTCCGTCAAGGTGAACTCGTGCTAGTCGTCAAAAGACCAATGATCCACAATCGTGCAAAATGGCGGAAGTTCGAGCCGAACTATGAAGGCCCGTACATCATAGACAAAATCTACCAAGGTGGAGCCTACCTGCTCATGGACATGCATGGCGAAAGACCCTTCCGGCCAATAAACGGCCGATTCCTAAAGAAATACTACGCTTGATGAGTCATAACATAGGTCAATAGTAGATGATGACGCTTGTGTCCGCTCGCTATCTTCCTGAGTCAGAACCCTGAAAGTAATACCCAAAAAGCTCCATCGCCCTGAAATACGGCGATAATGGACCGAAACGTCCTTAACCTAATACTGGACCAAAATGTCCCAAAACTAATGCGCTCCAGCAAAAATGGGAATGTTGGACCGAAATGTCCTTAAACTAACATTCGCCCCCAAAACAGGAATGTTGGACCAAAACGTCCTTAAACAATCATTTCGCCCCAAAGTACGGTGATAAAGGACCGTCATGCTCTCATACGTTTAGCCCTACGGTGAATCCTCATATCGATTACCGTATACAATCCACGGGCCGAAACGATCAATAACTCTCCCAGGTCCCACATGATGTAGTCTTAAAAAGGGTATGTCCAAAAGCGAAATAGACACGGATGAAAATCCAAAAGGGTGCCGTGAGTAAAAACAGCAGGACTGCCAGGGAGTTAGCAAAAACCCAAAAGGGCCCGAACTCGTTAAAAAAACCTGTGTGAGATCCTTACGACTCATAAAGGAGTAACACACTTGGGAATCCATATGATTTCTAAGGAGAAAATACACTTGCAAAATCCTCACGACTCGTAAGAAGAATGCCCCCTATGAGACACTCACGGCTCATTAGATTCAAAATCCTTAAGTTGCAGGAATCTAAACCTGCTCTTAAGCCATCAAAACCCTACAAAACTTTCCTGCCTTACAGGCGGTCCAATATTGACCCTTGTATACAATCCATGGGCATAAATAAATATATCTCCCCCCAAGTTTCACCGATGGCGAGAAATGTCCCCATATAGTGAACGACACTTGTAAGTCTTCTCGACTTACAAGGAGAAAATACTCTTGTAAGATCCTTATGACTTATAAGAGAAAACACACTTAGGAATTCTCACGACTCCTAAGGAGAAAATACACCTATGAGATTCTCTCGACTCGTAGGGAGAAATACCTTTATGAGACCCTCACGGCTCATAAAGTCAAAATACCTTAGTCGACAGGATCCTAACCCTATTTTCTAAGCCACCTTTGTCCAAATCAACAAAGGCAAATGATGATTCGTTCCTGGCAATATCCCAGTTGTAGCGATACTGATGCCTAAACAGGTGTCAAACTTCAAGTCCTCGCAGAGCAAATGATGATTCACTCCTGGAAATATTCTAGTGGTAGCGATGCCGATGCCAAGATTGGTATCAGATTTCAAATCCCCAACTCAAATAAAAAGCCGAAATGATAGGGAAACTCATAATAAAAAGCAGCGAGTAAAAACAAAAATAGCCGAAATGATTGGGAACCGTGATAAATAGCCGAAATTATTGGGAAATCGCGACTTTCACGACATAAAAGCTGAAAAGATAGAGCCTCACGGAAAGAAATAAAAAAATATTAAAAATGATGAAAATGAAATTTTTCTGCCTTGCAAGTATGTCCATATTGACTCTTGTATACGATCCATAGGCACAATTGAAAGAAAGGGAACCATATTTTCCCATCATGCTTTGTCAAAAGGAGAACCAAGTCTTGACGGTTCATATGCAACCTAGAAACTATCCCTACGTTCCTTCTCATTCCGGCAGGATACAGACGCAACGTCATCAAAAAAAACCCAAGGGTCAAAGAAAAAATGGAGTAATGGCAAAATCCTAGCTCAAACTCTTGACAGTACATTTACAACCTAGAGATTATCCCGGCGTTCCCCCTCATTTCAGCAGGGTGCGGACGCAACTATCAAATGAAATTGGAGCAATGGTATATTCCTAGTTCTGGACTTCAATTGCAATACATACAGCATAGAGGTCTTACAGATGTCTACCTCTACTTCAGTAAAGAATCGGCACGACATCATCAAATAAAAAACGAAATAACGGCATATTTCTGATTTCGAGTCTTTACGGCAGTACATACAAAGCCTAAAGACTGTTGAAGATCATCCCACCCCAGAAGGGTGCGGTTATGACTCATCGGGGCTCCAAATTGAGCCTAACCTCAAGTAAAAAGTACCACGGCAAATACCTAACGCTTGTTCTTCTGACAGTAATATAAATACTCTAACCTAAGAAGATTACTTGAAGATGTCTTGTCCAGCCTCAAAAAGGATCAGAGACACGACAGTTGTAGGGCTACTCGAACAACAACTTAAAGACTGTATATCGAGGAATACATCAGCCAACGCGACGGTACCACAGATTAAAACTCTAGTACCACAAACCTAACGGACACCTGTCATAAAAGAATGGAGGTTATCTACATACAACGTTATGACAAGTTTGCCTGTAAACCCATGGGAGGTAAACTAAAGAGACTCCGAAATGAGTGAATAAACTATAAACTCCAAAATGAGTACATAAACTAGACACTCCGAAATGAGTGAATAAACTATAAACTCCAAAATGAGTACATAAACTACTTCACACCAAATCAAGACATCAAGAAACAGAAAGGTCAAAACTTTTAAAGTTATATACGAAACGCCAACCCGAAACCAGCCATATGCTATGCATTACTCTACACTACTTCACTCACGGGTATACCTCCATGAGCAAGGTAATAGGGGGAAGCATTTTTTTACATCAGTCCAATGTTCACCTACATCTAGACGCATATTTGAATGAAAAATAGCATTGAAAGTATACTCATTTATGTGTGCGTGTATGCATGCCATATATGCACGCATCATTAGCATTCGTACGTAGCAGAAACTCTTAAGGGTAAAGTGTAAAGTACATGTGCAGAGGCAAAATGCGCACATGAATATGTGCTAGGGGTGAAACATTCAGCGGTCAACGATAAAGAAACACATTTAAATAAACACATTATTCTACAGAAAATAGATTACCAAACATGGGATCAAAAGTATAGGGGTTTACAAAACTATAAATAAAGTTTTCTAAAGCCCTCTCAGCCTTCTCCACCATGTCGAAACGGCGATCTTCGTGAGATGTCGCTCCCCAATGGTCAATGCCGTGCCCATCGGTTAAGGAAGACATGATAGCCCGCTGAGCCCGTATCTGTCTTAGCAGCTGAACAGAGTGATCTCTCAGAGGCTGGGTAATCAAATGTGCCTTATGAAAGCGCTCGATCTTGTCCTCTGCTATGTCGAGTATCGCTGAAGTCATCTCTGCTGGATGAGGGGGAATGTCAGCGAGCACGAACAGGAAGATCATCCAGAGCCAAATGGAGCCGATGGGAAGAGGAGATCCTCTACGAGTCTGGAGCTCGTATATCACCGTGTCGCATTGGTCATCCGTGAGAATAGGATCCACCGAGCGTGCAGCAAAATGAGTAACAATTCCCTCGATAGACACCTCCCATGGTTGCCGACGAGCATGTGGACGATTGCAAGCTATAACTCTTGATCTGTTAAAAAAATGGTTCTTTCCTTGTGAAGAAGAAAAAGAACATTGCTTCAGAATATAAAGAGAAGCATTTAAGTCTAGGCACAGAAAATGTTGTGCATGGTGGAACTATTTCCAAGTTCTAACAAAAAAGGCATGGGAAAAGAAAGAGTTGACTCATGAAAAGCAGAGCAAGAAGGTGAAACGATTCCTTCGTATCTTATAGCAGCGCCTCACATGCATGACACATGAGGGTCGGTGCTAGTTTTCTTAGGGTTAAGTCCTATAGCAGCGCCTCACGTGCATGACACGTGAGTGCCGGCGCTAGTTTTTTTATATATAACAACACCTCACGTGAAGCATATGTGAGCGTTGGCATAAAAAATGAGGGCTTTGTCATTCTACTTCAAAGAAATTTATACATTGGTAATGAGGATGATAACTAAAAAAGAGAAAGAAACAAACATCAAAATATCTACAATGGCAAGACACTGAACTTTGGACATGGATTCTCAAACTCAAAAGCAAGTTTGAGCAATGCACGTTCATCCTCATCAACCATCTTTTTGTGCATCTTCTCTCGAATGCAAGCGTCAGGATCACCACTGATGTCCTCCACCCTCTTGTATGCAGATATTATCGCCTTTTGTTGAAAGACACGGTGCAAGATGGCGACAAGACTATCTCACCGTTTCTTCAAGATCAATCCCATCAGATACACAGAATGCACCTTGTCTTCAGTATCATCGAGCGCTTGAAGCGGAATAATCTCAAGGTGCCCAGGTATAGCTTCCCAGATCGACCAAACGACGATCTTCAAAAAGGCAGAATGGCGGGGAGCAATCGACCGTTGTGCTCGTCGAAGCGGCGCATCACCTCATCGCATTGGGCATCAATGTACTCCTGGCCTTGAAAGTGACCTTAGATATGAATCTCCTCATAAGAGATAATCTCTTCAAGATCATACAGATGACCAGCCATGGTACTTGAAAAGAAACCCAGTAGAGGGTTAGCGATTAAAATACTAAAATCACTAAATTCTAAAAAAAACAGTGGGCCCCACAAAATCAAGGTGATGGCTCATCAATGATGAGACATGTGCCCATTGTGAGAATCCAAAAGGATTCTCATTAAATGAATAGTGCTCATTAAACAATGAAGTTAAAAACTCTCAATATTCCCCAAAAGGCGGGCTTTTTAAAACAAGCAACAGATTCAAATCTGTATAAAAAAAAGTGAAGGGATTAAAACCCCAAAAATTCTAGAAAAGGGAAAAACATCCAAGAACAGTAAAGAGAATAAAATTCCCAAAGTTCTTAAAATCCAAATCAGAGCTAAGCTCCACAAAAAACATAGAATTAAATTTCTCTAAACAATGGGATTAAATCCCAGAAATTCCCATGCTAGAAAATTCATGGGTTAATTGATGGAATCAAGTTCCAGAAAAATGTCAAGATTGACAGCATGGTAAAACCTTAAGAAGGAGAATCAAAGATTCTCAAGTCTTGGATATGAACATCAAGATCAACAATTTATATAAAAAAGGGTTTTTTCAGATCTCCATGAAATTGATTCAAAAGAAAAGAGAGAGCTAAGCTCCGTCGGATCTAATAATGGATTCAAAATCCAAAAATAAAATATATATATATATATATGATAAAAAGGGGTTAAGAGCTAAAGCTCTGTTCATAATCCTCACTAAGAAATTTGGCAAAGTTTACCCTATTCAAAAAAGGTTCTTGAGGATAGAGATCTAAGCTCTGGAACGAGAATTAAATTCTCAAAAGAAGGGCAAGGCTCAAGAAAGAAGATAATGAGAAAGCAGTCATCTCAAGGGCCAAAGGCCCTATTTATAAGACATGGGGATTCAGCTTCCTGGGTGATCTAACGGTGGTAAAAGTGGCACCGTTGCACTTATGTGTAAAACATGTGAGAACAACGGTGGGGGCATTTGTTTCCCTAATAATTAAATACAATAATAAGAGCTAAACTCTGTTAATTTCAATAAGGCAGCGCCTCACGAGCTCCCCATGAGAGTGTCGGCGCCAGCGCCAGTCTTATAGGATTAAATCCTATAGTTGCGCCGCGCGTGAAGTTCACGAGAGCGCCAATGTGCAAAGCACAAGAGAGCCAGTTATATATAAGAATTAAATTCTTAAGTGGAGCCCACGTGCATAACACGTGAGCGTCAGCACCCAAATTAAAAGTAAATAGAATTAAATTCTACATGGAAATTATTTCCTTAAAACTTGAGATATTCTCTGTTAAACAGAACCATTAGATCAAAGATCCAATGGTGATGATGAGTCATCAAATGATAGAATTAAATTCTATTAGGAGAAAATATCTCCCTAATCTTTCTAAGTGATAAAGATATTCTCGGTTGGATCAAAGATCCAATAATAGAATTAAATTCTATTTTTGGGAATATATTTCCCTGCATCTTTCTAAACAAAGGAAGATATTCTCTGTTAAACAGAGTACGCTTAGATTAAAAATCCAATGGTGATTAAAAATCCCCGTTTGACATAATTAAATTCTGTATATGGGAAAATATTTCCCTAATCTTGAATATATATCCAACGGTGGATAAAATCCCCCAAACAATTTTAGAGGCCAATTAAATCAATTGATATATCTCAAATGAGAGATTTTCTCAAACTAATTAACAATTTGCCTCTCCTATATAAAGGATCCGAGACTTCAAGTCTCGGATCGAGAATCGATCCCATAAGTTTTCCACAAGAACCGAAAATTTAATTTTCCTGAAAAAATAAAAAGATCCTCGCTCTCTCAAACCCGAGGTAAAGAAAAGAAGAGATTAAAAAATATCTCTTTTGCCTAGCGCAAGCAAAACACGAGAGTTTAACTCTTCATATAAGAACTTAGTTCCTTCTCTGGATCTGAGATCCGTAAGACAAATCTTCCAAAAGTTGAGAATTTAATTCTCGTCGGGAAGATTCTATCCTTCAAACTCAAAATCTAGGGAAGAACTAGATAAAAAGAAAAGACAGAAAAGAAACATGTTCTAGGAATTTAATTCCTCTGAAAACAGGGTTTAACCCTAAAAAGAAACTTAGTTCTTATAAAAAAACATAAGAACTTAGTTCTTAAAGAAAACTTTATCCCAGGTCTTCAAAACAAAGATCTTGGTGATCATTAATGGTCAAAATGCCATTAACAGAGATTCAATCTCTAAAAAAGAAAAGGAACTCAGCACCTCACGTGAAAAACATATGAGCGCCCAAAAGATTTCCAAAACAAAAGACTTAGTGCCTCACGTGCTTCCCATGTGGACGCTCAATAGAAGGCCAGAGTCTCATGTGAAAGACACGTGAGCGCTAAGTAAAAGTGCTTAGCGCTGAGTATTCAGCCAAAAAGACTGAGTGCTTAGCACCAATTAGGCAACGCCCACATTTTAGCGCCACACGTACTCCTCACGTGAGCGCTATACCAAGTGCTTAGCACTTCATATGTAGTAAAAAATAACTAGAGTACTTGATACTGGTTGGGCAGCGCCCAAATATCAGCGCCTCACGTAATACATACGTGAGAGCCATAAAAAAGTGCTTAGCACTATATATATATATATATATATATATATATATATATATATATATATCCAGTCAAAATGACTAAAGTGCTTAGTACTGATTGGGCAGCGCCCATGATTGAGTGCTTCGCATGATACACGTGTGAGCGCCAGAGCTCCAAACAAGTGCTTAGCACTTCTGCATAAAAAGCAAAGGGCTGAGCAAACAGAACCAAAAATAAGTGCTTATCACTTTTAAATAAAAAAAACTGAGCAGACCAAGCCCAAATTGGCTAAAAGTCTCTCTGAAGTTTCTTACAGCTGAGCCCAAATATTATGTTGTTGGATCTTAACTAAATTTAATGATCCTGAAAATATTGCTAAGTTGATCTTAGTCTCAAATAGGACTAATGTATCCCTACTTCAAAATAAATTGAGCCCAAATGCTCATATGTTTAAGCTGATCTTAATCTCAAACTAGATTAATGATCCTTAAACCAAACAAAACATTTTTGAACTAAAAGAACATATAACCTAAGTTCAAAACCCAAGCCCCAAATCTCAAATATACAGATTTAGACTGATCCGCGCCCTACAGGCGACGACATAAACTAGACTCCGTATACAATCCACAGGCAACCAAAACAAACAAAATAACACACGACATGAAGTGAACTACTTAAGCAAGAGAAAGTTGTTATCGCAACGCAATAATGTAATTAACTGCAGGGACTTGTGCCTGCAGGGAAAAGCGTCCCCACAATCAAAAACCCCTCACAAATGAAGGAGAATCTGATGAAGTCTGTTACAACGGTTGTATATATCCAAACCTCCGATATATGGTGCTATAAATCAACTTGGTATCTTCGGAGAAGTGGATAGATATGTCCAAATAGTATATGCCCCCAAATTCAGACCAAGACGTCCCAACGTCTTGGTCTGGTCTTTCGGCGGTGAACATGGTTGTCTTTGCTTGCTTAAAAAGCTTTTCTTATCAACTTATCAATTTGGTCTTCTAGTGATGGGCTCAGAGTCCTTCGTTCGGACCCTGCCCTGTAGCGTTGTTTCTTGGCGAAGCATCTTCTTCGTTTAGAGAACTTATGGCGTTGGATATAGTACCCTCAAGGCAATTATTATAATTGCAGGCAGGTGATTATGATAATTGAAGGAGAGCCTATACCGGTAGAACAGTCTTGCTCGAGATGATAGTTACCTATCTGGTTTGTCTTCATCATTGATGAAGCCAGTAAGATTCTTGCTTGACTACCAGTATTATGATGGCGATCATATACGTGGGAGCTGGGTAGTCTATAAGCACATCCTTAAATATCCCTAGTCATGTGAGTATCGAGACTGGGCATCGATATTCCAGGGTAGACTATTGTATACGTTTCTAGACCCCGACGAGGGGCGATGGCCGGTTTCATAAGCCATTGATGTTGTGTCACCTAAGATAGTATGCAGGTGCTCATTTAAGGTGAGTACACCGGACGGACTTGTCGAGAACTTATAGATGGTATTATATCTATCGTCAGATGAAAGTTCTCAGGTGGCATGAGTACAGGTTAATCTTTTGATCTGAGATCATCATTTGTCTCGTGTGAGTTCCTATTGTATTTATATTGCTACCCTATCATGGTTCAAAGGGGGCGTGCAAACAGGTTTTAGATGGGTACAGTCCTGAGCCATATGGAGGCGGTGAGCGATTGTCAGGGATTCGTCTCTCCTGGTATTAGGAGTCGATATTACGCTGTGTTCGGTTGGCCATCACCATAAATCCGTGGCCATAGTGGATGAGATTTACTAATAGTAGTTCATTAGTTTCTGTGTTGGTGATGAGCTTGGCTCCGACATGACTTATCGGGTTATTAGAGGTCCGGTGTTATCCACCCCCTAAACCCGGTATGCTATACTCTTAGACGAAGAGACCGGACTCTACGTACTACGGAGATTTTCAAATTCAGGATCAGTAGGGTAAGGACGTACTTGATTGTCGACCCCCCTTTCGGCAAGTATCTGGGAATCCATTATGTACAGCTAGTGTCGCTGACATACTTGTGGTTAAACCCACTGCCAGCGTATTGTCGATTCTTTAGAGTCCCGCACAAAGGGCTTTCCTGGTTCAGGCGATAGATGTAGAGACCGTATGTTGGTACATGCAGGGGTCCGATTAAATACGTGTGTAGACTACACGGATTTTAATCGGACGGTTGATAATACTAGCCGGCTTAAAATTAAGCCGGATTATTAAATCAGGTTTTGATTTAATAATTTTTGTGTGTGTGTTTAGTATATATATTCTAGTATTATTTTTCACCATTTATTTTCTCTCTCTTGGGTATTAGTAATTTTATACGGATACGCGTATATATATTTTGATATATATATATATATATATATATATATATATATATATACGCGTATATGTATTTTGATATATATATACACACACACACACATATATATACATACCGGGTTCTATTCCGAATTTATACGGAATATGTTCTAGAAGAAGGACACCTCATTTGTGAGTATTCATTTATGAATATTCACAAAAACGAGGTGGAGGGTGAGCTGGTATTGAACATGGTTGAAGAGATGTAGAAAGGAATGAGCTTAATTTGTTTATTTTGAAAATGGTGAGATATTTTGTTTATATGGTTGAAAATATGAAGCCATTGTTTCTCTCATTCTAACACTAAGTTCATTCGGCAGGGTAAATGCATTAAAAAGGAACAATTTTTGGATGGCTAGCCTCTTCATCTCCTTCTTCTTGATTGCTCTCTTGAGCTTAAAAATGAGAGAAAAAGATAGTGGAAAAATTCCTACATCACCCACAATCCATTCCTAGCAAGTTTGGAGCGTCGGTCGGAGCTTGGATCGGTTTCCCACGGGTGGATCATCTTCGGCAAGGGTGGTCGCCTCTCAAGCTCATTCCCGACAGCTATGAGCTTAGAGGGGTCTTCCACGATTAGGTGGACACGCATCAAAGGTCGTAATCTCTAACCTTGTATGCTAAGTTTGCTAGTTTAGTTGTATGGTTTGATTCCTAGGGGATATGTTTTTTGTGCTTGCTATAAAATCATCGTTTTCTCTTCCGCCTTGGTCACAGCTTCTATGGCGCAAGCACAACACACTAACATGGTATCAGATTTGATCCATATGATCCATACGCTAAAACCAGCTCGCAAGACTTCGGAATTCATCACAAAACGCATTTCAAAATTGCTAAAATTCAGCCAATTTTTTCTGTCCATACAGTGACAATTCGGTCTTTAAACTAATTTTTAATGAGTTAATCGATGCCCGGAGCTCTCGTTTTGGATATGGGACTCCGTGAAGATTGAGGGTGACCCTTCGAGTCTCAGGACACCGTTTTCGAAGCCGTTTTTCAACTTTAGTCGCTATTTTTCTCTTGGCTGATTTCTGTTAGTAGTGGTTGTCCAAAACTAAACTGTTTTGCATGTTCCTATCTCCGCGGCCTCTTGGTTCGGATTCAAACTCTTTGTTTTGGCAAAAAGTTTGGTTTTTAGATATTGAAGTGCACTCAATTTTTGTCATTTGGAATTTCGAGTGTGAGCTTCGCTTGTGATGAATTCTATGGTCATGGTTTTCGTATCAATGTATATGTGTTGTTAAACGTCGTCTAATTGCTATACGTTCGATTAGACAAGGGTGCACACTTTCTTGTGTTACTTTGTTCTGCGGTGTGTGCGTGTGTGTGTGTGTGTGTGTGTGTGTGTATGTATATATGTATGTATGTATGTATGTATATGTGTGTGTGTGTATATGTGTGTGTGTGTGTGTGTTGTCATGACGGATAGCCCTTCGTACAATTTGCCTGTTAAGTTTATGTTTTAAATTGTTGTATATTCATTTGTTCGGGATGAGCTCCAACTTGTGGCCTCTGTTTCCGTATTATGAATATTCTTTTATTGGGGCCGGCCAAGATGCGTTTGATGTCACTGTTGTATATATTTCATTTTTATACTAGGATCAACCCAAGAAAAGTGCTCGAGTAGCCGGGTTCTAGAGTGCAGCAGGTGGCATCTCGTGTAGTTGAGACCGGACCGCCTCGCTCTAAAATTGGCGGGTTTCTCGCCGCACTTGTAGGGGTTATAGGATTGAACCGATGAGGGGTCCACAAGTTACCGGATTCTAGAAAGTGACAGGCGACTGACTCATGTCATTGAGGACGAGTTACCCAATTTCTAGAATTAACAGGTGGCTTGCCGCACTCGTAAGGGTCTAGAATCGACTTTGTACGGGCTATCCACACGACCGGGGAACGTCGCGTCTCATTTGTGGCTCAAATGAAACACAGGGCTCCAAGTTTATCCTCTATTCCATATTGTTTGTTGCATGCCTGTGATGACTATTATCTGCCTACGATGTTAATATATATATTATATTCTAGTAAATACTTCTATATGTTTTGCATCCATGCTAGCCCTGTCCCCGCCCTGCCGTAAGTTAAGAAACCATACAGTAAAGACTCGGGACTCCCGTAGCGAATGGGGATGGCATATAAAAGCATGATATTTTGGTTGTTTTTGGTGTGGCTTAGAAACTTTTAATTGATGGGACTGTGTTATATCTTTAATTCAAGGAAAACAAAACCTATTTGATGTTGTCGGAACCAATTTTTAAAACTGCTTGGTTTTCTTCAAAACAATTGCCATATTCTTTTGCTTTGCAAAGAGGTATTCGGTTAGGAATATCCTGCACCTCGTTCTATGAGGAAAGAGCCTTGATCCCTTCACAGGGAGTTCGCTCTTAGGTAAAAGTTTATGTTAATAGTTTTAAAATGCAGAGCCTAAACCACTCCATTTCAAAGCCACTCGAGTTCCTTCAACGATATCAAGTTCATTACGTTAAAGGTTTTTCACCAAAAACCAGTCGTAGCCCGTCGTCATTTCAGATTGGTATTGCCTAGTGTGCGTGCTACGTATGTTAACCTCTATCAAGGCGTAGTGTTCGGTAGCTCTATAATACTTTTCTGTTGCATGGTGATGCGATTGGTTAGGGCAGTCGCACGGTCATTTTGACCTCTTTCAAGAGCTCGTACGGGTGGGTCTAATTAATCCAGGACAATGATAGGTAGAACTTGACTTGCGAATTATGGTATGTTGACCTCTGTCAAGGCCATAAGTCGCTTGGATCAAAAACCATATCGGGAGTTTTAAATATAAGGTCAACTTGCTAGGTTTGCACATAACTTATGAAGTGTGGTAATTTTGGTCGTCTTCCGTCAAGATTATCATACAAAGATAGTTGGGTCCTGATTCCCACTGATGAGTAGGTATTACTCCTCGGAAGATTTTCACTTCACAATTAGCTAACCTATTAAGTGTCTAAAAAGTGTTAACGAGGTTACGCCTCTGCGGAAATGAGGTTATTTAATTATGTCCGTGCAAAAGCACGGGGGACCTCCCTCAAAGTACCATACCAATTTAGCTAAACGGTTAGTGAACTTGGAAAGTGTATATGATCCCGACTAGTTCTCCTTTTAGGGTTTAAAGGGGAAATCGAGGAAACAGTGGGAGCCATCCTGATTAAATAAAGTGATTAACCAATCTAATTTTGATAAAGTGCATGCTGAGTGTTTCTTTTCTCTCTCTCTCTCTGGTTACAGCAACCCATGACTTACCTTAAACTAAAACTCATTAACCAACTTAACCGAACCTTCTTACTGATTTTGGATTGTCATGATTCACGACAAGGTCACATATATCCCTGCTACTTTTTCTTTCCCTTTGCATTTCTCCAGAACACTCTGTATCACTATGATGATCTATATTGTTTGGAAAGACCGTCGTATAGTTACATATGAACTCAAAGAAATTATTTCAGTCGAGGATGGCCACTGGTTCTGGAGAATTTAGATTGTGTTATTCGATTGCCTCTTCCTTTTACCTTCTCTCAAATTGCGAGAGCTCCTTATATTAAGAGAGTACACCTATTACGCTTATTGGATAGTTTTCTTCCAAATCTTAGGCTAGTGCCGAAAGGTAGGGAAGGAAGAAAACCACTTAGCTTAAGTACGGTATACAGAAGGTAAGATATAGAGACATATAAAGGGATTGAGGTGGGAGCAAAGGAAATGGCGACTACTGTCATGAATCTAGATAATGGAAGAGAAATTACTAGGAATACCCGGCCACCCATTGAAACATTTATGTTTCAGAATTTCTGTGTACTTGTAAATGAGAACTGTTTCCCTAATTAATTCTGACTCCATGGTATATATTTACCGGATTTGGATCTCACATCCGTACAGCATTACAGATACTAAGTAGGAGTAGAATATTAGGAAATGGGCAATTTGGTCCACAATATCGGAATTCATTACAATTGGTGATATTGGATTAAATCGCCTGGCTTTGCCTAATGGAAAATATTTGGTTTCGAATAACCGTTGTTATGCACCAATTTTTAAAATTATATATATTTGTATCTTTATTTTATAAATTGAGATATAAATTTTGAAAATTGTGTTCCAAATATTTACCTTTATCGGTTGAGGATAAGATAAGGTGTATTGAATAACGATGTAAGACATTCTTAACCAAAATACATTTTTCAACCTACAATACATGGAGTTCGAGTTATTGAACTCTTGTGGCTTATACATGAAAATCTATGTTGTCCAGTGTCCTTTGGGACAGGGGGTTGGTACTCTTACTTCATTTAGATTTACCTATGAGTTCTCTGTTTTTAGACACGCATTCGTTGTAATGTAAAGTCCAAAGATTTTTAGAAGTTTATAGGTATAAGAATAAAGTAGAGAACCATACGTTGGAAGTATCAGGATTTTTCGAAGTAATCGAAGATATAGATACTTATGCTAGGTATTCCATCATAGTAATATTGAGAGCATGATTCTCTCGCAGGTTACTCATCCATGGGTGTACTCCTTGATGAGTAATGTTGTATTAGCCTTTTTCTATTTGTGATATGCACTGGAAACAGTTGCATAAAATTTGAATTTTATTCCATCTAAATTAGTGCCTATGATTCTATATGGACATAGATTGGTTGCATATCTTGATATTGTTAAGATATGGAGTTATCTAGTTTCTATTTAAAAGCAAAATCCAGAAAAACTCAAGACACGCTTCGGTAATGGCAGTTTGTGAATTATCCCAAGCATTCGCTAGGGTTTTGTTTCTACCATTTTCAAGATCAATAGTTATATTGTTCTTGACTCACCACCTTTTTATAAAAGGAATCTTTTTGCAAAATAAACTAGTGGGAGTATGGTAGAACTGAAAATGATTTCAGAACCACAAACGGTTACTAAAAATTTAGTATAACCTGGATATTCAATTGAACTCGACAAACTTTAGCCACTCCGCGGATTTTAGTAGGTAACCTCAGTCACCTAAGAGATACTTCGGTTTTCTCATAAGCGATGACAGGGAGGTCAGCATCATGGTTATGATGGCCCTGCTAGTTATCTGCAGGTCATAAGAAGTGGTAACTTCCAAATGACCAGATACTTTATATCCAAGATGGACTCCGCGCACTTCAGCAAATTATGAATTTTGGACTTTGCTGAGTGCTCCTGAAAGGGTAAAACCTATTAGGAGCAAGTATATCTTTCGATATCTGTGCAGGTGGAAAGCTATTAACCTAATAAGGCTCGACTTGTTGTAAATATTCTCATCAAACACCCGTTGTGGATTGTGATGAGACGTTTACTTCAATGTCTACGATGAAGTCCATAACGAATATGACTTGGCACTGCTGCTGCTCTAGACTATGATATCCGGTAAGAGGATGACTATAATGTCTTTATAAATGGCAATTTAGAAGTGCACGTGCATATGACTCTGCCAGAAAGTTATTATAGTCAGTAGGAGCAACGGAAGGTATGCAAGTTACTTATCTCTATTCATAAACTAAAACATGCATAGCGGAGATGGGTCATCAATTTTGATGTGACAGTCAAGGTGATTGACTTCATCTAAACAACAGATAAACCTAGTAAGAAGGGTGTAGGGAGTATTGTCCTGGGATTTGTATGACATGCTCCTGATAGGAAGTGATGTTCCTATATTACAATCGGTCGAACTTTGGTTGTCATAGGTATTTCTCTACATAGGATCTGGATAATATATCAGGGATTCTGGTTATTAGATCTATGGTTTTAGATCTAGATTTAGAAGGTGTCCCAATCTGGGTACTTAGATTGCATTCTAAAAGTGTTTTAGAATGGAAGACTCCTGGCGTGGTAGTGTACCCGCAGGTGATGGAGTCTTCCTCTCTAAAAAGATATCTTCTAGACTGATGAGGAGAGAGACTGGCATGAATAACATATCATTTAATTAGGCAATTGAGTCAATCATGTAATATCTTGTACAAAACCAGATGTTGCTTTTGCACTTGCTGTAGTAAGCAGATATTAATCCAATCCTAGAGAAACAAAGGGATGAAATTATGAACATAAGAGGATGTTCTTGGTATATGATAACGGCATCCTCATCTGGAAGGTGGTTATCGGTTCAGGCTTCCAAGTTAACCTGGATGACAAAGATACTGTCAGAGTTTTGAGTTTAGCCTCTTCTGAGGAGCAGTATATTGGATGGGTTCCAATAGGGATACTGAGGTAGGCATGGTGCAGAATACTGGTTATGACTCAATGGAAGAAACTGTAGGGATTGCCTAGCACCATGCCTAGGGTTTGTCTTGCATCAAACATGCTATAATAAATATTTTAGAGGTGCTAAGCAAAACCAACCATGAATCGAAAAAGAAAAGGTTTTTTAGATCCCACCTGCACTAAGGTCAATTATTGGCGTATATCATACCCAAAATCTCAAAAAGTCGCTCATACTGCGGCAAGGGAGGGCTTTAGTGAGTGGATCCGTGGTGTTATTCTTTGTATCTACTCTCTGAATCTCAATCTCACGGCGATCAACTATCTCCCGGATCAAATGATATCTCCTAAGGATGTGTCTGGACCTCTGATGGGACCTGGACACTTTGGCCAACGCCATAGCCCTATTATTATCACAATACAATGGTATTGGATCAATAATGGTTGGAACTACTCCTACCTCCGAGATGAACTTCCTCATCCAGACGGCTTCCTTGGCAGCATCATTTGCAGCAATATACTCAGGTTCCATCGTGGAGTCTGCAACGGTATCATGTTTGGAACTCTTCCAACATACCGTCCCTCCATTGAGGGTAAATACAAACCCTGAGATAGATTTGTTATCATCCTTATCACTCTGAAAGCTCGAATCGGTAAAGGCCTCCATTTAGAGATCCCCGTTACCATACACCAAGAATATTTCTTTAGTCCTTCGCAAGTACTTAAGAATGTTCTTCACAGCTGTCCAGTGATTATCCCCTGGGTTGGATTGATACCTGCTTACTACACCCAGTGCATAAGCTACATCAAGGTGAGTACATAACATCGCATACATTATAGATCCTACAGCTGAAGCGTAGGGTATAATGCTCATGCGAGCTCTCTCTTCATCAGTCTTTGGGCAAAAGTCCTTGGAGAGAGTGACTCCATAACAAGCGGGTAAGGCACCCCGCTTGGAGTCTTCCATACTATACCTTTTTATGATGGTGTTAATGTACCTGATTTGGGACAATCCCAACAACTTTTTAGATCTATCTCTATAGATCTTCATGCCTAATATGTACGAGGCATCACCCAGGTCCTTCATGGAGAAGCTTTATGATAAGAACAGTTTGACCGATTGTAGCATAGGAACATCGTTTTCTATCAGAAGAATGTCATCCACGTACAATACGAGGAATGTGACAGTATTCTCTACAATCTTCTTATAAACACAAGATTCATCTGGATTTTTGATGAAATCAAACTCTTTGATGACATTATCAAAACAGATGTTCCAACTCCGTAATGCCTGCTTCAATCCATAAATGGATTTAAGCAACCTACATGCTTTCCCGCTGCTCCCACTATCAATGAAGCCCTCTGGCTGATCCATATAAGCGCACTCTTCTAAATCACCATTTAGAAATGCAGCTTTAACGTCCATCTGCCAGACTTCATAGTCGTAGTGAGCAGCAACAGCAAGTAGGATCCGAATGGATTTAAGCATGGCTACAGGAGAAAAGATTTCGTCATAGTCCAATCCTGATCTTTGACGAAATCCTTTCGCAACAAGCCTTGCCTTATAGGTCTCCACCTGCCCATCTACACCGATCTTTCTCTTAAAGATCCATTTTCACCGTACAGGTTTTACCCCAGAGGGTACAACTTCCAAAGTCCATACTTTGTTGGTGTACATAGACTCCATTTCGGATCTCATGACATCCAGCCACTTCACAGAGTCACCACTCATGATAGCTTGCCGGAAACTGGTAGGGTCATCATCATCCATGATGCAATCTTCTCCATCACCATCAATGAGAAAACCGTAGTATCTCTCCGGTGGACGAGAAGTCCTACCAGATCTATAGAGTGGCTGAGCTTCATAAGATTCTGTTGCAACATCAGGTTCAACCAAGTCGTTATTTATAACTTGTGTCTCTAGAACCTCTTCTAGATCTACCACATTGCCATCGGTATCATTTGGAAAAATTTCATTTTCTAGAAATGTGGCATGTTGAGAAACAAACACTTTTTGTTCTTCCTTGTGGTAGAAAAGATATCCAAACGAATGTTTTGGATATCCTACAAATATACACTTAACCGATCGTGTCTCGAGTTTTTCTGGATTATGCTTTTTAACAAAAGCCGGACTACCCCAAATCTTAACTCGTTTAAGAGATAGTCTCTTCCCATACCATATCTCATATAGAGTGGTAGACACGGTCTTGGTTGGAACCCTGTTCAACAGATATGCTGCAGTCTCCAATGCATGCCCCTAAAAGGAGAGAGGTAACTCAGCATCACTCATCATGGATCGCACCACATCCAATAGGGTGTGATTTCTCTGTTCTGACACACCGTTGTGCTGTGGTGTGTAAGGGGGAGTGAGCGGAGAGAGAATCACATTCTCTTTTAGGAAGTTCGAAAACTCTGTACTAAGATACTCTCCACTTCGATCTGATCGAAGTTTCTTGATACTCATTCCTGTTTGTTTTTTTACTTCAAGTTTGTACTCCTTGAATTTCTCAAAAACTTCAGACTTGTGCTTTACTAAAAACAAATAACTGAATCTTAAGAAATCGTCAGTAAAAGTTATGAAATAAGAAAAATTGCTTCTCGCATGTGTAAACATTGGCCCCACATACATCACTATGTATGATGTCCAAGAGTTCTGTAGCTCTTTCTCCGTGTCCAGTAAATGGAGTTTTGATCATTTTCCCTTTGAAACAAGACTGACAAGTCGCATAAGATTTATATTCAAAAGGATTTAAATACTCATCTTTATGAAGCTTGTTTAGTCTTATTTCGTTAATATGACCAAGTCTACAATGCCAAAGAAAAGCTTCATTTATGTCTGAAAATTTTCTTTTATTTGTGTGTTGTATGTTGAAAATTGTGTGTTGATTTAGGACGTATATCCCGTTATTAAGTGTGCCATAACCAATCAACTCTTGATTCAGTTTAATGTTCATAACATTATGCTGCAATACAAAATTATATCCTTCATTGTCTAACAAAGAAATGAATATTATATTACAAAGCATACTAGGTACATAATAACATGGGTTCAAAACCAATATACAACCCGACGGCAACCCCAGGTGATACTCTCCCACTGAAACTGCATGTACATTGGAACCATTTCCAACTCGGAGAGTGTGACCACCAGTCTTCAAAACTCTGCTATTTCTCAAGCCCTGCACAGAATTGCAGATATGAGAACCCGAACCGGTATCCAATACCCAGGAAGCAGAGTTTATAGAAAAACAGTTTTCAGTCACAAACACACCTGAAGCGGAAGCATCACCATACTTCTTTTTCCTGAGATCAGTAATATACTTGACACAATTTCGCTTCCAATGTCCCGACTTCTTGCAGTAGAAACATTCTCCTTTTCCTGATTTCTCAGCCTTGGATTTGTCTCTCCCTTGTGCCTTTTTGATTCCACCTCTCGGTTTTGTGGGTTTCTTCTTATTCCTTCTCTTGGCCTTGGCATTTAGGATAGAAGAGGAAGATTGCCCAACAATCAGAGAGGGAGTCATTTCCTTTAGCGTGCTCTCCGCACTTCTCAACATATTGAGAAGTTCGGGTAGTGACTTCTCCATGTTATGCATGTTGAAGTTTACTATGAATAGAGCAAAGGCAGGGGGAAGAGACTGTAGAACAATATCAACATACTGTTCGTTCTCCATTGTCCATCTGAGGCCCTCAAGCTCTTCAATAAGAGCTATCATCTTCAAAACGTGATCACCTACTGGTGTGCCAGGAGCCATCCGCATCTGAAACAACTTTCGAGATGCCTCATGTCGTAGGGTACGAGATTGCTCCCCATACAACCCTCTGTATGGAGAAAAATGGATTGAACATCCATCTGTTGTCACGACCCGAAAATATTAGCTCGTGACCGGCACTTGAATCACACCACGTCTAAAGGCGTAACGTAGATCAAGTAAGCCGAAACCCAGAAATATAAACCTTTTTAAGAAAATAAAGATGTGAAGTTTTGAAATAAAGGTATGGTGAAAAATCAAAAGTTTTCTTAAATGCATAAGTAACGGAATATGAAAATGCAAGTAAATTTTACTAGTTGAAAACATGTTTCGCCTTTTTAAAAATTTGGGCAGCATCTCCTTTGTATATTTTGATCCAAAACTACAAATACATGAGATGATATAAAAGGCATCCCCAAGCGGGAGCTAGCTCTTCGCCAATCGGCGGATCCACAACCACGCAAAGCATAAATATAAGTATACGGCGCCCAACGGCGAAGTTCACCACAAAAGATAAAGAAATAAGCAAGACATCAAAAACCCAAGTAGCGGAATACCCCTCGCTCTAAGTCTCGCAACCACAAATCTCACTAAATCTCATTACTTATACAAATACTAGTTTGATTGATGGAGTTGACTAGATACAACAGGAAATATAAATGCAAGAGTAGGCACGATACAAATGTCCCACCTACCAAAGCAAATCACCCAAAAGCAGCTGTGTGCCAACGATGCCGCTACTGATCCATGCAGTCAACCTGCAAGAACTGTGGCACAACGGGGGTGAGTTGCCAACTCGTGAGTAGAAAAAAATATCAACAGGTAGAAATCGAATGAACAACGAGTCCTAGGTTGACTGTATTATAAAGTTAATACTATGATATCTATGGTGACCGTAACGGTATAAGTGCCAACAATATACTCAATGTCTATATGCATGCGGATATCATCCAACCATATAATCAATGTCAGTATGCATGTGGATCTCGTCCACGTGTCAACCGATGACACAACAATATCATGCATGTAAAATATCATAAAAGCATATGTATGAAAGTATGAGGATATAAATCAACGTGTGTCCCTCACGACACATCAAAATCATAGAATCTGAGTGTCCAACCTCGACACTCGAAACATCATGAAACTCGTGTCTAGCATCGACACGTAAATCCTCATATCTCGGGCTCCGTCTGCGGGATCGGCCGGTGGGCTCCGGCAGAACGGGTCGGCCCCTATCCATCTCTCGATTCCGGTCAGTATCCTCCGGATAACCGCCAGGTCCAACCAATCACCGGTAAGTACTAGTCCCTCTGCCAGGCTCATCGTCATCCCCACGATCTTCTCGCCCCGGGTACCGTACCGGGTCCACCATGAACCCGCAAACGGATCATCCAACTCCTCAAATCGGGTTTCACATATCACACGTCTCAGAACCGAGAAAACGCATGGTGGACGCACTGAAATATCATATCAACAGAAACTGGGTTTTTAAAATAATACATACTTTCTTTTGAAATAACCACGGTTCTCAAATCCAGAAATCTCATGAAAACAGCATATCTCAATGCGTATAATCTTAAAGCATGATGTATGCGACATATAACAGAATGTAAGAATATCCGTATATCATGCAGCATAGAACAGTAATATACACATATCAAGGGAACACCGCTCTTTTAAATGAATCCAGTTTTAAAATATATTATGCGGTTCTCAATTTATCCAAAGTCAAATGCAACATCGTATAAAGGTGCATATATAACTATAGCAAGTAAATTATGCAAGGAGTCATATCATGATGCAGCAGTCCTACTGTGTAGTGACATGGCAATTATCGATGATGAAGGGTGTGTGAGCCGGCAAATCCATGTAAGTTAACATACGCATCATCGATAATGGTGCAGGTGTACTAGCATAGGTATAAGTAATGCAATGAGAGTGACATGAGCGTAGCATAAAGTAAATCGTATACGAATGCTGACAGGTATACATATCTAACATGACCGAGTCGGTGAATCTATCAATCGGCATACAGCCTCACAACATCATGTACGGTAAAATCCATTGTACGTCATCCTCTAGTCAAGGGTATGGATCAATCATCAAGCCCAACTCATCACGTACAGAAAATCGTCGTACGGCGGCATTAAACCATCGGGGATCTTATCATCCTATGTGACAATGAGGGGTACGGACCTAACGTCTCATACGGCATATCACTCATGATTCATGACATTCTATATATATCTATATATCTATGTCCCAGGTCGCATCCATAACAATCTCATATCAGGGGACCGGCAAAGGTATCAATCATCTCAATCGACTCGCATCCGTATACCGACATATTAATCAAATCATCATATCACATCGTATGTCTTTTTCATCACATTAAGTCATCTCAATATATACATTCTATCTTATACATCTAATAACATGCTACACTAAAACTCATACTTACTCTAGTACAACTACATATCATCAAGTCGTGATTCCCATTCACTTTTCTTATCCTTATAGATTTCATCTCATATCTTCATATGTATATATATTCAGTCATTCATCTTTAACTATCTTATTAACCATATTCTTATTTTTCAAATCTAGGTTTCTACGACTGTACCCTATAGATCGGTTTCCATCAAAAACTTGCGGGGGTGCTATACGCCATCCACCCGATTTCCCCCGTAGATATAGATTTACTCACCTTACTCCTTGCTTGCCGAAGTCAATGACGCCATGCTCCATCATCTCGAAATCCACGTGAAGGTACCTACAATAACACACAATCGAAATCGCTATTAAAATCGAATCCGGAAAAATCAATACGGCACACGGATCGCCTATAGGTTAGAACTTATAGTCCACGCATGCTAAACCAACCAATCATCCCTTATTGTTGATGTACAAACATCCAACAACCAAATAAAAATCCAAATATCACAACCTCGCATTCAAAATATGGAAAACATAACCAAAAATCACACCAATGCGCTCCCATATTTTGACTCAAGTCAAACTAGCCAATTTTGCATATGGGGTTGCTCTAGATATAGGATAACAATGCCCCAGACCAAAAATCACAAGGTTCCACTCCGACTTGGCCACAAATTGCGGCCTATAGCAATAAATCTGCGGCCATATCAATGAATCAAGGGCTCAGGCTTCAAGGGTTGCTTCTATATTGCCTGCACGTCTCGTTGTCAAGGGAACTTGTTTTATAAAGGCCTCGGGTCATCCCAGATTTCTAAATACCATCGCTAAATCCACAAAAACCTAATATCGGAAAATCTAAAGTTCGTATTTAGTTTATATTTTCTGTCCTAGGTCAATAAAACACCACTCAAGTCTTGTTAACAGCCACTACTCATCCTCACTTCCACACAATTACCCAAACCCTTCTTTAGGGATTTCTAACTTCACAACAACCGACCCAAATCAACTTCTAAACTAACTAGAATACAAGAAAACTCAAAACTAACTAAATGGAAGAAGCTATACCTCATTTGGGAAACTCAAGAAAAACCCTAGCTTCTCAAAGTCTTCAAAATCAAACTTTTCTTGGTCCAATGTGATGAGGGTGGGGAGGTGATCATTTTTTATGAAAGGGGTATAAGGTTTTGAGGAGTATTTTGAGGTGGGTCATGAAGGTAGAAGATGGAGGGAAGGGGGGAAGAATAAGGAGATTAAGCAAAACAAATGGGGCAAATGAAATGAGGTAGCCTCTCTCTCTCTCACACAGTTAATCTCACACTCTCTCTCTCTCCCTAATCATTCTAAACTTTAACCCTTTTTCTCTTTTTTTTTTCTTTTTACAACCCAACCACATAATACCCCAAAACAACATAAGAAACACATCATGTAACCAAAATGTAACATGACGTGGTGCACTAGCCACGAAAAACTATAGAAACACGGATTTAGCTTAATCGCGATTAGCAGTGTACTAATTGGGTTTTCATTTAAACTGCATATAATTGATTTTAAAAATGCCAAATCCTTTAAATATATTTTTAAATGAATAAATAATTTTAATTTCCAATTATTTCACAATTATTGGTATATATTTATACCTTTTTTCGAAAACCCCAATTTCGCAAATCGGCAGTTTTCGGGAAATATATTATTTTAATATTAAATTCCAAAAATAATATTTTATATTTTCTGAAATGTTACATCTGCTCATGCTGCTTTTGATGTGTGTTGTCCATCGATGCAACCGTGAGGCATTTGACAGTGGCACAGTCAATATCCCATGTTTTGCGGATCTTCCTATCCGCAACAGAAGATTCAGGGCCTGGGCTGGGAGGGGCTGAGGCAGTGAGGACATATGATACCTTATCATATGTGAGAGCAATGTTAATGTTCCTCAGCCAGTCTTTATAGTTCGGTCCAGTTAGCTTATTTTTCTCTAATAAAAGCTTTAGTCCGGTCATGGGTATCTGCCATTAGGAGAGAGAAAAGAATACACTTAGCGAAAGCTCTTGCAAAGATTAGATTGATTATTTATCTAATCTAATCGATATCTCCCACTGCTTTTATCAAATTTTCCTTCAAACCTTAAAAAGAAAATTAGCCAGGATTAATTACATTCTACAACTTCGCAAACCGTTCAGCCAGGCCAGTGTCGGTATTTTGAAGGGGGTTCCCTGTTCTTTCGTACGGACCTAATTAAAATAAACCTCGTTTTCCCTGAGGCGTAGCCCCGTTGACATCTTTCTAGACACCTAATGGGTTAGCTAACTGTAAAGTGCAAAACTCTCCTGGGAGAAACTCTTACTCATAGTGGGATCGGGATCCAACTATCACATAGAAGGTATGCAATCTCATTGCAAATTTCAACTCTTGAAACTCCCGATATGATTTTTACCCCTAGCACTTATGACCTTGGCTATGGTCAACATATCATAAGCACTAGTCAAGTTCTACCCGTCATTTCATGATTAATTAGACCCACCCACATGACCCTTGGCTATAGTCAACATAATCATGTGACTGTCCTAATTAATCGCATCATATGCTGTGTAGGAAGACATCACTTAGCTACCGTACACTACACCTTGGCTATAGTCAACATATGCAGCACGAATACTAAGTACTCTACTTGCTAAAATGATGGAGGGCTGCAAATGTTTTTTAAGAAAACCTTTAACGCTTTGAACTTGATATCGTTGTAGAATCAAATGGTTTTTTAAAGGAGTGGCTTAAGCTCCGCATTTTGAAAACTTGCTTTTCCATAAAAAGCCGAGTAGGTTTCAAATCCGATTCTACAATATCTTTTAGGTTTCTTTTTCTTTACATTAATCTCATTAATGTAGTCCCATCATTTTAAGTCCTTAAGCCATCACAGAAAAGAAACGAAAATAGAACGTACGCTTATGCCATCCGCATTCGCCACAGTGTCCCGTTATGCACCGTTATGTTACTTAACTAACGGCATAGCAGGGATGGACTAGCACGGATGCAAAACATAAACAACGTTTATTATATATCATATATATAATACACCAATCGGCTCAGCATATAAAGTGATCATATCACAGAATATCAACAGCAGAAGCACATATATGAAAATATAGGATATACTAGGAGCTCCGTATTTTGTATTTAACCAACAATAGAAAAATCGGATTCTACGGTCGCGATGAATAGCTAAGCCCACACCTCTAGACCCCTACGAGAACGGCAAGTGACCCTACCAATTCTAGAGTTAGAAGACCCGGTCTCGACTCCTCGAGATGGCTTCCCACTGGACTCTAGAACCCGGTCACTTGTGCTCCCCACCTTGGGTATATTCTAATGCGCAAAAGTATATAATATACATCAATGGTGACATCATCCTTAACCCGGAAGTGCCCCAATAAAAGAATATTACATACGATGAATTTTACATGAATGAAAAGAAAAACTCTCATCTCACATAAAACCATGGGCCATTCAATCACGACGATCCTATACATCATATCTCAGCAACACATAACATCACATGTCATCAACATAAGTAAGTACGCGTACCCCAATTGTCGTTCACGTATAGCAACGAAACCGACGATACACCACATACTACACTTACGGTCACTGAAAAGAAAGTGAAAAACTACAACAATTAGAATCGTCACTGCCTTTAGACATCATAAACCCGGAATATCACATATTCTGGATTTCATGCCTAACGATGCAAATCTTACATTTTGGTCTCATCTATGAAAACACCTTTTCAAAAGAATTCAGGTAATTCAACAAGATTCCCGATTCCACCCGAGACTGAAATGTTAAATTTACATGCAACTAATTACTTTTCACAAAACTAATTAGTGTAGATTCCAATTATTGTATCATATTCACAAATATCTAGACGATTTTAAATGTTTTGATCGAATCAACAAACACCCACATTTCCCATAGAGCTCAACACTTGAGCAAACTTAAAATACCCAAAACATGCCACAGTACCTATGGACCAACCGTAGAAAGGTCAACCCTTGCCTCACCAATGGCGCCGCGGAACTACAGCAAACCCTAGGGTTTGGCTGCGGTTCCATGGTCATAGAATCGAGTTAGGATTTCGTTCTTCTAGAGGTTCTATAGAATTACCCGCATGATTCTCTGAATATATATAACTTGGAAAATCCCAACTTTTGGAAAATTTCCAGAGGGGGTCATGAGTTGGTGTTTGATGTTCGTTCGAACAGTTAAATGTCGTCTAGGTTACCTGAAACGATGTTAAAATTACGTCTACGAAACACTCCAAATGTCCACTACAGAAAAATAAATTCACATGAAATCTTTAGCAAAAACAAACAATACCTGAAACACCAAAACCCAGAGACCAGAGCACCAGACAAAAACGAAGTCCAAACTTCATGGGAAAACCGGCCAGGCCGGGTATATTAGGCATTTCGCCGGGTCAAATCTGGTGGAAAGGCCTCGTTTTCGTTTGGTGTCCATATTACATCATATGTAACATTCTGCAACTGTTTAAAAAAAAAATTAGAGGCACTGAAAAAATCCGCAGAGACTGGGGTTTAGTTTCGAGGTTTCGGAGTTGTTTCGGTTTTGTAATTTATCTAACATTGTCTAAGTTTCTAGCTTGGCTCTGATACCACTGTAGAGATTGCCTAGCACCATGCCTAAGGTTTGTCTTGCATCAAACATGCTATAATAAAAATGTTAGAGGTGCTAAGCAAAACCAACCATGAATCGAACTAGAAATTTAGGGTAACAAAGGAAAGTATCATATACTAGCAAGTGTTTAACACTAAGAGGGGAGAATTACAACCTTTGTAGACCTCCCTCTTGGCATCTTGGATCAACTTGGAGTTTGAACCGGTTCGCTTGAGTCCTTCGAAGTCCACAACGTCCACCACGGAGTCCTTTGCACAAGCTCCTAGCTTCACTTGATCAAGATGGAAGTGAAGAAACAATCTACACTAGTGGGCTAGACTAACATAGATTGGTAATGTGGGTTATGATCTCACTTTAAAAACCTTTTCTTTTTCTTTTCTTCACTCACTTTCTAAGACCTAGAGAGCTTGAAGAAAGAAGAAGAAGAAGGAGATGGCTAAGCTAAACTCTTATGATAATTATCTCAATAATCTCAAGTGATAAGAGAGAGAGAGAGGGTCATCTTACCATCAACCATGGTTACAAAATATCTAGATATTTTGATATTGAGTTAACAAAAACCATAGGCAATAAAACCATGATTTTGACTTTGGTCAACTAAAGAAGAGTGTAGAAACCCAACCATGATTTTATTTCCATTTTTGTTTTTCTCAATAATCAAAATATATAAATATTTCTCCATGTGAGTCTTGCATTGCCATCACCAATATATCATCAACCATGACACGTGTATGTATGCAAGTGTGCATTCATATCAATATATACATACATACACACATGCATACATCATAAAGAAATAGATTTTAATAAATGAGCTAATGGTCATTAATATTAAATCAACACTTGATTTAATAATCCGGTCATGTCACATACGACCCAATCAATACTAAACGCTAGATTAAAACACGTTATCATATACTCTCATTTAATCAAGCTCCCGCGCATATCCCCATATGCACCCCCACATCGTTTTGCCGGAGCTAGGAAACCCCTCTGTGGGACTCTAAGACTCGTCAATATGCTAGCAGTAGACAGTGATCATATCACATACCCACAAACCATCAGCGGCACTAGCTGTATGTAACGGCTCCCAGGTATTGAGCGATCAGAAGGAAAACAAGCGACCTGTCAAAACTCCCGTCGAACCAACTGGAAACACTTACTGGACAGTCCGGTCTCTTCGTCAGATATGCTGCATATCGAGTCTAAGGATGGTATCGTCGACCCCAATAACTCAGTAAGTCATGCCGGTATATGGCCTATAACAGATCGAGAAACTACTGATAACACTTATCGGTAAATCTCATCAGCCCTGGGTAGGGACTTCCTGTTATAGCCAATCGAGCATAGGAAACATCAACCCCCAATACCGGGAGAGAAGAAACCCCTCCTATCGCTCATTGCCTCCATGTGCCTCGGGACTGTACCCAAAATCCACCTATTTGCACGACTCAATAGAGCCATGGTAGGGTGGAGATCAAAGTATACTGGGAGCACACACAAGACTCTATGACGATCTCGGGTCTATAGACTAACCTGTACCAGTGTCACCTGAGAACTGCTATCCAACGATAGATATAATACCATATAGGAGTTCTTGGTGAGTCCGTTCAGTGTACCCAATCTCCACTGAGCACCCATATACAATCTTTACTGTCACCACACCAATGGATATAGGATCATCCATCGCCCATCATATGGGTCAAGAAACGTATACGCTAGTCTACTCTGGAATATCGATACCCAGTCTTGATACACCCACGACTAGGAACATTTTAAGGATATACTTATAAACTACACATGTCCCACTAGTATGATCTACATCATAATCCCAGTAGTCAAGCAAATATCCTAAGGGCTTTATCAACATGTACCAAATGAGTAATATGCATGATCAAGTAAACATGTCAAGATAAAGAATAACCAGATAGCATACTATCATGTCGAGCAAGAATGTCCTCTGAACATATATATACACATACCGATACATCCACTATCAAATAATGGCCTCTAGGGCATACATATATCCAACAGAAACAACCCAAGAGGTTTGTTGGATAAAGTTATTCATTATGAACTTGGTCCCATCATGTATCCAAAAAAATTCTTGAGGCAGGGTATCGCTCAGTTCGAGAGATTGTTGATCTTCGCGATGTTGAGATATAGAAAGAGGAAGTTGGAACATTGTAGTGGATCCACTCACTGAGGTTATTTCTCGAACACGGATGTTTCTCAAACGAGCTTTGTGAAACTGATTAGTATAGAAATTGAGTATTCGATAGCACACGGGATGTGGGTATGTAATACCGTAATATTCGGCCTTAAATGCAAGTGGGAGATTGTTGGATATAGTGCCCTCAAGGAAATTATTGTAATTGCAGGCAGGCAATTATGATAATTAAAGGAGGACCTATACAGGTAGAACAGTCTTGCTCGAGATGATGGTATGCTATCTGGTTTGTCTCTATCATTGATGAAGCCCGTAGGATTCTTGCTTGACTAGCAGCATTATGATGGCAATCATATACGTGGAAGCTGGGTAGTTCATAAGCACATCCTTAAGTGTCCCTAATCGAGAGAATATCGAGACTGGGCATCGATATTCTGAAGTAGACTAGTGTATACGTTTCTAAACCCCGACGAGGGGCAGTGGCCGGTCTCACAAGCCATTGGTGTTGTGTTACCTAAGATAGTATACAGGTGCTCACTAGAAGTGAGTACATCGGACGGACTCGCCGAGAACTTCTAGATGGTATTATATATATCGTCAGATAGAAGTTCTCAGGTGGCATGAGTACAGGTAAGTCTTTTGACCTGAGATCGTCATTTTTCTCATGCGAGTTCCTACTGTACTTAGATTACTACCCTACCACGACTCAAAGGAGTCGTGCAAATAGGTTTTAGTTAGGTACAGTCTCGAGCCATATGAAGACAGTAAGCGATTGTCAGGGATTCGTCTCTCCTGGTATTAGGAGTCGATGTTGCGCTCTGTTCGGTTGGCCATCATCCTAAATCCATGGCCACGGTGGATAAGATTTACTGATAGTAGTTCAGTAGTTTCTCTGTTGGTGATGAGCTTAACTCCGACACAACTTATCGGGTTATTAGGGGTCTGACGTTATCCACCCTCTGGAACTGGAATGTGATACTCTTAGACGAAGAGACCAGACTGTACGGAGATTTTCACATTCAGGCTCGGTAGGGTAAGAACGTACCTGATTGTCGACCCGCCTTTCGGCAAGTATATAGGAAGTCGTTACGTACAGCTAATGCAACTAACATGCTTGTGGTTAAACCCACTGCCAGCGTATTGTCGAGTCTTTAGAGTACCACACAGAAGGTTTTCCCGGTTCAAGCGATAGATGTAAAAGCCGTATGTTGATATGTGCAGGGGTCCGATTAAATACGTGTACGGGCTACACGGACTTTAATCGGACGGTTGATAATACTAGCCGGCTTAGGATTAAGCCGGATTATTAAATCAAGTTTTGATTTAATAATTTATATATATATATATATATATATATATATATATATTCCAGTATTATTGTTCACTATTCATTTTCTCTCTTGGCTATTTGTATTTTTATACGGATACTCGTATATGTATTTCGATATGTATATCGGGTTTTATTCCGTATTTATACGGAATATGTTCTAGAAGAAGGATGTCTCATTTGTGAATATTCATTTATGAATTTCTAGGAAATGAGGTGGAAGGTGAGGTGGTATTGAGTATGGTTGAAGACATGTAGAGGGGAATGGGCTTCATTTGTTTATTTTGAAAATGGTGAGATATTTTGTTTTCATGGTTAAAAATATGAAGCCATTCTTTCTCTCATTCTAACACTAAGTTCATTTTGGATGGCTAGCCTCTTCACCTCCTTCTTCTTGATTGCTCTCTTAAGCTTAAAAATGAAAGAAAAAGTTATTGGAAAAATCACCCACAATCCATTCCTAGCAAGTTTGGAGTGTCGGTCTGAGCTTGGATCAGTTTTCCTCGGGTGGATCATTTTCGGCAAGGGCGGTCACCTCTCAAGCTCGTTCCTGACGGCTACGAGCTTGAAGGGGTCTTCCATGATTAGGTAGACATGCATCGAAGGTTGTAATCCCTGACCTTGTATGCTAAGTTTTCTAGTTTAGTTGCATGGTTTGATTCCTAGGGGATATGTGTTTTGTAAAATCATTGTTTTCGCTTCCGTCTTGGCCGCGGCTTCCGCGGCGCGAGCATAACACACTAACATATAACATAAAAGCTATGAATTTGTTCCCGTTTCTTGGACCGAATATATCCTAGCCCGGTAGTATCCATCTTCCCGTTAGGCTTGACTTGGCGAGTCCCGGGCACTTCCCAGATCCTTTGTAGAATTGGGCATCTCATACGGTTTTCTCGAAGGGCACCCCTTGACACTTGAAGAAAACCTTTAAACCTTTTATGAAGTATCTCAGCGTGCGGATAGGTTGCAACCTATCGAGATTTGGGTCGAGTCCATGCCAGATCTTTTTCTCCACTTTGTTTTCTTCCGATTTGTAGAAGAGAATTGTCTTTTCACCTCTATGATTGGGAGGTACATAGAATGTTATCAGCTCCTCCACATTATCGATGCTGACGGTGTCAAGCTCTTTATAGCGTCGAGGAGGCACCATCGTGACATGCAAAGCCTGATCTGCTTCGTCAAGGGTTTTAATAGAGGATGGGTGAAGAATGTTGCTTCAACCTCCTCCTCGGAATCACTCCCAAAGATAGGAATGATGGTGTCAGCTTTTGTTTGTCATTTTTTGACTTGGGCTAGATGGAGAACACTATTTCCTCCTCTTCTTCTATATTTCTTCCGAAGATTAGGATAGGGCAACCTGCTTTTTTTTGTTTTCCGGTTTGCCACATCTCTCGGTATTCTCAAAATCCGGCAGGAAGTACTTGGTTTCTTCATACTTTCGTACTTCATTGACCGAAAAAGGATTAAGCTCCCCGTGATGACATGCTCTTTACCATCCTTAAAATACTTCATACACTGATGTTGTATAGAAAGGATGATATTATACTCATGCAACCATGGACTGCCGAGCAGAGCTTTATAGCATATCTTTGCATCGATCACATGGAACTTGACGTCCGTCACCAGTTGCCCGAAATGAAGCATCAGTATCATAGACCCAAGTGTATGAGAGGAATGTGAGTCGAATCCAGAGATTATAATCCTCTCCCGAACCGAGTATTGAATTTTCATGCATAGCTCCTTTAGTACGCTCACATTGAGTAGGTTTACCAAGGATCCATTGTCGACGAGGATCTTATTTATCCTTTTATCTTCACAATACCTGGCTACATATAACGGTCGATTATACTCGCACGTCCCTAAGAGAAGATATTCCTCACTGAAGATAATATCAGCGGTGTGGACTTCCGCTAATTCATCCCCCATTTCTTCTTCGGCGAAGTAGGCTTGGAACTGGTCGGGTTCTTTTAGGGCCTTGATGAGTAATCCCGCAATTATTTTGATATGAACAAAGCATCGTATATGCTCAAGTGCAAAGGCAACTTCTTCAGATGGGCTCACATTGTAGTACACCTTGATTTTCTTAAGCAGATCCTTGGGAGTGAGATCTTTGGTGACTCCTTCATCTACCCCGATCTCTTCGAGTACTCTTTCTTTCCTTTTATCCTGCTTCTTCAAAGTTTTGTTTGTTGGTTCAAGGTTTTTCTCGGGCAAAGTGAGATTTCACAGCTGAATATTATCACAAATTTTGGTTGCTTTTTCTGTTGAACCGGCGCTTTTGAAAAAAGGATTGAAGAATACTTCTTCTTCAAAATCGCTTCCAAAGGTGGGAATTTTAGAGGTTCCTTATTCTGAAGACTGGTCTTTGGTCATATGACAGCTTTCCGCTACTGACTCTATCTTGTTGTCCGCTTTGGAATCATCATCGTTAAGCAGATCATCCTTGGCTCTTCGTTTCTTTTTCTTCAGATGTCTCTTATGGGAGGCATATCCCTGCCACCACTTCTTGAATGTGTTACATTCGTCAATGGGGTGAGAGACCCACCGGTGATATAAACAGTATTTTGGGTGTTCTTTTCCACTGTTAAAATAAGGTACTCCCGGTGTGTACATCATGAGGGGCGGTAGCTTCATGCCTATTGACAGGGCTTTGGTGAACCGCTTCTTAGCTTACATCCTGCTTTTCTTCTTTGCAGATGGGATTTGCTTTGGTTGGGGAGTTAAATAAATCGCCATTTTCATAGCTTGCTTGCTCAAACGTTTTTGCTTGGCTTGGCCTTTTCATATAGGGTTATCTCATGCCTACGGTTATCCTTGCTTGCTTGAAAAGCTTCCTTCAGTAACCTATCGATCGGATCTTCTTATAAAGGACTTAGAGCATTTGGTGCTGGTCCTGCCTCCTGCTTATTGGTATCGCTTTCTAACACTGGTGGAGCATCTTCATTATATATGAAGGAGAAAGAGACCATGTGACAGCTTTCCACATGCTTCTCCACTTCCTCTGTTGAGTCTCCTTCTTCCTTAGCATCTTTATTTTCGAAGATATGCTAAAGAAATTCTTTGAGAGTGATTGACGAGCGCGCCTTCTGGTTATATTCCTCCAATGCGTAGATGTACTTTTGTAAATCTGTACGGTTGTCAACATATTCAGCAGGTTGCACAGGCTTCTTCGTCTTCTTCTTCTTTTCTTAGAAGACTTGATTTAGGGGCTTTTCCCCTTATCATCTGTCTTTGGAACGAAACATGGCTTCAGCATCCCTTCGATAATTTTTGGTTGAAGTTGGCTTCTCCACTTGATTACTGGGCATGCTTGTAGGTCTTTCAACATCCTATTCATTTTCGGAAGAAGAACCATCTTCCATGGAGTTTCTGCTACCAGCGAGAAAGATGCCCCCTGTGTATCAGTCCTCTTAGGGGTGTATCTTTGTGGCGGGTCCACCTTCCAGTTATCTGACAGTATAAACTTGTCTTTTTTATACTGGTCTTCGACCTAATTCTTAAACACATAACAATCCTCGATCGGGTGGCTTATCACTTGAAGGTAGGGACAGTAGTTTGGATCGTTGATTGCACCAGCTTGAGCTGGTCACCGGGGCTCGGGCAACGTCAAGATACGGTTCTTTATGGCAAGCTCGAACAGCTTCTTCGTCTTGTCATAGAGGAAGGATTATTCACGTCCTAACCTTTTTTCAAGGGTAAGACCCGTACAGTTGTTATTTTGAAGACCGAGTGCTTTAGGGTCACTATGCTGTTGCTGAGTATTGGCGACAAACGTCGCTTTGCCTTTGCCTTTATTATTTCGGGAATCTCCGCCCAAAGAGGATGAGTTCTGACTCATATGGTCCAGCTGAGTAGCTTATTGATGAGATCTTAAAAGGTGTTCGGTTTAGCAAAGGCCAGGAATGGATACACTTTCATCCGGGAATCAAGAGTACATATGAACATCCCTACAGCCGGAGCTTTAGCAATGCGTTGCTCGCACTTGGACCAGAGATTCCGCCACCGAATAGCATATTGGACCAACTTCTCGCTTGATCTCACTCTTTCATTTATCAATACAGTGATCATAGTGCGTTCGGTTGCACTGGCGAACCTCTGCATGAAGAGTATTTCCATGTCTTCAAAGGTTTGCACGAAGTCATTGGGGAGTTCCGAATACCACTCAAAAATGGTGTCTATAAGACTACTGACAAATTTACGAAGGAGTAGATTATCATCACCTCCTTCCTATGTTTCCGCACATAGTTTTAAACCGCGTGACATGCTGATGAGGGTTGTCGGTCCCTCTATAAATGTTGAAATTCAGGACTATATATCTCGGAGGGTACGGGATTAGGTCGTACTATGACAGATATGGCCGACCAGTCTTGACCAGTTTGTTTGCTGCTTCGTTGGCTGCGTGCTTTAATTTGCTGGGTAATATATTCATCCATCTTCATCTTTGAGATCTTCTCCTCTTTTGCCGCTGAAGAGGCTTGCAGAGGATTTGAAGTATCTCCATTTATCCTCGTTGATAATCACCGGTTGCTCATCGACTTGTGGTTCTGATTGAACCATCATCCTTGCTGTATTTTGGATCAGAATGGCCATCTTGCTCATATTAGTGGCCATTTCTGCCGCCTCTTTATCCTTTTTCTCAAGAACGCGCTTCAGGAAATCAGTATCAGACTGCTGCCCCGTCCATTCTTCGGGTTCTTCCTCCAGGTTTGCTTTTGGTGGAGGACTAACGAGTGCTGCTGCTTGAGCAAGTATTTCCTGCAGCTTTTCTTGTTGCTGGTGAGCTTTTGTCAGAGACTAAGTATGTGGCCTGTGACTAATGGAAGTGCGGCTTTCATCTTTGGAGTTCATCATATGGACAGTATGAACTACCATGCCCCGATGCTTGGGGCTCTTAGAATTTCGGCCCTTGGGATTTGCCTTAGGCACTTGGACTTTCTCTGGCTTCTCTCTTTTGTGAGAGGCCATTTTAGGAGGAACCATCATAGCAGGAACCACCTTGGGAGAAGTCCCCTTGTGTTTAGAAGAGGAATTGCCGTCTTTGGGTTGACTCTTCATCTTCTTTGGCTGGGGAGAGTAGTTTTTGTTGATAACAGATCCTCGAACTTCTTTCCAGACTTTATGAATTGTCGAGGAAAGACGCTGGGGTGAGCGCATAGGCTTGGGGTCACTTAGTATCTCCACAAGTGGTGGAGAATTCATCAGCACAGCAGTGAGTGAATTCCGCCGCACCATCTTTAGTGGTTCAAAGCTATTCCCGGTTGGAACAGTAGCATGGACAATTAGCATGGGAGCTGGCCGAATCAGTCCTGAGGGAGAACTGCCCCCAACATGTCTTTTCTGGTGCCAGTAACGACATCGGGCACGTCTTGTGACCGGGACTTCTTTAGTCTCGGGAGCTTGATGGGCTTGCCCCCTGTGTTCTTTTAGAGCTTGAATATTCTGCCCTGGGTTGATCTTAAACCTCGGCATGTGACTGTTCGGCATGATTTATTACATTTTAATACCACTCATTTCCTATCATTTTGTCAATAAACAGTGCTATTTTATCTCCGTCTGCTCATTAGTACAGAATACATATACACAGGCATGAACACTGGAGATAGTACACAACATGAACGGAAACGACGGTTTTTAGATGGAACTGCAAACAGAACAGAATACAGATCAAGTCAAAGGAGTTTGCATCAAATAAAGTAGTGTACAAATATTTCATTCTCTTTTTGGTCCAACATGATACATGTATGAACATGGTACACAAGTGGGCATGACATGATACACAGGTGGGCATGACATGATACACAGGTGGGCATGGCTCATGATTAGGAAAGTATAGATCTGATATGCAAGTTGGCACACTTTTGGGACAGCCATGATCATGTCTTATGCAAGTTGCACAAGTATGAAAAGTTGTGATGTGAGGTTTTTCTACTTCTCTGTCCTCAAAATCGTATAAGCAATACAGTGTGAGTTTTTGAAAATAAACATATCCAAAAATCATCATATCATGTCAGAAGATCACCCAAGAAATTTGGTAGCCTAAGTCCACTAAAGCGTGGCGGAAGCGCGGCAATTGTCCATATTTGCGGCGGAAGCGCGTCCTTATTGGCGCCAAACGTCTCTAAATTTCAGGGGTAGTTTGGTAACTTCATAAAACTTTGGAAAACACCCCTGGACTTTCATTTCAAGGCCTGTAAATACAGCAGTTCGGCACAGAGAGGGATACACATTCTTTAGTTCTATATTTTGTATAAGTTTTTGGTTTATGCTTTGAAGAGAGTTGTGTGGAGCTCAAGCATGGTTTTCTTCTTCTTCTTTCCTCTTGGAGCTCTCATTTGAGAGCTTCATTAAAGAGGTTGAACAAGTAACCAATATCATGTATCTTAACTCATTCATTTGTTAATACAATTGTTGTTTTTCTTTGTTCATTTGCTTCTTACTCTAATGTTGTTTTTCAATTCTTCTTAGTATGATTCTAGAGTAGTTCTTCATGGTTGTGGTGATGGTTAGGATGGTGATGAATGGAAAAGACTTCCTCCATCTCTTGTGAATGTTTAATATGCTTAATTGAGGTTGTAGCCTTAAAATTGCTAGATGATTTGGTCTGATATGATATGTAATTCTATGGTTACTTGGTAACCTCATTACACACCATATTCTCTCCAAAACCCCATGTTGCAATGTTAAGGTTAGAATCATTCTAGTGTTAAAATTGCTAAGTGTTAAATAGGGTATTTTGTTAACAAGTTGATTGACACACTTCTTCATTTCATATACCCTATACTATCAATATTCACTTAGCAAGTTTAATGCTAAAACTACTTGCTCTCATATGCTAATTTATGTATTTGATATTGATGTATGCTTGCTAACCCTTGTACTTAGTGTTGATACATCAAGCTTGGATATACAAACGGTAAGTGAGACAATACGGATTCGTTTCGTGTCTTGCGTCGAACTTCAATATCTTGATGACTTGTGCTTCGCAAATGCCTTGACAAGCCATGCTTCATGTCAGAATCAATACAAGGATGGACAACTCATAATCAAAGGAGCGTCGAATAATTCGCCGCGATTCAACCATACGAACCGGAGCCACTGCCATTTTCCTTAACTAGTTCTATATTTCCGTATTTTCCATTTTTGTGACAAAACCCAAATTCTTTCTTCTCGAACCTTAAGCAACAATCTCTAATCACCAATTCCCCATGGATCGACCCGTACTTGCCAGCTCGCTACAACGCGCCGTGTATTTGCGGTTTATAAATTTTAAAACGATACCGAGCTCGCATGCGCACTATTTCTAAAACCATTTTATTTCAAAACCGTAAAAGAGCACACGGGTTAAGTCCCAACAAGTTTTTGGCGCCGTTGCCGGTGACAGTCGCTTGAAAACTGACTACTTAGGCATAGCAAGAACAGGAGCTAAAGGGCCAGTCTGTGAAAGACAGACTGCCTGGGAGGTGAATCACCCTTTAGAGCCTCAGGAGCAGCAGGAGTTGAGAATGCCAGCCTTTGGAAGACCGAATTATTTGGGATCATGGACTTCCTGGAGGGACCCTGTCATGCCCCGCTTCTCGGTGTACGGCGAAGGGGACGTGCCGAGGCTACTACGTATTTACTCTGAAGTAAATACGCTAAGCGTATCTAAGCAATATAAAAGAAATATACACAAGAGACAAATGTGATGAAACAATAACTTTATTTATTAACACTCTTTTGTACAATGCATGGAAAAGTAAATACAACTGGATAAAAGCAATGCCTAAACAATGGCATAACAAAAAAGGAAAAGTACTGAAATAAAAAGTGTACAATGAACTAAAGCTCTGGGTCTTCAATGAAATGGTCTAAGTCTTCACTAGTAGGCTCGATCTCTAACGTGTCCAGATCACCTGACGACATTCAAAGAATAAAGAAAGAGAATGTCGTCAGCGAACAAATCGCTCGGTAAGTCCCAAAGATAAGGGAGAAATAGAATAGAAAGAAAGAGAAGGTAGCTTTAAAGTTGTATTATATTAGTGTTTGGTGTTAACGCTGTTGTTTGTAGCTTGGTACAGAAGAATGCCAGTGTATACGAGAGGAGTCTCTATATGCCAGAGACTAGAGGCAAGTGTAGTACAAGAAACCGTTTATGCCATGGTACAACAGCAAATGGATTCATGTTAGGCGTATTAAATCTTACTGTCTCGTGCCACTTCTAACACCTTCCGTACCAATCTACCCCTTAAATCCCGAGATGTCTTGTTGTATAGTTGTGTTGTATTGTCTTATATTGTAAACTGTATAGATTGTATAATTGGATGACTTACCGAAACCATGATATCAGTAAATGGATGTAACTATAGAATCATGGATGTAACTGGAGAATCATGTAAATGGAAGTATATCCATGGTTCGGTTCAGTCAATATAGATTAAATAGTTTGAACAGATTGGATATATGGATTCATGTTGAATTGTAATATTGTAGATTATAAATTGTAGATTGTACTTGAATCATATTCAAGTCAGATTATAATGAGACTCATTCTGAATCAGAACAATTAGAAAAGAAATTGAAGTCCTGATTGTTTTGATATTATCGGTAACCGCAGCACGTGGGCGGCAGGATTTGTCTTTTCAAAGACGATTACCGTGTTGATAATACCGTTTGTTAAATTGTCTACCTTAGATAGGCAAGCACCCATATCTCTGGCTCCCTGAGGCTCAAGAGACCGGTCCCGCTTAAACCTATGTTTACTAGGGTCCTTAGGGTAATTTATAGAACTTGAGGGGTTTTATGTAAAAATACTTTTGTATAACTTTCAAAATACACCCCAAGTGTTTAATTATCGTCTTTAGAGTTGTCATAAATGTAGATTTTATATATGTGATGTTTCTAGTGAAATTAACCTAATTTCATAATATAGGGTATTAAATTGTAATATTGTACTCAGTATGGAATTCATGGTATTTTAATGTAAAGTGACTCTTGTGATTTTAGAAAAGAGTTGGAATATTTATATTATTACAAAATATATATTTTAATGTTACTTATACATATATTTATATAAAAATAATTTTAATATATATTTTATATTTCTAGAAATCTCATTTTCTTAAGATTTTATATTTTGTAAATCTTTCGAGACCGAATGCTCCTTGCGGAGGTCTGAATCTCGCACTACTAAGCCCGAGAATGTGCGATAATCCGCACCATCCTAAACGGGTTCCCCAAATGGGTTGTAGCGGCGCTTTGCAAAGATTTGCTTAAAAATACTAAATCTTGTAAAAATGGTTTTATTAGTAAAGGGTATTTATATGTAAAGGTTCATTTCCCGTATTCTATGTTCCCAAAAAAGTATTGTGCCATATTTTATATGAGTATTGTGAGGAGGTAGGTCATTACCTCGTGATCTACTTAAAAGTTTAGCAAGAATGTGATGGTTTAATGTCGAAATGAAACTACAGGGTATTTTAGTGAAAAAGTACGATAAAAGTTACAAAATGAATTAGATTGTCATGAAACTTGTTCAACATGTTTGTTAATGATTAATAGTCAACATGTAATGGTTTAGTAGGGTTGTGTTTAAGAAAAGTGGGATTTTTAGAAAGAAACCGAATCGGAAATCGGTTTGGCTCCGATTCCGTCGGGTTTTATTAAAAGATGTTTCTAGAGTAGCAAAGGAGAGAGGGAGGTGGGACTTATGGTTTAGCTTAAAGAGGATAGAGAGAGGGAGTGGACATAGCTTCTGGTGCGTCGTTTCCTCTCCGGGATCTCCTAGGGTTTTCGCTGGAAATATCGCCGGAGCTTTGCCTTTCGCTTCTTCCAAAGTACACTAGGATTCTAGGAAATTTCTTGAGAGTTTTGTTCAGAATTTTGGAGTGAGGGGGTAGTGTTTAGGGGTTGTATTTATAGAGTTAGGGTAGGTGAAAGGTTAAAATGAAAAAATATGATAAAAATGTATTAAAAGGTATTAAAATGAGTTAATTAGGGTTTTAAAGAGGCTTGGGTACTGGTCCAAGAATTTAAGTATACAGATGTGCAGGGAAGTCCAAATGGCAATTTTTTCAAGTTGACGACTCGGCGGTCCAGCCGAGTCCGGCCGGCGGCGCCGGCCCGAGTCGGCCGCGTCACCGGCCGGTTCGGCCGATCCCGGCCGAGTCGGGGCTCCTCAACGCTTCAGTATCCTTCTGGTCTAGTTATTTTTTAGGGTGTAGTAGGGTTTTTGTAAGATATGCACGTGTAAACTCTTGGTATTTTAAAAATTCAAAATAAAACAATATTAAAAATAATGTGGGGTATGGGATTTGAACTCTGGTGGCTTGGTTCTGCAGTGCAAGGTATTACCAATGAGCTATAAGCGCCGCTTACTATTAAAAAGCAAAATAAACTTATAAGTTGTGCTCAGGCAAAAATACCCCTTTCTGTAATTTTGAAAAAATTGTATAGAAAGTTGTACAGAAAGTTAGGGTTGTTATAGATCCATTAAGCTTGACCTCAGCTATTGAAGATTGAGCCTTCAGACTTTGCAGGCTTCTCGGAAGGGCCTGCATGGGTAATCGTCAGCCTATCGAAAACTGAATTCTTCAGAGTTTCACCCTTCGGCATTAAGGCACCGAAGGTAGGAGGTGGAAGCGTCGTTCCAAAGTAGAGCCCGTCTAGTTCCCGCCTAATTTGAGCAACTAGAATGCAGAGGAGCGGAACCATGGTTTGCCCTGACCAGATTAGCTTAGATGGGGTGGTATTGGAACCAACATTGCATTTGCATTTATCACAGAGTGAGGCCATTGATCTACATGGAGATGAAACGCTGGCTTTAGTATCCCAAAACCAAGAGCAACCAGAATCTGTTCACCGCCGGAAACTGGGCTGAGGCACGAGGAGCACGTCTAGCCTGAATTTAGGGGTAGATGCATAGATATATATCCATCTACCTCTCCGAAGATACCAAGTTGATTTATGGCATAGTATATCGAAGGTTTGGAAAAATGCAACCAATGTAAGTGATTTCAGATTCCCTCTCACGGATGAGAGGTTTATTGATTGTGGGGACACTTTTTCCTGCAGACACAAGTCCCTGCAGTTAATTATGTTATTACAAAGCGATAAAAACTTTTTTCACTCCAGTTTATCCCTTCATGTGTCATCCTTTAGTTTATTTTGGGTTGCCCTTGGATTGTGTATGGAGACTAATTTATTTCGTCGCCCGTAAGGCGCGAGTTAGTCCAAATCCGTACATATTAGATTTGGGAGTTTGAGGTCCACGTTGGTATCTTAGTTTACCAACAGGAAATGAACTTAGGATGCATTTCTCATATCGATGAGGTCCATCAGTTTAGGAGATGCTTGAATTTATCTAAAGATCGTTGGTGTTGTTTTAGATTAAGATCAACTTAGATATTTTTGAGAAACTTATCTCAAAAGATTGTTTGATCATAAGAAGTTTTAAACTTCAGGACTTAGTCTATTTTAACTAAATATGGGTATGTTTAGCGCAAGGTCTGGCGCATGGTTTAAGCGGCTCGGCGTGAGTATCACGTGGCGCCACTCACGTATCTGCCACATGATGTAGCTGATCAGAGTCTTAGCGTTTGCCCACGTGCCTTTCACATGTGGTGCCACCAAGCACGGCTTCGGCGCCCGCCCATGTGCCTTTCACGTGCAGCGCTGCCATATTGAACCTGACGTTAGCCCACATGTTTTTCACATGCGGCGCTGCCAGGGTTTTGAAAGTCTAAGCTCTATTAAGAAAGCTCTGTTTTGAGAGTCTCTGCTATTGATATTGTTGTGCTAAAAATATTTTGCATACAGAAAAGGTACACTAACAGAAATAGAAGAAGACACAGAGAAATTGGAGCAATAACACCAGGATATGGCCGCAAATTTATCCATATTGGCCGCAATTTGCGGCCTAACCCTGACATTTTTCCCCAATTTTTCTGTTACTTCTCTACTTTTCTGTTATTAGTCCATTTTTATATGCAAAATTTTATAATTATATATCTACAAAACTTTGGCCATAAATATCATATTTGCACTAAATATCGTATTTTTCTTAAATTCCAGATTGCAACGGAAATACGAGCTATGATCGTGCGGAGCTGAGAACAGAATTCTGGAGAAAGGCGTTAAGAAGTTAACAGTGCCAAAGATCAGGGTAGATCGACCCGTACAAGCGAACACTCAAGCGATCACGGATCAAGTCAACGGGAGTTTCTAAACTCGAAAATTCAAAGTACACATTTTTTCTAACCCCTTCTCCTCAAACCCGACGCTCCAATACTTCAATTTTGTGCAGGATTTCTTTCGCAAACTCCGTTGCACAAGTGCCAAAAGAAACTAACCGTATTTTTTGCAGCGCGCCGCTTATAACATAAAAAACGATTGATTGATGATTTGAAAAACTTTTATTGTTTGCGCATTGCATGAATTTAATACGGACTTAAGGGCAAAGAACCCCAACCAGATACAGTAAGGGATTTCATCACCCTTCTACGTGTCCCACAAACCACAAAGAACGAGCATTTTCACACCCTCATTAACTTTAAAAGAAATTAGACTTTCAGCCTCTAAGGACTTCGCGCTCACTAGGGTAAGTTAAGTGTATTTCGAAACCGCCCATCGGTACATTGTTCAAGAAGTGTCTAGGAAAGTGTAAAAGGCGCAACCGCCAAAAGAGAGAAGGTTATTCTAATTAAGGAACCTCGCGAAAACGAGAGAAAACCTCCCTTCCTCTCTGCACTTACCTGGCTTCTAGATCAGTCTATCTTGGGCCCGTTTCGCAGTACATTTTTACTTCAAAAAGCAAGTTTTTTTTAGCAGGTCTAGTTGACCTAGGTGACCCTAGACTGTTTAGGTGTGTGCAGTGTGTCTTGTTTGTGCTCTTGTTATACCTTTTTGTGTGATATTTGTGGTTGTGAATATTTTGGTTGAAAACATTTTTTTTTATTTTTTTTCTCAGTCTTTCCCTACCACTTTTGGATAGTGCATGCCAGCTTGGACTAGAGATTCACAATCTCGATTAGTCCGGTTTGTGCCTGTATCTTCCAACTCTTCTTCACCTTCTGATTTCTCGAAACCTTCCGAGACCTTCTTACCTTCTGCCTCATCGGAGCCGTCCGATTCTACACCTTCACTTTATTCTCCTACACCACCAACAATGACGGAGAAATCAATCGTTGAGCAACAGGAGGCGGCATACAGGAAAGATGTTACCCACACCGTTCATCCCTTCCTTCATGCATAATGTTGCCCACCATTGCGGCAAACAACTATGAGATCAAACCGCAATTCATACCACTACTCCCCAAATTCCACGGACTCGAGTCCGAAGATGCTTACCTGTTAATCAGTGAATTTGAAAGAGTATGTGCGATGATGAAGATTCACGGAGTGGGATAGGATGTCGTTAAGCTCAAATTCATTCCCTTTGCGCTTAAGGATAATGCGAAAAGCTGGTTAAACAGTTTACCAGCTAGATCAATCATGACATGGGATGACTTTGTGAAGGTTTTTCTTTAAAAAAAATTACCCTATTCATAAAACCATGCGAATTCGCAATGAACTCCACAATTATAAACAAAAAGAGGGTGAATTTTTTTGGAAATGCTTAGAAAGATTTAAAGACATCCTAATCAAATGTCCCCATCACGGGTTAGAACAGTGAAGGTTATGTCATATTGTCTATGAGGGGTTAGATTCCAGTTCACACATGATGTTAGAATCCATGTGTCGGTGTAAATTCCTGAGCTATGATGCTAAGGACGCATGGAACTTTTTGGAAGAACTGGCAAACAAAACCATCCAGTGGGAGAGTGTGAGTGAGAAACCATCTGTGACTAGGAGCGGTGCACACATAGTTGACACCTCTATAGTTGCCGAAGCCAAAATCGCCGCTCTTGTACAACGAATGGAAGTTTTAGAGGGCAAAAATTCACCGCTGCCAGTCAATCAAATTTCTCCGACTTTGTGCGCTAACTGTCAGCATCCTAGCCACATAACGGAAGAATGTTCGTTTCTCGTTGGGTCCCAGGGACCTGAAAACGTTAATGCATTGTATCAAAACCAGCGTCCCAGGAACGACCCCTTTGCACCGACGTACAACCCTGGTTGGAAGAATCATCCCAATTTTGCTTGGAATCAGGCCCCTTTTCAAAACAACAATTCAAACCCTCCTTTCTAACAATTTCAAAATTCAAATTTTCAAAACCAAAAATTGGGATACTCAACTAACCAGCCCCAGCAACCCCAACAGCCGAATCAGCACAACCCAACCTTTACACCCCCTGGGTTCGCCCAAGACGACAAGAGGGTGACATCCATCGAAAAAGGTTTGGAAACTTTGATTAAAACTTCTGCGCAGACTTCATCTAGTCTGGCTACTTTTATGCAAACATCCGGTCAGTTGCATAGCGCTAACACTCAAGCGATAGCCAGATTAGAAATCCAAATCAGTCAACTGGATGCAGCAGTTAATGAACGTGAGAAGGGAACATTTCCCTCTCAACCCATGATGAACCCAAGAGAGCAGAGAAACAACAACGCTCATGTTGTTCAGACAAACAATATTGAGAATGCGAACGCCGTCACCGTCCTCAGATCAGGTTGAACGTTTGACAACAAGATTGTCAACCCCAGCGACTCATCCAAGCGTTCGGTTGTCAGTTTACCAGCACGTAGTTCATCTTCTGCTCCTCATTGTGATCCGTCGTCATCTTCATCACCTTCTTCTTCTTCTTCTCCTCCTCCTGCTTCTTCTTCGCCGTCTGCCGCACATCCTTCAAAGCATCTTGAGAATTCGCCGCATGACCACCCTGACTGTCCAGCAAGAACATTCCCGCCTTCTACACCTATCCCATCTGCAGCTTCTCCGAACTTAGTGTTCAGACCCAAGGCTCCTATCCTAATAGGTTGAAATCAAAGAAGCCTTCTGCAAATATGGAAAAGGTATTAGAAGTTTTTAAATGCTGCGAAGTCAACATTCCTTTGTTGGACGTGGTCCAACAAGTTCCGGCATATGCGAAATTTTTGAAAGACCTGTGCACGCAAAAACGATGCACAAATGTGCCCAAAACTGTCTTCTTGGCCGCCGCTCTGAGCGATGTCTTGTCCAAATCCATTCCGGTGAAATACAAGGACCCAGGCTGTCCGACTATTTCTTGCACTATTGGGGACAAACAAATCAACCGTGCCTTGCTAGACTTAGGGGCAAGCATAAACCTCCTCGCCTACTCAGTTTACAAACAACTGGGATTAGGAGAGCTCAAGCCGACTAGAGTGACTCTGCAACTGGCAGATCGATCTATGAAAGTACCGAGGGGAGAAATTGATTATGTTCTAATCAAGGTCGGGGAATTCATATTCCCCGTAGATTTCATTGTATTGGAGACTGAGCCCGTCACCAACACCATCGGTCAAATTCCAGTCATTCTGGGACGGCCTTTCCTAGCCACATCCAACGCGTTGATAAACTGTCGTAATAGGTCCATGAAACTCTCATTTGAGAACATGACAGTCGATCTCAACATTTTCACGCTAGGAAACCAAGCGAGCGAGAAACATGATAACACTTTTGAAGTCGACGCTGTATACGATATGTCTGAGGAGGGGACATTTGACTTCAACAATGAGTGTCTGGAAGAAACGTTTGAAGTACTGTTTTCTGAGGAGCTTCTTTTCCTTGAGAAGCTATGTCGTGAACAGGCATCCTACGCACATTGGGGGCCCAATTTGAACCACTTCGTAATGAACCAGCCCCTGAAGTGCGACCATCTGTAGAGGAGCCACCAAGACTTGACCTCAAAGTTCTTCCTGACCACCTCAAGTATGCGTACTTAGGAAATAATGAAACCCTTTCAGTAATAATTGCAACCGACCTTACGCCTGAGCAAGAGTTGGCCCTCATGGACGTTCTGAGAAAGAACATGAAAGCGATTGGGTGGTCAATGGCTGATATCAAAAGAATCAGCCCTGTTATCTACCAGCACAGAATCCATATGACTGATGATTCCAAACCCTTCAAGGATCCTCAACGCCGGCTTAACCCGGTAATGAAAAAAGCGGTAAGGAATGAAATGCTGAAGTGCCTGGACAATGGGATCATCTATCCCCTATCTGATAGCAAATGGGTAAGCCCTATTCACGTGGTACCAAAGAAATCGGGACTCATAGTTGTCACAAATGAAGCAAATGAGCTAATCCCAACCCGCACACAAACGGAATGGAGAGTCTGTATTGATTACAGAAAGCTCAAAGCAGCAACTCGCAAAGATCATTTCCCGCTGCCCTTCATTGATCAAATGCTTGAACGCCTAGCCGGACACGCCTACTATTGCTTCTTAGATGGGTATTCCGGCTATAATCAGATCCCGATTGATCCAGAGGATCAGGACAAAACAACCTTCACTTGTCCTTTTGGTACCTTCGCCTACCGCTGCATGCCCTTTGGGCTGTGCAATGCACCTGCAACATTTCAGCGGTGCATGATAAGCATCTTCTCTGATATGGTAGAGCGATTTTTAGAGATTTTCATGGATGATTTCTCCGTCTTTGGAGATTCATTCTCTAAGTGTTTGAGGCATCTGGAGCTAGTAATGCTATGATGTAAAGAAAAACACCTCACACTCAACTGGGAGAAGTGTCATTTTATGGTCAAACACGGCATCGTGTTAGGCCATATCATTTCCGAAAAAGGTATTGAAGTCGATAAGGCAAAAATCGACGTCATTTCAAGCCTCCCACCTCCACGGACTGTCCGTGACATTAGGGCATTCTTAGGCCACGCCGGGTTTTACAGGCACTTCATTAAGGATTTTAGCAAACTGGCTAGACCCTTGACTTCTTTGCTGGCCAAAGAAACACCCTTTGATTTCAACTCTGAGTGCCTTCATGCGTTCAAGCTTCTGAAGTCAGAACTCACTTCTGCTCCGATTTTAAGTGCACCAGACTGGAGCGAACCTTTGAGCTAATGTGCGACGCTTCTGACTTTACGATATGTGCTGTCTTAGGACAACGATTTGAAAAGAAGCAGCATGTTATCCATTACGCGAGCAGGACGTTGAATGGCGCACAGCTAAATTACACCACCACAGAAAAAGAATTCTTAGCTGTTGTGTACACTCTTGAAAAATTCTGTCCTTACTTGATCGGGACCCATGTCACGATTTATACTGATCATTATGCGCTAAAGCACCTCTTTGCAAAAAAGAATGCCAAGGCGAGACGGATACGTTGGATTCTCCTTCTCCAGGAATTTGAATTAACAATCAAAGATAAGAAGGGAACCGACAATGTGGTGGCCGATCATTTGTCTCGCTTGCCAAATGCACCAATCGAGGAAATTCCAATAAATGAACAGTTCCCTGACGAACAACTTCTCTCTGTATCAACCGAACCCTGGTTTGCTGATATCGTGAACTTTTTAGCCACTGGAGAAACACCATCTTTTTGGTCGAATCGGGACAGGTCTAAATTTCTTTCCCAGGTCAAATTCTTTTACTGGGATGAACCATACTTGTTCAAATACTGTCCTGATCAGATTATTAGGCGGTGCATCTCCAACTCTGAGATAAGAAGTGTTCTGTCCTTCTGCCATGACCAAGCTTGTGGGGGCCATTTTGGACCCAGATAGACGGCTGAAAAGGTTTTGCAAAGCGGCTTCTACTGGCCGACGCTCTTCAAGGATGCTTTTGAATATTGCAAGACCTGTAGCCGCTACCAGCACATAAGAAAAATTGGAAGGCGAAATCAGATGCCCCTACAATCTATTCTGATTGTAGAAATTTTCGACATCTGGGGCATTGATTTCATGGGGCCATTCCCAAATTCTTTCGGGAATTTGTACATATTTCTGGCTGTGGACTATGTGTCCAAATGGGTGGAGGCTATCCTTTGCCGAACCAACGACAACAAGGTTGTCGTAAAATTCTTGAAAGAAAACATTTTTCTCAGTTCGGTATGCCTCGCACCATCATTAATGATAATGGAACGCATTTCTGCAATCTATATTTTGAATCACTAATGAAAAAGTACTCCATTAGCCACAAGTTGTCAACGCCCTATCGTCCTCAAACTTGCGGCCAGGTTGAAGTCTCAAATAGACAAATTAAACAGATTTTGGAAAAAACTGTCAGCCATAACCGCAAAGATTGGTCATTGAAGTTAAATGACGCGCTGTGGGTATTTCGGACCGCCTTCAAAACAAATCTTGGTATGTCCCCATACCGACTCATATTTGGGAAAGCATGTCATTTGCCGGTCGAATTAGAGCACCGCGCTTTTTGGGCAATCAAACGGCTCAATATCGACTTAGAAAAAGCCGGCGAAGCGCGAAAACTTCAATTGAACGAACTTGAAGAGATACGCAACGATGTGTATGAGAATGCCAAATTGTACAAAGAAAAGACGAAAGTCTTTCACGACAAGGCAATTCTCCGGAAAACGTTCACTGTAGGGCAAAAGGTTCTGCTCTATGACTCCCGACTTCATTTGTTTCCTGGAAAGTTGAAATCACGCTGGACAGGTCCATTTTTGTGCGCACTGTCTTTCCGCACGGTGCTATCGAAATTGAAGATCAGCAATCGGGCAATACGTTCAAGGTCAATGACCAACGGCTAAAGCCATTTTTAGAATTGCCCGCAGAAATAGAGGAGCTCATGTTTTTACATGAGCCACGTTACATAGACTAAAACACATCCCCAAGTCTATTTTCCTGTATATACTCTTTTTGGAGTTTTTTGTAATCATTGGTTTTCTTTTACTATTTCTTTTTATAAAGGGTTGTTTTAGCAAAGTACCCTTTATAACCATCTCCAACCCAACCCGAGACTCATTTTCTGTTTCTCTAAAAAAACCTGCTTCTCTCTCCCCAAATCAAACCCCAGCACCCAACCTCAGCCCTCAACTCCACCGTCAGGCCGCCAAAAAATCCTAGAAAGCCGCAAATTGCGGCCTGATCTGCTCCAACAGCCCCGATCTCCTTTCTCCTCTGTAAGATTTCTTCTTTTCTTGTTCAATTTCTGCGCAAAATTTCATATCTGAAATGGTAGCTTTTGATTTTGAGAAGAACTTCTTTGAGATTTTCTCCGACGCAACTTACGGACAGTATTTGCTTTTTGTGAGGGAATTGGTAGAATATTTTTATGAAGCATTAAGACATAGTAAATTGGAATCGGGGTTCGTAGAATTTTTCTTCCAGGGGCGACGTAAGATTTTTCAGCCCCAAACCATTTCTAAGGTTACAAATATCCCCATGCGACCAGGAAATCAACAACCACGAGAGTTGGCGGTTTACAGATCATTGTTGGGGGATTTTGTAGAATTAAAAGATAAGGGGTTGAACCCGGCCCAGATGTACAGAAACGTGCTTGCGGTCTGCCGATGGGTAAACTGCAACATCAGGGGAAAGAGCCGTGTTTCTTCCTTTCCGACTGGTGCGGGACATATTATGCACTGCTTAATGGAAAAAGAGCCGCATTTCTGTGTTGTAACACAATTGTTCAACCCAATCATGGAAGGAGTAGCCCAGAAGAAACCCCTACTGCCGGTGCTAGTGACCCAACTTGCAAAGTAATATATGGGAGTTTGATGGGTATGCGACTGTCTATGCAAACTGGCCGGTCGAAATAGAGAGAATTTCACAAGGATACACCGGCGGCCACTACGAGCAGAAAAACTGGACAAGGGAGGACCCAAGCGAACATCCGGATCCCGAAAGCTTGACAGAGGCACTTTTAAATGAGCCAGAACCAAACAACGAGAAAGACCTGCAGCGCCTGATATTTAGGACTGTTCGCCACATGCTCAAAAAACAACAGAAAATGCAGGAGCAGCTAGACAGGATTGAACCGGCTCAACAGGCATCGCATGACAACGGTAGCGGCAGCAAGAAGAGCAAGGGAAAAGCAAGTAGACATTGAGGACAATGCAAGTTTCAAGTTGGGGTGATAGCATATAGTTTGCATTTGCATATTTCCTGCATTTCAGCATTTACTTATTGTATTTTTCTTTTCTTTTGCATATAGTTGCATTTCATATCTGCTTGTGTACTGCATTGTATAGAAAAATTGAAAAAAATTATAAAAATTGAAAAAAAAAATCCTGAAAATTATAAAAACTTTGTCATGTTGACTAGCAGGGGAACGTTGATTCAAAATCTGACGGTTAAATTGATAAGATAGAAATAACTAAATTCTTGCTATGAGATTGACAGCCTGAACAATAACCCGCCTGTGTGTTTAACCTTTAGCTGATATACGTCTTTTATATCACTTACGCGTGTCGTATGTTTTTGAGAATTTAATGAATGTCTGACATGTCTGTAAAAACTTTTAAAATTGTTAAACATCCTTAGGATCAAACAGGTTGGCTGAGTTAAGTAATATCAAGGATAATTCATACAGTGAAGTAGGTATGAAGAATTTTATAAAGGCTTTAACAGAAGCTATAAGTCTGAAAAATAACCCATCTGGAACCTTGTGGAGTAATTACACACCTTATCACATGTAACGTCTTCTGGTTTTAAAAGAAAAGGCTGGCTATATCTCTGTTTTACTAAAGTGCTAAAAATTTAAAATAAAATGAGTCTTTTGTTTTGTGGTCTTGGTAACTTGGGTAATTAAGTCATTGGGGTGTCTCCACACCTAATGCCCTAAAACCATATGGTTTTGGAGTCATTGACCCAAACCTCGCTAAGTTTCCAATCGCTAGATAAAACAAGTTAAGCAAGTGTCCTCTCCGAGTTAAAAGTCCTTATGGTTCTTTGTGGGAGAATAATCTTGGCGGTGACAAATTTTCTAGTAAAACAGTTTTTTTTGCGAAGATATGAAGGTTAGTATTTATTAGGACGTATTGCACGATATTGAAGGGTATGTATGAACAAAAACAGGTGAAAGATAGGAGTGAACAATAAGACTAAGGTTCTCCGTTAAAATTGATATATATTCTGAATTGAAGCCTAACTGAAGAATAAAACTTGAGAAAATCTTAATTCTTTTCAAACTTGTGTGATCCTTTAGAAGTTTACCTTGGTCTGTAACTTTTGACATGATGACCCTAATCAAGTTCTTAAAAACATGACGACACTACCGCACTATCACGAAAAGACTCATATTAGCTTGTTAAACAAATTGCGAGGAGTGAAAAATAGGGTTTAATGTTTCTAACTTAGGTGATTGAAGTTCTAGCTTTGATACTTAACCTTAAGATTTGAATCAACTGTTTTCTAGCAAAACTAACTTGATTTGATTTTGTGGGTGCAATCCGCTGAAAACCCTCAGGAGACAACACTCCTCCTACTAGGGACACCTAGATGTTTAACGGGTTGTTGCACGTGCTCAGTGCAATCGCGTTCCCTGCGAAAGTGAGGCTAGGAATTTTTATTTTACTCGGGACGAGCAAAAGATAAGTTTGGGGGTATTTGTTCGGCATGATTTATTACATTTTAATACCGCCCATTTTATATCATTTTGTCAATAAACAGTGCTATTTAATCCATGTCTGCTCATTTATACAGAGTACAGGTACGCAAATGGAAACATGGATTTTTGTACACAACATGCACAAGAAAACGGATTTTTAGCTGGAACTGCAAACAGGACATTATACTGATCAAGATTTGAAAATTTTGCAACAAATATGTGTGTGTACAAAGTTTAATTATGAAATGGTCCAACACATACATGTGTAAACACTTTTGGAGATGCATGTACCTTGTGTGCTGCCATGGCACACAACAATGATGTGTTGTGCAAGTGGTCTTGATGTGCATTAAATGCATAAAGTAGTGATGTGATATGGGCTTTTGCACTTGATCTCTTCTCTGTGATATTGCCCCAGATTACACATATGTGTTGATTAAAAAAAGTTGCAATTATAGAGATATACCCATATGACCAGAAGACTACTGAAGCAAGGTGGGCCCCAGAATCTTTGTTTCGGCCGCAAATATATTCAACTTGGCCGCAAATTGCGGCCAAGATGGTGGCAATGTGGCTCGTTTTCTTTGTGTGGGTCCCTGGTGGTCATGTTAGTCAAATGTCACCTGCAACTTTTGCTTTGGATTTCTCTATAAATAGCAGATCAAGACATGAGGCCAAGGGAGAACTTTTTTGCATACTTGTAAACTCTTGTGTTAAAATTCTTGAAGCTCTTGGGATTGAGTTGAGTTCTTTGCCTTCCTCTGGTCTTGTAACTTCTCCTTTTGAGCTTGCAACATTAGATTTTGGTAGTTGAACTCATTTACTTGTATTTTGAACCATTGCAATAAATCTTCATTACATTCAAGTTTGATTCTTGTATCTCTTTTCTATTTTGTCATTTCTTTTCATTATTCAGTTGTGTTAAATCTATAATGATATGTGAGTAGTTATTCTTGGGCTATGGTGAGGTAGGATGTGAAATGACTTTACTTCCAACCCCTCCCTTTTGATTCTTGCACTTTTTCACTTCTTTGATAGGATATATCATTTTGAATGGTTGCAAATCAACCTTTAACATATATCATATCCTTTCTTTACATTTTATCGTTGCTATGTTACAATTTGAAGTAGGCGTGAATACGGAATTAAGTTACGTGTCGCAACTAGCTAGATAGGATATATATCATTCTTGCATATATTCTATACTTGCTATTTCACTTAACTAATTCCATATCCACTCCATTCTCAATCTCATTCTTGTTAGTTTCTGTTTCTCTAACCTTGATATCGTATTTCATCCCGATACATGTTTTGGATAAATACGGCATATTTTCGCTATTCAAATGAAAACTAAAAGAAATGAATCTTGAATCAAAACGGAGAGTTGGGGGTAAATGTCGTATTTCACTCTTACTGAACCTTAGCCTAAGTTTTCGTATCCCAAAACCGTGTTTCTTTTAGGTATTACACTAAAACGTGACAAAACACCATTTTCCAACTTATTGATCCATAACTCAATTTGATATCGTGATATCCACTCCTTGTGGTTCGACCCGTGCTTCCCGGCTTGCTTCAACGCACCGTGCACTTGCGGTATTTTTAAACTCGATACTCACGTTGTGCACTATTTTTCCGACAAAAACCGACATATTTGATATTGACCTTATTCTCCAAAAGCACGTCACCGTGGGTTTCGAACATATATAGATTTCATATGATTCAAGTGCCAGTCACATGCCTTTTCCGGGTCATGACATGGGTATATATCAAAATGAAAGATTTTTGATAAAAAAAATTTAACTGGTTTTCAAAATATTGGGTTTTTGAAATCATTAGCCGCAAAAATAACTACTAGTATTTGAACCTGGTTCTGAAACCATGTTAGCATTTGGTGCGAGGATCGTAATACTTGCGGACCATGGCGGAAATAACAAACAAAAATTTGTAGAACATAGCACTAAACAAAAAACCCAAAATCATCGAAATACTAATAGTTGTGCAAAACTAGTAAGCTTAATATGGGGTTTAGGAGGCTACAACTTTTATAGCGTGTCCACTCGCCTAGTGGAAGACCCAAGCTAGACTCCGCGTTGTAGGGATCAAGCTTACAACCGGACTTCCTCGCCGAAAATGATCCACTTCAAAGAAAACCCCAACCCAAGTTTCAACTTCACCAAAAGGCACACTTTTGTGAAGTAGCTTACTTTCAAAAATTACCAGAAGATGAGAGAAAGAGATGGAGTGGGCTCACTCTCTAAAATTCTCTCTTTTTCTCTCTTGCTCTTATGAAAGAAAAATGAGAAGAGAGAAAAAGCATGATAGAATGAAAAATCAAGTAGAGAGAGATCAAGTCTTCATGCTAGAAATAGTTCATTATTATCAATATAATAATGATGCCCATTCTTGCAACCATACCTCTCTGCATGCTTCACTTCTTTATTCATTTAAAGAAAAGAAGTATTTTCTTCTAGAATGATACGAGTATCAAATACACAAGTATATTAGTAATTGTATCATATACATATACATGTATTTGTATCACATTCAAATAACAAATGAGAAGTAAACATAATAATAGAATACATATCAACATATATTTTATTATTAAATCAAAACTAGATTTAATAATCCGGCCTTATAATAAACCAGTTAGTATTATCAAACGTCTGATTAATGTACGTGTATCATAAATACACATATTTAATCGAACTCCCATACTTATCATCACTTTTGGAAGTATATGTGTATCATAAACACAATATATTAATATATGTATCATATACATATGCATTTATTTGTATCACACACAAATAGCAAATGAGAGAGAGTAAGAGAGTGAATATATATATATATAGTATTAAATCAACACTTGATATAATAATTCAGCTTTATAATAAACCGGCTAGAATTATCAAATGCCCGATTAATGTATGTGTATCATATATACATATTTAATCGAACTCCCGCACGTATCATCATACGCACACTGCATCATTTCGCCTGAGCAGGGGAAGCCTCTGTGTAAGACTCTAAAAATCAATTAATACGCTGGCAGTAGGTTAGGATCATATCCGGTAGAATCTGAAACACTTTCAGATCAATCCCCTCACGGGTTAACCGACAAGCACGTCAGCGGTACTAACTGCACGTAACGGCTACCCAGGTATTGATCAAAAGAAAGGTCGATAAGAAAGCTCATCCGAACGCAATCAGAGTCTATCAGTGACAGTCACCGTACGGTCCAGTCTTTTCATCTGAGAGTGTCGCATACCGGGTCTGGGAGGTGGATTCTGTTAAGCCCTCAATAACCCAAATAAGTCGTGCTGATGTCAAACTTATAACCATCTGAGATACAATTGATAACACTTATCAGTTTATCTCAACCGTCTTGGCCAAGGACTTATGGTTACAGTCAATCAAGCACAGCACGACATCAACTCCCTATACTAAAAAAGACGAATCTCTTCAATCGCTCACTGCCTCCATGTGCTTTGGGACTATACCTAACAAAAACTTGTTGGCACGGCTCTTTAAAGTTGTGGTAGGGCAGTAATTAATCAAAGTATAGTGGGAATACACACAAGACACTATGACGATCGCAGATCAAAAGACTATCCTATACTCATATCATCAGATAACTGATATCTGACAATAAGTACAATACCATTTAGGAGTTCTCGGTGAGTTTTTCTAGTGAAACTCATTCTCCAATGAGCACCTATATATAATTTTCGGTGTAAAACACCAATAGCTATGGGACTAGCTATCGCCCTCCAACCGGATCAAGAAACATATACACCGGTCTACACTAGAGTACTGATGCCCAGTCTTGATACTTCTACAACTAGGAACATTTAAAGATGTGCTTATGGACTATCTAGGCCCCACTATTATGATCCTCATCATAATTCTGGTAATCCAGCAAAGATCCTATAGGCTTTATCATCATGTATTAGCAATATGTAATAACAAGTAAAATATATACACATGAATGATAAAGACGGGTCAGATAGTATATTATTATCTCGAGCAAGATTATTCTATCCATATAGGTCCATGTACAATTACAATAATTGCCTTCAGGGCACTTATATCAAACAATCAATGCCTCGGTATGAAATTTATTTAGCACCCATGTATGCGTCCTTGGATTGTTGTTGCATATTCAGCTTCGCCAATGCGGAATTTCGTCGACAGCATGGGCTTGCCTTCCTTGGTAGTGACTGACATGTCAGATACATTATTGAGAGCAGGCATAATGTTCTCAGCAACATTGAATGATTTGGACTAATAGATATATTAAGTTTAGATGCAGGAACGGCAGAAAATGGAGACGTTTCTATCAAGTTGCCAGTGGGTTACCATACATTCATATTTTTATTTTTTGGGATGCTTGATTGCTTCGGCGGTGGATCGGAATGGGCTGCCCCTTGATCATGCACATAGATTGATTTACCTTTTGATTTTTCTTACAATCTTCTTTGAAGTGACCATTTTTTGCAAAAACGGTACTATAATTGTAATTCTTCTCAAAAATGAATTTCTGAAGGAACTCAACAACAGAGGATACATCAATCCAAAGTTTAGAAGGTAATGATTTGTGGATATCTAGTTCTACACAAACACGAGCCCTAACGATGTGTGTGCTATGTAAAGTGTTGACATCTATTTGAAGGAGTCTACCAATAGGCTTAACAATAAATTTCAATATTTCTTGATGATAAAAATTTAGAGACAGACCATGCAGGATCAACCATGCGGACACAATAGATGGCTCTTGATCCACATTAAAAAAGACGACCGCTTGAAAACCCGAAATATAAAACTTTTAATATATAAGTACTTTTGTAACCATATCTTATTAAAAATATTCAGTATTGTGAAATCTAAGAAGGAGATGTCTTCGATCCAACACGCTAATCACAAAATCTTCATGAATGAAGAAATATTTGAGAATTTCTTTGGTGTCGAGAATGTTAAGTCTTCCATAAGAGCACTTGACTATTAAAGAGAAAAGGAAGAACCGGTCTCTTGATTTCATTTTCGGAGATGAAAATAGCAAGATCTCCATTAATGGTTAAAGAGATATATTTTTCGGATATATTGATCGGAGGAAGATGGAGATTTTGATTTAAGATGAAAGCATCGGAGGATTTAGACGATGTTGGGAGACCTCCTTTAATGGAGGTACCTCTGTAGTAGCTATAGAGGCCGAAACTCTGGATCCTCATTTCCTTGGGAAAGCTCTTTTTCATATATCCAATCATCCTTGATCCATTGTTGTCCTATCTGGAAAACCAGAATAGGCCTATCACATAAGAGTCATATAATGCTTGTGTGTTTCATATAGTTTAAGAGGATTTTATGGTTGTGCACACCACATCTAAGGTTGGATGTGAAAACACACCCGTTTTACTGTTTTGGGTCCCACCGCAACTTAAAAAGCAGGATCCATCCAAACAGTAAAATGAGTGTGCACTCACAGCCAAGCTTAGCTGTGAGATGCACATCTACATTTCCGCCAAAGTTATATATATGCAATTAAAGGGCAAAAAAATTTATTAAAAAAAGGCTTTGCTGGGTCCAGGTTTTCGAGCGGCCCCAAATCAATTGTGACCAAGAAGACATGAATCTCGTTTAATAGGCCTCTCTTTTGACTTTGACATGTGATTGATGTGAAAAAGTGTTTGTAGTTACCGCAATCAATACGGTGTCGCGTGTAGCTAGCTGTGGTGAAAACGGGTCGTCCGTAGGGATGCGTGGAACTTTTAATCTTGCTTTAGAAAAGTTGATTAGAAATAGGGGAGATTGGTTGTAGTTACAGATATACTACGGATGTAATTTATATAAAGAATAGGCTTGTAGGGTTCATAGAATTTGGTAGTAATGGATGATTAACTAAAGATTACTCCTTTTATCTTTTAATAGATTTAAAATTAGATCGATAGTGATGCATGTAGATTAGGGTTTTTGGAGGGAATAGGGTCCCCACTCTTAACCCTTATCTTTACATGGATCTCCATTCATGTCTAGCCTTTACCAAAACAATTGTTAATCTAATCTCAAATCGCGGTCGAGACTATCAATGAATTGACAGCGCGCACGATTAGGATGTTAACAATTCTTTTGCTAAAGTTTATAAACCTTATAAGATGTAAAAAGAGTTATAATATTTTATCATCCATTGATCTACCATAATTCTACGAACCCTAGCAAGCGCAGAATTACTCACGCATGTTTTGAGAAGAAGAAGAAAGGATAGAGAAGGAAATCATAATGCAGAATTTAAATGCAGAAAGTAAATGCGAAATAATTAAGCAAATGATCTACCTTTATTAATCAACGTTACAAGTACAAATCCTTCGAATTTAGATTACAAGAAGAAGTTGCTCTCGATCTCTACCTCATAGGAAGTAAATGCTCCGTCGATATTCATGTCGCTCTATCACGTCGAATCGCGGACCTGTCGTGGATCTCTTGTTCTAGACGGTGATTTGCTTCATGTTAAAGGTGATGTCTTTTAACTTTGGTCCTTGGTCCTTTATATAGCCTCTAAATTAGAAACCCTAGATCTTATGTATAAGGATTTATTGTTGCGATTCTGATCACAAAATCATAGATCCTACGGCCATTAAATAGTCGTAGATCCGCCGCTAAGATGCCTATTTGGTCGCGGAAGGGCGGTTGTTTGGGAGAGTTAGGGTTCCAAAATTCAGGTGCCTTCTCATGTTGACACGTGGAGATTTTTTCAATGCCTGAATTCTTCAAATATTTCCAGAGTTTCTGCCAGTATTGATTCTACAATTTTATTGGCAAATTTTGATCCTAACAACTCGAATATCTCGATCTCCCGACCTGAGCTAAAACAGCACAATATCTCCGTGAATAATATTAGTAATATTTGTTAAATTAGAGATAGTATCTTAATCTTTTTATATGGTAATAAATCTTTAAGAAATTTAATTAAGATTATTTGATATGATATGCATATTAAAAATATTATATAAATATTATATGCATATATTTTCCTTCATAATGTTAATTATAATATATAAACATATGATAAAGAGTAACTTTGCAGATAAACCCACATATGTTCTATATTTATAATAAACACCTTTAAATATTTAAGAAAAGTAAGGAAAATGTTATATCAAAAGTGCAATATTTTTGACTGAACAAATACCCCCAAACTTAACTTTGATCGTTCTGAGCAAACTAATTATTCAAGAGAGGGAGAAAAAAACCTAGCACGCTTTCGTAGGCAACACGATTGCACTTATCACGTGCAACAAGCCGTTAAATCTCTATGTGTCCTTAGTAGGAGGAGTGTTGTCTCCTGAGGGTTTTCAACGAATTACACCCATAAAATCCCATAATAAAAGAAAGACGATGAAAATTACATACAAAGATAAGAATTATAAAAGAGAGAACTTGAAAATAAAAGTTTCCAACTATACTAGCTTTTCAGTTGCCATGAGCCCTATCTTAATGGTCGTGAAAAGATATTAGAAATCATATCATCCCTCAATAAAACATCGCATTTAGTCTTCCTCCCTACCTTTCTTCCAAACATCGATCATATACCTCTACGTGTGTGTAAAAGACATCCCTATATTTAGAGAATTCAATTCAAGCTATCATACTCTCGTCCATCTTCCTTAATACTTTTTAGTTGGTGAATATTTCAGATGGAATTGTCACACATTCTTCATGCGATCGTTAATACTTCTTGAGGTACTAACCGACCGATTACCAAATGTGCTCACATATTAAGGCGTAATTAGCAATTTTCTCATCTTGCAACACCTAAGGCTTAGCAGTGGCTCCCAAACCAGTTGGTCTAAGGCACTACGTGATAAATCACCCTCGCTATATTATTTTTTATGCTGCCTTAAGTAATTACAAAACCAGTGTTCATTTTTCTTCACCGTTTTTTCATTTATATTTTTGTTTATGTATTTATTTTCCTTCATATTAAGGTTTTTAAACAAGAGCATTTCAAGGTATCATCTACTATCCCAAGTTTCAAGATATGTACACGTGCATATAATAAGATATCAATGTTCAAATGTTTGGACACAAGAATAGGGACTTTTTTCAGACTTATTTTTACTCTCAGATTAGTAATTTCCTTCATCTTACTGACCCTTGGGATAACAGCTCATAACCACTTATTACTAGCTTCGTTAAGAATACATCTAACTTTCATGTTTTCTCAAACTATTCCTATCTTTCATATGTAAATTTTCATTTTTAACTTTTATTATCAAAAAAAATTACCCCAAACCTGTTTTTAGCAATGTCCTCACTGATATTGTTCTTTGAGCGCATAAACATGTATACTTGGGAGGAAAAATAATAAGGGTGGAATAATAGTTAAATGAAAACTACCCCTAAACTTGTTCTTTGGTACGCACAGATATTCAGTTATATCTTAACTCATTCACCTCCATTTTTTAGATGAAACAGTGTTATCGAAACATGGAGGTAAGGCGGAGGAAAATTAGTTATGATAAAGCAGCTCCTGTGAAATCAGGAGATTCTCCGTTGGGTCAGCGGAAAAATATGGTTTTAATCTATGCCCATTTACTTTAAAAATAGAACGTTTTTAACATTTTCAATATCCACTGCACCGTGCGGGTATACATACTGCACCACAAAAGGTCTTTTCCAATGAGATCTTAGCTTATCCGGATAAAGGTGGAGACGGGAATCGTAAAAAAGGACCTGTTGTCCCGGTGTGAAAGTTTTTCTAAAAAGGTTTTTATCGTGGAACACTTTACTCCGGTTCTTTACTATTACCGCATTATCATAAGCTTCATTGTGAAGTTCGCTTAGCTCATTTAATTACAGCTTCCGATAGCTACAAGCTTGATCAAAATCGAAGTTTAGCTTCTTAATAGCCCACATTGCTTTATGTTCGATCTCAAAAGAAAGATGGCAAGCCTTCCCAAACACAAGTCGGTATGGAGACATACCAAGATTGGTCTTATAAGCGGTGCAGAATGCCCAAAGAGCATCCGTCAATTTGGTGGACCAATCTTTACGGTTCTTAGAAAACATTTTCTCCAAAATTTGTTTGATTTGTCGATTGGAGATCTCAGCTTACCCGCTCGTTTGGGGATGATAGGGCGTAGAAAGCTTGTGGTTGATTGAATATTTCCGCATCAAAATCTCGAAAGACCGATTACAGAAATGCATCCTGTTGTCACTAATTATAGCACGAGGGTGTCCGAATCGCGAAAAGATATTTTCTTTAAGGAACTTAATAACAACCTTGTTATCATTAGTGCGACATGGTACTGCTTCCACCCATTTAGAGACATAATCAACCGCAAGTAAGATGTATAAATTCCCAAAAGAGTTGGGAAAATGGCCTATAAAATCAATTCTCCAAACGTCAAATATCTCCACAACCAAGATAGGTTGGAGCGGCATCTCATTTCTCCGTGAAATCCGACCCATGTGTTGACATCGAGGACAAGTTTTGCAATGATCATATGCATCTTTGAATAATGTTGGCCAATAAAAGCCATATTGCAAAACTTTCTCCGCTGTTTTACGTGGACCAAAGTGACCGCCACATGCCTGATCATGGCAAAAAGACAAAACACTCTTGAATTCATCATTAGGGACATATCGGCGAATGATTTGATCGGGACAATACTTAAACAAATAAAGTTCATCCCAGTAAAAATATTTTTTTGGGGATAGAAATCGATGATTGTCTTGTTTCGACCAATCGCTGGGTATAAGTCTCGTCGCTAGATAATTCACAATATCCACGAACCAAGGTTCGCAGGATATGGTCAAGAGCTATTCGTCAAGAAAGGAGTCGTTTATTGGCAAGGTCAACGTTGGTGAAGAAGATATGCGTGAAAGATGGTCAGCCACTACGTTTTCACATCCACTCTTGTCTCGTATGACAAGATTAAACTCTTGTAACAACAGGATCCAACGTATAAGCCTGGCTTTAGCATCCTTCTTCGATAAAAGATATCGTAGGGCGGAGTGATCGGTGTAAACCACTATAGGCGAGCCAATCATGTAGGGCCTGAATTTTTCTAATGCAAATACAACTGCCAAGAGTTCTTTCTCGGTAGTTGTATAATTAATTTGAGCATCGTTCAAGTTCCTACTTGCATAGTAAATTACATGTGGTATCTTATCAATGTGTTGTCCTAAAACTGCTCCAATAGCAAAATCTGATGCATCACACATAAGCTCGAAAGGGTGGTTCCAATCCGGAGATGACAGAACGAGGGCTGTAGTTAGGGAACTTTTAAGTGATTCAAAAGCAGACTCGCAATCTGAATCAAAGTGAAATGTCGTATCCTTGGCCAAGAGGAGAGTTAAGGGTCTAGCAATTTTGGTAAAGTCCTTAATGAATCGCCTATAAAATCCTGTATGACCGAGAAAGGATCATATATCTTTGACGCATTTGGGAGGAGGAAGGTTATAGATGGCATCTATTTTAGTTTTGTCGACCTCAATGCCTTTTTGTGAAATGATATGTCTAAGGATAATACCTTCTTGGACCATGAAATGGCATTTTCCTAATTTAAAGTTAAGTTCTTATCCTTACAGCGGGTAAGAACCGCGTCAAGATGACGTAGGCATTCCTTAAAGGAGTCCCTAAATATGAAGAAATCGTCCATAAATATCTCCAGAAAATTCTCGGCCATGTCTGAGAATATCCCCATCATACACCGCTGAAATGTAGCGGGAGCGCTGCATAACCCAAAGGGCATGCGTCAATAAGCAAAAATACCGAAAGGACAAGTAAATATTGTCTTATCTTAATCTTTTTCGACGATGGGATCTAGTTATAGACGGAGTATCCGTCCAAGAAATAGTAGTATTCATGCCCGGCTAATCGTTCTAACATTTGGTCAGTGAACGGTAGAGGGAAGTGATTTTTCTCGTTGTGGCATTGAGTTTTCTATATTCAATACATACCCGCCACCCATTTTGGGTGCGTGTTTGGATCAACTCATTAGCATCATTAGTTATGACCGTGATGTCAGACTTTTTAGGGACCACATGAATAGGACTTACTCATTGGCTATCAGATATTAGGTAAATTATGCCACTATCTAGGCACTTGATGATTTCTTTCTTTACTGCCTCCTTCATGACGGGATTCAACTGTCTTTATGGGTCTCGGGTTGGTTTGGCTTCATCCATCAAATGTATATGATTTTCAACAATCAAGGGACTAATCCCTTTGATGTTTTCCATTGTCCAACCAAAAGCTTGTCGATTTGATCTCAAGACCGACAAAAAAGCGATCTCTTGCTCTAAAGCTAGAGAGGCGGATATGATCATGGGTAAAGACTCATTCTCATCTAAATATGCATATTTAAGATGAGAAGGTAGCGGCTTGAGATCTAGTGTCGGCGGAGGGACAATAGAAGGTAGGGTAAGGGAATTATACTTGGACTCCCTAAGAGGTTCATAACTAGCGTAGGATATTGACTCGGAAAGCTCAACTGACTTTTGCGATGAGTCAAAGGATTCAAACTCGAGGGTGGACTCATCAAAGTTCTCCTCACTAGTATAATCGTTTTCTAGATCAAACAACGACATACTAGTGTCGTCAAGATCATTATAGCAAAGTTCCTCAACTTCACAACTATCGGAAGCTATCTCGTTAATAGAACAGACATCGATTAGATGAGTCGAAGGTTCCGATGGCTGACTTCGTAGCTTGTAGATATTAAGCTCAATTATCATCTTCCCGAAGGATAGGTTCATAGAACCGTTACGACAATTAATTACAGCATTGGAAGTTGCTAGAAAAGGCCGACCTAGAATCACCGGAATTTGGTTTCGTGGGTTCGCCACAGGCTTTGTATCTAAAACAATAAAGTATATAGAGAATATAAATTCCCCGACCTTGATTAACACATCCTCTAGCTCACCCCTAGATTGGGTGATAGATTGATTTGCCATCTGGAGAGTGCAGTATGCAGGTTTCAACTCTCCTATACCTAACTGCTCATAGGCGGAATATGGGAGCAAGTTAACACTAGCGCCTAGGTCAAGTAGAGCACGATTGATGCTTTTACCCCCAATAGTTATAGATATTGTAAGATAACCAGGATCCTTACGTTTCTTAGGCAATTGTTGGGTATAAACCGTGCTCACATTGCTAGTTAAGAACACCTTTTTGGCATTTGAGTTTTTCTCTTCCTAGTGCACAAGTCCTTAAGGATTTTCGCATAAGACGGAACTTGTTGAATAGCATCTAGAAGAGGAACATTTATGTTAACTTGTTTAAACATTTCCACAATCTTCTTCTTTTGTGCATTATGTTTGTTGGCCCTCAACCTGTTTGGGAAAGGAGCTTTATCAATAAGGGTTGGGTCTGACATTGGTGGAGAAGTTTGTGGGGATAGAATCGATCCTAGAATTGGAGTTGGGATCGTTTTAGGTTGACTCAAGGAAGTGGGCGGAGGGTTCGAGCCTAGTGGAAAACGGAGAATGGGCTCAGAAGAAGGTGGACTAGAAGAAATAGGGTTAGAAGTAGAAGACGGGATTTCAATTGACTCCTCATCATCAACCTGTTCACCGACTTGATTGTTCAACACTCTTCCTGATCTCAACGTGGTTACGACACTCACATTATGACTTTGTGAGTGGCCGGGATTCGGTAGGGGTTGAGATGGAAGTTTCCTTTTCTCTCTCTCACTCATCGCAGCATTTATCTGTGCAAGTTGTGCTTCTATCGATTTTATGCTTTCACCGTGGGAAGCGGTGTGCTGCACTAATATTTGGATAGAAGATGTTAAACCAGCCGTCAATTGCGTGGAATGTTTAATAAACGTTTCCAAGCTTCGTTCGAGTGCAGAGGATTTTTCGGTACCGGCCGTTTGGAAAGAATTATTATAAGGTGCGAAATTGTTGGCCGGATTTCGAAAAGTTTGCGGTTGAAAGGGGTGTTGACTCTGTTGTGGTGGTTGCTGTTGTTGTGGAGGAGGTTTTTGATAGTTATTTTGGCTTGGGAACGTATTTTGAGTTTGAGTTTGGTTTTGGTTCCAAGCAAAATTAGGATGACTCCTCCATCCCTGATTGTATGTAGAAGAATAAGGATCGTTTCTAGGTCGTTGCTGAAAAGCAGCATTAGTCTATTCTTGACCTTGAAAAGGAGGACTTAAAGGACATTCTTCCGTTAAATGTACTAGGTCGGAATAGAAACCATACACGGTTTTGGAAAGCATAACCAGGTTTAGGGAGGCTGATGAAAATTTGTTTTCCATAGCTTCGAGTTTTTTCTGCATCGCTGCCATTTCGGCTTTCACTGCGATGGAAACATCGAGCTGATGAATACCTCCCCTAGACGATGTTAGTCTAACGCTTTCCCACTGTAAAGTTTGTTCAGCGAGATCTTCCAGAAATTTCCAAACTTCACCATCGTCTTTAGACATGAAATGGCATTGACAAATGGTTTCGAGCATCTGTTTTGTCGCTAGATTAATACCCTCATATATAATGCAGCACAGGTCCCATCTATTGATTCCGTGATGAGGGGCATTGGACTAACAGATCTTTAACCCGTTCAAAGCATTTCCAATGGTTCATTGGGAAGATGGATAAACTGGTTAATCTCGCTTCTAATACGGGCGGTCTTATGATTGGGATAAAATTTCTTAAGGAATGCTATAACAAATTCATCCCTTTTGGCAATAGAGTGTGCGGCAGTGTTATAAAGCCATTTTTCTGCTAGATCGCACAAAGTAAAAGGGAGAAGACGTAATCTCATAGCATCCACAGAAAGTTGTGCAGTGCCCATCATTGCGCATATGTTTTCGAATTTGGTAATAAAAACGTACGCATCTTCAGATTCAAGCCCATGAAATTTGGGCAACAAATTGATGAAGTGAGGTTTAATTTCAAAATTATCCCCATTGGCTGGTGGAATAGAAAATCAAGTAGTGAGGGGACCGAGAATCGGGTAGCATCTTTCTTGGAGAGAGGTGTGCGGTGGATTCTGCGTACCTCCGGGTGGTGGCAGGGGTGTGTTGGTAAAATATGATGGAGAACCGTCCATCTTGGTCGATATGGTGGGTGGAAGGGAAAAAGAAGATGAAGAAGAACCGACTTTGAAGTCGATAGCGAAAACGCGGACAAGACGTGCACTAGAATCCCGTGTCCAGCCGATCATGCACTAAACGGATTCAGCGCAAGTGGCAGCGTGTGTGAGAACTAAAAAGGTTTGTTTTGAAAAGTGTCGGACATGAGGCTTGAGTCGAAAAATCATAAAATGCACAATCAACCTTAGAGCTAAGGTCACCTAGGTCAAGCACTAGACCGCTCCTAGACTTCCAAAGGACAAGTCGCAGGATCAATCCTCTACCACCTCTTTATCGCTCTTGTGGATAGGTAAGTGCCAGGTAAGCGGGAGTTATCCGCTATACGAATCACTGAAAATAGCGGGCCTAATTAAGTAACCACTTTCCTTAGTCGCACTTGCCTAGTCACCACAAGAGAGATGCGGATAAGCGATAGATTACCCACGACCCTCCTCTGTCCTAATTGCACGCGACGGTCCTTAGAGTCTTAGTCTAGATATTTTTTAATTAATGAAGGTGAAAGTATGCTCGTTTTGTTATTTGTGGGGCCTAGGAAGGTTGATTAAATCCCCACCTAATCTGAATTTTGGTTTTTGCCCTTTAATGTCCGATTAAAAGCATGCAAAAACAAACCAATAACAAACCACGCAAAAGATTTTTGAGCAGCGATATTTTGCAAAGAATCCTGCAGAAAATCAAATTATTGGATTTCTAGAGGAGAGAAAAATCAGGAAAATATACCAGAGGAGTTTGGCGCTCCAATTCCTCTACTCCGTCGCCCTTCCGCCGCCAAAGCCAAGCTTAGGCCGCGGTTCCGCCGCAATAGCGAGAAATCTGTTGCTTATTTTTCTTTAGTTGCTACCTAAGCTCCTCTGGGCTTTGCTTGATGTCTTGGAATCTCTGTTTCCTCAATCCAGTAACTCCAGATCCCCTTGCAAAATTCACCCAATAATCATTAAATACACAATATGCGGTTTTGTTTTATTTTTATGATATGGATCGGATAAGAATTTGCAGAGTTATCTAGCATGGCAACAAGATTTCGGGAGGCATCATACATTCCATATTTAAAAATTTGTCGTTCTAGCTAACCCTAACCCTAGAATCGTAACTAGAAAATCCAATGAATCGAATGCAAACAACTTTGCAACTAAAGTGAACAAGGAATACAACCTTTGTAGACCGGTCCTTCACTTCATTAGCTCCGTGTAGTAGTCCCTTCGCTGCGATCATGAACTCCCGACCCATGAAGAAATGAACAACCTTGCATCGAAGTCTTCGAGGCCGAAGATGATCTATGTCGAGGAGACACTAACCCAAGTTATCTCTTCACTAATTATGAAATTAGTGAAGCAAACACCCTATACTAAATGGCAAGTAGCAGAGGATGATGAAGTAGGAAGTGGGCTCGCTTTAGAAATGATTTTCTCACATATTTTCTCACATCTCCATTGAAGCTAGAAAGCATTGATGAAGAAGAAGAAGAACTCTAATGATAAAATCAAGTAGAGAATGATAACCATGGGTGAGTTTAGTATCATATACTTAACCTTTGTAGAGACATAACCATGGCTAAGTTAATTGGTTGGGTTAATAAATATCTTAGGCAAAACAAAAGAGTGGACTTGGTCAATGAACACTACAAGCTTCTACAAGCTATTAGCCATGAAAAAATGCCACCATTTTGTAATTACCAAAATAAATAAAAACCCTAATAATTATCATAAGCATGTGTGTGTCTCATAGACCCATCTTGCATGTATCATCAAACATGACACAAACATGTATATAAATATATATATCATATATATACAATGTGCACATCAAGTGAGAAAAAGAAATCATAAGTGAGCAAGTATTAGTTAATATAACTTAATATATCAAATATATAATTATACATTAAATTATTAAATCAACACTTGATTTAATAATCAGGCTATATCACATATAACCGACTAACATCAAATGTAACAACTTATCGAATCAACACTTGATCCGATAACTCGGCTATATCACATATAACCGACCGATGTCACATGTCGCGAGAATAGAATACGGTATCACATATCGTATTAATCTCGGTCCCGCACATAACACATATGTGCTCCTACTCCGTTTCACTTGAGCCAGGAAACCTCTGTGTAAGACTCTAAAGACTCGTTAATATGCCGGCAGTAGGTGATGATCATATCAAACACCCACAAGCCGCAAGCGGTCTGCTAAACGTAACGGCCATCCGGGTATTGAGCGATCAGAAGATTAACAAGTAAGCCTGCTCATACTCCTGCGAATATAATCAGTAACACTACCGTACAGTCTGGTCTCTTCGTCTGATATGTCGCATATCTCGTCTAGGGGTGGTAAACGTCAGACCCCAGTAACTCGATAAGTCGTGCCGATATGAGGCTCATAATAGGTCGAGAAACTGCTGATAACACTTGCCAGTATATCTCTGAAGCAGCCCTGGCCAGGGACTTCCTGTTATAGCCAATCGAGCACAGCGCAACATCAACCCCCAATATCGGGAGAGACGAAACCCCTCCTATCGCTCATTGCCTCCATGTGATTCGGGACTGTACCCAAAAGCCATCGTTTTGCACGTTCTCTTGAACGTGGTAAGGTGGAAATCAAAGCACAGTGGGAATCACACACGACTCTATGATGATCTCGGGTCTACAGACTAACCTGTACCAGTGTCACCAAAGAACTGCCATCTGACGTGAGGTATAATACCATCTGGGAGTTCTCGGCGAGTCCGTCCAGTGTACCCAGTCTCCACTGAGCACCCGTGTACCATCTCTGATGTCAAATATCAATGGATATGGGATCATCCATCGCCCATCTACATGGGTCGAGAAGCTACATGCTAGTCTACTCTGGTATATCGATGCCCTGTCTCGATACACCTACGACTAGGAACATTTGAAGGATGTACTTACCGACTACTCTGTCCCCACTAGTATGATATGCATCATAATCCTGTTAGTCAAGTACTCATCCTAAGGGATTTATCAACATGTAATAGAGAGACAATAAGTGTACATGTTAAGATAAAGTGCAACCAGATAGCATACTATCATGTTGAGCAAGAAAGTCCTCTTTATATATGTCCAAGCATCAACTACAATATACATCACATGTACAGTAATGGCCTCTAGGGCATACATATAACTAACAATCTCCCACTTGCACTAAGGCCATCTATTGTAGTATCCAATACCCAACAATATAGCAGTGGTTGTAGTATCCCATACTCAACCATCCCATAGAAGTCTCTCTAAGGGTATAGCCTTAGTGAGTGGATCCGCTGTGTTATCCTTCGTGTCTACTCTCCTATCCTCGATCCCTTGGAGATCATCCATCTCCCTGATTAGGTGATACTTAACTTAGAATATGTCTGGATTGCTGATAGGACCGGTGTTCCTAGGCCAAAGCCACAAATCCATTGTTGTCATAATAACAATTATTGGACGCTCAATGGTAGGAACCATGTTCATCTCATGAACAAGAAATGTCCAGATAGCCACTTTGGCAGTATCAATGGTAGCAATGTATTCAGCCTTTATTGTCTAGTATGTCACGGTATCTAGCTTGGAACTCTTCCAACATACCATCCATGTATTGAGGGTAATGACAATGCCTGTGACCGACTCTCAGTCGACCTTATCACTCTGGAAGCTAGAACCAAGAACTTTCTTTTAGTGCTTCTCAAGTACTTAAGAATGTCCTCCACAGCCGTCCAGTGATTCTCCCAAGATCTGATCGATACCTGATCTCTACACCTAGTGAGTCTGCTACATCTGGTCTGGTACATAACATCGCATACTCTGATAGAGCCTACTGCCAAAGCATAGGGTATCCCTTGTACGCGAGCTCTCTCTAAATCAGTCTCGGGAGACATCTTTTTGGAGAGAATGATTCAAGAGTAAGTGGGCAAACCACCATGCTTAGAATCTTCCATACTAAACCCCTTTAGTATGGTGTTAATGTACCTGGATTTGGGACACTCCTAACATCCACTTAGATCTATCTCATAGATCATAATCCACAATATGTAGTAGGTGTCATCTAGATCTTTCTTTGAGAATCCTCGTGATAAGAGGAGCTTGACCGAATATAGCATAGGAAACCATTTCCGATCAAGAGTATGTTATCTACGTACAATACGTGGAAGATAACCTCACTCTCTACTTCCTTCTTGTATATACAAGGTTTATCTACCTTTTTGATGAAGTCAAACTCTTTGACTGCCACATCAAAACAGATGTTCCAACTCCGCGATGCGCATATTGATCCTGATGGACTTAAGCATAGCTTTGAAAGTCTCAACTTTTCTATTTACACCAAGAATCTTCTCAAGATCCATTTTCTCCCAATAGGTTTTACCCCTTCAGGTGCAACATGCAAAGTCATACTTTGTTGGTGTATATAGATTCCATCTTTGATCGCATAGAATCCAGCCTTTTCACAGAGTCCCCACTCGTGGTGGCCTGCCTGAACCTAATTGGGCCATCATCTACCATGATGCAATCCTCGCTCCCATTGTCACCAAGAAGACCGTAGTATCTCTCAAGTGGATGAGGAACCCTACCAGATTCGCGGAGAGGCTGAGGTTCGTTGGAAACTATTGAATCCTTTGGTTTCACCAAATCATCAGCTGTTAGTTTGTCTAGCTGGAACTCCTTCCAGTTCTACCTCATGACTACAAATTTCTTCACAAGAAATTCCTTTTCCAAAAAGGCGGCATGTTGAGAAACAAAACACATTTTGTTCCTTAGAGTGGTAGAAGATATTCCCTTGAAAATGTTTGGGATATCCTAACAAACTTATACAGAACTGACCTTGCCTCGAGCTTGTCCAAATTTTGCTTTCTAACATAGGCCGAACAACCCCATATCTTAACCCGTTTAAGACATGGTATCTTCCCATACCATATCTCATATATAGTGGTAGGCCCTGATTTGGATGGAACCTCATTTAATAGGTATGCAGCTTCTCAAGTGCATAACACCATAAGGAAATAGGTAACTCAGCAGTACTCATCATAGAGCACACCATATCTCATAGGGTGCCATACCTCCGCCCCGATACACCGTTGTGCTGTGGTGTACTCGAAGGAGTAAGCTGAGAGAGAATCACATTCTCCTTTTAGAAACTCCAGGAACTCCATGCGCAAGTATTCGCCTCCTCGATCACATCGTAGGACTTAATACTTTTACCTGTCTGGTTCTCTGCTTCAAGCTTATATTTCTTGAATTGCTCAAAAGTTCAAGACTCGTGTTTCAACAGGAACACATGTCCGAATCTTGAGAGATAGTCGATGAATGTAATGAAGTAGCAAGAACCAACCCTGGCATTTGTAGACAGGGGACCTACATACATCATCATGTATCAATCGTAAGAGTTCATTAACTCTTTCTCTGTTTCCAGTAAACGGAGCTATGGTCATCTTATCTTTGTGACAGGACTGGCAAGTATTATAAGATGAAAATTCGAACAGATTCTCATATTCATCCTTATGTAATTTAGCTAGTCGTGTCATATTGATATGACCTAGTCTACAATACCTCAGGAAGGATTCGTTCATTTCTGAACTGATCCTCTTGTGTGTGTTTTACATACTTTGAACTGTGGTTTGATTTAGAACGTATATGCTATTATATAACGTGCCTGATCCAATCAACTATTGATTCAGGAAAATCTTCGCAGCATTATCCTCTAATACAGAATTATATCTTTCTTTAACTCATTAAAGAATAATGTTGTATATCAGGCTCGGTATGTAATAACATTCGTTCAGAATCAATGTATTTAATAGAAGGTGATATCTGCCAACTGACTTGGCTGTAACAATTGCACCATTCTCTAACACTTGGAGACATATCATCCATTCCGAGTTCTCTACCTATCTGTAGCCCATGTAACATATTACATATGTGGGATCTTGATCCGGTATCACATACTCAGGACGTAGAGGATGTTGAGAAACAGTTCTCAGTAATGAACACACCCGAAGAAGATGCATCATCATACACTTTCTTCGATTGGGTGGCATGGGAATCCGGATATTCCCCTATTTACTGCTTGGACTTATAACAATTATAAGATAGAGAGGAACCAACGTTCCCTAGTTCAGTATAATAAGTAGGTTCGGTCAATGCATCCATGTTATTATCTTGACTAAGGCGTGACATGGTCGCTACCAGGAGAGAGAGAGAAGAAAACACTCTGCGTGCGCTCTTGCAAGATCGGATTGGTTATTATTTTATCTAATCAGGATGGCTCCCACCATTTTAGTCAAATCTACCTTCAAACCCTAAAAGGCAAGACTAGCTGGGATTAATTACACCCTACAAGTTCGCCAATTTTTCAGCCAGGCCAGTGTCGGTACTTTGAGGGAGGTTCCCCGTGCTTTCGCACGGACCTAATTAAAATAAACCTCGTTTTTCCATAGGCATAACCCTATTAACACCTTTCTAGACACCTACTTGATCGGCTAATTGTAATGTGTAAAACTCTTCCAGGAGTAACTCTTACTCGCAGTGGGTATCAGGATCCAACTATCTCATAGAAGGTATGCAATCTCATTGCAAATTTCAACACTTGAAATTCCCGATAATATTTTGCCCCAAGCGTCCTATGACCTTGACAGAGGTAAACAAACCATAGGCTGCTAGGCAAGTTCAACCCGTTATTTCTTGATTGAAATAAACCCACCCGCACGACCCTTGACAGAGATCAACAAGGTCGTACGACTACCCTAATCCAATCGCATCTCATACTTTGCAAATAAGCAGTAATCAGCTACCGCACACTACGCCTTGACAGAGGTCAACAAACGCAGCACGAATACTAAATATTACTTATCTGAAATGACGGAGGACTACGACAGATTTTTAAGAAAACCTTTTGCGTAATGAACTTGATATCATTGTAGAATCGGGTGAATTTTAAAAGGGGTGTTTTTTAGGCTTTTACTAGTTTTGCTAAAGAGGTCACTCCCGGTGAAGAGATCTCGGCTCTTTCCTTATCGAATAAGGTGCAGGATATTTCACAAATACCACTATGCAAAGCAAAAACTATAAAACCAATCAAAAGACAAACCGTGTTTGTAGCATTTGCCAGTTTCGCTAAAGAGGTCACTCCCGGTAAAGGGATCTCGGATCTTTCCTTATCGAATAAGGTGCTGGATATTCTACAAGGAATACCGCTATGCAAAACAAGAATTAGAGCTACCAGTTTTTAAAACAAGTTTCTACAATATCTTTAGGTTTCTTTTATTTCATTAATCTCATTAATGAAGTCTCATCTGTTTTACGCTTCCCAAGCATCACATAAGAAACGAAAGCTGCAATATTTATTATATCTCATATATATAATATAGACATTCATCTCAGAACATATCAAGTGGTCACATCACAAAATATCAGCAGCAGAAGAACATATATGAAATATTGGATATACTAGGAATTCCGTGTTTTAAATAATCCAATAAATAAAACGCAGATTCCACGGTCGCGATGAATAGCCAAACCCACATCCATAGACCCCTACAAGAGCGTCAAGCAACCCTACCAATTCTAGAGTTTGGAGACCACGTCTCAACTCCTTAAGATGGTCTTCCACTGGACCCTAGAACCCGGTTACTTGTGCTCCCCGCCTTGGGTCTATCCTAATGCGGAAAAGTATATAATATACATGAATGGTGACATCATCCTCAATCCGGAAGTGCCCCAATAAAAGAATATTACATACATGCTTTTATATGAATGAAAATGAAAAACTCTCATCTTACATAAAAAAAAACCCGGCTATTCAGAATACGACGATCCAATATAACATATTACAGCAACACATAACATCACATGTCATCAACATAAGTAAATATGCGTATCCCAGTTGTCGTTGACATATAACACCGAAATCGGCGATACACCACATATTACACTTACGGTCGCAGAAAAGAAAGTGAAAAACTACAACAGTTGGAATCCGCAACCACCTCAGACATCATAAACCCAATGTATCACATATATTGGATTTCATGCCTAACCAAATGAATTCCTTAGATATCGCATGCCTAACAATTATAAACCCCGCATTTCAGTCTCGATATTGAAAACACTTTCCAATAACTTGTCGGGTAATTCAACAAGATTCCCGATAACTTGATCGAATGCTCGTCTGAAACTTTAATAGCCGGTCGCACCCCCGATGCTGTCGACGAAGTGCACTAAGGCGGAACACCGCAGCTGCGAGCACCCGAACGGATGTTTTTGGCGACGGGGTTCTCCTACTGTCACTTGGTTGGGGCTATAGGACGTGGCTATCTAGTAAGGTTACCTGGCGAGTATCCGCATATACTACGTAATTGCGACGGAGTTTTGATCAACATCAAAATCCCGTGGCAACCGATCAAATGAGACTAAACTGCTAGATTTATAAAATTCAAACTAGTTATCACATAACTACTTTTATGGATTCCAAATATTATATCCCATCACATGATACCCGGACGACGTTAAACTTTTCGATCGATTCATCAAAATCCCACAATTCCCCGACAGCTCAGCACTTGAGCACAGTTTAATAATACCCAGAACATGCCACAGTACCTATGCACCAGGCGTAGAAGGGCAGACCCAAGACTCACTCATGTCGCCATGGAACTGCGGCAAACCCTAGGGTATAATCGTGGTTCCGCGATCCAAAAAGTCGAGTTAGGGTTTCATTCTTCTAGAGGGTTCACAGAATTACTTGCATGATTTTCCGAATGCGTTAAACATGGAAAAATAGGTTTTTGACATTCGATCGAACTTTTTAACTTCGCCTAGACAACATGCGAATACCCGAAACAATGTTAAAATTACGAATACGAAACACTCTGAATTGCTTATAGTGTAAGATCACATCACATGAAAACTTAGCAAAAACAAACAACACCTGAAACACCAAAACCTAGTCACTGGAACATACAAAAAATTTCAACCCAAAATTCCCTACACTGACCGAGCAGGCTGGATTTTCTGGCAAAGTGACCGGCCCAATTCCGGCAAGGGGGACTCAATTTTCTTGTGTGTTCATGTTGCATCTCATACAACATTTTGCAGTTGTTTTAAAAAAAAATTGAATACTTTTTAAAATCGACAGAAACTAGAGTTTCGTGTTGCAAGTTTCGGAGTAGTTTCGGTTTAGTAATCCTAACAAAATCCGTATAATTTTCTAGCATGGCTTTGATACCATTGCAGGGTTGTCTAGCACGGCAACAAGGTTTCGGGAGGCATCTGTTGGATATATATGCCCTAGAGGCCTTCATTGTATAGGATGCTAGGGATATGTATGTACATGACAGTCTAGCTTAATATGATAGTACGCTATTTGGTTTGTCTTTATCTTAACATATGATATATTTTGCGTAGTATTCATATATATATATATATATATATATATATATATATACACACACACACATGTTGATAAAGCCCATAGGGTGTTTCCCTGACTATCGGCGTTGTGATGACAGTCATACTTGTGGGAGCTGGATAGTCAATAGGCACATCCTTAGATGTCCCTGGTCGCAGGAGTATCGAGACTGGGCATCGATACTCCGGAGAAGGCTAGTGTATGCATATCTACACCCTGAGGAGGGACGATGGATTGGTCCCGCAGCCATTGGTGGAGTGCACCTAAGATTGTATACAGATGCTCACTGGGTGTGAGTACACCGGACAGGACTCGCCGAGAACTGACTGGATGGTATTTATACCTAACGTCAGATAGCAGTTCTCAGGTGACATGTGTGCAGATAGTCCGTTGACTTAAGGTCATCATTTTTCTCGTGTGGGTTCCCACTCTGCTTTGATCACTACCCTACCACGGTTCAAAGGAGTCATGCAAACAGGTTTTAGTTGGGCACAGTCTCGATCCACGTGGAGGCAGTGAGTGACTGTTAGGGATTCGTCTCTTCCGGTATAGGGAGTTTATATTGCACGGTGATCGGTTGGTCATTACCATAAGTCCCTGGCCAGGGCTGATTGAGAATTACTGATAGACTGATCAGTAGATTCTCGGATGGTAATTGAGCCATGCCGACACGACTTGTACGGTTATTAGGGGTCTGACGTTTACCACCTCCTTAGACCATACATGCGATACTCTTAGACGAACAGACCGGACTGCACGGATATTGTCACGGTCAGGCTCAGTAGGAGTTCGGATGGGTTTCCTCATCGGCCTTCTTATCGACATCTACCTGGGGACCGTTACGTACAGCTAGTGCCGCTTGCGGTCTGTGGTTAAACCCACTGCCAGCGTAGTAGTCGAGTCTTTAGAGTCCCACAAAGAGTTTTCCCAACTCCAAGCGAAACGATATAGAGGTCGTACGGTTTTACGACAAGGGTTCGGACGAATACGTGTTTAAACGCACGTACGACATTCGGACAGTTTTTACTAGACGGCTTTGGTTTAAGCCAGATTCTAGTATCAGGTTATTGGATTTATACAGTCTAAAGTTTTTCCGTGTTTTCACGGATGGGAGGGGCGTTCTCGTAATTTCCGGGAAGCTTCTAGAAGCATGGTGACTTGAGGGGTTTAGGTGGCATTGTCATTAAATGATATTGCGACTCATAATGTGTGATTCATTATGTCATTAATGCATTATTAAATGCTTAATGACTCACATAGTGAATCACTCATAATACATTTATGTAGCATGATGAATAATCTCTTTTTATTCATTTATTGATTTATTCATTATGCTTCATATATCAAGTGAGAAACAATTTCATATTCATTATTCTAGTTCACCTTCTCTCTCCTCAAGCTCACTCTCTCTTCAAGTTCTAATCCTATCGCTCATGAGTTAAGAATAAGGATTAGAATAGACTAAATATTCCACAACCTAACTCTATATGATCTAAGTTTCTTTGATTAGCAACTAGAGAAACTTAGTTACCTCAAGTTTTGAGGTGAAGCTTGGATTAGGGTTCTCGGGTGGATCATCTATCACTTAGAGGAGGCCGAGGAGGACGTAGAGATCGTAAAGACGAAGGACACGTTTCACTAGGTATAATCGCTTTACATAGTAGCTAAGAACTTCTATGGTTGTTGTTAATTATCGTTTAGCAAAGATCTTCGGTTGGTCGATGCATGCTTATAGAACAAGATCGTTTTTCATATTTCCGCCTCCCCGCAACTCGTGGGGTGTTGCACATTGACTTACAGTGGTATCAGAGCCTCACCAAACAATAATTAACTCACTTGCAAAGTCGTATGAATTTCGAACGCAAAACGAACCGGAAAAGATATCGTATTCACATAGTTTCTGTCGATTTTAAATTGAGGTCCAAAAATTTTTCAGGGACCTCCAGAATAACCTACAGAGAAACCTAAGAACACTGGAGAAATTTGGGTGCATGAATCGGCCAACACACCACGGAACCGCGGCCGATCCTACCGATCCGCCGCGGATCCGCGGCCGAGTTGAGCCCGATTCACCCCAAATCTCCCCAGTAACTCTTCTGTGAATATTTTGTCTTTTCTGGAATGTTTATTTTTTTCTCAGGTCTCAGGTTTACAGAGAAGTTTTGGAGCAGAATCTAATGGGTTTGATCGATCGAAATTATACGATATTTGCTTGTATGATTATATCTGTGAACTGTATTATGTGTTCGTAAACCTCCCCTAACTGCTAGTATGTCGGTTGGCAGGGGGTTGCACATATCTGTAATATTTTAACTGTTTGTGATTATGAACTGTATTGGATTGTTGTGATGATTAGCCGGGGTTTTGTGATGGGTTATTGTATTAATTCATTCGATATAATTGTAATAAGTTGTAATATTATTTTGCGGGGCACATCCAGGTTGCGGTTGTAGCCACCGTTGTATTATTTCTTTTTACTGTTTTTGCTCCTAGGATAGACCCAAGGTGGGGTGCACAAACTACCGAGTACTTCGAAGTGTTTAATGGCCTACTCACGATGTTGAAGGAGACCGCTTCACTTCGGGTACTTGGCGGGTAGTTTGCTGTACCCGTAGGGGTCTGGGGTGGGGTAATGGCTATTCACCACAACTGTGTAATCCGTCTTTTCTTACAGGCTCAAAAGAAACGCGGATTGCTTGCATATCCAATAAAGTTTATCTGTGATCTGGAATGCCTATTATTGCGTCTGACGAATGTACAATATCTATATATGATAGTTATTTAGACGTCACTTATGTTTTACACCCGCATTAGCCCAGCCCCCGCTCTGCCGTTAGTTAAGTAACCTAACGGGTGATGACGGGACCCTGTGGCGAATGCGGATGGCATAAGAGGACGTTGTATTTTCGTTGTTATCTGTAATGATAGCTTAAAGATGGGACGCATTATTTTTGATGCAAAGAAAAATAAAACCTAAACTGAATCGTTGGAACAATTTCAAAACCACTCGGTTTTCTTCAAAAAGCAAATTTTAAATGCAGAGCTTAAACCACTCCTTTTAATAAAGGCTATCATGGTTCCTTCAATCATATCAAGTTCACTACGTTAACGGTTTTTTGTCAAAAACCGTTAACGTAGCCCTCCGTCGTTTCAAATAGACAACACATCGTATTCATTCTATGCTTGTTGGCCTACGTCAAGGAATAGTGGATGGTAGCAGTGTGTTTGCTTATTTGTTGCAAAGATAGATGCATTAGTATAGGACAGACGTACAGCCTTGTTGGCCTACGTCAAGGGCATGTACGATGTACCTAAATTAATCAGGACAACGACGGGTAGAACTTGACTTGCGTCTTATGATTTGTTAGCCTACGTCAAGGTCATAAGAGCTTCGGGTAAAAACTCACATCGGGAGTTTCAAACATAAAGGAAACTTGCAGATTTAGCATACCTTCTGGAGTATGGTGACTAGAGTGGCTTCCATATAGTACATCATGCAATGATAGTTGGATCCCGATCCCACTGATGAGTAGGATTACTCTCGGGAAACTTTCTCACTTAACAATCAATGCTATAAACCAAGTAGGTGTCCAGAAAGGTGTTAGAGAGGCTACGCCTCCAGGGAAAAGAGGTTATTTAATTAAGGAACTTCGCGAAAGCGTTGGAAAACCTCCCTCGAAGTACCAACACCGGCCTGGCTGAAAGGTTAAGCAAGTATTGTGACGTGTGATTAAATCCTGACTAGTTCTTCTTTTAGGTTTTGAAGAAGGATTTGAGGGAACAGTGGGAGCCATCCTGTTTAGATAAACTAATAACCAATCTAAACTTGCAAGAAGCATATGCTGAGTGTTTTCTTTTCTCTCTCTCTAGCAGCTACCATGACAGGACTAAAACTATTACTTGAAAAAAAATATACTGACCGGGTAGAACTATAAAGATTGGCTAAGGAACGTCAACATTGCACTGACTTATGACAAAGTAGCATATGTTACCACCGCTGTTCCTCCCTTTATCCCAGGACCAGATTCCTCAGTTGTGGACAAGGAAGTTCGCAAAAGCTGGGATCTAGACTGTGAGCGAGCTAAGTGTATCGTGCTGCTGGCGTCCATGAACAATGAACTCCAGAAACAGCACGAGAGTATGGATATTATAACCATCTTTCTCCATGTCAAGGAATTATATGGAGAGCGCTCCCGTATCGCGAGGTATGAGACCTCAAGGAAACTCTTCCAGATGAGGTTAGCTCCAGGATCGCCTGTAGGAGAGCACGTCCTCAAAATGATCAGCCTCATTGAGGAACTCGCAAACCTGGGATGCGTGCTAGAGAATGATCTGTATATCGACTTGATTTTGCAGTCCCTTCCCCACACCTTCTCTCAGTTCGTGCTAAGCTTCAACATGCACGAAATGGAAGCTGCTCTTCCAAAGCTCCTCAACATGTTGAGGGTAGCAGAGACCTCCTTGAAAAAGGAGAAGACCCCCGTTCTGTATGTTGGCCAATCATCATCTTCTAAATCTAAAGCGAAAGCTAAAGGGAAGAAGAAGATGAAAGCCACCAAAACGAAGGGTAGGGTCAAGAAGGTGCAGGGAACGAACAAGGCAGAAAGGGTGAAAGCGGATATAAACGAATGCTTTTATTATCACAAGCAAGGGCACTGGAAGAAGGACTGTATAGCCTTCAAAGCCAAGGACAAGAAGCAAGCAGTTGCTTCTGCTTCAGGTGTGTTCATAATCGAAAATTGTCTTTCAGTAAACTCTACATCATGGGTACTTGATACTGGTTCTGGTTCTCACATCTGTAATTCATTGCAGGATCTGAGAAATGGTAGAGTACTGGGGACAGGTGATATGACTCTCCGGATGGGCAATGGAATGCATGTAGATGCTATTGCAATAGGGGAATATCACCTAAGGTTGACTAGTGGGCACATTTTGGTGTTGTACAGCTGTTTTTGTATTCCCAGTATGTTGTGTAATATTATATCAGTATCTTTGTTATCTAATGAAGGATATAATTTTGCGCTTGAAAGAAATGTCATGAACATTCTCCTAAATCAAGAACTGATTGGGTATGGCACACTAGAAAACGGCATATACATACTTAATCAACCTCGATTTTTCAATATTCAAAACACACTTAAAAGAAAAGCTCCAGATTCAAAGCAAGCCTTCCTATGGCATTGTAGACTTGGTCATATAAACAAAACAAGGTTGACTAAGTTACATATAGATGGATATCTAGATCCATTTGAATATTCATCATATGCAACTTGTCAATCATGTATTAAAGGAAAAATGACCAAATCTTCGTTCACCGGACACGGAGCAAGAGCCACAGAACTCTTGGGACTTGTACACAGTGATGTATATGGTCCGATGTCTACACATGCGCGAAGCGGTCACTCCTACTTCATCACTTTTACTGATGATTTCTCTAGGTATGGACATGTGTTCTTGATAAAACATAAATCCGAGGCCTTTGAGAAGTTTAAGGAATATAAAAATGAAGTAAAGAACCAAACTGGTAAAAGCATCAAGACACTTCGATCTGATCGAGGTGGAGAATACTTAAGTACCAGTTTCCTTGAATGCTTAAAAGAGAATGGAATTCTCTCTCAGCTTACTCCGCCTTATACACCTCAGCATAATGGTGTATCAGAAAGGAGGAATCGCACGCTATTAGATATGGTGCGTTCAATGATGAGTAATGCTGAGTTACCACTTTCCTTCTGGGGATTTGCTCTAGAATCAGCAGCATACTTATTGAATAGAGTTCCAACTAAGTCTGTGCCTACCACTCCATATGAAATGTGGAGCGGGAAGAGACCATATCTCAAGTATATCAAGATATGGGGGTGTCCGGCATATGTTAAAAAGCATAGTCCAGACAAGCTCGAGGTACGATCGGTTTTGTGCAAGTTTGGATGATACCCTAAACATTCAAGGGGGTACATGGTCTACCACACTGAAGAACAAAAGGTGTTTGTCGCTCGCCACATTGTCTTCTTAGAAAGCGAATTTCTTGCAAAAGAAATTAGTGGGAGCGCGGTAGAGCTGGAAGAAATTCCAGAACCTCAAACTGCTACCAAGGACTTAGTAGAACCTCAGATTTCAATAGAACATGACGAACCAACGCCACTCCGCAGATCTAGTAGGTTCTCTCATCCTCCTGAGAAATACTATGGTTTTCTTCTAGATGGGGATCGAGAGGATTGCATCATCAATGATGATGAGCCTACTAGTTTTCAGCAGGCTATCACGAGTATTGACTCGGTGAAGTGGTTGGATGCTATGAGATCCGAAATGGAATCCATGTACACCAATAAAGTATGGACTTTAGAAGTTGCTCCTCCTGGGATGAAACCAGTTGGACGCAAATGGATCTTCAAAAAGAAGATTGGTGCACTTGGACAAGTGGAAACCTACAAAGCTAAACTCGTTGCAAAAGGTTTTCGTCAAAGACCAGGATTGGACTATGATGAAACCTTTTCACCTATAGCTATGCTTAAATCCATTCGGATCCTGCTTGCCATTGCTGCCTTCCATGACTATGAAATCTGGCAGATGGATATAAAAACAGCTTTTCTAAATGGACATTTAGAAGAGAGTGTTTACATGGATCAACCAGAAGGTTTATTAGACAGTGGGAGCAGCGGAAGAGTGTGCAGGTTGCTTAAATCCATCTATGGATTAAAGCAAGCATCGCAAAGTTGGAACATCTGCTTTGATGAGACAGTCAAAGAATTTGACTTTATCAAAAATGTAGATGAACCATGTATTTATAGGAAGATTGTAGAAAGAGCAGTAGTCTTCCTCGTTTTGTACGTCGACGACATACTACTGATAGGGAATGATGTCCCTATGCTACAATCAGTAAAGCTCTTCTTGTCACAGAAATTCTCCATGAAAGACTTGGGTGATGCAACCTACATTTTGGGCATTAAGATCTATCGTGATAGATCTAATAGAATGTTAGGACTTTCACAGTCCAGGTATATTGACACTATACTAAAGAGATTTAGTATGGAAGATTCCAAACGCGGTAATATGCCCGCTTTTCACGGGATCACCCTCTCAAAAGAGATATCTCCAAAGACTGATGCAGAGAGGGCTCGCATGGGCATTATACCCTATGCTTCGGCAGTAGGATCTATAATGTATGCGATGTTATGTACAAGACCAGATGTAGCTTACGCACTTGGTGTGGTAAGCAGGTATCAATCTGACCCAGGTGAGAAATATTGGATAGCGATAAAGAACATTCTCAAGTACCTGAGAAGGACTAAGGAGATGTTCTTAATTTACAGTAATGGGGACCTCCAGGTTGAGGCTTTTACCGACTCCGGATTCCAAAGTGACAAAGATGATTCTAAATCCATTTCGGGTTTTGTGTTTACCCTCAATAGAGGGGCGGTATGTTGGAGGAGTTCCAAACATGATACCGTCGCAGACTCAACTATGGAGGCTGAGTATATAGCTGCTAGTGAAGCCGCAAAAGAGGCTGTCTGGATGAGGAAGTTCATCGCTGAACTTCAAGTGGTTCTGTCCATTGCCAATCCAATACCGTTGTATTGTGATAACAATGGGGCTGTAGCATTAGCGAAGGAACCGAGGTCCCATCAGAAATCCAGGCATATCTTAAGGCGGTTTCACCTGATCAGGGAGATCATAGATTGTCCGGAGATCGAGGTACGAAGAGTGGACACAAAAGACAACACGGCAGATCTATTCACCAAGGTCATCCTTCAAGTCCAGTTCGAGAGGCTGTTTGAGATGTTGGGCATGCGGTACGCCAACAACTGGATCTAGTGCAGACAGTGGGTACTCATTGCGCTAATTATAGGCCTTAGTGCAAGTGGGAGATTGTTGGATATATATGCCCTAGAGGCCTTCATTGTAAAGGATGCTAGGGATATGTATGTACATGACAGTCTTGCTTAACATGATAGAACGCTATTTGGTTTGTCTTTATCTTAACATATGATATATTTTGCGTAGTATTCATATATATATATACATGTTGATAAAGCCCACAGGGTGTTTGCCTGACTACCGGCGTTATGATGGCAGTCATACTTATGGGAGCTGGATAGTCAATAGGCACATCCTCAGATGTCCCTGGTAGCAGGAGTATCGAGACTGGGCATCGATACTCCAGAGAAGACTAGTGTATACATATCTAGACCCTGAGGAGGGGCGATGGATTGGTCCCGCAGCCATTGGTGGAGTGCACCTAAGATTGTATACAGATGATCACTGGGTGTGACTACACCGGACAGGACTCGCCGAGAACTGACTGGATGGTATTTATACCTAACGTCAGATAGCAGTTCTCAGGTGACATGTGTGCAGATAGTCCGTTGACTTAAGGTTGTTATTTGTCTCGTGTGAGTTCCCACTGTGCTTTGATTACTACCCTACCACGGTTCAAAGGAGTCGTGCAAACAGGTTTTAGTTGGGCACAGTCCCGAGCCACGTGGAGGCAGTGAGTGACTGTTAGGGATTTGTCTCTCTCGGTATAGGGAGTTGATATCCCACGGTGATCGGTTGGTCATTACCATAAGTCCCTGGCCAGGGCTGATTGAGAATTACTGATAGACTGATCAGTAGATTCTCGGATGGTAATTGAGCCATGCCGACACGACTTGTACGGTTATTAGGGGTCTGACGTTTACCACCTCTCTAGACCATACATGCAATACTCTTAGACGAACATACCGGACTGCACGGATATTGTCACGGTCAGGCTCAGTAGGAGTTTGGATGGGTTTCCTCATCGGCCTTCTTATCGACATCTACCTGGGGACCGTTACGTACAGCTAGTGCCGCTTGCGGTCTGTGGTTAAACCCACTGCCAGCGTAGTAGTCGAGTCTTTAGAGTCCCACAAAGATTTTTCCCAACTCCAGGTGAAACGATATAGAGGTCGTACGGTTTTACGATAAGGGTTCGGACGAATACGTGTTTAAACGCACGTACGACATTCGGACAGTTTTTACTAGACGGCTTTGGTTTAAGCCAGATTCTAGTATCAGGTTATTGGATTTATACGGTCTAAAGTTTTTCCGTGTTTTCACGGATGGGATGGGCGTTCTCGTAATTTCCGGGAAGCTTCTAGAAGCATGGTGATTTGAGGGGTTGAGGTGACATTGTCATTAAATGATATTGTGACTCATAATGTGTGATTCATTATGTCATCAATGCATTATTAAATGCTTAATGACTCACATAGTGAATCACTCATAATACATTTATGTAGCATGATGAATAATCTCTTTTTATTCATTTATTGATTTATTCATTATGCTTCATATATCAAGTGAGAAACAATTTCATATTCATTATTCTAGTTCACCTTCTCTCTCCTCAAGCTCACTCTCTCTTCAAGCTCTAATCCTACCGCTCATGAGTTGAGAACAAGGATTAGAATAGACTAAATATTCCACAACCTAACTCTATATGATCTAAGTTCCTTTGATTAGCAACTAGAGAAACTTAGTTACCTCAAGTTTTGAGGTGAAGCTTGGATTAGGGTTCTCGGGTGGATCATCTATCGCTTAGAGGAGGCCGAGGAGGACGTAGAGATCGTAAAGACGAAGGACACGTTTCACTAGGTATAATCTCTTTACATGGTAGCTAAGAACTTCTATGGTTATTGTTAATTATCGTTTAGCAAAGATCTTCGGTTGGTCGATGCATATTTATAGAACAAGATCGTTTTTCATATTTCCGCCTCTCCGCAATTCGTGGGGTGTTGCACATTGACTTACAACATCATACATGCCATATTTAAAAATTTGCCATTCTAGCTAACCATAACCCTAGAATCATAACTAGAAAATCCGACGAATCGAATGCAAACAACTTTGCAACTAAAGTGAACAAGGAATACAACCTTTGTAGACCGGTCCTTCACTTCAATAGCTCCGTGTAGTAGTCATTTCGCTGCGATCATGAACTCCCGGACTCTAGAGAGGCTCCCATGAAGAAATGAACAAGCTTGCATCGAAGTCTTCGAGGCCGAAGATGATCTACGTCGAGGAGACACTAACCCAAGTTATCTCTTCACTAATTATGAAATTAGTGAAGCAAACACCCTATACTAAATGGCAAGTAGCAGAGGATGATGAAGTAGGAAGTGGGCTCGCTTTAGAAATGATTTTCTCACATATTTTCTCACATCGCCATTGAAGCTAGAAAGCTTTGAGGAAGAAGAAGAAGAAGAACTCTCATGATAAAATCAAGTAGAGAATGATAACCATGGGTGAGTTTAGTATCATATACTTAACCTTTGTAGAGACATAACCATGGCTAAGTTAATTGGTTGGGTTAATAAATATCTTAGGCAAAACAAAAGAGTGGACTTGGTCAATGAACACTACAAGCTTCTACAAGCTATTAGCCATGAAAAAATGCCACCATTTTGTAATTACCAAAATAAATAAAAACCCTAATAATTATCATAAGCATGTGTGTGTCTCATATACCCATCTTGCATGTATCATCAAACAGGACACAAACATGTATATAAATATATATATCACATATATACAATGTGTACATCAAGTGAGAAAAAGAAATCATAAGTGAGCAAGTATTAGTTAATGTAACTTAATATATCAAATATATAATTATACATTAAATTATTAAATCAACACTTGATTTAATAATCCGGCTATATCACATATAGCCGACTAACATCAAATGTAACAACTTATCGAATCAACACTTGATCCGATAACTCGGCTATATCACATATAACCGACCGATGTCACATATCGCGAGAATAGAATACGGTATCACATATCGTATTAATCTCGGTCCCGCACATATCACATATGTGCTCATACTCCATTTCGCTTGAGCTAGGAAATCTCTGTGTAAGACTCTAAAGACTCGTCAATATGCCGGCGGTAGGTGATGATCATATCAAACACCCACAAGCCGCAAGCGGTCTGCTAAACGTAACGGCCACCCGGGTATTGAGCGATCAAAAGATTAACAAGCAAGCATGCTCATACTCCTGCGAATATAATTAGTAACACTACCGTACAGTCTGGTCACTTCGTCTGATATGTCGCATATCTCGTCTAGGGGTGGTAAACGTCAGACCCCAGTAACTCGATAAGTCGTGCCAATATGAGGCTCATAATGGGTCGAGAAACTGCTGATAACACTTGCCAGTATATCTCTGAAGCAGCCCTGGCCAGGGACTTCCTGTTATAGCCAATCGAGCACAGCGCAACATCAACCCCCAATATCGGGAGAGACGAAACCCCTCCTATCGCTCATTGCCTCCATGTGATTCGGGACTGTACCCAAAATCCACCGTTTTGCACGTTCTCTTGAACGTGGTAAGGTGGAAATCAAAGCACAGTGGGAATCACACACGACTCTATGACGATCTCGGGTCTACAGACTAACATGTACCAGTGTCACAATAGAACTGCCATCTGACGTGAGGTATAATACCATCTAGGAGTTCTCGACGAGTCCGTCTAGTGTACCCCGTATCCACTGAGCACCTGTGTACCATCTCTGATGTCAAACACCAATGGATATGGGATCATCCATCGCCCATCTACATGGGTCGATAAGCTACACGCTAGTCTACTCTGGTATATCGATGCCCTGTCTTGATACATCTACGACTAGGAACATTTGAAGGATGCACTTTGTCATGCCCCGCTTCCCAGAGTGCACTAAGATCGGCAAGTAACAGAGCCAACCATGCTACCTGTGGCTAGGAAACATCCCTCCACAGTCACATTACGGCTGTCTAGAAGATATCATGAACAGTAGAAAGAAAATAAACTATCTAGTACATGTCCATAAACCAGAATAAACGAGTCAAGAAATAATATGCGGAAGCAATAGATCGAATAAACAATAACATCTGGAAAGTAACATAACTAAACTGGATACTAACAGGATCCTCACTGCTCGGCCTGACGGCGGAAATACTCCTGATTAGCCTGCTACAAGGTAGAGAATCTGGGCCATGAAAAACCCAGACGTCAGTGCGTCATAACATTAATGATAATATAATCAGGGGGTAACAAGTCATGCAGGCATGAATTATAAAAAGGTACATGAATGTAATAAGTAAACAAGGATATAGAACGGTGAAGTGTAACAGTATATATGAAGTGCAGCGGTGAAACTAAATTGTGCTACTGGGTTAACTACTCTCAAGTCTGTGAAATCAATTTGATGAATTATCGATGTAACACAATAGTATCCCGTGCGTACCCGGGACCACGGTCCAGACTCTTGGGGCTGAATCCGAGACGTGCCGCTAAGCACAAACAGGAAACATGTACAGACGAATAATGTCAGCAACATCATTCCGGGACTGGCCTAACCCCCAAAAATGATCAGTATAAGCGTCGAACTGTTGAGTTACAAGTCAGGTTTCATCATTAATTTCCCCTTACCCCCAAGTTATGTATTCAAGTCAGGTATTGATAAATCTGAAGCTAATACCAACACAGGATCAAGCAGGAACAGGTTTATCTATTTAGACAACAGGATATGTCCATCGGGACGACATGTCAGGATTGTCGGCATTAGAAACAGGATCAGGTAACATGTCAAGTAGTGATATATCAGGTCATGTAGTGTACATGTATCAAGTCATGTCAAGTAGCGGTGTATCAGGTCATGACAAGTAGTGCACAAGTGTCAAACGGGTACTCATAATCAAACTGTAGCAAGTATTGAATCAGGGTAAAAGTATGGATGTACGGTGAAAACATAGATGCACAAACATCTATCAGGGGTTACATCATGACTATTTAGGATGAACATTATCAAGTATGGTGCACTAATACAACAGTAATATGAAATAATATGGTCTCGGCGTGCAACTAGATATGTAATAAACCGTACGGATACAGACGGATACTATAAAACTGTAAATCGGTAAAATTTGCTGAATATTAAGACACGTGCACTATTATTTATTAAATAGATATTGATATAATAATATTAATACGGATAACATATTCAAACCGATTAATAACTATAAAAGTGGTATTGATTAACCATGCACAAGAAAGTTCCGTTCAGAAATTCAGCGTCACCCAGATTTGTAAAATAGTTTAAAAATAACAAACGTTCTCCAAAAGAGATGTGTCTTATACCAAAACAAAGATAATTCAATAAGGTTTTTATTTTTATAAGTTGAAGTATCTCAGCTTGTTCCTATAAAAAGTTATGAACATTCAAAATTGAAAGTTTGCTGCTGGAATTTCCTTGGACAGCAGTTTAGAGATATTTTCATTTGCATTTTACGTTATTTAAACAATTTATTTTGCAAGTAAATATTTCATAGAGTTATAGTATTCTGAGTTAGCTTCGTAACGAATTAAAGAACGTATACTAATAATTTTTCTATGATTTATAATGAATTTTATAAGGTAAGGTGTACAGTAAATTTCAGATTTGTCGTATCCGCTTTGCAACGACGTTTCATGTGTAAACTATAATATTTTCAAACTATATTTTGTATAATATTATAAAATACAGATTATAAACTAATTAAAAATAATAAGAAGAAATATTACGACTATATATATTTTAAATGATATGGATGCAATCGGGTATCCGAAAACAGTAAAACTTCAGTATAGATGCATAATACTATACCTAACTTGTAGCAAGATGATTTAGCATGCGATGCAATCGGGTATCCGAAAACAGTAAAACTTCAGTATAGATGCATAATACTATACCTAACTTGTAGCAAGATAATTTAGCATGCGACTAGACATGTAAATAACGATATTGATATGTACAGACGTCGTATAACAGTAAAATGATAAACTGGTAAATGCGGGATGTACAACTAAACAATATGAAATTTAAATATTCAATTGGGTGCAGCATATTGTAGTCTAGCATGTATCAAGATAAATTTGCATGCACTAGATATGAAGTAACTTGCACGGATGCACATGGATATCCGAAAACGGTGAAACATGCAAAATGATAGTGTGGGATGCATAACTAATCATTATGTGTTGTTATTATTCAAATGAATATAGAATATAGTAGTATAGTATGTAGCAAGATTAATTTGTCTCGACGGATCACGAAACGGATATGTACGGCACGTCCGACATTGGTAAAACGTCGCAACGCACGCACGGCACACGGGACAGGTCTAAACAATGCAAGAGAGTGATCACGCAGGCAATGTACGTTCACTGGATCACTCGGATCGTCAGCGACGAGCACGGCTCCGGTGGTGATCACCGGAATTAAGAAACAAGATCAAGAAAAAAGAAAGAAGAAGAAGAATTAAGAAGAAGAGGCTTTGTATTAAATAAGGAAAGAAAAAATAAATAAATATATATGCAGAGGAGAGAGAGAGAAAGGGGTTGTTAGTTTGTTAGGAAATTAGTTGAGATTTAAATTTTAAAAAATCTTTTATTAGTTAACTAAATTTTAATTTGTATCAGTTTATAAAATAAATATTATATAAATAAAATTTAATATTCTGGTAAATACAAATATAGTCCAAAATATGCCCGGGTCGGGTCTAAAATTCAGTTTTAAAATACGAAAAATATACATGTCGACCAAAATTAAAGTTGGATATTCAGGTAACGAAAAATGCATACCCCCAAGAACGGATGCATGTACGTACGTGTAGCCATCCAAACAAGTCCGTTTCACTGAACGGGACGAGAACAAAATGCGCGGATACTACCACAGGGTTAGGGGTATCATGCAGGCCATGCAATGTATTTTTAAACTATTTTATGTGACTTTAAAATGTTATATTGTAAAATGCAAATGCCAGATAAATGCCAATATGCAATATGTAAATCAAAGTGCACGAGTCCACGTATCAAGTCAGGATAAATCATGAATCAAGACAGGTTTCAAGCAAGCAGGTCGGTTCGGATGCAAATACAGATGTCAAAATACTATTCGCACCCAAAACACAGTAAATTAGGAAAATATCATAAATAAAGAAATACTAGAATTGATATAAATGAACTAGGGTGTTACATACTTACCGACTACTCTGTCTCCACTAGTATGATCTGCATAATAATCCTGGTAGTCAAGTATTCATCTTAAGGGATTTATCAACATGTAATAGAGAGACAATAAGTGTACATGTTAAGATAAAATGCAACCAGATAGCATACTATCATATTGAGTAAGAAAGTCCTCTCGATATATGTCCAAGAATCCACTACAATATACATCACATGTACAGTAATGGCATCTAGGGCATATATATAACTAACATAATTCAACCCGAATAATAAGAAAAAAAATTACGCACGTATACCCGGCAATGGCGCCATTTGATTGCTTGAAAAGTGTTTGTAGTTACCGCAATCAACATGGCGTCGCGTGTAGCTGGCCGTGGTGAGAACGGGTCGTCCGCAGGGATGCGTGGAACTTTTAATCTTGTTTTAGACAAGTTGATTAGAAATAAGGGAGATTGGTTGTAGTTACGGATATAGTACGGATGTAAGTTATATAAAGAAGAGGTTTATAGAGTTCATAGAATTTGGTAGTAATGGATGATTAACTAAAAATTACTCATTTTATCTTTTAATAGATTTAAAACTATATCGATAGTGATGCATGTAGATTAGGGTTTTTGGAGGGAATGGGGTTCCCACTCTTAACCCTTATCTTTATATAAATCTCCATTCATATCTAGCCTTTACCAAAACAATTGTTAATCTAATCTCAAATCGCGGTCGAGACTATCAATGAATTGATAGCGCGCCCGATTAGGATGTTAGCAATTGTTTTGCTAAAGTTTATAAATTTTATAAGATATAAAAGGAGTTATAATATTTTATCATCCATTGAGTTACCCTAATTCTACGAACCCTAGCAAGCGCAGAATTACTCACGCATGTCTTGAGAAGAAGAAGAAAGGATAGAGAATGAAATCATAATGCAGAATTTAAATACAGAAAATAAATGTGAAATAATTAAGCAAATGATCTACCTTTATTAATCAACGTTACAAGTACAAATCTTTCGAATTTAGATTACAAGAAGAAGTTGCTCTTGATCTCTGCCTCGTAGGAAGTAGATGCTCCGTCGATATTCACGTCGCTCTATCACGTCGAATCACGGACCTGTCGTGGATCTCTTATTCTTGACGGTGATTTGCTTCGTATTAAAGGTGATGCCTTTTAAGTTTAGTCATCGGTCCTTTATATAGCCCCTAAATCAGAAACCCTAGATCCCATGTATAAGGATTTATTGTTGCGATCCTGATCACAAAATCACAGATCCTACTGCCATTAAATGACCGCGGATCCGCCACTAAGATGCCTATTTGGCCGTGGAAGGGCGGCTGTTTGGGAGAGTTAGGGTTCCAAAATTCAGGTGCCTTCTCATGTTGACATGTGGAGATTTTTTCAATACCTGGATTCTTCAAATATTTCCTGAGTCTCTGCTAATATTGATTCTACGATTTTATTGGCAGATTTTGATCCTGACATCTCAAATATCTCGATCTCCCGACTTAAGCTAAATCTGCACAATATCTTCATGAATAATATTAATAATATTTGTTAAATTAGAGATAGTATCTTAATCATTTTATATGGTAATAAATTTTTAAGAAATTTGATTAAGATTATTTGATATGATATGCATAATAAAAATATTATATAAATATTATATGCATATATTTTTCTTCATAATATTAATTATCATATATATATGATAAAGAGCAACTTTGCAGATAAACTCACATATGTTTTATATTTATAATAAACACTTTTAAATATTTAAGAAAAGTAAGAAAAATGTTATACCAAAAGTACAATATTTTCGACTGAACAACATGTGCTTTTCACCTGTAGCATGATCTCAAGCATGAAAAAATCTACTATGCAAGAGCTTGCATGGTGCAAGCATTTGCATAGCTCTTGGATACGCTTCTTTTTTATGTAAGGGAAACCCATTCAAGGGCTCTAGCGGGGTTTGCACCATGCAAGCTCTTTTAGAGTAGATTTTTTTCTCAAGCACAGGGACTGTTTAAACGGAATTCAATAATGGGTTTTAACCTTGTGGGGTTTCGGATAAATCATGAGTTGGTTCGGTGAACAAGTCTTCTACTTATAAACTAATTTTTTTTATAAAAGAGTAATATTGTACCTATGAATCCAAAACACTTTGATACTGGTGTCAAATAAATAGGCCCGTCATTTTTTTTATTTTTGGAGAGGTTTTGATAGGTATTTCAAATGTGCAGGTTAAGCATTTTCCTTCTTTTAAGCATGATACACAATTGGCTTTAAAAAGTTTCTTTGTCATGAATATGCTATGCATGCCATTCTCTTATCTTAATTTTCAAGAAATTGTACTCCTTGTACCTTTTAGTGTAGCTAATTTAAAACTTTATAGATGCTAAAATTTCTGCGAACTGTTTTTTAATTGAAAATTATCATTCCTTTAGTTTTATTACCTAAAATAATATAATAAGGAAATAACTTGAATGCATAGCAAGAACCTTTTTGTTTGGATGGAGTTTGCAAATTAGGAGTTCGAGTTCCAGCTCCTGATTTTAGCCCAGAGTTAAAACTCTTTTCAGTAAAGTTCATGACTTTGAAATCCTGATTTCCTACATGACATGCACGGAATCGAGAGTTCGAAGTCAGAGGTTTCTTGGTGGAGGGCTGGAGTTTGTCATATCAAGTGCTTTTTATTTTTTAATGCTTCTTTTCTCTTAATTACCCTATTTCCCTTTATTTTCGTTTATTAACTTCTAACTTTTTTATATGTCTTACCACACACAAAGTTCCCGGATAAACACTATAATTCCGACTCTTTCACGCTCATTATATACAAAAATTTGAACTCCTAAAAAAATACTCCAATAAAAGTAATAGCCTCTAAGCAAAAATATATGGTAGATGGGCACGAAGAGCCATGCGATATATATGCTGGCTTTTTATAATTGGAAATGATTTTTTTATTATTCACGCATACCTAGAAATGGATATTTGACATACGTAGTAATATGCTGGGATGCCAAAGAAAAAATATGCAGCTCTATAATTTATTCTAACAATATGATTTTCTTCGTTATTGAATCGGTATCATTATGTATTGCGTAAATATACAGATACTACATATACAAATTGTATTCGATTGGCCGTCTTCATAAAATATCTAGTTTTGATGTCGTCTTTTCTTCCCTACACCAAATTAGTATCATCCATAGGCGTTTCTTGCATAAACCAATTTGTTATCTTTTAAACATTATTTTCTTAATTTTCATCATGTGCTTTATAAGGTTTATTCCATGAAGTTGTACGAATCTTTGGTGTCTTATCTTGCATTTACTAAAACATTTTTTAACTATATTTTTATAACCATATGACCATGATAATATTTTTCTGACAATAAATTTTTCTGGTTGGATAAATGTCACTTATCTGCCTAATTAGAAACCGACATTGATTAGTTTGAACACTTGCATACGTGAAAGCGATCGTATTAGGTATGCAAAGAGTAAAAACAAAAGCACACGCCAAATAAACGTTGAGCATAATTAGTTAATAGATAAAAGCAAATATTTACTAAATATACAAGATATCACTGTCATTCTTCTAAAATGAGATCAATATGCCCTCACGCCCATTTGTTCTAAAATGTTCACTCCATGAGCAAGCCATCGCCCTCTAATGAATCCTCAACTGCCCCACAAAAGTAGCGTGGTATTATCAATGATATAATCAGGAAAGAAAGAGAAGAGAAGAGAAGAGCATTAATTCAACCATGGTTATTTCTATGAGGATGAGGAAACGGGGCAGGACCTGTTCGTCCAAACAGCAGTGACCTTTTATTTTGGTCAATAGAACTGGTTAGTTATTTTACAGTTAGATTCATAGACCCCACTAACTCATATAAAAATCTATTACAGTTTTGAGCCTAAAAGGATTTTGCAGGCCTGGTTTTCTCTATTTCTATTTCTGTATACAAAACCCATCTTTCTTATTTTGAATTAGTCCCCCAAATTGAAGTATTCCTAACTCAGGTCCCTGCTATTTTAGCACCATTGTTATTCCTTGCTATTGCATCCAATCTAGGAAATGGGGTAAAACAAAGGGCCCAAAGAGTTGGGTATTTTTTATTTAACATTTAAGGCTAGGATTTGAGAATAGAACCCAAATAGCAGTCCTAACTCCTCCTGTCCCCCCAATTCTCTTAAAGTTATCCATTTTAGCAATTTACAACTCTTTCTCCGTTAAAGTTAGCCATTAGGTGGTCACTCTTATCGTATTATCCTTCTCTTACATATTAAATCAACATATGCTAGGGATAAGGCTAAAATCATCATCCTTAGATCGTGGTCCCCTCTTCAACTGCCATTCACCAATTGCCGTCCCTCTTCGACTCCAACTTTAAACAAATATTTTAAAGATGAGGCGCAATTTTCGTAAATAAAGTCCAAAGCTAACCAATCCAACTACTTAACCATGGAAGTAACCCTGTAAAAATAAGGGGAGTATTTCGAATTATCCAGCTACTTAACCAGGGAAGTAACCCTTTAAAAATAACAGGGAGTATTTCGAATTAAGAGTATATTTAGGGGTCTTATTTGGAAATAAGGAATACTTGGGGATGGTATATATAAAATAAGAATTTATAATAAATACCAAACTAAATTCAATGCATATGCAACTTCAACGTTTCCGTCACTTCACCGTTAAACACCCCGCCCCCCCTGCCCCCAACCCCCGCCACCCCACCCCAGTCTCATTTCCTTCCCCATTAAAGCCTCTCAACCGCTGGCGAAAAGCAACCCCTATTCTGATCGAAACAATTTCAAAGCTTTCAGTTTTTTCGAATTTCAGCAACAAATCTCAAATATAGAGAGGGGAAAAAAAGACGTCCTTTTTGATCGATTGCTTGCTGTGATTGCCACGAGAATGGTGGGTTTTGTAGCGGATCCATGAGCAGTTCCGAGGGTTTGGAGCCGATGGATCTCGATAAGGGGAATTCGTCGGCGTCGTGCTCGATTTGCCTCGATCTCGTGCTCGATCGAGGGGAGAGATCGGTCGCTAAGCTCCATTGTGGGCATGAGTTCCATTTAGGTGACCGTTTCTAACTTTATTTGTTTCTGTTATCGCAATTGATATCCTAGATCAGATGTTTGCTGGAAATTGTCGTATTATATGATCTTTCTGATTTTATGGTTTGATAAAGATGCAATCTTTGTTGAAAATTATGAAGATAAGCAATTTGGTTGATTAGATTGGATCCAAGCTGGAATTTTACAAGCGGTATTGGTTGTATGAGAGAGTTTAGTTGGCAGACATAGGAAATAAACAGGTTACTAGAGATGAATTGATGTTAAGGAAACATAAGTTAGCATAATCTAGTACATTTGATATGTTGATTTAAGTTTTTTTATGGACTAGGCTACTTTATCGTAAGCAGAATGGCCCTCCCCCTCCCTTTTCCCTATTACCTGTTTATGGATGAGCTGGATTATGAGCATTTCAATGCCTCTGACTGGAAGTTAATATGCATATTGAGGAGAGCTTGGTAGTTTATTCGATAATGATGTGTGCTTGTCTATAAAAGCCATACTGGAGTGAAATTTTATCTCATGATAAAAGGGTTTGGTATTGCACTTGATGTCCATGCTGGTATATCAAATGGTCAATAAGATATAACTTTCTTGTATCAATGGGGTTAAGACATCTATTCCCTTGAAGCTACCATGATTGGCGGTGAACACTCCCATAAATGGAAGCTAATAACCTCACTTAGGAGAGTTTTGTATTGCACTTGACATGAGTTTAATATCGTAAAAAATATATGGATATAACCCCTTTGTGATAAAGAGGTGTGTACACCCGTTCCCTTGAAACTACTATAAAACCCATCCACTCTTGTACTTACAGTTTTAATTAAAGGCTTAATGTCACCAACTACCAATATTTTTTACCCAATTCATTACTCTACTGAAATGCTTGTAAATTATAAATATCTACCATGGATTTTAGACAACATTGACAAAAAAATTTGTATGTTCCTTTTTACCTTCTCAAACCAACAACCATTCTTTTTCAAACCCATCAAACTTTACATTGACAATCAAGTACTCAATCCTATAAAATTCCTTACCCTTCCTAGGTTATTCCTCCTCTCCCCAAGTCCAAACCCATCAACTCTTCTATCTTTAACCGTCAACTTTTTTTTGACACTCAACTCTTGCAACCTACCAAACCCATCATTCCCTTTATCTCATTCCACACCTTAAATCCATCTACTTCTCTTTTCCTTTCCTTCTCCAACCTATCAACTTTGTTTAGCGATCATCTCCTTCAACCAATCAACCCATCAACTCCCACCATAGACCCTTCTTCCTCATACACATCCAGTTCATTCCTTTTTCATCTTCTTTTTCATCACCTAATCAACTTTATTTAACAATGAACTTCTCAAAAATATCAAACCCTTCATTTTCCGTATCAAAACCATCACTCTTCTTTGATTTATCAGCCTTATATATTACACAACTCCTCAAATCGTTCAATCCCATCAACCCTATCAAATTAGGGATTTACATGCCTTAAATTAAGTATCTACAATGAAGAGAGAGAAACTATTACTTAAAAGAAGTTGGCAATATTAAAGGAGCGGGCGACAGAGAGTTCAAAATGGGTAAAAGTAAAAAATGAGAAGGAAGAAGAAAGAAAACGATGACAGTTTTGTGAAGTTAATCCAAAGGGTATAGTGGGGATTCTTAAACACGTCTGATGCACGTAACATAAAAGTTAATGGGCGTTGATGGATTTTTTGTGGTTGTATATAATTGACATATATTTAGTAGTATAGTAAAAAAAAACCAAAATTATTAGCAGTCCATTGAATTTAAGTTAAATTCAAAACTATATTTTTGATTATACCTTCCAACTCCTTGATTTCTCCTTTTCGTCTTTAACCATAACTCATTTAACTCACTTTCTTGGTCATCTATATAAAACCCAAAACATACTTTCAAATGCAAAAAAACCATTACTGCCGTCCATTCTGATCCCCATACTACAACCTATAAGTACACTTAACGATGCATCCTTTGGTAATCTTTTTGATTTTATGGTTTGATAAAGATTCATCCGTTGCTGACAAATATGAAGATTCCCCTAACTTTCTAGTTTACTTGTCTGATTAGATATGTGATTTAGTTGATTAGATTGGATTCAAACTGCAATTTTGATGGGAATTTTACAAGTTGTACTATATGAGAAAGTTCTAGTTGGTGGACAGACGAAATACACATATACTAAATATAGATTGACATCAAGGAAACATAAGTTAGCATAATGAAGTACATATTATATATTGGTTTAGTATTTTTACGGACTAAAATACTATTAACTGGATTTTGTTGCTTTCATGCGTAAAAGCTCTTTAGTGAGAGCTAGTTTCCTAGTAAGCAGAATGTGTGGGATTAACCGTATTAATTGTTTATTAATTGGCTAGATTGTGCACATTTCAAATGCCATCGATTTGAACTTAATACTCATATTGAAGAGAGAGCTTGGTAGTCTACTTATGATATGTGCTTTTATTTGAAGGAGATACTCGAGTGAAATTTTATAGCATAAGAAAAGAGTTTGGTAGTGCACTTGATATCTATGCTGCTATGTCACAGGGTTAATAGCTAGGGATGTAAATGGATGCGAATAATCCGAGTTGACTCCATTTCTATATCCAATATTTATCAAATACAACCAGTAATTTTCATTTCTGATGATTGTCCTTATCCATATACGACAATAGTCACATGATATCGGTATGGTATCAGCTATCTCTTTACATACTGTCTCCGCTTTTTAAATGCATGTATGATGGGCAAAAATATCAATATTTGATATTATGAGTATAATTTCTCTGGTATTCGTGTCATATTTGTATTCATATCTGAATTTGATCAACTACGGATGGTAACTTTTGTTTCCGATAACTATCCGTATTCGCAATTGCCAACAACTACCGATATTGTAACACATATATCTGCTCCATATCGATATGTTTACATCCCTATTAATAGCATATAACCTTCTTTTGTTATTGGTGTTTGGACACCTTTTTCCTCGAAGCAACCATAATTGGCGTTAGCGCTCCCATAAATGGAATTCAATAAGCATGCTTAGGAGGGTTTGGTATTTGCACTTGATATGTGTTTGATATATTAACAGATTATATGTATATAACCCCTTATGATAAAGGGGTGTGGATCTTATTCCCTCGAAGCTACCATAATGTCCATCTCACGTGATCTAACAATCTATGGATCATGACCAACAAATTACTTATCCATACTATATATTTGCTTACATCTAATTTTTGTTATTGTATATACTTAAGCAAGAAAATAATTTGTGCATATGAACGAATCGCATCACAGACTTTTTAAAAATTGTCAAGCAGTGAATCCGACTTGAACAATCACGTATTAGTATGCAAACCTATTCTACTTAGCTGCTAAGTACTATGATTGACTACTATTCAAAACACTTTTGCAAAATTTCCATGAGAAATGTTTACAGACTAATATGGTAGTTCGGTAAGATTTTATGTATTTTAAAGTTAAACGGTATTTAAAAGTTAAATGATGTTTATGAAAACTCAAAGAGTGGGATGTTGTTTTATGTATTGTATTCATATATATTTCTATATAGAGAGGTCTTGTAGGATGTCACGTTAGCAAATTTTCTAAATGCGAGGACAAAAAGTCCATCATCCATCAATTTACTGGATGTTCGGTACCCTCCATCATGATCATCATGTCCATTCATGCAGTTTAAAAAAATTTCCCATTTATTTACGGTTGTAAAATGTTCTACGGTCAGAATATCATTAATTTAGCGATCATCTAATGCAATTGCAAACGATATTCAAATCACGTGTTATGCATTTTGTACATATTTGATATTTAGGATATGATGATCAAGATGGATGGTGTCGATCATTAAAGGAACGGTGAAATGGTTGATTTTTCTGATTCTCTAGATTTCCGCTTCACACAGAGCCTGTTATCATGCCCTATGTATAATAGCCAAGTATACCTTGCTTTTAAATGATCGACACTATTCATTTTGATATCCATGGTCTAAAGCATGGTACACCAATTTTCATATGATTTAGTTAACTTACGGTGATCATTTGATAGGGGTATAATTGGTGTTATCAGACGCGAGCCTCTGATACCAACATGTAACACGCCACACCCCGCTTCCCAAAATACGGAAATACGGAGAGTAACGAAGGCCAGTCGTGCTACCTACGGTAAGGAAAGATCCTTCTATAGTCATATAAATGCTGTCTGGCTAAACCTGTCAATATAATGTCCAAAATATAATAGATAACACTGATAATTATGCTGCAACGAAACCATAAAGAATACTAATAATAGGTTCATAAGATAAATGGATGCAAAAATAAGGTTCCAATACAATAGGTTCGAAATAAGACAAGATCCGAAAAAGACACATAAATCCTAATATCCCACAAGGACACACATGCTAAATGCTAACTGAAAAAGAAATAAACCTACGGACTACTGATTTTCGGCAAACTCCTGATAATCGTTCCGACGCTGTTCGGTCTGAAAATCCGTCTCTAAACATGAGATGACAAGTCTCAGGGATGTTAGAACATCCCAACAAGTACTCAACGCAAAAAGTGTTTATGTGATGTGATAGCATGAACATGTGAGTGTTGTGAAGCCCGTTTGCGCATGTATATATATATATATATATATATATATATATATGGTAATAATATGAAACGGACATGTAAACAGATCAAGTCGGTCAAATCATATCCCAACTGGTTACTTAAAGGTAATCTATCCTATCGTGAGTTCGAGTGTGTATGTCAAACCTCTGCAGGAGTATTCCTAACCCAAAGGTAGGGCCTCAGGAGAAAAGAAACACATGCCCAACTGTGGAATGAACAAGCGACCGATATAGCCCGGTATGAGCTGTAGTAACAAGCGACCGATATAGCCCGATACGAGCTGTAGGAACAAGCGACCGATATAGCCCGGTACGAGCTGTCGGCAATGGGACTCCTGAGATTCTATTGAACGAACGCACACTCAAACTACTCCAACAACCCGCGTATCTATAACTAACATGGTAGTGAACTCAACCAATAATCAAAATGCTGACTGGACCGGAACTGGTAATATCATGTTAATTGTATGAAAATGAAACATGCAAACAGTATAGATTGTGCACGGTAGGTAATTCAACATTCTAATTAGAGATCTCGTTTTAATATAAGGAAACAATAGTCGTGAACAAGCATGTCATGTCAAGGTGTTTTCGTACACGTCAATCAATAATGGTCTCATATATATAAAGCATGTTAAAAAGTGTTCTCGTGCATGTCGATGATAATAATAAGCATGTCATAGCATCAATATTTAACAAGGTTATTTACGCAACATCATTTTAAAAAGGGTTCGATTTTAATCGAACAATTACAATATCTATGGCATTTAACAAAAATTATTTGTAATTAAGTATGAATTCATTATTATAATATACTATATAACTATTTGAATTAACTAAAACTGAGACTTGTACCGTTATATTTATAATATCTATATATATACCCCTATTTAATACATAAACATCATTATCTGTAATACTCACACCACCGTGTGTCGTGTTAATAATTACTAATACTGTACACCTTTATACATAAAATATATTATACCGTTTTAGTGTACTATCACCAATATGTACTAATAATCTATGTATGTTATAATTTATCATATCCACAACTATTCTAACTAAATATATCAATAATTTATCTACTGTATTAACAAATTATTTATAAGTACACTTCATATTATATATATTTAAATGTATTATTTATTTATCTATATACAAACTTATTTATGATATATGATAGTTACAATAAAAAAATCACAGTAGACAATATATACATGAGTAAAAATAATTAATAGCACATACAGCAATATGAGTTTAAATTTACATTATATATTAGTTAAGTAAATATGATCACATGATATTTTTATATAAAACAATAACACATCAAGAATATAATATATTAATATGAACGGAGATTATATATACCTACAGCGTGGATACAAATAGTTATGTACATAATTTGTATGATAATATTATTTATCAGCAATAGTTGAGAGATTCGCCGATGTTGCATCGACTAAAAATAAAGGAGCAAGAGTACTTGCTTCGGAGACAGATAAAGATGACGACACGAAGTGCAACTTTAAGTTTTGATGGCTCGGCAAAGTTTGAAAAAGAAAATAGTGATGAAAAAGAGAGAATATTGATTTATATGAGAAAGATAGAAGGTTGATTTATATGAGAAAGAAAGAAATGATGATAATGAATATATGTAAAGTTGTTATAAGGTAGGAGAATAAAATATTGAGGAGAGATATATTTGAAGAGATCCAAATATTATTAAAGAGATTAAATTATGTGGAAGTTTGTAAAGGTTGTTTGGTGTGTGTGTGTGTATATATATATAGTTAAAATAGGTGTAGGGTCTGTTATTATATAGGATAATAGGAAATATTTATATAAATATATATAGGGTTTTAAATAGATATGATGTATATAGATTAGTTTAAATGTGTATAATTAAAATAGTTATAGATTTGTTTGTGGAGATAAAATATATTTGGAGAGTATAAAAAATATATATAACTTTAGGAAAATAATTCTTATAACCCCCAATAGTTTAATTTGAAAAATTTAAAATAGAATTTAAAGATTAAAAGATTATTAATAATATATCATAATAGACAAAATATTGTACTAGAATATAAATAAAATATTATTAGATTTAGCAAAACAAAAGTTTAAAAGTTAAATAACTAATTTTGATAATCATAATATATTTGTTTACATATCTAGTATTTGAAAATATATTAGCTGCAAATTAAAATAAGATATTAATAAATTATCAATCAATCTTAAATATTAAATATGTTTTGTTAAAACAACCATACTAATATTATCTATTTAGTTATGAAACTAATGTTAGACAAATAAATATTATATGTATAGAAATTTAAGATATTAATCAAATAGTAAACAAACATAAATACTAATAATATACATATTTAACAAAGTTGAAAAACCATAACTATAACAAATTTAAGGCAACTATAATAATATGTTCTATCTTAATTAGAAAGTATTAAACTCCAATTTAAAATAATAATAATTATATAACAAAACCCAATACATTCACAAGAAAAAGAAAAGAAAAAACTTACGATCGGGTTAGGATGTTACAATATAATTGATGTTAGCAGACGCGAGCCTCTCCCATGTGCGCTTATTGTTGAAAGTAAAAACCAAATGATGGGGAAAATTTAATAATAGTTCTACATTGGAAACAATAAAAAGAAACACATGGGTATAAAATATAAGATAGGTCAAACCTCAAAAAGGCTTGAGTCTTATTGTTGGAAGCCCATTTATATCAAAAGTCTATGTGTATCTATAAAATTCCATCACTCCTTCAATTTAAATACTCTATCTTTTTAACATGGTATCGGAGCCCATGTTTTTTGGATGGAGTCTCACTATTTTGAAAACCCATGTGTATCCATGTGGGCCCAAAACGAGTTTTAACATGGTATCAGAGCTGATGGCTTGATCCAAACTCGTTCTCTCGACGTGATAACCACACCAAGAAAAAATGATGGTTGCACGTAACACGTCTCGTACTTTCCACGTGGCAGCCACACCAAGAAAAAGTGATGGTTGCATGTGAAGGAAGAGTTGAAAGTAAAGACCAAATGATGAGGAAACTTTAATGATAGTCCCACATTAGAAACAACAAAAAAAAACCGCATGGGTATAAGATATAAGATGGGTCAAACTCCAAAAAGGCTTGAGTCTTATTGTTGGAAGCCCACTTATATCAAAGGCCCATGTGTACCTATAAAAGCCCATCACTCTCTCAACTTAAATACTCAATCTCTTTAACACTTTATACCTGTGTTGTGTGTTTGTGTGCAAGAGATATGGTAGTTAATTTAATTGAGATGATTTAACAGTTAATTGAAGACATTGATTTATGTTGCTGATGCTAAATGTTTAAGATCAAGGCTTCTTCTTGATGTTGTGTGCATCTGTGCTTAAGATAGCTGGTATGAAGTGTTTGAGAAATTTTCCCTTTATGATTGTAAAAAGGTTAACTCTCCACCTCTATTGTGGTTGATTAGTACCAACTACCATCCATCTTCAACTCCATGATATAGAACATAGATTCACTGAAGATTATGTAATTCCCGTACTCTTTGCCTATGGTTTAGAAACAGGAAAATCTCTGATATTAAGTATTTTTATATTATATAACCATTTTTTGCAAGTGCAAAGAGTATGAAAATAACACACTATTTTTTGTTTCCTTGTTCTAGGCCATATAGATGAGGATGAAGGGTTGACTTGTATATTAAATATATCGTACTTACAAAAAAGATGCATGCAATCCTTATAATTTAAAATGCACAGCCAAGATATTTGACTTCTTATAGTTTGAGAATATTTATTTAGAATACATGACCACGATATTTATCTTTTGTTAGTTCAAGAATATTAGTTTAGACTACATGACCAAAGATATATATTTCCCTTGCCATTTGTGGCTCTTTCACAAGTAAAGGACCACCGCCTCCAATCCATCCATTACACATGTATGCTGATATTCTATAAGTTGAGAACAAGGGGTGACATTTTAAAAAGGAAGCAAATATGTACTAATATCCACTTAATTATTTGGTTGCTTCACTGCTAAGTGATCCTTTTCAACCACTTGATTGATCCTATTCTCTTGTTCCGTCTGAGACTCCTTCAGCTCGTGTCATAGCTGTCTTTCAGATCTGCTTTCATGGTGCGCTGTTGAAACTAATGGGTGTTTTAAGATTTCTGAGTGGATCTATTTGTGACCGATTTTGAGAGTTTTGGAGTATTATGGATCCTAAAATGCCTATTATTTCTGGGAATGGGGAGGGATGTTTGGACTCTTTATACTCGTTTTGCCTTGAGCCCTAGAGAGATCAGGGCGATAGGTCGATCGCAAATCTTTAACGGGTCAGAGATTCCATTTAGGCGATCAATTTCCAAATTTTTTCATTTAGGGGCTGTTTGGTAGCTAGGATATGAAGATGCATGCAACATTTGTTGCAAAAAATCTTTCCTATGTTTGGTTAGCAACAAACTTGAGTTGGAAATGGAAATGGAGACGCAAAAAGCATCAAATTCTTGCAACATATATTGCACTCATTTTGGTTGTAACAAGAGTTGCAATTTTGGGAATGGTGAGCATAGTAATAATTATAGTCTATATAGATGCCCCATAAGCTTTGTATATGCCGCCACCTACGCAAACTTGTAATAAATGTTGCGTTTCCTTCATTTTTTAAAACCAAACACAAAAAATAGTTTGGATTTTGAAATCCAATTACAAAACTTGAAGATAACCAAACAGTGGATTTGAGCCCGTCTTTTTGCAACAAATGCCGCATGTAACATTTGTTACAATTCTTTTTTGTTGCTAACCAAACATCCCCTCAAAATTTTATGGTTGCGGGTTTCTTGATCTGCTAACATACTTGGTAGTTGGTATTTCCTCCTTGTTTCTGCTTTTATTTTTTTCATTCGACTATAAAACTTTTATTGGACTTGTGCCTTTGGATCTATACTTACTGATGGCTATAGATCTGTGATTGTTGGACATCATACCATTAGATTTTTTCCACCTTGGTTGGAATCATTAAACATATACTAAATTTGCAATTCGTTTTGTTAGAAGTTAACGAGGAATGCTACTGAGGTTTATAATAAACTATAGTAAATATAGAAAATATTCCTTTTATGGAAAGATGATTAGCATTAAGCACTGTTGTAAAAAGCCCCATAAAGCACCGCTTTAGCGGAAAGCAGACATGAGCCGCTGCGCTTTTGTATAAAGCAGTAGTATAAAGCGCCTGAAAAGAATAAGCAACCTGGGATAGATTATGGTTTGGCACGTATGTTAAAAAGTGGAGGAGCTTGCTTCCTCAGAAGGGAAGTAGCTGGGTATGGATGTTAATGGAGGACTGTAACATTAGATTCCACGTTGAGGTATTGATCGACATTGGACATTGCAACACGTGATATTTTATATTAATATTATGATTGATCCCATTTTCATCTGCAACCGAATTTAATTAAATAAATGTATCTTTTATATTGGTTTTGTAGGTACTAGTCCTATGTTTATATGGATGGGAGTCACATTTTCAATGAATACCCTATTAGAAATGTATGGGAAATAGGAAATAATTAAGTACCATCATCGATATCTACTTTTGACTATATGGTTGAATGCAATCTTTGCCAAACTTTTTTCCTTCATATTTGTAGTGGAAGTGCAATAAGCAGAGAAGATAAATTTGCTTTGGGGGTCAAAATACTTACAGTGACATAACTAAATGGAGGAAAGAGAGGTCGCAAAAGGAATTGATTGGGAGCAAAGGGAAAACATCATATGCTTGATTAAGGCTTTAGTTTTAGTTTTATAAACATAAATGCAATGCCAGTTATGAAATTTTTCTTTATGATGTTAGTTTATATGTAATAGAATCTATAGACATACTTGATGACTGCAATTAATCAGAATGAACCTTACGTTTTGAAGTTGAATCTTGTTATAAAATTATAACCTTTCCTTGCGTCACTTATCGCAAGAAAATAAATGTGATGAATGAGTATCGATCTTCGGCATTTGTATGCTAAGAGGCAATTGATTATCAATTGACGAACCAAACACCAAGACCCACTAGGATGGATTTCCTTATGATTGGATTCATGATTTATCCAGAAATTTTGATCAAAATATAGATGAATCAAGGGGTCCATTAATATTATAATTTAGCTATATAAATTGCTTAAGCACGGATGAGTTAAAATCTAGGGTTATTGTTACAGAAGGCAAATATATTTAAAGTAAAACTAGGGTCCTGTAAGTGACTTCTAACTATGAGTTTGGATATAAGGTGTTTTACTTGCGCAAATTGATGGAGTGATTTATGAGGCTATGATGACGTTGGCAGAGACATCCAGGATTAATGAAGCAATGGATGTTTTAAACAGTACTAAGTCATAAAATAGTTTTTGCACTATTTCTGCAGTGAGCAACCGGGTTTTAGTTGAATATTACTGTCATGTCCCGCTTCCCAAAATACGGAATACAAGAGATGACTAGGCCAGCCATGCTCTTACGGTCAAGAAATTATCATGCCGTAATCACACTTCGGCTTATAGCATTACATGGTAATCACTAAACACAACACAAAGTAAAGGAAATCACAATCACCGCTTTATTACATTTAATCAAAACGAGTTCACTGGAAGCAAGGAGTTCAATAATAAGATAAACTACTAACCAAAATAACAGAGTTATTTATTGAAAGCAAAAGACAATAGCACGGATGTTACTGCCTAAATTTTCGCAATCTCATAGGGCATGTCCTGATTCTGAGCTGGGTCCACTTCGTTTTCTGAGCATGTATACTCAGGTCGTCGGGACGACGCAATATAGCAATATATAATTGTGCAATAACTTAAATATGAAATAACAGGCATGGAAAATAATGATAAGTGGATGTGAAATAGCAGGTGTTGGGGTTAAAATTTATACCCTATTGACCAAAAGTCAAAGTCAAACCGCGAATAAGTAGGCCCAAACCGAAACAAACTGTCCCTACTGTCGAATCCAAGCTGAGCCCATGTCGGGGCCACGCCCGAACCCAAATTCAAGCAAGTATGTCCATGCCCAGACCGGCTCTATGCCAAGAAAGTAAAACAAATAAATGTAATATTTAAATAAATTTGCAAAATGTAAAATAAACAGGCAAAAAACCAAATTTTGTAAAGCCTATGGCTCATATGAAAAAAGAAATAAGCACATGGGTATGGGATAGACAAAATATCATTTTGTAAAGCCCAAGGGGCTATATGTAAACTTGTAAACCTATATAAGGCAACATTATGAAGAAATGAAGCATATTCATTCCCTCTCAAAGAAAATATTAGGATTTGTGCCTCCATTTTCTCTCTCAAGTTCTTTCTTTTCCTCTTCATTTCTAATTAAATTAAGAGCTTAGCTCTTTTTTTTTTCAAACTAAATAAAGTTTCACCATATACCCATTGAATGAGAGTTTAACTCACTTCAATCCAAAAAGGGAAGTTTTTTGCTATTTTCTTCCTCAAGATCCAATTTGAGAGGGAGAAAGGAAACCCACCTCCCAAGGCTCTATCAAGAGAAGAAAAGGGATCTCCTTTTATCACCCAAGATCCAAATCCTAGAGTTTCAAAAGAACCTGGGTTTCTTCTCAAAAGAGAAAGGAGAAATTCTTTTGGGAGTTTAACTCTATAATAAAATTTCTTTTGGAAGTTTAACTTCATTTAAAATCTTTTGGAGTTTAACTCTATAATAAAAATTCTTTTGGGAGTTTAACTCTAAAATAAGTCCTTTGGAAGTTTAATTTCGAAACAAAACCTTTTTCGGGAGTTTAACTCCAAAACAAAACTTGGGAGTTTAATTCCATAATAAAAATCAAAGGAGTTCAACTCCAAATCCGAAAACTTAGCCTCCCTTTTCCGGTCCATGCTCGTGCTCCACGGGCACGTGCCGTGAATGTGCCCTGCGGGCTCCCCGTGGGCACATGCCGTGCACGTGTCCCTTTTTGCCGTTTCCCCCGCTTGAAGGGGGCTCCCACTTGGTGGGTGCCCCCGCTCCCCCACGTGAGGGAGTACCTTTTCCCCATGTGAGGGGGGCTTCCACTTGTTGGAAGCTCCAGCTCCCCAACGCGGGGGTTCTTTCCCCTCACGTGAGGGGGAGCTCCCACTCCTCCACATGAGCTCCCACCCCAAGTGAAGGAGGGTAACTCCTACTAAGTGGGAGCTTCCTTCCTTTTCATTTTTTAAAAAAGAAAATAAACTATAAAAAGATGAATAAAACAAAACAAATATATATATATATAGGAAATATAAATAGAATAATAAACAAAGAAAAATCTCTTTGGAATAAATAAATCTTTTTATGTCAGAAATAGAATAAATAAAAAATGAAATGAACGCGTTTTGCATTATTTTCAAGCACCAACACCTTATATTGAGTTCGCATGACCAGTTTGACCCGTCAATTGGAGGTTCGTTCGCTCCAAAAGCGAGGGATAATTAATGACAGCTTAGTCCACGGCTGCCAGAGATTTGGATTCCCATAATTAATAAACCCCAGCCTATCCAGATAGGGGAATCTGTACATGCCTAACAAGCTCGCGTATTCCTATCTTAATAGGGTAACGAAAAACACTCCAAATTCTGGCATGTCCGGCGGGACTTTATCTCTCCTCCCATATTTCGGGTCCAATGCTCATGCGAACTCATTTAAGGCGATATTTGTACTGAAATAATCCTCTTTCATGAGGGTTCAACAACTTTCAACCGCAATCCCAAATTTAACGACGATGTCTTCAGTGACTGAACTGCTTCACATGCATGTTCGAAGTGGTGTCCAAGATGACATTGAACTAAAATTTCTCAAATTTTCAAGTGGCATCCGAAATGATGTTAAACTAATATCGACCCTTAAGTCGTTAAACCAGGAGTGTAAAAAAATGTATAAATAAAAAAATAGCCGAAGTGATGGGGTAACTTGCAATAAAAAAATCAGGGAGTAAAAATAAAAAAATGCCGAAATGATGGGGCAACCGCAAATCAATAGCCGAAATGATAGAGCAATCGTGACCTTCGCGATGAGAAAAACTGAAATGGTAGAGCAATCACGGCAAAGAAAGGACTCTATAAGTTCCAATCCGAAATGATATTAAACTACAATTTCTCAAGCTTTCAAGTTCACGTCTGAAATGATTCTAAACTACTGGTTACGTTTGAAATGACTCTAAACCAATGTATGTTAAATTTCCAGGAAAACAAGCTCAGCTTCCAACGCGACCATCGTCGCATACACAATCAAGGTTACCGCCAAAGTGAGTCTCCCGTCAAGTCTCATGTAGCAGGGGCCAGGACATCAAATCCAATTCGAGTCCATATTCTCTTCGGACTCTGTCAGTGCTCCTACTGCGAAAGCTCCAATGAGACAAATCAACAAGCCAACCTCAATGGGGAAAAGGCCTGACATAATAACCGTAAGGGTGCCCGAACTAAAACACGAATTGGTGTTCAAGTGCTTTTCTATCTCCCCATATGGTGGCAAAGCCATCAAACTTACAGGGGGCAACAAGATGCCCCATGCCAGCCTAGGCAAGGCCCATGACGACTGCAAATGTAATTGTCTTCTCTAGACTATCGGTCAGCCCAAAACGGTCGTCAAGAAAGCAGATTTTTGCCAAGCCTTTGAAACCGAGAAGTTGAAGCAGAAATGGTTTAGAAATAGAGCCAATAAGAGGGCTAAGCTTCCTGTTAAATGGGAGTTCGGCGGATTCCAAGAACGTGGCTACCCTGCAACAAAAGCTAAATCCGCTGTGCAAAATCAAAAAAGAACTCAAACAGAGTGTACCGGCTATATCCAAGACCTCGGTCGAACCGGCTATCCTCTGTCATTCGTCATTTCCTGAAAGGAGCGGACCAAGGCAACAAGCCAAAAGTCTATGTCACGCCCCGCTTCCCAGAGTACGCAAGATTTGGGTATGTGACATAGCCAACCATGCTACCTGCGGGTAGGACGCATCCGTCCGCAGTCACATTACGGTTGTAGAGATATCAAGAACAGTAAAAAAATAAACTAAACTAATACATGTCCAAATCCATAATAACAAAAATCAATAAACAATGAGTGCGGAAGCTAATGATCCAATACAATGAATAAACAGTACGTCCCATAATGCGGGCTCACATCTGGAAATGAAAAGCAATAAATAAACTAAATCCTAAGGACTCACTGTTCAGCCTGCTGGCTGAAGTACTCCTGCTCGGTCGACGACAAAGGTACGGAATCTGGGCCATGCAAAACCCAGACGTCAGCGCGTCACGATATCAAGTATATAGCATAAACATGGTAATAAACAATGCAATCATGAACATGAATAAAGCAGTAATAAGAAATAATAAGCAGGGTAATGTGCAGTGGTGACTAAACTGTTCTATCAGGTTTTCTACTCTATAGTCTTTGAAACCAATTGATGAATCGTCGATGTAACTCAATAGTATCCCGTACATACCCGGGATCACGGCCACAATATTCTCGGTTGAAACCGAGACATGCCGTAAGGCACAGAAAGGAAAGTATCAGTATCCCGTACATACCCGGGACCACGGCCACAATATTCTCGGCTGAAACCGAGACATGCCGTAAGGCACAGAAAGGAAAGTGTACACTCGGTATTACCCCGTACATACCCGGGATCACGGCCACAATATTCTCGGCGGCAGCCGAGACATGCCGTAAGGCACAGAAAGGAATGTGTACGCTCGAACGGTAGTGAACTGTCGAGTTACAAGTCAGGTTCATCTTTGATTTCCCCATACCCCCAAGCTATGTATGTCAGGTCAGGTATTCAGTAGTCAAGGGCTAATGCCAACACGAGTCAAGTAAAGGTAGGTCTGTCTGGATCGACAGCAGTAAAGATCAGGGTTATCGGCATTAGGCATGAGATCAGGTAACATGTCAGGTTACCTTCAACAGGTAGAGTCGATATGTACATGGTGTCATATCCGGTGTATCAGTACATGTGTCATGTGTATCAAGATCGGTCAATATGTAATGCAATCAGGTATGTGCTCGCAACAGGTATGCAATCAACAATGAACAGTAGCAGGAAACAGTAAATAACAATATTAATCTAGGTAAACACAGTGATGTTTCGTATTCTCTTATAAATCCGGTTCACGCACCTTTGAGGTGCAAAAGCCACAAGGCGAAACAATATCGATAATATACGTAATGGAGTTACATGGATTTGAACTAAGCATAATAATTGTCTCATGAGTGATTTTAACAAATGAAGTGGGGATGATATACTTGGTTTGATTACTTAAGTATGAATTAATAGCAGACCGGTTAATACGAGTAATGATTTCATTGATTTAAAGTTACGGATAACCGTGACTAGCAATTCTAAGTTATAAAAGGTATCGATGTTATAGTAGCTGTGTGGTTATAATATAATGATTAAGTTGTAGCATGTTAAAGCAAGTATTCGGATACTTGCCTCGGCGGTTCCGCAAACCGAAACACGGATGCGATGTCGGTGGAAACCACGATATGGAAGCACGGGCCACGGATCGAGTCCCAACAGAAATCAACGGGATCACACGGACCAGGGGACTTCGCTGGAGCGTCGGGTTCGTCAGACGGCGCGGTCGGATTCCGGCAAAATGTCAAAAGTAACGGAGTTAGCGACAAAACTACGCATTCACGATACGGACCAGCGGGGGGTGTTGTACCAAAGGAAGGAGAAGGAAACACTTACAGAGAGATGTACCAGGTGACCCCGGCGAGCTCGACGGCGCTGGAACGCCGGCGAAGCGACGGCAGCGGCTGCAACGAGGGTTGAAAGCTTCGGGGTGCGCGGAAAAGTATGCTGCGGCGAGCTGGAGGAGAGGGGTCGGCTCTGGTGGTCGTGGGAGAGAGGGAGGTGGTCGGAGGTGGTGTCGACGGGGTCGCCGGCACGTTTCTCCGGCGAACAGCGGGGGTAGGCGAAGGATGAAGGCTAGGGTTCACTGTTCCGGCGAGGGGAGGAGGGAACGACGACGAGGTCTCGACGAGGGGTGTGAGAGGGAGTCGTGGGAGGCGTCGACGGTCGGAGGCGACGTCTGCGAGGGTGGAGGCGAGGTCGGAGTTGGGTGCAGGCGCGGGTGTTGTCGGGAGAACAGGAGGAAGAGGGTAGGTGGGTGCGGTGGAGGTCGTGGTGGTGAGGGTGGCGACGGCGAGGTCTCGAGGAGGCCGGCGGTGGGATCGCGAGGCTAGGGTTAGGGTTTGCGTGGGTTTTCTCGTGGTCGCGTGGGGATGAAGGCGGCTGTTGCATGCGATTAATAATATAGAGGAGAGAGAGAGAGAGATTGGAGATAGAGAGAGAGAGATTGAGAGAGATTTGTGAGGATGAGAGAGAGAGACTGAGGGAAAGAGAGCGGGGCCCACGAGAAGACAATCCCCCCCTCGCGATTGGCTGAGGGTTATAAAGGAAAATCAAATTTAGAGATTTGAGGAGATTAAAACAGTTGAGGAATATATATACGTATATATATAGTTTTATAAATTAAATTGAAACGGGCCCTTTTTGGCGCGAAATGAAACATTTCCAAATCGCGCCCGGGTTGCGCCCAAATGTTCCAAATTCAAATTATAAGATTTTAAGCGGGTTCCAAATTTAGAAAATAGGTGTTTAATGATTAAAATGCATGCCCCCAAGTCGGACACTTGCACGCGCGTAGTCGCCCAAACTTGCCGGTTTAGCCAAACGGAACGGAATCTCGACACGCGGACGCTACCACGCGACTAGTGGCGACGAGTAGGCTAACATGGACATCTTAAATTTCATTTTCGGAGTTAAAATTTGTTATGTGCCAAAATGACTTAACCGGGTGAACTTTAGCAATAAACACCAGAACATCAGGAAAATTGGAATGAGCAAACCACAACCCTCAACTAGTAATATACATAGCATTATTGGGCTCGGGTGTTACAGTCTAACAAGCAACACTACCAATGAGGAGGCAGTGGACGGATACATAATCTATACGGTCTACATGGTAGGACCCGGAAGAAAAAATTCCTTATACGCTTCACAACCATGATAAAGATATGGTTGCCGCTGCCCAATCCCGGCTCGGTTCGAATGATGATAAAGGCACTAACAAGGCCAATCAAAGAATAAGTGCAACATCGACCCCCAAGTCATTAAACTGGGGAAAAATGACCTCTAAGTCGTTAAACTGAAAAACGGTATGTCCACAAGCAAAACGGATACGAATGAAAACCCGAAAGGGCTCCGTGAGTAAAAACAGCAGGATTGCTAGCGAGTGTGAAAACCTGAAAGGACGCAAACTCTTGAAAATGAGACGAAAATACACTCGCAAAGTCTTCTCGACCTTGTGAGATCCTTATGACTCACAAAGGAAGCACATTTGGGGGTTCTCACGACTCCTAAGGAGAAAATATACTTACGAGATCCTCCCGACTCGTAGGGAGAAAATACTTTTATGAGACCTTCACGACTCATAAGATTGAAAAGCCTTAGGTGACAGGGACCTAAACCTGCCTCTTAAGCCATCGCTTCCTAACGGGCAAAGGCGAATGATGAGTCGCTCCTGGCATTACGCTTTAGTGTTAGCGGTGCTGATGCCGACCCAAATTCCAAGTTCCTCCAGAGGCGGATGATGAGTTGCTCCTGGTACCGTATTCCAGTGTAGTAATGCAGACGCCATGCCATCCAAATTCAAAGCCTTCAGCGGAAAATGATGAGTCGCTCCTGGTACCCCATTCTAGTGTAGCGATGCTGACGCCAAATCCAAGCTCAAATTCATATTCAATTCCAATTTAAATCCAACACAGCAATGTCTCAAATTCAAAGGTCCCGTCAAACAAGGCAGGAATCAGACAAATCAAATTAAAGTCCCACCCGGAAGTGTTTTCAAAGCTCAGAAGTCCCGCCGGACAGATTGGAACCTCCCAAAACAAGTCAAATCAACCAATTCCAATGACCTCTACGTCAAGGAACAATGACTCGTATCAGGGACACGTCAAACAGGACACCCTGTCTCGTCGAAACGTCAGACACCGACATCCCATCTCTGGGAAACGTCAAGCAGTGACTCTGTCTTGGGGATACGTCAACCAGACACTTCGTGTCGGGATACGTCAACCAGCGACACTCTATCTCATGGGCACGTCAGACATCGACACTACGTCTCGGGGATACATCATAAACAGGATACTCCGTTTCGGGGATACGTCACACGCGGACACTTCGCCTCGGGGATACGTCATACGCCGAGACTCCGTCTCGGGATACATCAACCAGCGACACTCCGTCTTGAGAAAACGCTATACACCAACACTCCGTCTCTGGAAAACGTCAAACAGTGACTCCGTTTCGGGGAAACGTCAACCATCGACACTCTGTCTTGGGGGCACGTCATAAACACACTCCGTTTCGGGGGCAAGTCAGAAATATACACTTCGACTCGGGGATACGTCAACCAGCGACACTCCGTGCCGTGATACGTCAATCAGCGACACTCCGTGCTAAGGATACATCATACACCGACACTCCGTCTCGAGAATACTTGACACTGTCTCAGAGATACGTCAAGTATCGACCGTCCATGTCGTAAAAAGGACAGTGCCAGCCTCCCAAAAGTGGAAAACAAATCAAGTCAACAGCTACGCGAAAGAAGATCCATCAATTTCATGCACACGACCAATACATATAGTGTGCATTCACTAATGACGGGTACTTTATTGGGGTTAAAATTTACACTCCATTAATCAAAAGTCGGTCAAACCGCGAATAAGTAGGACCAAGTCGAAACAAACGTCCCTTACTGTAGAATCGAAGCCGCGCCCACGCCTGAACACAAGCCGGGCCCACGCCTGAGCCCAAGCCCAGACCTGCCCCATGCCAAGAAAATAAAACAAATAAATGTAATATTTAATTAAATGTGCAAAATGTAAAATAAACGGGCAAAAAACCAAATTTTGTAAAGCCCATGGCTAATGTGCAAAAAGAAATAAGCACATAGGTATGGGGTGGGCAAAATGCCATTTTGTACAGCTCAAGGGACTATGCGTAAACTTGTAAGCCTATTTAAAGTAACATTATGAAGAAATGAAGCATATTCATACCCCTCAAAAAAAATATTAGGGTTTGTGCCTCCATCTTCTCTCTCGCATGTTCTTCCTCTTCATTTCCAATTAAATCAAGAGCTTAGCCCCTTTTTTCTCAAAACTAAATAAAGTTTCACCATAAAGCCATTGAAGGAGAGTTTAACTCTCACATCAAATCCAAAAAAGGAAGATTTTTGCTATCCTTTTCTTCCTCAAGATCCAATTTGAGAGGAAAAAGAAGGGAAACCCACCTCCCAAGGCTCCATCAAGGGAAGAAAAGGGAAGTGGTGATCTCATCTCGTCTTGCTTGGAAGGCTGAAAGTGAAGAGAGCGAGGGATTTCCATCTAAAAATTTCTAAATCAACTGCTCCTCTAGAATGGCTGGTAATGGGCACTACTGTATCGATTTCTGCTCTTTTTTGTCTGAGCTCTCCCTCAATCGTCGGGGGGTCACATCCGCGCCTTGGCAAATCGACTTTCGATCATTATATACGATGCATCTATTTTCATCATCCAAGATCCAAATCTTGGAGTTTCAAGAGAACTCATTTGGATTTCTTCTCAAAAAAGAAAGGAAATTAAAATCTTTTGGAGTTTAACTCCAAAGCAAAACCTTTGGGAGTTTAACTTTATAATAAAAATCAAAGGAGTTCAACTCCAAATCCGAAGACTTAGCCCCCTTTCTGGTGCGCACTCGTGCTCCGCAGGCACGTGCCCCTTTTTGCCGCTTTCCCCGTGAGGGGGCTCCCACTTAGTGGGGGCTCTTACTTAGAGAGGGGTGAGGGGGCTCCCACTTAGTGGGGGCTCCTACTTGGTGGGGGCTCCCGCTTAGTGGGGGCTCCTACTTGGTGGGAGCTCCCGCTCCTCCATGTGAGGGAGGAGCTCCCACTAAGACGGAGCTCCCACTCCTTATGTAAGCTCCCACTCTCTCACGTGAGGGAGTGGGAGCTTCCCTCCTTTTCATTTTAAAAAAATAAACAAAAAAAATGAATAAAATAAAACAAAATAAAAAATATATAGAATAATATACAAGGAAAAATCTCTTTTGAATAAATAAATATTTTTGTCATAAATAGAATAAATAAAAAATGAAATGTGCATGCCCTTCTGCATTATTTTCAAGCACCAACACCTCACATTGAGTTCGCATGACCAGTTAATCGGAGGTTTTTTCGCTCCAAAAGCAATCGGTAATTAACGGCAGCTTAGTCCGCGACTGCCGGAAATTTGGATTCCCATAATTAATAAACCCCAGCCTACCTCAGGCAGGGGGAATCTGTACATGCCTGACTAGCAAGTACATTCCTATCTTAATAGGGTGACGAAAAACACCCTACATCAAGCATAGGTGAATAGTGTATCATGTGTGTCAAATCAGTAATCAATGAAATGTCCATGTCGCTAAAGCTATCAGTCTCTAAGTCAATTTGAAATCGATCGGTGGAAAAGAGTTGTCATCTTTAACAAGAGTCTCGTGCATGCCCGAGACTACGGTCCACTGTGCCTGGGACATAGCTGTGCCGCTGGTTCATGACCTAATCAATATATATATATATATATATATATATATATATATATATATATATCGTTTTCGAACGATCATCCTTTAAACACTATACCCCACTAAATACAAGTTCGTTTCTACTCTCAATTTCCCCATTTCCTCCATGTTACATATTCATGTATCGAAACGGTTGTGTACAAGTTCGTATCACTTTCATTATTCTATCATGATTTCACTTATATCACTTTCACATTCAATCACTTTCACTACGTACTTGTCACATCCAATCGATACTACAAAGCACTCGACAATGTACTACTATTAGAGTGTCGATGTAATTGGTCACTAATCACTGAGGGCATAACAGTCACATGATATGATAAGAATGCAGTAACATACACTTCAATTAAAATATGGACAGCCAGTGTCATTCAGATTGAAAAATTCACAGTAATTCATACGTGCATAATCAAGTGGAACGATATAAAAAACATAAGTACTCATTTATCTGAGTATTAAAATTGGTTTCAACTTAATCGAGGTATCGGTTTGTGAGTTATGATCATTTTTAAAACGGGTGTAAGCTGTTGGAATTCCAATTTCAGAACTGGAAGTCAAACTTCAAGCGTAGTTTTATATTATGTTCAGAATCAAAGATCGCTACGGTTGAATAAAATCTAGCCATATCAGTTAAGTTTTCAACGCAATAACCGAATCAGTAATACTGCTGTGAGCAGGGAGATATGTTCAGTTTAAGGTCAATATGTATAAAATGCCACTACAGTTTGTAGATGATTTAAAATATATTTAAAATATCAAACAGTGATGGAATCGAGTGAAATTAGTGCCATATGAAAGCTAATTCAATTATCTAAGCAACGATATAGGTCTCCGCACAATAGCAATTATATACAGAGATGTGCAAGGGTTTAAATACAGGTAACAACAGAAAAATAATAATCTGAACTGCGGTCCAGAGCCATATTTCCCTTCAGTTTTCATTATTGCAACATGTCAATAATAAATAACAATTTGCATAGGGTTGGTTATTTAGTCGGCTTCGATACGAGCCCTAGAATATTACATTCCGATCTGTATTCAATTTACAATGAATTTAATACGGTAGCTTGTATAGTGAATTTCAGGTTTGACGACGCTGCATCATTTCATGGTCGAATCGCTAATGTTCTGATCCCAATTTCTACATGTTGATTATCAGTAACACGAACTATTCATTACGAGTTGGAGTTCTAACTCAAAAGGAAAAGTTATATATATATATATATATATTGTAATAATGTTTACTGAATGTTAATAAACCATAATTGTGCCGGCAAGAGATTTAATAACAATTAACCCATGTATATATATATATTATACGTATATATGTAGCATGATAAGCAAGTGATGGGGATTCACTTGCCTAGGGTCGTTGATTTGGAAGCAACACGGATGCATAGATCGCCTCGACACACGAGACAGCTACGGATGGCGCGGAGCCGGGAAAGACGCAATGAGAGTGAGGCTCGAGCGTGATAGGGGTTGCGAAGGACGTGTGCTTGCGTTACGACGGCTATCGTGTTGACGGCGTTGACGGCTACAGAGAACGAGGCCATTGTTTGAACGTCGACGAATGGCGACTGGAACGGCGGCGGCGGCGACTGCAACAACTGTTCGATGAAATGCCGGAGGGTGAGCGGAGCTTGGGTTGGGCTTGTGGGGCTTGGCTTGTAGATGAGGTTGGAGGCTCTGTTGGCGGGCACAGTGATGGTGTTCAGGCGGAGGCTCTGTTGGCGGGCACAGTGATGGTGTTCAGGCGGAGGCACGACACGGCGAGAGCAGGAAGTGGTGCAGAGGCTTGGGGTGCATGGAGGTGGAGCTTGGCCTTCTTGGAGGAAAGTGATGGCGGTTTCTAGGAGAAGCGGGTCGGTGATGATGGTAGGTGGAAGGTGGAGTTGGTGTCGTCGTCGGCAGGGTGGTCGGCCGACAGCGGTGGTGACTAAGTGGTGGCGGTGCAGATGGGTGGTACTGAGGGTATAGCTGGGTGAAGCTCGGTCAAGTTGAGGAAGAGAGGGAGGCGATGGTTGTTGATGGTGATCGGTGAGGCGAGAAGGTTGGTGGCAGCAGCAGGCGGTGGGGTGCACACGGCGAGGGGTGTTAGCAGAGGTTAGGTGGTTGTAGTAGGTGCGTTAGGAAGGAAAGAGGAGATGGATGAGGGGAGTTGGAGGTGTTGGTGACGGTGAGGTCGCGGCGGTGAGCGGAGGTCGAGGCGGCGGGGGTTTGTAGTGTTAGGGAAAAATTATAGAGTTGGTTTTTTTTTAAGTTATGGTTTAGGATTTAAATAGTAAAAGAGATACGAAAAACGAAATAGAAAGTAAGGAGAATAGTTTGAAAAAGGTATTTATTCCAAATACGGATTTTTGACGAGTACAAAAGAACCGAGTATTATATCGTATCCCTTACAAAAATTTCGTCCTCGAAATTAAAAGAACGAAAACAAGAAAGCAACGATACGAACAAACTACTCGAAAAGATACGGAAAACATGAATGTATATCCTCCTCACGTTCCCAGATAGACTCTCCTGGAAAACGACCACCCCAAGAAACGCGAACTGGTGGAATGACTTTGTTCTTCAGCATTTTCTCCCTGCGATCGAGTATGGTGGTTGGCTGCTCCTCATATGATCGGTTCCCAACATCAACTCTGAATGGTCTAAAATGTGGCTGTTATATCGAACGCAGTGCCGCAATCGAGATACATGGAAGGCGTTGTGCATACCAGCCAACGATAGAGGCAAGGCAAGCCGATAGGCTACCTTTCCTACTCGCTCCAGCACCTCGAAGGGTCCGATGAGTCGGGGACTGAGTTTCCCCCGAATACCAAACATGATCACTCCCCGAGTAGGTGAAATCTTTAGGAATATGAACGGATAGCCGAGTGCAGCGAGGCACCCGAGCGGAACGGATAGGCGAGTGAAGCGCAGCGGCGCCAACTCCGAACTCCAACTGTCTTCTACCGGCGTATGTCCAACTCTTATGGCGTTCTTGAGCAGTCTTGATACGCTGCTTGATCATCTGAACTTTGTCCACCGTCCGAATTATAAGCTCGGTACCCAGTAACCTTCGCTCACCCACGTCTTCCCACCAAAGTGGGGATCGACACTTCCGTCCCCAAACAGGTTTGAACGGGGCCATTTGGATGCTGGCTTGGAAGCCGTTATACGAAAAATCCACCAGATGAAGGCAATCCTCCCAAGAACCCTGAAAATACAGCATGCATGCTCTCAACATATTCTCGAGCGTTTGGATAGTACGCTCGGATTGCCCGTCCATCTGAGGATGATATGCTGTGCTGAACTTGAGACGAGTGCACAAACTCTCCTGCATGCTCTTCCAGAAGTGGGAAATGAACACGGTGTATTGATCAGATACTATGCTGACAGGTACTCCATGTAGCCTTACTATCTCTAGTATATACTCTGCAAGCGACTCCGTCGATTGTCCCACTCGGAAAAGTATGAAATGTGCTGCCTACGTGAGACGATCAATAATAACCCAGACGACATTGTTGCCTCTTGGACTTCGATGTAGTGCCGTCACAAAGTCCATAGTGATGTGCTCTCATTTCCACTCGTGTGTCGGAAGTGGTTGCAACAATCCTGCTACCCTTTGATGCTCAGCTTTCACCTGCTAGCATACCAAACACTTGGAAACAAAGTGAGCGGTCTCTCTTTTCATCCCATTCCACCAGAAATGCTCCCTCAAGTCCTTGTACATCTTGGTGCCATCCGGATGTACCGAATAAGCCGAACTGTGTGCCTCTGCTGGGACTTCCTGTATACCCCTTTGACATAGTTGACTGCCGAATCTCAAAGAACTATCTTCGTGAATCAGTAAATATGTTCTCAATCCAGCCTTAACTTGTCTCCTGAACTTCTGTAACCGAGGATCTTCAGTCTGTGCGACCTTAATGCGATCTACAAACGAAGTCTGCATCTATAACTGCCAAAACTGTCCGGTTGTACCAGCATAACTATCTCCGTCTCGAGTCTCTGAAAGTCTTTAATAATACTCTGACTAGTCAACATCATAACCGTCGGCCTACGGCTGAGAGCATCTGGCACGACGTTTACTTTCCCCAGGTGGTGTTGCAGATCTAGATAGTAGTCCGCCATCAACTCTAGCCACCTGCGTTGTCCCATATTCAGCTCCTTCTGAGTGAACATGTATTTCAAGTTTTTATGATCCGCGTACACTTCCACCTTTTCGCCCAGCAAATAATGCCTCCAGAACTTTAATGCAAAAACGATTGCCGCCAACTCTAAGTCATGCGTCTGGTAGTTCTCGTGAGCCTTCAGCTGACGCGAAGCGTAATCCACTACTCGACCGTGCTGCATTAAAACACAACCTAAACCCTTCCGAGAAACGTCGCCATGGATCACCAAACCACCAGAACTATCAGGCACTGTCAGAATGGGGACCGTGGTCAACTTCTGCTTCAACAACTCGAACGCCTGGGTGCACTCCTCCGACCAAACATACGGTACCTCCTTCCGTGTAAGTTTCGTCAAGGGCTCCGCCACTTGTGAAATCCTGAACGAATCGTCGATGATATCCAGCCAGTTTCAGAAAGCTTTTGATCTCAGCTACCGACTTCGGTGTCGGCCAGTCTCTGACAGATTCTATTTTCACCGGATCCATTGAAATGTCGTCACTCAAAACAATGTCCTAGGAATTGTATCTTGTCAAGCCAAAACTTATACTTACTCGGCTTAGAATAGAGCTTCTCCTTCCTCAAAATCTGCAACATTGTATGCAGGTGCTCGACATGTTCCTCTTAACTGTTGAAGTAGGCTAGTGTGTCATCGATAAACACCTTAACTGTGGGTTATGGATCCACCACGATTCTACCGCGCGACGCTGATAAAAACTTATGGGTATGGAACTTGATATAACAACTTCGAAGAAATGAAGACATGAGAATGCATCGGGTTCAGAAAGAAACGTAAGCAGGAATAGGATCATCAAGAAGGGTACAAGGATGAAGAAATGGAAAGCAGAGTTGAAGACTCAGGAATGATATAAGGTAACAAGGGGGAGAGAGGTTTGACAATCAAAACAAGAATATGCGGTAAGGTAGAACTCCAAGTCACTCGAGCACGAGTGTTGCATTGTAACTATGCTGCAGTTTATAGTTACAACTACGTAACTCTACGAAGTTATTCAAAACTAACATATGTGATCAAAATATATACCAGGACTCACTATAGAAATCCTAATCAAGGATGACAAGTTTACAAGCTAGACCGAATGGGCGATTTAAATTGTCACGCTTTAGTCGGAAACTGTAATCTCATTCTAAACATGGTGCTCTGATACCAACAAAACCATGTCACGACCCGCTTCCTAAAATACGGAATACGAAAGATGAGTAGGCCAGTCATGCTCATTTGGTCAAGAAATAATCCTCCCGTAGTCACACTTCGGCTTATAGCATTACATGCTAATCAGTAAACACAACACAAAGTAAAGTAAATCATAATCACCATTTTATGACATTTAATCAAAATGAGTTCACTGGATACAAGGAGTTCAATAATAAGATAAACTACTAACCAAAATAACAGAGTTCTTTATTGAAAGCAAAAGGCGATAGCACGGATGTCCCTGCCTTAATTTTCGCAATCTCGTAAGGCAAGTCCTGATCCTGAGATGGGTCCACTTTGTCTTCTGAACATGCATACTCAGGTCGTCAGGGCAACGCAATATAGCAATATATAATTGTGCAATAAATTAAACATGAAATAACAGGCATGGAAAATAATGACAAGTGGATGTGAAATAGACTCAGGTGAATAGTGTACCATGCGTGTCAAATCAGTAATCAATGCAATGTCCATGTCACTAAACCTATCTGTCTCTAAGTCAATTTGAAATCAATCGGTGGAAAAAAGTTATCGTGTTTAATAAGAGTCTCGTGTATGCCCGAGACTACGATCCACTAAGCCTGGGACATAACCCTGCAACCGTGTCGTTAGGCCTACGACCTAATCAGTGTGTGTGTGTGTATATATATATATATATATCGCTGTTCGAACGATCATCCTCTAAACACTATATCTCGATTTCCCCATTTCCCCCGTGTAATAGTATTTCATGTATCGAATCGGTTGTGTACAAGTACGTATCTTTTTCACTATTCAATCACGTTTTCACTTATCACTTTCACATTCAATCACTTTCACTGACTCAATCACGTTTTCACTTGACACTTTCACATTCAATCACTTTCACCGACTCAATCACGTTTTCACTTAACACTTTCACATTCAATCACTTTTACTGACGTATTTGTCACATCCAATCGATACCACAAGTCACTCGACAATGCACTACTATCATTAGGGTGTCAGTGTAATTGGTCACTAATCACCGAGGGCATAACAGTCACATGATATGATAAGAATGTAGTAAAATACACTTCAATTAAAAAATAGGCAGCCAGTGTCATTCAGGTTGGAAACTTCACAGTAATTCATACGTACATAATCAAGCGAAACGATATAAAAGACATAAGTAGACTCATTTATCTAAGCATTAAAATTGGTTTCAACTTAATCGGGATAATGGTTTGCGAGTTATGATCATTTTAAAAACGGGTGTAAGCTGTTGGAATTCCAGTTTCAGAACTGGAAGTCCAACTTCAAGCGCAGTTTCATATATATTATGTTCAGAATCAAAGATCGCTACATTTGAATAAAATCTTACTTATCAGTTAAGTTTCCAACGTAATAACCAGATCAGTAATAGCCGCTGTGTACAGGGAGGTATGTTCAGTTAAAGGTCAATTTGTATAAAATGCCACTGCAGAAAACTGCAAGACATGTCGACGATTTAAAATATATTTAAAATATCAAACTGTGATGGAATCGAGTGAAACCAGTACCATATAAAAGCTAATTCAATTATCTAAACAACAATATAGGTCTCCTCACAATAGCAATTATATACAGATATGTGCAAGGGTTTAAATACAGGTAACAACAGAAAATACTGCTCTGGATTGCAGTCTAGAGCCGTTTTTCCCTTCAGTTTTCATTATTGTGACATGTCAATAATAAATAACAATTTATATAGGGTTCTAGGTTATCCAGTCGGCTTCGATACGAGCCTTAGAACATTATATTCCAATCTGTATTCAATTTACAATGAATTTTATACGATAGCTTGTACAGTGAATTTCAGGTTTGACGACGCCTTTTAGGGATATCATTTCATGATCGAATCGCTAACGTCCTGATCCCAATTTTCTACATGTTGATTATCAGCAACACGAACTATTCATCATGAATTAGGAGTTCCAACTCAAAGAAAAAGTTATATATATTGTAATAATGTTTACTAAATGTTGATAAACCATAATTGTGTCGATAAGAGATTTAATAACAATTAACCCACGTATATATATTATACGTATATATGTAGCATGGTAAGCAAGTGAGGGTTCACTTTCCTAGGTTGCTGAATTGGAAGCGACGTGGATGCAGAGATCGTTTCGACACACGAGACGGCTACGGATGGCGCAGAGCTAAGAAAGACGCGGCGAGAGTGAGGCTCGAGTGCGATAGGGGCTGCGAAGGACGTGTGCTGGCGTTGTGACGGCTACCGTGTTGACGTGACGGTTATAGAGACCGAGGCCACTGCTTGGACGTCGACGAATGACGACTGAAATAGCGGCGGCGGCAACTGTAACAACCGTTCGATGAAATGCCGGAGGGTGAGCGGAGCTCGGATTTGGCTTGTGGGGCTCGGCTTGGAGATGAAGCTGGAGGCTCTGCCGTGTTGCGTTGGCGGGCATTGAGATGGTGTTCGGGCGGAGGCACGACACGGCGAGTGCAGCAAGTGGTGCAGGCGCTCGGGGTGCACGAAGGTGGAGCTCGGCCCGCTTGGAGGAAAGTGATGGCGGTGTGTAGGAGAAGCGGGTCGTTGGTGATGATGGAAGGTGGGAGGTGGAGTTGGTGTCGTCGTCGGTGGTAGGGTGGTCGGCGGGTAGTGGTGGTGACTGGGTGGCAACATGATCATATTTTTATGGCAAATTTCTTAACATTTTTTCAACGGTCTCTTATTATCAACAGGATCCACATAGAATCTGATTTGATTAATTATTGTTGTAACTCTACCAAAGAATACTTTCATAGACTCAATATCTTTCATCACTAATTAGTCAAAATCACGTAATAAGATTCTCAACTTTGAGTTTTAATAAGCCAATGGAATCTTTGAAGACAAATGAGTTAAGAATAAACAGTTCTGCAACTAAAGAGATGGAGCAAGTTTTTCAGTCGAAGATGACAATATCAGGAAAAAGAAGACAATTTTAAATGACAAATAACGGAAAGAAATTTTTTCTGTAGCAGCTCAGAAGAGACTTTCAAAATCAATACCAAAAGAAGTATGAAAGCTATGATCAATCATCAGGAGGGAGGCATGAGCAAAATAAAAGCTTTTCAGACAATTTTTCCTCAAATTTAGTTTATGGAATATCCAATCACAAATCAGAAGATTGCCGATACAAATATACAAGTTGCAAAATTCCTAATCACTCGCAACAAGATTGCTGGTTTGAGAACAATGAGAATGTCTATTTTTTCATAAAGAGATCATGTATTTTATTCTTGTTTTAATGCTCAATCAAACACAAAAGGTATTTGGTAGCTGAATGGTGGGTTGCAACACTCATAAGACAGAAAATAAAAGCATTTTTGTCAGTCTAAACGAAAGGGTCGATTCTCAGATAAAGCTCGGAGATGAAAATCTACATGAAGCTAAAGGAAAAAGAGAGATAACTGTACAAATAAAGGGAGGCAACATCAAGTTTATTTTGGACGTTCCTCATGTTCCAAAACTAAAAATAAATTTGCTAAAATATGGGATAGCATTCAAAAAGGATATCTAATTAACTTTGTGAAAGATGAATGAATGATTGCTGATGACAACGATACACACAATGGCTTGAATAAAAATGACACCAAATAAAGTTTCTCTATTGAAAATGTCGTACGAGAATTTTGTACTTAAATCCGAAGAAAATAATGATTCTCGGTTATAGCATTTGAGATTTGGCTATTTAAATTCTAGAAGCCTTGGTTTGCTAAAAATAAAAAATATGGTTACTGGTCCCCTTCAAATAACCAAAGAAAAACTCTGTGGAGGATTCATTTTAAAGGCAAATGCATCGACTCTCATTTACAAAATTATCTTGGATGGCCAAAGCTCCGTTAGAACTTGTGCATGCTGATACATGTCCTACTCAAATTCCATTATGCAAAAGATATTTTCTACTATTTGTTAATGATTATGGTTGAATGATGTGAGTTTATTTTCTAAAGAAAATCCAAACTCTTTTCTTTGTTTGTTCAATTCGAAGCATTTGTAGAAAAGCGAAGTGTCACAAATTGAAGGTGCTGAAAACAGGTCGTGGAGGAGAGCTTACTTCTACAAAGTTTCAAAACTTCTGCAACGTTCAAGGCATCAAGAAAGAGCTGACAACAAGATACACTCAACAAAACGGCGTAGCCAAAAGAAGAAGCAAATTAATCATGGAGATGGTCAGAAGCATGTTGAATGGAAAAAGTCTCCCGAATAAGTATTGGGCAGAAGTAGTGAATACGGTTGTATACATCTTGAACATAGCGGTGACAAAAGTCGGGTCAGACAGAACACCGTATGAAGCCTGGTACATTCGCAAAGCAAAAATAGATTTGTTGAAGGTATTCGGCGATATCGCTTATGCTCACATTCTAGCACCAAACAAAAAAGAATAGTTCGATGAGAAAGGAAAAATATATTTTAATCGGTTACAGTAATGAATCTAAAGTTTACATGGTATGTGATCCTAACACTGCTAAACTTGTGATTTCACAAGATGTTATCTTTGATAAATCGGCGGCATGGAGCTGGAAAGAAAGTTAGGCCTCAACACCAATGATTATCAAAAAAAAGCCGAGGGTTCAGTTCTTCCAACCACGACCCTCAAAATGCAAGATTTGAAGATTATCTTCTTCAGACCCAGAATCACCACCATGAAAAGAGCGTTATTGCAAGATGTTTATAATTCTTATGACATGGGATTGTTTTCTTGTGAACCATCGAAACATGAAGAAACCGCAAATGACGAAAAACGGGTCAAAACAACGAATGAAGAGATTGCGATGAATCATAAAAATAACACGTGTGAGCTTGTCTTCAAGAAGAAAAGGAGTTAATTATGTTCAAATGGTTTTACCAAACCAAATACAATGAAACCGGATCAATTCGGAAGGCTTGTAGCAGAAGGCTTGGCTTGTAGCAAAATGATACTCGCAGAAGCCATGCTTCGATTTTAACAAAATGTATTTCCCAGTTGCTCATATGGAGACAATTAAAACCGTCTTGGTACTTGTAACATAGTTCAAATTGAAAGTGTTCCAGCTAGATGTCAAAATGACATTCTTAACGGAGCTTGAAGAAGAAGTCTATGTAGAACAACTTTAAGGATCACACCCTTCACAAAGCACTGTACAGGTTAAAGCAGGTATCGTGAGCCTGGAACAGTAAAATCGATCAACATTTTCACAGGAACAATTTTTACGGAAGCCAAAGTGAACCGTCCGTGTATGTAAAAAAGCAAAGTACATAATATTTTATTATTTGTCCTTATGTTGATGTTTTGATATACTACGGCACTAATCCTGTGATGATTGACAACTTTAAAAAGAAAATAATGAAAGAATTCAAGATACAGTTCTAGGCTTAATGCGATATTTTCTTGGCATACAACTCAAAATCTACTGGAAAAATATTTTTTAGCTAAGAAAAATATTGCGAAGATCTTATGAAGAAATTACATATGTTAAACTGCAAGTTGATCGCCACACCAGCAGCAATGAACGAGAAGCTAAGTATGTTTGACGATGCACCGAAGGTCGACATCTCAATCTACGGAATCATGGTCTGATCACTGATTTATCTCACAAATACAAGGCCTAATATACTACATGCCCGAATAGTCTGAAGATTCACGAGTGATCCAAACAAGCTATAGTATGCCATAGCCAAGCGCATCCTCAGATATCTTCGGGGCACAAAGAAGCTCGGCATCAAATACACAACCGAAGAAAACAACACGCTGAACGGGTACGCTGACAGTGACTGGGCAAGATCCGTTAATGATTGTAAAAGTACATCATGATTTGTTCTCTCTCAGTTCAAAGGTGGTATTCTGGTCGTCTAAGAAGCAGGAAACAGTAGCATTCTCATCTGCAGAAGCTGAATACATATCAGCTTTAAGCACCGCATGTGAAGCAATTTGGCTCGGAAGAATTCTTTCAGACTTACAGCAAAAACTAGAAGCTTCTATAACAATCTAATGCGACAACACGTCAGCAACTGCCTTAACGAAGAATCCGGTGCAAGATCCAAACAGAGAGATTCAGCATCATTTCATCAAAGAGTTCATAGAAGAGAGAGATTTCGAGCTTAAGTTAATCCCAACGACTCAACAATAGCAAATATTTTCACAAAAGCTGTCATGACGGAAAAATTTGTATACTTCATAAATAATTTGCAAATTACAAATTGAGAAGGGATGTTAGAATACAATATGTATTTGTTTAGTTTTAGTCAAAGTTTGCAGCCCATGTGAAAAACTTTGCATAAGGTGCATGCATCATAGTAGTTGGAATGGTTAGAGTTGGAGTAATATGATGGGTTAAAATCTCTATATAAGAGATGCATCCTGGATGTTCTCAATCATCCCAAAATATAAGAAAAGCAAAGCTTTCAAAGCAAACCTAAATTTCTTTCGTCTTCTCTCTAGTTATAATCTCATCACAGCACAAAGTTGTTTGCAATCTAGTTTCTATTTTCTCTCTAAATTAAATTTACTTCTCCGCCGTCTGCCCCAACAAATTCTATGGCCTTGTTATGTATTAGCAACAATAAGAATACTTAATCTGCACTTTATTGTTTAAGTCTGCTCTTGATTGCTTTGACTTTTTTGACTATTGCTAGAAAAAGCTCAAAATAGTATTTTCTTCAGGCCTTCAGGACTTATTAGCTTATTATATAGCATTTATAATTATAACTTAGGCTGTGGAAAATAAATTATAGGAATTACTACTGTCGTATAAATTATCACATTACTGGTAGAACGCAGTTCTCATTCTTATTTAATGGCAAATCAATGTCATGATGCATAAATAACTGATTAAGAAATATATCACACAAACAAGTGAACCTAACTCTGGATTGCTCCTTGAGACTGCAAATTCTTCTTTCGATGTGCAAACCTTTCCACTATGAATATATTTAAAGTGCCCTCTATGGACTGATTTTTTTGTCAAATCTTTGCAATAATCAATCTTGCAACAGAAAGGATCATACAGATAGAAGAATGTTTATGAACATAGGTAAATTTCTCATCATCTTGATCACACCCTTTTCAATCCCGAGTTGCTAAGATTCTATATGGACTGTTGCATCCCCACTGAATTTTCTCTCCCTTTGGCTCCTATACCCTGACACTATGTGAACAAGCAATTTCCACTCCTGAAAATCCTTGTATCAACCTGTATCATATCCAGCTCATATGATTTTGTTGGGGTTTCACCCACTTATGCTGTTGTGCATATTGTCATATTGAAATTGACTAGTACAAAATAGGACTTGATAATTCAAAATAAGTGTTTGTCATTGTACATGTTACATGTAACCCAGGTCCTTGTGCATCCTTAAACCTAGTGCCCTACCATTACACATGCTTCCAATTGAAGTTACCATCGTTTAACGTTATTGTTGTTTGTTTGATTTTGTAAATGCTTTAAATCTTGTAATTGTTGTCTTGTACTTGTTAAATAACGTCTTGTTAACTATCCAAATTAACTCAAAAAAGTAATTTGCTAACAGTGATGGCATTATGCAACATCAGTTTAGCATACCCCCTTCTGGTTGTGGTAATCAAATAGGATCTATAAGCTGAAATCAGCTTAAAAAAGTGAAAAGACCTATAACCGCTGCCAGTTCAACGTGCGAACTGGACTATAATTTTTTTTTCTGGATTTTGGACTTTCCTTGTCACCTCTTTCTCTGTGTGTGTGTGTGGGTGGGTGGGGGAAGAGGGGGGTAGCTAATTTTTCATGGATTTATCTTTATCCTGCCACTTTCCAGTTCATCCGTATATTTATTATCTTAGAGGAGCTTAGGATACAGGGGCATGTTATCATTCAGAGAAAACTAGACAACAATGGCTTCATAATGTTCTTTATTAGACTTTATAAATATTCCACCTATATAAAAAGAGCATAATGAAGGAAAGAGGCCATAGAAAAATTACACCCTCCATGATTTTTTCCGACGATCGGCATCCATCATCTTCATCTTTATCATTTAAGATGTGGATACACCAAATTTCATGTGATTCTATAACTTTTTCACCGTTGAATTAGCAATGTAAAAAGTTCTATCGTCGGTACACCACCCACTAACACAGTGAAAAAGTGGTAAAATCATATAAAATTTTGTGTATCCACATCTTAGATGCTAAACATGAAGATGATGAATGCCGATCGACGAAAAAATCTTGGAGGGTGTATTTTTTCGACGCCGCAGGAGGAAATTCCCTCCCTTGGCACCTTTCCTCCATTATTCTCATATAAAAAAATAGTTTTCCAATAATGCTATTGCCTTCTGTGAACTGAATTTTTCGTCATGTAAAGACCTAGAAATTATTGTCTTTTGTATGGAAATTTGCTCTTGTTGTGTCCTGATACTGAATTTATTGAACATTAAAAAAAATTCAGTTGACTATAACAAATTACTTCTATAAATGTTTTAGCGAACTGCAATTATGTGAAGTTTCTTAACAAGTTAAGTATATGAAGTTTCTTAACAAGTTAAGAATATGAAGTTTTGACAAATTACGGAAGCGAAACGAGAAGTGGAAATTTTCATTTTAGTGATAATTGTTCCAAAATTCACATAATGACATGCATGGTTGAAATCTATGCTTTAAAGTATGAATTTACTATGTGATTCCATTATGTCTAACATGCATATGTTATATGGTCAGATTGTATTGGGTCTGCATTCAATGTGAAAGGAGCAATGCAGTGCCCAAATTGCAGGAAAGTCGAGAAGGGTCGGTGGCTTTTTGCAAATGGGCATCGTTCATCTTCTGATTTTGATCTTGATGCCTGGGTGGCTGAGGACTTTTATGATCTTACTTATGAGATGGTTAGCATTCCTACCTCATTTAGTTAGTTTCTATTGAATCTGTTCATCCCCTTTTGAGCAAATCAAGTTTGATAGAGAGGAGGTTAAAACAAGTCCTTTGAAGGTTATGGAAATAAAAAATGATGTAGCAAAACAAGGATATAGCTCAAGTTATTGTTCAAAATAATTTTACAAATACATCTTATTTGGACTAGAAAACAAACGGATAGAATTGAATGAATGCTTAATGAGTTTAATAATCATATGAGAACAGCTATGCCTTTTCCTTCAAAATTATTCTCACACACGCATGCATGCACCACACCCCGTGCGCTCACCCACCCACCTCCACCCCACTCCCAAAGAGTTCAGTTGCAGACCAATTCGCAGTCTTTGGAAATGTGAATTTTTATTCATGCACGATTTGGATGATCCAGACCATTCACAATGCTCTTCATGGCTTATAACCTCTTTCCACTGGTTTGCAACCGAGCACTCCCCTATACACACTCACACAGATGTTTGCAACTGAACACTCTCCTGCATACGTTGTACGCTCTTATGACACTTCTGCTGTTGCACTTTTTGGCACTTGGTATATACTCCCCTTATATTTGATATGCAATATAGTGAACATGTTTTTCTTGTAATTTTCTTGCTAACTTATATTGTTTTAATATGTATGGAGATAATTAAAATAATATTTTAGAGTATGTTTAATAAACACTTTAGATATATTTAAGCTCCTTGTTTAAAGATAAGATTCTTTTTTGAAAAGTCAATGCCTATTCATATTTTTTCATCAAAAAGTATGATTTTTATGTTTACAGTAGTTTTCTTAATTATTAGATAATCTTGATAGGAAATGATTATTTTTATTAGTGTTATACTATGTTATGTCGATGTATTAAGGATTTATAACATCTGTGTGTCGAAGGAAACTATATTATTTGCCAAGAAAATAATGGGCAATACAAGAGGCTTGTTGTAATCCAAAATGATCAATTGACATATTCCAAAGTCTCCTAGACAGGGTAAAGTATAGACAAAAGTTGAAGATGATTGAGATGATCATGCAGTATGTTTTGTCATACTAAGGTGCATTCGAAATAAAATAACTCAGAATCATGCAAGGTATTGAACAGTAGTTCACACTTAAAAAAACATACCTGTCAAATTTGGGATCTAAATCTAATTTTGGAAATAAATATAAGCAACAATTTATTAAATTCATGACCGACTGACTTCTAGCTATGAAATAAGCCTCTAAAGAAGTTGTTGATAATTTTCAAATAGTGTAATTTGTGTTTGTGGGTTCTTGTCATGAAAATTTTCTTTCTAATGTGATAGAAAAGCAACTTGTAGGGATCTTCTTTGTAGGTGCTTCAGGATGAGATGGGTAGTCAAAATTAAATGCTTCCAATAGCTAGTTGGATCTAGTAGCTGTTTGTTTGCTTTTTGGCAAGGTTATGAAATGTATGAACTACTATTCTGTTGAGTGGTGCTCAGTGTGTATATGCGCCTGCATATATGGTATAGCTTTTCAAAGAGAAAAGGAGAGGAAAGAAGGTAAGTGAAGGAATAAACGAGTAAGCTGATGAGAATCTAAGAAATAATTTCAGAACTAGGTGAGATATATTTAAAAAACATACCTTTTTGAGAAGAGAAGCAGACCTTAGTAGAGGAGAATAGGGAGAGAAATGAAGAAATAGATGGTTCATTTAAATTGAATTGGTTGTGCAGTAGGTTCAATACAATACTTGACCAGTTCACACAACATTTCAACCACACTTGCATAAAACAATGCCAACGTAGGTGTTTTAAGCTTTGAAAATGAGCTTTACCTGCATTATGGGTCATGCGGTTCAATTTTATGCATCAAGAGGGTTCATAGCGCATATGTGACGCATAAGATGCCTTTTACAACAGTGCTTTCAGGTGTTTTCTTGAGAATAGGGAGAAAAAGAAGTGATGAAAAAGATGGTTCATTTAAACCGAATTGGTTGCCTAGTAGGTCCAATACAATACCTGACCAGTTCACACAATATTTCAACCTCACTAGCATAAAACAGTGCCCACATAGGTATTTTAAGCTTTGAAAATGAGCTTTACCTGCATCATGGGTCATGCGGTTCAATTTTATACATTAAGAGGGTCCATAGCACATATGCATCCGCATATGCGAGGCATAAGATGCCTTTTACAGTAGTGCTTTAAGGTGTTTCCTTGCTTATCTTGGGAGTTAAGGATTTTATGGGCTTATTTGCAGCTATTCCAGGATTTGTTACAAAGATGTCTTCCAGGTTTTCCTAGTGGTTTCCAAATATGTTCTACTATTGGTTCTATCTATGAGAAGAACTTCTTACACTTGTCATGAGTTGCTAAAACTGATATTTTATGTGAAATGGTGAGGACTGAAGCCTTTGGTAAGGGTGTAACTCCCGTCACCTTCAATAAACTATCTTTCTTAATGCATATTCTATTATCATAATATCCTAACCTCACAACGTAAAGAACGTTAGCTAGATACATCTTTATAAGCAAGACCCTAACCAGACCACCTGTGTAATCCTTCGCTCCTCTACGCAGGCTCTCAGGCCTCAAATTTTCAGTTTTGGATCTTCTAATAGAACTCTGCATAATCAATCAAGCCCATTCATTGGCCACAAAATTACCCAACCCTCTGTCTCAACAATCGGTAGAGGCAGTGTTGCCTGACTACTTTATCGCATGCCGCACCCCCTGACTGGCTGCTCCCCTAGCCCAGTCGGTCGAGAAGCCATCTTGGATATTGAGAATATAATGTGTATTACTTATTACTTCAATTAGCAAATGATATGGTTTAAAAAGAATTATGGTTTTTAATTTCAAGAATTATAGATCAAGGCTTATCAAAACTCGTTGTTTTTCAGAATAATAGATAGCGAAACTCTAAAGAGAATGTTTTGTTTGTTTACCTGCATTAGATTAATAACTGTTGAGAATGTGGTTAACATAGTCCCATATCGGGAAAATTGTGGGATGCATATGGGTATAAGATATAAGATGGGATAAACCTCCATAAAGCTTGAGTCTTTTAGATGATGTCTTGCTATATTAAAAGCCCATGTGTGGGTCCAAACCGAGTTTTACATGTTAGAATGCATGTGCGCATATTGTGTTTGTGAACGGGCTTCTTGCTTATTCTAGAAACTGTCTTTATGTTATTAGAAAACTAAGTATGGGTGTAATTGATAAAAGACAATGTTTATATAAAGTGGAGGATTGGGTTAAATCCAATCTATCCATTTACATTCACCTAATCATTTTCTCACTCCTCTTTAAATCTTCTCATGGTATCTGAACTAAACCACACCTCTTGAAATCTAATCCTCACCACTCATCTCAATATCTAAACGCAAACCTAATCCAGCCGCCTCTCAACACCGTCACCGCCTTGGCACCGTCGCCGACCCTCGCCGGACCTCCAGCGACTTAAGCCGAGCCTCCTTGTCAAGCTCAGATCTGAAGCGGCGAGTTCGAGATGGCTGCAAAGGTCGACTTGGTGATTTCTTGGTCGATTCTAACCGTTCTTGCTAATCTGAGCTTCGATTTGGTGGAATCCGAGCTCGATTTGGTGGATTGGAGATCGATTTGGGAGTTTCTCTTCAATTCCTGGTGTTTTCTTGATCTGATGAAGCGCGACTTGGGCTACTTTTGGTGATTTCGACCTCGTTTTCTTGCTTTTTTTTTTGTGGATTTGAGGTAGTTTTTGGTTGTTGTTAGACCTGATTTGGACATTTTCTCGTTTGGACATTTTCTCGATGCTACAGTAGGTAATTTCTCGATCGATTGATGTTGATTAGGCTTATTTTCATTATGAGTTGCTCGATTGATTGTGTTCTCAGAGTTTTGGAGTCATCGGAGTCCGGATTTGGATCCGATTGAGTCGATTTTTGATTGTTTGATCGTGGATCGGATCGTGGAAGATCGATCACGATATTTTGGGTAGGATCGTTTGTCGATTCCTTTCGTTGATGAGATCTTAGAAGTTATTTTTCTTTTGTTCGATCCGGAAGTTTTTCGTTGATGAGATTTTCTCATCTACAATACAAGTTAACCCTTTCATTATTACCCTTGTTCGTGATGTCTGTCATCTTTTTTTTATTATTTTGCTATCGGAGACCATGATTGGTTCCGACATTGTAGCTTGAGGAGGTTGGTGTTTGTTGTTATATCGGTAGTTGGATCTTGAATATCAACTATAATTCTTTGGATTGGATCTTTAAAGACCCATTTCTTGTCATTTGGTTGTTGGAATTGGTGAGCTTAAGCCATCACCCGTCAGGTGTTCGACAGATTGATTGAGAAGTCTTTTTCACATTTGGTTATTTGCGAGCAGCTATGATGACGTCAGCAGCATTTCCTCCCATTTTAGGACCATCGATAGATAAAATACAGAGACTTCGTCTTTTTTTGTCCTCATTTCAGATTTGATTAAGACAAGAGCATGTATCTTGCCTCTCATCGACACATGTTCCACGTCCCTGGGTTATTGACACTGGAGATATCGATCACATGACAGGGGAGCAAAACATATTGTCTTCTTATAAGCAGAAATTTGGACTCACCCTATAACTTTAGCAAATGGTACTACCTCTTTTATAGAGGGAATGGGATCAGTTATGGCTACATCACAATTACCCCTGACTTCTGTTTTATACCTTCCTCGATTTCCTTTCAACATGCTTTCTATTAGTCAACTGAAACGATGATTGAATTGTAGTGCCTCCTTTTTCCCTGGAGGATGTGTTTTGCAAGTGCCTGGGACGAATAGAACGATTGGCACCGGGACAGAAATTGATGGGTTCTATCACCTTGACAAGCACCCATGTCAGATAGCCTGTCCAATCTCGAGTCCTACATCAGCCTTTGATGCCATTGCCATTTTGGTCACCCTTCTTTACAAATATTGAAGACGATAGTTTCATCTTTTAGTTCTTTGTCTATTCTAGAATATGAATCATGTGAGATAGATAAACATCATTGCTTAAGCTATCCCTCTCGTGTTAATAAAAGGGTTGACAAGATTTTTCAGTTAGTGCATTCAGATGCTTGGAGGCCATGCTCAGTTATTGCACAAAGAGGTTTTCGTTATTTCGTTACATTTATTGATGACTTTTCTCGAGTCTCGTGATTATACTTGATAAAATCTAGAAATGAGGTATTTTCTCATTTCCAAAACTTTTGCTCCAAAATCAAGAATCAATTTGGGGTTATCATTGGTACTCTCAGAGTGATAATGTACGGGAATATTTCAGTGCACCCTTAGAGAATACATGGAGAAACATGAATCATCTTGCCTTTGTACTCTTCAACAAAATAGGGTGGCCGAGAGAAAAAATAGGCACCTTTTGGAAGTTACTCGTACTCTCTTGTTTTATATGCGGGTGCCTAAGCATTATTGGGGGATGCAGTACTTGCTGCTAATTACCTGGTAAACCGAATGCCTTCGTCTGTATTAGACGGGCTAGTTCCTCACTCTGTTTTGTTTCCCTCGGCCATTACATTTTCTGTACCTGTTATCCTAAGGTCTTTGGATGTGTGCTTTGTTCACGATCTTCAACCGGAAGGGTCTAAACTGGACCCTAAGGCCATCAAGTGTGTTTTTCTTGGTTATTCTTGGACTCGAAGAGGGTATCGATGTTACAGTCCTGTGTTATGCTACTGGTTTATCTCAGCTGATGTAACCTTTCATGAATCCACCCATTACTTTGCTCGGACACGCATCACTGAATTTGAATAGTGATTTTCCCTTTAGATATTTCGCATGTCTTAACTTCTGATGACACTCCATCTGCGACGGTTGATACTTCACCTCTTGTTTTGGAAATCACCCATACAATTCCTATTATCGAACTGATTCATGATTCACCGCCATTGGGCCCTCCACCACCTGTTACTAGAGTATGCTCGAAAGGAACGTCCAACTGCTACTCCTTCGGCTCCGGCTGCCAAGCTTCTCGAGTCTCCAACTCTACCAGCGACTGACATTAATCCTCTATTGTCTTACGGAAAGGTACTCGAAGCTGCACTTCTCATCCTATAGCTTATTATGTGACGAATTTCCATTTATCTCCTGCATACCAGGCGTTTCTCTCCTCCCTCGATTCTCATGCTTTACCCAAGTCACTCTTCGGGGTTTTATCTCATAAAGGGTGGATGGATGCTATGATTAATGATATGCACGCCCTTGAGCAGAATCAAACTTGGATGTTAGTGTCTCTTCCTGTTGGAAAGAAGGCGGTGGGGTGTCGTTGGGTATACATTGTGAAGCTTAATCCTGATGGGACTTTCCCGCTTGAAAGCACGTTTATTTGCCAAAGTGTATTCATAGACTTATGGTATTGATTATGAGAAGGCTTTTTCTCCTGTAACCAAGATGACTTCTTTTTGCCTGCTTATGTCTCTTGCGGCAACACATCATTGGCCTTTGTATCAGCTTGATGTGAAGAATGCTTTTATCCATGGCTCTTTGGTTGAGGGGGTCTATATAGAGCAGCCACCTGAGTTTGTTGCTCAGGGAGTCTGGCTTAATTTGTCGATTGAAGAAGTCATTGTATGGCTTGAAACAGTCTCCACGAGTATGGTTTGAGAGATTTACTGAAGTGGTTGTTTCATTTGGCCTTAAACGGTATGCTCATGTTCATTCGGTATTCTACCGTAATAACACCAATGGCCTTCGCATTTTATTGGTGGTATATGTCGATGACATAATGATTACTGCCGATGATGTAGTTGGTATTGCATACATGAAACACCACCTTCAAGCGAAGTTTTAGACTAAGGATCTTTGAAGCCTCAAATATTTCTTTGGTATCGAGGTCGCTTGATTGAAGGAGGGTGTCTATATCTCACAAAGCAAATATGTATTCGATATGTTGACTGAAGCTGGGATGTTAGGGTACAAACCTATAAGGGCTCCAATGAATCCTAATAATAAGCTACTTCCGGGACATGGTGATATGTTTGAGAATTCCAGAAGTTACCGACGATTGGTCGGCGGGCTTAATTCTCTCACGTCACTCGACTTGATATTGCCTATCCTGTCAGTGTCGTGAGCTAGTTGATGGTTAATCCTCAAGCTGCCTATTTGGATGCGGTAATTAGGATACTTCGATCTTGAAGAATGCTCCAGGGAAAAGCCTATTGTATTCAAACCATGGACATTCTCGAGTAGTGGGGTTCATGGATGCAAGTTGGACTGGGTCCCCATCTGATTGCAGGTCCACTATAGGATATTGTGTGTTTGTTGGAGGCAACTTGGTCTCTTAAAAGAGTAAGAAGCAAAATTTAGTGTCTTGTTCCAGTGCTGAGTCAGAATATCGAACCATGGAGAACACCCCTTGTGAGCTTGTATGGGTCGGTTTCTTACTCGGAGAATTTGGCTTTGGTCCCACTTCTTTTATGCGACTATACTATAATAATAAGGCCGCAATTTATATAGCTTCGAATCCTGTGTTTCATAAGCGTATGAAACACATCAAAGTTGATTGCCATTTTGTGCAGGAGAAGGTCAAAAATGGGACCGTAGTTACCTTTTATGTATGTTTAATCCACTCATCAGTTAGCAGATTTGTTCACAAAGCCTTTGGGGAGGAATATAGTGTATTTTATATGGAAAAAGTTGGGCATATATGATATGTATGCTTCAGCTTGAGGGAGCGTATATTCTGTTTGTGAACGGGCTTCTAGTTTATTCTAGAAACCGTATTTATATTATTAGAAAACTAAGTAGGGGTGTAATTGATAAAAGACCATATTTTTATAAAGAGAAGGATTGGGTTAAATTCACTCTATCCATTTACATTCACATAATCATTTTCTCTTTCCTCTCTAAATCTTCTCAATAACTATCATAAGTAATTAACAATTTAAATTTCTGGATCAACTATGAATATCATGCCATAAGCTTTAATATTATTAATTATTTTAATGTATTTTTGTTGGATTTCCTGTGTGTCAGATATATTATTATTGTTAAAGATAATGTGTGATAAAGTAGTTGGGCTTTTGATATTAGACCCAAACCCGTATCCGTAAAGTCTAGTATAAATTTATATGTATTCTTCCATGAATTAGCTAATAAAAAGAATTCTATTTTTTCCTCAAATTCCTTGTCATGATATCAGAACCGTGTTTTGCCAAACCCTAGCCGCCGCTAACCTCACCATCCAACCCTAGCCGCACCACTGCACCAGACCTCGCATCCAGGTCCTTGTCATCACACCACCGCACCAAATCTTATACCACCACACTAGATCACCGCACCAGATCGCACCACCGCACTAGATCATCGCACCAGATCGTGCACCACCGTTGCATCAGATCGCACCATCGCACCAGATCGCCGCACCAAATCACGCACCACCGCACCAGATCACTGCGCCGTCGCCGCATCAGATCGCACCACCGCACCACGTCGCATCTCCAGTCACTACTGCATCATCCCGCATCACCGCATCGTATTTATAATCTGATTCAGATCTGATCTGGATTCACACAATATTATCCAGACTTTTTCGTTAGTTGTTGGATGTCAAATGTTGATGTGGATGTTGATTTGATTATCGTTGGTTGTTCATTTATTATTGGTTATTGATTGTTCGTTGTTGGTCATTGTTGGTTGTGGTTGATCTTTGCTGCTGGAATTATAGTCACAAATTCGTGATTCGGGTATAATTCGGGTCGAAAATTCGGATTCGGAGAACTATTCGGAAAAAATCGGCAGGTATTCGCGAAATATTCGGGAAATGTTAGGGAAGGATTTCGGGCAAGAAATTAATATATAAGACGCTGGGTTTTGATTTTGTGAACTATTCGTTTTTTGAATTATTCGCTGTTTTTCGAATTATTCGGGAATAATTCGCGAATAATTCGGGAATGATTCATGAATTATTCATGAATTATTCGGCGAGTTCGGAAACGGCGTTGGCTGATCAAAAATTCGCGAATTATTCGTGAGTTCGCCGAATAATTCGCGAATTATGTGACTGTGGCTGGAATCATGTCAAAAACATCGAGCTATGGCTGGAATCATGTCAAAAACATCGAGCAACGGAGGAAGCTTATTTACCTCGGCCGATTTTATTCCGATAGTATCGACAAAGATTACTGGTGATAATTATACCCAATGATCTGTTGCAGTTGAGACCTTGATGGGTAAACAGAAGTTGAATTACTTGCTGGAAAGTCCTGCTAAGGACAAAAATGAGAATAAATATGACGATTGGCTTGCTGAAAATGCGCAGATTCGAACTTAGTTATAGAATTAACATAGAACCTAAGGTGAACGTGTTTTTACCTCATCGAAGGAGATATGGGAGCAACTTAAAAATACATACTCGGGTTCTAGTAATATTGCACGCATTTATCAGCTTTATTAGGATTATTTCCAGGTGGAGAAAGGAGCGGACTCTTTTGAACACCATTACTCGTCTTTCAATAGATTATGCCAGGAATTGAATTTGTATCAGCCTATTTCTTCCAATATCGCGGAGATGAATAAACAACGTGAGATGCTGAATATTGTGCGTTTTTTATTGAGTCTTCCACCTGAATATGAGTTCGTTCGATCTGCTATTTTAGAGAGTTCAGAGATTCCGACCCTTTATGAAGTATTCTTCCGGTTACACCGTTCTTTCGTGTCAGATCCCTCTTCTAATGTGTGGTGATAGTAGTGTGGATAATTCTGTATTGGTGACCACATCTGGCAGTACACGTGGTCGCGGTAATTTTCGTGGTGGACATGGTGGTAGTCGTGAGACGTGGTCTGGTGGTGGTCGAGGTAAAAAGTTGTGCACACACTGTGGGAAACCAAGCCATTCTGTTGACTTTTGTTGGGATCTACATGTCAGACCTTCTTCTAATCATGCATCCTCTTAGGGTGATATATTAGAGTACGTACATTCTATTGTTCTATCTGATGCGGTATCTTCGACCTCAAAGATGATATCTATTTCCGAGGATGAGTATCATAAGCTCCTCTCTGCTCAGCGGTCTATTTCTGTTGCCACGGTAACCCATGCTTCAGGTACTCCTATAGTTTGTAGTGTCACTAGCAAGTCTTGGATCATTGATTCAGGTGCTACAGATTATATGACAGGTAATCGTAATTCTTTTATTTCCTCCATACTGTCTGCACAAAAATCTTATGTCACCTTGGCCGATAGATCTTCCTCTATCATTGGAGATGGGTCGGTACATCTATCCAAGGATCTCTCACTTTCATCTGTTTAACATGTTCCATGATTCCCTATTAGCTTATTGTCCGTTAGCAAACTTACGAGATCGTTTAACTGTTCTGCGACATTTTATCCTTCGCATTTTGTCTTTCTGGATCTGCAGACTAGGAAGCTGATTGGTGGCGGGCATGAATCTCAAGGATTTTATTATCTGAACACGGATGATATTTTTTCTTCAGATTCCGCAGCATTGGCCTCATCAGTTTCTCATCTTCAGTTCCACTGTCAGATGGATCATCCCAATTTGAAAGATCTTCAGGGTTTATTCCCGCATCTTAGGTTAATAAAATCACTTGATTGTGAGTCGGGTCGGTCCGATAAACATCATTGTGTATCTTTTCCCATTTCTGAGAGTTGTATGTTGAACCCTTTTCATTTAGTGTATTAAGACATTTGGGGTCCCTTCAATGGGCCATCATATTTAGGTTTTAAATATTGTTATATTTGTGGATGATTTTTCTCGTACCACTTATTTATACTTTGATGAAAAATCACTCTGAATTAGATAATATATTTCATGCCTTTCATCTAGAAGTTCAAAACCAATTTGGTGTGTCACTGAAAATCCTACGTACAGATAATGCAAAAGAATATGTTTCTGATTATTTCAATAAATATCTTGCTGATAATGGGATTGTATATCAGATTTCTTGCTCATATATCCCTCAACAAAATGGGGTTGCTGAAAAGAAAATGTGTCATTTATTGGAAGGTGTTCGTTCTTTGTTGTTTCATATGTATGTTCCCAAAATGTACTGGAATGATGTTTTAACATGTTATCTTATTAATCTACCCACTTTACTTTGGGAGAAATGTTTCCTCATTATGTTTTGTTCCCAGGGATTTCACTTTTTCCACTACCTGCTAAAGTGAGTGTTCGGCAGTATATGTTTACTCCAGTATCGAAGCTTCTGTCTGTGCACATTTTGATTTCTTTAGCAGCAAATTTGAATTGGCCTTTATAGCAGTTTGATGTCAAGAATGCATTTCTCCACGGTGACCTTGGAAAAGTATATATGGACCAACCGTTTGGTTTCGTGGTTGAGGGGGAGACATGCAAAGTATGTAGACCGCGAAAAGCTATATATGGGCTCGAACAGTCTCCTCGGGCTTGGTTTGGTAGATTCAGTGCCGTTGTGCAGGAGTTTGGTTTATATCAGTGCAATAGTGATTATACTGTTTTTACACGAGTTTTTAAAAGAAAGAGAATTATATTAGTGATGTATGTTGATATTGTTATCAGTAAAGATGATGCTGACGGGATTGCTGTTCTTAAGAAATTTCTCCAACACCACTTCCATACAAAGGATTTTGGGTTATTATGAAATTTCTTGGGGATTGAGGTCGCACACTCTTCAGAATGTATTTTCTTGTCTCAAAGAAAGTATATCCTAAATATTCTAAAAGAGGCTGGATTTTTGGATACCAAGCCCATAAATACGCCGATGTATTCTAATATGAAACTCTATGATGATCGAGAAGTATTATTAGAAGATCCAGGAATATACTGTCGATTGGTTAGAAAGCTTAATTATCTTACGATAATAAAATCAGACGTCTTTTGTCGTTAGCGTGGTGAGCCAGTTTATGGATTCTCTAAGGGAGCCTCATTGGAGGGAAGTTATTCGTATTGTTCTCTGTTTGAATAATTCACCTTGTTAAGGGTCAATTTACCGCAATCATGGAGATGATCAACAGTTGATGGAATTTTATGATGCCGATTGGATGAGATCTCTTACTGATAGGAGGTTTACTACTGGTTATTGTGCCTTTCTCGGTGGTAATCTTGTTTCGTGAAGAAGCAAGAAAAATCAGTTGTAGCTAGATCAAGTGCGGAGGCTGAATATCGTGCTATGGCTCATATTACGTGCGAGTTGATTTGAATAACTAATTAAGTGAGTTGGATTTCAAATTCACCGTCCTATTCCTATTTTTTGTGACAATCAAGCAGCAATCCATATTTCGTCTAATCCTGTTTTTCATGAGAGAACCAAGCACATTGAAATTGATTGCTATTTTGTTCGGGAAAAGAACAGATTTCTTAACCCTCAATACATTACAAGCAAAGAATCAACCAGCAGATATTTTCACGAAGGTATTGGGAAAAACAAGAATTGAATTTTTATGTAATAGGTCGGGTCTACATGATATGTATGCACCAGCTTGAGGGTGAGCGATAGAGATAATGCATGATAAAGTAGTTGGGATTTTGATGTTAGATCCAAAGCCGTATTCGTAAACTCTAGTATAAATTTATATATATTCCTCCATGTCTTAGCGAATAAAAAGAATTCTATTTTTCCTCAAATTCCTTGTCAATTATTATTATTATTTTTTGTTATCCTTTGTGCCATATAGATTATGGCTTGCATCTCATTATTGTATGTTTCATGTACCCTATTTTAGATCTTACTCTGATGTAGGATTAGTCGGTTTAACTTCTATACTCGAGTAATTACATTCATTAATTGCATTCTTAGAGCCCTCTTGTTCCTTTTGATCACAACTGGTCGGCTTCATACTTGTACCTTAATTATCTTTAATTGAAAGAAACACATCATGTTGTCATATCTGAATATCTGATCGCATTTACCCTTGAGTATTATATTGTAGCCCCTAAAATCTATTCTGGCATCATTTTAGGCATCCAAGTTCCAAATTGGAATTATTAATTATGAGTTTTTTCTTTCTTACTTTTCCGACAACATTGTGCTTGTATAGGATTTTTCATATGCATACCACCAAATATTAAGGTACAGTTTCAATCAATGCTTAAAATCTTGCTCGAGACCATTACCCGGATGCTCATTTTTTTGGATTAGAATCGGCCATCTCGGTCTCAGAGTGGAATATGAGATTTGTATCTTTGTATAAACAAATTCTTAAAAATTAGTAAGATTTTAATATAATAGTAAAAATATTTGACATATTTTGCTAGTAACTATAAACTTGTCTACATTTTTTTGTAATTAATGATGGCAATTAAACCACTAACCCATTAACCCGTCCTCTAACCAATTAATAAACTTAATACTAAAACCCGATAATAGATTGGTGAACCCAATACCATGGTTTAAAATCTTGGTATAACTACTTGGATGGTCATTTTTGAGCAGCCATCTCGGAATGGAACCGTTTGAGATTATAAACTACGGTTCCATTAAGCATATCCTAATCATCTTTGAAATGTGCAGTTTGCAGTAGTTGAATGGTTTTTTCGAAGGCTGTATTATTAAAAATGGAACGCGATAAAGTATCTTCCAGTACTTCTTTGCACTTCAATTACCTTGGTCATAACTCCACATTGATTATGTAAATTTATTTTTGCAGCCATTTGGATTTTGGTGCCCTTTTCGGGGAATTACACATCTAGCATCATTAATAGAGTAAGTTTTCCACAAGACTTTGAAGTTTTGGAGTTCCTTTGCCCTTCTAGGTTTATATGTTTATTTCAAAAACAGATTTCTGTCCTTATTATGTACATCCTCTTTTTTGATAGATGGCTAATTTAAAGGGTTTACCAATTTTGTAGAAACTTTCTTCATACACCTGGCACTTCTCCTTTCACTAAGTTTGCTCTTCGGCAGATTCCCTGGCAGATGTTTATGTATCAGACTCTCGTTTACAAAGAAAATGCATACATCATGCCCTTATTTTTCATCAATTGTTCGTGATATATAGCAACAGACCATATGGGAGATTGATTGTTGTTTTTAAAGTTCATTTATGCATTAAGTCCATGCTGGAGGCATCGTACCATGCAGTAACCTCGACAAATGCACATGGACTACAAGAGTCATGATACAGACGTGGTGGCCAGAAATTCCTGTAAGTGTACAAATTTGACACACCATGACAAGACAAAAAGATTGTGCATAATAATATTTTGTGCACAACTAAAATTTGAATTGGGAATGCGATTCGTTTATGCTCTGGCTTATCATACATGCATTAGAATTCTATTCACAAGAGCGAAACATATCATCATCTCTCTTTGACTAGCTTATACATTGTCCAAGGGGAATTTAGAGTGTTGCACATCATTTTTCATGAGCGTTAGTCAGGTGTGGCCATGTATCAACTGTCATTTATAATTTTAAGGGAAGGCCTTCTCTTTTTTGCAATACCTTGCTAGAATAGGTGAGGCCAAAGAGATGCTATTGATGTTGAGCTACAGATAGTAAAGACTAAAGAGGATCTCTATTGGGTAGTACGTCTTGACTTGGATCAGACCCTATAATGAAAGGGCTGCGCCTTGTGGGTAACCTTCTTTGCACCCATAGCTAACATGGACCCATAGGGCAAAACATAGGTTAGGTGTGATGCATGCGTCCATCCTACATGTCGCCGGTGAGTCCGAGTACCATAAAAAAGTTAAATTAAGCTATTTGAATCATGCCAATAAAATTTGGGGATACCTCTACTATTATAACTAAATCACAAGGGGGTCATGTGGCATTTTCAATTTCAATTTGAAGAAAAAAAGGAAAGAATTTTTTTTTAATATTAGAATGCCTATATCATCTTTATAATTTAGTTACAATTTTTGTAAAAAGAAAAAGTTGCCCACTCACCATCTACAAAGTAGTTTCAAGTTTTTATTAAATTCAAAATTTCCAACCCATAATATATAACCGGCAATCTTCATTCCATGTGTGGTTCGCACGTGCAAGATTCTAATTATTGATGATGAGCTTTAGAGACCCCTGTAGATCTCCCCTTATTGAAATACAGAACCTGTTGCATTGAAATATTTTTTTTATTGTCAATTATTGTTACTTTGGAGAGCTAGAAAAGTGTGGAACCATTTCCATTCACAAATGTGATACCTATTACAGAACTGCTTCCAAAATTGCATAGGGTATGGATGACATGGACCTGTCAACTTTGGCTTATCCTCAATTCCCACTGGCACATTATTTTCCCCAATCCCTTCCACTCCCCCACCTGCCTCTACATCGATTGCTACAATTTCTACCCATACCTTACTCATACTTTAAATTTATTTTCATTAAGTCAGATTTTTCCATCGGCCAATCCCACTTAAAAACCCTTATTTGTTGCTAATATTCATGAAGTGGGACATGAATTGCACGTGACACAAATTTAAGTAGCCAAAGTGGCTGACTGAAGTGATGGAATTATCTTAATTGGTAAAAGTAGCAAAACAGTGAGGGTGGCGTGTTCCGTCGTATTTCCACTGTTAATTGTATCTGTCTTCTTTTCATCTATTGGTATTATTAGCCATGAGGCACTTCTTTTGAGTTTTTATTTCACCGTTTTCCTTACGATTTAGGAAATTGATAATATTTTCAAATTCCTGGTCACTCCTCGAAAATTATGAAGTTGTGTGAATGTGGGAAATAATTTTCCATTTCCTATCACTTCATTTTAAAATATTCCGCCGAGAAAGTTTTATCCTAGCAGTCTTTTTCATCTTCTCTTTATGGATCACTATTATTTTCTTTTTATATCGTGCAATTAACGTTTGTTGGAGCATTTTTGTTTTTAAGATCTTTCTTCTTTCACATGAGCTATTCTGCTTATTTGTCTGGTTCTTGTTTCATGTGCCTGCCCAACTTTTGAGTAGTTATGATGTCATATTAAATAGTAACTTGCTTGGCAGACATTGTTAGCCCCGAACCATTTGCTTTGGTGTTTAATTAAAGTGATGATTTCAGAGAAACAAAATTCAAGAGGTCCTAAGTCCCAACATATTCTCGAAAGCTTTCAACAAATTCTATATTCAAACCTCATTATTTATGAGTTACGATTTAAGTACACAGTACCCTTAAAGCATGTCTCCTCAAACCATCTTTCTTTAATCCTATGAACAACATACTAAAAAGATCTTATTAATTATCATCTTATGAATTTTAGATACTATGCAATGTCAATTGAAATTGTGAAAACACTCGGTTTTCATAATTTTACCACAGCTATTTTGTTTATACTTCCAAACCCTTTAGGTGTTGAGCTTTCTTACCACCCTCTCTTGGTTTAGACAATTTCCCTTCTTTATTCTTAACTGCTGCTTATGAATACATCATCACCTAATATCCATAGGTTAAAGTATCATCAGAAAAAATTGCATTACACGACTGAATATTCTTTATTAACTTCATCCATAACTAAATGCAAAGAGACAAAATTTAATAAATTGACCTCTTTTCGAACTGTTCTTATACATGTTACTGCTTTATCCTTCATATATCTACTATCAATTTAATGTGACTACTTGACAAAAATTTCTTATCCTAAACCCACTTCATATTTGTTTACTTCATAGGTATCCTATAAAAGGTTTTTTATTCTACACTAGTGGAAATATGTTTCCTTCTCACTAAATCTTTCCATTAGTCATTTTAATAGATAAATATGTTAAATTTCGGACTTTCCTGGCATATCCAACCTAATTGATTTTAAGAGATTTGTTTTTTTTAAAAATATTTGGTCCGTTTTAAGTTGTTCGGTGCATAATTCAAAAGCATCCCAATTCAATAGTTTGTATATCTTCATATTCGCCATTTTTCTTATAAATAGGCACTAAATTTTTTATCCAGGTTTTTTTCATCTCACTTCAATATAGATGTATTACGTCTTTTTAAATATGACTTATACAGATTATATGTTGATTGATTTATCGTTTTTATAGCCTCACCTCTAGCATGGATAAAAATTACTGTTTGTATGCTTTTGAGGATCTGCCGGGCCTCACCTCTAGCATGGGTTGACACCATCATTTGTTTTGTTTTGAGGATCTACCGCTGGTATTTTTATTTAACTGATATACCCTTTTCGTATCATCTGATATGGATCATATTAGGGGATACATGATTGTTTGAAAATGACATGGATCGAATAAAGAACTATTTGAAATCTATGACTTATAAAGACGAAGAATGATGATAGAATCGGAAATGTTCTTATTCACTAATCACCATGTGCCTCAAACTGGCTAAATTTTTACAGTGAGCTGATTGTAAAGTGAGCTCCATTATTTGCTCGCAATGCATAGTTGCTTGAGAGCCAATTCCAAGAATAACTAACTGGTGAAACATATTTTGTTTATGGCTTTAATAACTTGGCAGACATGTATGGTCTTTGAATGTCTGGCAAGCAGAGCTTATTACAACTATATTCAGGTGAGAAATATTATGTAGAGTATGCGTGCGTGCGTGCGAGTTTGTTCCGTTGCAACCTGAGCTGCAAATAAGAAAACTGGAAATTTGGTCAAAGAAAACCTGGACAACCCACACCGGTCATGCTGTCATTCATACTTTAAATGTTTATATATGTTAAACCAAATGATTTGGAGCTCGCTGACTCATGTTATTACTGAAAAGGTGTTCATTATGCACCCAAATGATGCACGGAGAGGCATCTGACTCTTTTGATTTTTCATATATAAAGGTTTTTGGATATGGATCAACTTAAATGGTGTGAAACTTATTCAAATCTGATGTCGTTTAGGAGTTTCCGTTATTATTGTGCAACCGCATCGGAACACTTAATGTAGGATATCAACATATATTTACAATATATTGTCCGACGTTGAAAGTCCTTTTGACAGGAATCCAATATCTAACATTTTGACGAATGCTTAATTTCTCCAAAATAACCCCTTGTCACCTAAACATTTTCAAACCTTAATAAGGAATCATTAGATACATCTCACACTAGGTCGCATATTCTTTGATAAGCCTTTTTTTGAAGCGCTGCAGCTTATTTGTACAATATTTGTTGAGCAGCTTAGTTATCATGCTAACCCCTTGTCACCAAACTTCTTCTAAAGTTAGAAGGGATATATCTTTAGATTTTACAAGTATTCTACACACTTTAAGACATACTTGTTATAAGCAACAATTACAAATTTTTGATAAGCCAATTTGATGAGAGATGGATGGAGAGGCAGAAGCAAACTCTTCCTTTCATACACACTAATTGCTCATCTAAATTGTAGATCGACTCCATCATCGTGACTTGCAACATTAATATTATCAGAAACAAAAAATCGAAAGATTTTGAATTTTTCTTGGGCCTAACATAAGGTGGACACAAAAGGATGATAGCTATACATATCATGGGAAAGGCTACTACATTACTGATGTCCTTGATGGTGCAGTATTGTATGGATGTGTTGGTGGACATAATGACATGATTTGATCAGATGTTGCTCAATTTCAAAATCTATTCTTGTAAGTGATTGCTGAAGTAGGATCCATCACGAGGCCGTATGTTGATTGGAGAAATTTGAGATTTTGTATGCTACTTCTGGCTAATATACTAAATTGTGTCTGCGAAGTGATGTCATGCCCCACCCCTCCCCAAAAAATAAAAATAAAAATGTTAGATATCATATTCTTTTTATCTCTGACTCGGGAAATCTCTTCATATGGATGCCATTTGTTTTTCTATCTAAGCCAACCATGCAGAGATATTTACTTACAGCAGCTAAAATTCTTTACTTACAGCAGCACATCAATGTCTTATTAGACCACTCCTATCAGGAACAGCAGTGTGATCATTATTAATAGGAAAGTACAGAAAATTTTATTTCTAGCAAAATAAATTAATGTTTATTAGATCAATCCCATGGATTATTTGCAGTAGTGTGTAAACTTTATATCTAGGCATGGTGATGTTTTTTCAATCAAGTTTAGGTAATGATCCGTCTCCTTGTCTCACTTATTCCTTTTTAGGAAAAAACACTCTGATTATTAATAGAAAAGTAAAGAGAATTTTATTTCTAGCAAAATAAACTAATGTTTGTTAGGCCAATCCCACCATGGATTATTTGTAGTAATGTGTATTTTATCTCTAGTTATGGTGATGTTTTTTAGTTTAAAATCCAGTTTAGGTAATGATTCGTCTCCTTGGCTCTTTTATCTCTGATCCACTGCCGAGGAGGCTTCTTGGACATTATCTATTGATACCTTGGCAGTTTTTTTCTTCATATTTTTTGTAGAGCCTCTACCTCATGGAGAATTGGTTTTTACACAGGATACCAATTGCTGTTCTTTTAATTACAGCAGTCATTTTGTATTTTATTTGGCTAATAGTCACATTGTACCTAAAGGGCTATAGCTAAAGTTGCTTCCTGTTTTTCCATATCAAAATTCCTTGATGCCAAGATGATTGCACTTGCTCTATGTTTGATTTTTTGTTCACTTCGATAACTGGAAAACTTAACATCTCCGATCTTTTTCTGCCTGCAGGGAGGGAGAATCCCAGTTAAATTCTTGTAAGCATTCAAACTATTTTTCTGTTCGGTAATTATAACTTCTTATTTGATCGGCTTTTATCGACTCATTAATTTCTTTTGCTTGCTTTACCTCTTACATCTTTGTATTCACAAGATCATGAATCAAGTGGTAACAACACCACATATGGAGACCACCCAAGCGCTTCGAGCAGTACACATGTGTGTCCTTACCAAGCACTGCATGGGCATTCTCATGCTATTATGCATTCGAATCCCTCTTCAAGTTCTGTGGATGCAGTTGCAGAAAACAATACATTCCCTCGCCATCCAACTAACTTGGGAGGAGGTCAAGCATCTGCTGATATGCTCAACTCTCATAATAGCTTCAGCAATACCGAGCCACAACATAATCGTAACTGGCAACCACAGCATTCCCTTCCCTTTTCTTTCTTAGGAAATGCGACTGATCAGCCTTCTTCTCAGTTTGGTCCGAGGTTACCAAGAAGTGATGCGGGGAGCCAGCAGAGGTTAGGATCTTTTGTGCATCTCCATCCCATCCATGGGTAAGTATTCAAGCATTTTTTTTTGTTCCCACTTATTCTCCAAATTCCAAATGGCATCTTGAAAGATTGACCTGTCTGCAATAAATAGGATACGTTATTGGTGCATGCCTTTTTATGCATAGCTCATTCATAACTTATACTGTTTTGCATTAGGACCTGTCCTATTTTATTTTTTTAAAATTATTACTTAGGTCTTTTACCAACAGATTCAAATATTTCATGGAACAAAAGCAGGGATAATTATACCCCATCTTAGTTACATGAAAAGAAAAGTTTATTGCAGGGATATATGGGAAAGTAAAAAGAAAAAGGAAAAATAATAATACAGAAAGTCAACAGAATCTGGGCCTAAGAGAAGAATGGGTACACAACAAGTTTTAGCAAATACTCCTTATTGTCAGAGCTTGAGGGCTGAAGGCCATTAATCAAAATAGAAAGATTTTCATACCATATCAAAGCAATTCTGTAGAAGCTTAACAAATATAAATAATTCACTCACATAATAATATCATATCATGTGTCATAGAACATCATTAGTGTGTCTCATGTGAAGTGCAACTGTTCACTTGCTTGTAAATCTTGTCTCGCCTTCAATAAAAATCTTGATATTGTCATTGTGTTGGTGAGATCATTTGTTCCATCGCAGGTCTGGGCCTAGTAGTGGAAGCAATTTAGTTGCCTTGTTGGGCCGACCACCATCAATTATGGGTGAGATGAGGCCCCATACCCATAATACTCGTCGCCATAGCAGTAACCACATCTATCAGCAGCCCCTACCTTCTTCATCTCTCATGAGTGCTCCTCCATTCCCTCCTCCTCGTAGATCAAGGCCCAGGGGTTTAGCTCTCATCTCAACTTCGTCCTCTGCCTCTGAGATTGGTGGATTCTACGGATTTGCCTCAGTCTCCAGCTCTTCTACTAACAGGAGCCACCAGGACCCTGAGAGCATGGCACGGCATTTCAATCGGTTCTATGGAACCCCTCACCCCTTGCCTTGGATCCCTTTAGAGGGCGAATCGCAATGGTGGGGCCGTTTCAATCCTAACCCTGCTCCTCAATCTTCTGGAACCTTTCATCAGAGACTGAGGATGCCACCACCATCGTACATGTGAGAGAGAGAACTTGTTTCATAATTTGTGAGACAATGCTTGTGCTATTCCTGTTTGTAAAACTCCGGTCGGTCAATTGACTGCTTGCTCTGGACATGGAAACAGATTGGATTTGGCAGTTTCAGCTTTTCATTGGGGCGAGGGTGTTGCGGTGGGCATTGAATGCCAAATTAAATGACTTAAAGGTTTTATCTTTAGAAACAGCTCATAATATGTTTGATTGTGTGGGCTGTGAGCGATCTGGTTCTGCTTGAGGATGGATGTTTCATTTGTGCAGGATTGGGAAATTGGTAATTGCTGAAAGCTTCAGTTATTTGAAAATGAACATTTTTTCTGGCTCTCTGTATTGTTCTTGTTTCTTCGTCGGTTTTATTTCTGAAAATTTTGATCTTTTTGGTTTTTGACCTTTCTGCCTCTCCCTGATCAGTTGAAGCATTATCTATGTTTGGTGCATTCTCATCATATACTGCACAGCTTTATCTGTGACTCTCAAGCATCGATCAAAATGATCAGATAATTGCATAAGAGAATTGCTTATTTTCGAAGCCTTTAAAGAAAATTGACGCATGTCCAATAGTTATGCATGATCTGCAATATAATTTTTTTTTAAAAATCAAGCAAAAAGCAGCTAGTAAATAGTGATTGATCACATGCATGATGCTGAGTTGCAGAACTTAAGTGATGTTTACAATATGGGTGGGCCGTGAAGGGAAAGATAGGGAGCAGAATGTTGCATGGCGTAGGGAACATAGATAGAATTCGAGAAGATTTATAGTAAAATAATAATTTATATAGGGAAAACAACTTTTTTGGGCTATATGCAACCATGCAAAGTGCATTTTAATACTTTAGAACTAATTACACTGAATTACAGGTTTAAATATGGCGTACAGATTATCAAAGATTTACCCATCTTTTTAGGGGGGAAATATTCATGGGATAAATAAATTCCATGGTGTTTTATGTAAATAGCAATGAAAAATCGTCGTATTTTAGTGTAGTACTTTGTTATGGTATTTGCCATTGTGGTAGCATGATGCCAAATTGATGGAGGTCCTTTTCGGGTCTCCGTCAGATGTTGTCTTCCGTCGTCTCCCGGTGGATTTTGGAGGTGATCTCCTGTTGCGTGTGAGTCTCAATGGGTTTTGAGGAGATTGGTGGTTTTGAGGAGTTTAGCGCCGAGTACCTGCAAGGAAGTCCCGGGATGGTTTGATACCACCGAGGACCCTCCGACGATCAAGTTAGCACGAGATCCGAGCAGAGTAACGGCTAAGTGGAGTAAAAAATGGCTTACTTGACCCCTCTGTAATGGGAGTTTATATAGTGGCGGCAGCACACAGTAGCAGGCGTGAGAATCTCGCCGGCGGTTATGCTCCCGACGTCATGCCCGCGTAATAAGCTGATCGCCAGTTAATGGGGATCATGATAGCGTGGAACGTGGGATGTTGCCGGCGGAGAATCCGCGCATGGCGAGATTTGCGGAGCGACGGTTACGCCTGTGAGTGGTGGAGTTGGTCGGTCGGAGCGACCGAGGAAGATGGCCTCGGTGGGAGAGCTCGGGAACGAGCGGGAGGGCCGAGGCATCTTGGTCCTGTGGTAGCCCAGGGCGAGCTGAGAGGCCGAGGAGGCCAAATTTCAGGGGGCTCTGAGGTGAGCCAGCTTGTGCTTGCAGGTCGGGTATGGGGGTGGCCTGGTCGGCCCCCGTGGGTCTTTTATTCTGAGTTCTGGGACATGTCATCTGCCACGTGTCCTGATTTTTGAGATCGCCAATATTGAGCATCATCATTAGCCCCCAACTCTTGTCCCGACCAGCTACCGGGTCGGGTCAGGAGTGGACTGCCGGGCCGCCCGGAGTGAGCTCCCTTTGTCGGGACGCGTCCCCGGGCTATCAGCTGTCTTTTCTGCCAGCGAATCAGGGCGAGATCTTTGTATTTAAGGAAGGTGCGCCGGTTCGTGCATCCTGCCACTGAAGCGACGGTCCACGTGTCAGGCGTCGGTTGGCCGACGCGACGTGTGCAGACCTGCGACGTCTGATGGGGTGCGGTCCAGTGTGGGAACGGCAAGTGGAGCAATCGGAGCCATTGGACGCGAGGAGGCGTTTTTGGCGGAAGATGAAGGGCGTCGTTGGATGAGGTCGTTCGCGGCGATAAGTAGAAATGGGGCCTATTCCAGGGCCCCTACTCTTTCATATTTCCTTTCTTCTAAGTCTTGACTGCTCGGCGCTCTTCTCCTTTCTTCTGCTTTTGTTTCCCGAGAATCCATTTTTTTCAGGTTAGATGTCTTCTTTCAGGGAATCTGTAGATGTCGTAGAAATAGGTTCTAGGGACCCTTTAGTTGAGCCTGAGTCTTCTCGGGGAGTAATGATCGGACCCTTTTCTCGGGATCGTGCGGCGGGGCGTAGCCCCCAGGGAGGAAGCGGTGGATGCTGCCCCTGGCTCCTCGTGTTGGGTGAGGCATGGGTGAGGCATAAGGACGAGCTCGCCAATGCTCGAGCTCGCTTCCACATCCCCTCACGTTATACGCTTCGTCTGGCCAAGGAGGAAGAGAGGGCAGATCAAGTACGGGGTAGGGAGATCACCTGTACTTGAAAGCTTTTTGGGGTGGAATGCGCCTGCCCTTCTCTCCTGAGGTCGTCGCAGCGTTGAACTTCTTCGGGTTAACCCCTGGCCAGTTAGTGCCGAACTCATGGAGGATTCTCCTCGAGTTCCTAATCCACCTGAAGTTGCAGGCAGTTCCTTTCAGCCTCTCCCTCCTTGATTCTTCCCTCGTTTTCAAAATCATCCTGGGGGTCGAACGGGTGACCTGAGGTGGGTCTACCTCTCCTTTAGAAAGCGACAGGGGGGAGCCGCTGGGACAGGGGTTGTGGCTCTGCCTTCTTCCATTTACGACTGGAAGAAGAAGTTCTTCTTCGTTTCCCCTCCCGAGAGCGAGGACTGGCCCGTGCCTACCAAGTGGTCGAGGGAAAAATGCTTGCCGGGGAACCAGTCCAATGACCCCGCCGTGGTGAGAGTGACGTCGTGGGAGCACATCCCCCGATTCGACGTGCTGTTGTCTGAGAGGGTCCTGAGTTGGGCCGGGCTCAGCCCCGTTGAGTTCGTCGGTAAGTTTAGGCTTGCTTTTTGGCTTGTATATTGCTTGTGTCGCTGACCTCTTTGCATTTGGTTTTGTGCAGGACCCATGGATCTAGACGAGCTCCGAGCCTCCATGCGCCAGCCGAGGAAGGTCACGAAGGATAGGAGCGCCAGCTCTTCTCGTGCGAAGCCTGCCCCCGCCCCCTCCCTTCCGGCGATCGCGTCCCGTGAGCATTCTGGGGTGAATCCCGCCCCGGGGCCTAGCAGAGCGTCGGGTCGGAAGCGGGCTCGGATTCTGAAAGATCCGGCCTCGGAGATGAAGATCGGCTCTCCACCGGAGCCGCTCAAGAGGGGTTCCCGGAGGTCTTCCCGGGGCCCGCCCTCGCCGATCATGGTGGAGGAAGGAGGCCTCTAGTTCGCGATGCCCTCGGGGCTGTCCGTCGCGGATAGCCTGCTTCATGAGATAGAGAAATCGGCGGGGGGGACCTTCAGGGCCCAGATGGCGTCCATCGCCCAGGAGTCCGTGTAGGTAAGTGTTTGGTTTTTTGTGAGATTCGGCACCTCCTTCGTCTTTCTGATCTCTTTCCTATCTTTCAGGTTCTCCAGCACGTTGCCCTCACCTTACGCATGGAGGCCGAGATGATAGCCCCGGTGATGAAAGTTGCGGGCCAGCTTGCCTCACTGGAGGAGAGCTTCAAGTGGGAGATGGAGGCGGTGATGGCGAGGGTTGCCGCCCTGGAGGGCGAGGTGGAGGCCGGGAAACTGGAGGTTGCCCGGTACCGCGAGGCCGCCGTGGCTGCCGAAGCCAAGCTCGAGTACGCTCAGGTGCTCGCCGGCAACCTGAAGAAGACGGTGAAGACCCTCCGGAAGGAGCTGGGGGCGGCGGCCGAGTCGGCGAAGTCCGCCGACCTGAGAGCGACGAAGTTGGCCGACCTCTCGGCGGTGGAGGCGGTGGAGGGCTACAAGAAATCGAAGGACTTCTATGATGACCTGGCCGTGGCCACAACCCTCATCTGGCACGAGGCCCTCGACGCCATTAAGGCCCGAATGCCGGAGTTCGCCGACGAAGAGCTCCGGGCTGAATACCCCCTCGCGGAAGCCGAGAAGTAGGGGAAAGAGATTCCTGACGAGGAAGTCGCCGAGGAACCTACTCGTCCCGTGGTGGATGTCGAAGACCCCGAGGTCGCGCCCGGCCCCGAGGCCTAAAGCCCACGTCTTCCTCCTTCTTTCATTTTGTTGCTTTTGGAATTTTTGTAAGCCTCCGGACAGTTTGTAAGGCTGGGGAGCCCAAATACCCTTAGTAAAGATTTTTCCTTTGGTAATAAAACTTTTTTCTTTGGTTCCATCGGTTTGCACTTTATCTTCTGTTTGCACTGTTGGGCTTCTATGTTAGGTCGGCTATCTGTCTAGCGATCGTTCGTCGAGTTGATTTCGATCACTTGCCAAGCGTGCCAAGCACTGATGAGAAGGAGGCGTCTCCATGGCCCCGAAGTCGAGGGGGGATCGCTCAGACTTGGATAGACCTGGTGCCCCTTGTTGGGGCCTCGGATCCTCTACATGTGATGGGCAGAGGGCTGTCCACCGTATTTGTGCCGAGCATGAATGGGAAGCTGCTCGGTTGCCCCTTGGTGAGGGCTTCTGATTTTTGGCGTTGTGGGTAGGCAACTACCAGCCTGGGATGACCGAGCGGGGTAGCCGCTCGGATGCCTCTTGTGAGGGCTTCGATCCCTGGCGTTATGGGCAGGGAGCTGCCAGCCAGAGATGACCGAGCAGGGCAGCCGCTCGGTTGCCTCTTACGAGAGATTTGATATCTGGCGTCGTGGGTAGGCAACTACCAGCATGGGATGACCGAGCGGGGTAGCCGCTCGGATGCCTCTTGCGAGGGCTTCGATCCCTAGCTCATATGTAGGGAGCTACCAGCCGGAGATGACCGAGCAGGGCAACCGCTCGGTTGCCTCTTGCGAGGGCTTTGATCCTTCAGGACGAGGACCGAGCATGGTTACTTCCCAGTGCCTCTTGGTGAGGACTTTGATCTCTGTCAGTTGTGGTAGGAAGCTACCAGCCGGGGATAGCCGAGTAAGGACTCGACTGCCTCTGGGAGGACTTTGGTCCTTAGCGCGGGAGGGGCTGTAAGAAACCTACCAAGGACCCTTGGCCGGGCAGGGTTACTGCCCGGTGCCTCTTGGCGAGGGCTTTTGTCCTGAAGGATAGCCGAGCGAGGGATCCTCGGGCTCGACTGCCTCTGGGAGGGCTTTCGTTCCCTGTCGGTCGTGGTAGGAGGCTACCATCCGGGGATAGCCGAGCAGGGTAGCTGCTGAGCTGCTTCTAAGGAGGACTTTGACTCTTAGCGTTGGAGGGGCCGTATGAGGCCTGCTAAGGATATCCGGGCAGTGAAGCTGCGCGGTTGCCTCTTGGTGAGGGCTTTGATCCCCGGCGTTGCGAGTAGGGAAGCTACCGGCTAGGGATAGCCGAGCAGGGAAGACGCTCGGCTGCCTATGCGGAGGATTTTGTTCCTTAGCATTGGAGGGGCCTTAGGAGGCCTGTTAAGGATAACTGGGTAGTGTAGCTGCGCGGCTGCCTCTTGGCAAGGGCTTTGATCCCTGGCATTACGGGTGGGGAAGCTACCGGCCAGGGATAACCGAGCAGGGTAGCTGCTCGGTTGATTCTTCATGAGGTTTCACCCGCCCGTCCAGTTGCAGGTATGGGGAACAGGAACGGTTGCGGCGGACGTGCGCGTAGCATGCGCATTGAATGTAGGTGGAGGCGAAGCGCCAGGGCCGTGTCGTTCCGATTCCGCCAGAGAAGGCTCGATGATCGCCGCGTAGCAGCGACTTTTTGGGCGAGAGCGGGTGACCGTTGAGTTCCATTAGGGCGCAGTGGGCTATATAAGGCTGAAGGAGTACTGGTCCTTCCTTTCCTCACAAACAGATTGTTGAGAATGCAGGACTTCCCCTTTACCATTCCCGAAATCATCCACTTCGAAGACGTATACCTCTATGACCAGAACTGCACCGAGGACACGGTGCAGTTGGTCTATGGGAGCATCGAAGACCACTTCGGCCGGTTGCTCTCCCGGCGCTCCTCCTTACTGCAACTGCTGATGTACTCCATCTGGAGGGCGTCGCCGGGGCTTTACAACCCCTTGTCCGAGCAGCTCTATGACGAGGCCGTAAGCAAGCTGCGGTCCCTTAGGCGCTACGGCCTGATCTTCGTGAATCGGCTGGCCCGCGCAGTGGCGCTCGTCCGTGAGTGCTACGAATTGAGGCTCGGGGTTAACGTGCTCGGGGAGAATCGAGGGCTGAGGTTGGATCTCGCGAGGCCCCGGCTGATGGAGATCTTTACCGAGTATCATGAGCAGTGCTCTCTGCACCCCTTTCCCCTGCTGTTGTAATTTTTTTTTCTTTTTGTATGTATGGCTGAGGAGCCCATAATACCTTTTTTGAATAAATGAGATCTTTCCTTCTTTTTCGCAATGTTCCATTGATCTTTATTAAATTAACCACAGACCCTAGGAAGAGTTTACATTGCCCTAAAAGAAAAGTACATGCTAATAGATGATCCTGTTAGCGTGGCCTGAGCTCCCCGGAGGCTTGTTAGTCTCTGTGCTCGGCACCGGGTACGGGGCTCCCTGAGCGCCGGACTGGTCATCTGCCGAAACGAGCATGATCTGGACGATGGTCAGCTCGGCAGGAGGGGGACGCTGCTCCTGCTCGCGGTCGGGTTGCCGTTTGTCCCTCAAGTAGGCGGCAAGGTGCCCCGATCGGATGAGCTCTTCGATGTAGTCCCGGAGTTGCTTACAATCCTCCGTGGCGTGGCCCAGCGTCCGGTGGAAGGCGCAATAAGGGCCCCGGGTTCGCTTCGAGGCCTGACATGGGATCGGAGGGAACTTGAAGAACCCCTCGCCCTGGGCCTCCTCTAGTAATACTGCGAGGGAGAAATTGAGCGGGGTGTACTCGTGGAACTTCGGGTGATAGGGTTGCTGACGCTCCGGCCTCTCTTCCCGAGCCCTCTTCTTCTGGTCAGGCCGTTCTGTTCGGGGGAGGTTCGCGTTCACCTCGGACTCCAGCTGAACCTCGCGTTCGGTCCACGCCTTGACCTCGGCCATGATCTTAGGCTGTGCCAATGCAAAGGAGCGCAACCACTCCTTGTTCCTAAGACCAGATCTGAGCGCCGTGATAACGGTCTCGTCCCGGTGTTCAGGGACCTCGAGGAGGGCGTTGTAGAAGCGGGTGATGTAAGCCTTGAACGTCTCCTTGTCTCCGCTCTTAATTGTGAAGAGGTAGTCGACCGTGCGCTTCTGCCGACGGTTCCCAACGAAGTGGTCGAGAAACTGAGTAGCCAGCTCGTCAAAGGTCGAGATTGAGCGAGGCTCGAGTCCTCGGAACCAATCCTGACCAAAGCGGATGAGGGTGGCCGGGAAGGCCCTGCACTGGGCGGCGTCAGAATGGTCCTGGAAGCTCATCTCCGCGGTGAAAGCATCTAAATGGTCTTTCGGGTCGGTTTTCCCGTCAAACAGAGAGACCTTCGGGGCTTGTTGCGCTAGGAGATGTGGACGGTGAGCAGTTCCTCGGTAAACCGCTTGGTGAACGAGTCGGCGGCGTACTTAGCCCCGTCGCCCAAGAGGTGACCTTCCCGGTGCATGCCCTCGATCTTCTTCTCGAGGGCGTCGAGTCGGTCGTGGTACCCCGAGGATTCGGCGCCTTGTGATCCCTGGCCTCTGCTGTAGGAGACCTGCGTCTGGGCGCATCCCCGGTTCCTCTCGATGAGGTCCCTTAGATCCCCGGGCGAGGTGGCTGTCGAGCCGTCGTGGCGAGCCCCCTCTGTGCGCCTCCGTTGGGGGAGGGGGTGTCGATCGTGCCTGTGGACAGGCGAGGTGATCGACATATCCTCAAGGGGGTAAGGGTTGCGAGGAGGCTCGAGGCGAGGCGCTCTGGCGGCGGATCTTGGTGTGGAGCCGTGGGGCGCCCAGCGGGACTCAGGGAGTATCGGCCTGTGAGATCTGTGGTCAGGAGTCGTAGCCTGCCGGCGGTCAACCGTGCCGATGAGGGTAGAGCCTTCTGGAGGTGAATGAGCGGCAATTTGGGCCCCTGGCCTGGCCGCTTGGACGCGGACGAGCGCCTCCACGAGGGACTGTAGCCGATCTATTCGGCTGGCGAGGGCGTTGATGATAGTCGCCGGGGGAGGTTCATCTACGCCTCCGGTGAGGGGGAGGCGGCGGCTGGTACCTGCATCTTCAGGGTAGTCGCTTGCCATGTGGATGGAGATCGGAAGGCCAACTTTGTTTTTTGTGGAATTTAGTTTCCCACAGACGGCGCTAACTGATGGAGGTCCTTTTCGGGTCTCCATCAGATGTTGTCTTCCGTCGATCTCCCGGTGGATTTTGGAGGTGATCTCCTATTGCGTGTGGGTCTCAATGGGTTTTGAGGAGATTGGTGGTTTTGAGGAGTATAGCGTCGAGTACCTGCAAGGAAGTCCCGGGATGGTTTGGTACCACCGAGGACCCTCCGACGATCAAGTTAGCACGAGATCTGAGCAGAGTAACGGCTAAGTGGAGTAAAAAATAGCTTACTTGACCCCTCTGTGATGGGGGTTTATATAGTGGCGGCAGCACACAGTAGCAGGCGCGAGAATCTCGCCGGCAGTTACGCTCCCGACGTCACGCCCGCGTAATAAGCGGATCGCCAGTTAATGGGGATCGTGATGGCGTGGAACATGGGATGTTGCCGGCGGAGAATCCGCGCATGGTGAGATTTGCGGAGCGGCGGTTACGCCTGTGAGTGGTGGAGTTGGTCGGTCGGAGGGACCGATGAAGATGGCCTCGGCGGGAGAGCTCGGGAATGAGCGGGAGGGCCGAGGTATCTTGGTCCTGTGGTAGCCCAGGACGAGCTGAGAGGCCGAGGAGGCCAAATTTCAGGGGGCTCTGAAGTGAGCCAGCTTGTGCTTGCAGGTCGGGTATGGGGGTGGCATGGTTGGCCTCTCAGCTCGCTCCTTTCTGAAATTCTTAACTTAGGCCATGTTCAAATAGTTAAAATGCAACTGCATGTGCATTCCAAAAAGTAAAATTCTAATGCATTTTCGTAACATAATGCATGTTTAACATAATGCATGTTTGGATGGTTGAGATAATGATAGTATTAAAGTGAGGGAGAGAGAGAGAAAAGAGAGAGAGATTGACGTGAAGAGAGTGAGTATTGAATTAGAAAAATTGGGTTTTTGCCAATTTTTAGAATTCAATAGATGGCGATATTTTTTAGTACTTTTCCCTTGGAATTGTTCATCAAAAATTTGTCCAAACAATAAAATTTTTGGATTGATCCAGTCTAATGGAAAAAAAGATTTAGGCTTCTTTTTCCATGGCAGTGTGGCTATCCAAACATGGCCATACACATCTCTCTTGTAGGAAAAGTAAATCTACTTAGTTTTTTAATAACTTAAGCCTCAGTGTGAATATTACTAAAGGGTGGCCATATTTGCGAACATTTAATGCACGCTAAAACTTATGTACGGGAAAAATTAAACCTAATTATATATATATGAGAATGATATGAATGAAATAAGTATCTCTCGCTCAACAATGCAGAGCATAAACCTTCCTTTTCGCATATTTTCTTTCTTTCATAGTTACTTCTCTAAATTTATTTTGGTATTAGGGCTCGATCCAAAATCTCTCTATTTTTTTATCAATAATTTAGTTATCCAAATAATAAAACTCTATAAATATATCCAGTTTTCTTTTCAGCATTGCTTCCATCAAAATCAAGTGTCTACAACCATTCCTTCTACGACGTGTCTTATCAACTTCTTTTTGGCGGCATCTCAAGCGAAAGCGTCATTAAGGCTTGAGTTTTTTGAATGGAGTCTCACTATGTTAAAAGCATATGTGTATCCATATGTAGGCTTATGTGTTGTGGGCCTAAACCGGATTTTACAAGAAATCCTATCATAATTTATCCAAAGACAAATATCATGGACCCACTTGTTTGACACAAGTATCTATATATTGTAGGTCGTGCCATTTTGTCTTTTGGATAGATTGAGATGAAATTCAAGCCAAGTATTACTCATTTTACAAAGCTTCTCCCCAGACACAGGGTTTCTCGAAATTTCTTTCTTGGGCAGAACTCAAAAAGGACGGTTCAATTAATGATGATGTAATGTTGCTTATGAATGAGTAATAAAATTATCTATTTATCTTGGGTTGACATGAAAATAAATAAAACTCGCCAAGGTCGCTCGGGTCATGTTTGGGCAATTGGAAAGTGTAAAGAAAGTAAAAAAGTAGTAGAAAAGTTAAATGAAAAGAAAATAAAAATAAAGTATTAATTCTTATTTGTTTTGCTAAGAACAAAATGGAAAAGAAGCTGAGTTAGCGTTTCTGTGGCAATGGAAAGTGAACTTGGGGTGTTTGATATCAAAGTTAGAAAATAAGAAAATAGTTTAAATAAAGTAAAAGGTATGATAAATAGAATTAAAAATTGTTTTTAAAAACACTATCTCACTTTCTTAGCTTTAAATTGGCCAAGAAAATGAAATGGCAAGAAAGTAGAAAAATACTTTTTTTACTTTCCTTTTTTTACCCGAACAAGTAAAACACTTTCCACATGCACACTTTCTCATCCACTTTCTATTTACCAAACACCCCCATGAAGATTTTCAAAGGTGGTTGTCGAGTCTTGCGTCGCCATTGAAGATAATATAACTTCACAGTACAATATGGCGAATCTAGATCAAGTATTTCAACTAAACATTTAGAGAAAAAAAGACAAATAATTAATATCACTATCAGGAGTCTGGCCTCATTGATAAGCAAGTTTGTTTCTTATAAGAAGATGTTGACTTCGCAATTCCTTTTACACTTATTTACTGAAAAATTCCAACCGGTTTAAATCATTTTAACAAAACTATCATTACATTTGAAATGATAAAAGAAACTATCACGACTTAACGGTCAACGTTACTGTTCATGTCAAGTGACCATTTTGCTCTTTTCATATAATTAATTAATTATAAATTGCATTTTAAATAATTTTAAAAATTATTAAATATTAATTCAATAATTACTATAAAAAAAATTATAGGGGGAGCCGGAGCCGGAGTGAGGGTGATGGAGGTCTTGATCTCCTTCAGATGTTGTCTTCCATTGATCTGTCGCAAGCGTTGATGAATGGCTGAGATTGGATTTGAAGGTTGCCTCCTGAAGCGTGTAAATCTCAGTGGGCTTGGTTTGGAGTCGGGCCGAACTACCTGCAAGGAAGTCCCGGGATGGTTGTACCACCGTGGACCTTCTAGATCAAGTTAGTTGAGATATTTGGGCAGAGTGGCGCCCTATTCAGATAGAAAATATTTTACCTGAGTCGTTTGAGAGGCGGTTTATATAGTGGCAGACATGGGCTGGCGGGTGCGAGATTTACGCCGGTCGTTGCGCCCTTGAAGCTACGCTTGCGCGAATGGCTGGATCCTCCATTAATGGCGAGATACGCCCATTAACGGGGGAACGCGATGGCGTGGAACGCGGGATCGTGGGGCGGTGGATATCTCGCGTATGGCGAGATTCGCGGAGACACGGTGGGGACGCCTATGATCTGTGCTCTGGGTCGGTTGGTGAGACCGAGGAAGCTGAGCTCGGCGGGAGGCTCGGAAGCGAGCGGGAGGCCGAGCAAGCTTGGTTCTGTGATAACTCGGAGACGAGCTGGGAGGGCTGAGGAAGCCCAGCATGCAGGAGGGCTCGGAGGTGAGCCAATAGTTATTTGTAGGACGAGCACAGGAGTGTTCCGGGAGGTCATCGAAGGTCGAGAACATTCTCGGGTCGAAAGCTCGGGGTATGCCTTCAATGTACCGTTCTTGCTCCTTTTCCGTAAGCCCTGAGACACGTCATCTGCCACGTGTCATGATCTGGGGAGTTCTCAGTACTGAGCATCATCATTAGCCCCCCACTTTCGTCCCGGCTTATTTATGGGTCGGGTCGAGGGTGGTCTGATCGGTCATCCGGGCTAAGTTCTTAGTTGAAGACATCGTCGGCGCGGATTCCCGAGCAGTTAATCGTATTTTTTGATGACGTCAGCGGATCAGAGAAGAGATCGTGCATTAAAAGGGAAGCGCCGATTCGATCGTACGTTCGTTGAGGCGCTAGGCCACATGTCCGACGCTGGTTGGCTGACGTGACGGGCCACCGGTGTTCTCTGCACTTGTGGGGACGTATCCAAGGCCCGTGAGACACGTGGAACGCTAATGGTCGTCGAACGCGAAGCATTGTTTTGGCGGGAAACGATCGGTGCCGTTGGATGCGCTTGCCAAATGCTATAAATAGAGGTGGGATCCCCCCAGGGTCCGCACTTCGCTATAATTTCCTCGTCGCTGCGTGTGTTAGCTCGGCACTCTTCTCTTTAGGTCGGATTTCTTGTATTCTTTCCTCGGAGGTCTCCTTCCTTTGCTCAGGTTAGATGTCTTCATCTGAGGAGTCTGTTGAGATAGTTCGGATAGAGTCTAGGGAGTCTTCTGTTGCTTCTTCCTCTGTCTCATCCAAGTTGGATTCCCCTCGGGAGTTAGGATTAGACATGCTTCCCGGGGCCGCGCGACGGGGACGGTTCCCTAAGCGTGTATCAAGAGTGCTCATGACGTGCCTTCTCTCCTAAGGAATGTGGACAAGCTCACCACAATCCGGGCTCGTTTCCACATTCCCCATGGCTACTCGCTTCACTTGGCCGGGGAAGGAGAGTGGGAAGACCAGGTGCGAGGCAAGGAGATTGCCTTGTACCTAGTTGCCTTTTGGGTTAGAATGTGTCTGTCCTTCTCCCCCAAGGTGAGCGCGGCGCTGAGCAGTTTTCAACTTGCTCCGGTCCAGCTAGTGCCGAACTCGTGGAGGATTCTCCTCGGGTTCTTGGTCCGGTTAAGACTACAAGAAATCCCCTTCAGCCTGGCCCTTCCCCTTTCCTCCCTCTGTTATAAAAATCATCCTGGCACCCGTAAGGACGAGCCGAGCTGGGTATACATTTCCTTTAGAAAACACATGGGAGGGGCGGCCGGGTCGGGGGTTTTAGCAGTTCCTTCCTCCATCCATGAATGGAAGGAGAAATTCTTATTTGTCAGGACGCCTGAGGGTGAGGATTGGCCCGTGCCCGTTCAGCGGCACAGGGCCTACTGCCCGCGGGTGAGGAGGTCGTCAAATCCCAAAACGAGGGCAGTGTCGGCATGGGAGCCCGTCCAACGGGCCGATGTATTGCTTTCCGAGCAAGCCCTCAGTTGAGCTAGGCTCAGTCCCGCTCAGTTCATGGGTAAGTTAGGAGCCTAGGAGACCTGTTTAGATTCGCATATTCTTCTTCTATTCTTTCTGGCATCGCTAACTCCCCTTGTGTACTTTTCCCTTTTTGCAAAATCGATGGACTGATCCAAGTTTCTGGCTGCCATGGCCGAGAAGAAGGGGAAGAAGACAGGAGGCGCCAGCTCGTCACGCCGCGCTTCGATCCCGGTCCCGTCGGCGGCCGCTTCGGCTAGGCGTTCCACTACGCCCCGGGCTCCGGAGACCAGCCACGGGAAGAGCCGCAAACACGCTCGGGAGTAGGAACCCCAGGTTTTGGAGGTGGAGGATGAGTCTGACCCTCCCGTGGCCCCCCTCAAGCGGCACAAAAGGACGGTGTACCGAGCCCCATCTTCCCCGATCTTCGTGGAGGAGGGGGATCTTCGCTTCGAGGTGCCCTCAGGGCTTTTTGTCGTCGATAGCTTGCTCTCGGAGATGGAACGGTCGGCTGGGGACAAAATCCTCCTGGGACCCTTAAGGCCCAAACCGCGGCCATAGCTCAGGAGGCCGTGCAGGTTAGTGTCCACCTCCCGTTCAGGTTTTCATTAAGCCTTTTTGTTTGCAGGATTGGATACCTTTATAACCCCTCCTTTCATTTTCCTCAGGTCCTCCAGCACTGCGCCCTCGTTGCCAACATGGAGCACGAGAAAATCACCCCGGCGCTGCAGATAGCGCGCGAGTCTTCCTCGCGGGAGGAGAGCCTGAGCCGGGAGCTGCGTCAGGCGAGGGAGAGGATCGCCGCCCTCGAAGACCGGGTGGCTGCCGAGGAGGGGGTGAACGCCAACTGCCGGGAGTCCATCCGAGCTTTGAAGGAGTCCAACAAAGTCGCCGAAGCCAAGTTGGAGGATGCCAGGGTGCTCGCCGCCACTCTAAAGAAGACGCGGGATACCCTAAAAAAGGAAAACAAGGTGATGTAGGAAAGAATGAAGCGCGCCGACCTCCGGGCTATGACAGCGGTGGAGAGCTACATGACGTTGAATCAATTCTACGCCGACCTTGCTGACGCCTCGGCCTTAGTCTGGCATCAGGCCCTCAACGCCGTTAAGGCGTTGATGCTGGAGTTTCCCAATGGTGTGCTCCGGCTCGAGTACCCCCTCGAGGATGAGACGCAGGGGAATGCCACCGGAAGTGCAGCCGGGGGAAGGCCCCCGGTGGGGGCGTTGGGGATAAGGCGATCGCCCCGGCTCCCAGTGCCGAAGCTCCTGCTGTGGGCGCCGATCTTCAAGCTGCATGTAACAACCGAGTCCAGTTCTACAAATTTCTGTCACTGTATGGGTTGTTGTGGTATTTATTTCATTATCATGCTTTGGCTGTTACTACTTATAGTTTACCCCGACATTTCATATTCTTGCATATAACAATTTAAGTCATTTAAAATAAATTAAAAATACTTGTCATGGCCTGCTTGATACCCCTAACCCTGTGGTAGCGTTCTTGCATCGGGTTCTCGTCCCGTTCAGTGGAACGGACGTGTTTGGACGTCTACGCGCACGTGCGTGCGTCCGTTCTTGGGGGTATGCTTTTTCATTACAAAATCCTTCATTTCAAATTTTGGAACTTGCTAATATTTTTCATATTTCAAATTCAAATTTTTTGGACCCAACCTAGACGCATTTCTGAAATGTTTTATATTCCGCTAAATTCAACTATTTGAAATTTATTAAATATTTAAATTCTAAATATTCTTTAATCTCCTTAAAACCGTTCAAATATTCAACAGCCAAAGATTTGGCTCAGCTAGCTTAGGAGATTTTCTTATCTGATAAAATCCTTTTAAATTTTCCCAGCCAATCAAATCTTTATAAAATCCACGAGATTATATTTTGTTAACACCAGAAAATCTTTCTAATTTTTTTATCCCTAAACAAAATTTTCCCCACCAATCAGAGCTCACATTCCTCGTCGCTGGGCCCCACTTCCTTTCTCTCTCTCTCGCTTTTCTCATTCTCTCCCTTCTTCGTACTCGCTCACCCCCGCTTCATGACAAATTCCTCTCTCCTTCTCTTTCTCTCTCCTCACATTTCTCCCTCTCTCTCTCCTCTCGCGCCTGCTTCTCTCTCCTCTCGCGGTGCGCGAGAGTCCCGTCACCTCCCTCGCGTCTACGCTCACCTCCCTTATATATCTTCTTCTTCTTCTGTTTCACTTCTTAAAAAGAAACCCATGCAAGCTCGTCGTGAGCCACGAGTGAAGCCCTAATCCTTGCCGCCTCCTCTGCCTCGTCGCCATCTCCATCTCATCTTCTTCTCAACCTCCTTCTCGTCTTCATCTTCTTTCTCTTTTCTCTCTTCCCTGCACACACCCATAACTTACCCGGCAACCTCAGCCCCTCGCTTCGCTGCCGACTCCCTCATCTCGCCGTCACCGCCTTCCTCTCCCTCTCTTCCTCTCCTCTGCTTTACCCAAACACCAGAACCCACATCTAAATCCCAACCGACCCCAAACCCTAGCAGAAACCCTAGCCCCGAGCCATTCCCTGCAACCTGGGATCTTGCTGCATTGCCGTTGATCTCGCCGGCGATCCCTTGCCGACGACTACCTACCTTTGCAACCACAGGCGTCTCCCAAACCCCGGTGAGCGACCCTTCTCTCTCTCATCCGTCTCTTCTTCTTCTTTCTCTTCTTCTTTATGTTAAGTTTTCTTTTCTGTTAAAGAAAGGGGACCTCTGTTGATCGTCGGAGCTCCGTCGACGCCTCGCCGACGACGTTGTCACCCTCTGCAATCCAGTGTGTAAGTTTCCTCCATCAATCTCCTCTGTTCTATTTCATTCTTCTTGCTTCTTCTTTCATGCATGTTCACTGCGTTTCTTGATTGCCGGGATTCGACCGTGCCGGCGACGATCCCCGACGATCCATCTTGGACCTCTGACCCGTGTGTTTCCACTGTTCGTCGTTTGGACTCTTTCCGTGTACCGTGCGCGCGTCGCGACTTTTCACGCCGACGCGAGACGTTCCGTTTTCCGTGTCACGATCTGTCGAGGCAAGTTAATCTTGCTACATGCGATTTAAATCATTACATACCTATTCTAATATATATCACAACTGTAGTTTAAATTTAGCACCCCATGCATCATTTTAAAACATTTCGATGTTCCGTTTGCATCTGTTCATAGTATTTCAGATCTAGAACTTGAAACGTAACTATTGCATTTAGTTTACTAAACCTACATAATCACATTTATATGTTAGATCACATAATCACAATTGTTTTATAGCCATATTACCCTTTTGTAGTTTTACCCTATCGTACGACCGATTGCATACATTTAGCCTTATTCACATTCAATTGCACCTATAGATTGTTTTAATACATATTAATATGATTTTATCATCCACATGTGTAACACTGCATTCCTGAAATGTTAAAACTATTCCTTAAACAAAACTGATAACCGTACAACTAAGTAGTTTAATATGCACCTATTGCTATCATGTTACTGTGCATGTTTATTGTTCTGATAGTATCATGCTTGTTTATTCATAACCATGATTATGCTAGTCGTTTATGAGCATCCATATGTTATTTTGTACACCCTGACGTGACTTGCTACACATATTACTAGACCTGACATGGTACCGTACACTCTTGACACGACACGACATCTAAATACACTACTCGACTTGACCTGATATATCATGGCTTTACCTATTACCTGATCTCGTGTCTGATGCCAACAAACCTGACATGTAGTCCTTACGGACCGTTCCTGTTGTCTATCCAGACAAACCTGCACCTACCAGATCCTGTGTTGGCATTAATTCTTGATTACTTAAATACCTGACTTGAACACCTATAACTTGGGGGTATGGGGAAATCAATGATGAAACCTGACTTGTAACTCGACAGTGTGCTACCATTATTGATCAGTTTAGAGGCTGGGCCAGCCTTGGGATGATGCTGCTGACATCATCCATCGTTATCCATTACCTTTTAGAGGCTAGGCCAGTCTTGGGATGATGCCATGGACATCATTCATCTTTACCCTTTTCTTTTAGTGCCTAGCGGCATGTCTCGGTTTCAGCCCGAGAATCTTCACCGTGATCCCGGGCACGCATGGGATACTATTGAGTTACATCTATGATTCATCAAATCGATTTCAAAGACTTGAGAGTAGATAACCCAATAGACCAGTTTAGTTTATTCATTGCACACAACCCTTCACTGCCCTGATTTATAATGCTGTTACACCTGCTTTATCTTTCATGATTATATTTGCATTGCCTGTTACCCTGTTTATATTTTATTGCTTGATGACATGACGCGCTGACGTCTGGGTTTTGCATGGCCCAGATTCCGTACCTTTGCTGCAGTCCGAGCAGGAGTACTTCAGCCAGCAGGCTGAGCAGTGAGGTTTCAGTTGTAGTTAGTTCTTTTATTTTCTGCATTTTATTCCTGATGTGAGCCCGCATTATGGGTCATACATTCCAGTTCTTTTGTATTGGATCTTTTGCTTCCGCACTTTTATTATTCTTGACTCATGTTATCTTGGCTTATGGACATGTATTAGATATTTATATTTTATTCTTGATATCTCTACAGCCGTAATGTGACTGTGGATGGATACTTCCTACCCACAGATAGCATGGTTGGCTATATCACGTGCCCATCTTAGCGTACTCTGGGAAGCAGGGCGTGACATGGTTCTTTTGGTATCAGAGCATAGGTTAATCGGGTTGATTCTTTTGTAGTTGGGTATTGTACCCAATACACGAATCAGAATACTCGTGATTAGCAAACATGTCCTGCCATCTTGCCGTTTACCGTTCTTAAATCTAACCTCCTCCTGATTATATCTTTTACGGTGTGCAAACTTCCTTTGCATATCGACTCAAAACCTGATTCCTTGTTATCTCTAGAACTTAGGCGACTTGGGTGGAGTTATATAATTGTAGCTATGATACCGCGGTATAGTTACAATGCGGTACTTTATTTAAGTAACTGGGAGTTCTAGCCTTGACTCATATTCTTGATCTATATGTTGAATCTGTTATCGTACTAATACTATTTGGTGTTTGGTTGCGGTATCATGGAGGCTAGGAATCTACAATCGTACCAGAGGTGTATGAATGGCGCTACTTTGCTTGGAGTAATTTGTAACTTGCTTGAGGACCACAAGCAGCAGACCGAGCTGAAGCCGGCGTTTGCACTAAACCAAACGGCCGTACGTAGAAGTGTTCCGGTAAACCGACGCAGTGTGGCACCAATGAAGAAAACAATCGTTGCTGGTCGGAGAGGGAGCGTGATCTGTGACTTTTGCCGTTTGCCTGGGCATGTGCAAAGGGAGTGTCGGAGAAAGCGTGGACTCTGTTTGGTCTGTGGATCGGCAGATCATACAATCAATGCTTGTCCGTCGAAACTTCTTAAGGAAGAGAATGTTCAGAGGCCAGTGTTACCCAAGAAAAAGGGAAGGATGTTGTGCGACTTCTGCCAACGACCGGGTCATTATCGAAGAGATTGTCGTAAGAGACTTGGACTTTGTCTGATTTGTGGATCAGAGGATCACACCATTGTTAATTGTCCGTCAGGGCTAAGATTGAAGGAAGATACTCGGGAGCCGCCGCAAGAGCAGCTTCCAGAACAGGAGCAGTTTATTCGGGGAGCTAATCAGGCTCAGACTTTTCCCCTGATGGCAGAATAGGCTAAACCTTCAGAGGAAGTCATTTCAGGTACCCTATTGTTCATGGTTTTCTCGCATTAGCGTTATTCAATTCTAGTGCATCCTATTGATTTATGTCGTCTAAGTTTATTGCTGTTCACTCGATGACTTTCACGACCCTGTTTAATTTTGCGACATACACACTGGGATTGGGGAAAATCATAACTAGTAGAGGGTGTAAGGTTGGTTTCGTCGTGGTTTGCGGACGGGAGATATTGCAGAGGTCTTGGAAGATGTTACTGGTAGTATTGCTGTAGTCTTGGGAATGGAATATCTCGGCACTTTCCCCGCTCACATTGAGTGTAGGGTGAAGAAAGCGAATTTCTAGATTCCCGGACACCCAGAGGTTGTCTAGAAGAAGCAGTTTTGTCGGGCCAGTTGAGGTTAGGGCTAGGCCGACAATTAATGATCTTTCGTCGATGAAGGTTGCTAAAGATGAAGCGCTAGCTGTTGTTCGAGATTTCATGGATGTGTTCGAGGACATATCAGGTTAACCGCCGAGGCGAGACGTAGAGTTCGCAATTGATTTTATTCCTGGTGCAACGCCATTATCTAAAGCGTATTATCCAATGGCACCAGCGGAATTGGAAGAAGTTAAGAAGCAGGTTACTGAATTGCTTGAAAAGGGTTGGATTCGCAGCAGTAACTCGCCTTGGGGAGCTCTAGTTCTTCTAGTTAAGAAGAAGGATGGCACAAGAAGGATGCACATCGACTATCGAGAATTAAACCGGGTGACTATTAAGAAAAAGTACCTGATCCCTCGCATTGGTGAACTATTTGAGTAGCTTAGTGGCGCGAGGGTATTCTCGAAGCTAGATTTGCGATCCGGATATCATCAGGTCCGAGTGAAAGCAGAAGATATTTGCAAGATGGCATTCCGAACTCGGTATGGACATTGCGAATACTTAGTAATGCCCTTCGGATTAACGAATGCACTGGCGATATTCATGGACTTGATGAACCGAATCTTTTCACTATTCTTGGACCAGTTTATTGTGGCGTTCATTGACGATATTCTGGTCTATTCGAAGAGTTTTGAAGAGCATGCTGAACATTTGAAGATCGCACTGCAGACGTTGAGACAAGAGAAATTATATGCGAAGATGAGTAAGTGCGAATTTTGGCTGGAAAAAGTAAAGTTTTTTTTTGGGGCATGTTGTGTCTGGTGATGGAATCACCGTCGATCCCGAAATGATTGCAGCAGTTCGAGATTGGCCAATTCCGAAGAATGTTGCAGAGATAAGAAGTTTTCTTGGACTCGCCGGGTATTACAGAAGATTTATGGAGAACTTTGCTCGTCTGGCGGAGCCGTTGACCAAGCTTACGCGCAAGGAGGTACCTTTTGTGTGGACGGATAGGTTTGCGTAAGTTTTTGAGACGTTGAAGCAAAGATTAATAACCGCCCCTATTCTGACCATGCCAGACAGTTCCGGAGGATTGGTGATTCACAGCGACGCATCTGGAAAAGGATTGGGATGTGTATTAGTGCAGCATGGGAAGATTGTAGCGTACGCATCGAGGCAGTTGAAGACCCATGAGAAGAATTACCCAACTCATGACTTGGAGCTTGCGGCTGTGATATTCGCTTTGAAGATTTGGAGACACTACCTTTTGGGAGAAAGGGGCAAAGTTTTACTGATCATAAGAGCTTGAAGTATGTGTTTATGCAGAAGGAGCTTAATATGAGGCAGCGTAGATGGTTGGAGCTGATGGCTGACTACGATCTTGATCTTAAGTACCATCCGGGAAAGGTTAATGTCGTGCCGGATGCGCTAAGTCGGTTACCAGCCATTCAGATGTTGACTACGCAGAAGGAACTCATTGAAGAATTTCGAAGATTCGATTTGGAGGTTGTACTACCGCATTCTTCGGGACAGTTGATGCAGCTACAAGTACTTTCGTCATTGATTGAGAATATTAAAGCAGCGCAATTGCAGGATCCTAGATTGCAAAAGTTCCGAGAACAGGTTGAAGTTGGACTTCGAACCGACTTATTGATCCACGAAGATGGTTCATTGAGGTATGGTAGCCGTCTGTGTGTGCCAAAGGGAGCTATTCGCGAAGAACTTATGAAGGAGGCGCACAGCTCAGCTTATTCCATACATCCAGGAGGCACGAAGATGTACCAAGATATACGACAGTATTTCTGGTGGGAAGGCATGAAATGGGAGATTGCCCGCTTTGTTGCAAAATGCTTGGTGTATCAGCAAGTTAAGGCTGAATATCAAAGGGTTGCTGGTTTATTGCAACCACTTCCGATTCCTCAATGGAAGTGTGAACATATAACCATGGATTTCGTGACAGCTCTACCGCAGAGTCCAAAAGGCAGTAATGCAGTATTGGTGATTGTTGATCGTGTGACCAAAGCAGCTCATTTCATTCCTTTTTGGGTTGGTCAATCAACAGAAACTTTGGCGGAGCGGTACATGCAGGAGATTGTAAGATTGCATGGAGTACTGGTGAGCATCGTGTCCGACCGTGACACTCGGTTCTTATCACACTTTTAGAGGAGCTTACAGGAAAGTTTCGGGACTCGATTGAAGTTTAGCACAGCTTATCATCCTCAAATAGATGGTCAGTCGGAGAGAACGATCCAAACTCTTGAAGATATGGTGAGAGCTTGCATGTTGGACTTCAAGGGTTCATGGGAAGATCATCTACATTTGGTGGAGGTTCCTTACAACAACAGTTTTCAGGTGACGATTCAGATGGCTCCATTTGAAGTTTTGTAAGGTTGCAAGTGTCGTTCACCTATTTATTGGGACGATATCGGTGAACGAACATTGTTGGGGCCAGATTTGGCTGTGCAGACAGTTGAGAAAGTTAATGCAATCCGAAATCATATGAAAGTAGCACAAGACAGACAGAAGAGTTGGGCGGATCCGTCAAGAAGACCTAACTTTTGAGGAGCGACAGATTGCATTTGTGGATCGAAGAGAAAAGGTTCTTAAGAACAAGGTTATCTCTCTTGTACTTGTTTCTTGGGGTAGTCGCTCACATGGAGAGTCAACTTGGGAACGAGAAGATGAAATCCGGCAGAAGTTTCCCTATCCTTTCTTGTGGGTTGTTGGTCGTTTATCTCTTTTGTATTCTTGGAATTTCGAGGACGAAATTCTTTTTGTAGTTGGGTATAATGTAACAACCGAGTCCAGTTCTACAAATTTCTGTCACCGTATGGGTTGTTGTGGTATTTATTTCATTATCATGCTTTGGCTATTACTAGTTATAGTTTACCCCGACATTTCATATTCTTAAATATAACAATTTAAGTCATTTAAAATAAATTAAAAATACTTGTCATGGCCTGCTTGATACCCCTAACCCTGTGGTAGCGTCCTTGCATCGGGTTCTCGTCCCGTTCAGTGGAACGGATGTGTTTGGACGTCTACGCGCACGTGCGTGCGTCCGTTCTTGGGGGTATGCTTTTTCATTACAAAATCCTTCATTTCAAATTTTGGAACTTGCTAATATTTTTCATATTTCAAATTCAAATTTTTTGGACCCAACCTGGGCGCATTTCTGAAATGTTTTATATTCCGCTAAATTCAACTATTTGAAATTTATTAAATATTTAAATTCTAAATATTCTTTAATCTCCTTAAAACCGTTCAAATATTCAACAGCCAAAGATTTGGCTCAACTAGCTTAGGGGATTTTCTTATCTGATAAAATCCTTTTAAATTTTCCCAGCCAATCAAATCATTATAAAACCCACGAGATTATATTTTGTTAACACCATAAAATCTTTCTAAATTTTTTTATCCCTAAACAAAATTTTCCCCACCAATCAGAGCTCACATTCCTCGTCGCTGGGCCCCACTTCCTTTCTCTCTCTCTCGCTTTTCTCATTCTCTCCCTTCTTCGTACTCGCTCATCCCCGCTTCACGACAAATTCCTCTCTCCTCCTCTTTCTCTCTCCTCTCGTTTCTGCCTCTCTCTCTCCTCTCGCGCCCGCTTCTCTCTCTTCTCGCGGTGCGCGAGAGTCCCGTCACCTCCCTCGCGTCTATGCTCACCTCCCTTATACATCTTCTTCTTCTTCTGTTTATCTTCATAAAAAGAAACCCATGCAAGCTCGTCGCGAGCCACGAGTGAAGCCCTAATCCTTGCCGCCTCCTCTGCCTCGTCGCCATCTCCATCTCATCTTCTTCTCAACCTCCTCTTCGTCTTCATCTTCTTTCTCTTTTCTCTCTTCCCTGCACACACCCACAACTTACCCGGCTCAGCCCCTTGCTTCGCCGCCGACTCCCTCATCTCGCCGTCACCGCCTTCCTCTCCCTCTCTTCCTCTCCTCTGCTTTACCCAAACACCAGAACCCACATCTAAATCCCAACCGACCCCAAACCCTAGCAGAAACCCTAGCCTCGAGCCATTCCCTGCAACCTGGGATCTTGCTGCATTGCCGTTGATCTCGCCGGCGATCCCTTGCCGACGACTACCCGCCTTTGCAAGCACAGGCGTCTCCCAAACCCCGGTGAGCGACCCTTCTCTCTCTCATCCGTCTCTTCTTCTTCTTTCTCTTCTTCTTTATGTTAAGTTTTCTTTTCTGTTAATGAAAGGGACCTCTGTTGATCGTCGGAGCTCCGTCGACGCCTCGCCGACGACGCTGTCACCCTCTGCAATCCAGTGTGTAAGTTTCCTCCATCAATCTCCTCTGTTCTATTTCATTCTTCTTGCTTCTTCTTTCATGCATGTTCACTGCGTTTCTTGATTGCCGGGATTCAACCGTGCCGGCGACGATCCCCGACGATCCAGCTTGGACCTCTGACCCGTGTGTTTCCACTGTTCGTCGTTTGGACTCTTTCCGTGTACCGTGCGCGCGTCGCGACTTTTCCCGCCGACGCGAGACGTTCCGTTTTCCGTGTCACGATCTGTCGAGGCAAGTTAATCTTGCTACATGCGATTTAAATCATTATATACCTATTCTAATATATATCACAACTGTAGTTTAAATTTATCACCCCATGCATCATTTTATAACATTTCGATGTTCCGTTTGCATCTGTTCATAGTATTTCAGATCTAGAACTTGAAACGTAACTATTGCATTTAGTTTACTAAACCTACATTATCACATTTATATGTTAGATCACATAATCACAATTGTTTTATAGCCATATTACCCTTTTGTAGTTTTACCCTATCGTACGACCGATTGCATACATTTAGCCTTATTCACATTCAATTGCACCTATAGATTGTTTTAATACATATTAATATGATTTTATCATCCACATGTGTAACACTGCATTCCTGAAATGTTAAAACTATTCCTTAAACCAAACTGATAACCGTACAACTAAGTAGTTTAATATGCACCTATTGCTATCATGTTACTGTGCATGATTTGTTCTGATAGTACCATGCTTGTTTATTCATAACCATGATTATGCTAGTCGTTTATGAGCATCTATATGTTATCTTGTACACCCTGACGTGACTTGCTACACATATTACTTGACCTGACATAGTACCGTACACTCTTGACACGACACGACATCTAAATACACTACTCGACTTGACCTGATGTATCATGGCTTTACCTATTACCTGATCTCGTGTCTGATGCCAACAAACCTGACATGTAGTCCTTACGGACCGTTCCTGTTGTCTATCCAGACAAACCTACACCTACCCGATCCTGTGTTGGCATTAATTCTTGATTACTTAAATACCTGACTTGAACACCTATAACTTGGGGGTATGGGGAAATCAATGATGAAACCTGACTTGTAACTCGACAGTGTGCTACCATTATTGATCAGTTTAGAGGCTGGGCCAGCCTTGGGATGATGTTGCTGACATCATCCATCGTTATCCGTTACCTTTTAGAGGCTAGGCCAGCCTTGGGATGATGTCATGGACATCATTCATCTTTACTCGTTTCCTTTAGTGCCTAGCGGCATGTCTCGGTTTCAGCCCGAGAATCTTCACCGTGATCCCGGGCACGCACGGGATACTATTGAGTTACATCGATGATTCATCAAATTGATTTCAAAGACTTGAGAGTAGATAACCCAATAGACCATTTTAGTTTACTCTTTGCACACAACCCTTCACTGCCTTGATTTATAATGCTGTTACACCTGCTTTATCTTTCATGATTATATTTGCATTGCCTGTTACCCTGTTTATATTTTATTGCTTGATGACATGACGCGCTGTCGTCTGGGTTTTGCATGGCCCAGATTCCATACCTTTGCTGCAGTCCGAGCAGGAGTACTTCAGCCAGCAGGCTGAGCAGTGAGGTTTCAGTTGTAGTTAGTTCTTTTATTTTCTGCATTTTATTCCTGATGTGAGCCCGCATTATGGGACATACATTCCAGTTCTTTTATATTGGATCTTTTGCTTCCGCACTTTTATTATTCTTGACTCATGTTATCTTGGCTTATGGACATGTATTAGATATTTATATTTTATTCTTGATATCTCTATAGCCGTAATGTGACTGTGGATGGATACTTCCTACCCACAGGTAGCATGGTTGACTATGTCACGTGCCCATCTTAGCGTACTCTGGGAAGCGGGGCGTGACACTGCAACCCCGGCTTCCGACGCTGGCGCGGAGCACGTTGAGGTCCTCCCCGGCCCCGAGGCCTGAACCTCTCTGCCTTCCTTCTTATTTTGCTTTTGTTTTGGAATTTTGTAAGCCTTCGAGCGATTTTGTAAGGCTGAGGAGCCTACAATACCTTTGTAAAGACTCCCAAATTGTGAATAAAGCCATTTTCCCAAAAAATTTGTGTGGTTCTTGTGTGGTAATTCTTCCATTTGCGTGGCGATGTTAGCGTTTTCCTCACCTGACGAGCCATGCGCTAGGTCGGCGACAGGTCCTTTAGCTGGCGATCGCGCTTCGAATTGAATCCAATCATTTGTCAAGGGTACAAAGGCCGGTATTAGGTCGGCGTCCTTATGGCCCCGAAGTCAAGGTGGCGATCGCTTGCTGAGGGTATGTCGGTTGGCACCTTAGAATGAGCCAGACCAGAACCTAGTTCGGATTGGTCGGTGTTTGCCGAGGTCGAGGGCTTCTGACCTTAGCATAGATGGGTAAGGAGTTACCCACTGAGGGTAGACCGAGTAGTAGAGCTGCCTGGTGGCCCCTTGAGGATGGCTTTGGATCCTTGGTGTCGGTGGGTAAGAATTTACCCGCCAAGGATGGACCGAGCAGGGAAGTTGCTCGATGGCCTCTTGATGAGGGCTTTGATCCTTAGTGCGGATGGGTAAGGAGTTACCCATTAAGGATAGACCGAGCAGTGGAAGCTTCTTGGTTTTGCGAGGCGTCGACCGACCTCCCCCGACGTGTGAAAATCTGGATGAGTGACCGTCACGGGCGGCACATGGCAGAGATGCATAGGTGAGGCGAGGCGTTCCAAGATCCGCGTCGTTCCATCTTCGATTCGCTGAGAATTACGGGATGTCTGCCACGTGGCGGTACGGTATTGGAAGAATTAAGCAAATCCCAGGATTCTTGCAAATTTGGTCCCTTGGGGATTCTGTTGAGGCTATAAATAGAGAAAGGGATGTGTTTGTTTCAGCATTGCTTTTTCGAGATGGCAGGGCGTATCTACGCGGTCAAAGAGATCATTACTCTCGATGACGTCTACCTGTACGACCTGTCCGTTTCTGAGGAGAAGTATCGAGGTGTGGTCCAGCGCATCGAGGACCACATCGGCCATCTTCTTCCTCGTCGGTCGTCCCTCCTCCAATTGCCGATGTACGCAATCTGGAGGAGGTCCCCAGGGTTGTACAACCCCCTCTCTGAAGAGCTGCTGAACGAGGCGCTCGACAAGATGCGTACGATCTATGTGCTTGGCCTCATATCGAAGAGTAGGCACGACCGATCTTTGGCTCTTATTTGAGAGTGCTTCTAAAAGAGACAGATCGCAAGCCAGGGCTCGGCAGATGGAGGGCCCGACGTTTCCGCGGCGTCCTGAGTTCGTGGGCAACATCAGCGGGAGCGGGCTGAAGTGGCAAGGGCTCGTCTGGCGGAGATCTCTACCGAGTATCACCAGCAGTGCTTCCTTGACCCCGTTCCCTCCTTTTGTAATTTCAATTTTTATGTAAGGCTGAGGAGCCCACAATACCTTTTGATAAATAAATAAAGCTCTCCCTTCCGCGATATTCTATTGTTTCCTTTTTGTCTTCTAGGTGCATTTGAGTATTTTTGCGAAACGAAATCCGTGAGCATTGAACCGAGGAAGAGGGAAACACATAAGGGAAGTTCCTTCTTATTATTAAAAAACTTAGAAAAATTGACATCGCTTCGTCAAAGGAGAAACATGTATTCATAGATATACTTTTCAAAGGTACAACTTGAGCTTCTCGGCGTTGTAAGGCCGTGGAAATTTGCGACCCGCAGCGTGTTGTAGGCGATAGGCCCCGCCGGGCAAGACTTCGGAGACGAGGAAAGGGCCATCCCGCTTTGGAGAAAACTTGTGCAACTTTCCCTGATCAACGAACTCGTTCCGCTTTAGGACCAAATCTTCGGTTTTGAAGGCGCGATGCTTGACTCGTGCGTTGTAGTAGCGGGCAGTCTGTTGTTGGTAAGCGACATCTCTGATCTGTGCCCAGTCCCGCTTCTCCAACAAGATGTCCAAATTAGTCCGAAGGGCCGAGGTGTTTTCTTCATCGTCGAAGTGCTCGACCCTGTAACCGGGCAGCCCGATCTCTGCTGGGACCATCACCTCGGTGCCGTACCAGAAGCTGAAAGGGGTCTCTCCAGTGGAGGTCTTCTTCGATGTGCGCAAGGCCCATAAAACCTGGGGTAATTCATCGACCTAACTGCCCTGTTGTCCCTCGAGGCGAGCTCGAAGACCTCGAATGACGTCCCGGTTAGCGACCTCGGCCTGCCCGTTGCACTGAGAGTGCGCGACCGCGGCGAACTTCATCAGTATATGATATTCGCTGCAGAATCCTTTGCCTTTTTCATTTTCGAAATTCGTCCCATGGTCGGTGATGATACACCTCGGGATCCCAAACCGGAATATTATGTTGTTCTGCAGGAACTTGATGGTCGTGGCGGCGTCCGGTTTCTTGATAGGGACGACCTCGATCCATTTCGTAAAGTAGTCCACTGCGACGAGGATGTATTTGTGCCCGCCCGTTGTAGGGTGTTTTTCGTCACCCCATTGAGATGGGAATACTCGCGCGCTTGTCAGGCGCATTACAGATTCCCTCTGCCTAGGGTAGGCTGGGGTTTATTAATTGTGGGGATCCGAATCTCCGGCAGCCGCGGACTAAGCTGCCGTTAATTACACATCGCCTTTGGAGCGAGAGAACCTCCGATTAACGAGTTAAACTGGTCATGCGAACTCAATGTTTAGTATTGTGTTTGGATATATCGGGGGCCCGCAGAGTTTTTTACGGGAGGTCCCGCTACCCGGATAGCGGGCTAGGGGCCAAGGGGGCTAGCAGCCCCCTTGCGGGGTGCGGGACAGCGCCCCGTTAGAAATTTTTTCTAACGGGAACAGTATGGTGGAGTATGTGTGTGTGTGTGTGTGCATATATGTGTGTGTGTGTGTGTGTGTGTGTATGAGAATAATGGAGGAAAGATGCCATATGAGGGAATTTCCTTCCATGGCGTCGAAAAAGTACGCCCTCTCTCATTTTTTCAGACGATCGGCATACATCAACTTCATCGTTATCATCTAAGATGTGGGTACACCAAATTTCATGCGATTCTACAACTTTTTCACCGTTGATTTAGTGGGTTCAAAATTAACGGTTTTCCGACAACAGAACTTTTTATATTGCTAAATTAAGGGTGAAAAAGTTGTATAATCACATGAAATTTTGTGTACCCACATCTTAGATGATAACGATGAAGATGATGGGTGCTGATCGCCGGAAAAAAATGAGGTAGGACTTTCGACGCCATAGGAGGAAATTCCCTTCTATGGCCTCTTCCCTCCATTAACTTCTATATATATATATATATATATATATATATATATATATATATAGAAAGAGGAAAGAGCATCCAAAGGATGCATATATATAGAAAGAGGAAAGGGCATCCAAAGGATGCGTGGGGGAAGGCGCCAACGCACCATGTGCCTGGCACGCGGGCGCTGTGCGCCAGAGCGCCAGTGCACCACGTGCCTGGCACTAGCATGGCATGTGAGGCGGGGGGCCATCACATGCTTAGCATGTGATGCCCTCCCCGCTCACATGCTATGGGGTCACATGCTAAGCATGTGATGGCCTAGCATGTAAGGGAAGACTCCCATTAAATGGGAGCCCTGGCTTCCCTCCTTTTTTCTCTTTCTTTCTTCTTCTTTCTTCCTTCTTTTCTTTATTCTAACCTCTTTTTTAAAAAATAAATAAATATTAAATAAATAAAAATAAATTATAAATAATATTTTAAAATTAAAAAAATAATAAATTAAAATAAAAAAAACTTTTCTCTAAATATTTATTTACTTATTTATTTTTGTTTTTTTATATATATAGAAATATATATATATATATATATATATATATATATATATATATATATATCTTTTTTTTAACAAATGGAATAAAGCAAAGAAAGAAAAAAAAAACACACACTAACGCATTACATTGAGTTCGCATGTCCAGTTTGACCCGTCAATCGGATGTTCTCTCGCTCCAAAACCGAGGGCTAATTAACGGCAGCTTAGTCCACGGCTGCCGGAGATTCGGATCCCCACAATCAATATACCCCGGCCTACCTTATGTAGGGGGAATCTGTAGTACGCCTGACAAGCGCGCGCGTATTCCCATCTCAATGGGGTGATGAAAAACACCCTATAGATTCTGGCACGCCCGGTGGGACTTGGGAGAAATTGGGATCGTTTTACGTCCGTGGATTGTATACGGTTTTGCAGGATGTATGATCCAGACCGTAGGGGTCACATGCTAAGCATGTGATGGCCCCCCTCACATGCTATGTGAGGGGTCACATGCTGAGCATATGATGGCCCTCCTCACATGCTATGTGAGGGGCCACATGCTAAGCATGTAATGCCCCCCACATGCTATGCTAGCATGTGAGGAGGCACATGCTAAGCATGTGATGGCCCCCTTCACATGCTATGCTAACATATGATGAGTCGCTCCTGGTACCATATTCCAGTGCAGCGATGCAGACCCAACCAAAATAAAATTTCCCAAAATACTTCCAGCCCTACGGTTGGTACCCAAGTTGACTACCGTATACAACCCAGGGGCTCAAATAATTCTCATCATACCCATACCCCCATCGCAATCACCAGTCCAGTGGCCGGTCTCCGCCCTTGGAATTATGGGACCGCAAATCGACATATAGCGCCAAGGGAAATTGAGAAAACCAGTGAATGCTGGCACGCGCTACTTCCCGAACCTCCGTGTCTAGGTCCTACTGAAAAAGACATTGGGAAAACCCACTCATGTGTCCTCACGATACATGAGGAGAATAAACCTTCATGGGATCTTTACGACTCACAAAGGGAAAACACACTTGGAGGTCCTCACGACTCCTAAGGAGAAAATGCACCTACGGGATCCTTATGACTCGTAGGGAGAAAATGCTTTTAAGGGACCCTTACGGCCCATAAAATTGAAAAGCCTTAGGTGATAGGTGTTAGTTATATGTATGCCCAAGAGGCCATTACTGTATATACGATGTATATTGTAGTGGATGCTGGGATGTATATAGGGAGGACTTTCTTGCTCGACATGATAGTATGCTATCTGGTTGTACTTTATCTTAACATGTAATCTGATTGTCTCTAATAGATGTTGATAAATCCCTTAGGATATGTACTCGACTACTGGGACTATGATGAGATCATACTAGTGGGGCCACGGTAGTCGACGAGTACATCCTATAACTGTTCCTAGTCGAGGGTGTATCGAGACAGGGCATCGATGCACCAGAGTAGACTAGCGTATACGCATCTTGACCCATATGATGGGCGATGGATGATCCCATATCCATCGGTGTTTGACATCAAGGATGGTGTACGGGTGCTCAGTGGAGACTGGGTACACTGAACGGACTCGCCGAGAACTCCCAGATGGTATTATACCTCATGTCAGATGGCAGTTCTCCGGTGACACTGATACAGAGTAGTCTGTTGACCCGAGATCGTCATAGAGTCTTGTGTGATTCCCACTGTGCTTTGATTTCCACCTTACCACGTCCAAGAGGGCGTGCAAAATGGTGGTTTTTGGGTACAGTCCCGAATCACATGGAGGCAATGAGCGATAGGAGGGGATTCGTCTCTCCCGGTATAGGGAGTTGATGTTGTGCTATGTTCGATTGGCTATAACCGGAAATCCCTGGCCAGGCTTGCTGAGATTTACTGGTAAGTATTACCAGTAGTTTCTCGAACTGTTATAGACCTCATATCGACACGACTTATCGAGCTATTGGGGTCTGACGTTTACCACCCCTAGGCGAGATATGCGACATATCAGACGAACAGACCGGACTGTACGGTAAGTGTTACTGATTGGATTCACAGGAGTGTGAGCGGGCTTGCTCATTGATCTTCTGATCGCTCAATACCCGGGTGGCCGTTACGTTTAGCAGACCGCTTGCGGCTTGTGGGTGTTTGATATGATCATCACCTACTGCCGGCGTATTGACGAGTCTTTAGAGTCCTACACAGAGGTTTCCTGGCTCAAGCGAAATGAAATAGGAGTGCATATGAGATATGTGCGGGACCGAGAATAATACCAGTATGTGATACTGAATTCTATTCTCGCGATTTGTATCATCGGACGGTTATATAAGATATAGCCGGGTTACCGAATTAAATGTTGATTCGATATAATGATACACTTGATATTAGTCGGTTATGTGCAGTATGACCGGATCATTAAATCAAGTGTTGATTTAATGATTTAATATATAATTATATATTAGATATATTACTTTACATTGACTAGTATTGTTCACTTAAGATTGATTATCTCACTTGATTGTGCACATTGTATATATGATATATGTTTGTGCACTAGTTTGTATCATGTTTGATGATACACGCAAACTTGGGTGTGTGTATGCTTTAAACCATGTTTAGGTTAATGGTTAGGGTTTTAATTTATTTATTTATTTTGGCAAAAACAAAAATGGTGGCTTTCTTTGTTTTATTCTTGAAGTTTCATAAAGCTTCAACCATTTTGTTTTTTCCTTAACCTAACCATTACACCTAAACCCTAGTTTATTCTCTACATGTGTTTACTTCACCCATGGTTGCATTATGATAAAATTCACTTGATTTATTATTTTCAAGATAATTCTTTTTCTTCTTCTTCATCTTCTTCTTCAAGTGAAGAAACCTTTCTTGAAAAATTTCAAGTGATGAAATCAAGTGAGAAATCCAAATCCAAAGTGAACCCACTTCCTATTTCTTCATCCTCTACCACTTGCCATGTTGTATAGGGTGTTTTCTTCACAAGTTTTATGACTTAGTGAAGATGGAGCTTGAGTTTGAGTTGCCTCGACGTAGATCATCTTCGGCATCGAAGTCAACGACCTAGCCCGATCATTTCTCCGACGAAACCATCGCTAGAGTCTGGGATCCCGATGAACGCAGCGGAAGGACGTCATCACGGAGCTAAAGAAAAGGAGGACCGGATCTACAAAGGTTGTAGCCCCTCTCACTTGTAGTTAAGTTGTTAACTTGTTTTGTTTTCGCCTATCCTCTAGTTAACGATCTTGCATAGCGTTGTTAGGCACATAAAAATTTGATTTTGGCATGGTTGATGCCTTGTGGAACCTCTTGAGTGTGCCTAGGAACCCTACAGTGGTATCAGAGCCTAGCTAGAGTTTTAGGCGAAGTGTAGACGATGTTAGAAATCCGATCGAACCCCGAAACCCTAAAACTTGACCCCACTCTATAAATTTTCTGAAATTGTGGATTTTTGTGAATTAAAAATTGTCAAAAAATTCAGCAGGGTTTTCTAGGAATTACTGTGGAGCACGTGACCCTAACTTGTCCAATGCGCCGCGAAACCGCGGCCCCACCCTGGCTTGGACGGGGGTTCCGCGGCCATAATGGTGACTCTGGGCACGTGCTTTGCACAGTAATGCTCGAATGTAATTCCTCTGTTTTTTGGGAATTTTTAATTTGCACTCAACAGTTGAGTTTTCTGGGATGTATTGGGGACTCGTTGATTCGATCGGATATTCTAACCTCGTTTATGGTTTTCCGGGTATTTTAGAACATGTTAAAAAGTTCGACCAGATATAAATACCCAATTTTTTCCCCTGCCGGGAAATTTCCAAGTGTTGGATTTTTCCGTGGTTTAAGAACGTTCTAAGTAGTGCAAGTAACGCGATGGACCCTCTAGAAGACAACAAACCTTAACTCGATTATGTGACCGTCTTGAACTGCCCTTTGAACCTTAGGGTTTGGGGCAGTACGGCGTGCCACATATGAGGCGTTGGCTTGACCCATCTACGGCTGGACCGTTGGTACTGTGGCATGAAATGGATGTTTTAAAACTTATTTCATGTGTTGAGCTGTTCCGTGAAAACTTGGGTGTTTGATTGTTCGATCGGAAAGTTTAACATTTTCTATTTATCTGGAATGTGATACAATATTTGGAATTCACAAGTAGTTATGAGATAACTGAATGAATGTTTTAAATCTAGCAGTTTAGTCTCACTTGATCGGTTGCCACGGGATTTTGATGTGATCAAAAGTCCGTCGCAATCACGTAGCGTACGCGGATACTCGCCGGGTAAACTTAATAGATAGTCACGCCCTATAGCCCCGACCAAGTGACTGTAGGAGAACCCCGTAGCCAAAAGCATCCGTTCGGGTGCTCGCGGCAGCGGTGTTCCGCCTTAGTGCGCTTCCTCGACGGCATCTGGGGGTGCGGCCGTCTACTGAAGTTTGCGACGAGCATTCGATCAGGTTGTCGGGAATCTTGTTGAATTGCCGACTTGATATTGAAAAGAGTTTTCGATAAATGAGACTAAAATGCGGGGTTTATAATTGTTAGGTATGCGATGTCTAAGGAATTCATTTGATTAGGCATGCGATATCTAAAGAGTTTGCGGATTCCAAATGTTGTAGTTTTACACTTTCTTTTCTGTGACCGTAAGTGTAATATGTGATATCGCCGGTTTCGTTGCTATATGTCAACGACAATTGGGATGCGCATATTTACCTACGTTGATGTCATGTGATGCTATGTGTTGCTGGATATGTTATATTGGATCGTCGCGTTTTGAATAGCCGGGGGTTTTATGTGAGATGAGAGTTTTTATTTTCATTCATGTAAAATTATTTGTATGTAATATTCTTTTATTGGGGCACTTCCAGGTTGCGGAAGTTATCACCGTTGATGTATATTATTTACTTTTCCGCACTAGGATAGACCCAAGGAGGGGAGCACAAGTAACCGGGTTCTAGGGTCCAGTGGGAGACCAACTCGAGGAGTCGAGTCCGGGTCTCCTAACTCTAGAATTGGTAGGGTTGCTTGCCGCTCTCGTAAGGGTCTAGGGGTGTGGGTTTGGCTATTCATCGCGACCGTGGAATCCGTGTTTTATAGAGGCTGAAAATAAAACACGGACGTCCTAGTATATCCAATATTTCATATGTTTCTTCTGCTGCGATATCTGTGATGTGATCATTTGATGTGCTGTGATAAATGCTGTATATAGTATAAATGATATATTATATAGACGTTACTTATGTTTTACACCCGCGCTAGCCCTGCCCTGCTCTGCCGTTAGTTACCTAACCTAACGGTGCACGAGGGGACATCGAAGCGAATGCGGATGGCATAAGTGTACGTCGTATTTATCTGTGATGTTTAGGTAACTTAAATGATGGGACTTCATTAATGTGATTAATGAAAGAAAAGAAACCTAAAAGATGTTGTGGAATCGAATTTTCAAAAACAGGTAGCTACAGTTCTTGCTTTGCATCGTGGTGTTCCTTATAGAACATCCTGCACTTTATTCGATGAGGAAAGGGCCGAGATCCCTTCACCGGGAGTGACCCCTTTAGCAATAACTGGCAGATGCTACACACTCGGTTTGTCTTTTGATTGCTTCTATAGTTCTTGCTTTACACAGTGATATATATGATATATCCTGCACCTCATTCGACGAGGAAAGGGCCGACGATCCCTTCACCGGGAGTGACCCCTTTAGCAAAACTAGAAAAGCCTCAAAAACACTCCATTTCAAAATCATTTGATTCTACAACGATATCAAGTTCATTACGCAAAAGGCTTTTAGAAAAACCTGTCGTAGCCCTCCATCATTTTAGATAAGTCCTACTTAGTATTCATGCTACGTTTGTTAACCTCCGTCAAGGCGTAGTGTGCGGTAGCTAACTAGTATTTATCTGCTTATGCATATGATGCGGATTGGATTAGGGTAGTCGTGCGACCTTTTTGACCTCCGTCAAGGGTCGTGCGGGTGGGTTTGATTTAATCAAGAAATGACGGGTTGAACTTGACTAGTAGCCTATGTTTTGTTGACCTCCGTCAAGGTCATAGGACGCTAGGAGTAAAATATTATCGGGAATTTCAAGTGTTGAAATTTGCAATGAGATTGCATACCTTCTATGAGATAGTTGGATCCCGATACCCGCTGCGAGTAAGAGTTACTCCTGGGAGAGTTTTACACATTACAATTTGCCGATCAAGTAGGTGTCTAGAAAGGTGTTAACGAGATTATGCCTCTGGGAAAACGAGGTTTACTTTAATTAGGTCCGTACGAAAGTACGAGGAACCTCCCTCAAAGTACCGACACTGGCCTGGCTGAAAGATTGGCGAACTTGTAGCGTGTAATTAATCCTGGCTAGTCTTTCCTTTTAGGGTTTGAAGGAAGATTTGATTAAAACAGTGGGAGCCATCCTGATTAGATAAAATAATAACCAATATGATCTTGCAAGAGCATACGCTGAGTGTTTTCTTCTCTCTCTCTCCAGGTAGCGACCATATCACGCCTTAATCAAGATAATAATACGGATATATTGACCGAACCTGCTTGTTATACTGAGCTGGGGAACGTTGGTCCCGCTCCAACTTATAATTGTTATAAGACCGAGCAGGAAATAGGGGAATACCAGGATTCCCATGCCGCCCAAACAAAGAAAGTGCATGTGATGCATCTCCTTCGGGTGTGTTCATTATAAAGAACTGTTTCTCAGTGTCCTCTACATCCTAGGTATTAGATACCGGATCAGGATCCCAGATATATGTAATCCGTTACATGGGCTACAGAAAGGTAGAGAACTGAGAACGAGTGATAAGTTTCATGAGACAGAAAACGGTGCAAGTGTTGCAGCTAAGTCTGTTGGTCACTGTCACCCTGTATTACCAGAATACATTGATTCTGAACAAATGTTATTAGATACCGAACCTGATATACAACATCATATCAGTCTCTTTATTAGTAAAGAAAGGATATAATTTTGTATTGTTGGATAACGTTTTAAACATTTCCTATATCAAAAGTTGATCGGTTCAGGCACGTTATCTAAAAGTATTGACGTTCTAAATCAAACTACAGTTCTTAGTATACAGAACACACACAAGAGGAAGAGTTCAGAAATGAACGACTTCTTCTTGAGGCATTGTAGACTAGGTCATATCAATGCGACCCGGCTAGCTGAAGTTACATATAGATGCATATTTAAATTAGTTTGAATTTACATCTTGTGAAACTTGCCGGTCATGTCACAAAGATAAGATGACCATAGCTCTGTTTATTGGAAACAGAGAAAGAGTTAGTGAACTTTTGGGATTAATACATGCTGATGTATGAAGGTCCCCTGTCTACAAATGCCAAGACCGGTTCTTTTTACTTCATTACATTCTCTGATGATCTCTCAAGATTCAGACATATGTTCCTGTTGAAACATAAGTCCGAAGCTTTTGAGATATTCACAGAATATTAGTAAGAAGTAGAGAACCAAAATACGGGTATATGTATTATGTCTTTTGATGTGATCAGGGAGGAGAATACTTGAGCACGGAAATCCTGGACTATTCTAAAGGAGAATGAGATTCTCTCTCAGCATTACTTCTCCGTATACACCATAGTATGATGGTATATCGGGACGGAGCAATAGCACCCTATGTGATATGGTGTGCTCTATGATGAGTACTACTGAGTTTCCTATTTCCTTTTGGAACTTATGCACTTGAGAAGCTGCATGCCTATTGAATACGGTTTCAATCAAATCAGATGCCTACCACTTCATATGTGATATGGAAAGGGAAGAGCCCATATCTTAAGTTGGTTAAGATTTGGGGTTGTCCGGGCTATGTCTAGAAGCAAAATCCGGACAAGCTCGAGGCAAGGTCTGTTATGTAGAACTGGAAAGGTTCCAGCTATATAAACTACAGCAGATGATTTGGTAGAACCAAAGAATTCAGTAGATTCCAACGAATCTCACCCTCTCCGCCGATCTAGTAGGGTTCCTCACCCACCCGAGAGATACTTCGATTTCTCTATAACAGTGGGAGCGAGGATTGCATCATGAGATGATGACCCAACTAGTTTCGAGCTGGCCATCAGGAGTGGGACTCTGTAAGAATGGCTGGATGCTTAGCGATCTGAGATGGAATCCTTATACACCAACAAAGTATGGACTTTGGTTGCTTTATCTGAAGGGTTAAATCCCTATCAGGAGCAAGTATATCTTGAGAAGATTACTTGGTGTACATGGAAAGGTTGAGACTTTCAAAGCTATGCTTAAGTCCATCCAGATCCTACTTGCCACGGCTACATTCCATGACTACGATATCTGGCGGTTGGATGTCATGACTGCTTTTCTAAATGATAATTTAGAAGAGAGAGTCTATAAGTACACAGTCAGAGGGCTTCGTAGACAGTGGGAGCAGCGGAAACGTGTGCAAGATACTTCATATGATAAAGCAGGCATCGTGGAGTTGGAACGTCTGTTTTGATGTGGTAGTCAAAGAGTTTGACTTCATCAAAATGGTAGATGAACCTTATATATACAAAAAAAGTAGTAGGGAGTATGGTGGTGGTCCTCGTAGAGTACGTGGATGACATACTCTTGATAGGGAAGGAGTTTCCTATGCTACGCTCGGTCAATCTCCGCTTATCACAAGGATTCTCCATATAGGATCAAAGTGATACCTCCTAAATCCTAAGTTATGGATCTATGAGATAGATCTAAATGGATGTTAGGATACTCACTAGTTGTAGTGAGAAGGTATCAATCGATCCTGGGGAGAATCACTGGAAAGGTTCCAGGGTGATGAGGACGACTGAATGTCAGTCGCAGGCATTGTCTTTACCCACAGTGGAGGGACGGTATGTTGGAAGAGTTCCAAGCTAGATACCGTGACATTCTAGACGATTAAAGGCAAGAAACATCGTTACCAAAGATGCTACCAAAGAGGCAGTCTGGATATATATAAGTTTATGAGATGAACTTTGTTCCTACCATTGTGTGACAATGGAGTTGTGGCTTATGCCAAGGAACCCCCGTCCCATCAGAAATCCAGATATAATTCTTAGGCAGTATCACCTGATCATGGAGATGGTTGATCTCCAGGGAGATCGAGGTTAGGAGAGCAGACGCCGAGGACAACAGCACGGATCCACTCACAAAGGCATTTTCCCCAATAGAGACTTTTATGGGATGGTTGAGTATGAGATACTTCAACCACAGCTAATTGTTGGGTATGTGATACCACAACAGATGGCCCTAGTGCAAGTGGGAGATTATTAGTTATATGTATGCCCTAGAGGCCATTACTGTACATACGATGTATATTGTAGTAGATGCTGGGATGTATATAGGGAGGACTTTCTTGCTCGACATGATAGTATGCTATCTGGTTGTACTTTATCTTAACATGTACTCTGATTGTCTCTAATACATGTGGATAAAGCCCTTAGGATATGTACTCGACTACTGGGACTATGATGAGATCATACTAGTGGGGCCACGGTAGTCGACGAGTACATCCTATAACTGTTCCTAGTCGAGGGTGTATCGAGACAGGGCATCGATGCACCAGAGTAGAATAGCGTATACGCATCTTGACCCATATGATGGGCGATGGATGATCCCATATCCATCGGTGTTTGACATCAAGGATGGTGTACGGGTGCTCAGTGGAGACTGGGTACACTGAACGGACTCGCCGAGAACTCCCAGATGGTATTATACCTCATGTCAGATGGCAGTTCTCCGGTGACACTGGTACAGAGTAGTCTGTTGACCCGAGATCGTCATAGAGTCTTGTGTGATTCCCACTGTGCTTTGATTTCCACCTTACCACGTCCAAGAGGGCGTGCAAAACGGTGGTTTTTGGGTACAGTCCCGAATTACATGGAGGCAATGAGCGATAGGAGGGGATTCGTCTCTCCCGGTATAGGGAGTTGATATTGTGCTGTGTTCGATTGGCTATAACCGGAAATCCCTGGCCAGGGTTGCTGAGATTTACTGGTAAGTGTTACCAGTAGTTTCTCGAACTGTTATAGACCTCATATCGACACGACTTATCGAGCTACTGGGGTCTGACGTTTACCACCCCTGGGCGAGATATGCGATATATCAAACGAACAGACCGGACTGTACGGTAAGTGTTACTGATTGGATTCACAGGAGTGTGAGCGGGCTTGCTCATTGATCTTCTGATCGCTCAATACCCGGGTGGCCGTTACGTTTAGCAGACCGCTTGCGGCTTGTGGGTGTTTGATATGATCATCACCTACTGCCGGCGTATTGACGAGTCTTTAGAGTCCTACACAGAGGTTTCCTGGCTCAAGCGAAACGAAATAGGAGCGCATATGAGATATGTGCGGGACCGAGAATAATACCAGTATGTGATACTGAATTCTATTCTCGCGATTTGTATCATCGGACGATTATATAAGATATAGCCGGGTTACCGAATCAAATGTTGATTCGATATAATGATACACTTGATATTAGTCGGTTATGTGCAGTATGACCGGATCATTAAATCAAGTGTTGATTTAATGATTTAATATATAATTATATATTAGATATATTACTTTACATTGACTAGTATTGTTCACTTAAGATTGATTATCTCACTTGATTGTGCACATTGTATATATGATATATGTTTGTGCACTAGTTTGTATCATGTTTGATGATACACGCAAACTTGGGTGTGTGTATGCTTTAAACCATGTTTAGGTTAATGGTTAGGGTTTTAATTTATTTATTTATTTTGGCAAAAACAAAAATGGTGGCTTTCTTTGTTTTATTCTTGAAGTTTCCTGAAGCTTCAACCATTTTGTTTTTTCCTTAACCTAACCATTACACCTAAACCCTAGTTTATTCTCTACATGTGTTTACTTCACCCATGGTTGCATTATGATAAGATTCACTTGATTTATTATTTTCAAGATAATTCTTTTTCTTCTTCTTCATCTTCTTCTTCAAGTGAAGAAACCTTTCTTGAAAAATTTCAAGTGATGAAATCAAGTGAGAAATCCAAATCCAAAGTGAACCCACTTCCTATTTCTTCATCCTCTACCACTTGCCATGTTGTATAGGGTGTTTTCTTCACAAGTTTTATGACTTAGTGAAGATGGAGCTTGAGTTTGAGTTGCCTCGACGTAGATCATCTTTGGCATCGAAGTCAACGACCTAGCCCGATCATTTCTCCGACGAAACCATCGCTAGAGTCCAGGATCCCGATGATCGCAGCGGAGGGACGTCATCACAGAGCTAAAGAAGAGGAGGACCGGATCTACAAAGGTTGTAGCCCCTTTCACTTGTAGTTAAGTTGTTAACTTGTTTTGTTTTCGCCTATCCTCTAGTTAACGATCTTGCATAGCGTTGTTAGGCACATAAAAATTTGATTTTGGCATAGTTGATACCTTGTGGAACCTCTTGAGTGTACCTAGGAACCCTACAATAGGGATCTAAACCTGTCTCCTAAGCCATCACTTCCCAATAAGCAATGGCGAATGATAAGTCACTCATGGTACCATATTCCAGTGCAGCGATGCAGACACCGGCCAAAATCCAAATCCCCAAGTGGCGAATGATGAGTCGCTCCTGGTACCATATTCCAGTACAGCGATGCAGACGCCAACCAAATCGCATACCCCAATGGCGAATGATGAGTCGCTCCTGCTACCATATTCCAGTACAGCGATGCAGACGCCAACCAAATCCCATACCCCAACGGCGAATGATGAGTCTCTCCTGGTACCATATTCCAGTGCAGCGATGCAGATGCCAACAAAGTCCCAAAATTTTTCCGGCCCTACGGTGTGGATCATACATCCTACAAAACCGTATACAATCCACGGGCGTAAAACGATCCCAATCTCTCCCAACTCCTGCCGGCTAGACCACATTCAAAGTCCCACCAGCGGTGAAAAAAATATGGGAGGAGAGATTGGGTCCCACCGGGCGTGCCAGAATTTGTAGGGTGTTTTTCGTTACCCTATTGAGATGGGAATACGCACGCGCTTATCAGGCGCATTACAAATTCCCCCTGCCTAGGGTAGACTGGGGTTTATTGATTGTGGGGATCCGAATCTCCGGCAGCCGCGGACTAAGCTGCCGTTAATTACCCCTCTCCTTTGGAGCGAGGGAACCTCCGATTAATGGGTTAAACTGGTCATGCGAACTCAATGTGTAGTGTTATGTTTTGAAGGGGTTTTGGATATATCGGGGGCCCGCAGAGCTTTTTACGGGGGTCTCGCTACCCGGATAGTGGGCTGGGGGTCAAGGGGGCTAGCAGCCCCCTTGCGGGGTGCGGGGTAGCGCCCCGTTAGAAATTTTTTCTAACGGGAATAGTGTGGTGGAGTATGTGTGTGTGTGCATATATGTGTGTGTGTGTGTGTGTGTATATATAAAGAGGAAAGGGCATCCAAAGGATGCGTGGGGGAAGGCGCCCCACGTGCCAGGCTCGCGGGCGCTGGGCGCCAGAGCGCCAACGCACCACGTGCCTGGCCCGCTGGCGCTGGGCGCCAGAGCGCCGGCGCACCGCATGCCTGGCACGCGGGCGCCACAGCGCCAGCAGCAGAAGAAACTCGGTCCCTGCACTAGGAGCTGTGCTCCAGAAAGGAAATATTTATTATTTTGTATATATATGTATATATATTTTTGAGGAGTTGAACTCCTAAGATATTTTGGAGCTGATAGAAGGGGCTTCTCCCTCGAGCCCTGGATCTTCCCCAAAATGGGGTTCTTGGAAGCGGGTCTCCTTCTTCCTCCTTGATCTTGAAGAACAAGAAGTTTGAGATTTTAAAAATCTCTTATTTTTGAGATCTGATGGAAGATCTGAGTTCCCCTTTGTGGGTTTTGTGGTGAAAAACTATTTAGTTTTGGAAAAGGATGAGTAAAACTCTTGATTTAATTCAAAAAAAGAAGAAGGTTTAGAACCTTGAGAAAGGAGAAGGAGGCACAGGAACCCTAGTTTTTGGGGAGAATGAAAAGTATATGCTTTATTCATCATCATGTTGCCTTATATAGGCTTACATATTTACATATAGCCCCTTGGGCTTTACAAAATGGCATTTTGCCCATCCCATCGCTCATGTACCATTTCTTTTTGCACATAAACCATGGGCTTTACAAAAATTTGGCTTTAAACCCATTCATGCATAAAAAAAATTACATTAAAATTATTTATTACATGATTTTATGTTGGCAAGGGCAGGCTGGCCACGGGCTCGACTTGGGCATAGGCTGACCTGGGCTTGGGCCCACCTGGCTTGGAGTTGACCTTGACTTTGACTTGGTCAACCGTGGTGCAAATTTTGACTCCAACAAAGTGCCCCCCATCAATAAATGCACACCGCACATATGAGTTGTGTGCATGAAATTGATGGATCTTGAAGTTAGACTTCGAGATGGAACATCATTCCAGGGGCGGAGCATCCCTCGGGGAGCATGATCCCTGGGGATCGGAGCGTCATTCCGATTTGTGGAGCATAATTCAAGGGTCGGAGCATAATTCCGATTTGCGGAGCATAATTCTAGGGTCGGAGCATCATTCCGAAGGAGCGGAGCATCATTCCGATTTGCGGAGCATAATTCCAGGGTTGGAGCATCATTCCGAAGAGTCGGAGCATAATTACGATTTGCGGAGTATAATTACAGGGTCGGAGCATCATTCCGAAGGATCGGAGCATCATTCCAGGGTCAGAGCATCATTCCGAAGGATCGGAGCATCATTCCGATTTGTGGAGCATAATTCCAGGGTTGGAGTATCATTCCGAAGACCGGAGCATCATTCCGAAGAGCTGAGCATGATTCCAGGGATCGGAGCATAATTCCGAAGAGCGGAGCATGATTCCAAGGGGTCGAAGCATAATTCTGACGAACGGAAGACATTCGGACTGAAGTATAATTTCGATGCAGAGGTTGATTCCCAGGCGAAGCAAAATTCTGACAGGGAAGGCAGATATTCCGAGGCGAAGCATGATTTCAACACGGGGTATATTCTGAGACGAAGAATGATTCCAGCACAGAGCTTGTTGGCTGACTTGATTCCGAGACGAAGCATAATTTCGACAGGGAAGGCAGATACGCCGAGGCAAAGCATGATTTCGACACGGGGTACACTCTGAGACGAAGCATGATTCTGACACAGAGCTTGTTAGTCGACTTTATTCCGAGGCGGAGCATAATTCCGACGGGGAGGTCTGTTCCCCTCCGAACGGCGGCCGAGACGTGGGCTGTCTATGCCTGGGGTTCGGGGCAGATGCTAATTGGTGCTATCCATCCACCTCTCCGAAGATGCCAAGTTGATTTATGGCACCATGTATCGGAGGTTTAAACGGATGCGGCCGATGTAGCAGACTTCGTCAGATTCCCCCTCGTTTGAGGGATTTTTGATTGTGGGGACGCTCTTCCCTGCAGGCGCAAGCCCCTGCAGTTAATTACGCTACCGCATCACGGTAACAACTTTCTCCTTCTCCAGCTGGTCACTTCGTGTCGTGGGTGTTTGTTTTATGTTTTGTTGCCCGTGGATTGTTTACGGAGACCGAGTTATGTCGTCGCCCGTAGGGCGTGGACTAGTCCAAATCCGTATTATCTTAGATTTGGGTTTGGGGGTTTGGTTTGAGGACACGTTAGCCATACTTGAGGCTAAGATCAACTCAAACGTTTGTTAAGGATACGTTAGTCTAACTTGAGACTAAGATCAACTTAACGAGATCGTTTAGATCCGACAAAGGAGCACACGGGGCTCTATTGTTCCAGTTTAGGGACATGGTGGTCCATCGTATGTATGGCCGTCAGGACCCGTCACCTCTCTGACGACGTTGAAGGATTACAATGACGGATGTCAGAGGAGTTCAGAGATGTACCCTCGAGTCAGAGTCAATTGGGGGGATTCATAGTCCAGTCTGTTTGAAGGTTTAAGGATACGTTAGCCATCCTTGAGGCTAAGATCAACTTAAACGGGACCGTTTAGATCCGACAAAAGAGCACACGGGGCTCTATTGTTCTAGTTTAAGGACATTGCGGTCCATGGGTAGTTTAAGGATATTGCGGTCCATGGGTAGTTTAAGGACATTGCGGTCCAGTATGTGCTCTGGATGCTTCACACGGGTTCACTGCCGTGCTTGGCGAGGACCAGGCTCCGCTCTGGGCGTTTTCCGCGGGGTCAAAGAGTGACGTTATCCGCGTTTCACATAACCAGGAATTTTGCACTAGATGCTTCACACGGGTTCGCTGCCGTGCTCGGCGAGGACTAGGCTCCGCTCTAGGCGTTTTCCGCGGGGTCAAAGAGTGACATTATCCGCGTTCCACGTAACCAGGAATTTTGCATTAAACGTGGGTTTAAGGACCCCACAGTCCATATCAATGTGTGGTCGTCGGGACCCGTCACCTCTTTGAAGACATTGAGGGATTACAATGCCAAGTATCAAAGGAGTGAAGAGATGTACCCTAGAACCGGAATGGATTAAATAGTCCTTAGCTCAAGTTGGGATCAAAACCCATTAATTGTATTATGAGCCCATTAACCCAGTTAATCACGAATTGAGGACTTATGGCCATCTTGGGCTAAGTCCAATCAGGAGAGGCTTTGCCTCCATCCATTTGGCCGATTGGGCCAGAGCCTAGTGTTAAGCACTACAGAGTAATCAGTGTTGAACACTGGGAATGAGATTGACAAGTTAGTGTTTAACACTAAAAGACAATTGTGTTAAACACCAGCGACAAGGCTTTCAAATTAGTGTTAAACACTAAAACAGATCGGTATCAAGCACTGGCAACAGAGCCCTCAAATCAGTGTTAAACACTAAGGTAGTCAGTGTTGAATACTGCAAGTAAAGTTTTTTTATTAGTGTTGAACACTAAGGCCCAACAGTTGTTTTAACACTGGATTCAGGAGTTTCGATTTTAGTGTTAAACACTAAGGCAAGAGGGGTCACGTGGCAACACGTGAGAGCGCCCTCCCTTCATTCATTCTGCTTAGATTATCGCATCTTTCAGAGCATCACGTGCCATCACGTGACGGGCATTCATATGCTTATGTGTTAGAGCTTCTGTCAAGGGTCACGTGGGTCACGTGGGGGACTGCTTCAAAGGGGCTTTCTGTAGCTCTTTGGGGGGGTCACGTGGTGGCACGTGACCCTGCCTCTATGCATGTCGTTTAGAGGATCTGTTAATCTTTTTTTCCAGGAATTAAATTCCTCGAGCTTTAAATTTCAGAGGAATTAAATTCCTACTTCCTTTTGAAGACTTATATTCTGGACTAGAGTTGAACTCTGAATTTTCTGTAGGAATTAAATTCCTCATATATGTGAAGAACTGAATAGGGTTAAACCTTAATAAAAACTTTTAAGGAATTTAAACTTCCATTCTCTGTTAAATTATGATTAAGGGAATTAAATTCCCGCTGTTTCAACAGAACTGGGTTCTTAATTAGGGTTAAACCCTGTTTGTTTTTGTTCCGAAGGAATTAAATTCCCATGATACAGGGTCAAGCCCTAATTTTATTTTAAAGGAATTAAATTCCTATAGTTCTGTGAGAATTGAATTCTCGTGCTTCCATTCCCTCTCTATGTTTTGGATCTGCATGGCAGGATCTCGACCCATTGAGAATTAAATTCTCAACTTCAAGGGGAGATGTGCACTTTGCAGATCCTCTATCAAAGAGAGAAGAAATATGTTCTTCTGTTTTATATATCAGAGTTAAACTCTGTTGAGAATTAAATTCTCTTTCTTTCAGAAAGCCTTCCCTTTCTTACCTAGGGTTTTCTTTTGCAGAAGATCCAAGTTTCTTCAAAGTATCAAGGCTCTCTCCTTTTTCTTCTTCTCTGCCTGTCTCTCTATATGTATCTATATCCCTTTTTTGTATCTCTTGGCTCCTATTTATAGGAGAAGCAGCCGAATCAATCAGTTTTTTGACGAATCTTCCTTGAGAGATTTGATTTGCATCCATCATTCGTTTTGGACCTTTGGATTATTAGGTGAATTTTATTCACCATTGGATTTCAAATCCAGGGATTGCCCTTTGTTATTCCGGTTAGATTTAAAGGGAAAATCTTTCCAAACCCGAGATCTTTCCCATAGATAGATCACCTCTGAATCTTCAATTCGATTGGTTCCAGATAATCGCTTTCCTTTGGAAAGATTTGAATTTCCTTCAGAATTTAATTCTGTTAACAAAATGGGCTTTGAAAGCCGGTCACGTGTGACCACGTGACCCATGGTCACGTGTGGACACGTGACCCTCTTTGGAATGAGCCTCCCTCCTTCTTTTTGCGCTGTCTTCTGGTTGCTGCTTGGTCATCACGTGCCAACACGTGACCACTGGTCACGTGTGAGCACGTGACCCTTGTCTGGAGCCCCTTTCCTTGATTTAACTGGAGAACAAGTCTGTTGTTTTGAGCGTCACGTGCCAACACGTGACCCCTGGTCACGTGGGAGCACGTGACTTCTTTTGAAGCTTTTTTCTTGATTTGGTCAGGGAACCAATGTGCCTTTGCCGCTTGCTTTTAAATGTCACGTGCCGACACGTGACCCTGGTCACGTGAGAGCACGTGACCCTTTCTGAAGCCCTCTCTTTCGGAAACTGAACCTGACTTGATGATTCTTTTAGGTGTCGCGTGCCAACACGTGACTGCTGGTCACGTGTAAGCACGTGACCTTCTTCTGAAGCTTTTTCCAGACGCTTTTCTGATTTTAAATCAGGAAACAAATGCCCCCACCGCGTTGTTCTCACGTGTCTGCACGTGAGTGCAACGCTGTCACCTCTTTTGACCGTTGGATTCCTCTAGGGATCTGGGGAGACGAAACGTTTCCATTGCCTTCTATAAATACCTCTGTCTCTTCATAGGAGCCTTCACCTTGCTCATCTTCTTCTTCTGAGAACTTCTTCCTTGAGAATTTAATTCTCGCTTCCAGAGCTTAGTTCTCTGTCTTGAAACAATCTTCAGAGTTTAACTCTGTTCGAAAAGAATCCTTTTCTTCAGGTAATGTTTTTGGACAACGATGGACCTTCACATTCCTCTGGATTTTAAATCCAAAACAAGGGTTTTTACCCTTTTTTCTTCATATTTTTCCATAAAAACATGAAACCGCTTAACCTTCAAACTGTAGATCTCTTAGGGTCTAGATGATCTTTGGGGCGATGATGATGGCGTTTCAACTCCATGGAATTTAATTCCATCAAAAATGTTTCTGGGAATTTAATTCCCTTTTCTCAGTAAGGAATTTAATTCCAATGAAGAACTCGATTTCTTCACACGGGGGCTTCCTGGGGTCTCTTGGCCCGAGGTTGTTCCTCTGCAATTAATGCAATGGGGACTTTCTAATGATTCTCATGACCTTTATTTCAGGTATCATGGATGCCCATTTATACGGTCTTGTAAATGTCTTGTTTCCAAGGCCGCGGTCACGAAAGCGAGCTTACGTGGCCTGAGAGAGCGACACGTAGCGAATATATTGTTGTGCGAGAAAAGGGTTCGGCCGTAAATTTTCGGAGAGGGAGCTAGCTTCCAAGGCGTTGGGCAAGCTTCAAGCCAATCTCACAACCAGGGCCAACAAAGCGTATGAACTCTGGCGGGTGCTTCAGGAGTCCATAAAAGAGGTGGTGGCTCTCGATAAAGCCGCCACTTTCACTCGTGAGAGGGTCGAGGCTCATAAGGCCACCGAGAAAGAGCTCGAAGCTCGGCTTGCTTCGTATCAGGCTCAACAAGCTCCGGCGGAGGCTCGTCTTTTGGAGATCTTGCTGTTGGAGATAGTGCCCTCAGAGTCAATTATTAGGTCACAGGTACGTGATTGCAATGATTGATGGAGGACCTATCCCGGTAGGACAGTCTTACTCGAGATGATAGTATGCTATCTGGTTTACCTTTATCATCGTGTACTGTTTTAAGTGACCTGACACGTCGCTATTACACGTTGATAGAGCCCCTAGGATTCTTGCTTGACCACCAGCAGTATGAGGGCGATCATATAAGTGGGAGCTGGGGGTCTATAAGCACATCCTTAAAAGGTCCCTAGTCGTGAGAGTTTCGAGACAGGGCATCGATTCTCCATAGTAGACTAGTGTATACAGTCGAGACCCCGACGAGGGGCGGTGGCCGGTCTCACAAGCCACTGGTGTCAGTTGGATCACCTAAGATGTATACAGGTGCTCATTGGGTTATGAGTACACCGGACAGGACTCGCCGGGAACATGCTAGTTGGTCATATACCAGATGTCAGATGGCAGTTCCCTGGTGACATGTGTGCAGGTTAGTTCATTGACCTGGGGATCGTCATTTGTCTCGTGTGAGTTCCCACTGTACTTTGATTACTACCCTACCACGGCTCAAAGGAGTCGTGCAAACAGGTTTTAGTTGGGTACAGTCCCGAGCCACATGGAGGCAGTGAGCGTATCTTCAGGGGTTCGTCTCTCCCGGTATTGGGGGTGAGGTCGTGCTGTGTCTAGGAGAGCCATTACACGAAGCCCTCGGCCGAGGCAAGGAGATTTACTGGTAGGTATTCCGGTAGTATCTCAGGGTGTTCTGGGCTACACTCCGACACGACTTGTACCGCTTTTGGGGGTCTGACTTTTACCAACCCCCTAGGCCCGCCATGCGATGCTCATAGACGAACGGACCGGACTGTACGGATATTGTCACTGACAGGCTCAGTAGGGTGTCAGGCTGAGTTCGCTCACAGACGTCCCTTTTGGTCAATACCTGGTAGCCCGTTATGTATTGGCTTATACCTCTAACGTGCTAGTGGTTAAATCCACAACCAAGGTGTTGATGAGTCTTTAGAGTCCCCCACATTCAGTTACTCAGCTTTCGGGCGAAAGGTTGTAGAGACCGTATGGAGATATGGCAGGGTCCGATCAGATACGTGCGGTATTGCACGGATCAGGATCGGACAGTTTGTACTATAGGCCGTATGGTTATATGGCAGGGTTTGATCAGATACGTGCGGTATTGCACGGATCAGGATCGAACGGATATTACTAGCCGGTTTTGGTTTAAGCCGGATCCTAGTATAGTACAGTGTAGACTTTGTCTTACTAGCCGGTTTTGGTTTAAGCCGATACTGTGCATACACACCCGCATCTGTATTTCGGTCGAAATACAGATGCGGGTGTGTATGCACAGTATCGGGGTTTTCCTGTAATTTATTACGGGACCAGTTTTCTGGAGTTGCCAGTTTGCTTTCCGTTTCGGCCAATTTCCATTGTTCCGTTCATTGGCCGAAGATTGGTGGAGGAGGGCTTATTTGCATTGTTGCAAATAAGTATTTGTGGAGGGGGTATTTGCTTATTGTTGTATCATGATAGTCTCTCATTGACCTTCACTTCTAGCTATCATGATGGCTTGACTTTTGTATGATGATGGAGGGACATGATGGTTGATGATGATGAGGGGTGAGGTTGGTGGAGTGTTAGTTTACACTTGTGATCATTTCCTTTTTCATGATAACCTTTCCTCTCTCTCTTGCATTATGATATACCCTCCCCTTGGCTTTTTCTCTCTCTTGCTCTTACATTTTTTGGCCGGCCATATGGGAAGGGGGGGCTGTCCAAAATATTGAGGTGGGGAAATGTTGTTCATTTCATGCACCAAAGTTCTCCAAGCTCCTCCATATACTTCTTGTTCAATCCCTCCACCAATGGCAACCTCCACTACCCCAAAAAGAGACACAAGTTCTACTACACATTCTACAGCGAATCTTGGGCACGTCGAGTAGCCGGCTTCATGCCCGAGTTGCCTCGGCATTGAGGTGGGAGCCCGTAAAAGAAGTAGGCGATGTGGTGCACTTCCGGCGACGAGGAGGAGACGGGACATTCCGCAGGAGATCCAGACGATGATGAGAAGACCGGAGGACTTGGATCGTCGGTATATCTCTTTCCCATCTTATAGTTAGCTAGGACTAGTTAGTGGTTCGATCCGGGTATTAGTGCGCGGCGGTTTGCCAATTCAAGTAAAATTTAAAGTTTATCACCGCTTCCGCATTTAGCCGTCGGTTTGACGGCCGGGGCGCCGCCGTGCACTTACAGTGGTATCAGAGACTCGCCATTAACTTAGTCTAGCTTGGTTTAATGTGTTTTGCATTTCCGATCGACCAAAATTCCAAAAACCACATTTTGATCACATCAGTTTTCTGTTGGAAATTTTTGGTGTCGAAAATTTTTTCAGGTTGCATAAAAGTACTGTGCTGAAAGATCTAAGACTACTGGAAAAATTCGAGACACTAATCTCTTCATGGGAGCGCGGAACCGCGGCAAAACCCTACTTGTTGCCGCGGTTCCGCCGCAGTATGAAGGGTTCAGTGGGTCGGGTTTTTACAGTGGGCTTCTGGGCTTAAAATATGGGTTTTGGAATATTAATATTGGGCCCAGTATTTCTGTGACTGCTACAGTATTGTTTGGGGGCCCACTTGTTAATTTTTGATCGATCGGATATTTTAAACACATTATTTCACAGTATTTACATTATATCTGCGACCGTGAATGTCACTCGATCGGTAAATCCGGTCTAACTGCTATAGCCCGGTTAGACGGATTTGCGAACGTGATTTTCACGTTGATGTTCTATGTATTTGCTGTGATGTTGCGGATCGGTCGTGGGGGATAGCCTGGATGCAATGCTAGTACTGTTGTGGTTGTATTATGTACATTTGATATTGCGGGGCGAGCGTCCGACATGTGGACTGCCGTCACTGCCTGTTTGTATTATTATTTTGGGACACGGCCAGGTTGCGGTCGTTGTACCCGTTGTATGTATATTTTACTTTCTGTACTAGGGTTGCCCCGCGGAGGGGTGCACGGATAGCCGGATTCTAGAGGGCAACAAGCCCGCATCTCATGGCATTGGGATGGAGGGGGCTTCGCTCTAGGATTGGCGGGCTATTCGCCGCACTCGTAGGGGGTACAGGTTGACCCAGGAGGGGTGCCCAAGTTACCGGATTCCGTGAAGTGCTGGGTGGTCCATTCACGGCGCTGAAGGGGGCTGCCTCGCTTCAGGTTTTGGCGGGTGACTTGCCGCGTCCGTAGGGGTCTAGGTTCTCATTGCACAGGCTATCCACACGACCAGAGGAACGTCGGGTTTCAGCGGCTCTGTGAAACCCGGGGATCCCAGGTATCTGTATTGTTCTGTGATGCTGTACATATCTGTGATGTTGCATTTTATTCACGCCTTGAGCGAAATATAATATATTGGTATATATATTAGTAGATGTTGTATATGTTTTGCATCCGCGCTAGTCCAGTCCCCGCTCTGTCGTTAGTTAGCTAACCTAACGGGTAATGACGGGACCCAGTAGCGAATGCGGATGGCATATACGTACATCAGTATATTTTCGTTCTTTGTGGTGTGATCAATTGATGGGACTGCGTTGATTCGGATCAATGCAAGTCAAAAACAAACCTAATCTGATGTTGTTGGAACACTTTTTCAAAAAGCTGTTATTGCAAGGACGTTCACTTTTGTTTTGCATCGTGATATTCATTTAGAATATCCTGCTCCTCAGTCGACGAGGCAAGGGCCGAGATCCCTTCACCGGGAGTGACCCCTTGGACAATAAGTTTGCGTCAGGGCATTAACTTCACTATAGCCGATTACTTTTGCTTTGCATCGTGGTATTCAGTTGGAATATCCTGCACCTCATTCTACGGGGAAAGAGCCGAGATCCCTTCACCGGGAGTGACCTCTTTAGCAACGGTTTTCGTCACTATATTTTTAAAAGCTATCCGTTCCTTCAACGATATCAAGTTCTTTACGTTAAAGGTTTTCGCCAGAAACCATTCGTAGCCCTCCGTCATTTCAGACGGGTAGCACGTAGTATTCATGCTATGTTTGTTGGCCTTCGTCAAGGCATAGTGTATGGTAGCTGCTTGTTGCCTTTCTGCAGCATAGATAGATGCGTTGGTTTGGGACAGTCGTATAGCCTTGTTGGCCTTCGTCAAGGGCTTGTGCGGGTGGGTTCAAAACAACCTGGAGAATGACGGGTAGAACTTGACATGTGACTTATGATTTGTTGGCCTTCGTCAAGGTCATAAGAGCATGGGGCAGAAATCACATCGGGAGTTTCAAAAGAACTGAAACTTGCCAGATATGCGCATACCTTCTGGAGTGTGACACCGTGAGCGGATTCCGTCACGTTATCATGCGATGATAGTTGGATCCCGATTCCCACTGATGAGTTAGTTTACTCCTCGGGTGACCCCGACTAATTCTTCTTTCAGGTTTGGAGGAGAATTTGACGGTACAGTGGGAGGTTTCCAGATTAGATAAATTGGTAACCATTCTGATCTAGGTTAGAGTGCACGCTGAGTGTTTCTTTTCTCTCTCTCTTTGGCAGCGACCATTGACCTGACCCTAAGACTATGACTCAGTGACCAAGTTGACCGAACCTTCTTGACACCGGCTTTTGGATTGTCAGAGTTGCAGACCTCATTGCCACTCCTACTTTTACCCTTTTTCTCCAGGACACCCCGTATTACTACGAACGTCCACTTCCATTGGACAAAACCATCGTATGGTTAGATACGAACTCGAAAGAATTTATTCGAGGATGGTTTCCGGTTCTGGAGAAAACGGATTGGATTATTCAGTTGTCTTTTCCTTTTTACCTTCTCTCAAGTTGCGAGTACTCCTTGGTTTAGGAGATAGTACACCTATTACGCAAATTGGATAGTCTTCTTCCAAACCATAGGCAGGTGCCGACCGGTAGGGAATGAAGAAAACCAATTAGCCTAACGATGGTGTACAGAAGGTATTATGTAAAGACAAAGCAAGGGATTAGTAAGAGGGCAAAGTAAATTGCAACAGATATTCACGACCAAACCAAATATTTCGTTACCACTCCCACATCACCTTTGTATTTCTCCAGGACACTCCGTATCACTACGAAGATCCACAGTTTATTTGGATACTCCATCGTATGGTTATATACGAACTCGAATGGAACTTGTTCCAGTTCGGGGATGGATTCTGGTCCAGGAGAAATAGGAATAAGGTTTATTCGGTTGTCTTTTATCTTCACCCTCTCTCATTGCGAGTGTTCCTAGGATTGGGACAGTACACCCATTATGCTTATTGGATAGTCTTCTTCCAAACCATAGGCTGGTGCCGAACGGTAGGGAAGGAAGAAAACCATTTGGCCTAAAGGGGTGTGCAAAAGGTAAAGACTAAAGACATATGAAGGGATTTGGAGAGGTGGCAAAGAATTATACGGTTACAGTCGTGAATCTGGAAGAGGCATTACTAGGAATACCGGGATACCCCATCGAAACATTTCAATGTTTCAGTTTCACTATGTACTGTTAAAGGAAGACTGATTTCCCAGTTAGACACTTGCTCCAGGGTATGTATTTACCAGGTACGATTCTCACATCTGTATGGTTTTACAGATGATGAGTGGGAGTAAGTTATTGGGAATTGGGTGATCATCCTCATTATATCGGGATTCGTTGTAATCGGTGATATTTGAGGAAATCACCTGGGCTGTTTGCCGGTTGGCAAATATTTGGTTTTGAATATCCGCAGTTATGCACCAATTTCAAATTGATATATCTGTACGTCTATTTTCATAGAGTGAGATATACCTTTCTGAAATTATGTCTACGACATTTACCTATATCAGTGGATGGTTAGGCAAGGAGCATTAAACAGCGGTGTAATTCTTCTTAACCATAAGTACAGTTTTCAACCTACGACACACAGTGAATGAGTTATTAGACTCAAGGGACTTATACAGAGTATTGTATGTTGTCCAGGGTCCATCAGAACAGAGGGGTTGGTCCTCGTACTATATTCGGTTTACTTATGACTTCTCTAGTTTTTAGACAATTGTTTCGTGGAAACACAGGGTCCGAATTTGGAGAAGTTATAGGTATTTGAATACCGTAGAGAACCAGGTATAGCAAGTATCGGGATTCTTCAAAGAGATCGAAGATGTAGATACTTGTCAATGGTATTCAGTTGCTAGTAATGATAAAGAGATCTTGCTTCTCTTTCAGGTTACTCATGATTGGAAGCTTTCCTAAGTTGAGTAACGCTGATCGACCTCCTTCCATTTAGTTGACATGCACTGAAGACAGTTGCATGATTTGGATCTGGTTCAATTAAATCAGTGCCTCTGGTTCTATATTGGATATATAACAGTTCATATCTTAACGTTGTTAAGGTACGGGGAGTTGTCCGGCTTATGCTTAAAACCAGACACTGGACAACTCAAGGCACGTTTCTGTAATGGCTGTTTGTGGGTTGACCCAGGCTATGACGCGGGTTGACTTTCTACCATCTGGATGAACAATAGCAATATTGTTCTAGACTCGCCACAGTTTTATTAAAAATGGATTTTTTTCAGAAAACAGTAGTGGGAGTATGGTAGAACTGGAAGTGATTCCAGAACCACAAACGATTACTGAATATTTGATAAGGAACCTAAAGATTCAATCTGGATTGATATTCCATTGGCCACTCCGCAGATACGGTGGGTAACTTCAGGCACCCGAGAGGTACTACGGTAGCCTCAAGGACGGTGACAGGGAAGTTCTTGTTTACCCACAATTACCATTGCTGTTGTTCCAGGCTGCGAGACCCGGCGGGAGGATGAGTATAGCGTCGTTCTAAACTAGTTTTAGAAGTGTACGTCTATATGACTCTGCCAGAGGGTTGTCGTAGTCAGTGGGAGCAGCGGAAGCATTGGTGGACAGGTAGCTTATGTCTATTTACAGACTGAAGCACCAGTAGCGGAGATAGATCATCTATTTCTGACATGACAGTCATGGGTTTGACTTCATCAGAATAGGGGATGGATCTGTTGAGAAGGTAGTAGGGCGTGATGTCCTGGTATTTGGATGACATGCACAGAGTAGGAAAAGAAACTCCTATACTACGATCGGTTATACTTTGGTCGTCACACAGTGGTTTCTCCACATGGGACTTGGACATTATATCAGACATACTGGTTACTGGATCTATGGTATTAGATCTAGATTTGGGTGGTTTCCCAATCAGGGTACTTGACAGCATTCTAAGAGTATTTAGGATGGACGACTCCTGGCACGGTAGTGTACCTGCAGGTGATGGAGTCACCCTCTCTAAAGGTGTCTTACAGACTAAAGGGGAGAGGGATGTGCATGATTGGCAGATCACTTGCTCAGGCAATTGAGTCAATCATGAGATGTCAAGTACCACACCAGACATTGTTCTTGCACTAGATGCAATAAATTGACATTAATCCAATCCTGGAGAAACAGTCGGAAGCAGTTTTAGAACATAAGTGGATGTTCTAGGGATATGATAACGACAGCCTCATTCGGGATACAGTTATCATTCCAGGCTTCCAAGGTGACATGGACGACAAGGAGGTTGTCAGAGCTATAGTTTTCCTTCTGATGAGGGGCAGTATTTTGGACAGGTGGTCCAAGGCAATACTGAGGGTGGCATGGCGCATGATACTGATTAAGTTCAGTTGACGATACAGTCTAAGAAGTTTGGATTTGGAGTTCATTTATGAGCTATGTCCCATCAGACATCCAGACACATTCTAAGACAGGTATTGCTCATTTCGGGAGATGGCCTTCTCCACGAACTTGAGATATAGAGAGACATAGAAAGAAACATCAAGGCGGATCCACTCACTGAGGCTATTTCTCGAACGCAATAGTTTCGCAAACGAGCTTTGTGAGACTGACTAGTAGAGGAGTTGGGTGTTCGGTATCACACGGGCTGTGAGTATGCGACATCGCAATAATTAGCCTTGAGTGCAAGTGGGAGATTGTTGGAGATAGTGCCCTCAGAGTCAATTATTAGGTCACAGGTACGTGATTGCAATGATTGATGGAGGACCTATCCCGGTAGGACAGTCTTACTCGAGATGATAGTATGCTATCTGGTTTACCTTTATCATCGTGTACTGTTTTAAGTGACCTGACACGTCGCTATTACACGTTGATAGAGCCCCTAGGATTCTTGCTTGACCACCAGCAGTATGAGGGCAATCATATAAGTGGGAGCTGGGGGTCTATAAGCATATCCTTAAAAGGTCCCTAGTCGTGAGAGTTTTGAGACAGGGCATCGATTCTCCATAGTAGACTAGTGTATACAGTCGAGACCCCGACGAGGGGCGGTGGCCGGTCTCACAAGCCACTGGTGTCAGTTGGATCACCTAAGATGTATACAGGTGCTCATTGGGTTATGAGTACACCGGACAGGACTCGCCGGGAACATGCTAGTTGGTCATATACCAGATGTCAGATAGCAGTTCCCTGGTGACATGTGTGCAGGTTAGTTCATCGACCTGAGGATCGTCATTTGTCTCGTGTGAGTTCCCACTGTACTTTGATTACTACCCTACCACGGCTCAAAGGAGTCGTGCAAACAGGTTTTAGTTGGGTACAGTCCCGAGCCACATGGAGGCAGTGAGCGTATCTTCAGGGGTTCGTCTCTCCCGGTATTGGGGGTGAGGTCGTGCTGTGTCTAGGAGAGCCATTACACGAAGCCCTCGGCCGAGGCAAGGAGATTTACTGGTAGGTATTCCGGTAGTATCTCAGGGTGTTCTGGGCTACACTCCGACACGACTTGTACCGCTTTTGGGGGTCTGACTTTTACCAACCCCCTAGGCCCGCCATGCGATGCTCATAGACGAACGGACCGGACTGTACGGATATTGTCACTGACAGGCTCAGTAGGGTGTCAGGCTGAGTTCGCTCACAGACGTCCCTTTTGGTCAATACCTGGTAGCCCGTTATGTATTGGCTTATACCTCTAACGTGCTAGTGGTTAAATCCACAACCAAGGTGTTGATGAGTCTTTAGAGTCCCCCACATTCAGTTACTCAGCTTTCGGACGAAAAGTTGTAGAGACCGTATGGAGATATGGCAGGGTCCGATCAGATACGTGCGGTATTGCACGGATCAGGATCGGACAGTTTGTACTATAGGCCGTATGGTTATATGGCAGGGTTCGATCAGATACGTGCGGTATTGCACGGATCAGGATCGAACGGATATTACTAGCCGGTTTTGGTTTAAGCCGGATCCTATTATAGTACAGTGTAGACTTTTTCTCATTGCATTTGTATTTCGGTCGAAATACAGATGCGGGTGTGTATGCACAGTATCGGGGTTTTCCTGTAATTTATTACGGGACCAGTTTTCTGGAGTTGCCAGTTTGCTTTCCGTTTCGGCCAATTTCCATTGTTCCGTTCATTGGCCGAAGATTGGTGGAGGAGGGCTTATTTGCATTGTTGCAAATAAGTATTTGTGGAGGGGGTATTTGCTTATTGTTGTATCATGATAGTCTCTCATTGACCTTCACTTCTAGCTATCATGATGGCTTGACTTTTGTATGATGATGGAGGGACATGATGGTTGATGATGATGAGGGGTTAGGTTGGTGGAGTGTTAGTTTACACTTGTGATCATTTCCTTTTTCATGATAACCTTTCCTCTCTCTCTTGCATTATGATATACCCTCCCCTTGGCTTTTTCTCTCTCTTACTCTTACATTTTTTGGCCGGCCATATGGGAAGGGGGGCTGTCCAAAATATTGAGGTGGGGAAATGTTGTTCATTTCATGCACCAAAGTTCTCCAAGCTCCTCCATATACTTCTTGTTCAATCCCTCCACCAATGGCAACCTCCACTACCCCAAAAAGAGACACAAGTTCTACTACACATTCTACAGCAAATCTTGGGCACGTCGAGTAGCCGGCTTCGTGCCCGAGTTGCCTCGGCATTGAGGTGGGAGCCCGTAAAAGAAGTAGGCGATGTGGTGCACTTCCGGCGACGAGGAGGAGACGGGACATTCCGCAGGAGATCCAGACGATGATGAGAAGACCGGAGGACTTGGATCGTCGGTATATCTCTTTCCTATCTTATAGTTAGCTAGGACTAGTTAGTGGTTCGATCCGGGTATTAGTGCGCGGCGGTTTGCCAGTTCAAGTAAAATTTAAAGTTTATCACCGCTTCCGCATTTGGCCGTCGGTTTGACGGCCGGGACGCCGCCGTGCACTTACACTTGCGTCATGAAGCCGTGGTCCAACAAAAGCAGGATGAGCTGGTAAAATTATTGCACCGTCCGCCTGCTTAAGGACTTGTATCTTTTTTTTTTCTTGTACATACTCATGGATGAGAGTATCTTTCTTTTTGTTTCTTTCATGAATTGTACTTTGTATCCATTTTGGTTTATGAATAAAAGATACATTTTTCTTCTCAATGGTGTGTCCCCTTTGTATTGAATGCATTCTGCGGATATTCTATCTTGATCTCCTTGCAGGACAGCGATGGCTCAGGATTCAGGGTTAAGATCTGCTTCCTAAGACTTTTGCATTTTATGAGCCACGAGGGTCTCATAAAGAGTTTTTCTCCCTACAGGTCGAGAGGATCCCGTAGGTGTCAGTTCTCCTTAAGATTCGTGAGGATTGTTAAGCGGGTTTTCCCTTGAGAGTCGTAAGGATCTCACAAGAGAGATTTTTCTTCCTCACCGGTCGTGAGGACTTGTAAGTGCTGGATGTGATCATCCTTATCCGTGTTTCACGGAGTCAGGGGCTTCTCCAGGTATTGTAGTTTAGAGACGTCGCGGTCAAGGTTAAGGACCTCATAGTCCATGGATTTAAGGACTCCACAGTCCGCTGTTAGTTTTAAGACATCACGGTCAAGGTTAAGGACCTCATAGTCCGTGGATTTAGGGACTCCACAGTCCGATGTGTGGTTGCAGGGACCCGTCACCTCTTTGAAGACGTTGAGGAATTACAACGCCAGGCATCAAAGGAGTGAAGAGATGTACCCTTAAACCAAGGCAAAAATCTATAAGGAATCGGGGTGGTTGATCGTTAGTTTTAAGACATCACGGTCGAGGTTAAGGACGTCATAGTCCGTGGATTTTAAGGACTCCACGGTCCGGTATGTGCTCTGGATGCTTCACACGGGTTCACTGCCGTGCTTGGCGAAGACCAGGCTCCGCTCTGGGCGTTTTCCGCGGGGTCAAAGAGTGACGTTATCCGCGTTCCACGTAACCAGGAATTTTGCACTAGATGCTTCACACGGGTTCACTGCCGCGTTAGGCGAGGACTAGGCTCCGCTCTGGATGCTTCCCACGGGGTCAAAGAGTGACGTTATCCGCGTTCCACGTAACCAGGAATTTTGCACTAGATGCTTCACACGGGTTCACTGCCGTGCTCGGCGAGGACTAGGCTCCGCTCTGGATGCTTCCCACGGGGTCAAAGAGTGACGTTATCCGCGTTCCACGTAACCAGGAATTTTGCACTAGATGCTTCACACGGGTTCACTGCCGCGTTAGGCGAGGACTAGGCTCCGCTCTGGATGCTTCCCACGGGGTCAAAGAGTGACGTTATCCGCGTTCCACGTAACCAGGAATTTTTGCACTAGATGCTTCACACGGGTTCACTGCCGCGTTAGTCGAGGACTAGGCTCCGCTCTGGATGCTTCACACGGGTTCATTGCCGTGCTCTGCGAGGACCAGGATCCGCTCTGGATGCTTCACACGGGTTCATTGCCGTGCTCTGTGAGGACCAGGATCCGCTCTGGACGTTTTCCACGGGGTCAAAGAGTGACGTCATCCGCGTTCCACGTAACCAGTATTTTTTTGTTGATTGTATCCGCATTTCACGGAATGGAGGTTTGACTCTTGGTGCAAACCACCGAGCCATGGAACTGGGGGTTTCCGCTGTTCCGTTTCGTTTGATGTTGTGTCTGCTGCCATGAGACGAACGTCGAGATGATCTCTAGGCTATCGGGGAATCGTCGAGATTTGGCATCTTCTCATGATGAAACCCGGGGGAGGAGCATGATCCCTTCTTTGTTTGCGCCCCTGGATTGTATACAGGGATAGATGTAACATCACCTGTAGGGCGAGGATTTCACTTTTATTTTATTCTTTTTTTCCGCGATGCTCTATCATTTCAGCTTTTATATCGCGATGGTCGCGATTGTCCCATCATTTCGGCTATTTTTCGCGGTGCCCAATCATTTCGGCTATTTATTTATTCTCTACTCGCTGCTTTTTATTGCGAGCTGCCCCATCATTTCGGCTATTTTTCTTATGCCTTCATTTTTACTTGCTGCTTTTTATTGCAAGTTGCCCCATCCTTTCGGCTATTTTGTAGGCATGTGTGGCTTGCTAGCTTTTTCGCTGCAAGCCTGGATTTTAGGCACCGATTTCGGCATCAGCACCGCTACAACTGGAATGTTGCCAGGAGCGAATCATCATTTGCCTTTGTCGATGATGAGCAAAGATGGCTCAGTAAACAGGGTTAAGGGTCCTGTCGACCAAGGCTTTTGACTTCATGAGCCGTAAGGGTCTCACAAAGGAATTTCTCCCTACAAGTCGTGAGGACCTTGCAGGTGTATTTTCTCCTCAGGGATCGTGAGGATTCCTAAGTGTGTGTTCCTCTGTAAGTCGTAAGGATCCTACAAGAGGGCTTTCTCCTTATGGGTCGAGAGGACCTACAAGGGTTGGACTTTGCTGGGGAAATGTTTATTCGCGCCCGTGGATTGTATACAAAGGTCGGTATTGAGTCCCTTGTAGGGCAATATCGAAGGTTGTGGAGGAGTTGCTTAAGAACAGGGTTAGGTTTCTGTAACTTAAGACTTTCAAATCTTATGAGCCGTGAGGGTCCCATAAGAGAGTTCTCCTTACGAGTCGTGAGGATCTCGTAAGTGTATTTTCTTCTTAGGAATCGTGAGGGTCCCTAAGTGTGTTGCTCCTTTGTGAGTCGTAAGGATCTCACGCAGGTGGTTTCTCCTTACAGGGTCGAGAGGACCCTATAAGTGTCTTTTAACGAGGTTGCGCCCTTTCGGGTTTTCACAAACACTCGCCGGTAGTCCTGCTGTTTTTACTCACGGAGCCCTTTCGGGTTTTCATCCGTGCCCATTTTGCTTGTGGACACACCGTTTTTTTTTATATTCTTTTTCTCTTTTCTTTTTTTTTTATCTCGTCAGCCTAAGGATGCTGCGGTAGTAGTTTAGGGACGTTTCGGTCCGTCGATAGTTTTAAGGACGTTTCGGTCCGTCGTTAGTTTAAGGACGTTTCGGTCCGTCGTTAGTTTAAGGACGTTTCGGTCCGTCGTTAGTTTAAGGACGTTTCGGTCCGTTGTTATGGGAAGGCCGGCTGCTGCTTGTAAAGTCTGAGCCTAGAAAGATAGCGAGCGGACATAGTCGTCGTCATCTATCATTGACCCAGGCTGTGGCTCATTAAGCATAGTATTTCTTTAAGAAGCGGCCGTTTATTGGCCTGAAAGGCCTTTCACCGTGCATGTCCACGAGTAGATAGGCTCCCCCCTGGTAGACCTTGTCTATGATATACGGGCCTTCATAGTTTGGCTCAAATTTCCCCCGCTTGGCACGATTGGGGATCATAGGTCTTTTGACCACTAGTACGAGTTCGCCTTGGCGGAACGTCCTCGGCCTGGTCAATCTTTCGTACGAGCGTGTCATCTTTGCTTTGTAGGCTTCTAGATGTTGTTGCGCTATGAGCCGGGTTTCGTCGAGGGCATCGAGCTCCTCAAGCCGAAGGTGAGCGTTTTCTTCGTCCGTCAGCTCGTGGTGGACCGCCACTCGTAGAGAGGGTAACTCTATCTCGAGGGGGAGCACTGCTTCCGTCCTAAATACCAACGCGTACGGTGTTGTGTTCGTGGCCGTCTTGAATGTAGTTCGATAAGCCCAAAGGGCTTCTTGCAGCATTTTGTGCCAGTCTCTCTTATTCCGGGCAACGGTCTTTTTTATGATCTTCGTCAAGGTCTTATTGAAGGCCTCGGCCAGACCGTTAGCCCGTGGGTTGTAAACTGAAGAATATCTCCAGTCTATATTGTGCTGCTGCGCGAAGCGGCTAATCTTATGGCTTCTATAGGCTGGCCCGTTATCGGAGATAATCCGCCGTGGGGTTCCAAACCGATAGATGACGTGCGTCTTGAAGAAATGGAGGATATTCTCCGTCTTCACTTCCCTCAGTGGTACTGCTTCTGCCCATTTGGAGAAGTAATCAGTTGTCGCCAGGATGAAACGATGTCCCCGGGATGATGCTGGCTCGATGGGGCCGACTATGTCAGTCTCCCACATTTCGAATGGCCAGCTGGCCACCGTTGGGTGTAGTGGATTTGGATGTTGGTGGATAAAGTCTCCGTGAATCTGGCATGAGTGGCATTGCTTCGCATATTCGAGGCAGTCCTGGGTCATCGTGGGCCAGTAGTAACCCATCCGTTTAATTTTTAACTTCATCTTTGGGCCTGCTTGGTGAGAACCGCAAAGTCCGTCGTGAACTTCCTGAATGACTCTTTCTGCTTCGTCAGGTCCCAAGCATCTCAGCCATAGAGAATCAAACGATCTCTTGTACAGGGTATCGTTGACGAAAGCGAAGGATAGAGCTCGTTTCATGAGCTGATATCTTGAGGACGCTTCTTTGGGCATTCGGTGGGACTTAAAGTAGTCTATGAAGACTTCCCTCCAGTCCTCGGCCTTCTCATGGTCTTTTATTTGTAGGGTCGTCTGCTCGGTCGCTCCCTTTTCTTTATATAATTCCGGAGGTATTTCCGCCGGGGCGAGCACTCGACGGCTTTGTACCACGATTCTGACGTCATCGAGGTTCTCGTCAGCCAGTTCTTTAGCAAGTTTGGCCAACGCGTCTGCTTTGCTGTTTTCTGCGCGTGGTATGTTCTCCAAAATATAGGAGGGAATTTGGGTCAACAGTTGTTGCACCTTTTCGCCGTACTTCACCAACTCCGGCTTGCACGTTTGGTAGTCACCATTTACTTGACTAACGACCAGCTGAGAATCCCCGTATATAAGGAGGTCTTCAATTCCCATGTCGATGGCGATTTCGAGGCCTGCTATCAGAGCTTCGTATTCAGCTTCATTGTTTGTCCTCGGCTCTGTTAAAGAGAAAGCGAAGCGCATTACCCCTCCTTGTGGAGTTACAAAAACGAGACCTATCCCCGATTTGATCATTGGGATACCTTGTTTCTGTTTCTTTACGGAGGACGCTCCATCAAAATAGAGTTCCCATCGGGTGCTTCCACTGCTAATCGCATCAAATGCATGCTCGTCCGGCAAATCACAGTTCAGAGGAGAATCGGCCAGTATCGGGTGCTCGGCGAGGAAGTCGGCAATAGCCTGGCCTTTCACTGTCTTGAAAGGTTGATACGTTATCGAGAACTCCATCAAGAGTAGGGCCCATTTAGCGAGTCGTCCCGTCAATATGGCATTTGACATCAAGTATTTAAGGGGATCCACCTTTGAAATGAGACGGACTTCATGTGCCAACGCATAGTGCCTGACCTTTGTTATCGCGAAGATTAACGCCAAGCAATGTTTTTCAATGGGAGAGTAGTTGCTTTCTGTCCCCAGTAGAACTCGACTTAAGTAGTAGAGTGCTCTCTCTTTCCCCTGATCGTTCTCTTGTGCCCATAATGCGCCCAAGGAACCTTCGAGGGCGGTTGTATAAAGAATGAGGGGTTTTCCCTTGACCGGCGCGGCCAACACCGGAGGGTTCTGCAGGTACTGCTTGATCTCGTCTAGTGCACCTTGGCATTTGTGATCCCAAACGAATGGAGTTCCCTTCTTCATCAGGTGGCTGTAAGGACGGCATTTGCTGGAAAGGTTGGCTATAAATCGCCGGATGTATGCGAGCTTCCCTTGGAGAGACCGCAACTGTTTGAGGGTCCTTGGCGGAGGCATTTCCATGATCGCTTTAATCTTTGACGGATCTATTTCAATACCTCGGTGTCGAACGATGAATCCCAGGAATTTGCCCGAGGAGACTCCAAACGCGCATTTGAGGGGATTCATTTTCAAATTATATTGCCGAAGGCGTTGAAATACAGTCTCCAGATGCTTTAAGTGATCTTCGTATGACATGCTCTTTACTACGAGGTCATCGATATAGCACTCGACGATGTCATGTATGAGGTCGTCGAAGATCTTTGTCATGGCCCTTTGATAGGTAGCGCCAGCGTTCTTTAGACCAAAGGGCATAACCCTGTAGCAGAATATACCCAAAGGGGTCCGGAAAGCGGTGTGCTTTTGGTCTTCGGGATGCATCTTTATCTGATTGTATCCTGAGGAACCGTCCATAAAGGAGAAGACCTCGTGAGTGGACGTGTTATCTATCATTAGCTCGGTTACCGGCACCGGGAAATCATCCTTTGGACAGGCTTTATTGAGATCCCTGAAATCCACGCATATGCGTACCGTCCCATTCTTCTTCATTACCGGGACGATATTGGCGATCCAGTCTGAAAATTGGACTTCTTGGATAAATCCAGAATCGATCAGCTTCTTGACTTCGGCGTTGATGCTCATTTCAAGCTCGAGTCGCATCCTTCTCGGCGCCTGCTTGACTGGCTTGATATCTGGGGATATTGCTAATTTATGCACAGCAATCTCCGGATCTAATCCTGGCATCTTGGAGTAGTTCCACGCGAAGCAGTCTTTATGCTGTAGAAGCACGTTCTTTAACGCAGCCACCCTTTCTTCAGAGAGCAGCTCGCTGACAAATGTCGGTCGCGGGTCATCTGACGATCCTAACTCGATCTTCTTGAGGTTATCTGCAGTAGTATGTATACCATCTTCCAGTTCTTTCGGAGCGGGCGGAAATTCTGAGATCACCTCATCATCGCTGTTTTCAAAGCACCGGGGAAGGTCATCTATGTTCTCGGGCTCTTCTTTTAATATCGTAATCATATAACAGGTGCGAATCCGCTCCCAGGACTGAGGTGGATCCGGTTATGCTCTTGCGGCCTTGGGCTCATGCTTTCGTGGCGGCGTTACCCTCCATCCGTTGGATAAAGCGAATCTGCCCTGTTGGTACTGGTCCTCGACCCAGTTCTTGAAGGTGAAGCAGTCTTCGGTAGGATGTCCTATGGCTCGGTGATAAGAGCAATAGCTCAGATGAGAAGCCTTGTTAGCTTGCTCAGGATGTCTAGACCTTGGAAGCGCGATCATTTGATGTTTTATGGCTAGCTTGAGTAATCTCTCCGTCTTGTCTCGGGGGAAGGAGTACGCTCGACTCATCTTCTTCATGAGGGACAAATCCGAGCCGTGCAATACCCGATCACGTAACCCTCTAATCCTGCATCGTTGTTGTCGGCTCCTCTTTCCGCTTCTTGACTTATTTCCGTCTCCGCATCGGGCCTTTCGTATGACGGGTTGACAAGGATGAACATCTTTGTCTTTTGCAGCCTGTTGAAATAAACGTTGCGTCCTGGCCTTCTCGTAGATGGCCATTTCGCGGTTGTGGTCTTCCCGAACCTTTTGACCCACTTTCCTGATAGGCTCGCCCATTCGTTCTTCAAACGACGGACTCGACGCTTCAATTGCGGGGTCTAGTTTTGATGGGGGGTTGGCCTCTCCTGACAGGGCGTCCTCTTCTTCATCAAAGGTATATATAGCGTAGCTGCTGTGAGCCCGTTCCCGTTTTCCGGTTCTCGCGTATCCAAGCCCAAGTGTTTCCATTTTCCCGTTGGGCAATTTGCGTTGAGTCCCAGGGACATCCCAAATCCTGTTGTAGAACCGAGCTTGTCGAACAGTTTGTTTTAAGGGTACTCCTTGGCGCTTCAATAGCTTCTTTAATCCATTTGTATAGTATCTAGGCAGACGGATGGGTTGGAGCCTGTCAAGTGTAGCATCCACGCCATGCCAGATCTTTTTCTCTACTTTCGACTCTGAGGATCGGTAGAATAGGATCACCTTCTCACCCCTTCGCCTGGGAGGGACGTAAAACGTTTGCAGGTCCTGCACATTGTGAGCTTGAAGCGTGTCGAGATCCTTGTAGTGTTCTTGCGGTACCATGGTGATTTGCAAACTATGGTCATCGCCAAGGGGTGCTTGTATTGACAGCCGATTGGAGAACACGGCATTAACCTCATCTTCTGAATCACTTCCGAAGACCAACATGGAGGCGGGCGTCCCCAGGTTGTTGCGCTGAGATGGCCCTGCATAAACTATATCTTCCTCTTCTTCGGTATCGCTCCCGAAAACAGGGATGGTGGCGGCGGTTTTGTTCTCCGGGTTGCGACACCTTTCTGTATCCTCGAAATTTGGCAAAAAGTACTTCGCATCTTCGTACTTGCGGACTTCGTTCACGGAAAATGGGTTTAACTCTCCTGTTGCGGTATACTCGAAACCATCCTTAAAGTACTTCATACACTGATGTTGTGTAGAAGGGACGATGTTGTATTCGTGTAGCCAAGGACGATCGAGCAAGGCGTTGTAGCAGGTCTTGGCGTCAATGACATGGAATTTGATGTCTGTGACGAGAAGTCCAAAGCGTAATGTTAGTATCACAGATCCGAGAGTCCGTGACGATTGTGAATCGAAACCGGAGATAGTAATTTTGTCACGAGCGAGGTGTTGCACACTCATGCAGATTTCCTTCAGCACCCGAACATTAAGGAGATTGACGGAGGATCCATTATCCACCAGGATCTTGCCTATCTTGATGTCATGGCAGTATCCGGAGACATATAGGGGACGGTTGTGGTCGCACGTCCCGAGAAGGAGGTCTTCATCACCAAAAGTGATGTCGGCCGTATGCACTTCCTCCAGTTCATCCTTCATCCTTTCAGTGGCGAGGAAGGCTTGGAATTGCTCAGGTTCTTGTAACGCCTTAATTAGTGAGTCTCGCGCTTCTTTTGATAATAGGAGGGCATCAAGAATGCTAAGCTGAGAAGGTAGCTTCCTTAAGTGCGCGAGGATGTTATAGTCCACCTTACCCTTCTTAGGGCGGTCTTTGGTAGTTAGTTCTTTCATGACTTGGTCATCTAAAGTGATATCTTCAGTGACCTTTTCCTTTCCCTTATCTTTTCTGCTCATGGGCCCGAGATTCTTTTCTGGGAGTGTGCGATTGCGCAGCTGAATATTCTCGCAGGCCTCCGATTCCTCTTCTTTCCCTAACATGGATTCTTTAAAGAGAGGGCCCAGAGTCATTTCTTCATCAGAGTCGCTCCCAAAGGTGAGAACTTGTGACCCCCCGACGTTAACCATGTCACAGCTGCCAGTAGTTCTGTTGCGCCCGTCGACAGTGCTTCTTCGTTCCCGACGGCTCTTGCGTTTCATGCGCTTAAAATGTTGCCGACGAGCAACATATCCTTGCCACCATATCTTAAAGGCGTCGCACTCCTCTGTGGGGTGTGAGATTTTTCGATGATATGCGCAGTAATCAGGGCGCCCCTCCACCCCATCATGTGTGTTTCCTTCCGAGGGTGGTAGCTTCATTCCCCTTGACATGGCTTTGGCAAACCTTTTCCTCGTCTTGAATATCCTCTTGTCTACTTCGGATGCCTTTTGCTCTGGCAGAGGTAGTTCAACTCTTCCGACCAGTCGCCTGCGTTTGATTTCTTCTGACGCTGCCATCTCACTCTCCTGATCCGCTTTACTTTTTAGACGAATCTCGTCTAGAAAGGCATTGATCATTTCATTTGTCAGCCACGCACGTTCTGGTTCAGACTCTGCCTCCAGCTTCTTAGTGCTAGGAGTTTTCTCATCATCGGTAAACGAGTGGGAGATCACGTTACAACTTGCCACATACTCTTCGGATTCATCCGACGAGCTCTCTCCATCATCTCTCTCTTGAAAGATGTGGCTGAGAAACTCTTGCAGTGTGACAGGAGTTCGCGCTTTTTGATTGTATTCCTCCAGCGCGTCGATTTGCTTCTGCAAGTTCGTGTGCTCGTCTCCAAGCTTCGCGGGCTTCTTGGATTTCTTCTTCTTTTTCTTTGAAGATTTTGACGGTTGGGCGTGAGTATTTAGACCCTTATCACGAGTCTTCGTAGTTGTGCGGGGCTTCAACATCCCTTCGATAATTTGAGGTTCAAGAGGGTCCTTCCATTCGATCGCAGGGCACGCATGAAGGTCTCTCAGCATTCTTTTGGTTTTCGTTGATAGCACGACCTCCCATGGAGCTTCTTCAACAAAAGAGCAGGTTGCCCCCGGTGTATCTGCTTTCTTGGGAGTATGCGGTTGTGGTGGGCTCACCTTCCACTTCTCGGACAGTACAAACTTCCCCTGGAGGTATTGATCTTCAATCCATCCTTTGAAGACGAAGCAATCTTCAATCGGATGACTTACCGTTTGATGGTAAGGGCAATAGCTAGGGTTATTCACCTCGGTGGGTTGCGGCGGTCGCCTTGGATTTGGTAGGTTTATAAGTCTGTTGCGTATTGCCAGCTCAAATAACCGTTTCGTCTTGTCTCGTGGGAACGAGTAGGGACGCTTCATCTTCTCATTATAATACCGGCGTCTTTCTTCCAATTGATCTGCCGGTTTCGGGGCGTTAGGTTGCTGTTGGGCATTCGCGACAAAGGTTGCCCTTCCTTTACCCTTGTCATTCCGAGGTTCCGACTTCGGGGGAGGTGGTCTATGACCCATCTGGTCCATCTGAGCCAACTTGTCGATTAAAGCCTGGAATGTGGTTGGCTTAAAGAACATCATAAACTGGGAGATAGTTGCGTGGGGGTCTAGGGTTCCCACGAACATGCCCACTGCGGGTGCCTCCTCAATGCGTTGCTCGCATCTCGACCACAAATTCCGCCAGCGTATAGCATACTGGACCCAGGTTTCGCCTGGTTTTACCCTGGCGTTAATCAATGCAGTTATTGGAGTGCGTTCGCTGGCACTTGCGAATCACTGAGTGAATAACAACTCCATTTCAGCGAACGTCTTGATAGAATCGTTCGGGAGTTCCGAATACCATTCGAACGCTGTTTCTGATAAGCTGCCCACGAACTGGCGAAGCAACAGTTTATCATCACCGCCGGTGTTACCGCAAAGGGCCCGGAACCGGGCAACATGTTGATGGGGATTGCCGGTCCCCTTATACACGTGGAATTTCGGTATCGTATAGCTTGGCGGGTATTTGATTTGGTCGTACCAGCTTGGATACGGCCGTCCCGTTTTTACGACTTGACCAGCTGCCTCAGTCGCATGATGAACCCGGATTTGCTGGGCTATATAGTCAACCAAGTCAGCCTTAGAGATTGCCTCCTCCTTGGCCGTTGAGAGGGCCGGTGGTGGATTTGGCGTTTCTCCTCGGTCGTCTTCAAGAATGATTGGGGGATCCTCGGCGGGTAAGTCCTGCTGGATCATCATTCCTATCATATCTTGGAAGAGAAGGCCCATACGTTGTATGTTGGCTGCTTGTTCAGCAGCCTCTTTGTCCTTTTTCTCCAGTATCCGGCGAAGGAATTCAGCGTCGGTCTCTTCCTCTTGGCGTGCGTCTGAGGACGTTTTTGGGCTTTCTTTTGGCCCGGTAAGTGCGGCCATAGCATTCATCATTTCCTGAAGCTTTTGTTGCTGCTCTTGGGCTTTCGTCACGGATCGGTTTAGCGGTCGGTGGCCTATAGAAGTGCGGCTTTCCTCCTTTCCAGAAGCCATGTAAACAGTGTGCACCACCATGCCCCCAGACTTAGGGCGTCTGGGCTCAGTGCTTTTAGCCGTCGTTGCATGCTGGGGGATCTTTTCCGGCCTCCTCCTTTTATGAGCCATGGAGGTTGAGGGGGCCGTTGAGGTGGGCGTCCAGACAGCCTTTCGGGGTTCAGCCTGATGACCAGCCTCCGGTTGGATTTTCAGCTTCTTGTGCTGGCGGGAGAAGTTTGGATCGACGATCGAGTCTCGGGCCTGCCGCCAAACCTTATAGATTTTGGAAGACAGCCGTTGAGGAGTTCTGGTTTTATTTCCACTACCTTTTTTAATGGGGGAGGAGACCTCTTTAGCACCGCAGTAGGGGAATTCCTTCGCACCTTATTTAGCATTTCGAAGCTGTTCCCAGTTGGAACAGCAGTATTAACTTCTGCCACCGGGGCTGATGGAGTCAACCCAGAGGGGGAGTTGCCCCCAGCCCTCCTTACTCGGCGCCAATGGCGACGTCGAGCGTGTCAAGCGGACGGCGTTGGGTCAGCGGTAAGAATGGTTTCGTCTTGCCCCCTGTGTGGGTGGGGGGTCACTGTTGGTGTTAGCCTGTCAAAGACCGATGTCCTTTGGGCAGCAGGAGCGGGAGCTGAAGCCGTTAATCTTGTAAAGACCGACTTTTTGGCTGGGGAAGCCGCCTTGGCGATTTCGGAGGCAGGAGCGGCCGCTTTCTTAGAAGCAGCTTCCTCTGAGATTGTAGGCCCCGTGATGAGTTCGCAGGATTTCCGGCCCAATCTAGAGAAGACCGAGGCGTTGACGTTGGGCGACTCGTTGAAAGGAGCTGCGGCAGGGGTAAGACGATCAAAGACCGACTTCTTGAGAGCTTCCTTTGTCAGCACCGGCGCCGTGAAGCTTGTTGGCGGGAGTATAGTCCCAAAGAACAATCCGGTAGTGGCCTGAGTCACCTGATCCACCGGCATTGTAAATAACGAAGCAGCTTGGGGTCCGTAAGCTATACCTCCTAGCGAGGCAAAGCGTCGGTCGCAATTGCAGTCTGAGCGGTTGGAGAGTTTCGCAGAAATAGAAGCCATCGATCCTTTGCTTTCTGCAATAAGCAAGACGCCAATTCTTAGTATCTTGAAACCCAAGGGCAACCATTAGCGAACCGCGATTGGCTCGCGAATCACGACCCACGAAGTGTGGAGTGGAAAGAGGAAAAGGTCCCACCGGGCGTGCCAGAATCTGTTCCCCTCCGAACGGCGGCCGAGACGTGGGCTGTCTATGCCTGGGGTTCGGGGCAGATGCTAATTGGTGCTATCCGTCCACCTCTCCGAAGATGCCAAGTTGATTTATGGCACCATGTATCGGAGGTTTAAACGGATGCGGCCGATGTAGCAGACTTCGTCAGATTCCCCCTCGTTTGAGGGGTTTTTGATTGTGGGGACGCTCTTCCCTGCAGGCGCAAGCCCCTGCAGTTAATTACGCTACCGCATCACGGTAACAACTTTCTCCTTCTCCAGCTGGTCACTTCGTGTCGTGGGTGTTTGTTTTATGTTTTGTTGCCCGTGGATTGTTTACGGAGACCGAGTTATGTCGTCGCCCGTAGGGCGTGGACTAGTCCAAATCCGTATTATCTTAGACTTGGGTTTGGGGGTTTGGTTTGAGGATACGTTAGCCATACTTGAGGCTAAGATCAACTCAAACGTTTGTTAAGGATACGTTAGTCTAACTTGAGACTAAGATCAACTTAACGAGATCGTTTAGATCCGACAAAGGAGCACACGGGGCTCTATTGTTCCAGTTTAGGGACATGGTGGTCCATCGTATGTATGGCCGTCGGGACCCATCACCTCTATGACGACGTTGAAGGATTACAATGACGGATGTCAGAGGAGTTCAGAGATGTACCCTCGAGTCAGAGTCAATTGGGGGGATTCATAGTCCAGTCTGTTTGAAGGTTTAAGGATACGTTAGCCATCCTTGAGGCTAAGATCAACTTAAACGGGACCGTTTAGATCCGACAAAAGAGCACACGGGGCTCTATTGTTCTAGTTTAAGGACATTGCGGTCCATGGGTAGTTTAAGGACATTACGGTCCATGGGTAGTTTAAGGACATTGCGGTCCAGTATGTGCTCTGGATGCTTCACACGGGTTCACTGCCGTGCTTGGCGAGGACCAGGCTCCGCTCTGGGCGTTTTCCGCGGGGTCAAAGAGTGACGTTATCCGCATTCCACGTAATCAGGAATTTTGCACTAGATGCTTCACACGGGTTCGCTGCCGTGCTCGGCGAGGACTAGGCTCCGCTCTGGGCGTTTTCCGTGGGGTCAAAGAGTGACATTATCCGTGTTCCACGTAACCAGGAATTTTGCATTAAACGTGGGTTTAAGGACCCCACAGTCCATATCAATGTGTGGTCGTCGGGACCCGTCACCTCTTTGAAGACATTGAGGGATTACAATGCCAAGTATCAAAGGAGTGAAGAGATGTACCCTAGAACCGGAATGGATTAAATAGTCCTTAGCCCAATTTGGGATCAAGACCCATTAATTGTATTATGAGCCCATTAACCCAGTTAATCACGAATTGAGGACTTATGGCCATCTTGGGCTAAGTCCAATCAGGAGAGGCTTTGCCTCCATCCATTTGGCCGATTGGGCCAGAGCCTAGTGTTAAGCACTACAGAGCAATCAGTGTTGAACACTGGGAATGAGATTGACAAGTTAGTGTTTAACACTAAAAGACAATTGGTGTAAAACACCAGCGACAAGGCTTTCAAATTAGTGTTAAACACTAAAACAGATCGGTATCAAGCACTGGCAACAGAGCCCTCAAATCAGTGTTAAACACTAAGGTAGTCAGTGTTGAACACTGCAAGTAAAGTTTTTTGATTAGTGTTGAACACTAAGGCCCAACAGTTGTTTTAACACTGGATTCAGGAGTTTCGATTTTAGTGTTAAACACTAAGGCAAGAGGGGTCACGTGGCAACACGTGAGAGCGCCCTCCCTTCATTCATTCTGCTTAGATTATCGCATCTTTCAGAGCATCACGTGCCATCACGTGACGGGCATTCATATGCTTATGTGTTAGAGCTTCTGTCAAGGGTCACGTGGGTCACGTGGGGGACTGCTTCAAAGGGGCTTTCTGTAGCTCTTTGGGGGGGGGGTCACGTGGTGGCACGTGACCCTGCCTCTATGCATGTCGTTTAGAGGATCTGTTAATCTTTTTTTCCAGGAATTAAATTCCTCGAGCTTTAAATTTCAGAGGAATTAAATTCCTACTTCCTTTTGAAGACTTATATTCTGGACTAGAGTTGAACTCTGAATTTTCTGTAGGAATTAAATTCCTCATATATGTGAAGAACTGAATAGGGTTAAACCCTAATAAAAACTTTTAAGGAATTTAAACTTCCATTCTCTGTTAAATTATGATTAAGGGAATTAAATTCCCGCTGTTTCAACAGAACTAGGTTCTTAATTAGGGTTAAACCCTGTTTCTTTTTGTTCCGAAGGAATTAAATTCCCATGATACAGGGTCAAGCCCTAATTTTATTTTAAAGAAATTAAATTCCTATAGTTCTGTGAGAATTGAATTCTCGTGCTTCCATTCCCTCTCTATGTTTTGGATCTGCATGGCAGGATCTCGACCCATTGAGAATTAAATTCTCAACTTCAAGGGGAGATGTGCACTTTGCAGATCCTCTATCAAAGAGAGAAGAAATATGTTCTTCTGTTTTATATATCAGAGTTAAACTCTGTTGAGAATTAAATTCTCTTTCTTTCAGAAAGCCTTCCCTTTCTTACCTAGGGTTTTCTTTTGCAGAAGATCCAAGTTTCTTCAAAGTATCAAGGCTCTCTCCTTTTTCTTCTTCTCTGCCTGTCTCTCTATATGTATCTATATCCCTTTTTTGTATCTCTTGGCTCCTATTTATAGGAGAAGCAGCCGAATCAATCAGTTTTTTGACGAATCTTCCTTGAGAGATTTGATTTGCATCCATCATTCGTTTTGGACCTTTGGATTATTAGGTGAATTTTATTCACCATTGGATTTCAAATCCAGGGATTCCCCTTTGTTATTCCGGTTAGATTTAAAGGGGAAATCTTTCCAAACCCGAGATCTTTCCCATAGATAGATCACCTCTGAATCTTCAATTCGATTGGTTCCAGATAATCGCTTTCCTTTGGAAAGATTTGAATTTCCTTCAGAATTTAATTCTGTTAACAAAATGGGCTTTGAAAGCCGGTCACGTGTGACCACGTGACCCATGGTCACGTGTGGACATGTGACCCTCTTTGGAATGAGCCTCCCTCCTTCTTTTTGCGCTGTCTTCTGGTTGCTGCTTGGTCATCACGTGCCAACACGTGACCACTGGTCACGTGTGAGCACGTGACCCTTGTCTGGAGCCCCTTTCCTTGATTTAACTGGAGAACAAGTCTGTTGTTTTGAGCGTCACGTGCCAACACGTGACCCCTGGTCACGTGGGAGCACGTGACTTCTTTTGAAGCTTTTTTCTTGATTTGGTCAGGGAACCAATGTGCCTTTGCCGCTTGCTTTTAAATGTCACGTGCCGACACGTGACCCTGGTCACGTGAGAGCACGTGACCCTTTCTGAAGCCCTCTCTTTCGGAAACTGAACCTGACTTGATGATTCTTTTAGGTGTCGCGTGCCAACACGTGACTGCTGGTCACGTGTAAGCACGTGACCTTCTTCTGAAGCTTTTTCCAGACGCTTTTCTGATTTTAAATCAGGAAACAAGGTCGTTGGTTGACTTGATTCCAGGACGGAGCATAATTCCGACAAGGAGGTCGCTGGTTGACTTGATTCCAGAACGGAGCATAATTCCGACGAGGAGGTCGCTGGTTGATTCCGAGCCGAAGCATAATTCCGACAGGGAAGGCAGATACACCGAGGCGAAGCTTGATTTCGACGTGGGGTACACTCTGAGACGAAGCATGATTCCGACGCAGAGTTTGTTGGTTTGATTTGATTTAGGTTGACATCAGCATCGCTACGCTGGAATATGGTACCAGGAGCGAATCATCATTTGCCATGAGAGGATTTGGGGATTTGGTTTTGGTTTAGTATCTGCATTGCTGCACTGGAATAATGCCAGGAGCAACTCATCATTTGCCCTTTTCCCGTTGGGGAGCGATGGCTTAGGAGACAGGTTTAGATCCCAATCACCTAAGGCTTCTCAATTTTATGAGCCGTAAGGGTTCCATAAAAGCATTTTCTCCCTACGAGTCGTAAGGATCCTGTAGGTGAATTATCTCCTTAGGAGTCGTGGGGACTCCTAAGTGTGTTGCTCCTTTGTGAGTCGTAAGGATCTCACTCGGGAATTTTCTCCTCACAAAGTTGAGAGGACTTTGCGAGTGTATTTCATCTGTTTTTCATGAGTTTGCGCTCTTTCGGGTTTTCACAAACTCGTCGGCAGTCTTGCTGTTTTTACTCACGGAGCCCTTTCGGGTTTTCATCCGTACCCATTTTACTTAGGGACATACCTCCCTTTTTTTCTTCTTTTTTTCACCGTCGGTGGGACTTTGAATGTGGTCTCGCCGGCAAGACTTGGGAGAGATTGGGATCGTTTTACGCCCGTGGATTGTATACGGTTTTGCAGGATGTATGATCCAGACCGTAGGGCCGGAAAAATTTCGGGACTTTGTTGGCGTCTCCATCGCTGCACTGAAATATGGTACCAGGAGCGACTCATCATTCGCCGTTGGAGTATGGGATTTAGTTGGCGTCTGCATCGCTGCACTGGAATATGGTATCAGGAGCGACTCATCATTCGCCATTGGGGTATGGGATTTGGTTGGCGTCTGCATCGCTGTACTGGAATATGGTACCAGGAGCGACTCATCATTCGCCACTTAGGGATTTAGATTTTGGTTGGTGTCTGCATCGCTGCACTGGAATATGGTACCAGGAGTGACTCATCATTCGCCACTTGGGGATTTAGATTTTGGCCGGCGTCTGCATCGCTGCACTGGAATATGGTACCAGAAGCGACTCATCATTCGCCATTGCCTATTGGGAAGCGATAGCTTAGGAGACAGGTTTAGATCCCTATCATCTAAGACTTTTCAATTTTATGGACCGTAAGGGTCCCATAAAAGCATTTTCTCCCTACGAGTTGTAAGGATCCCGTAGGTGCATTTTCCCCTTAGGAGTCCACGAAGGTTTATTCTCCTTATGTATCGTGAGGACACATGAGTGGGTTGTTCCCCTCCGAATGACGGCGCGACTGGACGTCTTGCCTGAGATTCGGGGGCAGATGCTAATTGGTGCTATCCGTCCACCTCTCCGAAGATGCCAAGTTGATTTATGGCACCGTGTATCGAAGGTTTAAACGGATGCGTCCGATGTAGCAGACTTCGTCAGATTCCCCCTCGCTTAAGGGGTTTTTGATTGTGGGGACGCTCTTCCCTGCAGACGCAAGCCCCTGCAGTTAATTACGCTACCGCATCGCGGTAACCACTTTCTCCTTCTCCAGATGGTCATTTCGTGTCGCATGTGTTTATTTTGTGTTTAGTTGCCCATGGATTGTATATGGAGACTAAGTTATGTCGTCGCCCGTAGGGCGTGGACTAGTCCAAATCCGTATTATCTTAGATTTGGGTTTGGGGGTTTCGGGTTTAAGGATACGTTAGCCTCATTCGAGACTAAGATCGACTTAAACGTTTGTTAAGGATACGTTAGTCTAGTTTTCAAACTAAGATCAACTTAACGGGATCGTTTAGATCCAACAATAGAGCAATTAAGGGAGCCCTGTTGTTTAGTTTAGTGACATTGCGGTTAATAAGTAGTTTAAGGACATTGCGGTCCAGTGTTAGTTTTTAGACGTTGCGGTCAAGGTTAAGGACGTCGTAGTCCGTGGATTTAAGGACTCCACAGTCCGATGTTAGTTTTAAGACATCACGGTCAAGGTTAAGAACCTCATAGTCCATGAGTTTTGTAATACCCAGTTCCTTTTGTACGCCAATATCCGTATTTATATAAAATGTTGCTTACAAAATTTGTTTATTTATATTTATATTTATATTTATTTTATTTATTTTAAAATCCTAACCCATACCTGACCCTGTGGTGACTTCCGTACTTCTTTTCTCGTTCCGTTTATTGAAACAGACTTGTTTGAATCGCTACGTGCATTTTACGTGCATCCAATCTTGGGGGTATGCATTTTCGTTACCTGAGTATTCATTTCGAAATTTGGACTTCACATATATTTTTCATATTTTAAATCTAAATTTTTATACCCAACCCGGGCGCGTTTTGGAGTAAGTTTGTATTTGCCAAAATCTCAAAACGGACGAATATTATATTCTTTAATTATACCTAACTATTAATCCCAACTGATATCTCTCTTTCTTTCACCCTTCACCCCCTCACGTCTCTCTCTCTCTAATATATTAAATATTATTTTAAAACCTAATATTCTAAAACCCACTCCCTGTCATCATCCCTCTACTTTCTTTCCTATATATTTTACTTCCTCGCGATCTCTCTCCCTCACTTTTTCCATCTTTACAACCCACTCCTCTCTTTACAACTCACCTCTTTCTCTCGTTTTCTCTCTTTACAGCTTAATCCTATCAATATTCTCCCCATACCTCACCCACGTCTCCTTTTCCTCTTTACAGTTCAATCTCCTCACCCCCCTCTACTTACACTATATATATATGCGCACACACACCCTATTAATTAACTCACGTCCCTCTCTCCCTTCCCTCTATTTTCTTCTTCCTTCGTTCCCGCCTCTCGCCCACGAGAAAATCCACGCTCGTGCCTGCGCCCATGGTGCTCGCTCGCTGTCATCGCCACCATCGCCTCCACCCTCGACGACGGCTCCTCTCCGCACTCCACCTCGTTCTCCTCATCTCCCTCTCATCCTGTTTCCAGCGAACCCGAACACCCACGCACCCACCTCCGACCACCTCACTGTCGACCACCTCGTCGGAACCCTCGCTGCCACTCCAACCACCGACACCTTCGCCGAGACCGTCCTCGTGCCCGCTCCGCGACGACCAAGCTCCAGTAAACTATTGCACAGCCACTGCAGCCGAGGCCAAGCGGAGCTTCCCTTGCCCCCTCTACCTGTTCCGGCCATGACCCCGCACTGCGCGACGACCACTCCACCATCGACGTCCTCATCTCTGCGAACTCGAAGCCTTCAAGTACCGCCGCCGACGTCGATCCATGAGAGTTGTAGCCAATCCAAAAGCGAGAATTCGAGGCCACGCCACTACGGTTCCGAGGCTCGCGAGCTCCGGTTTTGTTGCAAAGACCACTTCCGCATCCGTGACGTGCATTGCAGCGTCCGACCGATCCATCAACTCCGTGATATCGTCATCGAGGCAAGTGAACTCCCCTCACTTGCTTAACATGCTATAGCTATCTTATTAATATCATTTTACCCGTAATTCGACAACCCAATAACCTTGTGAAATCTGATTTTTTCGGACAAGCTGAACGGTTAAAATCATAATAAATTACCTATTTATCGGATCTCAGAGTGCTAGGGGTATCGAAGCCAACTGATAAACCTACAGTACGCCATAGTTCATCTTTACATTTTGATAAGTTATAACAATGAATTCTGAGGCGATTCACGGCCCTGAACTGCAGTCCGGGGAAACGTTCGTTTGAATACTTGGCCTTGGGAACACCTGTACACCCCTTTCATAAACTGAAAATGCACGTAACCCCATATGGTCGCGTAGAGAATTTAGTTAGCTAACCCCTGAATCTGGTCCCGTGTCGTTTCACCGTCATTTGATATTTAATTTGTATTTTAGAATACCGTGGTGTTCTGCAGTTTCTGCAGTGATCCCTCTTACACCAGCACCTTGTACACAACATAACTTTTAATAAAGAACTGATATTGATAATCCGTTTGATGCGTTGGAAAGATAACAGTAAAATATATAATTAGTTGAACTGTAGTGTCGCCTAATTATGCTCCCAACTGGGAGTAAAATGTGTTACGAAACGGACTTCCAGTTCAGAAATTGGATTTCCAGCAGTGAACACTTAAAATGAAATGACCATAACTAGCGAACCTGAAATCCGATTGATGTGAAACCAATTTTGATGGGTAGATAATTAAACATACTGATTTTTCCTTTCATATTGTTTTGCTTAATTCTGCACATATGATTTATAGTAAATTTTGCAAGTTGTACGACACTGGCTGCTATGCTTTATTTATATCATGAATAATTGCATTTTCATCATATCATGTAGCGGTATGCCCTCATTGAATAGTGGTCATGAAACATTGATAACCTAGTGATCGTATATATTACCCAGTGATAAGTATTAGTGATTGGATTGTGACAAGTACGTTACTGTTAAAGCGTGAATGAATAAGTGAAAGTGAATGAATAAGTGAAAGTGAATGAATAAATGGAAGTGACACGTACTTGTACACAATCAGTGAATCTTATTATTTTATTGCTTTGTCGATGTCTGTGGGACGCGTGTACGTGTGACTATAAGTGGTATGGGACACTTATGGAAGCTCTTGCATGGGTGTCACAGATAAGGCACCAGACACTGCCATTTATCTTAAATATTAGTCGGGACGTGCTTGATGGAGATCCTGTCTCCAGTTCTCGTGCAGACTTGTCACAGACCGATTGGTATTTGAGGTTATGGTTAGCGTTTGATGTAGACCACGGGGTATGGGGTAGTTTGAGTGTGAGTTCAACAGAATCTCGGGAGTCCCATGCCGGCTTATTTATTTAGGGAGATATATGGAGATTTACAGGGTACGTGATTATTACCGTGATATACATGTTGGGCCCGTGGTCCCTTGCCCTTGGGTTCTACCCTTGGGTGGAGGACACTCGCGAGTGGTTGACTCTCACACTTGGACTGACGATAGGTTTAGCGACCCGGACATTGAGACTTAGAGACTGATAGGTTTAGTGACATGCATTTGATTACTGATTCGATATACCTGCCTTACTGTTTACCTGCCTTACTGTTTACCTGCTTTACTGTTTACATGCTCTACTGTTTACTGGTACTGATTATTTCATGCTCATGTCATCACTCCATGCTTACTGTTCCATTTTAATCATCATTGCACGTGTTTACATATGTATATAAATATATTGCTATCGTGTCGCTCTAACGACCTGAGTATGCATGCTCAGAGTGAGAAGTGGATTTAGCTCGGATCAGGATCTGTCGTACCTTGAGGATATTGCGGACATCTAGATCAGCGACGTCAGCGCTATCTTTCCTTGATCTCTATCTGGTTAGTTTTACACCCGTTTTGATTTAGTGACTGCATTTCTCATTACCTGTGCATTGATTACTGTTTACCACGTAAAGCTAGAAGCCGAAGTGTGACTACGGCAGGATGTTTCCTCGACCGTAGGAGCATGGCTGGCCTTATCAACCCCTCGTATTCCGTATTTTGGGAAGCGGGGCGTGACAAGTTTAAGGATCCCACAATCCGTCGTTAGTTTTAAGACATCTCGGTCAAGGTTAAGGACCTCATAGTCCATGAGTTTAAGGACCCCACAGTCCGTATTAATATGTGGTCATCGGGACCCGTCACCTCTTTGAAGACGTTGAGAAATTACAACGCCAAGTATCAAAGGAGTGAAGAGATGTACCCTTAAACCAAGGTAGATTAAATAATATTTGGCCCAATTTGGAACCAAGACTAATTAATTATATTATGAGCCCATTGGCTCAGTTGAATTTGAATTGAGGACTTATGGCCAGCTTGGGCTAAGTCCAATCATGTTTAGGATATTGGCCCTCTGTTGGTCCATTAGAGGAGAGGCTTTGCCTCTAGACACTTAGCCAATGGGGCTAAAGTTGGTGTTAAACACTAAAGATCAATCAGTGTTGAATACTGAGAATGAGATTGACAAGTTAGAGTTTAACACTAAAAGATAGTTAGTGTTAAACACGAGCAACAGGGCTTTCAAATTAGTGTTTATACACTACAACAAATCAGTGTTAGACACTGGCAATGGAGATTTCAAATTAGTGTTTAACACTAAGGCAGATCAATATTAAATACTGGAAACAGGGTTTTCCAGGTTGGTGTTCAACGCTAAGAAAGTCAGTGTTAAACACTGTAAATAGATGTTTTCCAAATTAGTGTTTAAACACTAAGAAAATCAGTGTTGAACACTGGATATAGAGGTTTCAATTTTAGTGTTAAACACTAAGGCAAGAGGGGTCACGTGGTAGCACGTGAGAGCGCCCTCAATTCATTTTATTCTGCCAAAAGTATTGAATACTTTGGAGCATCACGTTCTGTCATGTGATGGAAATTCTGGTGTTTGTCCGTTAAACCTTCAGCCAAGGGGTCATGTGGTAGCACGTGATAGCGCCCTGTTTTCCTTTATTTTGTTCTACAGATAAGTGTTTAACACTTTTAATTCTGAAAGCCATCACGTGTGGGCACGTGATGGAGGCCTGCGCTTTGATCTATTAGACTGTTCATTAGGGGTCACGTGTCGACACGCGAGGGCGCCCTAAAGCTCTTTTCTGTTTCTTTTCAGGGGTCACGTGGTAGCACGTGACCCTATTCCTTTGCCTGTTTGAAGATGTGTTTATCTTTTTAAGAATTGAATTCTTCATAGGGTTAAACCCTAGCAAAAACTTTAGAGGAATTAAATTCCTACTTTCTTTTGAAGAATTATATTCTTAAATAGGGTTAAACCCTCATTTCTTCTTTCTTGAGGGAATTAAATTCCTGTTATTTTAACAGAACTAAGTTCTTAACTAGGGTTAAACCCTGATTTTGTTCATTCTGAAGGAATTAAATTCCCATAACATAAGGTCAAATCCTAATTTTATTTTAAAGGAATTAAATTCCTATAGTTCTGTGAGAATTAAATTCTCAAGCTTCCATTCCCTCTCTATGCTTTGGATCTGCATGGCAGGATCTCAACCCATTGAGAATTAAATTCTCAACTCAAGGGGAGATGTGCACTTTACAGATCCTCCACCAAAGAGAGAACTATGTTCTTCTGTTTTATATCAGAGTTAAACTCTGTTGAGAATTGAATTCTCTTTTCCTTTCAAAAAGCCTTCCCTTTCTTACCTAGGGTTTTCTTTTGCAGAAGATCCAAATTCCTCCAAAGTATCAAGGCTCTCCTCTTTTTTATGTATCTATCCCTCTCTATATGTCTCTCTTGGCTCCTATTTATAGGAGAAGCAGCCGAATCAATTAGTTTTGGTGAATCTTTCATTGAGAGATTTAATTTGTATTCACCATTCGTTTTGGACCTTTAGATTATTAGGTGAATTTTATTCACCATTGGATTTTAAATCCAGAGATTCTCCTTTGTTATTTCGGTTAGATTTTAAAGGGGAAATCTTTCCAAATTCATGCTTTTTCCATAGATAGGTGATATTTAAGAATCTTTAAATCTTTAATTCAATCGGTTTCTTTGGAAAGATTTGAGAGGCCTTTTCTCAGAATTTAATTCTGTTGACAGATAGGCTTTGAAAGCCGGTCACGTGTGGCCACGTGACCCTTGGTCACGTGTGGGCACGTGACCCCCCTTGGAACGAGACCTCTTCTTCCTTTTTACGCTCTGCCTTCTGGCTGCCGCCTAGCCGTCACGTGCCACCACGTAACCCCTGGTCACGTGTGAGCACGTGACCCTCGTCTGGCGTCTTTTTCTTGATTTAATCAGGGAGCTGAGTCTGCTGATTTTGAGTGTCACGTGCCAACACGTGACCCTGGTCACGTGGGAGCACGTGACCCTTTCTGAAGCCCTTTTCCTTGATTTGATTAGGGAACCGGTTTGCCTTTGAAGCCGCTTTTAAATGTCACGTGCCAACACGTGACCCAGGTCACGTGGGAGCACGTGACCCTTTCTGAAGCCCTTTTCTTTGATGTACACGGGAAGCTGAATCTGCCTTGCCGATGCTTTTAAATGTCACGTGCCAACACGTGACTGCTGGTCACGTGGGAGCACGTGACCCTTTCTGAAGCCCTTTTCCTTGATTTGATTAGGGAACCGGTTTGCCTTTGAAGACGCTTTTAAATGTCACGTGCCAACACGTGACCCAGGTCACGTGGGAGTACGTGACCCTTTCTGAAGCCTTTTTCTTTGATGTACACGGGAAGCTGAATCTGCCTTGCCGATGCTTTTAAATGTCACGTGCCAACACGTGACTGCTGGTCACGTGCTAGCACGTGATGCCTCCTTCGTAACCATTCCTGATTTTAAATCAGGAAACAAATGCCCCCACAGCGTTGTTCTCACGTGTTTGCACGTGAGTGCAACGCTGTCACTTTTTGTGACCGTTGGATTCCTCTAGGGATTTGGGGAGATGAAACGTTTCCATCACCTCCTATAAATATTGGGGTCATTTCAGAGACGCCTCCACTTTGCTCATCTTCTTCCTTGCAAACTTTTTCTGAGAATTTAATTCTCTTCTTCCAGAGCTTAGTTCTCTGTCTTGAAACCATCTTCAGAGTTTAACTCTGTTCAAGTGACCCTTTTCCTCAGGTAATGTTCTTGGACAAACAGTGAACTTTCACGTTCCTCTGGATTTTAAATCCAAAACAAGGGATTTTACCCCTTTTTTAACAAAGAACCCATTTTTCTTCGAGCCTTTTTAACCAAAGTATGAAACCATTTTAGCCTTCAAAAGTAGATCTCTTAGGGCTTAGACGATGATCTATGGAGTTTAACTCCGTTTACAGAAAAAATGCTTTTGGGAATTTAATTCCCTTCTCTTAATAAGGAATTTAATTCCTATGAAGAACTCAGTTTCTTCGCATGGAGGCTCCTTAGGGTTTCTTGGCCCGAGGTTGTTCTTCTGCAATTAGTGAAGAAGACGGTTGCAATGATGTCTTTTGTGGGAATTTAATTCTCCTGGTCTTGTTTGATTTGTTGTAGAGCCCAAGGTAGATTCGTTCTTTTAGGAGAATGTGTAGAGCCACTTGAAACTCATTTTTTTTATTTAATGAGGGTATCCCCTTTGTCTTATTACAACTGCTCGATTTCATTATTAATGAGCCGTCATCTTGATTCTGTGGGGCCCATGTGTTTTATAGCCAATGGTCCCAGAAAAATCTACTGTTGCTTTCTTTAACTAGTCTTCATGTTCATGCATGGATATATATCGCTGACTTTGCTTTTAACGGTCTTCTTTCATTCGATTTCAGGTGCGATGGCTTCTGCTCCGTGTTTTCCCTTTACTCGTTCGGAGGCCGCTTTTCCTCAATCACCATTCGATGAGGAAGTGATGGCGATGATCCGGGCTCATGACCCGAACTGCACCAACTTGCTTCTATGGGGAACTTGGTATAGCCATATTATCCGGGGTCGCCGGAGTTTCCTCTGTGCAGTACCGACAGAGCCTACTTTCCCATTCTTGCCGATGGACCCTCCGAGAACGGTTTTTGCTGTGGAAATGCCCAACTGGACTCCAACGGGGAGGCTCGAGCCTTCAACGACCGGTATTCCGAACCATCCGATCCCGGCCATAGATATCTTAGGGCGGCGTATTTGCCAGGGTGAGGCCCACCCGTAGGGGCAGATCTATAAGATAGGGCTCACTCCCCGACACCCTACGGGCTACCTTCTCTGGGCTCGCTACATCCTTGCCACCCATCGTGCGCAGCTGCAGAAGGTCGAGCTTTATCAGGCAATATACGCGTCACTCTTCCATTATAAGTCCCCGCATGCCTGGTGGGTCAAGGTATTTTTGAACCAATGGAATCTTCCCACCAACACTTTCATTCTAGGAGACCGCGAGGTCTCGATCTCTCTAGCAGAATTTTATGACATTTCGGGGTTGCCAATCAGGGGTAGTCTATATGAGGAGGTGCTTTCTTCTGACGAGTACAATTTTGAACCCGAGCCCGCCCTGGTTGACGGCCTGTCTGCTGAGAATGCCGTCCGCCACAAGCGTCCCAGTTTAATCAAGGGGCTAGGTATCTTCGACCGATTATTCACCGAATCCGAAGATCAGGGTGTTACTTTCAAGAGCTTCATTGCTCGTTTCCTTCGCGAGGACGCCTTATCAAAGACAGCCCCGAAGTTTGCAAACATGAAAGACCCCTTTGGGTTTGGCCCGAAGAAACTGCCAACTAATGAATCGGATCTGCCGCAATACTACATTCCCATAATGTCGCCGATGTCTTTCGAATCCATCGCAGCTCCCGGCATGGATGAGGAGACATTCTTCGTGGGGTTTGTTAGTGTCTAGCTCAGTTGGTTTGTCATCCCCATGCATCGTCGCTTTATGAGAGCTTCGGTTATCTATCCGGCTTATCGTATTGCTGAGGGGACGCGGTTGGCCGTTGGAATCCCAGCCTTGGCGCACCTTTATCATGGGTTGGGCACCGCAGCTAATACCTCTACTCCCGGCATGGATGTGGTAAACTTTCCTCTTCATTATTTCACGTCCTGGATCGAAATGCACATGTTGGGGGCTTTCGCTATGCATCAGAGGCCTGCGTTCTATGACGCCTACACTTTCCCTCGGCTTATGCGATTGGTGGATGCTTCTGCCGTTGACCCAACTCAATTCGGGGCTATTCGGGCGTTGATTTCTCCTTACGCTACTGCCGGCGGATTAATATTGATCGGGTCTTATCTTCTTCCACGGGTTCGGCCCAGCCGCTTTGGGACCGGTCGAAAGATAACGCGCCCACTTTGAAGCCCTGGGAAGCCGCGCGCTTATATGCAATCAGACCGGGTTACCTGGTGTTTCGTCAGGACGGTGCGGCTCTCTTTATGCGGAACAATCCGCATCGCTTTGCCCGGCAGTTTGGCTATGATCAGGGCGTCCCGTTTGAAGCTTTCATAATCACGCCGGTTCCTTCGCTCGAGGCCGTCCGAGATGCCGCCCACCACTTTGTGAGGCTGAACACCGGTTCTCAGTTCATGATCCCTGATGGTGACTACATTCCCCGATGTGTGGGGTCGTTTACGGGCTGGTATCTCCATCGGGTGAACCCGGTTATTATTGAGGAGAGAAGGGTGCTTCTTGGCCATGGCGCCCCTATTCAGGTTCCGGCCCCGGGAGCCATGCTGCGACCACGTGCCCCAGTCCGCTTTCCTCTGAGGGATATCGGCATTGCGATTATTCCTGGAGAGTCAGGAGTAGATCTTACTCCAATAGTTGGTATGCCCCTGGGTACTCGGTCGCGGGGTAAACGGGCTCCGGTAACAGCACCCCCACCCGAGGCAGCACCACTCTCCGTGTCATCGACGATGGCAGTGTCATCTCCAGTCGTGGCCCGGGGAGAGGGTGTTGAGAGCGACGTGGGCCAACGCTGCACTAAGGCTTCGAAGGGAAAGAGACGGTCGTCCTCGGCGACTGGTTCTGGGTCCAAGCGTCGAAGGAAGGTGGCTACTAATTTGCTCGACTCTTTAACGGAGTCTGAGCCCATCCATGAAGATGAGCCGTTGGCCTTACCGGAATCAAACGCTGAACTACTTTTTCCCAGTTCAGCCGCCGAGGAAGCTGCACAGTTGGCTGAGGCTATAAGGCGTTCTAAAGACGCGTCTCAGAATGCCAGGGGTCCGAAGAAGCCCTATCCTGCTGTAATCTTTTACGAGGACCCCTCGTGGATTCGGCGGCGATTTATAGGCCCTTTGGAGGAATGGGGGGAAAGGGCCTTGAAGCAGGCTGTTTCAGAGGACGCGGCGGACGCGCTTTCTTTATGGACCGGCGGCCATGAGTCCACTCTCGAACCCCGGCGAGCATGCCTCCTTGAGAAGGAGCAGCGGCTTGAAGAAGCTATATTGAAGGCTTCGTTACGCATTGGTATGCCTTTATACTTCTTTATAGTATTTCGGATTGTTTACGCCTGCATGCCTGCATCTTTATTCTTGTGTTAATTGTGCAGAATCTTCGACGCTGGGGGAGCTCCCTACGGGCTCGTTGAAGCCAAAGCCTGTCGAAATTCCCGATGAAGCGTTGCTCGATGCGGAGGGGGCTGATGAGGCTGCTCCTCTTGCAATAGAGCCTCCAGTGGTAGTTCTTGATCATGAAGCGCTTGCTCCGTTGGGGGAGGCTCCTTTAGAGATTGCTGCCCCAACGGCTCTTCCCGAAGGCGGCCCGGAGGCTGAGATAGAGGTAGTGGGGACTGCCCTCCCTCTGTTGGAGCCCGAGGTTCCGGCAAAGGCTGTCGAAGCCGCTATCCCCCCGACTCAGATCAGGAGAAGTGTTGAAGGTAACCTTCTGAATTTTAAATTAGCAGTCTTTCCGTTGTCTGAACTTTTTTGTTTTCTCAGAATTACGCGAGTTGGCGGCCTCTATTGTCGATCTGTCTCCCCGGCAATCCTTTCAGCGTCTGCTGGAGATGGCAGCTCCACAAGCGATATCCCCCCAACGTATTGTCCTCTCATCCGGGCAAGGTTGGTGTCGTCCATCACTTCTCATAGCATCGTCGTTATTTTGCGTATTGACATTGATGTTTTCTATAGTTTTGGAGGCCGATGATGAGGTCGAGGTTCTCGAAGGGCCAGGGGAACCTTCAGCTCCTACTTGCACGACTGTCGGTAAGCGGCATTTCATCATACTCTCATTCGTTCTTTGCTTAAGAATTTTAATGACATCTTCCAAATTTGAACAGCTCTGCCAGTCTCCACGGCGTTGGAGTCGCGCATCGTGATGCCGCCCGACCCTTATGCCTTGCGGGCTTCAGAACGTTTGGCCCAATTAAGCCTTGTCTCCTTATCATCTTTGATTGAGGAGCTCCGTGCTGGCAGCGCGACCACCGCTGAAGCGATTGCCGCCGAAGCTAACGGTTCTCTTCCTTTTCTCGCCACCTATCATAGCGAAGAAGTGGTGCGAGTCTGGGTGGAGTTCTGTCAGCAGGTGGAGGCTTGTTTGCACGCCCTTGAATGTTCTCGCCTTTCCTCGGAAGCCGTGGCTCCAAAAGCGAGGTTGCGGGGTCTGATAGCACGATGCGCGGCCAACATGACGTCATGCGAGAAGAGGCTTGGCCGCAAATTCTCGGAGAGGGAGTTGGCTTCTAAGGAGCTGAGCGAGCTTCAGGACAGCCTCACAGCCAAAGCCAACAAAGCATACGAACTCTGGCGGGTGCTTCAGGAGTCCATAAAAGAGGTGATGGCTCTCGATAAAGATGCCACGTTCACTCGTGAGAGGGTCGAGGCTCATAAAGCCACCGAGAGAGAACTCGAAGCTCGGCTTGCTTCGTATCAGGCTCAGCAAGCTCAGGCGGAGGCTCTTCTTCTGGAGATCTTGCGTCATGAAGCCGTGGCTCAGCAACAAAACGATGAGCTGGTAAAATTACTACACCGCCCGCCGGCTTGAGGACTTGTATCTTTTCTTTTCTCTTTTTGTACATACTCATGGATGAGAGTATCTCTTTTTTTTGTTTCTTTCATGAATTGTATTTTGAATAAAAGATACATTTTTCTTCTAAATGACGTGTCTCTTTTCATTGAATGCGTTTGTGGACAATTTATCTTGATCTCCTTGCAGGGCAGCAATGGTTTAGGATTCAGGGTTAAGATCTGCTTCCTAAGACTTTTGTACTTTATGAGCCACGAGGATCTCATAAAGAGTTTCTCTCCTTATAGGTCGAGAGGGTCCTATAGGTGTAAGTTCTTCTTAAGAATCGTGAGGATTCTTAAGCGAGTTTTCCCTTGAGAGTTGTAAGGATCTCACAAGAGAGTTTTCTTCCTTACAGGTCGTGAGGACCTGCAAGTGCTGGATGTGGTCGCCCTTGTTCGTGTTTCACGTAGTCAGGGGTTTCTCAAGGCCTCGTAGTTTAAAGACGTCGCAGTCAAGGTTAAGGACCTCATAGTCCATGGATTTAAGGACTCCACGGTCCGATGTTAGTTTTAAGACATCACGATCAAGGTTAAGGACCTCATAGTCCGTGGGTTTAGGGACTCCACAGTCCGATGTTAGTTTTAAGACATCACGGTCAAGGTTAAGGACCTCATAGTCCATGGATTTAGGGACTCCACAGTCCGATATTAGTTTTAAGACATCACGGTCAAGGTTAAGGACCTCATAGTCCGTGGATTTAGGGACTCCACAGTCCGATGTTTGGTTGCAGGGACCCGTCACCTCTTTGAAGACGTTGAGGAATTACAACGCCAGGTGTCAAAGGAGTGAAGAGATGTACCCTTCAACCGAGACAGATTCCGTAGGGAATCGGGGTGGTTGATCATTAGTTTTAAGACATTACGGTCAAGGTTAAGGACCTCATGGTCCGTGGATTTTAAGGACTCCACAGTCCGGTATTTGCTCTGGATGCTTCACACGGGTTCACTGCCGTGCTTGGCGAGGACCAGGCTCCGCTCTGGGCGTTTTCCGCGAGGTCAAAGAGTGACATTATCCGCGTTCCACGTGACCAGGAATTTTGCACTAGATGCTTCACACGGGTTCACTGCCGTGCTCGGCGAGGACTAGGCTCCGCTCTGGATGCTTCACACGGGTTCACTGCCGTGCTCTGCGAGGACCAGGATCCGCTCTGGACGTTTTCCACGGGGTCAAAGAGTGGCGTTATCCGCGTTCCACGTAACCAGGAATTTTGCACTAGATGCTTCACACGGTTTACTGCCATGCTCGGCGAGGACTAGGCTCCGCTCTGGATGCTTCACACGGGTTCACTGCCGTGCTCTGCGAGGACCAGGATCTGCTCTGGACATTTTCCACGGGGTCAAAGAGTGACGTTATCCGCGTTCCACGTAACCAGGAATTTTGCACTAGATACTTCACACGGGTTCACTGCCATGCTCGGCGAGGACTAGGCTCCGTTCTGGACGTTTTCCACGGGGTCAAAGAGTGACATTTTCCGCGTTCCACGTAACCAGGAATTTTGCACTAAATGCTTCACACGGGTTCACTGCCGTGCTCGGCGAGGACTAGGCTCCACTCTGGATGCTTCACACGGGTTCACTGCCGTGCTCTGCGAGGACCAGGATCCGCTCTGGACGTTTTCCACAGGGTCAAAGAGTGACGTTATCCGCGTTCCACGTAACCAGGGATTTTGCTGATTGTATCCGCATTTCACGGGATGGAGGTTTAACTGTTGGCGATATGTATACCACCGAGCCATGGAACTGGGAGTTGCCGCTGTTCTGTTTAGCTTAGTGTTGTGTCCGTTGTTATGAGACGAGTGTTGAAACGATCTCCAGGTCTCCTTTGGCCCGTCGAGACTTGGCTTCCTCTTCTGATGAAACCTGGGGGAGAAGTATGATCCCTTTTTTGTTTACGCCCTTGGATTGTGTACAGGGTGTGATGGAACATCACCTGTAGGGCATAAATTGAAACCCTTTTTTTTTATATTTTATTTCTTTTTCCGCGATGTTCTATCATTACAGCTTTTATATCGCGAAAATCGCGATTGCCTAATCATTTCGGCTATTTTTCGCGGTGCCCAATCATTTCGGCTATTTTTCTTTTTACTCGCTGCTTTTTATTGCGAGTTCCCCATCATTTCGGCTGTTTTTGTATGCATACATTTTTTACTTGCTGCTTTTTATTGCAAGTTGCCCCATCATTTCGGCTATTTCGTATGCATGTGTGGCTTGCTAGATTTTTTGCCACAAGCTTGGATTTTAGACACCGATTTCGGCATCAGCACCGCTGCAACTGGGATGTTGCCAGGAGCAAATCATCATTTGCCTCTGTCGATGTCGAACAAAGGTGGCTTAGTAAACAGGGTTAAGGGTCCTGTCGTCCAAGGCTTTTGACTTCATAAGTCGTAAGGGTCTCACAAAGGTATTTCTCCCTACAAGTCGTGAGGATCTTGCAGGTGTATTTTCTCCTTAGGGATCGTGAGGATTCCTAAGTGTATGTTCCTCTGTAAGTCGTAAGGATCCTACAAGAGGGTTTTCTCCTTATAAGTCGAGAGGAATTATAAGGGTTGTTCACCATATGGACATGTCCCTAGTCACGGGTGTGACTTTGCTGGGGAAATGTTTATTCGCGCTCGTGGATTATATACAAGGGTCAGTATTGAGCCGCTTGTAGGGCAATATCGAAGGTTGTGGGGGATCTGCTTAAGAACAGGTTTAGGTTTCTGTAACTTAAGACTTTCAAATCTCATGAGCCGTGAGGGTCCCATAAGAGAGTTCTCGTTACGAGTCGTGAGGATCTCGCAAGTGTATTTTCTCCATAGGAATCGTGAGGATTCCTAAGTGTGTTACCCCTTTGTGAGTCGTAAGGATCTCACGCGGGTGGTTTCTTCTTACAAGGTCGAGAGGACCTTATAAGTGTCTTTTAACGAGGTTGCCCCCTTTCGGGTTTTCACAAACACTCGCCGATAGTCCTGCTGTTTTTACTCACGGAGCCCTTTCGGGTTTTCATCCGTGCCCATTTTGCTTATGGACATACCGTTTTTTTATTCTTTTCATTTTCTTTTTCTCCTTTTCTTTTACGAGGCCGCGCCCTTTCGGGTTTTCACGAACACTCGCCGGTAGCCCTGCTGTTTTTACTCATGGAGCCCTTTCAGGTTTTCATCCGTGCCCTTTTTGCTTATGGACATACCGTTTTTATTTATTATATTTTTTTATCTCGTCAGCCTAAGGATGCTGCGGTATTAGTTTAAAGACGTTTCGGTCCGCTATTAGTTTAAGGACGTTTCGGTCCGTCGTTAGTTTAAGGACGTTTCGGTCCGTCGTTAGTTTAAGGACGTTTCGGTCCGTCGTTAGTTTAAGCCGGCTACTACTTATAGAGCTTTGAGCTTTAGGAAGATAGCGAGCAGACATAGTCGTCGTTATCTATCATTGACCTAGGCTGTGGCTCATTAAGCGTAGTATTTCTTTAGGAAGCGGCCGTTTATTGGCCTGAAAGGACTTTCACCATGCATGTCCATGAGTAGATAGGCCCCACCCTGGTAGACCTTATCTATGATGTACGGGCCTTCATAGTTTGGCTCGAATTTTCCCCGCTTGGCGCGATTGGGGATCATAGGTCTTTTGACCACTAGTACGAGTTCGCCTTGGCGGAACGTCCTCGGCCTGGTCAATCTTTCGTACGAGCGCGTCATCTTTGCTTTATAAGCTTCTAGATTTTGTTGCGCTATGAGCCGTGTTTCTTCAAGAGCATCAAGCTCCTCGAGCCGGAGGCTAGCATTTTCTTCGTTCGTCAGTTCGTAATTGACTGCCATCCGTAGAGAGGGTAGCTCTATTTCGAGGGGGAGTACCGCTTCCGTACCGAATACCAGTGTGTACGGCGTTGTGTTCGTGGCCGTCTTGAACGTAGTTCGATAGGCCCAAAGGGCCTCTTGCAGCCTCTCGTGCCAGTCTTTCTTATTTCGGGACACCGTCTTTTTCATGATTTTTGTCAAGGTCTTATTGAAGGCCTCGGCTAGACCATTAGCTCGCGGATTGTAAACTGAGGAGTATCTCCAGTCTATATTATGATGCTGCGCGAAGCGGCTAATTTTATGGCTTCTGTAGGCTGGCCCGTTATCGGAGATAATCTGCCGTGGAGTTCCAAACCGATAGATGACGTGCGTCTTGAAGAAGTGGAGGATATTATCCGTCTTCACTTCCCTCGGCGGTACTGCTTCTGCCCATTTGGAGAAGTAATCAGTTGTCGCCAGGATGAAATGATGTCCCCGGGACGATGCTGGTTCGATGGGGCCGACTATGTCAGTCCCCCACATTTCGAATGGCCAGCTAGCCACCGTCGGATGTAGTGGATTCGGATGCTGGTGGATGAAATCCCCATGGATTTGGCACGAGTGGCACTGCTTCGCATATTCGAGGCAGTCCTGGATCATCGTGGGCCAGTAGTAACCCATCCGTTTAATTTTTAACTTCATCTTTGGGCCTGCTTGATGAGAACCGCAGATTCCGTCATGAACCTCTTGAACGACTCTTTCTGCCTCGCCAGGTCCTAAACATCTCAGCCACAGAGAATCAAACGACCTCTTATACAGAGTATTATTGACGAAAGCGAAAGATAGAGCTCGTTTCATGAGCTGATGTCTTGAGGACGCTTCTTCGGGCATTCGGTGGGACTTAAAGTAGTCTATGAAGACTTCCCTCCAGTCCTTAGCCTTCTCACGGTCTTTTATTTGTAGGGTCGTCTGCTCAGTCGTTCCTTTTTCTTCGTATGATTCCAGAGATATTTCTGCTAGGGCAAGCACTCGACGGCTTTGTACCATGATTTTAATGTCATCGAGGTTCTCGTCAGCCAGTTCTTTAGCGAGCTTGGCTAGCGCGTCTGCTTTGCTATTTTCCGCCCGTGGTATGCTTTCCAAAGTGTAGGAGGGAATTTGGGTCAATAGTTGTTGCACCTTTTCGCCGTACTTCACCAACTCCGGTTTGCACGTTTGGTAGTCACCATTTACTTGACTAACGACCAGTTGAGAATCCCCGTATATAAGGAGGTCTTTAATTCCCATGTCGATGGCGATCTCGAAGCCTGCTATCAGAGCTTCGTATTCGGCTTCATTGTTTGTCCTCGGCTCTGTTAAGGAGAAGGCGAAGCGCATTATCCCTCCTTGTGGAGTTACGAAGATGAGGCCTATCCCTGATTTGATCATTGGGATACCCTGTTTGCGCTTCTTTACGGAAGATGCTCCATCGAAATAGAGTTCCCATCGGGTACTACCGCTGCCGATCGCATCGAATGCATGCTCGTCCGGCAGCTCGCGGTTCAGAGGAGAACCGGCAGGTACTGGATGCTCGGCAAGGAAGTCGGCAATGGCCTGACCTTTCACTGCCTTAAGAGGTCGATACGTTATCGAGAACTCCATCAGGAGTAGAGCCCATTTAGCAAGTCGACCCGTCAATATAGCCTTTGACATCAAATATTTAAGAGGGTCCACCTTCGAAATGAGACGGACTTCGTGCGCCAACACATAGTGCCTGAGCTTTGTTATCGCGAAGATCAACGCCAAGCAGTGTTTTTCAATGGGAGAGTAGTTGTTTTCTGCCCTGAGCAGAACTCGACTTAAGTAGTAGAGTGCTCTCTCCTTTCCTTGATCGTTCTCTTGTGCCCATAATGCGCCTAAGGAACCTTCGAGGGCGGTCGTATAAAGAATGAGGGGTTTTCCCTTGACCGGCGCAGCCAACATCGGCGGGTTTTGCAGGTATTGTTTAATTTCATCCAACGCGCCCTGGCATTTTTGATCCCAGACAAATGGAGTTCCTTTCTTCATCAGGTGGCTGTAAAGACGGCACTTGCCTGAAAGATTGGCGATAAATCGCCGGATGTATGCGAGCTTCCCTTGGAGGGACCGCAACTGTTTGAGGGTTCTTGGCGGAGGCTTTTCTATGATCGCCTTGATCTTAGATGGATCTATTTCGATACCTCGGTGTCGGATGATGAATCCCATGAATTTACCCGAGGAGACTCCGAACGCACATTTGAGGGGATTCATCTTCAAATTATATTGCCGAAGGCGTTGAAATACAGTCTTCAGATGCGCTAAGTACTCTTCGTATGACATGCTCTTCACCACGAGGTCATCAATATAGCACTCGACGATGTCATGTATGAGATCGTCGAAGATCTTTGTCATGGCCCTTTGATAGGTAGCGCCGGCATTCTTTAGACCAAAGGGCATAACCCTGTAGCAGAATATACCCAAAGGGGTCCGGAAAGCGGTGTGCTTCTGGTCTTCGGGGTGCATCTTTATCTGATTGTACCCTGATGAACCGTCTATAAAGGAGAAAACCTCGTGAGTGGACGTGTTATCTATCATTAGCTCGGTTACCGGTACTGGGAAATCGTCTTTCGGACAGGCTTTATTGAGATCCCTGAAATCCACGCATATGCGTACCGTCCCATTTTTCTTCATTACCAGGACGATATTGGCGATCCAGTCGGGATATTGGACTTCTTGGGTAAATCCAGAATCGATCAGCTTCTTGACTTCGGCATTGATGCTCATCTCAAGCTCGAGTCGCATCCTTCTCGGCGCCTGCTTGACTGGCTTGATTTCCGGGGATATCGCTAATTTATGCACAGCAATCTCCGGATCTAATCCTGGCATCTCGGAATAGTTCCACGCGAAGCAGTCTTTATACTGTAGAAGCACGTTCTTTAACGCGGCCACCCTTTCTTCAGATAGCAGCTTGCTGACGAATGTCGGTCGCGGATCATCTGCCGATCCCAGCTCAATCGTCTTGAGGTTATCTGCAGTAGTATGTATGCCATCTTCCAGTTCTTTCGGGGCTGGCGGAAATTCTGAGATCACCTCATCATTGCTGTTCTCCAAGCACCAGGGAAGGTCATCAATGTTCTTGGGCTCTTCTTTTAATATCGTAATCGTGTAACAGGTGCGAATCTTCTTCCAGGGCTGAGGTGGATCTGGTCCCACTTTTGCGGCTTTGGGTTCGTGCTTTTGTGGCGGCGTTACCCTCCAGCCGTTGGATAAAGCGAATCTGCCCTGTTGGTACTGGTCCTCGACCCAGTTCTTGAAGGTGAAGCAGTCTTCGGTAGGATGTCCTATGGCTCGGTGATAAGAGCAATAGCTCAGATGAGAAGCCTTGTTAGCTCGCTCAGGGTGCTTAGACTCTGGAAGCGCGATCATTTGATGTTTTATAGCGAGCTCGAGTAACTTCTCCGTCTTGCCTCGAGGGAAGGAATACGCTCGACTCATCTTCTTCGCGAGGGACAAATCCGGACCGCGCAATGCCCGCTCACGTGACTCTCTAATCCTGCGTCGTTGTTGTCGGCTCCTCTTTCCGCTTCTTGATTTATTTCTGCCTCTGCGTTGGGCCTTTCGGACAACGGGTTGACAAGGATGAGCATCTTTGTCTTTTGCAGCCTGTTGAAACAGACGTTGCGTCCTGGCCTTCTCGAAGATGGCCATCTCGCGGTTGTGGTTTTCCCGAGCTTTTTGACCTGCTTTCCTGATAATCTTGTCTATTCGTTCTTCAAACGACGGACTCGGCCCTTCAATCGCGGGATCTAGTTTTGATGAGAGGTTGGCATTTCCTGACAGGGCGTCCTCTTCTTCACCAAAGGTATATATGGCGTAGTTACTGTGGGCCCTTTCCCGTTTTCCGGCTCTCACGTATCCAAGACCAAGTGTTTCCATTTTCCCGTTGGGCAATTTGCGTTGAGTCCCAGGGACATCCTAAATCCTGTTGTAGAACCGAGCTTGTCGAACAGTCTGTTTTAAGGGTACTCCTTGGCGCTTCAATAGCCTCTTTAGTCCATTTGTATAGTATCTGGGCAAACGGATGGGTTGGAGCCTGTCGAGCGTAGCATCCACGCCATGTCAGATCTCCTTCTCTACTTTCGTCTCTGAGGATCGGTAGAATAGGATTGCCTTCTCACCCCTTTGCCTGGGAGGGACGTAAAACGTTTGCAGGTCCTGCACATTGTAAGCTTGAAATGTGTCGAGATCCTTGTAGTGTTCTCATGGCACCATGGTGATTTGCAAACTCTGATCATCGCTAGGGGGTGCTTGTATCGACGGTCGATTGGAGAACACAGCATTAACCTCATCTTCCGAGTCACTTCCGAAGACCAACGTGGGGGCGGGAGTCCCCGGGTTGTTGCGTTGAGATGGCCCAGCATAAACTATCTCTTCTTCTCCTTCGGTATCGCTCCCGAAAATAGGGATGGCGGCGGCGGCTTTGTTCTCCGGCTTGCGACACCTTTCTGTATCCTCGAAATCTGGAAAAAAGTACTTCGCATCTTCGTATTTGCAGACTTTGTTCACGGAAAATGGGTTTAGCTCGCCTGTTACGGTATACTCGAAACCATCCTTAAAGTGCTTCATACACTGATGTTGTGTAGAAGGGATGATGTTGTACTCGTGTAACCAAGGGCGACCAAGCAAGGCGTTGTAGCAGGTCTTGGCGTCAATGACATGGAACTTGATGTCTGTGACGAGTAGTCCAAAGCGTAATGTTAGTATTACGGATCTAAGAGTCCGTGACGATTGGGAGTCGAAATCGGAGATGGTAATTTTGTCACGAGCGAGGTGTTGCACACTCATGCAGATTTCCTTTAACACCCGAACGTTAAAGAGATTGACGGAGGATCCATTATCCACTAGGATCTTGCCTATCTTGATATCATGGCAGTATCCAGAGACATATAGGGGACGGTTGTGGTCGCACGTCCCGAGGAGGAGGTCTTCGTCACCGAAAGTGATGTCGGCCGTATGCACTTCCTCCAGTTCATCCTTCATCCTTTCCGCAGCAAGGAAGGCTTGGAATTGCTCAGGTTCTTGTAACGCCTTGATTAATGAATCTCGCGCTTCTTTTGATAACAGGAGGGCATCGAGAATGCTAAGTTGAGAAGGTAGCTTCCTTAGGTGCGCCAGGATATTGTAGTCTACCTTACCTTTCCTGGGAGGGTCTTTGGTAGTCAGCTCTTTCATGACTTGGTCATCTAAAGTGATATCCTCAGTGACCTTTTCCTTTCCCTTATCTTTTCTATTTGCGGGCCCGAGATTCTTTTCCGGGAGCGTGCGATGCGCAGCTGAATGTTTTCGCAGGCCTCCGGTTCCTCCTCTTTCCCTAAAACGGATTCTTTAAAGAGAGGGCCCAGAGCCATTTCTTCATCAGAGTCGCTCCCAAAAGTGAGAACTTGTGACCCTCCGGCGTTAACCATGTAACAGTCGCCAGTGGTTCTGTTGTGCCCATCGGCAGTACTTCTTCGTTCCCGACGGGTCTTGCGTTTCATGCGCTTAAAATGTTGTCGATGAGCAACATATCCCTGCCACCATATCCTAAAGGCGTCGCACTCCTCCATGGGGTGTGAAATTTTTCGATGATATGCGCAATAATCAGGGTGCCTCTCCGCCCCATTGAGCATGTTTTCTTCCGAGGGTGGTAGCTTCATTCCCATTGACATGGATTTGGCAAACCTTTTCCTCGTCTTGAATATCTTCTTGTCTGCCTCGGGTGCCTTTCGATCTGGCGGGAGTACTTCAACTCTTTCGTTCAGTCGCCTGCATTTGGCTTCTTCCGATGCGGCCATCCCACGCTCCTGATCCGCTTTACTCTTTAGACGAATCTCGTCTAGAAAGGCGTCGATCATTTCATCTGTTGGCCACACAAGCTCTGGTTCAGGCTCTGTCCCCAGTTTCTTAGTGTCAGGAGTTTTTTCATCGTCGGTAAACGAGTGGGAGATTACGTTACAACTCGCCACATATCCCTCAGATTCATCCGACGAGCTTTCTCCATCATCTTCCACCTGAAAAATGTGGTTGAGGAACTCTTGCAGCATGACAGGAGTTCGCGCCTTTTGATTGTACTCTTCCAGCGCGTCTATTTGCTTCTGCAAGTTCGTGCGTTTGTCTCCAGGCTTCACGGGCTTCTTAGATTTCTTCTTCTTTTTCTTCGAAGATTTTGACGGTAGGGCATGGGTACTTGGGCCATCACCACCGCTTTTTGTAGTTGGGCGCGGCCTCAGCATTCCTTCGATGATCTGGGGTCCTAGCGGGTCCTTCCATTCGACCGCCGGGCACGCATGAAGGTCCCTCAGCATTCTTTTGGTTTTAGTTGAAAGCACGACTTCCCATGGAGCTTCTTCAATAAAGGAACAGATTGCCCCCGATGTGTCTGCTTTCTTAGGAGTATGCGGCTGTGGCGGGTTCACCTTCCACTTTTCGGACAGCGCAAACTTCCCCTGGAGGTATTGATCTTCAATCCATCCTTTGAAGACGAAGCAATCCTCAATCGGATGACTTACCATTTGATGGTAAGGGCAATAGTTAGGGTTATTCACCTCAGTGGGTTGTGGCGGTCGCCTTGGATTTGGCAAGTTTACAAGTCTGTTGCGTACTGCCAACTCGAATAACCGTTTCGTCTTGTCCCGTGGGAACGAGTAGGGACGCTTCATTTTCTCATTATAATACCGGCGTCTTTCTTCCAGTTGATCCGTCAGCTTTGGGGCATTGGGTTGCTGCTGGGCATTCGCGACGAAGGTTGCTTTTCCTTTACCCTTGTCACTCCGAGGCTCGGGCTTCGGGGGAGATGGTCTATGACCCATTTGGTCCATCTGGGCCAGCTTGTCGATTAGAGCCTGGAATGTGGTTGGCTTAAAGAACATCATGAACTGGGAGATAGTTGCATGAGGGTCTAGGGTTCCCACGAACATGCCCACCGTGGGCGCTTCCTCAATGCGCTGCTCGCATTTCGACCACAAATTCCTCCAGCGTATAGCATACTGGACCTAAGTTTCGCCTGGTTTTACCCTGGCGTTAATCAATGCCGTTATTGGAGTGCGTTCGCTGGCGCTCGCGAATCGCTGAGTGAATAGCAACTCCATTTCAGCGAACGTCTTGATAGAATCGTTCGGGAGTTCTGAATACCATTCGAACGTTGTTTCTGATAAGCTACCCACGAATTGGCGAAGCAACAGTTTATCATCACCGCCGGTGTTACCGCAAAGGGCCCTGAACTGGGCGACATGTTGGTGGGGATTGCCGGTCCCCTTATACACGTGAAATTTTGGTATTATATAACCCGACGGATATTTGATTTGGTCGTACCAGCTTGGATACGGCCGCCCCGTTTTTACAACTTGACCAGCTGCCTCAGTCGCATGATGAACCCGGATTTGTTGGGCTATATAGTCGACCAAATCAGCCTTAGAGATTGACTCCTCCTTGGCCGTTGAGAGGGCCGGCGGTGGATTTGACGTTTCTCCCCGGTCGTCTTCAAGAACGATTGGGGGATCCTCAGCGGGTGGATCCTGTTGGATCATCATTCCTATCATATCTTGGAAGAGGAGGCCCATACGCTGTATGTTGGCTGCTTGTTCAGCAGCCTCTTTGTCCTTCTCCAATATTCGGCGAAGGAATTCGGCGTCGGTTTCTTCCTCCTGGCGTTCGTCCGAAGACGTTTCTAGGTTTTCTTTTGGCCCGGTAAGTGCGGCCATAGCATTCATCATTTCCTGGAGCTTTTGCTGTTGCTCCTGAGCTTTGGTCACCGACCGTGTAAGCGGTCTATGACCTGTAGACGCACGGCTGTCTTCCTTTTCTGACGCCATGTATACGGTATGGACCATCATGCCCTTAGACTTAGGGCGTCTGGGCTCAGTGCCTTTAGCTGTCGTTGCAGGCTGGGGGATCTTCTCTGGCTTCCTCCTTTTATGAGCAGTGGAAGTTGAGGGGGCCGTTGAAGTGGGCACCCAAACAACCTTTCGTGGTTTAGCCTGGTGACTGGCTTCCTGTTGGATTTTCAGCTTCTTGTGCTGGTGGGAGAAGTTTGGATCGATCATCGAGTCTCGGGCCTACCGCCAGACTTTATAGATTCGGGAGGACAACCGTTGAGGAGATTGGGGCTGTTCTGTTTTTACTTCTATAGCTCTTTTCAGCGGATGGGGAGATTTCTTTAGCGCCGCGGTAGGAGAATTCCTACGCACCCTATTTAGCATCTCGAAGCTGTTCCCAGTTGGAACAGCAGCATTAACTTCTGCCATCGGGGTTGGTGGAGTTAGCCCACAGGAGGAGTTGCCCCCAGCCTTCCTTACTCGGCGCCAGTGGCGACGTCGAGCGTGTCGAGCGGACGGCGTTGGTTCAGCGGTGAGGATGGCTTCATCTTGCCCCCTGTGTAGGTGGGTGGTTACTGCTGGTGTCAGCCTGTTAAAAGCCGATGTCCTTTGGGTAGAAGGAGCGGGAGCTGGAGCCGTTAATCTTGTAAAGACCGACTTTTTGGCAGGGGAAGCCGCCTTGACGACTTCAGGAGCAAGACCGGTCACTTTCTTAGAAGCAGCCTTCTCTGGGACTGCAGGCCCCATTGCGGGTCCACAGGAGTTATGGCCCAATCTAGAGAAGACCGAGGCGTTGGTGTGAGCGACCCATTGAGAGGGGTCGCGGCAGGGGTAAGACGATTAAAGACCGACTTCTTGGGAGCTTCCTTTTTCAGCACCGGAGCGGTGAAGCTTGTCGGCGGGAGCATGGTCCCAAAAAACAATCCCGTGGTGGCTCGAGCGACCTGTTCCACGGGCATTGTAAATAACGAAGTAGCTTGGGGTCCGTAGGCTATACCTCCTGGCGAGGCAGAGCGTTGGTTGCAATTGCAGCCCGAGCAGTTGGAGCATTTCGCAGAAGTAGAAGCCATCGATTCTTTGCTTTCTGCAATAAGCAAGATGCCAAGTCTTAGTATCTTGAAACCCAAGGGCAACCATTAGCGAACCGCGATTGGTTCGCGAATCACGACACACGAAGTGTGAAGTGGAAAGAGGAAAAGGTCCCACCGAGGTGCCAGAATCTGTTCCCCTCCGAATGACGGCGCGACTGGACGTCTTGCCTGAGATTCGGGGGCAGATGCTAATTGGTGCTATCCGTCCACCTCTCCGAAGATGCCAAGTTGATTTATGGCACCGTGTATCGAAGGTTTAAACGGATGCGTCCGATGTAGCAGACTTCGTCAGATTCCCCCTCGCTTAAGGGGTTTTTGATTGTGGGGACGCTCTTCCCTGCAGGCGCAAGCCCCTGCATTTAATTACGCTACCGCATCGTGGTAACCACTTTCTCCTTCTCCAGATGGTCACTTCATGTCGCATGTGTTTATTTTGTGTTTAGTTGCCCGTGGATTGTATACGGAGACTGAGTTATGTCGTCGCCCGTAGGGCGTGGACTAGTCCAAATCCGTATTATCTTAGATTTGGGTTTGGGGGTTTCGGGTTTAAGGATACGTTAGCCTCATTCGAGACTAAGATCGACTTAAACGTTTGTTAAGGATACGTTAGTCTAGTTTTCAAACTAAGATCAACTTAACGGGATCGTTTAGATCCAACAATAGAGCAATTAAGGGAGCCTTGTTGTTTAGTTTAGTGACATTGCGGTCAATATGTAGTTTAAGGACATTGCGGTCCAGTGTTAGTTTTAAGACGTTGCGGTCAAGGTTAAGGACGTCGTAGTCCGTGGATTTAAGAACTCCACAGTCCGATGTTGGTTTTAAGACATCACGGTCAAGGTTAAGGACCTCATAGTCCATGAGTTTAAGGATCCCACAGTCCGTCGTTAGTTTTAAGACATCTCGGTCAAGGTTAAGGACCTCATAGTCCATGACCCACAGTCCGGATTAATATGTGGTCATCGGGACCCGTCACCTCTTTGAAGACGTTGAGGAATTACAACGCCAAGTATCAAAGGAGTGAAGAGATGTACCCTTAAACCGAGGTAGATTAAATAATCTTTGGCCCAATTTGGAACCAAGACCAATTAATTATATTATGAGCCCATTGGCTTAGTTGAATTTGAATTGAGAACTTATGGCCAGCTTGGGCTAAGTCCAATCATGTTTAGGATATTGGCCCTCTGTTGGTCCATTAGAGGAGAGGCTTTGCCTCTAGACACTTAGCTAATGGGGCTAAAGTTAGTGTTAAACACTAAAGATCAATCAGTGTTGAATACTGAGAATGAGATTGACAAGTTAGAGTTTAAAACTAAAAGATAGTTAATGTTAAACACCAGCAACAGGGCTTTCAAATTAGTGTTTATACACTACAACAAATCAGTGTTAGACACTGGCAATGGAGATTTCAAATTAGTGTTTAACACTAAGGCAGATCAATGTTAAATACTGGAAACAGGGTTTTCCAGGTTGGTGTTCAACGCTAAGAAAGTCAGTGTTAAACACTGTAAATAGATGTTTTCCAAATTAGTGTTTAAACACTAAGAAAATCAGTGTTGAACACTGGATATAGAGGTTTCAATTTTAGTGTTAAACACTAAGGCAAGAGGGGTCACGTGGTAGCACGTGAGAGCGCTCTCAATTCATTTTATTCTGCCAAAAGTATTGAATACTTTGGAGCATCACGTTCTGTCATGTGATGGGAATTCTGGTGTTTGTCCTTTAAAGCTTCAGCCAAGGGGTCACGTGGTAGCACGTGATAGCGCCATGTTTCCCTTTATTTTGTTCTATAGATAAGTGTTTAACACTTTTAATTCTGAAAGCCATCACGTGTGGACACGTGATGGGGGCCTGCGCTTTGATCTGTTAGACTGTTCATTAGGGGTTACATGTCGACACGTGAGGGCGTCCTAAAGCTCTTTTCTGTTTCTTTTCAGGGGTCATGTGGTAGCACGTGACCCTATTCCTTTGCCTGTTTGAAGATGTGTTTATCTTTTTAAAAATTGAATTCTTCATAGGGTTAAACCCTAGCAATAAGTTTAGAGGAATTAAATTCCTACTTTCTTTTGAAGAATTATATTCTTAAATAGGGTTAAACCCTCATTTCTTCTTTCTTGAGGGAATTAAATTCCTGTTATTTTAACAGAACTAAGTTCTTAATTAGGGTTAAACCCTGATTCTGTTCATTCTGAAGGAATTAAATTCCCATAACATAGGGTCAAACCCTAATTTTATTTTAAAGGAATTAAATTCCTATAGTTCTGTGAGAATTAAATTCTCAAGCTTCCATTCCCTCTCTATGCTTTGGATCTGCATGGCAGGATCTCAACCCATTGAGAATTAAATTCTCAACTCAAGGGGAGATGTGCACTTTACAGATCCTCCACCAAAGAGAGAACTATGTTCTTCTGTTTTATATCAGAGTTAAACTCTGTTGAGAATTGAATTCTCTTTTCCTTTCAAAAAGCCTTCCATTTCTTATCTAGGGTTTTCTTTTGCAGAAGATCCAAATTCCTCCAAACTATCAAGGCTCTCCTCTTTTTTATGTATCTATCCCTCTCTATATGTCTCTCTTGGCTCCTATTTATAGAAGAAGCAGCCGAATCAATTAGTTTTGGTGAATCTTTCATTGAGAGATTTAATTTGTATTCGCCATTCATTTTGGACCTTTGGATTATTAGGTGAATTTTATTCACCATTGGATTTTAAATCCAGAGATTCTCCTTTGTTATTTCGGTTAGATTTTAAAGGGGAAATCTTTCCAAATTCAGGCTTTTTCCATAGATAGGTGATATTTAAGAATCTTTAAATCTTTAATTCAATCGGTTCCTTTGGAAAGATTTGAGAGGCCTTTTCTCAGAATTTAATTCTGTTGACAGATAGGCTTTGAAAGCCGGTCACGTGTGGCCACGTGACCCTTGGTCACGTGTGGGCACGTGACCCCCCTTGGAACGAGACCTCTTCTTCCTTTTTGCACTCTTCCTTCTGGCTGCCGCCTAGCCGTCACGTGCCACCACGTGACCCCTGGTCACGTGTGAGCACGTGACCCTCGTCTGGCGCCTTTTTCTTGATTTAATCAGGGAGCTGAGTCTGCTGCTTTTGAGTGTCACGTGCCAACACGTGACCCTGGTCACGTGGGAGCACGTGACCCTTTCTGAAGCCCTTTTCCTTGATTTGATTAGGGAACCGGTTTGCCTTTGAAGCCGCTTTTAAATGTCACGTGCCAACACGTGACCCAGGTCACGTGGGAGCATGTGACCCTTTCTGAAGCCCTTTTCTTTGATGTACACGGGAAGCTGAATCTGCTTTGCCGATGCTTTTAAATGTCACGTGCCAACACGTGACTGCTGGTCACGTGGGAGCACGTGACCCTTTCTGAAGCCCTTTTCCTTGATTTGATTAGGGAACCGGTTTGCCTTTGAAGCCGCTTTTAAATGTCACGTGCCAACACGTGACCCAGGTCACGTGGGAGCACGTGACCCTTTCTGAAGCCTTTTTATTTGATGTACACGGGAAGCTGAATCTGCCTTGCCAATGCTTTTAAATGTCACGTGCCAACACGTGACTGCTGGTCACGTGCGAGCATGTGATGCCTCCTTCGTAACCTTTCCTGATTTTAAATCAGGAAACATGGGTCTTCCCAATGGACCATAATTCTAAGGGCGGAGACCAGCCGCTGGACTGGTGATTGCGGTGGGGTATGAGTATGATGAGAATTATTTGAGCCCTTGGATTGTATATGGTAGTCAACTTGGGGACCGACCGTAGGGCTGGATGAATTTTGTGAAATTGTATTTTGGTTGGCGTCTGTATCGCTGTACTGGAATATGGTACCAGGAGCGACTCATCATTCGCCGTTGGGATTTGAGTTTCGGACGGCGTATGCATCGCTGCACTGGAATATGGTACCAGGAGCATCTCATCATTCGCCATTGGGACATTCAGACTTTGGTTGGCGTCTGCATCGCTGTACTGGAATATGGTACCAGGAGCGACTCATCATTCACCGTTTTTTTTTACCGCGATTGCTCTATCATTTCAGCTTTTCTTATCGCGATGGTCGCAATTGCCCTATCATTTCGGCTATTTATTCATGGTTGTCCCATCATTTCGGCTTTATTTTCATCTTTATTTTACTCGCTGATTTTTATTGCGAGTTGCCCCATCATTTCGGCTTCTTTGTATTCACACATTTTTTTTATATACACACATTTTTTAATTTTTTTTACATTCCCAGTTTAACGACTTAGAGGTCGATTGTTCCCAGTTTAATGGCGTGGTGGTCATCTGACGGGGAGCTTAGAGAAGATACCCGATTGAGCAGTTATCAGGGGCACCGCTGGAGCTTGCCCGAGATGCCTTATTACTTTGTCGGTGTTGATGGCCTTGCCCCCAGCTAGGGCTGAGGAAAGTCGTTCAAATACCGACTTGCGTTTGAAGATGGCAACTGAAAATTGTTAACCCCTGCAAATAGAAACATGATTTCAGTATAGGCAATCTATATATATATTGATTGAGTTCGCATAAACGTTTAACCCGAAATATGGGAGGAGAGATTGGGTCCCACCGGGCGTGCCAGAATCTGTAGGGTGTTCGCGTGCGCTTGTCAGGCGCATTACAGATTCCCCCTGCTTAGGGTAGGCTGGGGTTTATTAATTGTAGGGATCTGAATCTCCAGCAGCCACAGACTAAGCTGTCGTTAATTACCCCTCGCTTTTGGAGTGAGAGAACCTCCGATTAACGGGTTAAACTGGTCATGCGAACTCAATGTGCAGTGTTGTGTTTTGAAGGGGTTTTGGATATATCGGGGCCCGCAGAGTTTTTTACGGGGGGTCCCGCTACCCGGATAGCGGGCTGGGGGTCAAGAGGGCTAGCAGCCCCCTTGCAGGGTGCGGGACAGCGCCCCGTTAGAAATTTTTTCTAACGGGAACAGTATGGTGGAGTATGTGTGTGTGTGTGCATATATATATATAGAGAGAGAGAGAGAGGAAAAAGCATCCAAAGGATGCGTGGGGGAAGGCGCTAACACCCCACGTGCCAGGCACGCGGGCGCTATGCGCCGGGCGCCGGAGCGCCGGCGCCCCACGTGCCTGGCACGCGGACGCCGGGCGCACGCGGGCGCCGGGCGCCGGAGCGCCGGCGCACCACGTGCCTGGCACGCGGGCGCCGGGCGCACGCGGACGCCGGGCGTACGCGGGCGCCGGGCGCCGGAGCGCCGGCGCACCACGTGCCTGGCACGCGGGCGCCGGGCGCACGCGGGCGCCAGAGCGCCGGCGCACTACGTGCCTGGCACTAGCATAGCATGTGAGACGGGGGGGACATCACATGCTAAGCATGCGATGCCCCCCCTCACATGCTATGCTAGCATATGAGGGATCACATGCTAAGCATGTGAGGGGAGGCTTCCCCCCTTTTTTCTCTTTCTTTCTTCTTCTTTCTTCCTTCTTTTCTTTATTCTAATATTTTTTTAAAAATAAATAAATATTAAATAAATTATAAATAATATTTTAAAATTAAAAAATAATAAATAAAAATAAAAAAACTTTTCTCTAAATATTTATTTACTTATTTATTTTTGTTTTTTTTTATATAAATATCTTATTTTTTAACAAATGGAATAAAGCAAAAAAAAAAACACACACTAACGCATTGCATTGAGTTCGCATGTCCAGTTTGACTCGTCAATCAGAGGTTCTCTCGCTCCAAAAGCGAGGGGTAATTAACGGCAGTTTAGTCCGCGGCTGCCGGAGATTCGGATCCCCACAATCAATAAACCCCGGCCTACCCTATGTAGGGGGAATCTGTAGCACGCCTGACAAGCACGCGCGTATTCCCATCTCAATGGGGTGACGAAAAACACCCTACAGATTCTGGCACGTCCGGTGGGACTTGGGAGAGATTGGGATTGTTTTACACCCGTGGATTGTATACGGTTTTGCAGGATGTATGATCCAGACCGTAGGGGTCACATGCTAAGCATATGATGGCCCCCCCTCACATGCTATGTGAGGGGTCACATGCTAAGCATGTGATGGCCCCCCTCACATGCTATGCTAGCATATGATGGGTCACATGCTAAGCATGTGATGGCCCCCCTCACATGCTATGCTAGCATATGATGGGTCACATGCTAAGCATGTGATGGCCCCCTCACATGCTAGCATGTGAGTGGGCATATGCTAAACATGTTATGGCCCCCCTCACATGCTATGCTAACATATGATGAGTTGCTCCTGGTACCATATTCCAGTGCAGCGATGCAGAGACCAACCAAAATACAATTTCCCAAAATTCTTCCAGCCTTACGGTTGGTTCCCAAATTGACTACCGTATACAATACAAGGGCTCAAATAATTCTCATCATACCCATACCCCATCGCAATCACCAGTCCAGTGGCCGGTCTCCGCCCTTGGAATTATGGTCCATTGGGAAAACCCACTCATGTGTCCTCACGATACATGAAGAGAATAAACCTTCATGTGATCGTTACGACTCACAAATGGAAAACACACTTGGAGGTCCTTACGACTCCTAAGGAGAAAATGCACCTACGGGATCCTTACGACTCATAGGGAGAAAATGCTTTTATGGGACCCTTACGGCCCATAAAATTGAAAAGCCTTAGGTGATGGGGATCTAAACCTGTCTCCTAAGCCATTGCTTCCCAATAGGCAATGGCGAATGATGAGTCACTCCTGGTACCATATTCCAGTGCAGCGATGCAGACGCCGGCCAAAATCCAAATCCCCAAGTGGCGAATGATGAGTCGCTCCTGGTACCATATTCCAGTGCAGCGATGCAGACGCCAACCAAAATCCAAATCCCCAAGTGGCGAATGATGAGTCGCTCCTGGTACCATACTCCAGTGCAGCGATGCAGATGCCAACCAAATCTCATACCCCAATGGCGAATGACGAGTCGCTCCTTCTACCATATTCCAGTGCAGCGATGCAGACGCCAACCAAATCCCATACTTCAACGGCGAATGATGAGTCGCTCCTGGTACCATATTCCAGTGCAGCGATGCAGACGCCAACAAAGTCCCGAAATTTTTCCGGCCCTACGGTCTGGATCATACATCCTGCAAAACCGTATACATCCACGGACGTAAAACGATCCCAATCTCTCCCAAGTCCTGCCGGCGAGACCACATTCAAAGTCCCACCGGCGGTGAAAAAAATATGGGAGGAGAGATTGGGTCCCACCGGGCGTGCCAGAATCTGTAGGGTGTTTTTTGTCACCCCATTGAGATGTGAATACACGCGTGCTTGTCAGGAACATTACAGATTCCCCCTGTCTAGGGTAGGCTAGGGTTTATTGATTGTGGAGATCCGAATCTCCGGCAGCCGCGAACTAAGCTGCCGTTAATTACCCCTCGTCTTTGGTGCGAGGGAACCTCCGATTAACGGGTTAAACTGGTCATGCGAACTCAATTTGCAGTATTGTGTTTTGAAGGGTTTTGGATATATCGGGGGCCCGCAGAGTTTTTTACGGGGGGTCCCGCTGCTCGGATAGCAGGCTGGGGGTCAAGAGGACTAGCAGCCCCCTTACGGGGTGCGGGGCAGCGCCCCGTTAGAAATTTTTTCGAACGGGAACAGCGTGGTGGAGTGTGTGTGTGTGTGTGTAAAGAGGAAAGGGCATCCAAAGGATGCATGGGGGAAGACGCTAGCGCCCCATGTGCCAGGCACGCGGGCGCTGTGCGCCAGAGCGCCAGCGCACCACATGCCTGGCACGCGGGCGCAGGGCACCAGAGGGCCAGCACACCATGTGCCTGGCATGCGGGCGCCGGGCACCAGAGGGCCAGCACACCACGTGCCTGGCACGCAGGTCCTGGGCGCCAGTAGCAGAAGGGACTTGGTCCCTGCACTAAGAGCTGTGCTCCAGAAAGGAAATATTTATTATTTTGTATATATATGTATATATATTTTTGAGGAGTTGAACTCCTAAGATATTTTGGAGCTGATGGAAGGGGCTTCTCCCTTGAGCCCTGGATCTTCCCCAAAATGGGGTTCTTGGAAGCGGGTCTCCTTCTTCCTCCTCTGTTGGCCGGATCTTGAAGAACAAGAAGTATGAGATTTTAAAAATCTCTTATTTTTGAGATCTGAGTTCCCCTTTGTGGGTTTTGTGGTGAAAAACTATTTAGTTTTGGAAAAAGAAGAGTAAAACTCTTGATTTAATTCAAAAGAAAGAAAAAGGTTTAGAACCTTGAGGAAGGAGAAGGAGGCACAGGAATCCTAGTTTTTAGGGAGAATGAAAAGTATATGCTTTATTCATCATCATGTTGCCTTATATAGGCTTACATATTTACATATAGCCCCTTGGGCTTTACAAAATGGCATTTTTCCCATCCCATGGCTCATGTGCCATTTCTTTTTGCATATAAGCCACGGGCTTTACAAAAATTTGGCTTTATGCCCATTCATGCATAAAAAAGATTACATTAAAATTATTTATTACATGATTTTATGTTGGCATTGGGAGGCTGGCCGCGGGCTCGACTTGGGCATGGGTACGCTTGACCTGGGCTTGGGCCCACCTGGCTTGGGGTTGGCCTTGACTTTGATTTGGTCAACCGGGGTGCAAATTTTGACCCCAACACCCGTACCAGTAGGGAATTGGCCTATCACGTCCATTCCACACTGGGCAAACGGCCAGGGGGAGGTTAGGGCCGTTAGCTCTGTAGCCAGAAGGCGGGGTATGCTGCCATGGAGTTGGCAGCTCTTGCACTTTCTGACGAGTTTCTGAGTGTCCTGATAGATGGTCGGCCAATAATACCCTTGGAGGAGTGTCTTCTAGGCTAAGGTACGGGCCCTTTGATGTGCTCCGCCGACCCCTTCGTGAACCTCGCGAAGGACGTAGTCGGCTTCATGGGGATCGACGCGCCGAAGTAAGGGTTGAGTGAAGGATTTCTTGTAGAGGTTCCCTTTGCTCCAGAAGAAATGGCGGGCTTTGGCTTAGAGGTGGTGGGCTTCCCCTCGATCTTCTGGGAGCGTATCCTCCTTCAAGAATTCCACGAGAGGCTTCCTCCAATCCCGGACTTCTACCCAGGCCGTGTAAACTTGGAGTAGTATTGCTTTGTCTTCCACGCTGGGCCATGGCATGACCTCGAAGAGGAAATTTTGTTTGTTGTTGGCCGTGTAGCAGGAAGCTAGCTTGCTCAGGGCGTCGGCCTGGGTGTTCAGGTGCCGGGGGATCTGCTCCACTTGAACTTCGTCGAAGTCCTTCCGTAGTCTTCTTATCTCGGCTAAATATTTCACCATCAGAGGTTCCCGCGCCTCGAAACGGCCGATCACTTGGCCTACGACCAGGGCGGAGTCACTGCGGATTAGGATCGTCTTCAGCCCCACTCCGGAGGTGATTCGCAGTCCAGCGAGCAAAGCCTCATACTCCACGGCATTGTTTGAGGCTTTGAACCCGAGCTTCAAGGAATACTACATCTCCGCCTCATTCGGACCTCGAATGATGAGGCCGACACCACAGCCTTCGTCGGTTGATGACCCGTCGACGTAAAGAAACCAGTCGGGAATGGAGTCGTCCCCCTCTTCGATCTAAAGTTGAGATCCGGGGGCCGGCACGGACACTGCCTCTTTATTGGGGATAGTGCATTCACCGATAAAATCGGACAAGACCTGTGTCTTGATAGCCTGCCTCGGGCGATACTTGATGTCGAACTGGGACAACTCCCACCTCCACTTCTCCAAACGACCGGAAGACTCGGGGGAGGCGAGAATAGCCCCTAAAGGGCGCTCGGTGAGAACGAGGATGGTGTGTGCTTAGAAGTAGTGCCGTAGTTTCTTTGAGGCCACTATAAGCGCTAGGACAATCTTCTCTATGGCCGGGTACCTTGTTTTCGGATCTTTAAAGACGTGGCTTACATAGTAGACTGGCCTCTGGACTCCTTCGACCTCTCGGACAAGCACCGAGCCTGCAGCTTGATCGGACACCGCTAGATATAGTGATAGCTCATCTCCTTCAACTAGACGGGTAAGTAGTGGGGGAGTCGCCAGGTGCATTTTCAATTGCTCGAAAGCGATCTGACACTCCTCTGACAATTCGAACCTTGGGATCTTCCTCACGGCTTTGAAGAATGGGAGGCACTTTTCCCCGGATCTTGACATGAAACGACTCAGTGCGGCTACCCTCCCCGTGAGCCGCATGATTTCGACGTTGGTCCTTGGCGTGACTATGTTGTGGATGGCGCTGATTTTCTCCGGATTAGCCTCAATTCCTCGGTGGGTAATCATGAATCCGAGGAACTTTCCACTAGTGACCCCGAACGCACACTTGGCAGGATTCAGCTTCATTTCGTATTTGCGGAGGATTTCGAAAGTCTCGCCAAGATCTTTGGCATGCTCATTTGACGAGGTCGATTTAACGAGCATGTCGTCGATGTAAACCTCTATGTTCCTCCCGATCTGTGGTTTGAACATCCTGTTGACCAAGCATTGGTATGTAACCCCGGCGTTTTTGAGGCCGAAGGGCATCACTTTATAGCAGTATACCCCCTGGTCCATTGTGTATGCGGTGAGTTCTTCTTCTGCCGGATTCATACGGATCTGGTTGTAGCCAGAGAAAGCATCCATGAAGCTAAGTAACTCGAGGCCTGCCGAGCTGTCGACGAGCTGATCTATCCTAGGGAGGGGATAGTTGTCTTTCGGGCAGGCCTTGTTGAGATCTGTGAAGTAGACGCACATGCGCCACTTCCCGCTCGCCATTTTAACCATTACCACATTCGCCATCCATTCTGAGTAGGCCGCGTTTTGAATGAAGTTGGCTGCGAGCAACCTGTCAACTTCATCCTCGATCGCCTTTTGTTTGATCGGAGCGAAGCTTCGTTTCTTCTGCCTGACGGGTCGGACCGTCGGGTCGACCCCGAGCTTGTGTGATATCACTTTGGGGTCAATCCCGGGCATGTCAGGGGGAGCCCAAGCGAACACGTCCGAGTTCCCTCTGAGGAAGCGGACCAGGTCGTCGCTTCGAGCCCCTGTTAAGAGTGACCCGACTTGTACGGTTTGTTCATTGTCCCCTTCGACGAGGAGAACCTCCATTAGCGGCTCCACCGGGACTCCTCGGATTTCTTTTTACTCGTCCCGAGTATCCAAGGACCCCCTGAAATCATCCGTGCTTTCAAGGTCATCGCTTCGCTCCTCAGGCATAGATGTCGCTGTGAAGCAAATCTTTGCGGTTTGCTGGTTCCCATAGGCCCGGCCTATTCCGCCTTGGTCGATGGAAACTTGATCGCAAGGTGGTAGGTCGATATCTGGGCCCGGAGGGAGTTTAGCGTCGGGCGTCCAGGAGGATATTGTAGGCCGATAGAATTCTGGCGACGATGAACTCCACAGGCACGGTACGTGTACGGCCTGCTTCCCTGATGTTAAGTAGGAAAGTGACCACTCCTTTCGCTGGGATGGAGTGGTTAGTAAATCCCGACAGGATGTGGGTGGTCGGCCTGAGGTCCGACGGGCTAAGCCCAATACGTAGGAAGCAGTTGTAGAAGAGGATGTCTGCCGAGCTTCCCGAGTCGACCAGTATCCTTTGAACCTCGTAGTGGTGGACCCGTGCTGTAATCACCAGGGGGTCGTTGTAAGGAAAGGGTATCCCGTGGAGATCCTCATCGGTAAAGGTGATGGGCTCGGCTGCTTTGGTCCTCTTCATGGGCCGGCTGCTTGTCCCTTCGACCGATAGGAGGCGTCGAATCTCGCCGGCCCTGGGCACACCCCCCGCTGATACGACCATAATTTGGCCGATCGTCAACTCGTCGGGAGGGGGACGTTGCTCTTGCTCTCGGTCTGCTTGTCGCTTTTCCCGCAAGTATTTTTCCAGGTGCCCCGAGCGAATTAACTCCTCGATATAGTCTCGGAGCGGTTTGCAGTTCTCTGTGGGGTGTCCCTGCGACCTGTGGAAGGCGCAGTAGGGGCCTCGTGTCCGTTTGACCGCCCTATTGTTGACCGGGGGGAGTTTGATGAATCTCTCGCCCTTCGCCTCTTCCAACAGCTCTGTCTGGGAGATGTTGAGGGGGGTATACTCCCGAAACTTCGGGGAGTATGGTTTTGGCCGGTCAATCTTCTTTTTCTTTTCTCTGGCTCTCTTCTGTTGATCGGCCCGGTCGGTCCGGGGTAGGTTCGCGTTCACCTCGGACTTGAGCTGGATCTCTCGCTCGGTCCAAGCTTTTACCTCGGCCATGGTCTTAGCTTGCGCTAATGCAAAAGAGCGGAGCCACTCCTTGTGCCTAAGACCCGACTTAAGGGCCGTGATGACCGTCTCATCCTGGTGCTCTGGGACTTCAAGAAGAGCGTTGTAGAAGTGTCACGCCCCGCTTCCCAGTATACGGCGAAGGGGACGCGACTGGTCCGCTACGTATTTACTGGGAAGTAAATACGTTAAGCGTATCTAAGCAATATAAAAGTAAGCACAAGAGACAAGAGATATAAACTGAACAGCAATTTTATTTATTAACATTCTTTTGTACAATGCATGAAAAGTAAATACAACTGAATAAAAAGAAATGCCTAAACAATGGCATAACAGAAATGAAAGTACTGAATGGAAAGTGTACAATGACTAGAGCTCGGGGTCTTCACTGAACTGGTCCAAGTCTTCAGCAGTAGGCTCGATCTCTGACGTGTCCAAAACACCTGACGACATTCAAAGAAGAAAGAAAGAGAATGTCGTCAGCGAACAGATCGCTCGGTAAGTCCCAAATAGAAGGGAGAAATAGAATGACAGAATAAGAAGATAGCTTTTAAAGTTGTATTATATTGTTATAATGTTGTGTTAACGCTGTTGTTTGTAGTTTGGTACAGAAGATGCCAGTGTATACGAGAGGAGTCCCACTTACACGGGGACTTTGGTAACCCATAGTACAAGGCTCCGTCGATAATACCACGGAACAACAGTATGGATGTAATTACGTCTTAAGTGACCACCTCGTGCCACCTTTAACATATTCCGTACCAGTCTACCCCTTAAACCCCGCGATATCTTGATTGTATTGTTGTATTGTATTGTAAACTGTATAGATTGTATAATTGATTGACTGACCGAAACCATGATATCAGTAAACGGATGTAACTGGAGAATCATGTAAATGGAATAACTGGAGAACCATGTAAATGGAATGTATATCCATGTTTCGGTTCAGTCAAGTTGTACAGGTTGATAATTGGATTCATGGATTCATGTTGAATTGTAATATTATAAATTGTAGTTTGTAGATTGTAGATTGTAGATTGTACTTGAATCATATTCAAGTCAGATTATAATGAGACTCAAGAGATTGGTCCCGCTTAAACCTATATTTAATAGGGTCCTTAGGGTAATTTATAGAAGTTGAGGGGGGTTTATGTAAAAATACTTTTATATATTTTTCAAAATACACCCCAAGTATTTATTAATCGTCTTTAGAGTTGTAATGAGTGTAGATTTTATATTGTGATATTTCTAGTGAAAATATCCTATTTTCATAAATAAAGGTATTTATTTGTAATATTGGTTTTGTATGGAATTCATGGTATTTTAGTGTAAAATTGATTATTGTGATTTTTGGAAAAAAGGTGGAATATTTATAATACTTCAAAAATAGATATGTTTATGTTACATATACATATATTTATATGAAAATAATTTTTGTATATATTTATAATATTCTAGAAATCTTATTTTCTTAAGATGTCGTATTTTAAATTTTTCGAGACCGAATGCTCCTTGCGGAGGTCTGATTCTCGCACTACTAAGCCCGAGAATGTGCGATAATCCACACCATCCCGAACGGGTTCCCCAATATGGGTTGTAGCGGCGTTTTGCAAAGATTTGTATAAATACTAATCATTAAGGGAAAACGGTTTTATTAATTATGGTATTTATTTGTAAAGATGTCAATTTTCCGTATTTATGTTCTAGGGTTTCCTAAGTCAACTAGACTGCTCCTAACTGGTCCAAAGTGACAAGTTGTGAGATACCTCAAATCGCCTCTTCACCGCCAATTGTGGCCAGGTAAGTACAAGTGAAGAAAAGAGGGATCCGTTCACGAATCACCGTGAGACGGGCCTTTTAAAGTTACCTTTCTCACTTGTCTAACCTAGACACCACAAAGTCAGGTTTAGAAAGACTGATGCCCACAACCTTATCTTATTTTCATAATAAGTGGTATTTATTTATAAAGATATATCAATACTAAATCTTTTAGAAATGGTTTTATTAAGTAAAGGGTATTTAAATGAAAATGTTTGTTTTCTGTATTCTAAGTTCTCGAGGGTATCGTTTTATGTTGCATATGAGTGTGTGAGGAGGTAGGTCGTTACCTCGTAATCTACTTAAAGGTATAACAACTTTAATGGAGTTAAATGTAGAATTGAAACAATGTGGTATTTAAGTGAAAAATACGATAAATTGAAATAGCCATCATTTTATGAAATGAAACTTGATCAATTTGGTTGATTAGTGTTTAATAGTCAACATAAGAGAGTTTAAGCATAATTGTATTAACGAGAAGTGAAGTTTTATAAGAAAACCGAATCGGAAATCGGATTTGTTCCGATTCCGTCGGGTTTTGTAAATCCCTATTTTGAGAATAGAAAAGAGAGGTAGAAAATGAGACTTACGGGTTTTGGACAACTAGGAGAAAGATATAGAACGGGAGGAGTCGCCGGTGCGTCGCTTCGTCGCCGGGAGCTCCTAAAATGATCGTCGGAAATTCGCCGGAAAATTCGTCGTAACTTTGCTTCGTGCTCGATTTCAAAGTACACAAGATTTCTTGAGAATTTTTTAGAGTTGGCTCAGAGTTAGGAGTGAGAGGGTAGAGGGTAGGCGTGGTATTTATAGGGTTAGGTTAGGGTTAGGGTAGATTAAGAGTTAAATTGAAAAAATGTAAAAATAATGTGATAAATTGTAATAAAATGGAGTAAATAGGGCTTTATGACCTTTCTGGAACCGATCTAGGAAAATAAAGTGTACAGGGGGGTTTAGAAGATGAAGAGCCATAACTTTGATGTTGGGGACTCGGTCGTCCGGCCGAGTCCGGCCGGCAGCGCCGGCCCGAGTCGGCCGGTCTGCCATCCGAGTCGGCCGAGTCGGAGGTCAGGGAGGTGGGGGGTCGTCTGGTGTAGCCTCTGGTATATTTAGTTTTTCATGTGTAGTGGAAAATTCTGGAGTTATCACGTGTTGACTGTTGGGCTTCTATAAAATTTAAAACAAAATAAATATTAAAAATAATGTAGGGCATGGAATTTGAACTCTGGTGGCTTGGTTCAGCAGTGCAAGGTATTACCAATGAGCTACAAGCTCCTTCTTGTAATTATGGAGCTAATTAATTACTTAAAGTAATAACAGTAAATGTAATTACCCCAAGTATACATTAATTTTTAAGCAAATTTTGTACACTAAAAATGGAGTTGTTACATTATTTTAACTTGTAATTAAAAAGCAAAATAATTACTTATATCTTGTGCTTAGGCTAAAATACCTCTTTATGGATTTTTGAAAAAAAATGTATACAAAAGTTGTATAGGAAATTTGGGGTTGTTATAAGAAGCGGGTGACGTATCCTTTGAAAGATTTCTTGTCCCCACTCTTTATAGTGAAGAGGTGGTCGACGGTCCGCTTCTGTCGTCTGTTCCCGACGAAATGGCCGAGGAATTAGGCGGCCAGCTCATCGAAGGTAGAGATGGAGCGTGGCGTGAGTCCTTGGAACTAATCTCGTCCAGCGCGGATGAGAGTGGCAGGGAACACTCGGCATTGGGTGGCGTCAGAGTTATCCTGGAAGCTCATCCCCGCCGCGAACGCGTCCAAGTGGTCTTTCGGGTCGGACTTTCCGTCAAAAAGGGACACCTTTAGAGGCTTGTTCCTGGAGGAGATGCGGACAGCGAGCAGCTCTTCGATGAAGGGCTCGTGAGCGAGTCGGTGGCATATCTAGACCCCTCGCTTGAAGGGTGACTCTCCTGATGTATACCCTCAATCCTCTTTTCGAGGGCATCGAGTCGGTCGTGGTATCCCAAGGATTTGGCATACTCGGAGTGATGGACCCCTACTGGCGGCCTGTGCTTGGCCGCGGTTCCGGTTCCATTCTATGAGGTTCCTCAGGTCCCCTGGCGAGGTTGTCCTCGAGCTACCGTGGTGAGTCCCGTCCGCGCGACCCTGTCTAGGGAGAAGGCGCCGACCATGCCTGAGAGCAGGCGAGCTGACCGACACCTCCTAAGGAGGGACAGGAGCGCGATGGGCCTCAGGGTGGGGTGCTCTTTCATGAGACCTTGGCATGGAGCTGTGAGGCGCCCAGCGGGTCATTGAATTGGTCGCCACGGGGGATCTGTGGCCACCGGAAATAGAAAGGCGTTGTTCGGTCGTGCCAGCGTAGACAGCGTATTCTCCCCCTCTGTGAAGGTACCGGTCCCGAGGTGGGGGAGCGGCGACCTGGGGGCTCGTCCCGTCATTTGGACACGGACAAGGGCATCTACGATAGACGCGAGCCTGTCGATTCGGGCAGACAAGGCGTGAACGGCGTTCGGGGGAAGAGGTGATCCGTCCGCGCCCCCCGTTGTGAGGAGGGCGGCAGCTAGTGCTTGGATCATCACGGTGATCACTCACCATGAATTCGAGATTGGAAGATCAAATTTCTTTGAGTGGAATTTTCGACGATTCCCACAGACGGCACCAACTGATGGAGGTCTTGATCTCTTTCAGATGTTGTCTTCCGTTGATCTGTCGCAAGCGATGATGAATGACTGAGATTGGATTTGAGGGTTGCCTCCTGAAGCATGTGGATCTCAGTGGGCTTGGTTTGGAGTCGGGCCGAACTGCCTGCAAGGAAATCCCGGGGTGGTTGTACCACCGTGGACCCTCCGGCGATCAAGTTAGTCGAGGTATTTGGGCAGAGTAGCGGCTTATTCAGATAGAAAATATCTTACCTGAGTCGCCTGAGAGGGGGTTTATATAGTGGCAGCCATGGGCTGGCGGGTGCGAGATTTACGCCGGCCGTTACGCCTACACGAATGGCGGGATCCTCCATTAATGGCGAGATACGCCCGTTAACGGGGGAACGCGGTGGCGTGGAATGCGGGATCGTGGGGCGGTGGATATCTCGTGTATGGCGAGATTCGCGGAGCCACGGCGGGGACGCCTATGATATGTGCTCTGGATCGGTCGGTGAGACCGAGGAAGCTGAGCTTGGCGGGAGGCCGAGCAAGCTTGGTTTCGTGAGCTCGGAGGCGAGCTGGGAGGGCTAAGGAAGCCCAGCGTACAGGAGGGCTCGGAGGCGAGCCAATGGTTATTTGTAGGATGAGCACATAAGTATTCTGGGAGGTCATCGAAGGTCGAGAACTTTCTCGGGTCGAAGGCCTGGGGTATGCCTTCAATGTACCGTTCTTGCTCCTTTCCCGTAGGCCATGGGACACGTCATTTTCCACGTGTCATGATCTGGGGAGTTCTCAGTATTGAGCATCATCAGAGGGGCCGGCGTCGGAGGAGGAAGGGGGAAAGATAATGATGAGATGATGATGAAGTGGCGGTGGAGGGTGGAGAGCAAGAGGCAGGTAAGAGGGAGGGGGGGTAAGGTGGAGACGAAGGTGGTGGTGGAGGTGGTGGATGGCGTCGTGGAAGGACTCAGCGGTGGATGCGGCGGAGTTTGAGACGGAATGGAGACGGTGGTGGAGTTGAAGATGAGGGAAAGAGAAAGGGCTAGAATTAGAGGGAAGAAGGAGAAGAAGAAGAAAAACAGCTGGGTTGTTTTTTTTTTTTAATTTTCTTTTGGAAATCAAGGTTAGAGGCAAATAAAGTATTTAGACGATCTTATAATTTTTCTGCTGACGTAGCAATATGGTTGACGTGGCGCTGACATGGCATAGACAGTGTTGGCGTGTCACCGTCAAATTTGGTTGTTTCTTGATCATTTCAAAGATAATGATAATTTTATTAAAATGGCACACTCTTGTTCAGGATTATATGCAACTAAGCCTTCTTTTTATTCTATTTAACCGGTTTGAGTTCCATCATTATGATCCTAATGTCGATATTTAAATTATTCTAGACATTCTCTATTTTTAAAATCATATAGTAGTTTCTATATATCATTTATTTAGACTTATCAATAGAACCGCAATGTCGTATTTAATCTACGCAAAATTCCTGCATCTACCCCTACTGAGAATCATGTTTGGATTTCTTTTCGGAAAGAAAGAAGCAAAGAATGTTTTCAGGCATTTTAGGTCCAAAAGCAATATGGTTAAGTACTTGCGTCCAAAAAAACTTTTCAAAAACTTTCTTGATTAGGAGATTTATTTGTTTTAGTTACTTTAACTAATGTTCTATGTCATAAAGAATTATATTTATGTTGAAATTATTGTATTTATGTTAAAATATCACGATTGACTGAAACTGTTACATATATCCGTTAAACTACTACAATTATTATATCTGACATGTTTCAACATAAACGAAGTATTTTGTAAGATAAATACAATACCTTAAAAGATAAATACAATTTTTTATCCGAAGTACGGTATTGATATAACATATTAGTTAATATACGGTAAGAAATCGAAGTAAAAGTGTGAGAGATAGAAAAATGAAAAAAAAGATGGAATCTTGTATAATAGATGCTAGCACACGAGGATAAAGTGGACGTATCACATCCCAAGCACTACTGTAACTCCCATAAAAGCGGAAAGGAAAGCCCGGCGGGGCCGATCCCCCCACCACTAACATCACAACCAAACATCAGCAGCAGTCAGATTAAGATCCCCAAATCCCAATAACAAAAAGATCTCCATTTCATTTCCCCAGCAACACCAAGGCACCAACACAATGGGAGTAGAACACCAATATTCTACTCCACTCCTGCTCTCATCAGCAGCACAACAGCCACCACCAGTTGACAGGTTCCACGCCGCCTACGCGATCCACTTCGTCCTCGGCGCCGGATTCCTCCTGCCATGGAACGCTTTCATCACCGCCGTGGACTACTTCACCTTCCTCTACCCCTCCGTCCCCGTCGACCGCGTCTTCTCCGTCACCTACCTGCTCTCCTGCCTCCTCCCCCTCCTCCTCCTCTCCTACGGCGCCCACAGATCACGTCCAGCCCTCCGTATCAACTCCGGCCTCGCCCTCTACACGGCCTGCCTCCTTGCGGTCCCCGCCATGGACGCCGCGTTCATCAGAGGCAGGAGGGGGCTGTACGCCGGCTACCGCGTCACCCTGGGTGCCGTGGCCGCGGCGGGCGTGGCGGACGCCCTGGTGCAAGGCGGGGTCATCGGGGCCGCCGGGGAGCTCCCGGAGCGCTACATGCAGGCCGTCGCCGCCGGGACCTCCGCTTCTGGTAATTAAATTAAATTAACGGTCTTAGAATCTCTTTATTCTATTTTATTGGAATTGTTTAGTATACTCCTTTATCTCACAATGATATATATAGGAATGTATTTCTCATCATTATTATAAATGAACATGTTATTTTTATTATAAAAATGTGTCGGATTGAAACAATTGGGTATGGCTTATTATGCGGTAAGAATTTCATTTTCAAAATGAGAGGTCCCCGCTTCACTTCCCAAAGCCAGGAGAGAGAGACGATATTTCCCACAGTAAGAACTAATTGAATCTTAACCGGCGGCGGGATGGGATTCCCTTCCCTTGTTTCAGATGGGGTTGGCAATGCCTTAGATTCAAAGCAAAATACTGGTGAAGTTCTATGCTTTATTAGTCATTAGTACATAATTGATCAACTCCTTGCTCAATTTGAGGTCAGCCCTTTTGAGATTCTGTGCCAAATCGTATGAGGAAAAATAACGAGCCTTGCTACATAAGGCCTAGTTTGGCAACAAGTTCCCAAAACCACAATTTCCGTGTTTTAAGTTAAAACGAAACCATGGCCTTATATAAGTGAAACAAACATAAATCTGGGTCTTCACAAAATTAAGGGTTATATGGCAACATAGTTTTTGAAACTATAGCAACATATTATCCAGATATCCAGATCTGGTTGCAACCCTAACTAGTGGCCATGATGTGGAAGGGACAAATCTATCATTGGTTATGCAACTTGTAGGGTGTTTTTCGTCACCCCATTGAGATGGGAATACGCGCGCGCTTGTCAGGCGTACTACAGATTCCCCCTGCCTAGGGTAGGTCGGGGTTTAATGATTGTGGGGATCCGAATCTCCGGCAGCCGCGGACTAAGCTGCCGTTAATTACCCCTCGCCTTTGGAGCGAGAGAACCTCCGATTGACGGATTAAACTGGCCATGCGAACTCAATGTGCAGTGTATGTGTGTTCTGTTTTGAAGGGGGGTTTTTGATATATCGGGAGCCACGCAGAGTTTTTACGGGGGTCCCGCTACCTGGATAGCGGGCTGGGGGTCAAGGGGGCTAGCAGCCCCCTTGCGGGGTGCGGGGCAACGCCCCGTTAGAAATTTTTTTCTAACAGGGACAGTGTCGTGGGGGTACATGTGTGTGTAAATATGTATACATATGTATATATATATATATATATATGTATACATGTATATATATATATAAAAGAAAGAGGGGGAAAAGACATCCAAAGGATGCGTGGGGCAGCACTTTGGGCGCTGTGCGTCTAGGTGCTGTGCGCTCAGGCACTAGAGTGCCACGTGGGCGCTCTGCGCTTGAGCGCTGGGCGCTTGAGCGCTGGGCGCTTGAGCGCAAGTGTGCCACGTGTCGGCACGTGGGCGCTCTGTGCTTGAGCTGGAGCGCAAGCGCGCCACGTGTCGGTACGGGGGCGACTTGCGCTCGAGCGCTTGCGCTGGAGCGCAAGCGCGCCACGTGTCGGCACCGGGCCGACTTGCGCTCGAGCGCTTGCACTGGAGCGCAAGCGCGCCATGTGTCGGCACCGGGGCGACTTGCGCTCGAGCGCTTGCGTTTGAGGGCAAGCGCACCACGTGTCGGCAAAGGGGCGACTTGCGCTCGAGCGCAAGCGCGCCACGTGTCGGCACGCGGGCGCTCTGCGCTCGAGCGCCGGCGAGAAAAAGAGGCTTTTAGCCTAAAAAAGGGATTTCTCGAAAGAGAAATCAGAGAGGAGTTGGACTCCTGAGTGTGTTTTTGGGGTTAATGGAAGGGGTTCTTCTTCCTCCTCCTCTGTTAGCTAGATCTTGAAGATCAAGAGATGTGAGATCTCAAAATCTCTCCTTTTTGAGAACTGATGGCAGATCCAAGTTCCCCTTTGTGGGTTTCGTGGTGAAAAACTATTTTGTTTTTGAAAAGGAAGAGTAAAACTCTTGATTTAATTCAAAAGAAAGAAGAAGGTTTGAGACCTTCAGAGAAGGGAAAGAGATACAAACCCTAGGTTTTTTGTGAGAATGAAAAGTATTTTTTATTCATCATCATGTTGCCTTTTATAGGCTTACATATTTACATATAGCCCCTTGGGCTTTGCAAAATGGCATTTTGCCTATCCCATTGCTCATGTGCCTTTTCATTTTGCACATAAGCCATGGGCTTACAAAAATTTGGCTTTATGCCCCTTTTGCATACATTCATGCACAAAAATTACATAAAAATTATTTGTTACATGATTTTTGTTGTTGGCATGGCGGAAGGCCGGACGCTTCGTGTTCGGGCTCGACTTGGGCATTGGCCCACTTGCTTGGGCTTGGGCCCATCTGGCTTGGGATTGACCTTGACTTTGACTTGGTCAACCGGGGTGCAAATTTTGACTTCAACAAAGTGCCCCCCATCAATAAATGCACACCACATATGTGAGTCGTGTGCATGAAATTGATGGATTATCTTTCACGTGGAGGCGACTTGCCTTGTTTCCCACTCTTTGGGATGCACTGCCCTTTTTACGACGTGGACGGTCGACGCTTGACGCGTCTCCGAGACGGAGTGTCCGTGGTAGACGTTTTCCTGGCCCGGAGCGATCTGGTTCCTGCTTTGTAGGAAGCCTGCACTGCCCTTTTTACGACCTGGACGGTCGGCACTCTGATCCGGAGCGATTTGGGTTCCCAATTTGCGGGAGCCTGCACTGCCCTTTTTGCGACATAGACGGTCGACGCTCTGTTACGAAGCGATTTGAGTTCCCAATTTGCGGGAGCCTGCACTGCCCTTTTTGCGACATAGACGGTCGACGCACTGATCCGGAGCGATTTCGGTTCCCAATTTGCGGGAGCCTGCACTGCCCTTTTTGCGACATAGACAGTCGACGCTCTGTTCCGGAGCGATTTGGGTTCCCAATTTGCGGGAGCCTGCACTGCCCTTTTTGCGACATAGACGGTCGACGCTCTGTTCCGGAGCGATTTGGGTTCCCAATTTGCGGGAGCCTGCACTGCCCTTTTTGTGACAGACGGTCGACGCTCTGTTCCGGAGCGATTTGGGTTCCCAATTTGCGGGAGCCTGCACTGCCCTTTTTGCGACATAGACGGTCGACGCTCTGTTCCGGAGCGATTTGGGTTCCCAATTTGCGGGAGCCTGCACTGCCCTTTTTGCGACATAGACGGTCGACGCTCTGATCCGGATCGATTTGCGTCCCCAATTTGCGGGAGCCTGCACTGCCCTTTTTGCGACATAGACGGTCGACGCTCTGTTACGAAGCGATTTGGGTTCCCAATTTGCGGGAGCCTGCACTGCTCTTTTTGCGACATAGACGGTCGACGCTCTGTTACGAAGCGATTTGGGTTCCCAATTTGCGGGAGCCTGCACTGCCCTTTTTGCGACATAGACGGTCGACGCTCTGATCCGGAGCGATTTGGGTTCCCAATTTGCGGGAGCCTGCACTGCCCTTTTTGCGACATAGACGGTCGACGCTCTGTTACGAAGCGATTTGGGTTCCCAATTTGCGGGAGCCTGCACTGCCCTTTTTGCGACATAGACGGTCGACGCTCTGATCCGGAGTGATTTGGGTTCCCAATTTGCGGAAGCCTGCACTGCCCTTTTTGCGACATAGACGGTCGACACTCTGATCCGGAGCGATTTGGGTTCCCAATTTGCGGGAGCCTGCACTGCCCTTTTTGCGACATAGACGGTCGATGCTCTGTTCCGGACCGATTTGGGTTCCCAATTTGCGGGAGCCTGCACTGCCCTTTTTGCGACATAGACGGTCGACGCTCTGTTCCGGAGCGATTTGGGTTCCTAATTTGCGGGAGCCTGCACTGCCCTTTTTGCGACATAGACGGTCGACGCTCTGATCCGGATCGATTTGCGTTCCCAATTCCGGAGCGATTTGGGTTCCCAATTTACGGGATCCTACACTGCCCTTTTTGCGACATAGACGGTCGACGCTCTGATCCGGAGCGATTTGGGTTCCCAATTTGCGGGAGCCTGCACTGCCCTTTTTGTGACATAGACGGTCGACGCTCTGTTCCGGAGCGATTTGGGTTCCCAATTTGCGGGAGCCTGCACTGCCCTTTTTGCGACATAGACGGTCGACGCTCTGTTCCGGAGCGATTTGGGTTCCCAATTTGCGGGAGCCTGCACTGCCCTTTTTGTGACATAGACGGCCGACGCTCTGTTCCGGAACGATTTGGGTTCCCAATTTGCGGAAGCCTGCACTGCCATTTTTGCGATATAGACGGTCGACGCTCTGTTACGAAGCGATTTGAGTTTCCAATTTGCGGGAGCCTGCACTGCCCTTTTTGCGACATAGACGGTCGACGCTCTGTTACGAAGCGATTTGGTAGACGTGCCCCCGGCACAGAGTGTCGCTGGTCGACGTTTCCCCGAGATGGAGTGTCTGCTGTTTGACGCAAAGGTCGATATTGGAATTGGTTGGTTTGATTTGTTTGAATTGAGTTGACATCAGCATCGCTATACTGGAATATGGTACCAGGAGCGAATCATCGTCTTCCATGAGAGGATTTGGGATTGGTTTTGTTTTGGCATCTGTATTGCTGCACTGGAATAATGCCAGGAGTAACTCATCATTTGCCCCGAGAGGATTTGAGGATTTCGGTTTTGGTTTGGCATCTGCATTGCTGCACTGGAATGATGCCAGGAGCAACTCATCATTTGCCCCGGGTGGATTTGGGAATTGGTTTTTTGGTTTGGCATCTGCATTGCTGCACTGGAATAATGCCAGGAGCAACTCATCATGTGCCCCGGAAGGATTTGGGAATTGGTTTTGTTTTGGCATCTGCATTGCTGCACTGGAATAATGCCAGGAGCAACTCATCATTTGCCCCGGGAGGATTTGGGAATTGGTGGCTTAGGAGACAGGTTTAGATCCCTGTCACCTAAGGCTTTTCGATTTTATGGGCCGTAAGGGTCCCATAAAAGAATTTTTTCCCTACGAGTCGAAAGGATCTCGTAGGTGTATTTTCTCCCTGGGAGTCGTGAGGACTTCTAAGTGTGTGGCTCCTTTGTGAGTCGTAGGGATCTCACGCGGGAATTTTCTCCTCACAAAGTCGAGAGGACTTTACGAGTGCATTTCATCTCTTTTTCACGAGTTTGCGCCCTTTCGGGTTTTCACAAACTCGCCGGCAGTCCTGCTGTTTTTACTCACGGAGCCCTTTCGGGTTTTCATCCGTGCCCATTTTGCTTGTGGACATACCGTTCTCTTTTTTTTTTGAGAGATCGGGATTGTTTTACGCCCCTGGATTGTATACGGTTTTGCAGGATGTATGATCCAGACCGTAGGGCTGGAAAAAATTTCAGGACTTTGTTGGCGTCTGCATTGCTGCACTGGAATGTGGTACCAGGAGCGACTCATCATTCGCCGTTGGGGTATGGGATTTGGAATTTGGTTGGCGTCTGCATCGTTGCACTGGAATATGGTACCAGGAGCGACTCATCATTCGCCACTTGGGGGTTGGGGAGCGATGGCTTAGGAGACGGGTTTAGATCTATGTCACCTAAGACTTTTCAATTTTATGGGCTGTAGGGGTCCCATAAAAGCATTTTCTCCCTACGAGTCGTAAGGATCTCGTAGGTGTATGTTCTCCTTAGGAGTCGTGAGGACTCCCAAATGTGTTTTTCCTTCGTGAGCCGTAAGGATCCCACAAAGGTTTGTTCTCCTCATGTATCGTGAGGACACATGAGTGGATTTCCCTCGTTCCCAGTTTAATGACTTATAGGTCGACTGTTTCCAGTTTAACGACTTAGAGGTCATTTGTTTCCAGTTTAACGACGTAGAGGTCATTTGTTTCCAGTTTAACGACTTGGAGGTCATCTGTTTCCAGTTTAACGACTTGGAGGTCATCTGTTTCCAGTTTAACGACGTAGAGGTCATCTGTTTCCAGTTTAAAGACTTAGGGGTCTGTGTTTCCAGTTTAACGACTTAGAGGTCATCTGTTTCCAGTTTAACGACTTGGTGGTCATGGTGCTTCCAGTTTAACGACTTGGAGGTCATCTGTTTCCAGTTTAAAGACTTAGAGATCATCTGTTTCCAGTTTAAAGACTTAGAGGTCTGCTGTTTCCAGTTTAAAGACTTGGTGGTCTGCTGTTTCCAGTTTAAAGACTTAGAGGTCATCTGTTTCCAGTTTAAAGACTTAGTGGTCATCTGTTTCCAGTTTAACGACTTGGTGGTCATGGTACTTCCAGTTTAACGACTTGGAGGTCATCTGTTTCCAGTTTAAAGACTTAGAGGTCATCTGTTTCCAGTTTAAAGACTTAGAGGTCTACTGTTTCCAGTTTAAAGACTTAGAGGTCATCTGTTTCCAGTTTAAAGACTTAGAGGTCATCTGTTTCCAGTTTAAAGACTTAGAGGTCTGTTGTTTCCAGTTTAACGACTTAGAGGTCATCTGTTTCCAGTTTAAAGACTTAGAGGTTTTCTGTTTCCAGTTTAAAGACTTAGTGGTCATCTGTTTCCAGTTTAAAGACTTAGAGGTCTGCTGTTTCCAGTTTAACGACTTAGAGGTCATCTGTTTCCAGTTTAAAGACTTGGTGGTCTGCTGTTTCCAATTTAACAACTTAGAGGTCATCTGGTTCCAGTTTAACGACTTGGTAGTCTATTGATGGCGAGCTTGGAATTTTGGGGTTGGGGCCGGCATCAGCGTTGCTAACACTGAAGCAGGGGTGTTAGGCAATTCATCATTTGTCTTTTCCTGTTAGGGAGCGATGGCTTAGGAGACAGGTTTAGGTCCCTATCACCTAAGGCTTTTCAATTTTATGGGCCGTGAGGGTCCTATAAAAACATTTTCTCCTTGCGAGTCGTAAGGATCCCGCAGGTGTATTTTCTTCTTAGGAGTCGTGAGGACTCCTAAGTGTGGTTTTCCTTTGTGAGTCGTAAGAATCCCATAAAGGTTTGTTCTCCTCATGTATCGTGAGGACACATGAGTGGGTCTTCTCAATGGAGCATAATTCCCAAGGCGGAGACCAGCCGCGTAACTGGTGGTTGCGGTGGAGCGTGGGTATGCTGAGAATTATTTGAGCCCGTGGATTGTATACGGCAGTCAATTTGGGGACTAGCCGTAGGGCTGGAAGAATTTTGGGAAACTGGATTTTTGTTTGGCGTCTGCATTGCTGCACTGGAATAATGCCAGGAGCAACTCATCATCCGCCATTTTTTTTTGTTTTTTTTTGTTTTTTTTTTACCGCGATTGCTCTATCATTTCAGCTTTTTATCATCGCGAAAATCACGATTGCCCTATCATTTCGGCTATTTATTCGCGGTTGCCCAATCATTTCGGCTTTATTTTCATCTTTATTTTTACTCGCTGATTTTTATTGCGAGTTGCCCAATCATTTCGGCTTTTCATTTTTCTTTTATTTAAACATTTTTTATTTACACATGTATATATATTTTTTTACATTCCCAGTTTAACGACTTAGAGGTCGACTGTTCCCAGTTTAATGACGTGGTGGTCGACTGTTTCCCAGTTTAACGACGTGGTGGTCCTCTTTGCTTATCCCAACTCCTTGAACATTGATCTTGGCGGAGCTGTGTTGATGACCTAGCTCTGTGGCTTGCCGATACATCCGAGGATTGTGAGGTTTTTCCAAGCTTATATTGGTCCTCTGCCCAATCTTTGAAAACACAACAGTCTTCAATGGTATGGCTCAGCACTCTATGGTATGGGCAGTATATGGGACTGCCAGTCATATTCATTTCATGTGGCCTCTTCGGGATAGGCAGTTGCAGGCCATTGTTCAGGGCTTCCTCGAATATATCGCGGACCTCATCCCTCCTAAAGGAGTACACCTTCCTTCTCTCCATCAGAGTAGGTGGCCTCACTGACGCCGGTCCCTGAGGCCGATCAATCTTTGGTTCGCCCTGCACATGTCTGGGAGGGTTAGGTTCCCGAAAGGCTTCGGTCTCCATTTGCATGAAATCGGCGGTCGTAGCTTGACTGTTTGCTAACACGCCTTTAGACAGTTCTATCTCTCCCGTCTTGTATTGCCTTTCGACCCAATCTTTGAAGACGAAGCAGCCCTCAATGGAATGACCTATCACCCTGTGATAGGGGCAATATTTTGGGTCGTCGGTCATATTCTCTTCTTGCGGTCTCTTTGATTCTGGCAGTTGTAGACCGTTTTTTAGGGCGTCCCTGAATATCTTGTGGACCTTTTCCCTCTTGAAGGAATAGACCTTTTCCAGCTTCTCTTTCAGAGGCGATTCCCCCCCCCCCGGCGTATGTATCGGAGGGACTGGAGGCTGATTGCGGCCGTTTTTCGCGAAGGCGCTCCGCTTTTAGGTTGAAAGGGATATCAGTTGGCTGCTCCCGGGTACCAATCCCTGGCTCATGAGCCAAAATTTGATTCTGCTGTAATTGCAATCGGGCGACTTGGGTCGCGAGATCTGCCACGATGTTTGCCAGCTCGTCGACTTTGGAATAGACCTCGGCCATCTTCTCATCCCTGTCCTGAAATTGCCTTTGAAGCCATTGGAATAATGCTTGTTCTGTAGTTCCGGTTATGACAACCGGGTAATCTTTATTGCCTGAGCTCCATTTCGTAGGAACCACGGGCTCCTCTGGCTTATCGGCCTGAGCGGGCTCTTCATCATTTAGATCGAGCCGATGCTGGGTGGCGTCAATCGTATCATCACCATGGCTGTGAAGAAGAGGAGGGTTCGTTTCTTCATGTCCGGCCATGTAGACAGTGTGGATAACACATTCAGCCATTCTTTCATCACTGGCAGCTGGTTTCGCGGAGCGGTCCGGGCTTTGGAAATTCATAAATTTTAACATGGCCAGAGCCCTAGCCCTTTTGTTGGCTCTATATCTGAGCCGCTTCTGCCTCAGCTTCTCTGCCTTAAGCGCTTGGCAGGCTTCTGCTCTTCGAGAAGCCGCCATAGGCCGAGCGATGGGGATGCTTGAGAAGACATCTACCCGCGTGTCCGTCGAAGGTATCGCCTGGGCTTGCCCACGACGTCTGGCAACTTCTTTTGTTCCGATGGCTTTGCCCCCAGTTGGGGCCATGGAAAGCCGTCCAGACACCGATTTGCGTTTGGGTTGGGGTGCCCTTGAGATCACCACATTTGGTCTCCTGCCTTTCGAGACCGGTTTGTCTACCACCGGGGCTTGAGGAGCTGGGATGGCGCCAACTGGTATGAACACAATAGAGCCGAATGGTAGCGGCTCCTCCTCCCATTGTCGCCCGAGACTGGCCGGAAGGACCGTCCTGGAGTCTATCTTCATCGTGTAGGAGACGGGAGTCGTGCTGAGAGCTGAGATCGTCCTTGGAGACATTGTTGGAGAGTGATTGCTTGAAAACCTGTATGAAAGAGCATTATTTTAGTATAAATATAGGTATGTATATTGATTGAGTTCGCATGAACGTTTAACCCGAAATATGGGAGGAGAGATTGGTCCCACCGGGCGTGCCAGAATCTGTAGGGTGTTTTTCGTCACCCCATTGAGATGGGAATACGCGCGCGCTTGTCAGGCGTACTACAGATTCCCCCTGCCTAGGGTAGGCCGGGGTTTAATGATTGTGGGGATCCGAATCTCCGGCAGCCGCGGACTAAGCTGCCGTTAATTACCCCTCGTCTTTGGAGCGAGGGAACCTCCGATTGACGGGTTAAACTGGCCATGCGAACTCAATGTGCAGTGTACGTGTATTGTGTTTTGAAGGGGGGTTTTGGATATATCGGGAGCCACGCAGAGTTTTTACGGGGGTCCCGCTACCTGGATAGCGGGCTGGGGGTCAAGGGAGCTAGCAGCCCCCTTGCAGGATGCTGGGCAGCGTCCCGTTAGAAATTTTTTTCTAACAGGGACAGTGTCGTGGGGTACATGTGTGTGTAAATATGTATACATATGTATATATATATATATATGTATACATATATATATATATATAAAAGAAAGATGGGGAAAAGACATCCAAAGGATGCGTGGGGCAGCACCTTGGGCGCTGTGCGCCTAGGTGCTGTGCGCTCAGGCACTAGAGTGCCACGTGGGCGCTCTGCGCTTGAGCGCTTGAGCGCAAGTGTGCCACGTGTCGGCACGTGGGCGCTCTGCGCTTGCGCTAGAGCGCAAGCGCGCCACGTGTCGGCACCGGGGCGGCTTGCACTCGAGCGCTTGCGTTGGAGCGCAAGCGCGCCACGTGTCGGCACGCGGGCGCTCTGCGCTTGAGCGCCGGTGAGAAAAAGAGGCTTTTAGCCTAAAAAAGGGATTTCTCGAAAGAGAAATCAGAGAGGAGTTGGACTCCTGAGTGTGTTTTTGGGGTTAATGGAAGGGGTTCTTCTTCTTCCTCCTCGGTTAGCTGGATCTTGAAGATCAAGAGATGTGAGATCTCAAAATCTCTCCTTTTTGAGAACTGATGGCAGATCCAAGTTCCCCTTTGTGGGTTTCGTGGTGAAAAACTATTTTGTTTTTGAAAAGGAAGAGTAAAACTCTTGATTTAATTCAAAAGAAAGAAGAAGGTTTGAGACCTTCAGAGAAGGGAAAGAGATACAAACCCTAGGTTTTTTGTGAGAATGAAAAGTATTTTTTATTCATCATCATGTTGCCTTTTATAGGCTTACATATTTACATATAGCCCCTTGGGCTTTGCAAAATGGCATTTTGCCTATCCCATGGCTCATGTGCCTTTTCATTTTGCATATAAGCCATGGGCTTAAAAAATTTTGGCTTTATGCCCCTTTTGCATACATTCATGCACAAAAATTACATAAAAATTATTTGTTACATGATTTTTGTTGTTGGCATGGCGGAAGGCCGGACGTTTCGTGTTCGGGCTCGACCTGGGCATTGGCCCACTTGCTTGGGCTTGGGCCCATCTGGCTTGGGATTGACCTTGACTTTGACTTGGTCAACCGGGGTGCAAATTTTGACTTCAACACAACTATAGCAATGCTTTATGCATAGAATCTGAGTAAATATATATGAATACTGGCTAATTTGACAAAAGTAGACTAATTAATAAAGAAAGGGGCTACATCTAGCTGACCCCAGATATTTGTCGTAAAGGTTTTGCTACAGTTTTCAGATTATTTGTTGTGTGTATGCATGAAGCAAATAATGTGAAGACTTGCTGAGAAATTATATGCGAATTATTCCAGTCAGGGAAATCCGGATCAACACGAAATGATTTCCACATATTGGTCGTATATCTAGCAATGAATCGAACTAAAAAAATTCACTACATATCTTATATTTTGGATTAGAATGTTGGACAATTTATGAAAAACACACCAAAATACAAGTGTAGACGAACATATTCGAAATAGACTATTTGAATATGCCTTTAATCAAACATATCGGTATTTGACTATACTGGTTAATGGAGTTGCTTTCGTATAAAGATTTGCGATGTTCATATAATGCTATATATTTTTCATTTTGAAACGTTATCACAAAGCAAGAGATGTAGATGATAGTCTAAATTGTAGGGAGTTTCACCTCGCCTTTTCCCGCTCAGCAGGATACCACCCCTCTTTCACAAGTTATACATTTGCTTCCTAGTTGAACAAACTGTTATTTTTCGTATTTTGGCAATTAAAAAGTTACTAAGATGGAAAAAATAATAATGTTTCTTAAAAAAAGATAGGATGCGATGTTGTCATATAGCAAAAGCATACGAGGTTTCTTGCAATTTAGGCTGCATAAGCATGGTTCCTCGTATCATTATATGTGTCGAATCTGATTCCTCCATGATGTGAGTGGTATTTTTCAGTGAGCGGAACAATAAATCTGTAAATAACGAGTCGTTTTGAATTATTTGGTTGCTTATCATCACATACCATTTAGTTCAATATTGGATCAAAACTGATTCTATGTTTCTGCTACTTGACTTCAGGGGTTCTCGTATCCGCGATGAGAGTTATTACCAAATCCATATTCTCACAGGACGCACCCGGATTGAGAAAGAGCGCAAACCTCTATTTCGGCGTTAGCATCGCAGTAATGATCCTATGTCTCGTCTGCTACAATATAGCTGACCGGCTCCCTGTCGTAAAATATTACAAAGAAATCAAATTCCGAGCTCTGAAAGAAGAGCAAGCCGAGAAAGGTTCTTTAAACGGACCATCCTGGAGATCGACCTTGTGGAACATCGTAGGAAGAACCAAATGGTTCGGCTTCGGGATTTTCCTGATATATGTTGTTACTCTTTCCATTTTCCCTGGATATATAACCGAAGACGTTCACTCCGAGGTCTTAAAAGACTGGTACCCGGTGTTACTCATCGCCGGATACAATGTGTTCGATCTCGTCGGAAAATCTCTGCCTGCACTCTATCTTCTTGAGAATGCAAACGTGGCGGTCGCTGCTAGTGCTGCCAGGTTACTGTTTTATCCTTTGTTCTGGGGTTGTCTACACGGGCCCAAGTTTTTCCGAACAGAGATTCCGGTAGCGGTGCTGACTTGCCTCCTTGGGTTGACAAATGGGTATTTTACTGCTGTGCTGATGATTCTTGCTCCCAAGGCTGTTCTGATACAGCATGCTGAGACTGCTGGGATTGTTATTGTTGTGTTCTTGGTTCTTGGGTTGGCTGTTGGTTCAGTTGTCTCATGGTTTTGGGTCATTTGATTGTACGAAGATAAATATACTCACCGTTTGCGCCAAATAGGTTATTAAATCTGGTGAACAAATGTTATAATTATTTCCTTATTTTTTTTTGTGTGTGTAAGCTTTTGATGAAAATACTGCTCTAAAAATCTTGTTGAGCTTGAAAGACGGTTATCTGATCTTCTGTTTGGAAATTAAACCAACTATTGGAAATGCAGTATAGGCCATGTGGTAAAACTTGCGTCTTGAAGATGTCGGAAATTCAGTATAGGCCATGTGGTAAAACTTTCGTCTTGGGGAGGTCACAACTCACAGGTTCGATTTCTTTTTCTTTTCTCTTCTTTTTCTTCCTTTCCTTTGGGAAGAACCGGTTCAATTCCTGCAGGTCATGTCCATAAAATTAAACCAGGGATTCATGAACAAAGTGGAAAAGATTCATATCAGATCCTGAAAGCAGATTGCATCCAATTGCTGTAAATTGCTAGAAAAGCATCCAATTCAGGAGGGTTATGTGGAACATTTCTTCCAACCAAGGAAAAGGAAAAATTATAAAATTATTAGTACATAACATCTTTTCAATTGCCTTTGCTGAAATAGATATTTCTGCAGAATTGAAGAGCAGAAATAGACAATATTTCCAGAATTACAAGAATTTTATAGCCAGCAATGTAATTTGCCGTGACATTTGATATAACTAACTTCCAATCCACAAAAACACAAAATAAAAAATAGATATTCATGTATTTTCCCTCCTAAACATTTTCAGAAAATTCTAGACATAAGCACCAACTATATGATGCTTAGTAAAAAAATAAACCTCTAATTCAATGATGCTGTATTGGACTCAGAATTTAGCTCTAGTAACAGTACATCTTTAAAAGAACAGAAATTGAGAGAGAAGGATTTGTTTATATGTTACTAAACAATGTGTACAAGCTATGGATGTCGATGATGCAAAAAAACAGTTCATGAAATCCAAATCTTTTACAGAGACAACTCATCGAAATTTTTGATAGGGGATTCACTTAGATACCATGCCCCTTCAGCCAACTCATCGAAAAGCTGAGTCCATGCCCAACTCGAGTAACCGAGGAAAAACCAAAAATCAGCAGCAGATTGATCTCCAGATTTGATCCCTTCAATAGCCACTCTTGTGCTTAATGGATCACCGAAATAAACGCTTGCAGTAACTTTGACATAACCCTCTACGGCTTTTCGCGATAAGCTAACTAGGGGCAGATCCGGAGCTCTAACAGGACCACCATAGAAAAGAGGAGCCTTGTTCAGAGATTCAAGCTGTGGGTCAAATTCTTTAAAAATATCCCAACTTATTCGCTTGTTTATGATAATCCCCTGAAAGCCCTGATTTTTGTCTGACTTCACGATAAGGATGGTGGAATTATCGAATGGAGAAGCGTTAAGAAGCTTATCAGATGACGCAAGAATAGACCCTGCGGCTATATGAAGACGATTCTCTCTTTTTGCTTCCCCTCTTAGTTCTGTATTGAAAAGAATTTCATTATACTTGTTTTCAGCGAAATTTGTTCCTTCATGGGCTGGAGAAGAATCATCGAACAATGTGGGGGAACTCTTGCCCCCTTTCCATGAATGGGCCAATAAAAATCCTAAATCAAGAAAAAGATATTTTAATTGGCAACACTAGTAATATCATATGCGCAATATTACTTTTGTGTCAAAGAAACGCAATTAAAAACTTTAAAAAGTTATAAGGAAATATTTATTATAAAAAAGGGATAATAAATAGATAAAAAGAAACACTACTCTTTATTTACTAACCTTGACAGGTTAACATGCCCGTAGAAAATGCAATTTTTTTGTACTTTTGGATTAATAATTTTCTCAACTTTAAAATAGTTCATTTGTTACATATATTCAGATTCCCATTAAAATATTACAAGGCCAAACTATGTTCATAATCCATATTGCTGAAATTAAAAATTCACAGCAAGAATAACTAAACAAATGTAATGTTTAATTACAATATGGAACTTTTACAAATAAATCAAGGCGTTTCCCACTTGGCATTTCCAATACTTGCAATATTTCAGAATCGATATAGCAGTGAAATTTCTACTAAAGTGTGAAGGTTCCTCTAATTAAAGTTTGCTTAAAAGCAAGGTAATCTTAATATTATCACAATTTATAGGGTGGAGGTGAATGTTTCCCCGAACAACAGTTATTACTCCATGGAACCTCATTACAAAATATTTCAGAATAAATATAGCAGAGTTATTTCTACAAATGTATGAAGGTTCCTCTAATTAGAGTTTGCTTAAAAGTAAGGTAATCGTAATATTATCACAATTTAGAGAATGGAGGTGAATGTTTCCCCCAACAACAGTAATTACTCCATGGAACCTCATTACAAAATAATGGATAGACACAGAGAACCATGAACATACAAAATCAGAACTACTCTACGCAAGTATGTGAGCAGATAAAATAATAAAACAAAAATCAGTACATTTGAATTGATGCAAATTATGTAAATGATTTCAATGGAGAATGACCAATGAACAAATCAAATACCTTTATGCCTGGTTAGATAGTGAGAATTCCTTACACGAGATATCAAAAACTCTATGATGCTAACTACTGACATGTCTCCTTCATAAGTAAGAGCAGTCTTATTCTCTGCAGGAAATAGCATGAGTGCTGGATAAAGTTCCTTCTGCATATACAAAGTACAAAAACAGTAGAACAATTAGAAACTAAGATAGCATTTCAACTAGCTCTTATAAGCACTCAGCTGCAAAATGAAATGAATCAATGCGAGATAAACATATGTATTACATTCTGACAAACATGCAGTGTTCTGAAAATTTTAGACTTTTAATCTGAATACTGCCATCTAGATCAGATGTGGTTCATGTCATAGAATGTGACAGTTTTACGCTGACTGTCACAAGCCTACCACAACCCTCATCCTTTCTCATCTGGACTTGGGACCGGCAACGGTGGGTTTTACTAGATCAAACGTAGGATCTAAATATGATCAATCCTGCTACCTATAGCTGAATCTTACAATTTCGATCCAAGGGATTTTACTATCCAAGTCATCGCCCAAAAAAGTGGAAAATACTATATCATGACAAACATAATATGACCCCAATTCATTAGCCTAATACGGTAATACCATCTTTATTCAGATGAACTTGGATATCACAGCATCCTCGAACTGACACCACATTTCTCCTTTTCTTTTTGAAAAATTTGCGGAGATGGAAAAATTAATGAGGTCAGAACAAGCACACAAATAGAACGAAACATCTGTTCCTTCCCAATTGATGGATAGAAACAGTTTGTTCTATTTATCCTGAAGTAGGAATTCATGCATTTGAAGTTGCAAGTGGTGGTTTATTCGGAAAAATCGTATTAAATCTGTTCATTTTCCTATATGTTATTTCTTACTTCCTTTTTTCCTTGTATATTTTGAGTAATGATTGATGAGGATGGAGGTACAGACTCATACACTAAACAAACTAGTGCTGCAAGGAAACTAGAATTCATATGGAATATTCGATATCTGATCTCTTTTATGAGACTTGAAGAAGGCTAAGATGATATTTAGATGCCATTTGCTATGCAGGCTTCTCCTGTTATAACATCTATAAACCATTTGTTTTGTGTGCAAGAAAATAAAGAAGAATTGTTAATATCCTCAATCTAAATAACAATCTGAATCCTACGGTGTTTCAAAATACAGTTTCAAATCTGATAACACTGTTGATATGACGGTGAAGAATACATACGGTTCCTAGTGCTAATAGACAAAAAGTTGATCTCTATTAAGATGGAGCGCAGATATATAAGGAGTCTCAATTCAAGGAATTGTAAAGATACCCATCAGCTACTGAAAGCATAGACATGAATAGAAGAATATCGGTCTACTGAGCATCTATTGCAGGATGTATACTGCACAGGCATCCACATACTCACAATGCGAGTATGACAGCATGCACACATAACCATATGAACATATTAAAGCAATGAAATCATCTACGAAATATTTTCAATCAGAGGCATATATTTACTCCATTGGTCTGATGAATGTGCCAAAATGCATAGGGGAGAAAGATTTAATAGCTACCCACAACAAGCCTACGCTGATGCCTTAAGTGAAAAAATGGTGGTGGTTATATATGGAAATTTGCACTGTTGATCTAGGTTACTCAAAAGTCAAAACATATGAAACAAATTTCAACCAGTTTAGATACCTCCAAGCCAATAAGTAAAGTTAGTAAACATATGCATTTTGTATGCGATGGGTTCATATGCCAAAAAAAGGGTCAAATATTTACCTTCATGTTCAAAACACCGCATTTGCATTTTGTATGTGCTGAATTAACGTGGAAAAAACATCCACATAATACCTTTAGAAATTTAGATGTAAAGAAAGATTATTGCTGTTGATTAATTGTCATCAATATGATTTTGTGAAAGAATACCTTGCCGATTGGCTTTAGGAAAGCACCACAATCATTCAGTGTACAATCCATTACAAATATGGATGGCAGTCCATTTTGTATTGTATCATCAGCGTTGTCTGTTAAAATTTTTAATGAAGTCCAGCAGCAATTAGATAACAAGAGTAACAGTTAAATTATAGCACAGGATAATAAATTGAACATAGATGTTACTTTTAGAAATTAGACTGATTATCTAACTAGAAGAGAGGAGAATACTTCTTTTTTCATCTAACTCAGGAACAACAAATATTCTCAGTTCACAAATACTATGATATACCAAATAGCTTAATCAGACGACTTATATGGGACTTCAGCTTTTGAGAATCTCTCAGACAATGGATTATACACCTTTTGACATCGTCACATACCATTTGAACAGAATTGCAATGCTGTAGTGTCTAATTGATCAGTACAAGATTTGAGATAAAAGGAAAAAAAAATGGGCGGTTACATGGCAGTAGGTGTAGAGAGAGAGAGAGGGACATACACAAACACACTCGTTTTGATCAATGCAAATTTTGAGTCACTAGATAACAGGTGTGCAGATTGTTTGTGGCCATCTAAGTGTGGACTTCATATGCATCTAATGCACACTTGTCTACTAAAGTTTGTACATCGTAATTTAGAACGACTAAATTTCAGCCATCACCATAAAATCAAGCCACCTTAACATAAAATACTAAAGTATGTCGAATTTTTCCACTGAAAAGTGCTATAATGTTATTCCTTTACCACGACTTTTTTCTTTGCAGACACTCTTAAACTTTGCTGATTAACCAGGAAATTTATGGAACCGCCCTTTTATTTGTGCCTACATCATCAGCATCATTTAAGCCTTTCTCCATCAAACTGGGGTTCGTATGAAGCAAAGGCTCCATGAGCAATATGATAAAGTTTCACAACCTGACATCAAACCTCTCTTGATCAGTGACAGTTTCTCCTTAACTAGGAGAAATGTTTAGGAGGGCGAAGATGACAGGTTTGTAATAGAAAAAAGATAAATGTTAAGCTGATGTTCAATTCTATGTAAAGAACAAAACCAAGAGGAAACAGAACACCTCCTCGCTTTTATGGCTGCAATGAAGAAAAATAATAACTTTGTTCAGAGAAAACACTCCACCATAACTTATTTGTATCATATGATTTTCTATTAGCTGGGTCCTTTTGGCAAAGATAATTTGATGCATGTCTATTTTGACCAACTCTTGTCATTTCATCTTTATTCGTCTCTCTTTGACCCCTTCCCTTCTTAAATCCTGTTATAACCCATATTTCACATTCAAGGATAGATACCTACAAAAATATATAAATTTGAAAGGTACCCCATAAAATCCATCAAAAACATCTATCCAATGCTGAAAAGAAGAACCATGCCAGAACAATTAACCTAAATAAGATTATCCCAAGGATAGAGGACTTGGCGGTGGAATGGTGGTGACGAAGAGGAGGAAGAAGAGGAAGCGCTGAAGGTGATAATGCTAAGTACGAAGGAGAGGTGATGGTGACATAAGAAGACAAAGAGGTGGCAGGTAGAGAAGGCGTTACCGGTGGTGGTGGTGGTGGAGGAGGAGAGAATGCAAACTTAACAAACTTAAGAGGTCTGAAAATAGGAAATGAAGATGCAGGAACAGAGAAGGTTGAAGAGCTCTGTGAAAATAAATTGGTTACACATAAATGACCAGTTTTCGTCAAAATATCAGGTGGGAATATTCTGACATGTAAAGTACTAAAAACTTCACGACATTTTTCTGCAGAAAATTCAGTACGGGGTATTTAAGTGAGTGGATAGGTAAATTCAGGGATCTTTGTTATATTCTAGCCCTTTTAAAGTTATATAGTTAGTACTTGACTGCTTACTCATAACTGGCGCATAGCCTACGTTAAATCCGACTCAAAATTATCACAAATGATCTGGACTTAACAGAGAAGTGCTATCGGTGTTTTATTTACTCAAGGACTCTTTCAACCGATGCACTCCATCGGTAGTTCTGTTCAATACTTCAATATTTCTTGGATAAAAAGACTAACATATTAACGGAAATACACCGCTCAAAAAGTCAAAACCCAAGTGCATTTATACAGATGCTTTAGACTTTGCATCGGCGTTCATCATTTTGCCATTGTAAACCTAAAATAGTTTTATACTCCAATTACATGTATTAGTTTAATACATTGATTAGTAATTGCAATTATCACAAATGCATTTTACATGTGTTGGAACTTGCAAAGTCAAAAAGGGTCATCACAATTAGCAGATACTAATCAGCCATGACTCTCCAAGTTTCCCCTAAATGAAATTTCTGCTTCTGGCTCAGATTCACAAGCTTTGGGCTCGTGTCTATTGATTCAAAGGCAGTCATTCCGCCTACTTGAAGGTTCTTACCAATAGAACAAAGAATCAGGTCCAACTGTCATGGTTATAATATACCAATATGGTCAAAAATTAGCATCTTTTACTTCGATAGAATACAGTGTTGATCAATAATTTTTTTTACAGATATGGAAAAACTTTTAAATATATGGTTAAAATGAATTGTATAACTCCCATGTTATCTTCTAAGCCTCAGAATTGCTTCTTAAGAATCGATTGTCCAACATTTGTTGTGACTAGGTAGTATAGACTTGAAAGAGATGCCTGCAACTATAAGCCTATAATAATTAAAGCAATTTTTTTACCAAATATAATAGTTAAAGCATTGTTACTATCATTATTAAGCGCAAATTCATGTTTATTTGTAATAACAATACTCATAATGTGGCTCTCATATGCATTCTTCAACTTGTGAGGCCGCTATTTACTTGTTGTCTACTCATCACTTCGTAAGATGAAACTTCAGTACCCTCTATAATTTTTATTTATTTATTTATTTATTTTTGTTTTTTTTGTTTTTTGTTTGTTGGGGGGGGGGGGCATGGCACCATTGAGCATATAACATTAGTGCCGTTAAAATTCTAGCATCAGGTTATCTATGTCCTCATATACTATTCTAACTTCCTAATATTTATTTAGACTCTGGCATTCTGCTTTATAATGAGCAACTAAAAAACAACACATAGTTTTATTCCTCAATACCTCCCCTAATCTCTTAACTCTAATTCCACCCTTTTCTATGTTTTAACTTATCAGTCAATTTGTAAATATCTTGATTTTGTTTGACATTACTTGCTTGTTCAGTATTTTCTGCACTAGATGATATGTTACCTGTTAGGATGTTAATGACAAGTTGTTATGACATGTATTTACTCATTAACACTTTTCTTTAAAGCCAAAGTTGTAGCATCCTTCATCATATTTCTTTGTAGCAAAGGAAAGGTGCAACCTTGAGTGCCCTTTCTAATGGCCTTATACACTAGGTGTCATCTTTATGAAACTAGTCTATTCATGATAGTCATGAATGCTACAGAGCTACAGTTACTTGGATATTCTATGTAGGGAAAAGGGGCAAAAAACGTAATATCCTTTAGACAGTTAAATTAAAAATCACAAGACAACTCAAAATCAACAATAAATATGATTTTATAGATTACCTTGAATATGCATGGAATCCCATTTCTTGGATTCACTCTTCATCATAGCTGCAAACGTTTTAAAAGTTCGATAAACTTCACGAACAATCAATTCCATCCTTTGGCAGAATGTGCACCAAGAAGTGCTGAACACCACCAAAGTATCCATCTTCCACACAGATCCTAAATCTTGAATCTGAGACAATGATAAGTCATTTCGCATTCCACAAGGTTTAAAACCAATGATCAGTTCGCAGAATGTGTTAGCTGTCACTCGCGGAATAGAATCAGCCTCACGGAAATCGAGATTCACAAACGGTGGTCGTGGAAACTCCCTTGAACTTGTAACAGGTGATGCAGTATGTTGATATGGAGTAAGGCTCCCATTCATAAACTTTTCAACAAAATGGGCTAAAGAAGAATAGCTAATGTCTGTTTCCTCAGAATAGACATAGTGATGTTGTGAAACTGGATCTAGTATTACCAAAGAAGGTAGTTTTTCCCCTCCTGTCAATGATCTCAATAGCTGATATCCACTGTCAGAAAAGAAAAAGGAACCCTCAAATGGCAATCTCTGAACATGCCACTCATCTGACATGCTTGACCCTATGGATTCTATTACCTCACCTGCATCATGCCCATCCTTCTGAGATGTGGCATCTGTTAAATTTTGCTTAGTTACACTTACATCAGGACATGTCTTGTTTAGGTTAAGATAACTCTGATCAATGTTCTGCTCCTCGATGAGTTCGTCCACAACAGGCGATTCTTTAGCTAAATTAGAAGAGTCCTTAGCAAGACATGTGAATGGTTGCAAATCCTCTTCCTCATCGACTTGTGTAGATCTAGAAGCACAGATGTCATTTTCCAAATCTTTAGCTAATGTAGAGGTCAACTTGTTAATGTCACTTTCACTGCAAGGAACTGTTTCCTGGTTTTGATTATGACAGGTTTCTGTATTTGCATGTTCAGGTTGCATCTCATCATTGACAGAAGCTATGTCATTAGAATCTACTACAATTTCATTGCTTACAGCATATTCATCATTAAATCCCCGAACTGGTTTAGGAGTTTGATCTTCCATGCTTGTGATAGTATTGTCATTAATGTAGTTCAATTGAGAACCTTCATTCTGAGACGGTGATGAATCTACTGTTTGAACTTCAAAATCATCAGATAACAGTTGAAAGCCTACTTCCTTTGCCACTAAACTAATTTTTGTTTCTCTAGTCTCCCCTGCAGGTTTATTTTGTTGAAGCAGGTTGGCCAAAATATTATGCAAAGAATTAGCTTGTGCATCAGTAGTTGCGTCTAGCGAAATACTCTCCCCTCTGTCCATTATCATAATGGCCATATTATCATTAACTTTTACAATTTTCGGAGCTACATGTTTAATGCTCTTCTGAAATGAGTGATCTGAGTCAATTTGGCTTCTAGTGTTGGTAAAATATATTCCTGAAGAACCCTCAGGATTACTGATGTCTTGTCCTCTGATAAACTGGTAAGAAAGCCGATTGTCTTTCACAAATTTCCTAAAAACATGCAGTGCCGACTCGCTGTCTCGTCTAAATTTTGAAGAATCAGATGATCTATCAATGAAGAGAATAACTGAAGGTCGATTTGCTGGAAACACAGACTCTAGGCTCCCATCAGTATCTAGCTATTAAATATTAGGGGAATATAAGGAGTATTAATACAGTGATATCATTGTATGCACAACACGATCTGAATGATAACAAAAGTTCTATGTAAAGTTTGGAAAATAATGCATAGAAACTTTGGATGAAATTTGGGCCCATGCCCATTTAATATGTATAATAAGCTTCGAGAGGATACCTCAAACAACTGTGACAATTTTCATTGCATGCAACAGACATTATAAAAATCTTCAAACACGAAAGTATCAGCATAATCTAGTCTAAACTAGAGCAAGAGAATCATTAGACAATTGCATAAATTGTAGGTCTAATGCTAAAATTTTTGGTTATGGCAGGGCATATAGCCATATAAATTTGACACAAATGATTCCTGTTTTCTAGCATGCCTACAATGATAAACTAATATAGCCATTAACTTCATTAGTAAAATAAGAAAATGATTCATATGTATACAACAGGTTGTTAGAGTTCAAGGCGTTGGTTCATCCTTGATGGTATCTAGCACCGATGCTAAAATTTATGGTTATGGCACGGCATATAGCCATATAAATTTGACACATGATTCTTGTTTTCTAGCATGCCTACAATGATAAACTAATATAGCCATTAACTTCATTAGTAAAATAAGAAAATGATTCATATGTATACAACAGGTTGTTAGAGTTCAAGGAGTTGGTTCATCCTTGATGGTATCTAGCACCGATGTTCAAATACAAGAAGCATCATATATTAGATTGCTTCAGTAAACATACAGCTGTTTAATTTATGACAATTATGGCATTGGTTGTTTGATTACCATATTGCTAACCCTTGGTTGAATGAGAATAAATTGCATAACCAATGTAGTAGCCTCCCCCCCCCCTGCTAATTGGCTTAATGGTTTTTTTGTGGCAAGTTCCACAATTGATCATAGTTTCCTTGGCCATGAATTTGTCCATAGCTTAGAAAATTTTTGCCAGGTTTTGACAGCCAGTCATACAATTTTGCCTAATTCACCATGTAAACTTCTCAAAAGCGAATTGCTCAACCAAACTGGGCCCATATTTTATGGACATGGCTTAAATGATGATCATCATTATATCTAGCAGAGAGATACAGATTTCAAAGTGCCTATGAAGGAAGAAAGGGGGGACACAGCCCCGCCGTTTCAATGTGTGCTAAAAAAACTGAGAGATTCGAATGAGCTATGCAGTCTCATCATATATCAAAACTTGTAATAGAACAACAATGCCAAGTTGCCAACTAAAACACGACATCCAGATTTCCAACTCAACAGCATTCATAAAGCCACTAAAATCTTTGCAATATAAAAAATAAAATAAAATAAAATAATAGGGTATATAAACACGTGATACAAATACAATCTTCTGGTGACAAACAAGATACCATATAGATTACAAGGCTTAGATTGAATAAAATTATGATCAAAAGGAGAAACCGCACAATCCATACAGTAATGATGAATAAGATTGGTAAGCTTACCTCTTTGACAAGAGAATGATGCGTCTGCAAGATATTTTGAAGGTCATCACCTTCACGGACTATCACTGAACAATTGGAGCATCCAGAGAACTGAAGCAAGACTGACCATGACTCAGGCTTGTCAACATCCAGAAAAGGAACTAATGATTTTTCATATATTAAACCAAATCTATGCCTTTCAAGAGGCAGGAAATACTCTCTAGCAATTTTCATGAACTCCAAAAAGAAAGAATGAAATTTATGAAAGTTTTCTGCTGTACACGACATATCTATATCATCACTTCTATATTCAGATCGTTGTGAATCACTTTGATTTGACCATATCAATCCCCCAAGTAAAGGAGACTCGGCTAGCCCAGTTTCGATACCACAAGCTAGTTCTTCGCTATTCAGACCCTGTGCCTGATCCAAATAAAACTCAACATCAGAATCTTTCCGTCTACATCATTATTATTAGCTTATCAGCTAAGTTATAAAAGAATCTCACTGTGAAGTTCATTTAAAATGTACATCCACCTTCTGGTTTTTTATCTTCTCAAATGCCATTCTCCCACTTGCTTCTCTGGAGAGATTTTCCTTGAATAATCCAACTGCAACACTAAATTAAGTATGTGTAAACAGAATTGCATATGTTAAAAAATTGTCTAACAGTCTGGACAAAATCTGATGGAACATATAATCTGCAAAAAAAAAATCACATCAAGAAACCTAATTGGAATGCAGGTGCCTGGAGATTCATCTTGGAGACCCAATAGAAAGAATTGAGAATTGTAAAAGAGAAGGTCAAAAATCTCTTTTCAGTTTCCAGTGTAGTCAAATAAAACTGTCAAACCACTACTTACGGTTCAAAGGGACAGGAACAAATAAATAGACAAGAACTAAAGATTCGGTTCTAACACATGTACATGAGAGCAACAAGAAGGAACTTTCAGGGTATAAATATCGACAAATATATAGATATGTATAGTATTGATGATTTGATAAAAACGATAACACAAAAATACTACTTTTTATAAACAATAAAACATACCTTAGAATGTAGGCATGGTCACAAACAAATAAATGACAAGGTTTCTTTGGTTTAAACAGTCTATGACTCTATGGTGATCGTATATGTAGCACGGAGTTGGATACGGATACGGGACACAATACAAGTCGGATTCGAGGATTCGCAATTCTCACAAAATGAAGGATACGAATCGTTGGGATACGCTAGCATTTTTTTGCTTAAATACATATACATAATAGCAACAGGTTATCATTTAAGCATATCTAAACTTACTAGCATGGTTTTAAATTTCATCCAATTCCGAGACTGTCCGGGTTCCGAGACCAATAATGTTTGTGACCAAGTAATAATGTGTTTATTATTTTATTAATGGGATTTTCGTATACAGTTAATCAATCGATAGTAGGTTTATTAATGGGTTAATGGGTTCATTAATGGTTAATGGGTTTACTCTAGGTTGCTGGGTTATTATGGTTAGTTTGACATCATCAAGACGACTATAAACATCATTAATTACAAAAGAATTTGCCAAATTGTTTATAATTACTTTAAATGCTCATTTGAAAAATTCCCTAATCTTTAAAAAAAAAATTCCAAATGATATGAAAATCAAATATTCCAATCCGAGACGGCCGAGACCAATCCCAAAATTGACCGTTCGATACCAACCCCAAAATTGACCGTTCGATACCAGTCCCTGTACCGAGATTTTAAACCTTGCTTAGAAGACAAGTCATTTGTTCGGTTTAATGCATAGATTGCTGGTTTCCTTGCCATTGATACATATCTGCAATATATAGAAATAAAAAAAAATATAGGATGTGCCAAAAAGTGTTTCACAAGCATCCTCGATGAATGCGAAAGAATCCTCTATGGATAACGATCCAACGTTTCCGATACGGATATGTCTCGTTGACATCGAATCCACGCAACATAGGCAACCAAAAAATATAACATGTGCTCTAAGAACTTTATAGTAACTCACCAATGTCAAATGGATAAATTTTCACTTCGGTTGTTTTCAAGTCCACTCATATTCAGTATGTGTGGAATAGATTGACAATGAAAAGATAAGAATCATTTAAATTGGCATACCAGTCTCTGAGTGGCTCTTCACAGATCGAGTAGTCTCATTATCATCATGATTCTTTCTATGTAACAATTCATCTGTCCATCCACAAAACTCAAGGAGAAGTACAGATTTATCAGTTGACTGGATAAAGTTTTCAAGGTCTTGCTGAGTATGTATGGGCTTCAAGGGGACCTCCTCACTTTGAAGTAACATAAAACGATAGACTGAAGACAATATATTCTGCGCACGAAGGCGCCCCTGATATTTGTAAGATGCGGAGCGGTGATAGTAAAATAATGTTATTCCCTCAGAAGCACCAAGAGCATCTGCTAGCATTTTCTCAGAATTTCTGAAAACAACCACTAGTTTTAGATGTCCAAGTTCCTCTTGTTTACCAGCAAGCAGTTGAGCTACTTCTTTCATTAGCGATCGCGACTCACCAGACCCTGTAACTCGAAAGTAACAAATAAACTTTCTGGTACATTATGTTAGAAGAACAGAATATATTTAAGTTGCTCACAGAATATCTGGAATAGCTCATGCACAGTTATGACACATAAGCTCCATTTAGGGAACTAGCATACTGCGCTTGACTTTATTCAAGTAGTTAGCAGAAAATTTATTACGTTTTAGGAAGAAAAGTTTTGTAGCTTGATGAAGAAATCTAAGCACTAAAAATTGCATATATATCAAAAGTACCAACAAATTTGTCACATTATATCTTGAATTTTGATGAAGAAACTCAGGCTTGGAATCGTTGCACTTAAATGATATAATAATGAGAAATGATTCAATTAATGAAAGAATTTATCTAAGAGTCACAACATCCATCTCACTTCATTTGTCTTATAAGTTGGCAACACTTTAACCCAGCACAAATATCTATTTTAAGGAGGACCGAATAAGAGAAAAGTCAGTATTACATGAAGCAAGGAAATATAGTGAGGCGGGACCCGCCTAACTTTAATTTTCATATTTGTAGTGCATGTACTCCTTAGAAATACGGTGGGTCCCACACCCACGTAATGGAAACTTTGACTCCGCCCACCCATTTCTCAAAGAAGTATCTGAACATTTTCCAATGGCCCCTCATTTCGCGTAAAACCCGAGAAAAACCAATTAGTGGAAAATTACATTCCGTGCTCTCATTTCTCAAAGTGTACCAGAAAATTTTCCTACAACCCATCGCCCCCTAATTTTGAATAGAACAAGACAGAATAGAGCCACAATCTTTGCGTACGCAGCTTCAGTTAGTATATATAGTTAGAAGCGGGTATGAGTATGAACAAATGATGAGAGGCCATTACTGCAACTATAAACATTCAAACAGACGTGCATACAACTTTATCATGAACTTGTCCATGCAGTCTCATGTGGTGAGAGAGAGATAGCAAACACGAGCTTTCAAACATCATACTGAAATTAGCTACAAGAGAGGGAGGGGAGGAAGGAGGGATGGAGATGAGTTGGTTGGGGGAAATTTGCTTCCACCTGCCTCCACTGCAATAGTAACCAACTTCCACCTGCCTCCACTGCAATAGTAACCAACTTCCACCGCATCCTTAGCCTCTAGAAGCCTTAACCTGGGTGCTGCCCCACAACCTGACAGAGGCAATGTGGATGAGACCAGAGGATGTGGAGGCTGTCCAAAATGTGAATCCACTTGTTGAATGGGTGAAGAATATGCCCCTAGTAGATGATAATTTACTAGCTCTGATTCCATGTATAGATCATAAAACAGCATGGGGCATCAATCAGACGGCTCTCATCCACTTTAGTCTAGAACACTAAATGATAGCGACTTTAACATTTTTATAAAAAAAAAAGGAGAGCATCCTTACCCGCATGCGAGGTTAATAATACTTCAAATTTCATTATTAAACCGAATTCCAGTATTTTGAAAGACCTATTTTGAGATCATACTGATTCAGCAATACAGTATTTTGAAAGGCACTATTATATCCGGAAAAAAAGTCACACACACACACACACACACACACAGAGAGAGAGAGAGAGAGAGAGAGAGAGAGCTACTCTAACTTTCCCATCAACTCCCAAGCAGGAGAATCGAGATTTGGAGTTGTGTAAGAGAGAAGGAGGGGGGGAGGGGGAGATGAAACAAAAGTTTTTAGCGATTTTGAAGAAATACCACACAATTCTTCCTTGCCTTTAACAACACAGACTTGGCCGTAAACGAAAGCATGAAACACGAGACGAAGAAGTAACATTTTATTTCTTCATCATAAACAAGGGCTCTTCCTGCTTGGGATAGAAACTTTAATGGTGTCTCGAAAACTTGTGTAAAGCATGGAGTCAGGTTACCTAGAAAGTTGAAACTATAGAATGAAGTGGGGTTTGATGGCCTCAATCTTACACTCAAGAAGATCAAAGGAGCATTTTCTTTTACCAAACTACAGACTTTTCCGAACTAATTTTGTTACCACGACTAACATAAATACTTATGTGCACCAAAGATTAACAGGAGAGACCAAGTGTTTCATGGACACTATGACTACCTTCCCTTTCAATGCTTACGGCAACACTGTACAGTCAAAGCAAATTTCAATGGCTTGGTCGAGAAATTTTATATACCAGATGCTAGAGTATTATACTGTGATGACCATGAATTTATTCCTCAAGTAAAAGGATGGTAACTTATCAGCTTAAAATTCCATTAGTCGAGAAATTGATGCAAGGATGTTGTTTAAGTTGTTGGTGTCTTAATCCAATAGCAAAACATTTTAGTTAGACGGGTTGCTCTAATTGTAGAATGGATAATCATAGAGGCTTCCTCTTTGTTATTGCCAATTGATGCTAAAGACTTTATGGGATTGGATTAGGTTGCTTGAACATTTTCGGCTATGTTTTAATAAAAATTTGGTGTTGGTATATTGGCAAACATAGTTGTCGAATTATGATACATATCGCATATCGTTTTTCTTTCATATCATATCGCATATCGTATCTGTTGAAAGTAAAAACCAAATGATGGGATTTTAAAGATAGTCCCACATACACATAGATATAAGCTATAAGATGTGTCAAATCTCAACAAGGCTTGAGTCTTATTGTTGAAACCCACTTATATCAAAGGCCCATGTGTATCTATAAAAAAGCCCATCACTCTCTCAACTTTAAATAAACTTTAAATTTTAACATGGTATACGAGCCAATGGCTCGATCCTCCACATGACAATCACACTAAAAAAATGATGGTTGCACGTAACACTTCTCGTGCTTTGCACATGACAACCACACCAAGAAAAAGTAATGATTGCAATTAAGTCTACTTATACTTTCCACGCGACAACCACACCAAAAAAAATAATGGTTGCACGTGAGGAGTGTTGAAAGTAAAAAAAACAAATGATGGGATTTAAAAGATATTCCCACATTGGAAACAACAAAAAAACACATGGATATAAGATATAAGATGGGCCAATTCTCAATAAGGTTTGAGTCTTATTGTTGGAATCCGCTTATCATTAAAAGCCCATGTGTAAAAGCCCATCACTCCTCCAACTCTTCTCTAATTTTAAATTCTACTCTACTTTAAAAATAATTTTACATGGTATCAGAGCCAATGGCTCGATCCTCCACATGACAATCACACCAAGAAAAAATGATGGTAGCACGCAGTGTTTTAAAAGACGGAGGCATGAGGTGAAGCGTTCGACCCTCAGCTAAGCTAAGCGAAGCGTTAGGCCTCGAGGCGTGAGGCGCAAGTTTCACGATTTTCATATTTTTATTAATTATAAATATAAATAAATAGAGGAAAATCAGAATATAAGATAATATTATGATCTTGCTTCACTCATATGTCAAAACAAAGACGTCCTTAATATAATAAATTATGGGTGTTAGTTGATATTTAATAATAATATAGTTTTATAGTGTAGTTTTAATTTTTAAATTATCGATGATTACTGAATGTTTGTTTACTTGTGTAGGGACAGAGAAGAAAAAAGATTGAAATGCTATGTGCTACCTTATTAACCCAAAGCCCAAACCCAATAACATATACCTTTGTAATCTCTTATTACAGCACCACAAAAAAAAGCCTAGTGCTTTCTCGTGTGGGTTCCCTACTCCGCTAACAATGGAAGAACGAAACTTTCTTTTCTCACAGCACTTTCGATCCTCACTTTCTAGCCTCGATCTCGCTGGCAACTTACGCAGCACCTTCGATCCTCTCCTTCTAATTTCGATCTCGCTGCCAACTTGCTCAGCACCTTCGATCCTCGCCTCCTGGTCTCGATTTCGCTGCCAACTTGCAATCTAGAAGACAATCTATGATCCAGGTTAGAATTTACGACTTTTCTGCTTTTTTCCAAACAAAAGAAGCGTACGCTTCAAGATTGAAGCATACGCTTCATCCACCTCAATAGAGTCTCGCGAATGAACCGTATGCTTCAAGAGATGGTCTCGCCTCTCCTCTACACTCCAGAACGAAACCCTAACCATTCGCCCTGAGCCTCAGAAACGCCTTCAAAAACACTGGTTGCATGCAACTCTTCTCGTACTTTGCACGTGACAACCACATCAAGAAAAAATGATGGTTGCACGTAACTTTACTCGTACTTTCCACGTAACAACCACACCAAGAAAAAATGATGGTTGCACGTGAAGAGAAGTATTGAAAGTAAAATCCAAATGATGGGACTTTAAAAACAGTTCTACACGCACATGTGTGAGATATAAGATGGGTCAAACCTCAATAAAGCTTGAGTCTTATTGTTGGAATCCACTTATATCAAAGACCTATGTGTACCTATAAAAAGCCTATCACTCTCTCAACTTTAAATACTCTAAACTACTTATAGTATCGAATCGTATTATATCGTAAGATATTTTCTTTTAATAGCTATACTATTAAGTATTTAACTACATATTTCATAAATATATGTTTATATTAGTAAATATTGAACGATATATACATAGAAATATAATGGTTAGTATGGTGATGGTCAAGTAGTGACATAACCTCACACACACTACAAATACAAAATACGTGAATCAAGAAAATTCAAATGAACAATAGTTCATAAGATATTTAACCAACATGAGTGGAGCTACACCGAAGTAGAATTTAAAACCTAATTTTGGTATCGTGCATTATTCTATCTCCTATCGTTTTGTATCGTATCAAAAAGCTGTCATATCGTATCGTAGGATATGAACCATATATCATAAGATATTGACAACTATGTTGGCAAATGCTAAGCATTAAATGGTAGGTATAATAAGATGGCAGTCTGGCACGTCCAAATTACATTGGCATGGGTGTTATTGCAGGTGGTCCTGAGTGTTGCTTTTTTTCTCACTAATCTTCAAAACGTGTGCCGCAAAAAGACACTACTTTGGGGAGTACTCATTTTCTACACTTTTAGCAACTTTGATTAACAAATGAATAGTTATGAAGTCAATTCATTGTTCTAATTTTTGAACAGGCATGGAAACTGAAATAAGAGCAAAGTAACAGAGTTTGTTAAGAGATTTTACATGTTTCCATTATCATGAGGTGGAGGTGAGGGGAGTCACATTTGCCATGAGAAAATTTTCTTTTTAAGCATCTTTGATTCCTATTCAAATGGTTGAAATCCTTGTTGGTTCTGACATCTCCTAATGTATTGACAATGATTAGTGTGGTTTTTGTAAGTTCATAGTGCTCGTGCCGTGACTACCACAGCGTTTGCGGCTTCAAAAACATTAATTTTACTTAAGCACTAGAAACTTTAACCCTAGAAATTGAATCCAAACTCTAAACTAATATATCTAAAAAAGATTAGCTACTATGTTAAGGACTACAACCTTTGATGTCGTGTCTTTCGGGTCTTTTGTGGTCCTCTTGTTAAGCTCCTAGGGTTCTTGGATCGAGCTTACAAAGTCGTCTCCCTACGTCAAAGATGATCCACTCGAGAATGCAGGTTCAAACTCTAGCTTCTAGTAATGAATCAAAGAATCAACTAAAGATCTAGACTTGCTAAATCTTAATGCTTAGAGATGTAGTATTTGTGTCAAAATGCTCTTTTTATTTTTCCTTCAAAACTCAAGAGAGAAATGAAGAAGATGAAGATGAAAATGATCAAAAGATAATGATGGAATAATATTACACACATCTCATATCTCTTCATATAATTTTAAAACATATAATGTGAGTGGGTTTGTGACTCCCTAGTGTGAGTCACAAGCCCACACACATCCACCAAAACATAAAAGAGATGAGAGAAAGAAAGATGCCACCTCACAAGTGTACACATATACATACATATAAATAAATATATACATATATATATACACACACAACCATGTATACCCGTATTTATAATAAATATGTATGTCCGTATTCCTACCAAAATACAAATACCGTATTTGTATTGAAAATACAAAATACTCGTATTCATATTAAGAAAGAAATACATGTATTTATATCAAAACACAAATACTCGTATTCATACAAATACACGTATTCGTATAAATATTGTATTCGTGTTAAAATACAAATACTTAAAAGAGAACAATATAATACTAGTCCATATCTGTCTATCTTTCAAACTTACTAGTGTTACCAAAATGTCCGATTAAAGCATGTGTATAAAATACACGTGTTTTATCGAACACCCGAGCGTTTCAAAATACGCATACATCGTTTCGCCTGAACTGGGAAACTCTATGTGCGGGACTCTAAAGACTCGATAATACGTTAGCAGTTGGTTTAACCACAAGCACGTCAGTGGCACTAACTGTACGTAACGGCTACCCAGGTATCTGTCGAAAGGAAGGCTAACAAGCAAACACGTTTGTATCCCTACTAAACCTATCTGTGACAATCTTCATACAGTCTGGTATGTTCGTCTGAGAGTATCGTATATCAAGTCTAGGAGTGGAAAACGTCAGACCCCTAATAACCTGATAAGTTGTGTCGATGTGGCTCAAGACCATCCGAGAAACTATTGATCAAACTATCAGAAAATCTCAGCTGCCCTGGCCAGGGTCCTATGGTTTCGGCCAACCGTACACATCACGATATCGACTCCCTATTCCGGGAGAGATGAGCCCCCGACAATCGCTCACTGGCTCCATGTGGCTCGGGTATGTACCCAACTAAAACCTGTTTGCACGATTCGGTAAACCCGTGGTAGGGTAGTAATCAAAGCACAGTGGGAACTCACACGAGACAAATGACGATCTCAGGTTGACAAGCTAACTTGTACTTATATCACCTGAGAGCTGCTATCTGACTTTATATATAGTACCATCCAACAACTCCCGACGAGTCCATCTAGTGTAACTCATAACCTAGTGAGCATCAGTATACTATCTTTGGTGTCATACACCAATGGTTGTAGGACGAGCCATCTCTCCTAATGGGAATAAGAAACGTATATACTAGTCTACTCTGGAGTATCGATACCCAGTCTCGATAATCCTACGACTAGAGACAATTTAAGGATGTGCTTATAGACTACCCAACCCCCACTAGTATGATTGTCATTACAACGCGGGTAGTCAAGCAAAAATCCTACAGGCTTTATCAACATATATAAACGATATGAAATAATAAGTATAATATATACACATGTTAAGATAAAAGACAAACCAAATAGCATACTATCATATCGAGCAAGATTGTCCTGTACATATATATCCCCAGCATCATGTATAATAAAGGCCTCTAGGGCATATATATCATAACAATCTCTCACTTGCACTAAGGCCTTTTATTGGCGTATCCACTACCCATTGTCTGTGCTAAAGCCAGTCGTTGGTGTATCGTATACCTAACATCTCTAACAACCTCTCGAATTGTGCTTGAGGGATGGCCTTGGTGAATGGATCTGCAATATTGTTCTCCGTATCTATTCTTCGCACCTCGATCACCTGGTGATCTACGATCCCCCTGGTCAGGTGATACTGCCGTAAGATGTGTCTGAATTAATGATGGGACCGTGATTCCTTCGCTAAACCAATAGCCCCGTTGTTGTCACAATACAAAAGTATTGGATTAACAATAGACGAAACCACCTCAAGTTCATAAATGAACTTTCTCATCCAGACCGTCTCTTTTGCGGCATCATTACCAGCGAAGTGCTTTGCCTCCATCGTTGAGTCTATTACGGTGTCCTATTTGGAGCTCTTTCAACAAACCGCCCCTCTGTTGAGGGTAAAAATATAACCCGACATGAATTTAGAGTCGTCCTTGTCACCCTAGAAGCTAAAGTCTGTGAAGGTCTCGACCTGGAGGTCTCCATTGCCGTATACTAAGAATAATTCTTTAGTCCTTCTCAGGTACTTGAGAATGTTCTTTACGGCTATACAATGCTTTTCCCCTGGGTTTGACTGATACTGGCTTACCATGTTGAGTGCATAAGCTATATCTGGTCCGGTACATAATATCGCATTCATTATAGATCCTACCGCCGAAGCGTAGGGTATAATGCCCATGCGAGCCCTCTCCTCAACAATCTTGGAAGACATCTCTTTGGAGAGGGTGATCCCGTGACAAGTGGGTAAATTACCGCGCTTGGAATCTTCCATACTAAATCTCTTTAGTATGGTGTCAATGTACCTTGACCGTAAGTCTTAACAATCTCTTAGATCTATCATGGTAAATCTTAATCTCCAGAATGTAGGAGATATCACCCAGGTCTTTCATGGAGAACTTCTGTGACAAGAACTTTTTGACCGATTATAGCATAGGAATGTCATTTCCTATCAAGAGAATGTCATCCATGTACAAGAGGAGGAATACCACTGTTCTCGCTACAAATTTCTTATAAATGCATGGTGGATCTACATTTTTGACAAAGTCAAATTCCTTGACTGTCTCATCAAAGCAGATGTTACAACTGCGTGATATCTGCTTTAATCCATAAATGGCATTAAGCAACTTGCACACCCTTCCGCTGCTCCCACTCTCTGTGAAGCCTTCTGGCTGGTCCATATAAACATGCTCTTCCAAACTTCCATTCAGAAAAGCGGTCTTTACGTCCATTTGCCAGATTTCATAATCATAGAAGGCAGCAATAGCAAGTAGGATCCGAATGGATTTAAGCATAGCCACTGGAGAAAATATTTCGTCATGGTCCAATCTTGATCTTTGACGAAAACCTTTTGCTACAAGTCTGGCTTTATAGGTTTCAACATGTCCATCTGCACCAATCTTTCTTTTGAAGATCTATTTGCAGCCTACGAGTTTTACTCCTAGAGGTGCAACGTCCAAAGTCCAAACTTTGTTGGTGTACATGGATTCCATCTCGGATCTCATAGCATCAAGCCACTTCACAGAGTGTTTGCTCGTGATAGACTGCTGAAAACTAGTAGGCTCATCATTATCGATGATGCAATTCTCTCGATCCCCGTCTATGAGAAAACCGTAGTATCTTTCGGGCGGATGAGACTGCCTATTAGATCTGCGAAGTGATGTAGGTATGTCTGGTTCTATTGAAGTCTTGGATTTCACTAAGCTTTCAGTAATAGTTTGTGGTTTTAAAATTTCTTCCAGTTATATCGCGCTCTCACTAATTTCTTTTTCAAGAAATAGAGTTTCCATAAAGCAGGCATGTTAAGAAACAAAAATCTTTTGTTACTCAGCATAATAGAAAAAATACCCTCTAGAATTCTTTGGGTATCTCACAAATTTATACAATACTGAGCGTGCCTTGAGTTTGTCCAGATGATACTTTTTGACAAAAGCTGGATACCCCTATATCTTAAGATGCTTAAGACAGGATTTCTTCCCACTCCACATTTCATATGGAGTGGTAGGCACTGACTTAGTTGGAACTTTGTTCAAAAGATATGCAGCCGATTCTAGTGCAAAACCCCAGAAGGGTAGCGGCAACTCAGCATTGCTCATCATTGAACGCACCATATCAAGTAAGGTGCGATTCCGTCTTTCTGATACACAGTTGTGTTGTGTGTATGGAATAAGCTGAGGAAGAATTCCATTCTCTTTTAAATATTCCAGAAACTCGGTACTTAAGTATTTCCATCCGATCAGATCGAAGTATCTTGATATTTTTCCCGTTTATTTTTCCACTTCATTCTTATACTCCTTGAATTTCTCAAAGGTCTCGGATTTATATTTCATCAAGAATATATGTCCATATCTTGAGAAATCATCAGTAAAACTAATGAAGTAGGAATAACCACTTCTTGCATGTGTAAACATCAGACAACACGCGTCACTGTGTATGAGTCCCAGAAGCTCGGTGGCTCTTTCTCCGTGTCCAGTAAACGGAATTTTGGTCATCTTTACTTTGATACATGATTGAGAAGTTGCATAAGATAAATATTCAAACGTATCTAAATATCCATTTTTATGCAACTTAATTAATCGTGTTTCATTGATATGACCTTGTCTACAATACCATAAGAAATTTTGATTTGATTCTGGCGTCTTTCTCTTTAGTGTGTTTTGGACGTTGAAAACTTGATACTGATTATGTATATCCCGTTATCTAGTGAACCCGACCCAATCATTTCATGATTTATGTGAATATTTATAACATTGCTTTCAAGTGCAAAAGTATATCCTTCATTAGATAATAAAGACATGGATATAATATTAGACATCATGCTGCGTACACAAAAGCAGTTATGCAAAACCAAAATATGTCCACACATCAACCCGGGGTGATATTCTCCACTGCAATAACATCCACACTATTCCGTTGTCAATTCATAGGGTCATATCATCTTTTCCCAAACTTTACGACTTCTCAGCGCCTGCAAAGAATTACAGATGTGAGATCCTGACCCGGTATCCAATACTCAGGAAGTAGAGTTAATAGAGAAACAGTTTCAATCACGAACACACCTGAATCCGAAACCACAACTTGCTTCATGTCATGATTCTTGGTTTTCAAAGCCCAGCCGTCTTTCTTCCAGTGTCCCTTCTTGTGACAGTAAAAGCACTCATCCTTTGTTGCTTGTGTTCCCCCAGTTCTTTTCTTTCCATTCCCCTGCACCTTATTGACACCATCTTTCGGTTTGATGGGGGCCATCTTCTTCCTCTTGGCCTTAGCCTTGGATTTAGAGGAAGAAGGTTCCCCAATAAGTAGAGCAGGTGTCTCCCTGGATTTCTTCAGGGTGCCTTCTGCAATCTCAACATGTTGAGCACTTCTGGAAGTGTAGCTTCCGTTCGTTGCGTATTGAAATTCAATATGAACTGAGCATACGTGGAAGACAGGGACTGTAGAACTAAGTCAGGATATAACTCGTTCTCCAACGTGCTCCCGAGGTCTGCGAGCTCCTCAATGAAACTGATCATCTTCAAGACACGACAGATGAACCGATAGCCAACCTCACTTGAAATAGTTTCATCGATGTCTCTTATTTTGCAATACGAGATTGCTCTCCATATAAATCCTTGATATGAAGGAAAATGGAAGCTAGGTCCATATTCTCGTGTCGCCTCTGACGTTCATTATCCATGGAGGCTAACACGAGACACTTGGCTTTTGCGCAATCAAGATCCCAAGTCTTACGAAGTTTAATGTCCACGACTGTGGAATCAGGACCTGGGACAGCGGAAGCTTTAGCCGTAAAGGCATATACTACCTTGTTATAAGTAAGGGCCATTTGGACATTCCGTGGCCGATCTTTGTAATTTGGCCATGTCAGTATGTTTTTATCTAGTAACTTTGGTCGCTGCAATTAGGAGAAAGAAGAAACACTCAGCATATACTCTTGCAAGTTTAGATTGGTTATTAGTTTATTTAAACAGGATGGCACCCACTGTTTCCTCGCATTCTCTTTCAAACCCTAAAAGAAGAATTAGTTGGGATTAATCGCACCCTACAAGTTCACTTATCTTTCAGCCAGGCCAGTGTTAGTACTTCGGAAGGAGGTCCCCCGTGCTTTCGTACGGACCCAATTAAATAACCCTGTTTTCCCTGAAACATAACCCCGTAAACACATTTCTAGACACCTAGTTGATAAGCTAATTGTAAAATGAAAAACTCTCCCGAAGAGTAGCTGATACTCACAGTAGGATCAGGACCCAACTATTATCGTGTGATAATTTTGAAGGAAGCCAACCAAAACCACCACACTCCAGAAGGTATGCAGTACTGGCAAGTTTCCTGTATGTTTGAAACTCTTGATGTAGTTTTTGTCCCAAGCGCTTATAACCTTGACAAAGGTCAAAACATTATAAGTCGCAAGTCAAGTTCAACCAGTCATTGTCCTGATTAATCTAGACCCGTTCGTACTAGCTCTTGGCGAAGGTCAAAACAGCTGTACACCGGTCCTAAATTAATACACTTATCTATACTACAGATAGGTACCCGCTAGCTACCAAACACTATGTTTTGTCGAAGGTCAAAACACATAGCATTAATACTAGTGAATACATATCTGAAATGACGGAGGGCTACGGCTAGTTTGGCAAAAATCGTGAACGTAATGAACATGATATCATCGAAGGAACCGAATAGCTTTTAAAAGGGGTGGTTTAAGCTCCGCATTTAAAAGTTGTTTTTAAAGAAAACCGAATGGTTTTATAATTGTTCCAATGATGTCAAATATTACATTTGTTTCTTTGCATTAATTAGGATTAATGTGGTCCCATCAATTACCCTTATCATTGCAAAAGAAACGAAAATAGAACGTACGCTTATACCATCCGCATTCGCCACAGGGTCCCAGGTCTTCACCGTAAGATTATTTAACTTACGGCAGGACGGGGACTGGACTAGCGCAGATACAAAGCATAAGCAACGTTTATTTATATATATAGTATATATCACATTTGTCTCACGCAATAATATCCAAACACAGAATAAGCGGAAGCAACACAAATGAAATAGCGGATATACTAGGATTTCCGTATTTTCGTTTATGCCATTTACGAAAATACAGATTACACAGTCGTGATGAATAGCCAATAATCCATACCCCTAGACCGCTACGAGTGCGGCAAGCAACCCTATCAATTCTGTAATTAGGTGACCCGGTCTCGACTCCCTGAGATGGCTACCCGTTGGATTTTAGAACCCGGCTATACTTAAGCACCCCACCTTGGGTCTATCATAGATACAAGTAATGAAAAATAATAATACAATGGTGGCTACAACCTCAACTCAGCAGTGCCTCGCAAAAGAATATTATTAAATCACTTTGAATAATACATGAATGGGAAAAAACCCACATGTAAAAAAAACCCGGCTATTCCATCACAACGATTACATCTATTCCATATCAACACCACAATTCAAACAAGATATGTGCAACCCCCACTAATCGACGTATAGCAATTGGTCGACGTTTAGAAACACATACAGATGAAAAGATAAACAACGATGTTAAAATTTCGATTTAGAAACATTCTGTATTGCCCATACTCAAAGATAACATTATATGAAATCAGGGCAAAAACAAATAATACCAGAAACCCTAATTCCAAGTATACAAGACACCACAAGAAGCACGATATCAGACCCCACCACAAAACCGCCAATAGCAGGAAAACCAAGAAAACTGTCAGCCAAATCTTTGAATTAGGGTCTCATGCTTCTCTGGTTATCATCTAATACTATAAAGAGCACTCTACAATTGTTTAAAAAAAATTAGAGACTCGAAAAATTTCGACGGAAATTTGGAATCTATGTTTATCAAATACGGAGTTATTTCGGTTTCGGAATACTAACATTGTCTAGAATTAGTTTAAGTGTTTGAATTGGCTCTGATACCGATGTAAGTTCATAGTGCTCGAGTCATGGATGCTACGGCATTTGTAGAATCAAAAACTTTAATTTTACTTGAGCACTAGAAACTTTAACCATAAAAATCAAATCCAAACACTAAATTAATATAACTAAAAGAGATTAGCTACTATGTTAAGGACTACAACTTTTGATGTCGTGTCCTTCAGATCTTGTGGTTCTCTTCTTAAGCTCCTAGGGTTCTTGGATCGAGCTTGCAAGGTCGTCTCCCTACGTCAAAGATGATCCACCCGAGAATGCCGGTTCAAGCTCTAGCTTCTAGTAATGAATCAAAGAACATAAAGATCTAGACTTGTTAATTCTTGATGCTTAGAGGTGTAGTATTTGTGTCAAAATGCTCTCTTTATTTTTCCTTCAAAACTCGAGAGAGAAATGAAGATGAAAATGAAGAGGATGGCTACAAAAGATAATGATGGAATAATATCACACTCGTCTTATATCTCTTCATATAATTTTAAAACATATAATGTGAGTGGGTTTGTGACTCACTAGTGTGAGTCACAAGCCCACACACATCTACCAAAATCTAGAAGAGATGAGAGAAAGAGAGATGCCACATCACAAGTGTACACATATACATACATATAAATAAATATATACAACCATATATACCCGTATTTATAATAAATACGTATACCCGTATTTTTACCAAAATACGAATACCGTATTTATATCGAAAATACAAAATACTCGTATTCATATAAAGAAAGAAATACATGTATTTGCATCAAGACACAAATACATGTGTTCATACAAATACATAAAAGAGAGCAATATAATGCTAGTTCCATATCTGGCTATCTTTCAAACCTAATAGTATTACTAAAATATCGGATTACAGCACGTGTATGAAATACAGATGTTTTATCGAACACCCGAGCGTATACGCATACTACACCACTTCGCCTGAACCGGGAAACCCTCTGTGTGGAACTCTAAAGACTCAACAATACGCTGGCAGTGAGTTTAACCACAAGCACGTAAGTGGCACTAGTTGTACGTAACGACTACCCAGATATCTGTCGAAAGAAAGGCTGACAAGCAAACTCGTCCGCATCCCTACCGAGCCTATCTGTGACAATCTCCATACAGTCCGGTCCGTTCGTCTGAGAGTATCGCATATCAAGTTTAGAAGTGAAAAACGTCATACCCCTAATAACCTGATAAGTCGTGTCGATGTGGCTCGAGACCATCCGAGAAACTACTGACCAAATTATCAATAAATCTTAACTACTCTAGCCAGAATCTTATGGTTTCGGTCAACCGTACACATCGCGACGTCGACTCCCTATACCAAGATAGACAAATCCCCGACAATCGCTCAATGCCTCCATATGGCTCGGGACTGTACCCAACTAAAAGTTGTTTGCATGACTCAGTAGAGTCGTGGTAAAATAGTAATCAAAGCACAATGGGAACTCATACGAGACAAATGACGATCTCAAGTCGACAGACTAACATGTACTTATGTCACCTGAGAGCTGCTATCTGACTTTAGGTATAGTACCATCCAGCAACTCCCGACGTGTCCGTCAGGAGTAACTCATAACCTAATGAACACCCATATACTATCTTTGGTGTCGTACACCAATAGTTGTGGGACCAGCCATCTTTCCCAACAGGAATAAGAAAAGTACACACTAATCCATTCTGGAGCATCGATATTCGGTCTCGATAATCCTACGACTAAAAACAATTTAAGGATGTGATTATAGACTACTTAGCCCCCATTAGTATGATTGCCATCACAACGCTGGTGGTCAAACAAGAATTCTACGGATTTTATCAACACGGATTTTATCAACATGTATTAGTAATATGAAATAATAAATATAACATATACACATATTAAGATAAAGACAAACCAAATAGCATACTATCATATCGAGCAAGATTGTCATGTACATATATATCCCAGCATCCTGTACAATAAAGGCCTCTGGGGCATATATATCCTAACAGTTTTAATATAGAGTTCCTCATTTCTCTTCTCTATGATCTCTTTTCGAGATAATGAAATATTAGGATCTCAACTTCGGCATCAGGTTTACCTTAACTACCTAGAATCAAGTAAAGCATGATGATAATTTCTAATGATAAATGAATCAAATTGGGAGAAATGTCCAATTTTAGGGCTAGTGCTGTAAGAATTGACTTAGGCGGCCATCTAGGAAGAGACAATAGAAAGTCAGCGTTCCAAAAGACAGCTGCTTAAGAGGTCCAATATGGTCAAGTGCTCTGCATTTTAGTAATTAAGATGCCTCCTGTTATCACACCAATATTCGTTTAAATCCTCTTCTAGACTTAAAGAGGTGTACTTAGATGTAAATGAGCATTACAGAAGTAATTGTAATACCGTATCTTTATAATAGAATATATATACCCTATATGTCTTGTTAAATGTGTATTCCACTTAACTTGCATCTCATTAGTACTCTTATTCACATCTTTGAAAATATTCTTCTTGTCATTTGAAAGTGAAAAAACAAAAATTATTTTTAAAACCCATTAAAATTAAAATTAACAAACAGCTTACAAGAAACAATACGATTAGACAAAGAAACAAGAATGTTGATTTTTAGCGGCCTCCTTGGCACCTAGATGGCACTTAGTGACTAGGCCCCCTAACCACTCTGTTTTTTATCCTGCTTATAAACCATTGCACATGATCGCTCCGACATTCACTTATTTGACCTAATTAAGCAGATTTAGCACAAGTTTAAAACGCTATATATGTACTTATATTAACCATGAATCAGCCATCTCAAAAAATCAACTTGTATCAATCAATCAAATTTGTTGAATAATTGTCAAAATGATCAAGAAATAAACATTACTATATAAATATCATTATCTTATAAATAAAGATAGCATGGCATATATAAAAAATACATATAATGATATAAATATGAATTATATTATATTGAATTATATTATATAGAAATATAGAAAATATTTTTTATTTTATAGTACCATGTATAGTAGTATGGTAATTTATTACTATTAATAGTGAAATATTGACGATTTGTTTTCCAATGTGAGGTCGCATGTGTGACTCGTATGATCATGGCTGTTGAAACATAAATCAAATTCTATTTGTCCTTTTTCATATACAAATTTAACAATATATTGATTCTTAAGATTTCTTTTGATACATCATTGATTCTTCCGAAGTTCACAATATATATAAATAAAATCCATTTACTACTATTGATTTTACTTTACCTGATCAATATTTTATGTTCGAAACTAGAATAAGAATATTGGATTTTTTATCGCTGAATTAAAAGAACTTGAAAAATAATAAAATTTTAAAATAAATTGTAAAAACACTCTAAAAAATTTAATATATTTTTTCCCATAATTATGGATGCCTATAGTGTGTTTTAAATACGTGATAAAAGAAAAAATAAACTCTTTTTCCGAAAATTATTAATTTTAGAGTATATTTATAAATAAGCGTGACCTAATAATTTTAAATAGTATACCTACCTAGAATTATTTGCTAATTCTTCAATAAAATATTCTGATATAAATAAATAGCAATATGAAAAGAAAATTTCATTATTGCAAGTACCGAAGTACGACTTTTGCAACAAATTATTTTTTCACAAATATATGGTAAATGTTTAAGTTATTTTACTCATGTTATGAGTACAATTAGAAAGTATCATGCAAGTTAGACAGATTAATCAATTTTCAAATCCATCTTGAAACCATCTCATCATAGAAACTTAAAAGGTCATTTTGGGATCCAAATCATCCATCTCGGATTGATCGATATTTGAAACCACGGTTTAGCGTTTGAACAAGTTTGGTCAAGTAGGTACTGAACTAGATATGTGTCTAGACGGCCCGACCTTTTTTAATCAATTGATTAATCATCGCAAATAGTTTAAACTTGACATGTTTATATCTTCTTAGAACCAAAACCAATCCAAAACCCAGTTAAATTTCCAAGGCTAAATTATAAGGAATACCCTAATATTCGGCTAAAAGTTAAGGGTATAGTCATGCAATTTGGCCAATCTTCTTATTCATCATTTTCTCATTAGAAAACATGACCTTCTCCTTAGTTTTTTTTTTAATTAAAAATATGGAAATCACCTAGATAAGACGTAGGTGGCTAGGCGGTATAGTACTTCTAACCACCCAGCACCATCTAGAATTTTTCAGAACCTGATTTAAAACCCTACATATAGCCTCCCCTTGCAAGCCTAATTTGGCAACACATTGTCGAACCTCAAACAATCATTAGAACTAAAATGAAATGATGTTTGCATACTTAAAAATGAAGTGGTATTTCTATATCATTCATTTCTAAGCCTGATTTGCAGATTATTTGATGATAAATGCAATGTTCTAAGTGTCAGCTCACATCGCTGAAATGTCGGTTTTGGAAAGAAACGACGCAGACATCCAAAAAAATTCGGATAACGATATTTGATGAATGTCGGCCGACATTTTGTAATTTCGGCAGAAATATCGTGATGTCGGCATTTAGACTGATATTTACCGTTCTGAGGGGAAAAATTAAGGGTAATTTAATCTCTCATAGGATTTGAATTTACAGCCGTTCGCTTAATAGACGACCGCTCTACCATTGAGCTATTGAAAAATATATAAATTTAATGAAACTAATAATCTGACCAAGTTAATATTTTTTCAAAAAAAAACGTTATATAAATGATGTCAACATTACAAAAATGTATAACCCGATATTTGCTAATACCACCCGACATTTCACGATATCTGATATCCGACATCAAAATCTTCGGGCAGGTACAACACCGACATCCGAAATTTAGATCATTAGATAAATGATTTAGAGACGCATCAGGCGAGAAGTAAATCACAGTGGAATATATGCCATATCGATATCAATTGTCCAATCTGTGATGCATGTAAGATTACTAATCATAAATCATGCACAAATCTACTAAAGAAATTTGACATACCTTGGTGCAGCAATTTTTGAATTGCATAGAGGTAAGAATCCCAATGCAACTATAGAATCTACAAAGGGGCCCTAGTGACAATCGACACTACCAAGGGTTTTATTCATCCATAACATCCATAATGAGTACTTTGTCGAATCTTAGACTTCTTTCGTCAGATCTTGACCAAGTGTTTTGCATAACATAAAAGAAAGTCACTACTCAATCAAACTCCAAATTTTTTGAAGTATCTTAGATTAAATAATTCCGAACCCGATTGATCGTTCTAATCGACGAATGTACATGAAAATCGAAACAGTATATCTAAGAAATCAGGATCAGTTGAGAAATCTTACATGGGACAGTGACCATGAGGAGCAGGTGAGGGTGGAGGCGGATCTGAGACGAGAAATTTCTCTTGGTCAGGATCTCCCATTGGACCGCTTCGGACCGCCGCTGGCCGCCGTTATCGCCGCCTCCCGCTTCAACGGCGGCGATGGATGAATGAGATACTAATAGTAGTAGTATGATTGTGATGAGCATCAGCGATGATAAGAGCACGAAAGCGGAGAAGGGTTTAGGTTTAGGGTTTTTCATCTCTCTCTCGTTGAGGTGATGAAAGATGAGGACCTCGGCGCCGATCTAGTGCAAATAGTAAGAACTCATGAGCCTTGGGGCTCACCGTTTCCTCAGCTCCACTTGTAATGGAATTGGGAGCTCAGAAAATTGAGAATCTTAGGCCCCTTTGGATACAAAGCTAGGATGGTTTATTTTAAAGCGGAGCTAGGAGGCTTGTAAACCAAAAGTGGAGTTCAGTAAAACTTAAATCAGATTGGAGTTGAGATAGCTCTAGTTTTAGGATGAAAAATTATAGCTATCTCAACTCCAAAATGGTTGCCAAACAAGCTAAAGTTGACATTTTGGAGTTAACTTTTGTTAACTTTGTGAAACCATAGTTTACAAAACTCAACTCTATTACCAAACAGGCCCTAAAAATTGAGATGGCGGAGTTCACAAAAAGGCCTTTTTTGGGGAGTGGGGGTTAATTTTAAACAACCGGAGTTTGTTTTATAGAGTTATTTAAATTCAGCTCCAAAATTCTGAAGCCCGGCTTGGGTGTGGAGTGTGGATAGTTGGAGTTTATTTTTAAATGGTGATAGAGGGGATGCAAACTCTGGTTTGCAAGGCGATAGATAGGGTGCAAACTCTAGAAATTTTTTAGAAAACTTTGATTGAATTGGTTATCAAGACTTCGGAGTTTATATAACCAGAGTATTCTAGTTAAACTCCAAAATCCATGTCAAACAGGGCATAGTTGGGATTTTTGAGCTGAATTTAGTAACTTTATGAAACTTGGGTTGCCTAAATTTAACGCCATTACGAAACATGGCCTAACTATGCCGATTTGGAACTCCAAAATTGAGATAACCGGAATTTACTAATGTCCAATCCAAGCAAAGTTTTCTAATCTTAAAACAAATAGTAGAAAACACTCATTTTGGAGTTTAGATAACTCCAAAAGAAATCTTTAGATTAAGATAGCTCTAAAGTCAAACACCTAATCAAAGTTAGAATTACCACCGGATGTAGAGCCTTGCAAACAAGAGTCTGCATCCCAACACCTCCACTTTTGGCCAGAAGATGGGCGGCGTGCTTATCTTGTGTGACAACAAAACAGAGTGAGTAGCTCTTCTAATCAGGCATCTAAAAAGAATCTTCGGTTATCCTAACTCCATACCTAAGCAAGGGATCAAGGTATTCCAAACTCCAAATTTTGTGAAGGACACCCATTTTGGAGTTGAGATATCTTTAAATCAACATTTTGGATTTTATATAATCAAAATGAAACTTTTAAGGCCAATTTTGAGAATAACTTTAGTAACATTTACCCTAATTATCAAACCATAATATTGTTTAATTATCAAATTATAACACTAATATTAATATTGTTTATCAAATCATTTGCGTTGTGGTGAGTTCATTCATTGTAATATATGGGGAGGTTATTCCACACCTTCAAACACTAGTGCACATTATTTTTCTCAGCATTGATTTTTTTGAGATAATAGATGGGATAAATTAGCCATCCACTCATAAATGAAAGACCCGGGCTCGATCCCGGGACTCTACTACGAGCTACTCCAAACCCCACCAATAGGCTACTCCAAGCCCTTATTCTCTCAGCACCATTGATGACCATAGTTGCACTTGGGTTTATTTGCTGAAATACAAATCAAAGCATATGCTTATCTGATCATATTTTGTCGAATGGTTCAAACACAATTTCATACCCGTGTTCAACAAATCCGTAGTGATAATGGTACGGGATTTACATCTACCTGAATGCAAGAATTTTTTCACTCTCAAGGCATTTTGCATCAAACCTCATGCGTCGATACGACTCAACAAAATGGCATAGTCGAACAAAAACACCGTCATTTACTTGAAGTTGCACGTGCTCTGCGATTTCACGCTTGTTTACCTTTAAAATTCTGGGGTGAATGTGTTCTTACAGCTGTTTATTTGATAAACATAACTCCTGCACCTTTACTTTCAGGGCGAACTCCTTATGAAATGCTTTATGGAAAGTCACCGCCAAATAATCGTCTAAAGGTTTTTGGTTGCTATGTTATGCTCATAATCATTCTAAATCTCGCACTAAATTTGACCCCCGAGCTATATCTTCATGCATCGTTTTCAATTAAAGACCTTGGACCTCTGAAATATTTTCTCGGAATAAAAGTTACACGTGAAGGCATTGTTCTTAGCCAATGTAAATATGCGTTGGACATTTTAATGGAAACATGCATGCTTGCTGCACGTCACTGTCCTTTCCCAACCTAGCAACAACATCGTCTCTCTTCTGAAGTTAGCAGCTACATTGTCGATCCCTCTCAGTATGGTCGATTAGTTGGCCGTTTGCTTTATTTAACAATCATGAGGCTTGAAATCTGTTATTCAGTACACATTCTCACTCAATTCATGCAAGACCCCAAGCAACCACAGTATGATGCTGCGATGCGAGTGCTTCGATACATTAAATCCTCATCCGGGCAAGGCATACTCCTATCCTCTTCTGGTTTACCAAAAGTACAAGCTTATTGTGATGCTGATTGGGCTGGTTGCCCCATAACTCTACCACTGGTTATTTTATTTTACTTGGCGACTCTCCGATTTCCTTGAAATCGAAGAAACAAACAACAGTTTCTCGATCTTCTGCTGAAGAGGAGTATAGAGCAATGGCTGCGACAGCAAGCGAGCATACATGGTTAAGATATCTTTTTTGTGATCTTCGAGTCCCTCATCAAATGCCCATGGTTCTTCATTGTGACAATCAAGCCGCTTTACATATTGCTTCCAACCCAGTCTTTCACGATCGAACAAAGCATATAGAAATTGATTATCACTTTGTGCGTTAGCGTATGGAAGCAAAAGAATTGGTTACGTCTTACATTTCCACCAATGGACAACTTGCTGATATCTTTACCAAAGACTTGGGAAATAACAAGTTTTCGTCAACTTTTACGCAAGTTGGGCATTTGTAATCTTCATGCTCCAACTTGAAGGGAAGTATTGAGCAGGATATTCTTTTGGGATTTACATTGTTCGTAAACCCCAAAATATCAGCAATTTCTAAGAATATTGGGCAAGTTATATATGGAATCCAAAATATCAATCAAGCATGTTGATATAGCAGGATCTGCATAAGATAGAAATCCTATAGAATTATTATGCTCGATAATTTCCATTCCTTCCTTGTATACTAATTGATTTATGCCTAGAGTTTATGCATGTAATTGTGTGTGTGTATATGTGAAATACAATGATAAACCATTATCCTTATGCGATACATTGTTATGTATTGAGTTTCTTTTCAAATTCTGGGCAGCGGCAACTACCGACAAAGTTAAAGAGAAGCTGCCAAATTTGCGGAACTGCTCTAGCCTACTGAATGATTTTGGAATTGTTCAAATTTTCATATGTTTTCTGTTCATCTCTATTGAGGTAGAAGATTTTGTAGTAATTAGACCTTTGTTTTTACTATTATTGATATAATATTTAGCTAACTATTGACGAGAATTGCCTCAAAATATAATTATTGTCCGAACAAAGCACCTTTAAATATTTTGTCGCTATATCTTTAAATTATTTGTAAATGATAAATCAAAATAAAAGAAAGATAGTACCCGTCTGGAATAGGCGTGCAAACGCACTGCCCTAAAGGACATATCACCATTCTCGGCGACCAGTCTAGGCATATACGCTACTCAGCGGTACAGACTCTTTTCTACGGGTATTCTCAATGTGGCGTGACTATTGAGAGAGGGACCTCGTGTTGCTACCCAATGCCGAAAATAATATGATAGGAAAGTAGTAATTTTATACTTTTAAGAACTAAGAAATGGAAACAATTACTTCAACTTGTAGAGAGGTAAAGAAATAGTTTTCATTTTCTATTCATATATTTGCTTCCTAACCCCACACATGAGATGGGCTAGATAAGATGCCATCCATTCTTAAAGTAATAAATCTCCAATTAAAAACATTTTTTTCAAAACAATTATTACATCTTTAAAGGCATATTAATTTTGTAATAATAATAGGTTTCAAATAATTAAGGTAATTAAATTGAATATATCAAGAACAAAAAAGTTCATAGGTCAATTTAATTTATTTAATAGACCAAACTAAATTTATTCTTTTTCATATTTTAATAAAGCTTAATATGAGTTTATACTTGGGCTAGGACTAGTTCCAATTAAGATTTATGAGATATTCCTAAGTCCCCCATCATTCTATCAACTAAACTTCCCTCTTAACTGTCCATAGCATGTAGTCCTCTTCTTCTTCCCTTGATCACTAAGGATTACAGGTATTTTTTTTAAGTTTAGAATGTGTAATGTGTGATTATGTGGTATTTTATGGTACATTTGATTGTATTTAGGTTAATTTATTTTTCTTTGATTTCACTCAAACTATAATGTCTAGTGTTATTTTGCCCCATTCATGCAGTCTAATTTTTGTTGTTCCTAGACGGAATACAATGGAACCAAGATTAAATCAAATTATATAAATTACAATAAAATTTACACAATGAAATAAAACAAAAAATAAATATGAATTGAGGTTGGTGAAGTCATTGACCGAGGCACATGTATCTCGTTTTCTTTAAATCAATTCGTGCCACCGTAGTAAGAAGCTAGTGGTCACCAATGCAGCGAGTCTCGACACGTTACCTCCAGGATATAACAGCCAACGTTCATCACTATTACGCTCTTCATTCCTGTATAGAAAAAAGTGCAAGAGATATACCCATACCTTTTCTCTACCCGTATAGAAAATATATTTGACGTATGAAAAGCAATATAAGAGTTGTGTTTTTCAAAAAATATTGACATGTGTGTGTATAACATAACTTTATGATATAATTTGTCAAATAAAATCAATTAATTGCATGATTTTATTGACCAAATCAACCAAATATATAATCTTAATATGCATGCTCAAGCTAATGGTCATAAAGGAAATAATCACCATATGCCAATGCATTAAACCCAATTGAGAGGTATTGGCCATAAACATAATTAATTTTCAATCAATATTCAAGTTAAATGACCAAATAACTATGGCCATCCATGTTAATAATGAAATTAAAAGATTTTGACCCAAAGAGAGTAATTCTAAAAAATTATTGCACATAAAAATATTTATTCTCATTTAAGAAAAAATAAAATAATTAAAATTGATATTTTATTAAAATATCCAACAATTCCCTACTGATTTTAATAAAATTAGAATAGAAACAAAACTCAAATTATAATGCAGAAAAAATAGAATGATAGAAAAAAATTATAACAGTGGATAGGGATGGATTACTATGCCTTGTGAAGGTGTATGACTGTTAGGAATATGTATGTCCTAGAGGTCATTATTGTTGATATAGTGGATACTTGGACATATATATAGAGGACTTTCTTGCTTGACATGATAGTATACTATCTGGTTACCTTTATCTTAACATGTAGACTGGTATTTTTATACTGTCTGTCTCTTACATGTTGATAAAGCCCTTAGAATATATACTTGACTACCAGAATTATGATGAGATCATAATAGTAGGGCCAGGGTGGTCCAAAAGTACATCCTTTAACAGTTCCTAGTCGAGTGGATGTCGAGACAGGGCATCGATATTTCAAAGTAGACTAGTGTGTACGTTTTTTGTCCCTTGGAGGACGATGGTTGATCCCACAACTATTGGTGTATGACATCAAAGATTGTACACAGGTGCTCATTAGAGAATGGGTATACCGAACAGACTCGCCGAGTACTCTTAGTTGGTATTATACCTATCGTTAGATAGCAATCCTCTGGTGATACTGGTACAGGTTAGTCTGTAGACCCGAGATCGTCATAGAGTCTAGTGTGGCTCCAACTGTGCTTTGATTTCCTCCCTACCACGCTTAAGAGGAGTTGTGCAAACATGTGGATTTTGGGTACAGTCCCGAGTCACATGGAGGCAATGAGCGATAAGAGGAGTTTCGTCTCTCCCGATATTGGGGGTTGATGTTGCGCTATACTCGATTGGCTATAACTGGAAGTCCCTGCCCAGGGCTGCTGCTGAGATTTACTGATAAGAGTTATCAGTAGTTTCTCGAACCGTTATTGGCCAAACATCGGCATGACTTATCACGTTACTGGGGTTTGACGTTTACCACCCCTAGACATGATATGCGACATATCAGACGAAGAGACTGGACTGTACGGTAGTGTTACTGATAGGCTTCATGGAGAGTATGGACAAGCTTGCTTGTTGATCTTCATATCGCTCAATACCCGGATAGCCGTTACGTCCAGCTAGTACCGCTGACGGCTTATAGATGACTGATGTGATCATCACCTACTGCTGGCGTATTGACGAGTCTTTAGAGTCCTACACAGAAGTTTCCTAGTTCAAGCAAAACGAAGTAGGACACATATGTGATATGTGTGTGGGCCTGATTAAATACGTGTATATGATACCGTATTGTAATTTGGCAGTTATCTGTTATCAGTTAGGTTATATGCGATATAAACAGATTATCGAATCAAGTGTTGATTTGATAATGTGATATACAGATAAATGATATTAGTCGGTCATATGTAATATAACCGGATTATTAAATCAAGTGTTGATTTAATAATATGATATATATTATATTTGATATAATTATATCTTAACTAATATCATTAGCTCACTAAATATTTTCTTATATGTATTAATATATATATATATATATATATAGCATGGCATGAATTCTATTTTGTGAAAATAAAAATGAGGTGGAAATTGGAAGCATGGTGAAAGTATGGCATTTCCATTGGTTTATTCATCTTGACTCACAATTCAAGTATGGTTGCAATTTTATATTGCAATAATTTCATGCTTGAATGAGTGAGGGTCAAGGGTTGCCATTCACACTCTCATTCATTCAACACTAGAGCTCATTCTTTAGTTGCAGAGTTTAGTGTAGAGATAGCTTGAGTTGGAGGGACTTCGCGTGGATCATTTTCGGCACGAAGGTCATCGAAGGAAGCTCGTCCAAACCCTCAAGTGGAGCCTAGTGGAGTCGCGGGACTACTACACGGAGCATGTGAAGTGAAGGACTCGATCTACGAGGGTATAGCCATCTTCACTTCTTATAGTTTACTTTGATATCAAACTAAAACCGTAATAATCTAGTTAACAATCTAGGTTAGTGTTAGTTAGCACCCCAAATTTTTTAAAATTAGCATGCTTGATGCTATAAAAACCCACTGGTGGTGCTAGCGTACACTTTCATGGTATCAGAGCCTAAATTAGAAGATTAGACGATATTAATAAAGTTACGAAAACGAAACAACTCCAAAACCGAAACCCAAGATCACAGTTTCTGTCGATTTTGAAACTTCTTCTGAAAATTATTTAAATAACTGCAGAATGTTGTATATGATACAACTAGAATACTGGAAAAATTCGAGGCCAAAACAACATTAATGACCCGGCGAAAACCCTCCAAAAACCGGCATCGCCGGTCCCCTACGCATCTTTTTGGCTCGAAATTTTTTGGTGTTCTGTTGGCTTGATTTTGGGGTTTCAGGTATTGTTTGATTAGTCCAAAATTACATGTGATGTTAATTTTGTTTAGGGGCTAATACGGAGTGTTTCGTAGTCATGTTTTTAACATTATTTCGGGTTTAAGTTTGATATGGATGCAGTAGTTGGAATCCATATTTAATTAGTTTTGTGAAAACTAGTTAGTGTTTATAAATCTAGCGTTTTAGTCTCGGTAGATCGATTGCCATGAAGTTTCGATTCGGATCGAAACTCCGTCACAATCGCGTATCGTACGCGAATACTCGCCGAATAACTTTACTAGATAGCCTCGTCCCATTACCCCAACCAAGTGACTATAGGAGAACCCCGTTGCCAATAGCACCCACTCAGGTGCTCGCGGCCACGGTGTTCTGCCTAAGTGCACTTGGTCGACGGCATCGGAGGTGCGGCCATCTACTATAGTTTCCGACATGTATTCGATCGGGTAGTCGGGAATTTTGTTGAATTACCCGACTAAATTATTGAAAAGTGTTTTTGATATGAGACTAAAATGCGGGGTTTATACGGTTAGGCATGAAATTCGGAATATGAGATATTCCGGGTTTATGATGTCTAAGGATATGCGGATTCTAATTATTGTAGCTTTACATTTCTTTTCTGCGACCGTAAGTGTAATACGTGGGGTATCCCAAATCTCGTTGCTATATGTCAACGGAATTTGGGATACGCGTATTTACTTACGTTGATAATATGTGATATTATGTATCGCTGATAAGTTTTATTATATCGTCGTGGTTGAATAGACGGGGGTTTTATGTGAGATGAAAGTTTTTCAATTTTCATTCATGTAAAATTTGTATGTAATATTTTTTTATTGGGGCACTTCCGGGTTGAGGATGATGTCACCACTGATGTATATTATTTACTTTTCCGCATTAGGATAGACCCAAGGCGGGGAGCACAAGAAACCGGATTCTAGAGTCCAGTGGGAGACCATCTCAAGGAGTTGAGACCGGGTCTCCTAACTCTAGAACTGGTAGGGTTACTTGCCGCTCTCATAGGGGTCTATGGGATGTGGGTTTGGCTATTCATCACGACCGTGGAATCCGTGTTTTACATTATTGGATAAATTTAAAACACGGAAATCCTAGTATATCCAATATTTCATATGTTGCTTCTGCTTCTTGGTTCTGTGATGTGATCATATAACTGCATGAGACGAATGTTGTATTATAGATATGATATATAATAAACGTTGCTTATGTTTTGCACCCGCGCTAGTCCAGTCCCCACTCTGCCGGTAGCTAAGTAACCTAACGGTGCATGACGAGGCCCAGTGGCGAATACGGATGGCATAAGCGTACGTTCTATTTTCGTTTCATTTTTCTGTAATGTTGAGGAAACATTAAATGATGGGACTTCATTAATGAGATTAATGAAATGAAAAGAAACCTAAAGATGTTGTAGAATCAAATTTTCAAAAAGGGTAGCTCTAGTTTTTGCTTTGCATAGTGGTATTCCTTGATGAATATCCAGCACCTCATTCGATGAAGAAAGAGCCGAGATCCCTTCACCAGGAGTGACTTCTTTAGCGAAACTAGAAAATGCTACAACTCACTCGTTTAGTTTTGCAAGCTGCACTAGTTCTTGTTTTGCATAGTGGTATTCCTTGTAGAATATCCAGCACCTCATTCGATGAGGAAAGAGCCGAGATCCCTTCACCGGGAGTGACCTCTTTAGCAAAACCAGCAAACGCTATAAAACTATTCGATTTTTTAAACGGAGCTTAAAACACTCCAAATCACTAGATTCTACAACGATATCAAGTTCATTACACCCATGGTTTTCTTAAAAAGCTGCGTAGCCCTCCGTCATTTCAGATAAGTACTATTTAGTATTCGTGCTACGTTTGTTGGCCTTCATCAAGGCGTAGTGTGCGGTAGCTGATTAGTGCTTATCTGCTGCATGTGATGCGATTGGATTAGGGTACTCGTACGGTATTGTTGATCTCCGTCAAGGTTCATGCGGGTGGGTTTAATTCAATCAAGAAATGAACGGGTTGAACTTGACTAGTGGCCTATGGTTTGTTGACCTCCGTCAAGGTCATAGGAAGCTAGGGGTAAAAACCATTATCGGGAATTTCAAGTATTGAAATTTGCAATGATATTGCATACCTTCTATATGATAGTTGGATCCCGATACCCACTGGGAGTAAGAGTTACTCCTAGGAGAGTTTTGTACTTTTCAATTAGCTAATCAAGTAGGTGTCTAGAAAGGTGTCAACGGGGTTATGAATATAGGGAAATGAGGTTTATTTTAATTAGGTCCGTGCGAAAACACGGGGAACCTCTCTCGGAGTATCGATACCTGCCTGGCCGAACGATTAGCGAACATGTAGGGTGTAATTAATCCCGGCTAATCTTACCTTTTAGGGTTTGAAGGAAGATTTGATAAAAACAGTGGGAGACATCCTGATTAGATGAAAACCAATCTAATCTTGCAAAGAGCGCACGCAAAGTGATTATCCTTCTCTCTCTCCTGGTAGCAACCAATGAAATGTCTTAATCAAGATAATAATATGGATGTTTTGACCGAACCTACTTATTATACCGGGCTTGGTTCCGCTCTACCTTATGATTGTCATAAGTCTGAGCAAGGAATATGGGAATATCCGGATTCTCATGCCACCCAAACGAAGAATAAGTATGTTGATGCATCGTCTACGGGTGTGTTCGTTACCAAGAACTGTTTCTCAGTTGTTTCTACGTCCTGGGTATAGGATACCGGATCAAGATCCCATATATGTAATTTGTTACATAGGCTAAAGACAGGTAGAGAACTGGGAAAGGATGATATGCCTCTAAGTAGTAGAGAGTGGTGCAATTGTTGTAGCCAAAGCAATTGGCAGATATCACCTGGTGTTACCAACTGGTAATACAATGATTCTGAGCGACTATTTTTTCGTACAAAAAATATTGTGAATATTTTCCTAAATCAAGTGTTGATTGGGTAAGGTATGTTGTATAATAGTGTACACGTTCTGAATCAAACCACAATTCTAAACGTACAGAACACACACAAAAGGAACAGTTCAAAAATGAACGAAGTCTTCTTGTGACATTGTAGACTAGGTCATATCAATGAGACACGACTAGCTTAATTTCCATATGGATGCATATTTGAATCCGTTCGAATTTACATCTTATGAAACTTTACAGTCATGTCTCAAAGGCTTGGTGACCAAATCTCCGTTTACTGGAAATAGAGAAAGAGCTACTAAACTCTTGAACAGATACATAGTAATGTATGCGGTCCTATATCTACACAAGCTAGGATTGGTTCCGCGTACTTTATTACATTCATCGATGATCTCTTAAGGTTCGAACATGCGTTCTTGTTGAAACACAAATCCAAATCTTTTGAGAAATTCAAGGAATATAAGTACGAAGTTAAGAACCAGATGGGTAAAAATATTCGAATCCTTATGATCGGGGAGGAGAATACTTGAGCACGGAATTCAGAGACTATTTAAAAGAGAATGAGATTCTCTCTCAGCTTACTCCTCCGTATACACCACAGCACAACGGTATATCGAGGTGGAGGAATCGCACCCTATTACATATGGCGCGCTCCATGATGAGTACTGCTGAGTTACCTATTTTCTTTTGGGGACATGCACTTGAGATAGCTGCATACCTATTGAATAGAGTTCCGACCAAATCTGTTTCCTACCACTCCATATGAGATATGGAATGGGAAAAGACCATCTCTTAAACGAGTTAAGATATGGGGTTGTCCGGCCTATGTTGAAAAGCATAATCCGGACAAGCTTGAGGCAAGGTCAGTTCTGTGCAAGTTTGTAGGATATCCCAAACATTCGCGAGGGTATATCTTCTACCACACCGAGGAATAAAAGGTGTTTTGTTACTCGACATGCCACCTTTTTAGAAAAGGAATTTCTTGTGAAAGAAATTAGTGGTAATGAGGTAGAACTGGAAGAAGTTCCAGCAACGCAAACTATAACTGACGATTTGGTGGAACTGGAGGATTCAATAGTCCCCGACGAACCGTAGCCACTCCGCAGATCTAGTAGGGTTCCTCATCCACCAGAGAGATACTACGGTTTTCTCATAGACGGTGGGAGCGAGGATTGCATCATGGAGATGATGATCCAACTAGTTTCGAGCAGGCCATCACGAGTGGGGACTCTGTGAAATGGCTGGATGCTATGCGATCTGAGATGAAATCCATGTACACTAACAAAGTGTTGACTTTGGAAGTTGCTCCTGAAGGGGTAAAACCCATCGGGAGCAAGAGGATCTTTGAGAAAGATAATTTGGTGTAGATGGAAATGTTGAGACTTTCAAAGCTAAACTTGTAGCAAAAGGTTTTCGTCTACGATCTGGTGTCGGCTATGATGAAACCTTTTTCTCCTGTCGCTATGCTTAAGTCCATCAGGATTCTACTTGCTATTAATGCATAACATAACTACGAAATCTGGTAGACTGCACGTCAAAACCGCTTTTCTAAATGATGATTTAGAAGAGAGCGTGTATATGACACTGCCATAGGGCTTCGTAGGAGGAAGACCAGCGGCTCGGCCTCTCTCGACGGACTCACACCAAGTCTGGGCAAGGCCCTCAAGACGGAAACTAGTAACCTCAATCGATCTCCCGTCAGAACACCTCAAAGAACGACAAATCCTGGCCATCCTATCGAGGAATGACTGTGGATCCTCTGCTGCATCTGTGCCAGTGAATATCGGAGGCTTCAGCCTCATAAGCTCCAGTAGTGATACCTCGATAGTCCCGGTAGCGGCAGGTATAGCTGTCTGAGTAGTGGATAGTACTACGGTCCCCATAGTAGGCGGAACAACCTCTGACCTCTGTGCCCGACTGGCCTCAACCAACGATCCAACCATTTGGTACAAATCCTGAATACTCGCCTCCAGCCTGGCAATCCAGCCTAAAGAAGGAAGATCAACCTGCTCCTGAGGGATAGGCGTACCGCCCTAGTTGGTCCTTATCTCGGATGAGCCCGCCCTGATCTCGTTTCAAGCGGCAGCCCTCTGTGCCCTCGCAGTTTTTGGCGGCATGGTGGCTGGAACAAGAAACAGAATTTTTTAAGAACATAGAGACCAGAACAAAAAGATGCGTGGAATCGAGGAAGGAATCACAAGACATATATCCTAAGGTCATTTAGGCGGAGTATCGTATTGTGAATATGCCGCAGAACATATATACGCTACGTTACTCTGCTTAAGCTGCCTACTCCATCATACCAAGGGTCATTCTACACTCAGAAAGGTAAAACCTAACGCTCTGATACCAACTTTGTCACGACCCAAATGCGGAACATGACCGGTACTTAAATCACGCAACGTCTAAAGGCGTAATGTAATTCAAGTAAGCCGAAAACCCAGAATCTAAACCGTAAATAAAGGCAAGAGGTGAAATCTTTTTTAAAAGTGTTAATTTAAATAGTAGAAGAGTCATTTCAAAACCTTTTTGAAAATTGAGTTATCGTTAAAATTTTCGGCAGCATCTCCTTTGTAAAATCTGCTCCAAACCGATACATAAGCAAAATATATATATAAGCATCCCCACTTAAGAGCAATCTCAACACCTTTTGGCGGAACATAACCACACAGTAAAATATACGACGCCATAGACGAAGAAATAAGCAAATAAGAAAATAAAATAATAACCACAACACAATCAAAAAAGTCGGCTCGCACGAGCACGATGCCCAGAGTCAAATATAATACAATCTCCCAGTCTCGTCTCTAAATCAAATATACATGTGGTAGATAGAGTATACTAAATACAATGAACAAGAGTACAAGGTAGTAGAAAAAAGAATACTCGCAACCCACCTACAAAATATTACGCCCAAAAGTCATAGTAGTAGTATGCCCTGCCGCGACTACACTGGAGGATCAGCCCTGTAAGAAACTGTGGCACAACGGAGGTGAGTTGCCAGCTTGTTGTTAGTTATATGTATGCCCTAGAGGCCATTACTATACATACGATGTATATTGTAGTGGATGCTTGGACATATATAGGGAGGACTTTCTTGCTCGACATGATACTGGTTGCTCTTTATCTTAACATGTACACTGATTGTCTCTATGTTACATGTCGATAAAGCCCTTAGGATGAGTACCTGACTACCAGGACTATGATGCAGATCATACTAGTGGGGACAGTGTATTCGCTAAGTACATCCTTCAAATGTTCCTAGTCGTGGGTGTATCGAGACAGGGCATCGATATACCAGAGTAGACTAGCGTATAGCTTCTCGACCCATGTAGATGGGCGATGGATGATCCCATATCCATTGATGTTTGACATCAGAGATAATATATGGGTGCTCAGTGGAGACTGCGTACACTGGACGGACTCGCCGAGAACTCCTAAATGGTATTATACCTATCGTCAGATAGCAGTTCTCTGGTGACACTAGTACAGGTTAGTTTGTAGACCCGAGATCGTCATAGAGTCTTGTGCGATTCCCACTGTGCTTTGATTTCCACCTTACCACGTTCAAGAAAACGTGCAAAATGGTGGCTTTTGGGTACAGTCCCGAATCACATGGAGGCAATGGGTGATAGGAGGGATTTTGTCTCTCCCGGTATTGGGGGTTGATGTTGCGCTGTTCTCGATTGGCTATAACAGGAAGTCCTTGGCCAAGGTTGCTTCAGAGATATACTGGTAAGTGTTATCAGTAGTTTCTCGAACCGTTATGAGCCTCATATCGGCACGACTTATCGAGTTACTGGGATCTGACGTTTACCACCCCTAGACGAGATATGCGACATATCAGACGAAGAGACCGGACTGTACGGTAGTGTTACTGATTGGATTCACAGGAGTATGAGCAGGCTTGCTTGTTGATATTCTAATCGCTCAATACCCAGGTGGCCGTTACGTTTAGCAGACCACTTGTAGCTTATGGATGTTTGATATGATCATCACCTACTGTCGGCGTATTGACGGGTATTTAGAGTCCTACACAGGGGTTTCCTGGCTCAAGCGAAACGGAGTAGGATCATATATGTGATATGTACGGGACCGAGATTAATACGATATGTGATACCGTATTGTATTCTCGCAATTTTTGACATTGGTCGGTTATATGAGATATAGCCGGGTTATCGGATCAAGTGTTGATTCGATAAGTTGTTACATACGATATTAGTCGGTTATATGAGATATAGCCTGATTATTAAATCAAGAGTTGATTTGATAATCTAATGTATAATTATATATTTGATATATTAAGTTACATTAACTAATACTTGCTCACTTATTCACTCATTTTGAGCTCTCTTGCTTTCATGAAAGTGATGAATAATTGTGAGAAAATTAAATCTAAAGTGAGCCCACTTCCTACTTCATCATTCTCTACTACTTTCCATTTAGTATAGGGTGTTTGCTTCACTAATTCCACAATTAGTGAAGTGATAGCTTGGGTTAGTGTCTCCTCGATGTAGATCATCTCCGGCCTCGAAGACTTCGAAGCAAGCTTGTTCTATTCTTCTTATGGAGCCTCTCTAGAGTCTGGAGTTCATGATCACAGCGAAGGGACTACTACACGGAGCTATTGAAGTGATAGCTTGGGTTAGTGAGAAAATTAAATCCAAAGTGAGCCCACTTCCTACTTCATCATCCTCTACTACTTTCCATTTAGTATAGGGTGTTTGCTTCACTAATTCCACAATTAATGAAGTGATAGCTTGGGTTAGTGTCTTCTCGACGTAGATCATCTCCGGCCTCGGAGACTTCGAAGCAAGCTTGTTCTATTATTCTTATGGAGCCTCTCTAGAGTCCGGAGTTCATAATCGCAGCGAAGGGACTACTACACGGAGCTATTGAAGTGAAGGACCGGTCTACAAAGGTTGTATTCCTTGCTCTCTTTTAGTTGCAAAGTGTTTGCATTTCTATTCCGTCGGATTTCTAGTTAACGATTCTTAGTTAGGGTTAGCTAGAACGGAAATTTTTTGAATTTGGTATGGACGATGCCTCCCGAAACCTTGTTGCCGTCCTAGGCAACCCTGCAGTGGTATCAGAGCCATGGTAGAAATTTATACGGATTTTGTTAAGATTACGAAACCGAAATACTCTGAAACTTGAAACGCCAAAATGAAGTTTATGTTGATTTTAAATAGTTGTCAAATTTTTTTTTAAACAAGTACAGAGTGTTATATGGGATATATCATGAACACTATGAAAAATTCAGGGGATCTGCTCAGATTTTGGCCGAGATGAGTGTACATGGGGCCGGCCACTTTGGTCTAGAATTGCCTGAAAATTTCACTGTGTTCTAGTGACTTGGTTTTGATGTTTCAGATGTTGTTTATTTTTGCTAATTTTGCATGTGATATAATCTTACACTATAAGCAATTCGGAGTGTTTCGTATTCGTAATTTTAACATTGTTTCGGGTTATTCACATATTGTCTAGGCGTAGTTTAAAAGTTCGATTGAATGTCAAAAACCCATTTTTCCAAGTTTAACGTATTCGGAAAAACATGCAAGTAATTCTATGAACCCTCTAGAAGAATGTAACCCTAACTCGACTTTTTTGGATCGCGGAACCGCGGTCATATCCTAGGATTTGCCGTAGTTCCGTGGTGACATGAGTGAGGCTTGGGTCTGCCCTTCTACCCTGGTGCATAGCTACTGTGGCATATTCTGGGTATTATTAAAAACTGTGCTCAAGTGTTGAGCTGTCGGGAAATTGTGGGACTTTGATAAATCGATCGAAAAGTTTAACGTCGTCCGGATATTATGTGATGGGATACAATATTTGGAATCCACAAAAGTAGTTATGAGATAACTAATTTGAATTTTATAAATCTAGCAGTTTAGTCTCATTTGATCGGTTGCCACGGGATTTTGATGTGATCAAAAGTCCGTCGCAATCACGTAGCATACGCGGATACTCGCCGGGTAAACTTAATAGATAGCCACGCCCCATAGCCCCGACCAAGTGACTGTAGGAGAACCTCCGTCGCCAAAAGCATCCGTTCGGGTGCTCGCGGCAGCGGTGTTCCGCCTTAGTGCACTTCGTCGACGGCATCGGGGGGTGCGTCCGTCTATTAAAGTTTTCGACGAGCATTCGATCAAGATGTCGGGAATCTTGTTGCATTGCCCGACTTGTTATTGAAAAGTGTTTTCGATATTGAGACTAAAATGCGGGGTTTATAATTGTTAGGTATGCGATGTCTAAGGAATTCATTTGGTTAGGCATGTGATGTCTAAGGTGGTTGCGGATTCCAACTGTTGTAGTTTTTCACTTTCTTTTCTGCGACCGTAAGTGTAATATGTGGTGTATCGCCGGTTTCGTTTCTATATGTCAACGAAAATTGGGATACACATATTTACTTACGTTGATGACATGTGATGTTATGTGTTGCTGTGATATGTTATATTCGATCGTCGTGTTTTGAATAGCCGGGGGTTTTATGTGAGATGGGAGTTTTTCATTTTCATTCATGTAAAATTCATTGTATGTAATATTCTTTTATTGGGGCACTTCCGGGTTGAGGATGATGTCACCATTGTATATTATTTACTTTTCCGCATTAGGATAGACCCAAGACGGGGAGCACAAGTGACCGGGTTCTAGGGTCCAGTGGGAGACCATCTCGAGGAGTCGAGACCGGGTCTCCTAACTCTAGAATTGGTAGGGTTGCTTGCCGCTCTCGTAGGGATCTAGGGGTGTGGGATTGGCTATTCATCACGACCGTGGAATTCGTGTTATTTATAGGCTTAATATAAAACCCGGAAATCCTAGTATATCCAATATTTCATATGTTGTTTTCTGCTACGATATCTGTGATGTGATCATTTGATATGTTGAGATAGATACCGGATATAGTATATGTAATATATTATATAGACGTTGCTTATGTTTTACACCCGTGCTAGCCCTGCCCCGCTCTGCCGTTAGTTACCTAACCTAACGGTGCATGAGGGGACATCGAGGCGAATGCGGATGGCATAAGCGTACGTTGTATTTATCTGTTATATTTAGGTAACTTAAATGATGGGACTTCATTAATGAGATTAATGAAAGAAAATAAACCTAAAGATGTTGTGGAATTGAAATTTCAAAAACAGGTAGCTACAGTTCTTACTTTGCATAGAGGTGTTCCTTGTAGAACATCCTGCACCTTATTCGATAAGGAAAGAGCCGAGATCCCTTCACCGGGAGTGACCTCTTTAGCAAAACTAGTAAAACCCTAAAAAACATTCCATTTAAAATCATTTGATTCTACAACGATATCAAGTTCATTACGCAAAGGGTTTTCTTAAAAACTTGTCGTAGCCTTCCGTCATTTCAGATAAGTACTTCATAGTATTCGTGCTACGTTTGTTGGCCTGGGTCAAGGCGTAGTGTGCGGTAGCTATTTTTGCTTATCTGCTAAAGCATATGATGCGATTGGATTAGGGTAGTCGTGCGACTTTGTTGGCCTGCGTCAAGGGTCGTGCGGGTGGGTTTAATTCAATTAGGAAATGTATGGGTTGAACTTGACTAGCGGACTATGGTTTGTTGGCCTGCGTTAAGGTCATAGGACGCTAGGGGTAAAATACTATTGGGAATTTCAAGTGTTGAAATTTGCAATGAGATTGCATACCTTCTATGTGATAGGTGGATCCCGATACCTACTGCGAGTAATTGTTACTCCTGGGAGAGTTTTGCACAATACAATTAGCCGATCAAATAGGTGTCTAGAAAGGTGTCAACGGGGTTACGCCCCTGGGAAAACGAGGTTTATTTTAATTAGGTCCGTGCGAAAGCACGGGGAACCTCCCTCAAAGTATCGGCACTGGCCTGGCTGAAAGATTGGCGAACTTGTAGGGTGTAATTAATCCCGGTTAGTCTTTCCTTTTAAGGTTTGAAGAAAGATTTGATTAAAATGGTGGGAGCCATCCTGATTAGATATCTTAATAACCAATCTAATCTTGCAAGAGCATACGCTGAGTGTTTTCTTCTCTCTCTCTCCAGGTAGCGACCATGTCACGCCTTAATCAAGATCATCTTCGGCCTCGAAGACTTCGAAGCAAGCTTGTTCTATTCTTCTTATGGAGCCTCTCTAGAGTCCGGACTTCATGATCACATCGAAGGGAATACTATACGGAGCTATTGAAGTGAAGGACCGGTTTACAAAGGTTGTATTCCTTGCTCTCTTTTAGTTGCAAAGTGTTTGCATTTCTATTCCGTTGGATTTATAGTTAACGATTCTTAGTTAGGGTTAGCTAGAACGACAAATTTTTGAATTTGGCAGGGACGATGCCTTCCGAAACCTTGCTTCCGTCCTAGGTAACCCTGCACTTGTCACGCCCCGCTTCCTAATAGACTGAAACGATGACGTGGCAAGCCTGCGGCATATTTATTCAGAGAAGGTCATTCCCTAAATAAATATACTAAACGTATTGAAACAATAATACACAATGCAAGAATAAATGGAGACTGTAAAAATTTTCAACAAATATCTTTATTTACATTCAACTTCCAATATTTACAAGTACATGAGTTTCAATTGGAAAATAAATATAATAAAGGAAAATGCCTAAACAAGTGGTATACATAAGCTGAATAAAAAGTGAAGCTAGGCTAATCCTGTGGAGCAATCCGGTTGTAGTTTTCCTCTCTGGCCTCCACTTTCTCCATTTCGACCTTATCTGACGAACATTCCAAGAAAATAAGGGTGGATGGAATTCCCGTCAACGAACTAGCGCTCGGTAAGTCCCAAGGATAAAGTAATAGTAAAAGAATGACAAGTATAGAATATATATATATGATAAGTAAAAGTATATGTTCATGGTTAAATATGTACTATAGGTCTCTATATGGTCACTATGTTAATGTAACATTTCAGAAAAATAAAATATTATTTTTAGAATTTAAATAATAAAATAATATATTTCGTGAAAACCGGTCGATTTTAGAATTGGGGTTTTCGTTAAATGGTATAATTATATATACAAATATTTGGAAAATAATTGGAGATTAATATGTATTATTTATAAAAAAGGGTATTTATTAGATTTGGGCATTTTATAATTAATTATATGCAAGTTTAAATTAAACTTGATTAGTACACTACTAATCACGATTAAGCCAAATCCGTATTTTTAAATATCCATGGCTAGTGCACCATTACATTTTGCATTTTGTTACATGTTGGTTTCATTTGTATTTGTGTTTGGTTTTAAATGAGAGAGAAAAGAAAAGAAAAAAAGAGAAGGCATGGCATGAGAGAGAGAGAGGGGACAACATTATTACACTTGAGCATGGACATGTGAGAGAGAGGGTGTATGGCTCCTACAACCCTTGACCATCCTCATTCATTTTCTTCACTTCATTCTTCAACTCCTTCTTCATCTTCATCACCTCTTTCCTCCACCTCCTCTACCTCATGAAAACATCTCCAAATCATCACCAAAACCCCACACTCCCTTCACAAAAGTTGACCCCCACATCATCCTCCATCCTATTGCAAGATCAAGTTTGGATTTTGAGCATTTTAGGCAACCCAAGAATTTTATTGAGTTGCCAAATGAGGTATATTTCTATTTCTTTAGTTAAGTTTTTAGCTTCTTTACACCCTATAGTAGTTTAGAGTTAAACCGATATAGATTAGTGACTTTTGATATTTTCAAAAAGAGCTTTAGGGATATTTTGTTTGTGTAATTGACGTTTAGTAGTGGCCACAAACCCTTTTAATGCTAGAATTCTGGTCTGGACTTGAGCTAGAACCCCATATACGAAAACTGAAATTTCCCGATGTCAGTTTTCTTGAATTGTGACACTTAGATGGAATCTGGAGTAACTTGGGGTATTTAGAAGAAAAACAAACAACTACATTGACCTAGTTAAACCACTAGAAGACCACCACAGGAAAACGAGCCCAAAACTTCCTAATCCAAATGGCGACACCGGGTATTTTGGCTTCCTCGCCGGCCAAGGGTTGGCTTCTGGTGTTGTGGTTTGGTCTGTAGCGCCTACACCTTATAACATAGCCCCTGTATTATTAGTTTTTTCCCTATCTATCTATGCAAGAATCTGGGAGTGGTTTTCCTAGGTTGCTGTTTTCAAGTTTGTGATTTCTGAAACTTGGTTTTGATATTTGAATTTGGATTTGGTCGTTGGACGTTTGTACGTCAACGACGATGGTTATTGGTTGCTTTTGCATGCGTAAGCTATAGGTTCTAACCTATAAGCAATTCGTGTGCCGCATCGGTTTTCGGACTTGGTTTTAATAACGTTACGACGTGTGTTGATATGTAGGTACCTTCGCATGACTTCCGAGACGACGAAGGAGATCTAGAAGCACATCAACTTCGACTAAGCGAGGATTTTGCAGGTGAGTAGATTTATATCAACGGGGGAAGTCCGGTGGGTGGCGTATATCACCCCCGCAAACATTGATATGGAAAGTCGTGATATATAGAATATAGGTGGAGAGAGCCTATGATATGAACCTACGGATATCATAATAAGATATGATATGAGGATGTGAAGCATGATATATAGAATTGAAAGAGGACAAGTATGAGTTGATAGTGATATGATATGAGATCGATATCGATATGATATGAGATCGATATCGATGTGATATGACATCGATATCGATGTGATATGACATCGTTAAATACGATATAAGTTGAGATAGATGTGTTATGAGATCGATAAGATATGGTGTACAAGACCATAGATCCGTACCCTTATCGATGAATCGGACGATAGAATCCCTATTCTGTTTGATGCCGTACGATAGATTACCGTACGTGATGAGTTATACTGGATGAATGATCCGCGCTCGTGATTTGAGGATGATGATTGAGAATATTGCCATATCGGATGCTATGAAGCAGGATCGCCGACGTAAAGGTGCCACCTGAACCATACTTATTTCCAAAACTGACGAATCGTATGCATCTTTTAAACGGAAACCTCAAGGGACGCTATGGATTTTCAAATGGTGTCTTTTCCTTAAAAACACCGTAGCCTCCACTTTCAAAACTACGATTCGTATATTTTAAAATTGACCGTATGGTTCATGTGTAGATATATATACCCGTTGATTATTTATGTTTGTGTAGGAGTATCCCTCGTAACATGCGTACCATGATCCCGGTATTTATTGTTATATGATATCAGCTGCTAGTACACCTGCACAATTACCGATGATACGCATGTTACACTTACACCGATTTGCCAGCTCACACACATTCATCATCGGTAATTGCTATACTACTTGCACAGTAGAACGCCATATCATGATATTAATCTTAACCGTAAAAGTACATTCATTGTTCAGCACTATCATAGGACATACTTGCATGATATACTTGACATGCTCATATTACTGTTCTATGTTTGCATACATCGTACTTTATAGTTACATGCATTGAGGTGCTGTTTTTATGAGATCTCTCGATTTGAGAACCGTGGTTATATTTTAAAGAAAATTGTGTATTGTTTTAAAAATGCGGTTTCTCTTGATATGATATTTCGTGTACACCATGAGTTTTCTCGGTTCTGAGCATGTTTTCAAGACCCGATTCGATGAGGGAGGAACCGTTTGCGGGTACATGGTGGAACCAGTGAGGTATCCCGGGACAAGAAGCTCGTAGAGTTAGGCGATGAGCCTGGCGGAGGGAGCACTACCTACCGGTGATAGTTTAGACCCGGCGGTTATCCGGAGGACACTGGCCGGAGTCGTGAGATGGATATGAGGGCTGATCAGAGGATGCGGCGCTTGAGGGCCAATCAGAGGATGCGGCGTCTGAGATATGAGGATTTACGTGTCGATACTGGACACGGGTTTTCATGATGTTTCGAGTGTCGCTGTTAGACACGCAGGTTGCATGAATTGATGTGTCGTTGATGGACACACGTTGATTGATTTTCTCATACATACAGGCATATGATTTCAGATGTTTGATTTTTACATGTTGTCATTGGCATCGATTATATTGTTGATGCGTATGCATACATGGACACCCTAGATATCATAATATTACCTTCATGTTATAGTATGTCCTAAGAATCGTTGTTTATTCGATTTCTACATGCTGATGTTTTCTACTCACGAGTTGGCAACTCACCCCCATTGTGACACAGTGTTCTTGCAGGTTCGACCACTTGGATCAGTAGCGGTATCGCTGGCACACAGTTTCATTCAGGGGTTTTGTTATGGTAGGTGGAATACATTGGATCGTGCCCACTCTTGTACTTATTATTCCTATTGTATCTAGATAAACTCAATTAATCAGAAACTAGACTTTATATATTGGTAGACCTAGACAAACTTGTGTTGCGAGACTTAGAGCGATGGGTGTTTGTTCGCTTTCTTTTTGAGGTTTTTGATGTCTTGCTTATTTACTGTTCTTTCTGTGTTTGATCTTCACCGTAGTGCATCGTATATTTACTGCTTTATTTCGTGGTTGAGATTTCGCCAATTGGCGAAGAGCTAGCTCCTGCTTGGGGATGCCTATATATTGTTTTGTATATGGTTTTAGATCCAAATATACAAGGGATGTGCTGCCCAAAATTTTAAGGACGAAAATGTTTTCAAAGATAGTATACATTCATTGCCTTTTTATATTATATGACTTATACTTTTAAATTGAATTTCTAATGACGATATTTCAAAACCGCACCCCCACTATTTTCCGCAAAATGGTTTAAATTTCTGGGTTTCGGCTTACTTGAATTACATTACACCTTTAGACGTTGCGTGATTTAAGTGTCGGTCACAAGCTAAATTTCGGGTCATGACAGTTAACGTTAAGTTCTAAGTGTGAATGTCAATGCATCCGTAAAATTATTCACGGGCTCAAGAGTGAGGCCCTAGGAGCAAGAAAATGTTGGGTTACACTAACGCACCGGCCATCAACCGTGGCCATTTGCGGAACAAAATTTTTACTACGAGTTTAAACTGGCGCTAAATGTAACCCGATAACCGGATCTACCATAAACCCTAAACTAGTTAACACTAGAGGAGCTATCAACTATGAAAAAGAGTCTCACCAAAAGATCCGTGTCCTTCGGTCTTGTCTCCTCTTCCTTAGCTCCAAGTGGCCTCCATGATTGAGCTTGATCTCCTTTGCTTGCCCCTTCGGTCCTCCGAGATCTAGTTTGTTCGTCGGTCCTCCTCCATCGAAGATGATCCACCCGGGGAATATGGTCCATGGCTCTAGCTCCAAACTAAGTGTCTATGAAGCAACTAGAGAACTTAGTTTGCTAGTCTAAGGACTCTAGGATGTAGTGTATGGATCAATGTATGTATCTATCTCACTATCTCACCTTCTCTTTTGTTTCTCAACACATGAGAGTGTAGAGAGGAGGTAGATCATGAAGGTGGAGGAACTCAAGAGAAGGGAGGAGGGTGAAGCAAATGGTGAGAGATTTAAAAATGAAGCATGCATGTGAGAGAAAATACTTACAATGGTTTTGTAAAAACATTTTTACAATAAACAATTTCCAACCATGCTTCAATAGTGAGCACAAATGAATTGAAAATTCATTTGTCATCACTATTGAGGCATGGCTCTCTCCATACTCTCCTCACCTCACTTTACACCTCATTATCCATTTAAAGATAAATGGAAATAACCAATAATGAGGTGTCCACCTTCTAGAATGTTTTCCGTATAAAATACGGATTACAGTCTACTTTATATACATACCTGCATTCACATAAAAACACGAATGCCCAAAGAGATAGAATAACACAAATAACATAATACTAGAATATACATATCGAAATATATATATATATATATATATACATATATAAATTATTAAATCAATACCTGGTTTAATAATCCGGCTCAAAACCCTAGCCGGCTAGTATTATCAACTGTCCGATCGAAAGTCATGATACATAGTACGATCGATCGATCGAAACCCTGCACATATCCAATACGGCTACTACATCATTTCGCCTGAACCAGGAAAACCACTTTGTGGGACTCTAAACACTCGACAGTACGCCGGCAGTGAGTTACTGGATGAATCCATAACCACAAGCACGTCAGCGACACTAGCTGTACGTAATGGCTACCCGGGTACCTGTCGAAAAGGAAGGCCGACGAGCAAACTCATCTGGATCCCTACTGAGCCTATCCGTGACAATCTCCGTACAGTCCGGTCTCTTCGTCTGAGAGTATTACATACCGGGTCTAAGTGGTGGTAAACGTCAGACCCTAATAACCCGATAATTCGTGTTGATGCGGCTCAGGACCAATCCGGAAAACTACTGATCAACCTATTAGTAAATCCCAACTGCCTTGGCCAAGGTCTTATGGTCCTGACCAATCGAACACAGTGCGATATCGACTCCCTATTGTTGGATATAGTGCCCTCAAAGTCAATTATTGGATCGCAGGCACGTGATTGCAATGATTGAGGGATGACCCATGCCGGTAGGACAGTCTTACTCAAGATGATAGTATGCTATCTGGTTTACCTTTATCATCATGTACATGCTGTAGGTGACCTTAAATATCTCTATTACACGTTGGTGGAGCCCATAGGATTCTTGCTTGACTGCCAGCAGTATGATGGCGATCATATACGTGGGAGCTGGGTCTATAAGCACATCCTTAAAGTGTCCCTAGTCGTGGGAGTTTCGAGAATGGGCATCGATACTCCATGAGTAGACTAGTGTATACGATCGAGACCCCGACGAGGGGCGGTGGCTGGTCTCACAAGTCATTGGTGTCAGTTGGTTCACCTAAGACGTATACAGATGCTCATTGGGTTATGAGTACACCGGACGGACTCGCCGGGAACATACTAGTTGGTATTATACCTAGCGTCAGATATCAGTTCCCTTGTGACATGTGTACAGGTTAGTTCATCGACCTGAGATCGTCATTTGTCTCGTGTGAGTTCCTACTGTGCTTTGATTACTACCCTACCATGGCTCAAAAGAGTCATGCAAACAGCTTTTAGTTGGGTACAGTCCCGAGCCACATGGAGGTAGTGAGCGGATCGGCAGGAGTTTCGTCTCTTCCGGTATTGGGGGTGAGATCGCGCTGTGTCTAGGAGAGCCATTACACGAAGTCCTTGGCCAAGGCAGGAGATTTAATGGTAGGTATTCCAGTAGTATCTCAGGGTGTTCTGAGCTACACTCCGACACGAATTGTACCGCTATTGGGGGCCTGACGTTACCAGCCCCCTAGGCCCGACATGCGATGCTTATAGACGAACGGACCGGACTGTACGGATATTGTCACTGACAGGCTCAGTAGGGTTCCAAGATGAGTTCACTCATCGGTTTCCATTTTAGTCGATACATGGGTAGCCATTACGTACAGCTAGTACCACTGACGTGCTTGTGGTTAAACACACTTCCGGCGTATTGATGAGTCTTTAGAGTCCACCACAGATATTTTCCCAAGTTTCGGGCGAAACGTTGTAGAGGCCGTATGGTTTTATGGCAGGGTTCGATCATATAAGTGCACTAGTGCACGTATCATGATCGGATAAATCATACTAGTGGGCTTTGGTTTAAGCCGGATCCTAGTATTAGATTTGTTGGATTACTTTAGTCTCATCGCATTTGCATTCAGTCGGAATGCGGATGCAGGTATGTATATACAAGTGAGGGGTATCCTTGTGATCCGTCATGAGTTTACTTTAGATGTTGCCGTATCTTTTTGTTGGACTAAACATTTGGGTTAATGTTTAGATGGTGGAAATTGTGAGTGGGAGTGATGATTTTGTGCATTAAATGAGACATGTGCTTCATTGGTGACTCATAGTCTTATTTCTTGTGCAAATGTCACATTTGTGATTGTTTATTGTGTTGAAATGAGAGGTGGAGAGAGAGTGGACAGCCACTAACCCTTGGGTTAAGTCTTAAGATTATGCTAGAGCTCTCACAACTCATTTTTCCAACACAATAGAAAAGAAATGCCTCTTCTTCTTCTTCTTCTTCTTCTTCTTTCTCTAGCTCTCAAGTTCCACCATAGCTTCATCTTCAACCTCCATCCATACACTCTCATGTGTTGAGAATCAATGGATGCTTAAGACAAAGTAATCACACACATTCTCTACATCACCTTGGACATGTCGGCTAGCAAATTTCATGTCCGAGTTACTTCGGTTTGAAGCGGGAGCCCGTAAAAAGACTTCTTGATGTGGTGCCCTTCCGACGAGTAGATCGGAGATGCCGCGAGGAGCTAAAGATGGTGGATAAAGACCGAAGGACACAGATCGATCAGTATAGCCTTTCTATCTCTTTAGTAGTTGCTAGTTTAGTGTTAATGGTTCGATCCGGGTGAAAGACTACGATAGCGCCAGTTTAGTAAAAAGTTTTTGTTCCGCATTTGGCCTCGGATTGACGGCCGGGGCGCTACCGTAGACTTATATGGTATCAGATCCATGCCATTAACCTTTTACTAGCTTGTTCTAACTTGTTTAAAATATCGATCAAACGAAATTTCCAAAACTGAAATTCCATTTTTCAAGTTTCTGCCGAATTTTAAAAGTCGTCGAAAAATTATTTTAAGTATGCCAGAAAATCGTGCAGGGTTTTTTAAGACTCTGGAAGAAATTTGGTAGCACGATCGTACCATCACATCGCGGAACCGCGGCGGAACCACGGTGTTTGCCGTGGTTGCGCGGCGGAATAGTCGATTCAGTGCACCATTTTTCTTCTGGGTGTCTTTCATGTGGAATTGTGGTTTCTGAAATATTTTGTTTTGGCCCAGATTTATTTGAGTGCTGGATTTGCACTTGGGGCCCACTTCGAGAAATTTTATCGATCAAAATTTTAAATAAGTTAGTTCACAGTGCTTACATTATATCTGCGACCGTGAATGTCACTCGAGCGGTAAATCTCGTTTAATTGCTATAGCTCTTTTATACGGACTTGCGAACGTGACATTCACGTTGATGTTCTGTGTTGTGCTGTAATGTTGTGGATTTGTCGTGGTGGATAGCTTGGTGCAATGTTAGTACAGTTTAGTTTTATTTGTACATTTGATATCGCGGGGCGAGCGTCCGACATGTGGACTGCCGTCACTGCCTGTTTGTATATTATTCTTTTGGGGCATGACCGGGTTGAGGTCGATGTACCCGTTATACATATTTTCTTTTCTGTACTAGGATTACCCCGCGGTGGAGTGTACGGATAGCCGGGTTCTAGAGGGCAACGGGCCCGCATCTCATGGCTTTGAGACGGAGGGGGCTTCACTCTAGAATTGGCGGGCTATTCGCCACACTCGTAGGGGGTACAGGTTGACCCAAGGAGGGGTGCTCAAGTTACCGGATTTCATGAAGTGCTGGGTTGTCCATTCATTTTGCTGAAGGGGGCTGCCTAGCTTCAGGTTTTGGCGGGTAACTTGCCGCGTCCGTAGGGGTCTAGGTTTTCATTGCACAGGCTATCCACACGACATGGGAACGTCGGATTTCAGTTGCGGCTCAAAGGAAACCCGGGGCTCCCAGATATCTGTATTGTTCTGTGATGCTTATTACTTTTCTGTGATGTTGCATTTTGTTAGTGTTTATGCCCTAGAAGGCCATTACTGTATCATACTAGTTTGTATATTACTTAATGGAAGCTTGGGATATTCACATGTATATAACAGTCTTGCTAAACATGGTAGTATGCTACTTGGTTTTTCTATCTTAATATGTGAGTGTACGTATTGATAGAGCTCTTAGGATCTTGCTTGTCTACCAGCGTTGTGATGGCAGTCACACTAGTGGGGGCTGGGTAGTCTACAAGCACATCCTTATTCAGGTCCCTGGTCGTTGGATTATCGAGACAGAGCATCGATACTCCGGAGTAGACTGGTGTGTACGCTTCTCATCCCAGTTGGGGAGATGGTCTGTCCCACAGCCGTCAGTACGTCGTACTGGAGATAGTATGCAGGTGCTCGTTAGGTTACGGGTACACCGGACAGTACTCACAGGGAACTGTTGGTTGGTTTGATACCAGTCGTCAGTGAGCAGTTCCCAGGTGACATGAGTACAGCATAGTCCGCAGACTTGACACTGCTACTTCGCCTCGAGTGTGTCCCACTGTTCTTAGATTGCTACCCTACCACGGCTCAAAGGAGTCGTGCAAACAGGTAGCAGTTGGGTGCAGTCCCGAGCACTTGGAGGCAGTGGCGGTTAGACAGGATTCGTCCCTCCCGGTATTGGGAGTAGATATCGTGCTGTGTCAGAGAGCCATTACGCAAAGTCCCTGGCCAGGGCAAGCGAGATTTGCTGGTAGGTTCCAGTAGTTTCTCAGGGTGTAATGGGCTTCCCTCCGACACGACTTATACCGCTATTAGGGGACTGACGCTTGCCGCCCCCCTAGGCCCGATATGCGATAGTCTTGGACGAACGGACCGGACTGTATGGAGATTGTCACATCAGACTCAGTAGGAGTTCGGATGGGTTTCCTCATCGGCCTTCTTATCGACAACTACCTGGGGACCGTTACGTACAGCTAGTGCCGCTTGCGGTCTGTGGTTAAACCCACTGCCAGCGTAGTAGTCGAGTCTCTAGAGTCCCACACAGAGAGTTTCTTATTCCAGGCGAAACGATATAGAGGTCGTATGGTTTTACGACAAGGGTTCGGACGCATACGTGCGTTTACGCGCGTACGACTTTCGGACAGTTTTTACCAGTCGGCTTTGGTTTAAGCCAGTTACTGATATCCGGTTATTGGATTTTTACAGTCTAAAGTTTTTCCGTATTTTTACGGATCGGAGGGGCGTTCTCGTAATTACTCGAGAAGCTTCTAGAAGATGGTGACTAAGGAGGGTTATGTGTCGTATACATTGAATGAGTTATATGAGTCATGGTGGTGATTCATTCATCTCATTAATGCACATTTATTGCTTAATGACTCATGCTAATGAATCACCACTAGATATTTTATGAAGCATGATTATTCATCACTCTTTATTCTTTTCTTCTTATTAGAAAATGCTTCATATATGTTATGATACTCATAACTTATTCATAATAATCATTCTCACATTCTCTCTCCTCAAGCTCTCATCTTCAAACCCTAATCCTTACACCTCATGTGTTGAGATCAAAGGATTAGAAAGACTAATCAATCCATAACCATCTCTATATTACACCTAGCTTCTTTGATTAGCAATCCAAGAAGGTTAGTTGCCTCAAGTTTAGAGGTTTAGCTTGGAGTTTTGCTCTCGGGTGGATCGTCTACTACCTAGAGAAGGCCGAAGAGGACAAGGAGATCGTAAAGACGAAGGAGTTGGTTCATTAGGTATAATCCCTAAACACAGTAGTTTAGAAACACTTTGTGTTTGGTTATTTATAGTTTAGCTTCGATTCAAGCGGTTAGTCGATGTTCGTTCACTAAACAAGATCGTTTTTGAAATTTCCGCCTCCCCACAAGTTCTGGGGTGTAGTACATCGACTTACAGTGGTATCAGAGCCTCGCTAAACAATAAATAACTTAATTGCAAATTTGTACGAATTTCGAACGGAAAAACGAAGCCGGAAAACCCTAAATCTGTCAAGTTTCTGTCGAATTTAAAATGATGTCCTAAAATTTTTCAGGTGAGCTCAGAAAGCTTGTAAAGAGTCCAGGAGAACACCCATGAAATTTGAGCCCATGAATCGACTAAAGCGCCGCGGATCCCACCGATCCGCCGCGGTTCCGTGGCCGAGTTGCCGAGTCATGGACTCATCTTTCATGTGTGGGTCCTCTGTGGTATTTGGGGTTTTCTGGAATATTTTAATTTTGCTCAGGTTTCCAGTTTACAGAGCAGTTTTTGGAGCAATATTAAAGATGTTTTATCGATCGAAATTGTACAGTATTTGCATGTTGGATTATATCTGTGATTGATAAATGTGTTCGTAAACCTCCCCTAACTGCTAGTATGTCGGTTGGCAGGGGGTTGCACATTTCTGTAATGGTTATAACTGTTTGTGCATATGAACTGTATTGGACTGTTGTGGTGTATAGCCGGGGTTTAGCAATGGGTTATTGTTTAATTCATTTGTTGTAAATGTAATTTGTTGTAATATTATTTTTGCGGGGCACATCCAGGTTGCGGTTGTAGCCACCGTTGTATTATTTCATTTTACTGTTCTTGCTCCTAGGACTGACCCAAGGTGGGGTACACAAACTGCCGGGCGGGTAGTTTGCCGTACCCGTAGGGGTCGAGGGTGGGGTAACGGCTATTCATCACAACTGTGTAATCTGTCTTTTCTTGCAGGCTCAAAAGAAATACAGATTGCTTGCAAATCCAATATTGTTTATCTGTGTTCTGGAATGTATATCATTGCGTCAGACGAATGTAAAATATCTATATATATGATAGCTATTTAGACGTCACTTATGTTTTACACCCGCGCTAGCCCAGCCCCCGTTCTGTCGTTAGTTAAGTAACCTAACGGGTGATGACGGGACCCCGTGGCGATTGCGGATGGCATAAGAGGACGTTGTATTTTCGTTGTTTTCTGCAATGATAGGTTAATGATGGGACGCATTATCTGTAATGCAAAGAAAAACAAACCAAAGTTTAAATCGTTGGAACAATTTAAAAGAAACCACTCGGTTAATTTTAAAAACAGATATTTTTAAATGCGGAGCTTTAACCACTCCTTTTAAAAGCTATCAGGTTCCTTCGATTATATCAAGTTTACTACGTTCACGGTTTCGCCAAAACCAGTCGTAGCCCTCCGTCATTTCTTATGGATGGTCAGTAGTATTCAAGCTATGCTTGTTGGCATACGTCAAGGCATAGTGTTTGGTAGCTGCTGGGGTATTCATTTGTTGCATAGATAGATGTGTTGGTTTGGGACAGTCGCATTACCTTGTTGGCATACGTCAAGGGTATATACGGGTGGGTTCAAATTAACAAGATAATGATGGGCAGAACTTGACATGTGACTTATGATTTGTTGGCATACGTCAAGGTCATAAGAGCATGGGGCAAAAACTTATATCGGGAATTTCTAAAGAAACTGAAATTTGCAAAGAGATGCATACCATTTGGAGTTTGATGAATGTTGGTAGGATTCCTTCAACATTATCATACGATGATATTTGGATCCCGATCCTACTGTGAGTATATGCTACTTATCAAGATATTCGTCACTTAACGATCAATGCTATAAACCTAGTAGGTGTCCAGAAAGGTGTCAGCGGGGTTACGCCCCCAGAGAAAAGAGGTTATTTAATTAAGGAACTTCGCGAAAGCGTTGGAAAACCTCCCTCGAAGTATCGACACTGGCCTGGCTGAACGGTTAAGCAAGTATTGTACGGTGAGAATAGTCCTGGCTAATTCTTCTTTTATGGTTTAAGGAAGGATTCGAAAAACAGTGGGAGCCATCCAGTTTAGATAAACTAAAAACCACTCTAAACTTGCAAGAGCATCATGCTAAAGAGTTTTCTTCTCTCTCTCCTAATTGCAGCGACCCTGAAAATGACTGGACTTAAGTTACTTTTAGAGAAAAATATACTGACAGGGCCAAACTATAAAGATTGGCTGCGGAATGTCAAAATGGCTTTGACCTATGACAAATTGGGGTACGTCCTCACCGCTACGGCACCTGCTGTCCCTGGTCCCAAATCCAGCAATGCGGATAAGGAAATCCGCAAAACCTGGGATTTAGATTGCGCGAGAGCCAAGTGCATCGTGCTTGCCTCAATGAACAATGAACATCAGAGGAGGCACGAGGATATGTCCCTAGATGGCATATTTCTCCATACAAAGGAACTTTATGGAGAGCAATCTCGTATAGCAAGATACGAGACCTCTAAGAACTTGTTTCGAGCGAGGTTGGCTGTCGGGTCATCGGTAGGTGAACATGTCCTACAGATGATCGGCTATATTGAAGAGCTCGCAGACCTTGGGACGACTTTGGATAATGAGCTCTATACAGACCTTATTCTCCAGTCCCTTCCTCCCACCTACGCCCAGTTTATCCTCAACTTCAATCTTCAAGGAAAAGAAGTTGAACTTGCGGAACTCCTGAACATGTTAAGGAGTGCAGAGGGCACCTTGCAGAAGGCAAGGGAAACACCCGCTATGTTTGTTGGCGGTACATCTTCTTCCGGGTCCAAGGCTAGGGCCAAAGGAAGGAAGAAGAAGGCCGCACCCAAACCTAGAGGAGGTGTTAGTAAGGTGAGAGGGAAGGGAAAGAAAAAGCTAGCAGCACCGGTAGTTGGCCAGGATGAGTGCTTCCATTGTCACAGGAAAGGGCACTGGAAGAAGGATTGCAAGGCGTGGAACGCCAAGAACCAGGAACCGAAGCAAGCTGTGGCTTCGACTTCAGGTGTGTTTGTAATTGAGAATTGTCTGTCGATCAACTCTACTTCCTGGGTATTGGATACCGGATCAGGATCTCATATTTACAATTCATTGCAGGCACTGAGAAACCGTAGAGTGCTGAAGGAAGGTGATATGATCCTCAGGGTTGCTAATGGAGCTAGCGTGGGAGCTGCGTCCGTCGGGGATTATCACCTAGGATTGACGAGTGGACATATTTTGGTTTTGCATAACTGTTATTTTGTACCAAGCTTAACGTGTAATATCATATCAGTTTCCTTGTTATCAAATAAAGGTTATGATTTCACGTTTGTAAGAGATGTTGTTAATATCCACCTTAATCATGGTTTGATTGGGTCCGGTACTCTAAATAACGGCATATATGTTTTAAACCAACTCCAAATTTTCAATGTCCAGAACACACTAAAAAGAAAGTCTCCAGATTTAAATAAAGCTTTCTTATGGCATTGTAGACTGGGTCACATCAATGAGAGAAGGTTGACTAAGTTGCATAGAGAAGGATATTTGGACACGTTCGAATATCAAACCTATGACACTTGTCAATCTTGTCTCAAAGGAAAGATGACAAAGACTCCATTTACTGGACAAGGAGTAAGAGCGAGCGAGCTCTTAGGACTCATACACAGCGATGTATGTGGTCCAATGTCTACACATGCGAGAGGTGGTTATTCCTACTTCATTACTTTTACAGATGATTTCTCTAGGTTTGGACATATCTTCTTAATGAAGCATAAATCCGAGGCCTTTGAGAAATTCAAGGAATACAAGAGTGAAGCGGAAAACCAAACCGGCAAAAGTATTAAGACACTAAGATCTGATCGAGGTGGAGAATACTTAAGTGCCGAGTTCCTAGGTTACCTAAAAGAGAAAGGAATTCTCTCTCAGCTTACTCCTCCATACACTCCACAGCATAACGGTGTATCGGAGAGACGGAATCGAACCCTATTGGATATGGTACGATCCATGATGAGTAATGCTGAGTTACCGCAATCTTTCTGGGGTTATGCGCTAGAATCAGCGATACATCTTTTGAACAGAGTTCCAACCAAAACAGTGCCTACCACACCATATCAGATGTGGAGTGGGAAGAAACCCTATCTTCAGTACCTGAAGACATGGGGTTGTCCAGCTTTTGTAAAAAAGCAGCATCCGGACAAGCTCGAGGCACGCTCAGTAGAGTGTAAGTTTGTGGGATATCCAAAGAACTCTACAGGATATTGTTTCTATTACGCAGAGGAACAGAAGGTTTTTGTTTCTCGTCATGCCCGCTTCTTAGAAACTGAATTTTTAGAAAATCAGAAGAGTGGGAGCGTGGTAGAACTGGAAGAAATTCCAGAACCACAAACTGCTACTGAAAGTTTGGTAGAACCAGAGGTTCAAGAAGAACAGGACATTCCCGCACCCCTCCGCAGGAGTAGTAGGCCGTCTCATCCGCCTGAGAGATACTACGGTTTTCTCATAGATGGGGATAGAGAGGATTGCATCATAGATGATGATGAACCTACTGACTTCCAGCAGGCCATCCAGAGCGGCGACTCGGTACGATGGCTAGATGCAATGCGGACCGAGATGGAGTCCATGTACACCAACAAAGTATGGACTTTGGACTTTGCTCCAGATGGGGTAAAACCCATAGGATGCAAATGGATCTTCAAGAAAAAGATTGGTGTAGATGGACAGGTGGAAACCTATAAGGCTAGACTTGTTGCAAAGGGTTTTCGTCAAAGACCTGGTTTGGACTATGACGAAACCTTTTCTCCAGTGGCTATGCTCAAATCCATTCGGGTCCTTCTTGCTATTGCTGCCTTTCATGATTATGAAATCTGGCAGATGGACGTAAAGACGGCTTTTCTGAATGGAAATTTAGAAGAGAGCGTCTATATGGATCAGCCAGAGGGTTTCAATCAGAGTGGGAGCAGCGGGAAAGTATGCAAGCTGCTTAAGTCCATTTATGGACTAAAGCACGCATCGCGGAGTTGGAACATCTGTTTTGATGAGACAGTCAAAGAATATGACTTTATCAAAAATCCAGATGAACCGTGCATATATAGTAAAGTTGTGGCCAGAAGTGTCGTATTCCTCGTCTTGTACGTGGATGACATTCTATTGATAGGAAATGACATTCCTATGCTACAATCTGTCAAAGGATTCTTGTCACACAGGTTCTCCATGAAAGACCTGGGTGATGCCTCTTACATTCTGGGGATCCGGATCTATCGTTATAGATCCAAAAGGATGTTGGGACTTTCGCAGTCCGGGTATATCGACACTGTACTAAAAAGATTCAGTATGGAAGATTCTAAGCGCGGTAACCTACCGGCTTGTCACGGAATCACCCTCTCCAAAGAGATGTCTCCCAAGACTGATTTGGAAAGGGAACGCATGTCTATTATACCCTACGCTTCTGCGGTAGGCTCTATAATGTATGCGATGTTGTGTACCAGACCAGATGTTGCTTACGCACTGAGCGTGGTAAGCCGGTATCAGTCAGACCCAGGGGAGAAACACTGGATAGCAGTAAAGAACATTCTCAAGTACCTGAGGAGGACTAAGGAGATGTTCTTGGTTTACGGCGGAAAAGACCTCAGGTTGGAGGCCTTTGCTGATTCCGGCTTCCAGAGTGATAAGGACGATTCCAAGTCCATGTCGGGTTATGTCTTTACCCTCAATGGAGGGGCGGTGTGCTGGAAGAGCTCCAAGCAGGACACCGTTGCTGACTCGACGATGGAAGCGGAGTATATAGCTGCTTGCGATGCCGCAAAAGAAGCAGTCTGGATGAAGAAGTTCCTAACAGAACTTCAGGTGGTTCCTACCATAGTTGATCCAATACCTCTGTATTGCGACAACAACGGAGCTATAGCTTTAGCGAAGGAACCAAGGTCCTATCAGAAGTCCAGACACATCTTAAGGCGGTATCACCTGATCAGGGAGATCATTGATCGTCAGGAGATCGAGGTTCGGAGAGTTGCTTCTGAAGAGAACATTGCTGATCCATTCACGAAGGCCCTTCCTCAGATTCAGTTCGAGAGGCTACTCGAGATCATTGGTCTACGATATGCCAGTACATGGCCCTAGTGCAAGTGGGAGATTGTTAGTGTTTATGCCCTAGAAGGCCATTACTGTATCATACTAGTTTGTATATTACTTAATGGAAGTTTGGGATATTCACATGTATATAACAGTCTTGCTAAACATGGTAGTATGCTACTTGGTTTTTCTATCTTAATATGTGAGTGTACGTATTGATAGAGCTCTTAGGATCTTGCTTGTCTACCAGCGTTGTGATGGCAGTCACACTAGTGGGGGCTGGGTAGTCTACAAGCACATCCTTATTCAGGTCCCTGGTCGTTGGATTATCGAGACAGAGCATCGATACTCCGGAGTAGACTGGTGTGTACGCTTCTCATCCCAGTTGGGGAGATGGTCTGTCCCACAGCCGTCAGTATGTCGTACTGGAGATAGTATGCAGGTGCTCGTTAGGTTACGGGTACACCGGACAGGACTCACAGGGAACTGTTGGTTGGTTTGATATCAGTCGTCAGTGAGCAGTTCCCAGGTGACATGAGTACAGCATAGTCCGCAGACTTGACACTGCTACTTTGCCTCGAGTGTGTCCCACTGTTCTTAGATTGCTACCCTACCACGGCTCAAAGGAGTCGTGCAAACAGGTAGCAGTTGGGTGCAGTCCCGAGCACTTGGAGGCAGTGGCGGTTAGACAGGATTCGTCCCTCCCGGTATTGGGAGTAGATGTCGTGCTGTGTCAGAGAGCCATTACGTAAAGTCCCTGGCCAGGGCAAGCGAGATTTGCTGGTAGGTTCCAGTAGTTTCTCAGGGTGTAATGGGCTTCCCTCCGACACGACTTATACCGCTATTAGGGGACTGACGCTTGCCGCCCCCCTAGGCCCGATATGCGATAGTCTTGGACGAACGGACCGGACTGTATGGAGATTGTCACATCAGACTCAGTAGGAGTTCGGATGGGTTTCCTCATCGGCCTTCTTATCGACAACTACCTGGGGACCGTTACGTACAGCTAGTGCCGCTTGCGGTCTGTGGTTAAACCCACTGCCAGCGTAGTAGTCGAGTCTCTAGAGTCCCACACAGAGAGTTTCCTATTCCAGGCGAAACGATATAGAGGTCGTATGGTTTTACGACAAGGGTTCGGACGCATACGTGCGTTTACGCGCGTACGACTTTCGGACAGTTTTTACCAGTCGGCTTTGGTTTAAGCCAGTTACTGATATCCGGTTATTGGATTTTTACAGTCTAAAGTTTTTCCGTATTTTTACGGATCGGAGAGGCGTTCTCGTAATTACTCGAGAAGCTTCTAGAAGATGGTGACTAAGGAGGGTTATGTGTCATATACATTGAATGAGTTATATGAGTCATGGTGGTGATTCATTCATCTCATTAATGCACATTTATTGCTTAATGACTCATGCTAATGAATCACCACTAGATATTTTATGAAGCATGATTATTCATCACTCTTTATTCTTTTCTTCTTATTAGAAAATGCTTCATATATGTTATGATACTCTTAACTTATTCATAATAATCATTCTCACATTCTCTCTCCTCAAGCTCTCATCTTCAAACCCTAATCCTTACACCTCATGTGTTGAGATCAAAGGATTAGAAAGACTAATCAATCCATAACCATCTTTATATTACACCTAGCTTCTTTGATTAGCAATCCAAGAAGGTTAGTTGCCTCAAGTTTAGAGGTTTAGCTTGGAGTTTTGCTCTCGGGTGGATCGTCTACTACCTAGAGAAGGCCGAGGAGGACAAGGAGATCGTAAAGACGAAGGAGTTGGTTCATTAGGTATAATCCCTAAACACAGTAGTTTAGAAACACTTTGTGTTTGGTTATTTATAGTTTAGCTTCGATTCAAGCGGTTAGTCGATGTTCGTTCACTAAACAAGATCGTTTTTGAAATTTCCGCCTCCCCACAAGTTCTGGGGTGTAGTACATTGACTTACACATTTATCACGGCTGGAGCGATTATTGTATATTGATATATATATACTAGTAGATGTTGTATATGTTTTACACCCGCGCTAGTCCAGTCCCCGCTCTGTCGTTAGTTAAGTAACCTAACGGGTGAAGACGGGACCCAGTGGCGAATGCGGATGGCATATACGTACATTTTATTTTCGTTCTTTATTGGTGTGATTAATTGATGGGACTGCGTTGATTCGGATCAATGCAAGAAAAACAAACCTATTCAATGTTTTTGGAACAATTTTCAAAAAGTTGTTATTGCAAGGACGTTTGCTTTTGTTTTGCACAGTGGTATTCGGTTATGAATATCCAGCACCTCATTCGACGAGGCAAGGGCCATGATCCCTTCATCGGGAGTGACCCCTTGGACAGAAGTTTGCGTCAGGGTAATAACTTCACTATAGTCGATTACTTTTTGCTTTGTATCGCGGTATTCAGTTTGGAATATCCTGCACCTCATTCTACGGGGAAAGTGTCGAGATCACTTCACCGGGAATGACCTCTTTAGCAAAGGTTTTCGCCACTATATATTTGTAAAAAGTTATCCGGTTCCTTCAACTATATCAAGTTCATTACGTTAAAGGTTTTTCGCCAAAAACCATTCGTAGCCTTCCGTTATTTCGGATAAGTAGCGCATAGTATTTGTGCGGTGTTTGTTGGCCAAAGTCAAGGCATCGTGTGCAGTAGCTGTGTGTTGCTTGTCCGTTGCATGGATATGCATTGGTTTAGGACAGTCGTACCACTTTGTTGGCCAAAGTCAAGGGTGTGTGCGGGTGGGTCTAAATCAATCAGGACAATGATGGGTAGAACTTGACTTGCGGGTTATGATTTGTTGGCCAAACTCAAGGTCATAAAACACTTGGGGTAAAAACACACATCGGGAGTTTCAAACATACAGGAAACTTGCCGAGCACGCGCATGCCTTCTAGAGTGTGGTGACTTGAGTGGATTCCATCAAGTTATCATGCGATGATAGTTGGATCCTGATTCCCACTGATGAGTTGGTTTACTCCTCGGGTGATTTTAGATGATCCCGACTAATTCTTCTTTAGGGTTTGAAGGAGAATTTGAGGAAACAGTGGGAGATATCCTAATTAGATAAAGTGATTAACCATTCTGATCTAGGTTAGAGTACACGCAGAGTGTTTCTTTTCTCTCTCTCTCTTTAGCAGCGATCATGACCCGTACCTAGACTATAGCTCAGTGACCAAGTTGACCGAACTTTCTTAAAACACTGGCTTTTGGATTGTCTGAGTTGCATACATCATTGCCACTCCTTCTTTTACCCTTTGCATTTCTCCAGAACACCCCGTATTATTACTAACGTCCACTTCCATTGGATAAATCCATCGTATGGTTATATACGAACTCGAAGGAACTTGTTCCAGATTTGAGGATGGATTCTGGTTCTGGAGAGATTGAATATGACTATTCAGTTGTCTTTTTCTTGTACCTTCTCTCAGGTTGTGAGGGCTCCTAGGATTAGGAGAGGGTACACCTATTACGCTCATTGGATAGTCTTCCTCCAAACCATAGGCAGGTGCCGAAAGGTAGGGGATGAAGAAAACCAATTAGCCTAAGTGGAGTATACAGAAGGTAATAAGTAAAGACAAATAAAGGGATTAGAAAGTGAGCAAAGTAAATTGCAACTACTATCATTCACGACCAAACCACATATTTCATCGCCACTCCTACTTCACCTTTGTATTTCTCCAGAACACCCCGTATCACTACGAAAATCCACAGTTATTAGATAATCCATCGTATGGTTATATACGAACTCGAAGGAACTTGTTCCAGTTCGGAGATGGATTCTGGTTCAGGAGAAATACGAATAAGGTTTATTCAGCTGTCTTTTATCTTTACCTTCTCTCAGGTTGCGAGTAATCCTAGGATTGGGAGAGTACACCTATTATGCTTATTGGATAGTCTTCTTCCAAACCATAGGCTGGTACCGAACGGTGGGGAAGGAAGAAAACCATTTAGCCTTGCTTGTTGATCTTCTGAGCCTTATTCGATAAGGAAAGAGCCGAGATCCCTTCACCGGGAGTGACCTCTTTAGTGAAACTAGCAGATACTACAAACTCGGTTTGTCTTTTGATTGCTTCTATAGTTTTTGCTTTGCATAGTGATATTTGTGAAATATCCTGCACCTTATTCGATGAGCAAAGGGCCGACGATCCCTTCACCGGGAGTGACCCCTTTAGCAAAACTAGAAAAGCCTCAAAAGCACTCCATTTAAAATCACTCGATTCTACAACGATATAAAGTTCATTACGCAAAGGGTTTTCTTAAAAACCTGTCGTAGCCCTCCGTCATTTCAGATAAGTAATAGTTAGTGTTCGTGCTGCGTTTGTTGACTCAGTCAAGGCACAGTGTGCGGTAGTTGATTAGTGCTTATCTGCAAAGCATATGATGCGATTGGATTAGGGTAGTCGTGCGGCCTTGTTGACTCAGTCAAGTATCGTGCGGGTGGGTTTAATTCAATCGGGAAATGACGGGTTGAACTTTACTTGCGGTCTATGGTTTGTTGACTCGGTCAAGGTCATAGATCGCTTGGGGCAAAATATTATTGGGAATTTTAAGTGTTGAAATTTACAATGAGATTGCATACCTTCTATGAGATAGTTGGATCCCGATACCTGCTGCGAGTAAGAGTTACTCCTGGGAGAGTTTTACACATTATAATTAGCCGATCAAGTAGGTGTCTAGAAAGGTGTTAACGGGGTTACGCCCTTGGGAAAACGAGGTTTACTTTAATTAGGTCCATGCGAAAGCACGGGGAACCTCCCTCAAAGTACCGACACTGGTCTGGCTGAAAGATTGGCGAACTTGTAGCGTGTAATTAATCCCGGCTAGTTTTTCCTTTTAGGGTTTGAAGGAAGATTTGACTAAAACAGTGGGAGACATCCTGATTAGTTATATTAGATAACCAATCTAATCTTGCAAGAGCATACGCTGAGTATTTTCTTCTCTCTCTCTCTCTAGGTAGCGACCATATCACGCCTTAATTAAGAAAATAATACGGATATATTGACCGAACCCGCTTGTTATACTGAGCTGGGAAACGTTGGTCCCGCTCCAACTTATAATTGTTATAAGACAGAGCAGGAAATTGGGGAATACCAGATTTCCCGTGCCGCCCAAATGAAGAAAGTGCATGCTGATGCATCATTTTCGGGTGTGTTCATTACAGAGAACTGTTTCTCAGTATCCTTTACGTCCTCGGTATGAGATACCGGATCAGGATCCCGCATATGTAATCTGTTACATGGGCTACAGATAGGTAGAGAACTGTGAACGAGTGATAAGTTTCATGAGATAGAAAACGGTGCAAGTGTTGCAGCCAAGTCTGTTGGTCACTATCACCCTGTATTACCAGAATACATTGATTCTGAACGAATGTTATTAGATACCGAACCTGATATACAACATCATATCAGTCTCTTTATTAGTAAAGAAAGGATATAATTTTGTATTGTTGGATAATGTTTTGAACATTTCCTATATCAAGAGTTGATCGGTTCAGGCACGTTATCTAAAAGCATAGACGTTGTAAATCAAACCACAGTTCTTAACGTACAGAACACACACGAGAGGAAGAGTTCAGAAATGAACGAATCCTTCTTGAGGCATTGTAGACTAGGTCATATCAATGCAACCCGAATAGCTGAAGTTACATTAAGATGCATATTTAATTTTGTTTGAATTTACATCTTGTGAAACTTGCCGGTCATGTCACAAAGATAAGATGACCATAGCTCTGTTTATTGGAAACAGAGAAAGAGTTAGTGAACTCTTGAGATTGATACATGATGATGTATGATGGTCCCCTGTCTACACATACCAAGACTAGTTCTTTGTACTTCATTACATTCTCTCATGATCTCTCAAGATTCGGACATATGTTCCTGTTGAAACACAAGTCTGAACCTTTTGAGATATTCACAGAATATAAGTAAGAAGTAGAGAACTAAAAACCGAATATAAGTATTATGTCCTTTGATGAGATCAAGGAGGAGAATACTTCAGCACGGAATTCCTGGACTATTCTAAAGGAAAATGAGATTCTCTCTCAGCATTACTCCTCCATATACACCATAGCACGATGGTATATCGGGGCGGAGCAATAGCACCCTATGTGATATGGTGTGCTCTATGATGAGTACTACTGGGTTTCCTATTTCCTTCTGGGAGTTGTGCACTTGAGAAGCTGCATACCTATTGAATAGGGTTCAAATCAAATCAGTTGCCTACCACTTCATATGTGATATGGAAAGGGAAGAGCCCATATCTTAAGTTTGTTAAGATTTGGGGTTGTCCGGCCTATGTCTAAAAAGCAAAATCCGAACAAGCTCGAGGCAAAGTCAGATCTGTGAAAGTTTGTTGGATATCCCAAGCATACGCAAGGGAATATCTTCTACCTAACCGAGGAACAAAATATGTTTTGTTTCTCAACATGCCATCTTTGTGAAAGGGAATTTCTTGTGAAGAAATTAGTGGTCATGAGGTAGAACTGGAAGGAGTTCCAGCTATACAAACTACAGCAGATGATTTGGTAGAACCAAAGGATTCAATAGTAACCAACGAACCTCAGCCTCTCCACCGATCTAGTAGGGTTCCTCACCCACCTGAGAGATACTTTGGTTTCTCTATGACAGTGGGAGCGAGGATTGCATCATGAGATGATGACCCAACTAGTTTCGAGCTGACCATCAGGAGTGAGACTCTGTAAGAATGGCTGGATGCTTAGCGATCTGAGATGGAATCCTTATACACCAACAAAGTATGGACTTTGGTTGCTTTATCTGAAGGGTTAAATCCCCATCAGGAGCAAGTATATCTTGAGAAGATTACTTGGTGTACATGGAAAAGTTAAGACTTTCAAAGCTATGCTTAAGTCCATCCAGATCCTACTTGCCACGGCTATATACCATGACTACGATATCTGGCGGTTGGGTGTCATGACTGCTTTTCTAAATGTTGTTTTGGAAGAGAGCGTCAGTACACAGCCAGAGGGCTTCGTAAACAGTGGGAGCAGCAGAAACGTGTGCAAGATGTTTTATGTGATAAAACAGGTATCGCGGAGTTGGAACATCTGTTTTGATGTGGTAGTCAAAGAGTTTGACTTCATCAAAATGGTAGATGAACCTTGTATATACAAAAAGGTAGTAGAGAGTATGGTGGTGATCCTCGTAGAGTACGTGGATGAAATACTCTTGATAGGGAAGGAGTTTCTTATGCTACGCCCGGTCAATCTCCTCTTATCACAAAGATTCTCCATATAGGATCAAGGTGATACCTCCTAAATCCTAGATTATGGATCTATGAGATAGATCAAATTGGATGTTAGAATTCTCACTAGTTGTAGTGAGATGGTATCAATCGATCCTGGGGAGAATCACTGGAATAGTTCCAGGGTGATAAGGACGACCGAATGTCAGTCGCAGGCATTGTCTTTACCCTCAGTGGAGGGACGGTATGTTGGAAGAGTTCCAAGCTAGAAACCGTGACTTACTAGACGATTAAAGGCAAGATACATCGTTACCAAGGATACTACCAAAGAGGCAGTCTGGATATATATAGGTTCATGAGATGAGCTTCGTTCCTACCATTGTGTGACAATGGAGTTGTGGCTTTTGCTAAGGAACCCCCCGTCCCATCAGAAATCCAGATATAATTCTTAGACAGTATCACCTGATCATGGAGTTAGGAGAGTAGACACAGAGGACAACAGCACGAATCCACTCACAGAGGCCTTTTTCCCAGTAGAGACTTTTATGGGATGGTTGAGTATGAGATACTTCAACCACAGCTAATTGTTGGGTATGTGATACCACAACAGATGGCCCTAGTGCAAGTGGGAGACTGTTAGTTATATGTATGCCCTAGAGGCCATTACTGTACATACGATGTATATTGTAATGGATGCTTGGACATATATAGGGAGGACTTTTTTGCTGACATGATAGTATGCTATCTGGTTGTACTTTATCTTAACATGTACTCTGATTGTCTCTATGTTACATGTTGATAAAATCCTTAGGATATGTACTCGACTACTGGGACTATGATGAGATCATACTAGTGGGGCCACGGTAGTCGACGAGTACATCCTATAACAATTCCTAGTCGAGGGTGTATCGAGACAGGGCATCGATACACCAGAGTAGACTAGCGTATACGCATCATGACCCATATGATGAGCGATGGATGATCCCATATCCATCGGTGTTTGACATCAAGGATGGTGTACGGGTGCTCAGTAGAGACTGGGTACACTGGACGGACTCGCCGAGAACTCCCAGATGGTATTATACCTCACGTCAGATGGCAGTTCTCCGGTAACACTGGTACAAAGTAGTCTGTTGACCCGAGATCGTCATAGAGTCTTGTGTGATTCCCACTGTGCTTTGATTTCCATCATACCACGTCCAAGAGGGCGTGTAAAAATGTGGCTTTTGGGTACAGTCCCGAATCACATGGAGGCAATGAGCGATAGGAGGGGATTCGTCTCTCCCGGTATAGGAAGTTGATGTTGCGCTGTGTTCGATTGGCTATAACCGGAAATCCCTGGCCAGGGTTGCTGAGATTTACTGGTAAGTGTTATCAGTGGTTTCTTGAACTGTTATAGACCTCAAATCGACACGACTTATCGAGCTACTGGGGTCTGACGTTTACCACCCCTAGGCGAGATATGCGATATATCAGACGACGAGACCGGACTGTACGGGAGTGTTGCTGATTGGATTCACAGGAGAATGTACAGGCTTGCTTGTTGATCTTCTGAGCGCTCAATACCTGGATGGCTGTTACGTTTAGCTAACCGCTTGCAGCTTGTGGGTGTTTGATATGATCATCATCTACTGCCGGCGTATTGACGATTCTTAAGAGTCCTACACAGAGGTTTCTTGGCTCAGGAAAAACGGAGTAGGAGCACATATGTGATATGTGCGAGACCGAGGATAATGCGATATGAGATACCGTATTCTATTCTCGCGATATTTGATATCAGCCGGGTCATCGGATCAAGTGTTGATTCGATGAATCGGTAAATGTTATATTAGTCGGTTATATGCGATATAGCCGGATTGTCGGATCAAGTGTTGATTCGATAATTTAATGTATAATTATATATATGATATATTAAATTACATTAACTAATATTAGCTCACTAAAATATTCTTTTTCTCACTCGGGTAATACATTGATATATATGCGATATATGTTAATTGTATTATTTTATTTTGTTACAATAAATATTATATATGTGATATATAATATTGTAACATGTTATGATAACTAATGCAACATGTTCAATGGAGTTTAAACATGATTAGGGTTTGGATTAGGGTTAAGACTTCTAGTAGATTCTAGAAGCTTTTCTTTTGTCTTGAAAAGATATTATGCTTGATATTTTCAAGTGACTCACTTTTAACCCAACCCAAACCCTAGTCCTAGTTAATTCTCTACATGGGTTTAGCAATCATGGTTGCATTATTCATCATGATCTTCTTTCATTGTTCATCACAAAATGATTATTCATCTTCTTCCTTCTTCTTTCTTTCATGGAAAAAGCTTTCTAGCTTTTTTCCAAGTGATGAAAATGAGTGAGAATAAGAAAATAAAAGAGAGAAAAAATCCTACTTCATCATTCTCATCTATCCTTGCCCTTTAGATGAGAGTGTTCACTTCATTTAGTGAGTGTTAGCTTGTGTCAATGAAACTTCAAGGTAGATCATCTTTGTTATCGAAGATCGGAAGCAAGACTGCATTTTTCTCTTCGTGAAGCCTCTCGAGAGTCTGGAACACGATGATCGCAGCGAAGGGACCTCAACACGGAGCTTAAGAAGTGAAGGACTGGATCTACAAAGGTTGTAATCGCTCTCACTTAGTGTTAAAGAGTTTAACATGCCTGTTTTCGCCTAAACTCTAGTTTAAAGATCCGGTTTTGGGTTGTTCGGCAAGGCTAAAATTTTAATCGGGCATGGTTGATACCTCGTAGACCCTTGTGCGTGTGCCTAGCAACCCTACAAAAGGTTGGGTCGTTACCTCTAGATTAACTTGATGGAGGTCATAAGCTTGCAAGGTGGCCTCTACATTAAGGATTTGGCTTCAACAAGACTCTTGAAGAGATAAAATTGATTTTTATGATGATTTTAGTGTTAAGGGTATAATTTATTTATAGGAGTTAGAGAAGGATTCATGAAGAGGAGGTGAAGAAAACCAGAAGGAAAGATGAAGGAGAGAAGGGTAGAGAGAGGGAGAAGGAAAAATGTAAAGAAAAGGATGGCTAATTTTAGCCATGTAATCAAATTATTCCTCATTTATTGCACCATACCTTCTTGTCTCCTCATTTATTGATTTTTCTTTTCTTTTTGTTTTTTTATTCTAAAACCAAATAATTAGCTAAATGGTTGATAAGAAAATTTAGGATTAATTGTCATGGCTGCTAAATTGTGTTTTGGCCTAACATATTATCAATTTTAGGTTAAATATATATGCATGTTTATATATTAAAAATAAATATATATGTGTGTGTGTGTGTACACATATGAAAATAATTATTAACTAAGTTTTATTGAAAAACCCATGTTATATCGCTAATTAAATTATAATCAACTCTAATAAGATTTTAAGATGTTAAAGAGACCGGCCATCACCCCTCGTCAGGGTCAAGAAACGTATACACTAGTCTATTCTGGAATATCGATGCCCATGCTCGATATTCTCACGACCAGGGACATTTAAGGATGTGCTTATAGACTACCTAACCCCCACAAGTCTGATCGCTGTCAGAACGCTGGTTGTCAAGCAAAAATCATTTGGGCTCTATCAACATGTAATAGCGATACGCGATACCATATTATACATGTACATGATGACAGAAACAAACCAGATAGTATACTACTATCTCGAGTAATACTGTTCTACCCGTTTAGGTCCTCTCTCAATTATCATAATCACCTGTTTGCAATTACAATAATTGCCTTAAGGGCACTATATCCAACAAAATTCACGAATTTGAATAACAGCCGTTGGATCTACCGTTTTTTTCAACGGTTCCGATTAAAAAAAAATCTATTAAATAATAAAGTAAATATTTTCTTACCTAATTTTTGGGATCCATGCATATCTCTATTATTTATTTTTGGGTAATATGGATCATGTAATATTTTGGATAATATTGTTTTAGAATCATGGGGATTGGAATCAGATAATCATGAATCCCAAAAATTAGATAAGAGAATATTTATTTTGTTATTTAATGGATTCATTAATTTGTTTTAATCGGAGACGTTAAAAGCAAATGGTGGATCCAACGGCTGTTATTTAGGTTGGTGAATTTAAAAACGTGAACCCACCCTAACGGATTTGTAATATATATATATTGAGATATGGGCTCTCATGAAGTGCCACATATGTGACTTCTTAGTTTGCATCCTAAGGTGTCGTCTTATATATATATATATATATATATATATATATATATATATATATATATATATATATATATAAGACGACACCTTAGGATGCAAACTAAGAAGTCACATATGTGGCACTTCATGAGAGCCCATATCTCATAAGGCCCATGCATTATGACCTAAAAACATTCATGTAGGGCCTATTTGGATGACCGGAAGTGCAGAAAATAGTTATGAAAGAGCTTCCAAAAAGTTTTCATGGAAGTAAACATATAACTTACTTCTAATGTTTGTTTGTAATATTTTTTAAAGAAGGAAGTAAATAACGAAGTAAATTCTTATGTTTTTTTTATTAAGAAAATAAAAAAGAAAATTATTTTTTAATAATAAGAAATTATTATATTTTAGATGTATTAAAGAGAAGCAATAAACAATTAATACTTTTTTTGGTTCCTTATGCTGCATGGCTTCTTCCAACTCAAAATGAGGGGAAAAAAACTTTGGAAGTAAGCTTACCATGTAGGATGCACCTCATCAATTGGAAGTAAGTTCCAAGTTTTTCTTCTATCAAACAAACACTTGAAGTAACGGAATTAACTTTACTTTCGATACTTCCATGCTACTTATAAGGAAAAGGCTAATCAATTTACTCTATTGTTGTAACAAAGTTAGTTAATTACCCCCTACATAAACTAACAACAAACAGATTATTTTCCACGATCGTCTCCGTCCATCTTGATTTCCATCATCTAAATCATGGTTATTTCAAGTTTTATGTGATTTGAAAACTCATTGTCTAGGTTGGTTAGTTGAAAAATGAACAATTTTCCGACAATAAAAAATTTTAGAACCCAAGATTGATGCATAACAGTATCCAAATCACATGAATCTTGGTATAATCATACTTTAGATGATAGCGATCAGGATGGACGGAGCTAGTCATAGGAAAAGGTCTTTATGATGGATTATTTTACATCAGGCGTAAGTAACTCAGTGAGGAAATTAGTCTTCCCTCTATATATATGATGGGAGAGAGAGAGGGAGAGAGAGAGATTTTATCATCATGACAATTTAAGATGAGTACAACTATTCCCGAAAAGGTTATGGTAGAAGTCATTTTAGAATTTAAATATACAACAACACGTTTCAGATGAACTGCAAGCACCATCCTTAAAATACGCGGGGCATACTTAAGCAACGTCCGTGGCAAACGTTTTGAACGCATGGAAACATTGGTTGGCAAAGGTTTGGTGAATAATCTATATCATCGCTATCTGCAAAATAAAAAATCATGGTTATTGTATGTGATGAAATGTAAATATTTTTAAAAGAAGAAAATGCTAGGGAGAGAGAAAGGGTCGACCAGGAAGAAAGATATAAGAGAGATCTTACGAGCATATGAACTTGAAACCATAAGTGCCAGAACAAAGCCTAAAATCTGAAGAAACACGCTAACTCTCATTTTCTTCATATGTTAATCCCATTCTCCATAAACTGCCTTTTTATAATGAAGAGACAAAGTAAAAAAGGGGTGTATCTTTTTAAACATCCAATGAACTTGTGATCTATACAATTTATATGTTCATTGAACGATGAACTTATAATCTCTCATATGATTTAGAATAGTTATTTATCTTTTAATATAATTCATTTATGACTACAATATAATTCATTTATGATGAACGTATTTATGATATTCTATATAAGGGAGGAATCTTTCTAATTATATACTGAACTTATCCATTTATATATAAGTTGTTTGAATGATGATTTATAATTCTGATATATTTAAATAAAAGATTAAGAGAATTATATATATACACGTAGACACACACACCACATTCTACTCGGCCCCTTGACTGAGAGGACAAAGCAAACTTTCTGTTTGTTAAAGATTACTTTCCTTCAAGATACTTTAATTTAATGTTTATATTTATTTTATCAAGCATGCATGAGCTTCTATATTTGGTCGTATATACATTTAAATTTCCATCTCCCTACCCTTATTTTAATTATTATATCAATTTGTATGAAACCAAGTTCGTTGTAACTTTCAATTAATGCATGTATTTATTCAATGGCCCATTCAAAGAAAATGAATATTAGGTGAAGTGATTTGAAGTATTGAATTAATAGAATGGTTCGAGGTATATATTTGGAGCAATGCATGTATATATATATATATATATATATCTCTCTCTCTATATATATGTTCAATGTCTCATTTAACAAAAATGCGTCCATATTTAGTGAAGTGTTATGATCAAGAGCATATATATATATGATCGCAATGGTTGGATGAAATGGTTTGATCCTACGATGCGATGAGTATTGTAGAGAGGAGATTTTCTTCTCTAAATACATTAATTATAAAGAGAAACAAAACCCTAAAGAAAGTGAGGTTGAAGAGTTAATTATTTGGTATTGCCTAAGTGATTAAATTAATTATTCTCAAATTGGTTCGTCCAAAATTTGATCCTGAAAGTGTTAATTGTTCAAACGAAAAGCTGCAGGGTCTAAATTGAATCCTTTTAAAGTTTATATGTACCGTGTTGTCATCTGTGGGTGCACATCAACGACTAAATCGGCTCATTATATTATGGGGACAGCTTCGTATAAACCTTTTCCACACTACAAGGCGCAAAATAGCTTCTTTGCAGAGAGTCTCCTTCGCGATTTTTTTTTTCTATTTTTATTTGGTTCTTTATTTTCCCCGGGTTTTTGGCTATGCCTACCCCTCATCAGACCAACTGTTATCTGTCTTCTTTTCGAATGAAATTTGGTTTATTCTCTAGCTTGCATATTAGTATCAATATATATACTTCAGAAAGATGGCGAAGGATTTGATTGCCAAGGTCGGGAAAGATGGTTTTGGAAAGCGTATCATGGCATCATTTATCACGGTTCATGTGTGGCTGCTTGTTCTTGCCTTTCCTTCTCCAACGACCGCCGGCGATTGAGCGAAAGATTCATCCTAGTAAAATGCAAACTCCTCTTTTTATGGTAGGAAACGTCCTTCTCGTAAACCTACATGACTTGGAGCTTAATCTAGATCTCAATCTCAATCTAGACATTATCGTTGATTGCACCCGTCTTGATCAAGTAATTAAGAGACGAGCTTCTTTCTTGCTAGGCGAAAACATGTTGTCAATAGTATGTTTCACGAATCATTAATCTTATTCTTGCTCACCGAAACTCCTTTGGTTTTGGCTCCTCTCAGGGATGGCCTGCTTGGTCAATTCCAAAGCATGGCTGAAACACCTTTTCAGGGTTAGCTAGCTGTCTAAGCTGGAGAAGTGGAATGGGAATAGCCAATGCAAGCACAAGAGAAACGAATCTTAACTTCATATATAAAATTGTGGAATGCACATTTTGAACTTTGAAGTCCCATGACTCCCATCCCATGTCGTTAGATTGGACTAGCTAGCTAATGCAGCATTTTTTCTCTAGGTAACAAGATTGATGGTCTTAGGCTTGTCGTCTCATTAACTTATGCAAATGTGATGCACTTGAAAGAGAAGAGAAAATATAATTATAAGAATATGTATAAATGACAATATGTGTGTGTGAGTGAGAGAGAGAGAGAGAGGATTGTGTGGAAACAATTAGAATCTTTATAAAATAAATTATAGAAATTTTAATATTTTTAATATTTTCTTCTTAAAAAATGATAAAATGCCATATAGTTAGAGATGAAGACAATTGGCTATACATGGTTATTGTCTTACCTTGACAGACTTGGCACTCTTCGCTACACCTAGTTTGATAATTTGATGCGGCATCGACAACCATCGAAAATTCATACCTTTGGTTCTAGCCCTGCATATGAATTGATTTCGATGATAGGCTAATTAAGGTTTCATAGCAAGCAGTTGTAATCCCAATTTATCATTTAGTTAGAGCTATATGCCATATGTCGCAGCTCGCTAATAATCCCTAAAATAAGCTGAAAGTGGATTGTAATATCCTAGTTGATATTCATACCAAGCGTCATGCCATTTGAGATGGAATTTATAACTGCCAGCAAATCCTTATATGATCTCTGACCGTAGCCGATGCCGATATATACGCTTGTGTATGTGAAGCGCTGCTTGGGAATCGGCATGCATCCTGCAACCTACAAAGTAATCAAATCTTTAATATGGATGTTAAAATCACTTCCACTGCACAACTCCTCCAAAGTTATGATGAAGATTAAGAGATAGATTCTGCAGATATCGAGGCTTTCTCTGAGCGCCGAAACTTGGGCATTTATGGTTCAGGCTCGAGCCGATGACTCAAGTAGGAACCAGATTCAACTAGGCATGAGGACCCGGTTTTGTTTATTTCAAAGAAATAAGGGAAAGGTCAAAAATATTTAGAGAAACTTTAATTTACGGAATGAAGTGGGATGCTCGAACAAAGTTCTTCATTAGAACACTACAATAAAATGACACCTATTTCGTTGGCTATTATCCACGAAATAAACCCCAAGTATACCAACTTTGCTACAAAAGTCATTTAATAATTGTTTTGGGTTATTCCGTCGGCTATTGCCTGACGGAATAACCCAATAAGAAATAAAGGCTCGGGTTTGAGATCTCCCAAAACCTGCCCTTTTATCCCCAAAAAACCCAAGCTCCTTCCCTTGTCCAGAACTTTGACCTCCTCCTCCTCCTCCGTCCCATCGTCGGCGAGATCTCCTCCTCCTCCCCCTCTGTTGCAACCTCCTCCCCCTCTACCCCCCTCATCTTCGGCCATCTCCATCGCCTTCCCATCCTCCTCGACGCCGACGCCCGCCACCCGATCCCACCTCGCCGTCGATCGTCGCGCTATCCCATCTCGCCGCTGCCCGAGCTCGTGCCCAACTCGCCGCGCGTCTATACCATCGATCCCAAGCCCATCGCGTCGACGACCGCCATCCCGAGCCCACCTCGCCATCGTTTATCACCGTCGATCTCATCGTCATGACATATGAGTCCCATTTTTTTTTAAATAGTTGTTTAATAATGATAATTGGATATAAATGCCAGAATTACATATTGTGAAAGTTTTGGGTATTGGATAGTGTGAAAATTTGGTATTTAATAAATCCTGAAGTTAATTTTGGAAATGAAGAAATTAGAAAAGAGGAAAACTTTTTTGAAGTTCGAGTTTTGTTGAGGGACGCGATCCAAGCATCCAAATTGATGAGCATCATTCATCATGAACTCAATTAAAATGAGGTGAAACTCTCATTAAAAATTAAAGTAATTATCTAAGTGAGTTATTGATTTTTAGAATAGCGTTGCACCTGCCCACGACTGGCACTTTTCATCCTTAACTCAATATATATACTTCAGAAAGTTGGCGAAGGATTTGATTGCCAAGGTCGGGAAAGATTGTTTTGGAAAGCGTATCATGGCATCGTTTATCACGGTTCATATGTCGCTGCTTGTTCTTGCCTTTCCTTCTCCAATGACTGCCGGCGATTGAGCGAAAGATTCATCCTGGTAAAATGCAAACTCCTCTTTTTATGGTAGGAAACGTCTTTCTCGTAAACCTACATAACTTGGAGCTTAATCTAGATCTCAATCTCAATCTAGACATTATCGTTGATTGCACCCGTCTTGATCAAGTAATTAAGAGACGAGACGTCGGCCTTCTTTCTTGCTAGGCGAAAACATGTTGTCAATAGTATGTTTCACGAATCATTAATTTTATTCTTGCTCACCGAAACTCCTTAGCTTTTGGCTCCTCTCAGAAAGAGCTGGTCTGCTTGGTCAATTTCAAAACATGGCTGAAACACCTTTTCAGGGTTAGCTGTCTAAGCTGGAGAAGCGGAATGGGAATAGCCAATACAAGCACAAGAGAAACGAATCTTAACTTCATATATAAAATTGTGGAATGCACATTTTGAACTTTGAAGTCCCATGACTCCCATCCCATGCCGTTACATTGGACTAGCTAGCTAATGCAGCATTTTTTCTCCAGGTAACAAGATGGATGGTCTTAGGCTTGTCGTCTCATTAACTTATGCACATGTGATGCACGTGAAAGAGAAGAGAAAATATAATTATAAGAAAATGTATAAATGACAATATGTGTGCGTGAGTGAGAGAGAGAGAGAGAGAGGATTGTGTGGAAACGATTAGAATTTTTTAAAATAAATTATAGAAATTTTAATATTTTTATTATTTTCTTCTTAAAAAATGATAAAATGCCATATAGTTAGAGATGAAGACAATTGGCTATACATGGTTACCGTCTTACCTTGACACACTTGGCACTCTTCGCTACACCTAGTTTGATAATTTGAGGCGGCATCGAACCATCGAAAATTCATACCTTTGGTTCTAGCCCTGCATATGGCCGTTAGCAGATTGCTCGTGGTTTTTCTCCTTCTGCACATATATACGAACCAGTAACGACAGTCTCTTTCTTCTTTCCGACAGTACGTCATGGCTAGATTAAGTCGGTCCTGTTTCTATTCCTCCCCCAACAAGTTCCTTAAACTCGGCCCTAGATTCCTGAACATGTAGTCATGCTGGCCATGTTCTCAAGGGATGTTACCTGCAAACTGTTCATGGAGTTCAGATATCAGGTTGTTTGACATTACATGTTTAGAACCTTGAAACTGGGACAAAAGTTTCCGCCTTTTTCACTACTTTAATTTCTTGACAAGTCTAGCTAGATTAGCGATACTTGCCTCAGGCTTAATTTTCACAATGGATGTGTACACAAAACATGATTTCGACCACCCGTATGCATATGGCGCCATATGCATTGACTTTGTCACGACCCGAAAATATTAGCTCGTGACCGGCACTTGACTCACGCCACGTCTAAAGGCGTAACGTTAATCAAGTAAGCCGAAACCCAGAAATCTAAACCTTTTTTTTTAAAAATAAAAGATGTGAAGTTTTGAAATAAAGATATGATGAAATCAAATGTTTTCCTAAATGCAAAGAAAAAGGAGCATGAAAAATGCAAATGGATTTTATTAGTTAGAAAACATGTTTCGTCTTTTGAAAATTTAGGCAGCACCTCCTTTGTATATTTTGATCCAAAACCATAAATACATGATAATAAAAAGGCATTCCCAAGCGGGAGCTAGCTCTTCGCCAATCGGCGGATCCACAATCACGCAAATCATAATTATAAGTATATGACGCCCAACGGCGAAGATCACCACAAAAGATAAAGAAAAATAAGACATCAACCCAAAAAGCGAACATAAAACCCACCGCTCAAGTCTCGCAACTACAAGTCTCATTAAGTCTTACTAAATATACAAATACTACTTTCTGATTTGATGGAGTTAACTAAATACAACAGGAATAATAAATACAAGAGGGGTACGATCCACATGTACCACCTACCAAAGTAAAACACCTGAATGCAGCTATGTGCCAACGATACCGCTACTGATCCATGCGGTCAACCTGCAAGAACTGTGGCACAACGGCGGTGAGTTGCCAACTCGTGAGTAGAAAACATCTACAAGTAAAAATCGAATAAACAACGATTTCTAGGTCAACTATATCATAAAAGTAATACCATGACATCTAGGGTGACCGTAACGGCATATGTGCCAACAATACTCAATGTCTATATACATGCGGATATCATCCAACCATATAATCAATGCCAGTATGCATGTGGATCTCGTCCACGTGTCAACCAATGACACAACAATATCATGCATGTAAATATCATAAAAGCATATGCATGAAAGTATGAGCATATAAATCAACGTGTGTCCCTCGCGACACATCAAAATCATGGAACCTGAGTGTCCAGCATCGACACTCGAAACAACATGAAACCCGTGGCCAATATCGACACGTAAATCCTCATATATCTCGGGCTCCGTCAGTTCGGATCGGCCCATGGGCTCCGTCTGCGGGATCGGCCCTCGGGCTCCGGCAGAACGGGTCGGCCCCTATCAATCTCTCGACTCCGGTCGGTATCCTCCGGATAACCGCCAGGTCCAACCAATCACCGGTAGGTAGTACTCACTCTGCCAGGCTTATTGTCTACACCACAAAAACCATTTCTTGTCCCGGGGAACTATACCGGGTCCACCATGAACCCGCAAACGGATCATCTATCTCCTCGAATCGGGTTTCTATCACACGTCTTAGAACTGAGAAAACGCATGGTGGACGCACTGAAATATCATATCAAGAGAAACCGGGTTTTTAAAACAATACATACATTCTTTGAAATAGCTGCGGTTCTCAAATCCAGAAATCTCATGAAAACAACATATCTCAATGTGTATAATCGTAAAGCATGATGTATGCGATATATAACAGAATGTAAGTATATCCGTTTATCATACAACATGAAACAGTGATGTGAACATAGCAGGTAAATCATGCAAGGAATCATATCGTGATGCAGCAATTCTACTGTGTAGGTGACATACTAATTATCGATGATGAAGTGTGTGAGCCGGCCAGTCTGTGTAAGTGTAACATACGCATCATCGATAATGGTGTAGGTGTATTAGCACAGGTATATGGAATGCAATGAAAATGACATGAACGCAGCATAAGTAAATCGTGGGCGAAATGCTATAAGGTATACGTCTCTATCACATATCCGAGTGGGTGAATCTAACAATCGACATCCAGCCTCACAACATCACGTACGGTATAATCCATCGTACAGCATTCTCTAATCAAAGGTATGGATTAGTCATCATAATACTCGTCACGTACGGTAAACCATCGTACGGCGGCACTAGACCATTAGGGATCCTATCAACCTATATGACAATGAGGGTACGGATGATTTTTCTCAAAAACTATTTCTAAACCGCAATCAAGAACGGCGTCGCTTGAAGGTAGCTGGTAAGTACGGGTCGGTCCACAGGGATGTTGTGAATCTCCTAGTCGCGCTAACGAATTAATTCCGAAAGGTGTTCGGATTGATTATTAAATCTAAAAACCTAATTATTCTATACTACGATTATCTAGATCTAGTCTTGCTAGGGTTAGGTTTAGGGATGGTTTGGAAATGCAGGTAAATCTCAACGCTTTCTGTACCCGAATGAAGATCTATGAGGAGTTATGGTAATTATCAATAAAGGGGATTAGATCCATTCGGGAAGGTGTTCCTTCCTCTAGGTTCTTGTCCTTCCTTTAAAGATCCTTACCCTAACCTCTATGGAAAACGCGCGCAACCGGACTTTTATACTACGGTATCACCGCTACCTCGAGGGATAGGGTACCGTAGAGCGCGATGTGTGCGTGTATGCATGGAGTCCTATTGAAAATATATTATGGGTAAGAAAGGGATGAGAGATCTCATCTCTCAAAATCCTTCCCCAAAGCTAACTCTAAACAATTTATCTACGGCAAGAAATTAAATCTACCTAGGGCAAAGAATTGAAATCTAAACTAGAGTAAGGAATTAAATCTACTTACAGATGCATCTCTCCAATCATCAACGCAGGTTTGTCAGATCTGAATCCATGAATTGAAAAGAAACACCGATGCTCTCCATAAAGAGGTCTGAATTTTATTATTAAAAGGAGGCATAAGAAATTACAATGATTAGAGTTCTATTTATAGGAGATAGAAACCCTAGGTTACATTTTGATTCGCATGTCTACAATTACAAAAATAGCCCTAAGTTGACTAGTCAGAGCCGTCACAAAATATGGTAAAATTTGTATCCTTTAATCTCTCAAGACCGCCGCGTAACCGCGGCCTGAGGCCTTGTTTGGCCGCGGTTCCGCGGCCAAAAGAAGGAATTGGGCTCAAAACTTTTGTGGACTGGCTCTGGTTGTTTTGGGCTTCCTATATCTTTAGTTCTTTTCTCATATTGGTTTCTCGTTCTCTTCCAGATCTTCCAGTGAATAATTATGGTGGACTTTACCCGTTCACTTTGTAATCTTGGACCTTGTATTGCCTTGTACTTTGTGAATTTTATCTTTGATGTAGGCTTGATCAAGAGTCTTCTGTTTGTTGATCAAAGTCCACTTTTGTATCGTCTTTTCATCGTTTTCACTGTTTTCTGTCCAAGAACCTGTAACCTGTAATATGTAGCAGACATGCGTCAAAAGCACTTGTTTATTTGTAAAACGAATAAGAATGGGGAATATAATAATACAATATTATGGTGTGAACAAATACCCCCAAACTTATCTTTTGCTCGTCCTCGAGCAAACTTATTTTTATTCACTAAAATCCTAACCGCACTTTCGCAGGGAAACATGATTGCACTGAGCTCGTGCAACAAGCCGTTAAACCTCTAGGTGTCCCTAGTAGGAGGAGTGTTGTCTCCTGAGGGTTTTCAGCGGATTACACCCACAAAATCCTATCAATTTGGCTTTTCGACTTTTGTTCTCCAATTAGGTTTTTCAACAAGGAATTCTATTATTGTCGACCCGCAAATTATCCACCCATATTCTTCACACTTCCTCATTATTTAACTTAAGATTATATATGTTCTATAGACTTACTTAACTTTCAGCATCTCTTCAGTTTTCCTTCTAGGGTTCCATCTCCACTTAGGAGTTTCTATCAACCCTTACTAAAGATACAAGTTCTATTCTGCACTCCTTTCTCTCATCTAAACTCCAATCACATATTGTAACACCCGGCCCTCTTTATACAAATATTTGTGTTTCTCGTTAACTTATGAGATTTCATTTTATTTATAATTAATTATTGGTTTATTTATTTTGGAAATTTAATTAAAACCCAACTTCCCGGCCCAGCCCACTCCATTCTATTTTTTCCACTTCATTTTCTATTAGATTATCAAACCCAACACCATTTTCCTTACTATTAACTCCCTCAGCCCACTTTTGTTTTTTTATGAATTCTTTAAAATATTTTTCCCGGCCAAATCCTTTCTCAGCCCACACCTCTTTTTTTTAATTTTCCAATTAATTTTTCTTTCGGCCCGGCCCACTCCTTTTATTCCCTATTATTTTTCAAAACTCGCTTGGCCCGGCCCGCTCCTTAAATCCCCTCAACTAAATTCTTTTCCTCATTCCTTGGCCCGGCCTTCCTTCTTCATCCCCGCTCGCGCAAACCCGACCCGACCCCTGTACATCTTCTCCCTTTTAAATTCCCAACGGCTACATCCCTAGCATGCGCGCGCGACCCGCCTCCTCCGCCGTCGCCCACGCCCTCGTCGCGAGCCGTTACGCCCACGACGCGCGACCCCGTCTCCACTATCTCTCCTCTCTACCCACCTACACCCTTTCCTCATCTCGTTCCTTTTCTCCCTCATTCTCCTGCCTCCTCGACCTCGCCTGCACCCTACTCCGTCGTCGACGACGACGAATTCGACCCCATTCATCTTCTCTCGATCACCACTCCACCACCGACACCGACTCTTCTGGCCAACGGCGACCCCTTCTCTCCTCATCCCTGCACCGTCGTTTCAACCCCACGGCGAGCTTTCCCCTACACCCATCGCCGGCCACCCTGCACCCCTCTAGACGATCACCTACAAACCCAACCCACAACCTCCATCGACCAAACACCTCCTCACCATCTCCCCGCTTCGACTCCCTCGCCCGACCTCCATCCCTCTCTGTTTCTATCTCTCTGCTCTTCTCTTTTCTCTCTCTGCTTTCCTCTCCCCTCTGTCTCACACTCCCTCTCTCTCTCTCACTCTAACTCTCTCGTCTCTCCCCTCAGTTCTCTCCCTCTCTTTCTCAGACTCTTCTCCCTCTCTCTGCATTCCCCTCTCTCTCTGTCTCTGCAACTCTCTCTCTCTCTCTCTTCTCTCAACCTCTCTGTGTCTTATCTCCCTTTCACTTTCTGCCTCTTAGCTCTCTATCTCTCTGTCTCTCTCACAATCCATCTCTCCCTCTGTGCTCTCTCCTTCTCACTGCATACACACTCTCCCTCTCTCCCTGTCTTTCTCTCTCTCACTCTCTAATCCTCTGTCTCCTTCTCTAAATCTCTTTCTCTCTCTCTAACACTCTCTCTCTCTCTATAAATAACTCTCTCCATCGGCCCCGACAGCATCAGCGATCCCTAGCCACGACATTGCCCGAGGCCGCAACAGCCAACTCCACCAAAACTGCGAGCCGTCGTTGCCGAGACTCGGGTTCGAGACAAGTCAAGTGCCGAGCCGCGCGTGTGTCGCGTTCGTGCCATTACCACTGCCGTGCATCGCCTCGACGTGTCCAGGCAAGTTTTTACTTGCTACATGCTATTTATTATTAGTTTACAAATCAAAATCGTATATATATTCCATGTTTTGTCTTATGCTAAAATTACAACAAAACTGTTCGATACTTGTTCCCTTAGAAAAACATTACCAAATTTGACGGAACTCAATGGTGTAGGTTGGCCCGTAGGGCTGTGAACATAGTGTGGGAATTTTGTTGGATGATGTAATCGATAACGACTAAAACAACTGCCCCCAAGTTTAACCGTAAAACTGTAATTCTGTTGCACCTGAAAACCGTTAAATTCACCATAAATCATTTACATAGTAGAATGGTGCGTTCGAGGGCTAAAATCGAAGCTAACTCGACGAACTTTAACCCTATGCTAGTTTCCAGACATTCCTGTACTTAAATCGTGATGATAATTGTGTCGGAGTGCGACTCTGGACTGCAGTCCAGAGCGACTCAATTTGTGCTTGCTGTTCCGTAATGGATACCATAGGATTTCCTTAACTCGTAGGTTGCGGAACTCCACTGTTTATTGTAGGTAACTCTATTAGCTAGACAACACATTTGGTTTCATTCTGTTTCGTTACCGTTTGATATTTAATCTGTAATTTAAAAGATCGGGACACATAACAGTCCCAGCAGAATCAGAATTGACATGTTAATATTAAACAGATTATAACTCCTAACGTACAGACGCGATTGAATATCCGTTTGTTGTGTTGAAAACTTTACTGAAAACCCTAGAATTCATTAAACTGTAGCGTCGCTAAATTATGATCCCAACTGGGGTTAAAATGCGTTGCGAAATGGATTTCTGATTCTGAAACCGGATTTCCAGCCGCGTGCGCTTAAAATGAAATAGTTATAACTAATGATCCTGGAACCCGATTAGCTTGAAACAAAATTCTATGGATGGATAACTGAACTTATTAATTACTACATATTTATCGTTTCACTAAATTATATACAAATGTTTCATGATAAATCGTGCAAGTGATAGACTGTTGTTTATGACACCTTAATTGTGCTTCCTATACTGTTCATGCATCACATCATACCCATATCATTATAGTGATAACCTAGTGACATCGTGCATTTACCCAGTGTTAGATTTTAGTGGTGATTGTGGCAAGTACGTCAGTGTTCGTGTATCCGTGTTTAAGTGAAAGTAATACGTACTGGTACACAATCAGCGATCCTATTATTTTATTGCATTGTCGACGTCTGTGAGATGCGTGCACGTGTGACTATAAGTGGAATGGGACATTTATGGAAGCGTTGCACGGGTGTCACAGATAAGACACCAGACACTGCCGTTTATCTTAGGTATTAGTCGGGACGTGCTTGATGGAGGTCCTGCCTCCAGTTCTCGCGCAGACTTGTCACGGATCGATTAGTATTTAGGTTGATGGTTAGCGTTTGATGTAGACCATGGGGTGTGGGGGTAGTTTAAGTGTGAGTTCAACAGAATCTCGGGAGTCCCATGCCGGCTTATATATTTAGGGAGTTATATGGAGATTTACAGGGTACGTGATATATACACCGTGATATTCTTGTTACATGTTGGTCCCGTGGTCCCTTGCTCTTGGGTTCTACCCTTGGGTGGAAGACACTCGCGAGCGGTTGACTCTCACACTTGGACTGACGATAGCCTTATTGACCTGCATAGTGAGACTTAGAGACTGATAGGGATACTGGCATTTATATTCCTTTTGTACTGTGTTGGCATACGTGACATATTGTTATACTGCTTTACTATTCCGCTGCATTGATTACTGCACATGCGTATTCATGATGTCATTTACTTACTGCTTCACATACCTATTATCACTGTTAGAACTGTCACTTGATTTTATACATATTTTATTACTATTGTGTCGCTCTGACGACCTGAGTATGCATGCTCAGTGTGAAGAGAAGATTTAGCTTGGATCAGAACTAGACGTGCATCACTGACTTCTTGACTTGCTACTCCCAGTTACTTTCGTTTGTTCCACTTCAGGTCAGTTTATATTATTGTACCTTTCAGTTACTGCATTTCTCATTACCTGCGTATCGTTTACTGTTTACCATGATAAACTAGAAGCCGAAGTGTGACTACGGCAGGACTTTTCCTTGACCGTAGGAGCATGGCTGGCCTTGTCTACCCCTCGTATTCCGTATCTTGGGAAGCGGGGCGTGACATGGTTTAGTTGGTATCAGAGCCAGGTTTTGCATCGATTGGGATTGCAGTTTTCCGTGTAGGGTTTGGCAGTCTAAGACATCACTCGGTCTAGATTGTAAACTTGTCATTCCTGATCCATATTCATATCGTGTGTTCAGGTATCCATTCGCTATGGTTTCGGGTGACTTGACAAGGTTACGTGGTTGCAATTGCACTATCGTAATCTAATCAAGTGACTTAAAGTCATACAGTTGATTCTCCACTTATAATAAATTCAGCATCTCTGATATTTTTGAATCTTTGTCCTATCCATTTTGATTCGTAATCTTGTGACTTATATCATCCTCAAAATTGTTATTTCAGGATCATGTCTTCCAACGACTCTTCGTCTTTATCCGCTCCCCAGAATCAGACCGTTGAGATCCTGAGTGTACTGCAAGATTTGAAGGAAGCCCAAGAGCGAACAAACGACTTATTAGCTGAAGGACTGAGAAGACAGGTGAGTCAGACCCCAGCGGGAGCATCCTATCATAAAGGGATCCCTATTAGACGAGGAAAAGAGAAGAAGATGAAGCGTCAACAGAAGCATCAGAAGAACCCTTGCTGTGGATATTGTAAGAGACCAGGACATCTTCAGAAGGATTGTCGCCGTGCCCAAGGGAAATGCCTGATATGCGGTTCCAACAAACACCTCATCAACGGATGCCCAGAAAGGAAAGAACTGCAAGGGAGAAACTCGTCCACACTCCCCACTTCTGCCAAGTGAGGATTGCCGCGTAGTTCGGACTTCGACGATAAGGCGGATCAAACGCAGGATTCAACTCACGCGACGAGAATGCAATGGTACAGTAGTCGAAGAATGACTTTTCATGTTATCTACTTTCAGTAATGATATTGTCGTTTTTACGAATGTTTCCTTCCGTTTGAAATCTTGTATCCGTTGAACTTTTAGTTGAATGCAATAAAATTTGAATCGTAATATATGTATCAATCTCTTGTCTTTTCCCTTGATTCATACTATTCAGTAGCATAACATTTAAATCTTGATTCTTCAATTCCTTTCACCGCATATCTTTCCATACTTTGTACACTTGGCCAGTTTCCTTATTCATTCCATTGTTTAATCATGACTTTTCTTTTCGGGCCATGGCACACCCTGGAGCAGCGCCGCATCTAGATAAGGATGCACAGTCATGCGTATCCTTAGACCACACGATGACGAGTTCTGACGATGAGATCAACGGTCCCCAAGTCAACTTCGGAAACCACGTTTCAGAGGACGAAGGAGTAGCCGCCCCAGAGTTTAAAGTGATAGCTGATTTCGACGAAGAAAAAGAAGATCCTGAAGAAAACCCTTTAGCAGAAGACCCGATAGAGGAAGATCCCGAGGAAGATCCAATAGAAGAAAATCCAGTGGAGGAAGACCCCATGGAAGAGGACCCAGAAGGAGAGGATCACATGGAATCAGATCTCGATGAAGAAGCTCTATCCGAGGAAGAAGGACCAGAAATTCAAGATCCTGTGGTGGAAGGACTCCCAATAGTGATACCGGCGAGACGATATGGAAATGGACGTCCCTACCTGAGCGCGCGAGCCTACCGCAACCTGCTGAATCTCCACAACCGCGACTGATGGGATTTCTTTTGATGTTGTCTTTCTGGACAAATAAAATGTGTATAGTTTAGGGCCACTTATCGTCCTTGAGAATGTCTTGTTTCAAATTTCTTGAATGAAGTAAATCTTCTGGATTCGTAAACCTTTTGATTATTGGTTCGATTGATACTTGTTTATTGCCTTTATCCATTTATTTCCTGCCGAGTTCCCTGACTGTCCACCCCTACTCATTGTGTAGTTTTCACTCTTGTTTCGATTGGAAAGTACCGCACTCCGATCCTTGGAATGAGCCACCATTCATCCTTCGTCTGTACCCTGTTTGAGATCCTTCTGGGAGCAGGACCTTTCCTTATGAATTATCGAGTTCATTAGCTTTTCAAATTCTTGATTCATAGGATTTACCGATCGTTAGTCTCCCCTATATTTTTACCTTGTAGTCCTTTCGTTGCTCACCATTACTTTCTATGCTGACCCGATCCCAGTCTCCTTGATCTTCAGCCTAAAGCCGACACACTTCAACCTTCTGATTGAGCCACACTTCCTTATAATCAATACCCTATATAGCCCTATACCTATTTGTGTTCTTCCTATTACCCTAATTGTATTTAGGGACACTGTTATACAAAAATTTAGTTTTCGGTACTTTGAATGTATCAAAGAGAGTGTGTTATTGATTACTCTATTTCATATATTTTATGTACGCTATTATTAATCTCGTTTTCGGTAGCGCAAACTAACGCTGCGCATATATTGTTCTATGTTCCACGTTTTCGTTATGTGAGTTTTCTAAGTTGATTTAAACTAATCGATTGATAAATTACCTTAAAATGTTTTAACCTATCGTCTAAGCTTTCACTATCTCATTGTCGTTACTATAGTTTCGGGTGTTGTGCCTATATTACTTTTATAAATGATTGTGTCTTATGCTTATTATTTCTACCTTCCTACTTTTGATATGCTTATATGTGCACATATTTGGGTTCGATTCTATCGAACAAGCCTTGAATATTATTATTCGCTATTGTATCTAAATTCTTGTATACATGTATTTACCCATATAGTTGTTCCTGCCTTATACCTATTAGGCCTACTTTTCCGTATGTTGTTTTCACTTATATACATATTTTCAAATTTCTTCGTCCACGTACTGCTAATAAATCTTTTGGGTTAGTGTGCAATCTAATAGCTTTAGCTTATGTTTGTATAACCTATATTTTTTTTAATTTCGAGGACGAAATTTTTGTAAGGGTGGTATGATGTAACACCCGGCCCTCTTTATACAAATATTTGTGTTTCTCGTTAACTTATGAGATTTCATTTTATTTATAATTAATTATTGGTTTATTTATTTTGGAAATTTAATTAAAACCCAACTTCCCGGCCCAGCCCACTCCATTCTATTTTTCCCACTTCATTTTCTATTAGATTATCAAACCCAACACCATTTTCCTTACTATTAACTCCCTCAGCCCACTTTTGTTTTTTTATGAATTCTTTAAAATATTTTTCCCGGCCAAATCCTTTCTCAGCCCACACCTCTTTTTTTTAATTTTCCAATTAATTTTTCTTTCGGCCCGGCCCACTCCTTTTATTCCCTATTATTTTTCAAAACTCGCTTGGCCCGGCCCGCTCCTTAAATCCCCTCAACTAAATTCTTTTCCTCATTCTTTGGCCCGGCCTTCCTTCTTCATCCCCGCTCGTGCAAACCCGACCCGACCCCTGTACATCTTCTCCCTTTTAAATTCCCAACGGCTACATCCCTAGCGTGCGCGCGCGACCCGCCTCCTCCGCCGTCGCCCACGCCCTCGTCGCGAGCCGTTACGCCCATGACGCGCGACCCCGTCTCCACTATCTCTCCTCTCTACCCACCTACACCCTTTCCTCATCTCGTTCCTTTTCTCCCTCATTCTCCTGCCTCCTCGACCTCGCCTGCACCCTACTCCGTCGTCGACGACGACGACTTCGACCCCATTCATCTTCTCTCGATCACCACTCCACCACCGACACCGACTCTTCTGGCCAACGGCGACCCCTTCTCTCCTCATCCCTGCACCGTCGTTTCAACCCCATGGCGAGCTTTCCCCTGCACCCATCGCCGGCCACCCTGCACCCCTCTAGACGATCACCTACAAACCCAACCCACAACCTCCATCGACCAAACACCTCCTCACCATCTCCCCGCTTCGACTCCCTCGCCCGACCTCCATCCCTCTCTGTTTCTATCTCTCTGCTCTTCTCTTTTCTCTCTCTGCTTTCCTCTCCCCTCTGTCTCACACTCCCTCTCTCTCACTCACTCTAACTCTCTCGTCTCTCCCCTCAGTTCTCTCCCTCTCTTTCTCAGACTCTTCTCCCTCTCTCTGCATTCCCCTCTCTCTCTGTCTCTGCAACTCTCTCTCTCTCTCTCTTCTCAACCTCTCTGTGTCTTATCTCCCTTTCACTTTCTGCCTCTTAGCTCTCTATCTCTCTGTCTCTCTCACAATCCATCTCTCCCTCTGTGCTCTCTCCTTCTCACTGCATACACACTCTCCCTCTCTCCCTGTCTTTCTCTCTCTCACTCTCTAATCCTCTGTCTCCTTCTCTAAATCTCTTTCTCTCTCTCTAACACTCTCTCTCTCTATCAATAACTCTCTCCATCGGCCCCGACAGCATCAGCGATCCCTAGCCACGACATTGCCCGAGGCCGCAACAGCCAACTCCATCAAAACTGCGAGCCGTCGTTGCCGAGACTCGGGTTCGAGACAAGTCAAGTGCCGAGCCACGCGTGTGTCGCGTTCGTGCCATTACCACTGCCGTGCATCGCCTCGACGTGTCCAGGCAAGTTTTTACTTGCTACATGCTATTTATTATTAGTTTACAAATCAAAATCGTATATATATTCCATGTTTTGTCTTATGCTAAAATTACAACAAAACTGTTCGATACTTGTTCCCTTAGAAAAACATTACCAAATTTGACGGAACTCAATGGTGTAGGTTGGCCCGTAGGGCTGTGAACATAGTGTGTGAATTTTTTTGGATGATGTAATCGATAACGACTAAAACAACTGCCCCCAAGTTTAACCGTAAAACTGTAATTCTGTTGCACCTGAAAACCGTTAAATTCACCATAAATCATTTACATAGTAGAATGGTGCGTTCGAGGGCTCAAATCGAAGCTAACTCGACGAACTTTAACCCTATGCTAGTTTCCAGACATTCCTATACTTAAATCGTGATGATAATTGTGTCGGAGTGCGACTCTGGACTGCAGTCCAGAGCGACTCAATTTGTGCTTGCTGTTCCGTAATGGATACCATAGGATTTCCTTAACTCGTAGGTTGCGGAACTCCACTGCTTATTGTAGGTAACTCTATTAGCTAGACAACACATTTGGTTTCATTCTGTTTCGTTACCTTTTGATATTTAATCTGTAATTTAAAAGATCGGGACACATAACAGTCCCAGCAGAATCAGAATTGACATGTTAATATTAAACAGATTATAACTCCTAACGTACAGACGCGATTGAATATCCGTTTGTTGAGTTGAAAACTTTACTGAAAACCCTAGAATTCATTCAACTGTAGCGTCGCTAAATTATGATCCCAACTCGGGTTAAAATGCGTTGCGAAATGGATTTCTGATTCTGAAACCGGATTTCCAGCCGCGTGCGCTTAAAATGAAATAGTTATAACTAATGATCCTGGAACCCGATTAGCTTGAAACAAAATTATATGGATGGATAACTGAACTTATTAATTACTACATGTTTATCGTTTCACTAAATTATATACAAATGTTTCATGATAAATCGTGCAAGTGATAGACTGTTGTTTATGACACCTTAATTGTGCTTCCTATACTGTTCATGCATCACATCATACCCATATCATTATAGTGATAACCTAGTGACATCGTGCATTTACCCAGTATTAGATTTTAGTGGTGATTGTGGCAAGTACGTCAGTGTTCGTGTATCCGTGTTTAAGTGAAAGTAATACGTACTGGTACACAATCAGCGATCCTATTATTTTATTGCATTGTCGACGTCTGTGAGATGCGTGCACGTGTGACTATAAGTGGAATGGGACATTTATGGAAGCGTTGCACGGGTGTCACAGATAAGACACCAGACACTGCCGTTTATCTTAGGTATTAGTCGGGACGTGCTTGATGGAGGTCCTGCCTCCAGTTCTCGCGCAGACTTGTCACGGATCGATTAGTATTTAGGTTGATGGTTAGCGTTTGATGTAGACCATGGGGTGTGGGGTAGTTTAAGTGTGAGTTCAACAGAATCTCGGGAGTCCCATGCCGGCTTATATATTTAGGGAGTTATATGGAGATTTACAGGGTACGTGATATATACACCGTGATATTCTTGTTACATGTTGGGCCCGTGGTCCCTTGCCCTTGGGTTCTACCCTTGGGTGGAGGACACTCGCGAGCGGTTGACTCTCACACTTGGACTGACGATAGCCTTATTGACCTGCATAGTGAGACTTAGAGACTGATAGGGATACTGGCATTTATATTCCTTTTGTACTGTGTTGGCATACGTGACATATTGTTATACTGCTTTACTATTCCGCTGCATTGATTACTGCACATGCGTATTCATGATGTCATTTACTTACTGCTTCACATACCTATTATCACTGTTAGAACTGTCACTTGATTTTATACATATTTTATTACTATTGTGTCGCTCTGACGACCTGAGTATGCATGCTCAGTGTGAAGAGAAGATTTAGCTTGGATCAGAACTAGACGTGCATCACTGACTTCTTGACTTGCTACTCCGAGTTACTTTCGTTTGTTCCACTTCAGGTCAGCTTATATTATTGTACCTTTCAGTTACTGCATTTCTCATTACCTGCGTATCGTTTACTGTTTACCATGATAAACTAGAAGCCGAAGTGTGACTACGGCAGGACTTTTCCTTGACCGTAGGAGCATGGCTGGCCTTGTCTACCCCTCGTATTCCGTATCTTGGGAAGCGGGGCGTGACACATATCCCTACTTGTATGTATAGATCACCCCTACACTTGGAAATTCAAATCAAGCAATTATACTCTCGTCCGTTGTCCAAAGCACTTCTTAATTGGTGAATTTTTAAATGAAATTTGCTCACATCCTTCATGCGACCGTTAATATTTCTTGAGGTACCAACAACCGATTATAAGATATGTTTGCACTTTAAAGCGTAATTCCTAGTCTTGCAACATCCAAGGCTTTTAGCAGTGACTCCCAAACCAGTTGGTCTAAGGCACTAGTTGATGAAGCACCCTCGCTAAATTTTTTTTCTATTTTTGCAGTCTTAAGTAATCACAAAGACCAGTGTTCATTTTTTTCTTTATTCACTTTTTTTTCTTTTATTTTCTTCGTACTAAGGATTTTAGACAAGAGCATTTCAAGGTCTCCTCTACTATTCCAAGTTTCAAGGTGCGTGATTGTGCAAATTGTAGGGTATACATTTTCAGAATCTAGACTTAAGGTAAGAATTATTTTTCAAACTTATACTCTAATAAGAACATCAATACTTTTCCTTTGTTTCAACTTAGCCCAAGAACTGAACTCAAAATTTGCCTATTTCTAAATAAACTACAAAGCCATATACTTTCTACCATTAAACTTTAAGGAAGGTTATTTTTAGGATTTTTAATTTACAAAGTCTAAGATCTAGTTGTTCCTAGCTAGTTAACCTATCTGTCAAACTCAAGTCAATTAGACCAAAATTGAATACAATAATTTTTATATTTTTTAAAATTTTCAAATTTTTATTGGTTTTCAAATAAGTATACAAATGCAAAAATATGTACAAATGAATGCGAAGGAAGAAGACGTACCGAGCATACCCCCAAACTTGAATTTGACAGTGTCCTCACTGTCATGCTAAACCAAGAGGGTCAAAATGCCGGCACTCCCCTGTTTATTTATTTATAATTTTTGTTTTAATTTTATTTTTTTTACAGAAAAAGAAAACAAAAAAATATATACATATATACAACAAGGTTCCCCTCCCAAACTTAAGCTTGGCCTTACACAAGCCAAAGGTTAGCACCAACCATTCAAAAATTTTATCGTGGTAATGGTATAGTTGGTGCAATAATGGGGTGTAGAAGAAAGAAATGAGAAACACGCGAGACCGTGTGGAAAAAAGAATGGTAGAATATGGTCTCGGTGGGGGAGAAGAATGGCGGAAAGGAGAAAGAAGGGTTGTGCGATCTTGAGGGTGTAAATCGAGTGAATAAATTAGCGCAATTTGTGATGACCGATGTGTTAAAAGCGATTGCGCCAACCTATCAACCCGTCGAGAAATGGGGTCAAATCATTCAAGATTCGCAAGAAAACATGGGTACACCGAACTTGGTATTGGAGATGAAAGCGTAACGGTCTCTTGTACGGTCGGAACAATGGGAAAGACGAAAGGAAGTAAATTAGGGATAGTATCATTCTCACCGTAGTAAACTGTCTCGAACTTGAAAGATTCCATTAATGGTTCGAAACTACTGTAAGCAACCGAGTCTGATGGTTCAACTAACTCATCTGAAAATGTAAAGGACTCAAACTCGGGCGGTGAGTCATCAATATCGTCCGAAAAAGTGAAACACTCGTAAGTGTTATCATCTGTGAGAACAGTATCAGATTCAAAGGAAAAATTTTCAAGCTCACGGTCTTCAAGCGTGGTCGGAACGATGAAAAGGAGGGAGGGTGATATAATAGTTAAAGGTTCAGGAGGATGAATTGGAAAATCAGACACATCAAACAAAAATGATTCAACCTCAATATTATCCTCAAAACTCTCCTCAATACTTTCCTTAAAATTCTCCTCAAAATTCAACTCATCCATGCCATTATCATCAACATCAAGACGCATATGAAGTTCGGGAGAAACATCTAATGACTCGGGATGATGAGTTGAACATAAAATTTCAATCAAATCGACAGGTTCATCATCCGAAATATTCCCGGCGTCTATATCCTCAATCAAGTGAAAATCAATTTTCTTAGACACCTCATCAAAATCATGGATATCTATTGATTTAGGTTCTAGACGGGAGGTGTAAAGATCGAAAGGATTATGTGCGGTTTCACTCGAAAGGGGTTCCTCACAATTTGGCAAATCAAACACTACAAAATCACACAACTCGTTTCTATTTTGAACTTGTGAATCATTTAGGACATTCGATGGAAAACTGGAGTTGTGGGCTTCAATTGGGTAAGGGTAGGTTTGATTTTGAAATCCTCTCAAATTCTCATTCTGTCCAATCGCCTCCTCATACATTGAAAAATTTGGAGCTAGCGGAAAACTAGCTACCGGTTCAGCAGGTTGCATAAGGGCGGCCACGGACGCTTCCACATTCCTGACCATTTTGTTTGTTGCTGCGATATACGCCTCCAACGACTCTTCCAAACTAGACTTGGGTGGTAAGGGGGTTTCGGGAAAAGATTCGAAATTGTGTGGATATGCAAAACTCCCAACAGGTTGTGTAGAATCAATGTCTAGTGAAGATGGGAAAGTCGGGTAGGACTGGTAGGAAGTGGGTAGTTGGGCAGGGATAAGGTCAACATGTGGATAACAAGGTGAATAATCGTGTGGATCCCTAGAACTAGATGAGTGGAGAGGGATGAAAGATCGGCTGCTAGATTGAGCAATATGCTCAGCAATGGACATCGGTTTAGGAGCGACAGAAGGACTTGAAAAAGTGGTGTCAACATATGGAGGTGGTAAAGATTGACTTGGTTGGCACAAAGTGGGTTAAAAAGTCAAACTGTTTCTCCTAGACGCCTCTATTTGATCTTTCAAAGATATTTTAGGTAAGGAAGGATCGTCTTTAAATTGACCGAACAAATTGACGTATGACGCAAAATTAGGTTCGGGATACAAAAGTTCGGTAAGTGATTTATTATGTGGGGTACCCATGTTAGAAGAAAGGGTGAAAGAAATAAAGTTGGGTGGTGGTGCAAGGATTTATTTGCGGCCAAAAATTTACAAATTTTCTAAAAAAAAAAATTTCCTTTTTTTTTCTTTTTCTCTTTACTCGGAAATTGTTGCAAAAAGATTTTGATAAAAGATATGCAACAGAAAAATATTGCTTGCAATCAGTTATTATTTTAAGCATATCACAAAGAATCTTTATTTGGAAAAAATTATTGCAAAAAGATATTCGAGAAAAGATATGCAACAAAAAAGATTACTTGCAATCAATTTCTATTTTAAACTAGGCGCAAAAATCCTGCACAAGATTTGTTATATGGAAGGGAATATATTTTATAGCTCACGGAATCCTGCAGGAATTTCCAGAAAAGATATTTCAAAATGTACAGAGAAGAAACAGAGGGGCTTACAGAAAAATTTTCCTCAGATGAAGCCGCGAGATAGCCGCGTTTCCGCGGTATAAAGTGGTATACCACCGCGTTTCCGCGGTCTTCTTGACGGCTCGGATCCCCAGAAAAATTCTCACGTTCTTAATCGACAAGGAGGCCGCGGTTCTGCGGCCTAAGGCAGGTTTTGGCCGCGGAAGGGCGGTGAGGTGGGCGGTTCAGATCTCCAGAAAAATTCCACTGTTCTGTTGTTTAAAATCTCTTCTGTTCCGATATCCCGTTTTCTGTTTCACTTTCTGGAAATTTTCAGATCCGTCTCGATTGTTCCTGCAAGATTCAAACAACAAAGTACCCTTTCCAAAAAATAACAATTGATATATTTTTATATTTTTAATGATTTTTCATATTTTTATGATTTTTTTTAAAATTTTGATTAACCCGAAATTGCGAAAAGGAAATAACACGCCATCCCCGGCAACGGCGCCATTTGATTGATCTCAAAAACTATTTCTAAACCGCAATCAAGAACGGCGTCGCTTGAAGCTAGCCGGTGAGTACAGGTCGGTCCACAGGGATGTTGTGAATCTCCTAGTCGTGCTAATGAGTTAATTCCGAAGGGTGTTCGGATTGATTATTAAATCTAAAAATCTAATTATTCTATACTACGATTATCTAGATCTAGTCTTGCTAGGGTTAGGTTTAGGGATGGTTTGGAAATGCAGGTAAATCTCAACGCTTTCTATACCCGAATGAAGATCTATGAGGAGTTATGGTAATTATCAATAAAGGGGATTAGATCCATTCGGGAAGGTGTTCCTTCCTCTAAGTTCTTGTCCTTCCTTTAGAGATCCTTACCCTAACCTCCATGGAAAACGCGCGCAACCGGGCTTTTATACTACGGTATCACCGCTACCTCGAGGGATAGGGTGCCGTAGAGCGCGGTGTGTGCGTGTATGCATGGAGTCCTATTGAAAATATATTATGGGTAAGAAAGGGATGAGAGATCTCATCTCTCAAAATCCTTCCCCAAAGCTAACTCTAAACAATTTATCTACGGCAAGAAATTAAATCTACCTAGGGCAAAGAATTGAAATCTAAACTAGAGCAAGGAATTAAATCTACTTACAGATGCATCTCTCCAATCATCAACGCAGGTTTGTCAGATCTGAATCCATGAATTGAAAAGAAACACCGATGCTCTCCATAAAGAGATCTGAATTTTATTAATGAAGGGAGGCATAGGGAGGTAAGAAATTACAATGATTAGAGTTCTATTTATAGGAGATAGAAACCCTAGGTTACATTTTGATCCGCATGTCTACAATTACAAAAATAGCCCTAAGTTGACTAGTCAGAGCCGTCACAAAATATGGTAAAATTTGTATCCTTTAATCTCTCAAGACCGCCGCGGAACTGCGGCCTGAGGCCCTGTTTGGCCGCGGTTCCGCGGCCAAAAGAAGGAATTGGGCTCTGAACTTTTGTGGACTGGCTCTGGTTGTTTTGGGCTTCCTATATCTTTAGTTCTTTTCTCAGATTGGTTTCTCGTTCTCTTCCAGATATTCCAGTGAATAATTATGGTGGACTTTACCCGTTCGCTTTGTAATCTTGGACCTTGCATTGCCTTGTACTTTATGAATTTTATCTTTGATGTAGGCTTGATCAAGAGTCTTCTGTTTGTTGGTCAAAGTCCACTTTTGCATCGTCTTTTCATCGTTTTCACTGTTTTCTGTCCAAGAACCTGTAACCTATAATATGTAGCAGACATGCGTCAAAAGCACCTGTTTATTTGTAAAACGAATAAGAATGGGGAATATAATAATACAATATTATGGTGTGAACAACGGACCTAACGTCTCGCACGGCATATCACTCAAGATTCACAACATTATATAAATCTACATACCTATATCCCCGGGTCACATCCATAACCATCTCATATGAGGGGACCGGCAAAGGTATCAATCCTCTCATATCGACTCGTATCTGTATACCGACATATCAATCAAGTCATCATAATACACCGTATATTCCTTTCATCACATTAAGTCGTCTTTATATATATTCTACCTTTACTATTGTAGCATCTTGAAAAGTCGTTTTGGAGTTTTCCTGAAAATCGGTGAAAATTCGGTATTTTTCCGTAAACCGTCTTTTTTGTTATTTTGCAGTTTAGGACTAGTTATACCTAAAATGGATAGCTAATTGCTTGTTTTTAGTATCTAATGAGTTACTTATTAAATTTTGGTCATTTAAATTTTTTTCCCTATTTTTCAATTTTTTAATATTATTTTAAGCCGGTAAGAAAATACATTAAATTAGCGATAAATACAAATTTTTCTGGGCTAATTTTAATCTTTAAAATTATGTTAATTAAAATCTAGTTGTAACATAAATTTTTAGTATTTTATTTTGATTTTTAACTAATTTTTATTATAGAAAACGAAATTTATTGAATTTAAGCTTAAACTTGCAATTTTGGACTTGTAGGGGGTCTTTTTGCATAAATTTTTTTTGTGCACTCTCTCTCACTCATTCCTCACCTCTAGGCTGGCCCCACCATCATCAGGTCCAGAAAAAAATCCCATGCTCTTTTGACTTGTATATTGTGTGGAAATGGGGTTTTATTTTAAAGGTTTTTGAATTGTTTTTGGGTATGGTCTTTTGTGGTTGGTAGGAGTTGACCAAGACCTTTTTTCCCACACCCCACACCATCCCCTCTCCCTCATTTTGGCCGAATTCCAGCAGCCCCCCTTCATCTCTTTGTTCTTTTCATTTTCTTCAAAAAATTCATTAAGTTGCTCCAAAAATTCCAAATTTAAACCTCACAAAATAACCCCATCCTTCATACCTTTTTCCTTCACCTCCCTTGCTTGGATCATGATGCTATGAGGCCATAATTGAAGCAAATTTCTTCTTGCTAGATTCATAGATTTGAGGTATAATTTCTACTCTTTTAAGTTAATATGGTTAGAATTCTTTAATTTAGTTGTTTTAGTGTTAATTTAGTGCTATTTTCATTCTAGTTTTGTTTAAAGTTAATGGTTGAGTTAACTAGGGTTTCTTGAAACCATGTTTTAGTTAATTAAATCTTTTTATTTAATCTAGTTATTTACTTAACCAATCTATATGGTTACTTTGCTTAAGTGGCTTGATGTTATGCTAATCTAAGTTAACTTGTGTGAAATTTTCATTGTTGTTGCTAATTGCCAAAAATCAAGAGAAGGGTTTGTGTTGGAATTATGGTTTGATGCATAGTTAATGGTTTAAAATTAGTGTAATGGCTAGCTAGTGGGTTAGTTTGGATTTTTGTGTTGGATTGTGTTAACTTTGTCGCTAATTTTCGATGTTTGTTCCAAATTGCAAATTTCTAGCTTACTAGGTTTTTATGTAAATTATTGTGACGAATTAAGTGCGATATCTAGATTATTGTTGGCATATCCTATGACATTAGGATGTGTGAGTGCGGATTTTTGAGTAATCGGGTTTTAGTTTTTCCGGGCGACCAAATCGACATTTTAGTAGATTTTTGCGATTTTCGCGTGTGTTCCGCGCACTTTGTGCACGTTGTACCTAGCTTGTGAACGTTAGTATCTTCGTTTGGGTTTTGCGTCGTTCTTGATATATAAGCTTATGTTTGGTATTGATAATTCCAGGTTCGGTCGCGGAGACGTCAGACGCAGCTCGAAAGGGGAAAGCGGTGATTGGACGTGACTAGCTAGGGATTCCGGTGAGTAGATGTAACATCTACGGGGGACTATCGTTGGATGGCGCAAGTCGCCCGATAGTTTTAGTAGCTTTAAAAGATTCTTAGTAATGTTAGTAATTAGGGGTGTAATACTTGTATGATTATTTGGTACATTCATGCCTTATATTGACATACATATGCAAACCCATTCTATAGGACACCTGCACCATTACCAGGGTTTTTATATGCAGCACGAGCACTATTCATGCTTACACCCACGCCCTGGTAATTGCCATGCCACCACACTAGATAACCTATAAATTGAAACCTTTTACTATAATTGATACTTAAACTTGTGCTATTGCCTTTAATTCCTTAAAATGAAATCGTAGGATTGCTATTCATGTGCATGTACCTCATCATATTATTTGTTCATGCCTAGTCTATTAATCACACATCGCAACTTGATTATTGATACCATATGCATTCATTATCATTGACATATGCACTTATGAGGATTTCTTGAGATTTTATGATATTCTGGATTTCGGGGGAAAGCCGCAAAATTTCTAAACTTATTATATTTTTTAAAATATGTAAATTGCGGTTTTCTAGTGATGTAAGTGTCGTCCACCATGAGTTTGCTGTGGTTTTCGAGACCCGTTTCGAGGAGTTGGATGAACCGTCTCGGGTACATGGTGGGCCCGGTAAGGTACCCCCGGGCAAGAAGCTCGTGTTGCTGACGATGAGCCTGGCAGGGGACGGATTACCTACCGGTGACTGTTTGGGACGGCGGATATCCAGAGGATACCGACCGTGGCCGCGAGATGATGAGATATTGATATTGAGATGGGTCAGCCGGATGGCTGAGGCCAGAGATACTGTGACATGGATATATGAGATTTGTGATAGTTTTGAGGTGTCGTTGCTGGACACAGGTTCTTGTTGATTCTATTGGTATTGTGCTGGTATTTCAAAAGAGATTCCTAAAGGAAAAACATGATTCTTATACTTACACATTCAGATCATGAGTTGATTCGCATTGCATTCATACCTGCTAGTATATTCATATTGCATACATACCTGCTATTATGTCCTGCCTTACCTGTATTTTAGATGCTAGGATGCTTGTGTGCATGCATTAGATAGCCTGTGTAGACGTTATTTATTACTCATGAGTTGGCAACTCACCCCCGTTGTACCACAGCCTTTTGCAGGTCCGCTCCGTCAGTACAGTAGCGGCGGGCGCACTTGCTTCTTTTCCTTCTTTTGCCTGGACTCGAGGTTTTGCTCTAGGTGGGTTATATTATTATTTTTGTACCACCTTGTATATTCTTTGTATCTAGTGTACTCCATCTACTGTATCTACCAGTATTGTTGTATATTGACCTAGAGATGAGACTGTGAGGTTTGTGGACTTTTATGCTGTATTTTGGGGTCGAGCTCACTTGAGTCGACATACTGTTTTTCTCATGCTTCTTTATGATTATTTGCATGATGTTGTTTTATATTGCGTGGGATTTGTGACCGCCTTGTGGCGAAGAGTTAGCTCCCGCTTGGGGATGCCTTATTTGTTGGATTCATATATATTCTTGTTGTACCCATTTTGGGGGCCAGTATTTACAAAGGAGACTCTGCCGAAATTTTCGAAAAAATTTGTATTGTTTTTAAAAAAGGTTTTTATATGACTTATTTGATAAACTCGTTTTCAATTGATTGGGTTCTCTTCACTCTTTTGCTTATTTGGTTTTGGTTTCTGGGCTTTGGCTTACTTATTTTACGGACGTCTTGAGACGTTTCGTAAACTTAAGTGCCAGTCACGTTCCGTACCCTGCGGGTCGTGACAAAGTTGGTATCAGAGCGATAGGTTTTACCTTTTTGAGTGTAGGATGACCCTTGGTAGATGGAGTAAGTGACTTAAGTAGGGTAACGTAGCGTGTGTATGTCCGCGGCATACTTGCGATACGGTACTCTGCCTAAGTGACTTTAGGATATACTTGCTTGAAAATTCCTTCTTCAATTCCGTGTATCCTATGATTCTACTGCACCATTATTATTGTCCTGTTCCTGTACCAGTCACTATGCCACAGAGGGCTATGAGAGCGCAGAGGGCTGCCGCCCGAGATGAGATTCAAGCTGGCTCATCCGAGACGAGGACCGAGCAGGGTGGTATGCCTACGCCGCAGGGACAGACTGATCCGCCTTCCCTAGGCCGCATGGATAGGCTTGAGTCTGGTATGGAGGAGCTACGACAGATGATGGGAGGTATGCAGGAGTTACGACAGATGGTGGGATCCCTAGTAGCGGCCAGTCGTGCACCGAGATCGGAGGACGCACCTACCACCTCACAGACTACCATGGTGCCTGCTACCCAGACAGTTGCTCCTACTACTACTACCGTGGTTATCCCAGTATCGCTACAGGATTTCATGAGGCTGAGACCTCCAGTCTTCACGGGCACCGATGCAGCAGAGGATCCGCAGACATTCCTTGATAGTTTAGCCAGGATATGCCGTTCGCTCAGATGTTCTGACGATCGATGGGTGGAGCTTGCGAGTTTCCGTCTAGAGGGTCTCGCGCAGACATGGTGAGAGTCAGTCTTAAGAGGTCGAGCTGCAGGTCTACCGCCTATGACTTGGGCCGAGTTTACAGCAGTCCTTCTAGCTCGTTTCCTCCCAGAGAGCGTTCGTGACGCCAGAGCGCGTAGTTTTGAGGCCTTGATCAAGACTCCAGGGATGACGGTGTCCGAGTACGATGTCCAGTTCACGCAGTTGTCCAGATATGCTCCGTATTTAGTGGATACTGAAGAAAAGATGGTGAAGAGGTTCGTGCAGGGACTTGACACCCAGCTATTTCTTGCTATTGGCGCCCAGCACTATGACACTTATTCAGCTGCTATGGATACGGCATTACGGATGGAGGCACGCATATCACAGACTTCGGCCGTTTCTGGGCCGAAGAGGATTCGCACCGATGTACCGTCTCAGAGGCAGCGCGCCGGATTCTTTCCGAGAGATAGGCCTGGCAGAGGATTTGGACGGGGACAGTTATATGGTTCATATCCCCAGGGACAGCAGCCTTCGCCAGGGTGTTTTAGGTGCGGGAGTCCGCACCATCTTGTCAGAGACTGTCCGACGAGACGACAGGGAGCGGCGACAGTTCCACATGTGACCCTACCACCATCACCACCCCCTACCCAGAGAGCCCTACTTCCTACCACAGGCGATGCTCCACGCCAGTTAGGTGCACCCAGAGGCCGTGGACGCGGCGGTCCTGTTCAGAGAGGACGAGGAGGCAGAGGCCGAGGTCGAGGTCAGCCCGCTATCGGTGGAGGACATGCCCGAGTTTTTGCTTTGACACCGCAGGATGCGCAGGCATCCAATGCCGTTGTGACAGGTACCTTGCCAGTTTGCTCTTTCGACGCACGGGTATTATTCGACCCAGGTTCCACACATTCGTACGTCTCTACACACTTTGCACCGATGTTGGGCCGTGAGTTGTCATCGTTAGATCATCCGCTTGTTGTTAGTACTCTGGTAGGCGAGTCGTTTGTCGCTCGTTTTGTATTTCGTTTGTGTTCCGTTCGTATCGAGGAGAGGGATTCATCGGTTGATTTGATTCTTCTCGATATGTTGGACTTTGATGTGCTTCTGGGCATGGATTAGCTAGCCACTTGTTATGCTTCGGTGGACTGCCGTGAGAAGGCAGTCATATTTAGCTTTCCGGGAGAGCCAGTCCTTGTTATTCAGGGAGACCGCAGCGTCACCCTTCCCAGCTTGATTTCGCCTCTTCGCGCTGGTCAGCTCTTGCGGAAGGGATGTCAGGGATTCTTAGCGTATATTTGTGATACTCGAGCTGCAGAGGTTCCGTTGGACCGGGTCCCGGTTGTTTGTGAGTTCCCTGATGTTTTCCCTGATGAGCTACCTGGGCTACCACCTAAGCGCGATGTTAAGTTCTGCATTGATTTGATTCCCGGCTCGGGGCCTATTTCTATACCGCCTTATCGGATGGCCCCGGCAGAGCTTCGAGAGCTGAAGGATCAGTTGCAGGATTTATTAGAGAAGGGGCTTATTCGACCTAGTGTTTCTCCGTGGGGTGCTCCGGTCCTGTTTGTCAAGAAGAAGGACGGATGTTTGCGCTTATGTATCGACTACCGCCAGCTGAACAAAGTTACCGTTCGGAACAGATATCCGTTGCCACGCATTGATGATTTGTTCGACCAGCTTCAGGGTGCGGGATATTTTTCGAGGATCGACTTGCGATCAGGATACCATCAGCTGCGAGTTCGATAGGAGGATATACCGAGGACAGCTTTCCGCACGCGCTACGGCTACTACGAGTTTTTGGTGATGCCGTTCGGACTCACCAACGCCCCAGCAGCATTCATGGATTTGATGAACCGTACTTTCAGGCCGTATCTTGACTTGTTCATCATCGTATTTATCGACGATATCTTGGTGTACTCCCGGAGCAGAGAGGAGCACGAGCAGCACTTGCAGATTACGTTACAGACTCTGAGGGAGCACCAGTTGTTCGCAAAGTTCTCCAAGTGTGCATTCTGGCTAGACAGCGTCGGATTCTTAGGTCACGTGGTTACGAGAGACGGCATTTGTATGGACCCGAAGAAGATTGAGGCTGTTCAGCAGTGGCCCCGACCTATATCGGTTACTGAGATCCGTATTTTTCTAGGTCTGGCGGGCTACTACAGGCGTTTTGTTCAGGACTTCTCCCGTATAGCTGCACCTTTGACCGGTTTGACCCGGAAGGGAGTTCCTTTCGTTTGGACAGAGGAGTGCGAGCGCAGTTTTCAGCAGCTACGGACTTGTTTGACTACGGCGCCGGTATTATCTTTGCCTTCGGGATCAGGCGAATTTGTGGTCTATTGTGATGCTTCACGAGTAGGGTTAGGATGCGTATTGATGCAGCATGGCCGGGTGATCGCTTATGCTTCTCGGCAGTTGAAGAAGCATGAACAGAACTACCCCACTCACGATTTGGAGATGGCTGCAGTGGTCTTTGCATTGAAGATTTGGCGACATTACCTATATGGCGAGTCGTGCCAAATATTCACATACCACAAGAGCTTAAAATACATATTTCAGCAGCGAGACCTGAACCTCAGACAGCGTCGTTGGATGGAGTTGGTGAAAGACTACGACTGCGAGATCTTATATCACCCAGGCAAGGCGAATGTGGTGGCAGATGCATTGAGTAGGAGGCCCGGGGGTAGTCTATCCTTTTTGTGCGCAGTGCAGAGGCGGTCGTCAGCAGATTGGCAGATGTTATGCGACAGCCGAGTTGAGTTCGAGTTCACTCAGACAGGGGGACGGCTCGCGCATGTTCGTGCACGCCCACAGTTGCTTGACCGTATATATGAGGCACAGCGCAGTGACAACCGTTGCTCAGAGATCATGGTACAGATGGGACATGGCAGATTTTCCGAGTTCGTGATTGACGATCAGGGGATTTTACGCTATGGATCTAGACTGTGCGTACCGGATGCTGATGGATTACGGCGCGACATTCTTGAGGAGGCACACCGATCAGTGTATAGTGTCCACCCCGGTTCCACTAAGATGTACCATGATATGAGAGAGACCTACTGGTGGGACGGGATGAAGAGGGACATTGCGGAGTTTGTATCGAGATGCCTGACTTGTCAGCAAGTCAAGGCCGAGCACCAGAGGCCCGCAGGAGAGCTACAGCCGTTACCCATTCCGGAGTGGAAATGGGAGCTGATTTCGATGGATTTCGTTATGGGTCTACCCAGGACCAGTCGAGGGTATAACTCCATCTGGGTGATCGTAGATCGATTGACGAAAGCGGCTCACTTCCTGCCAGTGAAGACGACTTTCAGCTTCGCTCAGTATGCCCAGCTTTACATCGACGAGATCGTGCGGTTGCATGGCGTACCGACTTGTATCGTGTCAGATCGAGGCACCCAGTTCACCAGCCGACTTTGGCAGAGACTTCAGGAGGCTTTGGGCACTCGTTTGAGCTTCAGCATAGCGTTTCATCCGCAGACCGATGGACAGTCAGAGCGGACCATTCAGACTCTCGAGGACATGCTCAGAGCGTGTGTTTTAGACTTCGGCGGTAGCTAGGATCGTCATTTACCTTTAGTGGAGTTCTCCTACAACAACAGCTTTCAGGATACTATTCAGATGGCACCTTTCGAGGCATTGTATGGGAGGAGATGCAGATCGCCCGTCTGTTGGACAGAGCTCAGCGAGAGCAGCATTTTGGGGCCGCAGCTTGTTGAGGAGGCGACATCGAAGATACAGTTGATCCGAGACCGGATGAGAGCGGCTCAGAGCAGGCAGAAATTGTATGCGGATAGGCGTCGTCGCAGATTAGAGTTCGCAGTTGGCGACCATGTTTTTCTGAGAGTCTCTCCGATGAAGGGCGTGATGCGTTTTGGGCGAAAGGGGAAGCTTAGCCCTAGATTCGTAGGTCCCTTCGAGATCCTCGAGCGTGTTGGCGCTGTTGCATATCGTTTGGCCCTTCCACCCAGCTTTCCCGATGTTCACCCCGTCTTCCATGTTTCAATGCTCCGCAAGTACCTTCACGACCCTTCGCATGCGATTCAGCACCAGACAGTCCAGCTAGAGCGCGACCTTTCGTTTGCAGAGCAGCCGGTGGCCATCCTGGATCGGCAGGTGAAGAAGTTGAGATCGAAGATTATACCAACCGTCAAGGTCCTTTGGCGTAGCCCGAGCAGCGAGGAGGTTACCTGGGAGACCGAGGGCGAGATGAAGAAGAAATATCCCCATCTCTTTGAAGGTACGCGTAGTTATATTTTTAAATTCGGGGACCGAATTTCCTTAAGGGGGGAAGATTGTAGCGTCTTGAAAAGTCGTTTTGGAGTTTTCCTAAAAATCGGTGAAAATTCGGTATTTTTCCGTAAACCGTCTTTTTTGTTATTTTGCAGTTTAGGACTAGTTATACCTAAAATGGATAGCTAATTGCTTGTTTTTAGTAGCTAATGAGTCACTTATTAAATTTTGGTCATTTAAAATTTTTTCCCTATTTTTCAATTTTTTAATATTATTTTAAGCCGGTAAGAAAATACATTAAATTAGCGATAAATACAAATTTTTCTGGGATAATTTTAATCTTTAAAATTATGTTAATTAAAATCTAGTTGTAACATAAATTTTTAGTATTTTATTTTGATTTTTAACTAATTTTTATTATAGAAAACGAAATTTATTAAATTTAAGCTTAAACTTGCAATTTTGGACTTGTAGGGGGTCTTTTTGCATAAAAAATTTTTGTGCACTCTCTCTCACTCATTCCTCACCTCTAGGACGGCCCCACCATCATCAGGTCCAGAAAAAAATCCTATGCTCTTTTGACTTGTATATTGTGTGGAAATGGGGTTTTATTTTAAAGGTTTTTGAATTGTTTTTGGGTATGGTCTTTTGTGGTTGGTAGGAGTTGACCAAGACCTTTTTTCCCACACCCCACACCATCCCCTCTCCCTCATTCTGGCCGAATTCCAGCAGCCCCCCTTCATCTCTTTGTTCTTTTCATTTTCTTCAAAAAATTCATTAAGTTGCCCCAAAAATTCCAAATTTAAACCTCACAAAATAACCCCATCCTTCATCCCTTTTTCCTTCACCTCCCTTGCTTGGATCATGATGCTATGAGGCCATAATTGAAGCAAATTTCTTCTTGCTAGATCCATAGATTTGAGGTATAATTTCTACTCTTTTAAGTTAATCTGGTTAGAATTCTTTAATTTAGTTGTTTTAGTGTTAATTTAGTGCTATTTTCATTCTAGTTTTGTTTAAAGTTAATGGTTGAGTTAACTAGGGTTTCTTGAAACCATGTTTTAGTTAATTAAATCTTTTTAATTAATCTAGTTGTTTACTTAACCAATCTATATGGTTACTTTGCTTAAGTGGCTTGATGTTATGCTAATCTAAGTTAACTTGTGTGAAATTTTCATTGTTGTTGCTAATTGCCAAAAATCAAGAGAAGGGTTTGTGTTGGAATTATGGTTTGATGCATAGTTAATGGTTTAAAATTAGTGTAATGGCTAGCTAGTGGGTTAGTTTGGATTGTTGTGTTGGATTGTGTTAACTTTGTCGCTAATTTTCGATGTTTGTTCCAAATTGCAAATTTCTAGCTTACTAGGTTTTTATGTAAATTATTGTGACGAATTAATTGCGATATCTAGATTATTGTTGGCATATCCTATGACATTAGGATGTGTGGGTGCAGATTTTTGAGTAATCGGGTTTTAGTTTTTCCGGGCGACCAAATCGACATTTTAGTAGATTTTTGCGATTTTCGCGTGTGTTCCGCGCACTTTGTGCACGTTGTACCTAGCTTGTGAACGTTAGTATCTTCGTTTGGGTTTTGCGTCGTTCTTGATATGTAACCTTATGTTTGGTATTTATAATTCCAGGTTCGGTCGCGGAGACGTCAGACGCGGCTCGAAAGGGGAAAGCGGTGATTGGACGTGACTAGCTAGGGATTCCGGTGAGTAGATGCAACATCTACGGGGGACTATCGTTGGATGGCGCAAGTCGCCCGATAGTTTTAGTAGCTTTAAAAGATTCTTAGTAATGTTAGTAATTAGGGGTGTAATACTTGTATGATTATTTGCTACATTCATGCCTTATATTGACATACATATGCAAACCCATTCTATAGGACACCTGCACCATTGCCAGGGTTTTTATATGCAGCACGAGCACTATTCATGCTTACACCCACGCCCTGGTAATTGCCATGCCACCACACTAGATAACCTATAAATTGAAACCTTTTACTATAATTGATACTTAAACTTGTGCTATTGCCTTTAATTCCTTAAAATGAAATCGTAGGATTGCTATTCATGTGCATGTACCTCATCATATTATTTGTTCATGCCTAGTCTATTAATCACACATCGCAACTTAATTATTGATACCATATGCATTCATTATCATTGACATATGCACATATGAGGATTTCTTGAGATTTTATGATATTCTGGATTTCGGGGGAAAGCCGCAAAATTTCTAAACTTATTATATTTTTTAAAATATGTAAATTGCGGTTTTCTAGTGATGTAAGTGTCGTCCACCATGAGTTTGCTGTGGTTTTCGAGACCCGTTTCGAGGAGTTGGATGAACCGTCTCGGGTACATAGTGGGCCCGGTAAGGTATCCCCGGGCAAGAAGCTCGTGTTGCTGACGATGAGCCTGGCAGGGGACGGATTACCTACCGGTGACTGTTTGGGACGGCGGATATCCAGAGGATACCGACCGTGGCCGCGAGATGATGAGATATTGATATTGAGATGGGTCAGCCGGATGGCTGAGGCCAGAGATACTGTGACATGGATATATGAGATTTGTGATAGTTTTGAGGTGTCGTTGCTGGACACAGGTTCTTGTTGATTCTATTGGTATTGTGCTGGTATTTCAAAAGAGATTCCTAAAGGAAAAACATGATTCTTATACTTACACATTCAGATTATGAGTTGATTCGCATTGCATTCATACCTGCTAGTATATTCATATTGCATACATACCTGCTATTATGTCCTGCCTTACCTGTATTTTAGATGCTAGGATGCTTGTGTGCATGCATTCGATAGCCTGTGTAGACGTTATTTATTACTCACGAGTTGGCAACTCACCCCCGTTGTGCCACAGCCTTTTGCAGGTCCGCTCCGTCAGTACAGTAGCGGCGGGCGCACTTGCTTCTTTTGCTTCTTTTGCCTGGACTCGAGGTTTTGCTCTTAGGTGGGTTATATTATTATTTTTGTACCACCTTGTATATTCTTTGTATCTAGTGTACTCCATCTACTGTATCTACCAGTATTGTTGTATATTGACCTAGAGATGAGACTGTGAGATTTGTGGACTTTTATGCTGTATTTTGGGGTCGAGCTCACTTGAGTCGACATGCTGTTTTTCTCATGCTTCTTTATGATTATTTTGCATGATGTTGTTTTATATTGCGTGGGATTTGTGACCGCCTTGTGGCGAAGAGCTAGCTCCCGCTTGGGGATGCCTTATTTGTTGGATTCATATATATTCTTATTGTACCCATTTTGGGGGCCAGTATTTATAAAGGATACTCTGCCGAAATTTTCGGAAAAATTTGTATTGTTTTTAAAAAAGGTTTTTATATGACTTATTTGATAAACTCGTTTTCAATTGATTGGGTTCTCTTCACTCTTTTGCTTATTTGGTTTTGGTTTCTGGGCTTTCGCTTACTTATTTTACGGACGTCTTGAGACGTTTCGTAAACTTAAGTGCCAGTCACGTTCCGTACCCTGCAGGTCGTGACAACTATAAGCCTACGTATCTAATCTAACATCCATACACGAACCATACGATCAGTTTTTAAACGATGCGAATCGTAGTTTTGAAAGTAGGGGCTATGGTGTTTTTAGGAAAAGATATCATTTGAAAATCCGTAACGTCCCTCAAGATATCTGTTTAAGAGATGCATACGATTTTTCAGTTTGGAAATAGGTATGGTTCGGATGACACATTTACGTTGGCTATCTAGTCTGATAGTATCCAATACAGCAATATTATCGAACATCATCCTCAAATTTCGTTATCACGTATTAATCATATCATATCACTTCTAACTATCTTTTTAGCCATATCCCTAGTTTCCTAATTTAGGTTTCTATGACTGTATCCTATAGATCGGTTTCCATTTAAACTTTGCGGGGGTGATATACGCCATCCACCCGACTTCCCCCGTAGATATAGATTTACTCACCTTGATCCTTGCTTGCCGAAGTCGATGACGCCATGCTCCGTCGTCTCGGAGTCCATGCGAAGGTACCTACAATAATACACAATCACAGTCGCTATTAAAATCGAATCCGGAAAACCGATACGGCACGCGGTGCGCTCATAGGTTAGAACCTATAGCCCACGCATGCAAAAACTAACCAATTATCCCTTGTCGTTGACGTACAAACATCCAACGACCCGATACAATATCAAACACTAAAACCAAGCATTCAAAATTCGGAAAACATATCCAAAAATCACACCAATGTGCTCCCAGATTTTGACTCAGGTCAATTGGAGCAAAACAAGCATGTATAGGGGGTTGTATATGGAGTGTGTGAGCTACTGAAGCAACCTAGACCCAAACCATCACAATTTGGCCGGCCACATGGCCTTAAAATTCGGCCAGCTTGGTCCAGAGGTCTCTGTTGGGGCACGTCTGGTCAGGGTGGTCTCCTATAGGTCTAACTAGGTCCCTGGTATTGTTTGTTTTTCTCAAAAACTTCCCGGGTCATCCCAGATTCCCTGTAGTCCCCAATTGCGCACAAAATCGACACGGGACGATTCCTAAATCCGTATTCTCAATTCTAGGTCAGTAAAAACCACTCAAGTCTTGTTAACAACCACTATACATCACCAAGTTCACACAATCACCTAAACCCTTCTCTAGAATTTTCCAAGTTCACAAATCCACCACTAAACAAATTCTACACTAAACTAAAATACAAGAAAACTAAAAACTAAAGTAAATGGAAGAAGATATACCTCATGGATGTCACTTAAGAAAACCCTAGATGTCCAAGTCTAAAAAACTAATTTTTCTAGGTCCAATGTGTAGAGGAGGAGGAGGGGATCAACTTTTGTGAAGGGGGTATAGGGTTTTGACAAGGTTTTTGAGATGGATCTTGGGGTTGAAAGGTGGAGGGAGATGAGTTGAGGAAGAAGATGAAGGAAATAATGGGGAGGGGAATAAGTGGCTGCCCCCTCTCTCTATCTATTTCTTATTCTAACTCTTTTCCTTACCCCCACTCTCCTTATTATCACCCTCTCAATAAACCCTTTTCTCTTTTTCTTTCATTTTAAAACCCAAACCACATAATACTCCAAAACAACACAAGAAACAACATGTAACCAAAATGCAACATGTCATGGTGCACTAGCCATGATAAAAATGTAGAAACACGGATTTGACTTAATCGCGATTAGTAGTGCGCTAATCAATTTTTATCCAAGCTGCATATAATAAATTATAAAAATGCCAAATCCTTTAAATATATTTTTAAATGAATAAATCCTTTTACATCCCCAATTATTTCACAATTATTGGTATATATTTATACCATTTTACGAAAACCTCAATTTTGCAAATCGGGTAGTTTTCGCGAAATATATTATTTTAATATTAAATTCCAAAAATAATATTTTATATTTTCTGAAATGTTACAATCTAACCCCCTTAAACAAATTCGGTCCCCGAATTTAAATTTAAACCCCCAAATACTAAAACATTTCAAAATTCAACTCAATCAACGGGGCTCCGAAATCGCGGAAGATACAGAAATAACACAGCGCATCAAGTGCGCATGAAAACGAGTGTGAAACTCAAAATCGAACTCCGTCAAGCGTCACGCAAATTATCGGATTTGCACGCATATCATCGGAGTTACCATGGAGATACAGATCTCGAAATCCACTACCGAAATCCAATATACACTAGTCAAATACTATAATATGTATATAGTACACATCCTTGAAAAATCTCCAAAAACTGAATAAAATACATGCAAAATCTTTTCTGAATCGCCGGGTGACGCGTAATTCACGGCACAAGGGACGAACGCTCATTTGTAAAGTAATAGATATACGTTCATATATGTTTTTCTCAAATATACGTCCCGTCGTTTTTGAAATATCCCAAAAGGTTTTCCTTTGTAAACATTCGTGTCACTCACGGACACATAGGAAATAGCGAGACTATAGCTCCTTTCTGAAAACCCCTTGGTAAGCTTTTAATGCATGCAAAGTACTCAGGTACTGTCCTTAGATCAGTCATGTTCGGCTACTACATAATATAATGCCCATCATGAAAACAAGGCGCTCAAGAGCAAAATCAGCCTCAAAAGGCGTATCCAACAATCACGTACGTCTGGTGCGCACGGAAATCAAATCCAAACACAAGTGCTATGAATGCGCACGAAACCAAAATAAGTGCAACGGGTATGCACGAAAGCATCTGTCCAGTGCAACGGGTGTACACGACAATAACATCAAGTGCATCTATAGTGCACGAAAATCTCAATCGAGTGCATCCGTGTGCATAAAATCACATCTCATACCATGCGCCCAACATGCGCGAAAATCCAAATCAAGTGCATCCGTCCCGCACGAATGAAATCGCATCCAATATGTACGGATAAAATCTAAATCAAGGGCATCCAATATGCACGAGTAAAATCTCACTCAAGTGCATCCGATGCGCACTAAATCCAATATCAAGCGCCTAATATGCGCAAAAATCCAACCCAAGCACGTCAAGTCCAAATAAATGCCCGGTGTGGTAAAACGCACGAAAACGAACATCAAATGCAACGCGCACAAAAACATAAGTCTGGCGAAAACAAATGCTCAAAGACATAAATCGGTGCAACCAATATACGGAGTATAAATCTAGTGCAACTAATGCACGAAATATAAATCTGGTGCGACAAATGCACGAAAGGAAAATCTAGTGCAGCAAATGCACGAAATGAAAATCTAGTGCAACAAATGCACGAAACACAAATCCGGTGCATCCAGTGCACGAAATACTAATACAGTGCATCTAGTGCACGAAAACTCATCAATAACTCAAATGGGTATAAAAGCAACACCGAGTGTGCCAAGGTGTATAAAATCCAAAAACGTGTGCAACTATGTGCACAAAGCACGTATCAATGCACTGCAAGCACATGTAAGCCATACCGAGTGCAAAAATCAAATCGAGTGCGTACCATATGCACAAAATTAAATCAACTGCATGAAATCCACGAAATCATAAACACGTGCTACAAAGTCACAAAACCGATATCAAGTGCAATCGATGTGCACAAATCATAAACCGATATAACGGTGTATAAATATAAATCAAGTGCAATAACTATGCACAAAATGTAAATACCCAGTAGGTGCAGCTATGGTGCAGGAAAACAATATCATGAAACTCAATCATCAAAACTCAAATCCAAGCGATATAAGCGTGATACTCGGATCACAACGCAAATCACAACAAATGACATTAAGGTACACCTCCTACAATGTCAAAAAAATATGTCGGTGCACCCAAAACTGGCAGAGTAAGAACATCCGCTTGCCTTCTGCTCACAGTTTGGTGTCTTCTGTCTCTGGGTCCTCATTTTTCTCTGCGGATCACTAATCTCGCAATCCCTCGGCCCATCGGCCTGGTCAGGTGTACTAACGGAAACGATTCCGCTCTAGTACTCCTCAGGTCAACTTTCGGCCAATTAGCATGACCACTCGTAAAGCAGCACGTCACTGGCGTCGGCGTCTGGCCCTATGAATACACGGGGCACAACTGATCCTGGGTGCAAATCTTATCGCAGCAGTGTTCTGGAAGGAACCTGCCCATGGTCTCTTCCGATCTCGCCTATATCGAACTATACGGAGGCTGGTATTCTTGCATAATCTTTTCTCGTTTTCTGGACATCTGCGTTCTCAGCACAGCATTTTCTCGGGAACTGGTCGTATCCCAACGCCTCTGTATATATATCAGATCTCTAATCTCAATGGGGAGTAACAATAGCTCGTCAGCATCTCGTACGAACCTCTGGTTCCACTCGTCTTTATCATCATCCACTTCGACGTCACGTCATGCTATCTGCGTACTGCAATTATTCTTGGCTACGGTCAATCCGGAATCTCTCACACGGACTCGAAATCACGAACTCGGTATCTTCATCACTCTGTAGAAGATATCTGGCCGAACACGTCCTCGGGAGCTCGTCCCAACCATCGGAGGAATACTCAATACTCGTCCGTTCTTGATCGACTCACAACGCATCTGGGTGAGGTCCTCTATCCGAAACTGGTCAGCTTGCTGATCTCTAATCACATGATATCCGGACGACGTCGAACTTTTCGATCGATTCATCAAAATCCCATAATTCCCCAAAAGCTCAACACATGAGCACGGTTTAATAATATCCAGTACATGCCACAGTACCTATGGACCAGCCGTAGAAAGGCAAACCCAAGCCTCACTGATGGCACCGCTGAACTGCCGCAAACCCTAAGGTTCAAAAGCGGTTCCATGGTCATTATGTCGAGTTAGGGTTTCATTCTTCTAGAGGGTCCATAGAATTACTTGCATGTTCCTCCGAACCCCTTAAACTTGGAAAAATAGGTTTCTGACATTCGTTCAAACTTTTTAACTTCGCCTAGACAACATATGAATACCCTTCGTCTCTCAATTCAAGGTAGACTAGCTATCATCTGTCGCATCTCTGTCTAGAAGCTCCAGCAATCTCAGCTCGTAAGCTCGGGAAGCGACATCACATCAATCTCAGCAATAGCTGGGTCATCTGTCTGCACGGTAGACGACATTATAATCTCAAAGGCATGCTGTACATCAACAGTCCTCACACAACTGGCAGCCTCTATCAATGGAATGATCATACGGTGCAACACAGAACACTCGCCTCAACAAGAGGTCACAACAGCACAAACACTACATCGAGACGTTCCCGTGTCACCAGAAAACACGATGGTCAGTCCTCGTCCATAACGAGCTCGTCCTGACCGCATCACTAGCAGCAGCTCAACCCGCGCTCAAACCACGGTGACATGAACCTCAAGCATGTATCGACGAAAATAGATCAAAGGGATGAAAATGATCAACAGATCCAGAATGGACACATGATCATAAGGAGGAACGAAATCAATGAGAGTATGATCATGGAAACGAAGAGAATCATAGATCTCAAAATATGTACATCCTAAGCTTTCTTAAGTGGAGTATCGTATCGTAAATATGCCGTAGAACATATGTACGGTACGTCACTCTACTCAAGCTACCTACTCCATCAATCAGGGTCAACCTATGAAACGAAAGTTCGGGTCTAATATCCCCCTGTTCAAGTCTAAATTCCGTAAGATCAAGCCTACGTTCCGAAATAAGTTACGCCCCAGACTCCACATAGTCAAACCTAGACTCGAACCAAGGTAAAACCTAGCGCTCTGATACCAACTTTGTCACGACCCAAAAATATTAGCTCGTGACCGGCACTTGACTCACGCCACGTCTAAAGGCGTAATGTAAATCAAGTAAGCCGGAACCCAGAAATCTAAAACTTTTTTTTAAAATAAAAGAGGTGAAGTTTTGAAATAAAGGTATGATGAAATCAAATGTTTTCCTAAATGCAAAGAAAAGGGAACATGAAAAATGCAAGTGGATTTTATTAATTGGAAAACATGTTTCGTCTTTTGAAAATTTAGGCAGCATCTCTTTTGTATATTTTGATCCAAAACCACAAATACATGATAATAAAAAGGCATCCCCAAGCGGGAGCTAGCTCTTCGCCAATCGGCGGATCTACAACCACGCAAATTATAATTATAAGTATACGACGCCCAACGGCGAAGATCACCACAAAAGATAAAGAAAAGCACGACATCAACCTAAAAAGCGAACATAAAACCCATCGCTCAAGTCTCGCAACTACAAGTCTCACTAAGTCTTACCAAATATACAAATACTACTTTTTGATTTGATGGAGTTAACTAGATACAACAGGAATAATAAATACAAGAGGGGTACGATCCACATGTACCATCTACCAAAGCAAAACACCCGAATGCAGCTATGTGCCAGCGATGCCGCTACTGATCCATGCGGTCAACCTGCAAGAAATGTGGCACAATGGGGGTGAGTTGACAACTCGTGAGTAGAAAACATCTACAAGTAGAAATCGAATAAACAACGATTCCTAGGTCAATTATATCATAAAGGTAATACTATGATAACTAGGGTGACCGTAACGGCATATGTGCCAACAATACTCAATGTCTATATGCATGCGGATATCATCCAACCATATAAGCAATGCCAATATGCATGTGGATCTCGTCCACGTGTCAACCAATGACACAACAACGTCATGCATGTAAATATCATAAAAGCATATGCATGAAAGTATGAGGATATAAATCAACGTGTGTTCCTCGCGACACATCAAAATCATGGAACCTGAGTGTCCAGCATTGACACTCGAAACAACATGAAACCCGTATCCAACATCAACACGTAAATCCTCATATATCTCGGGCTTCGTCAGTCCGGATCGGCCCATGGGCTCCGTCTGCGGGATCGGCCTTGGGGCTTCGGCAGAACGGGTCGGCCCCTATCCATCTCTCGATTCCGGTCGGTATCCTCCGGATAGCCGTCAGGTCCAACCAATCACCGGTAGGTAGTACTCACCCTGCCAGGCTCATTGTCTACACAACAAAAACCATTTCTCGCCCCGGGGAACCATACCGGGTCCACCATGAACCCGCAAACGGATCATCCACCTCCTCGAATCAGGTTTCTATCACACGTCTCAGAACCGAGAAAACGCATGGTGGACGCACTGAAATATCATATCAAGAGAAACCGGGTTTTTAAAACAATACATACATTCTTTGAAATAGCCGCGGTTCTCAAATCCAGAAATCTCATGAAAATAACATATCTCAATGCGTATAATCGTAAAACATGATGTATGCGACATATAACAGAATGTAAGTATATCTGTTTATCATGCAACATGAAACAGTGATGTGAACATAGCAGGTAAATCATGCAAGGAATCATATCGTGATGCAACAATTCTACTGTGTAGGTGACATACTAATTATCGATGATGAAGTGTGTGAGCCAGCCAGTCTGTGTAAGTGTAACATACGCATCATCGATAATGGTGTAGGTGTACTAGCACAGGTATATGGAATGCAATGAGAATGACATGAACGTAGCATAAGTAAATCGTGGGCGAAATGCTATAAGGTATACGTCTCTATCACATATCCGAGTCGGTGAATCTAACAATCGGCATCCAGCCTCACAACATCACGTACGGTATAATCCATCGTACAGCATCCTCTAGTCAAGGCTATGGATCAGTCATCATAAAACTCGTCATGTACGGTAAACCATCGTACGGCGGCACTAGACCATCAGGGATCCTATCAAGCTATATGACAATGAGGGTACGGACCTAACGTCTCGCACGGAATATCACTCAAGATTCACAACATTACATAAATCTACATACTTATATCCCCGGGTCACATCCATAACCATCTAATATCAGGGGACCGGCAAAGGTATCAATCCTCTCATATCGACTTGCATCCGTATATCGACATATCAATCAAGTCATCATATTACACCGTATATTCCTTTCATCACATTAAGTCATCTTTATATATGTTCTACCTTTACTATAAGCCTACGTATCTAATCTAACATCCACACATGAACCATACGATCAGTTTTTAAAAGATGCGAATCATAGTTTTGAAAGTAGGGGCTACGGTGTTTTTAGGAAAAGATGTCGTTTGAAAATCCATAACGTCCCTTAAGATATCTGTTTAAGAGATCCATACGATTCTTCAGTTTGGAAATAGGTATGGTTCGGATGACATATTTACGTGGGCTGTCTAGTCTGATAGTATCCAATACGGCAATATCATCGAACATCATCCTCAAATTTCGTCATCACGTATTAATCACATCATATCACTTCTAACTATCCTTTTAGCCATATCCCTAGTTTCCTAATCTAGGTTTCTACGACTGTATCCTATATATCGGTTTCCATTTAAACTTTGCGGGGGTGCTATACGCCATCCACCCGACTTCCCCCATAGATATAGATCTACTCACCTTGATCCTTACTTGCCGAAGTCGATGACGCCATGCTCCATCACCTCGGAGTCCACGCGAAGGTACTTACAATAATACACAATCGCAGTCGCTATTAAAATCGAATCCGGAAAACCGATACGGCATACGGTGCGCTCATAGGTTAGAACCTATAGCCCACGCATGCAAAACTAACCAATTATCCCTTGTCGTTAACGTACAAATATCCAACGACCCAATACAATATCAAACACTAAAACCAAGCATTCAAAATACGAAAAACATATCCAAAAATCACACCAATGTGCTCCCAGATTTTGACTCAGGTCAATTGGAGCAAAACAAGCAAGTATAGGGGGTTGTATATGGAGTGTGTGAGCTACTGAAGCAACCTAGACCCAAACCATCACAATTTGGCTGGCCACATGGCCTTAAAATCCGGCCAGCTCGGTCCAGAGGTCTCTGTTGGGGCACGTCTGGTCAGGGTGGTCTCCTATAGGTCTAACTAGGTCCCTGGTATTGTTTGTTTTTCTCAAAAACTTCCCGGGTCATCCCAGATTCCCTGTAGTCCCCAATTGCACACAAAATCGACACGGGACGATTCCTAAATCCGTATTCTCAATTCTAGGCCAGTAAAAACCACTCAAGTCTTGTTAACAGCCACTATACATCACCAAGTTCACACAATCACCTAAACCCTTCTCTAGAATTTTCCAAGTTCACAAATCCACCACTAAACAAATTCTACACTAAACTAAAATACAAGAAAACTCAAAACTAAAGCAAATGGAAGAAGATATACCTCATGGATGTCACTTAAGAAAACCCTAGATGTCCAAGTCTCAAAAATCTAACTTTTCTTGGTCCAATGTGTAGAGGAGGAGGAGGGGATCAACTTTCGTGAAGGGAGTATAGTGTTTTGACAAGGTTTTTGAGTGGATCTTGGGGTTGAAGGTGGAGGGAGATGAGTTGAGGAAGAAGATGAAGGAAATAATGGGGGGGGGGGGGAATAAGTGGCTGCCCCCCCCTCTCTCTTTCTTATTCTAACTCTTTTCCTCACCGTCACTCTCCTTATTCTCACCCTCTCAATAAACACTTTTCTCTTTTTCTTTCTTTTTAAAACACAAACCAGATAATACTTCAAAACAACACAAGAAACAACATGTAATCAAAATGCAACATGTCATGGTGCACTAGCCATGATAAAAATGTAGAAACATAGATTTGGCTTAATCGCGATCAGTAGTGCGCTAATCAATTTTTATCCAAACTGCATATAATAAATTATAAAAATGCCAAATCCTATAAATATATTTTTAAATGAATAAATCCTTTTACATCCCCAATTATTTCACAATTATTGGTATATATTTATACCATTTTACGAAAACCCCAATTTCGCAAATCGGGTAGTTTTCGCGAAATATATTATTTCAATATTAAATTCCAAAAATAAAATTTTATATTTTCTGAAACGTTACAGATTTCGATGATAGGCTAATTAAGGTTTCATAGCAAGCAATTGTAATCCCAATTTATCATTTAGTACGATCTATATGCTATATGTTCGCAGCTCGCTAATAATCCCTAAAATAAGCTGAAAGTGGATTGTGATATCCTAGTTGATATTCATACGAAACGTCATGCCATTTGAGATAGAATTTATAACTGCCAGCAAATCCTTATATGGTCTTTGACCATAGCCGATGCCGATATGCTTGTTTATGTGAAGCGCTGCTCGGTACTCGGCCTGCCTCCTGCAACTTACAAAGTAATCAAATCTTTAATATGGATGTTAAAGTCACTTCCACTACACAACTCCTCCAAAGTTATGATGAAGATTAAGAGATAGATTCTGCACATATCGAGCCTTTCTATGAGCGCCGAAACTTGGGCATTTATGATTTAGGCTCGAGCCGATGACTCAAGTAGGAACCAGATTCGACTAGGGAGGAGGACCCGATTTTGTTTATTTCGAAGACATAAGGGAAAGGTCAAAAATATTTAGAGAAACTTTAATTTACAGAATGAAGAGGGATGCTCGAAAAAAGTTCTTCATTAGAACACTACAATAAAATGACACATAATTCGTTGGCTATTATCCGACGAAATAAACCCCCATTATACCAACTTTGCTACGAAAATCATTTTATAATTGTTTTGGGTTATTCCGTCGGCTATTACCCGACGGAATAACCCAATAACAAATAAAGGCTCGGGTTTGAGATCTCCCAAAATCTTCCCTTTTATCCCAAAAAAAAACCTAGCTCCTTCCTTCGTCCAGAACTTTGACCTCCTCCTCCTCCCTTCGTCCCCCCTCCCATCGCCGACGAGATCTCCTCCTCCTCCTCCTCTGTAGCGACCTCCTCCCTCTCTACCGCCTTTGTCTTCAGCCATCTCCACCGCCTTCCCGTCCTCCTCGACGCCGACGTCCGCCACCCGATCCCACCTCGCCATCGATCCTCGCGCTATCCTATCTCGCTGCTGCCTGAGCTCGTGCCCAACTCGCCGAACGTCTGGACCGTCGATCCCGAGCCCACCGCGTCGACGACCGCCATCCCGAGCCCACCTCGCCGTCGTTTATCGCCGTCAACCTCGTCGTCACGTGAGTCCTAATTTTTTATATAAAAATAGTTGTTTAATAATGATAATTGGATATAAATGCCAGAATTGTATATTGTGGAAGTTTTTGGTATTGGATAGTGTGAAAATTTGGTATTGAATAAACCCTGAAGTTAATTTTGGAAATGAAGAAATTAGAAAAGGGGAAAACTTTTTTAAAGTTGGAGTTTTGTTGAGAGATATGATGCAAGCATCCAAATTGATGAGCATCATTCATCATGAACTCAATTAGGATGAGGTAAAACTCTCTATAAAATTTAAAGTAATTATCTAAGTGAGTTATTGATTTTTAAAATAGTGTTGCACCTATTCTCGACTCGCACTTCTCATCCTCAACTCAAATTTTTGCTTGCTATGCGATTGAACGTCCGGTTTTCAATATTTTTTATTAGAGTTTTGAGAAGAGAAGTGAAATTAGATAAAGAATTATTGTTTTGGAGGGTGAACGAGTAACATATCATCCCTAGCTGAGTTAACTAACCCCTTTAACCATATTTCAAAACCAAAGGAGCTTAAATGTGAAAATTTTGATATTATTATCGAGATTCTTATATAATATTAAAAAACCATAAAGTCCTAAGCTTGAACCGAAAATCTTAAATCTTAAACTTGATGTGAAACCAAACTCGTTATTTGAAACTAAAACCTTAAGCTTTAAAATAAACTTGAGAACTTCAAAAGCGAAACGAAACCCTTATCCAAGTGTAAGGATATAACTCGATGATAACATGGAAATCCATATTATCATCGAGGATTTTAACAAATCGCTACGTGCCTTAGTACCCTTGTATCAGTTACATGCATAACAGTTTTCGTCATGACATAAAACTACGTGATGTTTGTCAACATTAAACGTTAATCGTTTGTTTATGCCAACCGTTATGTAGTTTATGTGACGAGAAAATTGGTCGTGCTATAACCGATAGATTTGTCCAGTGTGGACAAGTTAAGAATTTATAACGCAAACACACCCTGCATTTGTGCTTTTATTCGTTTTGCGATTAGTTTCGTCGGCACCTTTTCGCTGGTTCTCCGTGTACAAATATATAGGGGATGATCATTTCAGTGTTGATATTTAGTATTGAAATGATTATTATCCATTTTATTGCAATATACTCAGAGAACAACGAGGATGTGCTGTCGAAATTTTCTCGAAACGAATGAAAGCACAGATGCAGGGGGTGTATGCATTATAAATTCTTAATAGGATAGAAGCCTTACCTTAATAGCCGATGTGATGTATTGATGAATTAAACTGAAACATTAAACCTTAATTACAAGTCATAAAATAAATGTCCAAATGATATGCTAATTATTTAATACATGATATCAGAAATTAGAGAGTAATGGATATGAGTTGGATGAAAGTGTCCAAATTTAGTGATGAATATAAGGCAAGCGACGAAGAGTTTATGGAATTTACATTGAGAGACCGATCCCCTTAAAAATTGATTTCGTGTCCGTGTAAAAAGTATCATAACTGCTACGACTTCCGTCGAGATATAGTGTACGACTATCTACTAAAGAACAAGATTTTGTTTGAGTATATAAAATGGACATACCATACAAAAGCGGCACCGATATTCGATATGTCTACGAGTCGTTAGATTAGAAAAAATTGTCTTTCTCGTATACGTTTTAGGGACACTGGTTTGAATAGTATGTTGGACGAGCTCCAAACTGGCATGCATCTTGATCCTGATATTGTTCTCGAACCTAATATTGGAGAGGAAGATATCTTGGTAGAATAAAAATAAAATCTTGAAAATGAAACTATAAACTAAAAGTGTATCCTAGCACCGCCACAGGGTTTTCACAAGCATCTAGCATGCTAATTTTAAAATTTTGCAGTGCTAAGCTACACTATCCTAGAATCTTAACTAGATGATTAGGGTTTAAAGCATGATATCAAAAGAACTACACTAAGTGAAAAAGATTACAACTTTTGTAGATCGTGTCCTTCACTTCGATAGCTCCGGGTAGTAATCCCTACGACTCCTATAGACTCCACTTGAAGATTGAACGAGCTTGCTTCGTGAACTTCGTGTCGAAGATGATCCACCTTGAAGCTTCTCTAATCCAAGCAACCTCTTCACTAATCTTTCTCTAGTGAAGTAAACACACTAATCTATATGGCTAATATAGAGTAGGATGGTGAAGTAGAGGTATAAGCTCACTTAGAACTCTCTTAAGCTCTAGGGTTCACAAATCTTGTGAGGGTTAAAGCTTAAGCAAGAAGAAGAAAAAGAAGGAAAATGAGAGAGCTAAAAGAAAACTCATCCAAATGAGCTAGGTCAAGTAATGAGTGAAGAATGGCTACTCAAATAATAACATCACTTATTGAAGCATACAATTTCTTTCAATAAGAAATTGCTCTCATGCTTCTATAGTGAAAAACAAATGAATAAACAAATGACAAAGTCATGCTTTACCCATTTCTCAAATATCTCTCATTTTCCATCTCACCTTTTCTATTTTCACAAAATAGAAAAACCATCCATGCTTCATAATGCACACACACACACACACACATATCATATATATATACACATATCATATATATATACACACATATCATATATATTAATATATATATTAAGAGTTGAAAAAATACACACACACACACATACATACATACATATATCATATATATATATTAATATATATATATATATATATATATATATATATATATATATATATATTAAGAGTAGAAAATAATTAGTGAGCAATAATATTAGTTAATATATAATTATGTCAAATATAAATATATATCACATATTAAATCAACACTTGATTCAATAATCCGGTTATATCACATATAATCGAATAATATCATTTATCTGTATATCGCATTAACAAATCAACACTTGATTCAATAATCTGCTTATATCACATATAACCTGATCGATATCAAATTACCGCCAGATTAGAATACGGTATCACATACTCGTATTTAATTAGGCCCTCCGTACATATCAGCATATGTGCCCTACTTTGTTTCGCTTGAACTATGAAACCACTGTGTGGGACTCTAAAGACTCGTCAATACGCCAGCAGTAGGTGATGATCGCATAAGTCACCCACAAGCCGTTAGCGGTACTAGCTGGACGTAACGGCTACCCAGATATTGAGCGAATAGAAGATCAACAAGCAAGCTTGACGTAACGGCTATCTATAAGTAACACAAGCCGTCAGCGGTACTAGCTGGACGTAACGGCTACCTATAAGTAACACTTACTGTACAGTCCGGTCTCTTCGTCTGATATGTCGCATATCGAGTCTGGGGGTGGATACGTCAGACCCCAGTAACTTGATAAGTCATGCTGATGTGTGGTCTATAACGGTTCGAGAAACTACTGATAACTCTTACCAGTAAATCTCATCAACAGCCCTGACCAGGGACTTCCTGTTATAGCCAATCGAGCATAGCACAACATCAACTCCCTATACCGGGAGAGACGAAACCCCTCCTATCGCTCACTGCCTCCACGTGAATCGGGACTGTACCCAAAATCCATCTGTTTGCACGACTCCTTTGAGCCATGGTAGGGAGGAAATCAAAGCACGGTGGGAACCATACAAGACATTATGACGATCTTGGGTCTACAGACTAACTTGTACCAGTGTCACCAGAGAACTGCTATCTGACGATAGGTAAGGTACCATCTATGAGTTCTCGGCGAGTCATTTTCGGTGTACGCATTCTCTAATGAGCACCTGTGTACAATCTTTGATGTCACACACCAATGGTTGTGGGATCAACCATCGCTACATACAGGGTCAAGAAACGCACACACTAGTCTACTCTGGAATATCGATGTCCTGTCTCAATATCCCCTCGAATAGGAACAATTAAAGGATGTGCTTTTGGACTATCCAGGCCCCACTAGTATGATCTGCATCATAGTCCTGGAAGTCAAGTCTATATCCTAAGGGCTTTATCAATATGTATCAGAGAAGTAGTATAATAATATAAGTATACATGTTAAGATAAAGTGCAATCAGATAACATACTATCATATCGAGCAAGAAAGTCCTCTATATATATGTCCAAGCATCCACTATAATATACAATAATGGCCTCTAGGGCATACATATTCCTAACAATCTTCTACTTGCACTAAGGTCAGTTGTTGTAGTATCTCATACCCAACATCCCAAAAATTCTCTCAAACTGCGTCTAGGGAAGGGACTTCGTGAGTGGATCCGCTGTGTTATCCTTCATGTCAACTCTCCTGACCTCGATCTCCCATCGATCTACCATCTCCCGGATCAGGTGATACCAGCTGAGAATGTGTCTGGATTGCTGATGGGACCGGCGTTTCTTGGTTAAAGCCACAACTCCATTGTTATCACAATACAAGGGTATTGGATGCTCAATAGATGGAACCACACCAAGTTCATCTATGAACTTCTTCATCCAGACAACCTCTTTGGCAGCATCGTTGGCAGTGATATATTCAGCCTCCATCATCGAGTCTGCTACGGTATCATGCTTGGAACTCTTCCAACATACTGCCCTTCCATTAAGGGTGAAGACAAAACCCGAGACCGAATTACTGTCGTCTTTATCACTCTGGAAGCTTGAATCGGTAAAGGACTCCACTTGGAGTTCACCGTTACCATACACTAAGAACATTTCTTTAATCCTTCTCAAGTACTTAAGAATGTTCTTCACAGCTGTCCAGTGCTTTTCCCTAGGATCTGATTGATACCTACTAACTACACCTAGTGATTAAGCTACATCCGGTCTGGTACATAATATCGCATACATGATAGATCCGACTGCAGAAGTATAGGATATCGCTTGCATGCGAGCCTTCTCCAAATCAGTCTTGGGAGATATCTCTTTGGAGAGAGTGATTCCTAAGCAAGCGGGTAAATTACCACGCTTAGAATTTTCCATACTAAACCTCTTTAGTATGGTGTCAATGTACCTGGATTGGGTCAATCCAAATATCCTTTTAGATCTATCTCTATAGATCTTAATCCCTAGGATGTAGGAGGCATCACCCAGATCTTTCATGGAGAACTTATGTGATAAGAAGAGATTGACTGAGTGTAGCATAGGAACAACATTTCCTATCAAGATTATGTCATCCACGTACAATACGAGGAAGACAACCTTACTCTCTACTACTTTCTTGTATATACAAGTTTCATCTACGTTTTTGATGAAGTCAAACTCTTTGATAGCTTTATCAAAACAGATGTTTCAGCTCCGCGATACTTGCTTTAATCCGTAGATTGATTTAAGCAGCTTGCACACGCTTCCGCTGCTCCCACTATCTACGAAGCTCTCTGGCTATATCATGTACACGCTCTCTTCTAAATCACCATTTAGAAAAGCGGTCTTGACGTCCATCTGCCAAATTTCGTAGTCATGGTATGCAGTAATGGAAAGTAGGATCCTGATGGATTTAAGCATAGCCACTGGAGAAAAGGTTTCATTATAGTCGACACCTAGTCGTTGACGAAAACCTTTTGCAATAAGTCTTGCTTTGAAAGTCTCAACTTCTCCATCCACAACAATTTTCTTTTTAAAGATCCACTTGCTCTCGATGGGTTTTACCCCTTCAGGAGCAACTTCCAGAGTCCATACTTTGTTGGTGTACATGGATTTCATCTCAGATCGCATAGTATCCAGCCATTTCACAGAGTCTCCATTTATGATGGCCTGCTCGAAAATAGTCGGATCATCATCTTCCATGATGCAATCCTTGCTCCGACCGTCTATGAAAAAACCGTAGTATCTCTCGGGTGGATGAGGAACCCTACTGGATCTGCGAAGTTGCTGAGGTTCGTCGGGGACTATTGAATCCTCCGGTTCTATCAAATCATCAGTTGTAGTTTGTGCTGCTGGAACTTCTTCCAGTTCTACCTCATTACCACTAATTTCTTTTACAAGAAATTCATTTTCTAAAAAGGTGGCATATTGAGCAACAAACACTTTTTGTTCCTCACTATGGTAGAAAAGATATCCATGCGAATTCTTTGGATATCCTACAAACTTGCACAGAACTGACCTTGCCTCGAGCTTGTCCGGATTTTGCTTTTTTACATAGGCCGAACAACCCCATATCTTAACTCGTTTAAGATATAGTCTCTTTCCACTGCATATCTCATATGGTGTTTTATGCACAAATTTTGATGGAACTTGATTCAATGGGTATGCAGCTGTCTCAAGTGCATAGCTCCAAAGGGAAATAGGTAACTCAGCATTACTCATCATAGAGCACACCATATCTAATATGGTGCAATTCCTCTGCTCTGATACACCGTTGTACTGTGCTATATATGGAAGAGTAAGCTGAGAGAGAATCCCATTCTCTTTTAAATAGTCCCGGAACTCCGTGCTTAAGTATTCTCCTCCCCGATCAGATCGAAGGATTTTAATACGTTTACCTGTTTGGTTCTCTACTTCGCACGTATATTCCTTAAATTTCTCAAAAGCTTCAGACTTGTGTTTCAACAGGAACACATGTCCGAATCTTGAGAGATTATCGGTGAATGCAATAAAGTACGAGGAACCATTCCTGGCATGTGTAGACATAGGACCGCATACATCACTATGTATCAGTCCCAAGAGTTCAGTAGCTCTTTCTCTGTGTCCAGTAAACGGAGTTTTCGTCATCCTGGCTTTGAGACATGACTCGCAAGTTTCATAAGATGTAAATTCGAACGAATTCAAATATCCATCTTTATGCAACTTAGCTAGTCTTGTCACATTGATATGACCTAGTCTATAGTGCCATAAGAAGGCTTCATTCATTTCTGAACTTTTCCTCTTGTGTGTGTTCTGTATATTTAGAACTGTAGTTTGATTTAGAACGTATATACCGTTACATAACGTTCCAAAACCAATCAACACTTGATTTAGGAAAATGTTCATAACATTATCCTCTAATGAAAAATTATATCCTTCTTTATGTAATAAAGAAACTGATATAATATTGTACATCATTTTTGGTACGTAATAACAGTCGTTCAGAATCAATGTATTACCACTTGGTAATACAATGTGATATTCGCCAACTGTTTTGGCTGCAACAATTGCTCCATTCCCTACTTTTAGAGACATATCACCATTTCACAGTTCTCTACCTCTCCTTAGTCCATGTAACAAATTACAAACGTGAGATCTTGATCCGGTACCCAATACCCAGGACATAGAGCAAACTGAGAAATAGTTCTCGATAACGAACACACCCGAAGAAGATGCATCAGCATGCACTTTCTTCGTTCGGGTGGCGTGGAAATCCTGGTATTCCCCTATTCCTTGCTCAGACTTATAACTGTCATAAGATAGAGCGGAACCAACGTTCCTTACCCCAGTATAATATGTGGGTTCGGTCAATACATCCATATTATTATCTTGATTAAGGCGTGTCATGGTCGCTACGTGGAGAGAGAGAGAAGAAAACACTTTAGCATGCGCTCTTGAAAAATTTGATTGGTTATTATCTTATCTAATCATGATGGTTTCCACTGTTTTTATCAAATCTTCCTTCAAACCCTAAAAGGTAAGATTAGCCAGGATTAATTACACCCTACAAGTTTGCCAATCGTTCAGCCAGGCAGGTATTGGTAGTCTGAGAGAGTTTCCCCATGCTTTCGCATGGAACTAATTAAATAACCTCGTTTCCATAGGGACATAACCCCATTAACACCTTTCGTAGACACCTACTTGATCAGCTAATTGTAAAGTGGAAAACTCTCCCAGTAGTAACTCTTACTCGCAGTGGGTATCGGGGTCTAACTATCTCATAGAAGGTATGCAATCTCATTGCAAAATTCAACTCTTGAAATTCCCAATATCTGTTTTTACCCCATAAGATTTATGATCTTGACAAGGTCAACAAACCATAAACCGCAAGTCAAGTTTAACCCGTTCATTTCGTGATTGAATTAAACCCACCCGCACGACCCTTGACAAGGTCAATAAGGCCGTACGACTACCCTAATCCAATCGCATCACATGCGGCAGATAAGTACTAATCAGCTACCGCACACTACGCCTTGATAAGGTCAATAAACGCAGCACGAATACTAAATAGCACTTATCTGAAATGACGGAAGGCTATGCTGGTTTTTAAGAAAACCTTTAGCGTAATGAACTTGATATCGTTGTAGAATCTAGTGATTTTGAAAAATGAGTGGTTTAAGCTCCACTTTTAAAATCAAGAAGTTTTCAAAACAAACCGAGTGAGTGGTAGCATTCGCTAGTTTTGCTAAAGAGGTCACTCCCGGTGAAGGGATCCCAGCTCTTTCCTCATCGAATGAGGTGCTAGATATCCATCAAGGAATACCACTATGCAAAGAAAGAACTAGAGAAACTATCAAAACAAACTGAGTAGGTTGTAGCATTTGCTAGTTTTTCTAAAGAGGTCACTACTGGTGAACGGATCTCGGCTCTTTCCTCATCGAATGAGGTGCTGAATATCCATCAAGGAATACCACTATGCAAAGCAAGAACTAGAGCTATATTTTTGAAAATTTTGATTCTACAATATCTTTAGGCTTCTTATCTTTTCATTAATCTCATTAACAAAATCCCATCATTTATGTTTCCTAAACATCACAGAAAAGAAATGAAAATAGAACGTACGCTTATGCCATCCGCATTCGCCACGGGGCCCTATCATGCACCGTTAGATTACTTAACTAACGGCAGAGCGGGGGCTGGACTAGCGCGGGTGCAAAACATAAGCAACGTTTATTATATATCATATATATAATATTGCATTCGTCTCACGCAGTTATATAATCACATCACAGAACCAAGCAACAGAAGTAAACATATGAAATATTGGATATACTAGGAGGTCCGTGTTTTAAATTAAGCCAGCAATGAAAAACAAGAATTCCACGGTCGTGATGAATAGTCAAACCCACATCCCTAGACCCCTACGAGAGCGGCAAGTAACCCTGCCAATTCTAGAGTTAGGGGACCCGGTATCGACTCCTCGAGATGGTCTCCCACTGGACTCTAGAACCCGAGTACTTGTGCTCCCCACCTTGGGTCTATCCTAATGCGGGAAAGTAAATAATATACATCAATGGTGACATCATCCTCAACTCGGAAGTGTCCCAATAAAATAATATTACATACATTTTTACATGAATGAAAATGAAAAACTCTCATCTCACGCAAAAAAACCCCGGCTATTCAATCACGACGATCCAATATTACATATCACAACAACACATAAACATCTCATGTCATCAACGTAAGTAAATATGTGTATCCTAAATTTCGTTGACATATAGCAACGAGATCGGGGATACCCCACATATTACATTTACGGTCGCAGAAAAGAAATGAAAAACTACAATAATTAGAATCCGCATTTTCCTTAAACATCATAAACCCAGAATATCTCATATTCCGAATTTCATGCTTAACCCTATAAACCTTGCATTTTAGTCTCGAATTGAAAACTCTTTTCAATAACTTAGTCGGGTAATTCAACAAGATTCCCGACTACCTGATCGAATGCTCGTCGGGAACTTTAGTAGATGGCCGCACCCCCAACGCCGTCGATGAAGTGCACTTAGGAAGATCACCTTGGCCGTGAGCACCCAAATGGATGTTTTTAGCAACGGGGTTCTCCTAAAGTCACTTGGTAGGGGCTATGGGGCGTGGCTATCTAGTAATGTTATCCGGCGAGTATTCGCGTACTATACGTGATTGCGAAGGAGTTTTGATCCGAATCAAAACTCCGTGGCAATCGATCAATTGAGACTAAAACGTTAGAATTACAGTTATCTAACTAGTTTTCATAAAACTAATTAAAGTGGATTCTAAATATTGTATCACATATCAAACTTAAACCCAAAACAATATTAAAATTGTGACTACGAAACACTCCGAATTTCCTCTACTTAAAAGATAACATCACATGCAATCTGGGCTAAATAAACATAACCTGAAATCCTAAAACCATCACACCAGCACACCAAAGAAATACGAGCACAAAAAATATGGGGAGATTGGCCAGGCTGGGTATATTTGTAATCTCGCCGGCCAACTTTTCAAATTAAGTGCTCGTTTTTCTCTGGTGTTCTAGTTACATCAAATGTAATATTCTGCACTTGTTTAAGAAAATTTTAGAGACCATTTCAAAATCACAGAAAGTATGGTTTTGGGTTTACAGTTTCGGAGTTTTTTCGGTTTCGCAATTCTACTAACATCGTCTAATCTCTAGCTTGGTTCTGATACATGAAAGTGTATCCTAGCACCACCACTGAGTTTTCACAAGCATCTAACATGCTAATTTTAAAATTTCGCAAAGCTAAGTTACACTATCCTAGAATCTTAACTAGATGATTAGGGTTTAAAGCATGATATCAAAAGAACTACACTAAGTGAAAATGATTACAACTTTTGTAGATCGTGTCCTTCACTTCAATAGCTCCGGGTAGTAGTCCCTACGACTCCTCTAGGCTCCACTTGAAGATTGAACGAGCTTGCTTGGTGAACTTCGTGTCGAGGATGATCCACCTTGAAGCTTCTCTAATCCAAGCTATCTCTTCACTAATCTTTTTCTAGTGAAGTAAACACACTAATCTATATGGCTAATATAGAGTAGGATGGTGAAATAGGGGTATAAGCTCATTTAGAACTCTCTTAAGCTCTAGGGTTCACAACTGATGTGAGGGTTAGAGCTTAAGCAAGAAGAAGAAGAAGGAAAATGAGAGAGCTAAAAGAAAACTCATCCAAATGAGTGTCATGACCCGAAATGGCACGTGACTGGCTCTTGAATCATATGAAATCTATAGGACCCCATCTAATTCAAGTAAGCCAAAAGCCCAGAAATCTAAAACCATTTTAAATAATAAATGAAGGAAAACTAGTTTTAAAGAAGTAGTTTTAATAGCATAAGCCAAATTATGCGTTTTAAAATCCCAAGTCTTTTCTGAAAATTTCGGCAGAGTTTCCTTTGTAAATACTGGCCCCAAACGGGGTACAACATGAATAATATATGCACAATGATAAAAGGCATCCCCAAGCGGGAGCTAGCTCTTCGTCAATCGACGGTCACAACCACGCAAGCAATAATATATACAATGCCGAAGGGCGAGGATCAAAACTCAAAAGGAAACTTAAATTATCAAGAAAACCATAATAATACAAGCGCGACTCTACGGTCGAAAGAATAACAACTGGTTTTCTAAGTCTGAAAATAATATACAAGTCTGGTTGATAGAGTTTCTAGATATAACTGAAATAAATGTACAATAATGGTCACGATACAAGTGAGTCCACCTACCAAAACAATCACCCGAAAAAGGACAGTGTGCCAGCAAAGCCGCAATGAACCTGTACGGCAAAACCTGCAAGAACTGTGGCACAACGGGGGTGAGTTGCCAACTCGTGAGTAGAAAAAATCACAGAGCAGAAATCGTATGTATGACTCCATCCTAGGTCAATACGATCAGTAATATATATCCTCAATATGATAAAGTCTGAAGTATGAAAAGGTGGCAAGGGAAACATCTATACCAAGTGTAATACCAAGTGCTCGTGTCAGTGCCTCAGGTAGCAACATAATATAAATATGAGGTATCATCAATGAAATCAGCATGAATCAGTGTCAACTATATCATGCAGTCTATAAGTATGTGGATATCATCCAAATATGAAATCAATGCATGTATGCATGTGGATCTTGTCCACGTGTCAACCAATGACACAAAAACATCATGCATGTAAATATCATAAAGCATATGCATGGAAGTATGAGAATATAAATCAACGTGTGTCCCTCGCGACACATCAAAATCATGGAACCTGAGTGTCCAGCATTGACACTCGAACCATCATGAAACCCGTGCCCAGCATCGGCATGTAAATCCTCATATATATCGGGCTCCGTCAGTCCGGATCGGCCCATGGGCTCCGTCATTCCGGAACAGCCCGTAACATCTCTCGACTCCCGTCGGTATCTTCCTAATATCCGCTGAGCCCAAACCAATCACCGGTAGGTAGTAGTCCCTCTGCCAGGCTCACCGTCTGTATACACATTATCCCTTTTCCTGCCCCGGGGTACCATACAGGGCCCCACCATGTATCCGCACACGGCCCACGGCTCCTCCTCGCATGGGGTATATATATATATATATATATATATATATATATATATATATATATCAGAACCAATAAAACTCATGGTGGCGGCTGAAATATCATATCAAGAGAAACCGGATTTTTAAAACAGTACATACTTTCTTTTGAAATACACACGGTTCTCAAATCCAGAAATATCATGAAAACAACATATCTCAATGCGTATAATCATAAAGCATGATGTATGCGGCATATAACAGATGTAAGCATATCCGTATATCATGCAACCTGGAAAGTAATATGCACATATCGAGGGAAACCCGCTCTTATAAAAATGAATCCAGTTTTTAAAAATATATCTTGTGGTTCCCAAATCTCCAAAATCAAGCCAGAATCATCTATGTACGTGTAAATACGTATGTATCCAAGTATGTCATGCAAGGAGTTATATCCTGATGCAACAATTCTACTGTGTAGTGACATGGCAATTATCGATAATGAAGTGTGTGAGCCGGCAAGCAGGTGTACATGGAGCATACGCATCATCGATAATGGTGCTGGTGTCCTGACAGCATGGGTTTAATATAACAATAAACACATTTAAACATACAATGCGATGCGAAAGGAAAGAATATGCGGAAAATGAATAATAAACGCAACAATGAAGAATCTACATCAATATATATATATGTCATACAGTTTTGCCATTTGAAATAACACGAATCGTGGTGTTAAGTAAAATAGGGCTACGGTGTTTTTAAGAAAGGGTACGTCTTTTGAAATATCCGTAGTATCCCTTGGTATGTCTTTAAAATTCTCACGATTCGTTAGTTTTGGAAATAGGTATGACTCGGGTCCAGTCTAGCATCTACTAGGTAAACTACAGGTCTAACTAACAAACCAATCGAAAGGGGTATGGAAACCACCTAACTCTGAGCCGATATATATACATATATAATAGTGGGTGATCCCGCCTCAATAGTACCACGTACGATACAATGTATCATATGACATCCTCGAGTCAAGAGTGCGGATCTATCATCATAGTTATCTCGTACGGTAAATCCGTCGTACGGCATCCCAAATCTGGGTACGGGTCAACTATCACATCTATCTCATCATTTATCTGGTATCCTTATTATCATATCATGAATCAGGGGTACTGATCTAAAGTCTAGTACAATCTGATACCATCTACAAATATAAAAATGCGTGTGTATGAAAACACATCGCCTACAGATCCGCTATCATCACATGTCGTATCTCATAATACGATCCAAATCATATCATCGATATCGTGGCATCATGCCCAATCTCATCAACTCATCTTCAAATATCATCCACTATCCTCATTATCCATGTATAGGTGTGTGGGTGTGTGCACGCGTGTGTGCAAACCAATTCTATGGTTCGTGACTAAGAAATCAACCACGACACTATCCTCTAAATACACCAACATTTATCCCATAATTTTATAAGATCCTACTTGTTAATCATCAAAATTCACAACACATATGTAAATGTATAACATATCATAAGCTACACTACGAACTGCGGAGGTGCTGTACACCATCCACCCGACTTCCCCCGTAGATATATATCTACTCACCTTGACCTTTGCTTGCCGATGCCGATATCGCCATGCGCTTACTTTTCGTCTCGAAGTCCTCGTGGGGGTACCTACACATCATAACGTATCGTGCCTCATTAAAACCTAATTCAAAACCAAAACGACACGCTAAAAGCCTATAGGTTAGAACCTACGGACTACGCCATTCAAACCACCAAACAACCCTCAATATCATCGTACAAACATCAAGCGATTGAGGTAAAACGAAAATACAAAAATCCAGAATCCAAAATACGAAAATATAACCCCGATTCAAAACAGCAACTCATGAATATGGTCCCAGATTTTGTTTAAGGGAAAAACTAGGTGCACAAACAATACTGGGGTGAAGTATATAGGGTATATGACCTACTGAAGGAACCTGGACCCTAACCATCACCTCATGGCCGGCCACTACCCAAGGAAATCTGGCCTGCTCGGCCAGGGGGTCTCTGTTGGGGCTCATCTTTCTACAGTGGGTTCCTAGTGGTTCAAGTTGGTCTCTAGAGTTGTTTGCTTTTCTAGTAAAAACCCTGGGTCACTCCAGATTTCCCTGCACCCTCTAATTAATCACAAACCGACATAACAGGTTTCTGTTTTCAGTAAATTGAGTTTGTTTCAAATAGGTCTGGGTTTCTAACACTTAGGGAGGGTTTAAGGTCACCACCATGGTTCAATTTGACTATCTCAACTCAAATCCAACCCTAACCTCTACTTAGAATCATCAAAGCTCACAAAACCACACGATATCACTCCTAAACATATATGTGTGTTAAAGTGAAAGAAAAACGACACTAAATGTGAAGGAGTTACCTCATTAGGAACACCCTAGAATCCCCTAAAGCTCAAAATCCAATTTTTCTTTATCCAATGTGTAGCTTGTGAGCTTGTGCATGTTTTTTGTGAAAAGGAGATGGACTTTTGGTGTATTTTTGATGATGCTTTGAGGGTTTGAAGTGGAGGGGAGATAAAGTGCTGCCATGGTGAGTGAAGAGGGGGAGTGATGAAGAAATAATGAAGGGAACAAACAAATGGCTTGGTCAATGGAGACCCCTCACCTCTCTCTCTCTTGCCCATACCTTCATATTCTATTCTTTTCTTTTCTTTTGTTTTCTTTTCATTTCCTTTCTCTTTTAATTTAAAACCAAACCCAAATGACAAATAAAGAGAAACCATGATGGAAAAATGCAGCAAATGTGAAAAATGACACGGTGCATGTCATGTGCACAAATCCGGCTTAAAGCACGATTAGCGATATTTAATCGCGATTAGTATTAAAATAGTGTCAAATAAATCATAAATTTTCATAATTTGCTTAAATCCAATAAAGCACCCTCTTTTTAGTACTTTCCGTAATTTTCCAATATTTTCCCAATTTATCAGTATTTAATTATACCGAAATATTAAAATATTCATTATATTTATTATTTAATTACAAAAATTCCTAAAAATAATATTTTATTTTTCTGAAATGTTATAATCTTCCCCCCTTAAAGAAATTCGGTCCCCGAATTTAAATTTAAACCCCTCAATATTAAAACATTTCAGCAAAAGTCCAAGTCGTCGGGGCTCCGAAATCATCAATACATAAAACGCATCGTAGCGCAATGCGTGCGCATGAACAATGAGCAGATAACTCCAAATCAAAACTCCATCAAGTATCTCGCAATCATCGGAGTCATGGTGAAGACACAAACGTCAAATCCAATACGAAAACCAATATGATATACATCAAAACTATACATGTAAACATCTGAAGGAAATGCATGTCAAACCTTTCATGTTGCTGTGCGAAGCGCGTATCGCGGCACAGTGGCGGACGTCTATTATAAGAAAATAACTATATATATACACCCTTTGTTTAACATATACGTCCCGCCGTTGAAAATAATTTAGAAGGGTTTCCTTTATAAAAGTTTCGTGTCATCTCAGACACGTAGGTAAATACTGAGACTATAACTCTCCGTTTGGAAATCCCTTCGATAGATATCAATGCATGCAAAATATATCCAGGTACTGTCCTCTGACTAGTCCTGCTCAGCTACTATACCAAATAGTAAATATCATAAAAAAGTACTGCTCCAGCAGAAATCAAATCCAAAATGTGCATAAGAATGCCGCGTGCGTCTGGTGCGAACGGAAATCGAAACCCATGAATGTGCCATACATGTGCACAGGAATAACATCTAAGTGCATCGGGTGTGCACGAAACACCTGTCAAAGGCAACGGGTGTGTTTGACGACAAAATCAGGTGCATCTGATATGCACGAAGAATCTCGATTTAGTACATCTGGTGTGCACCAAAATCGCATCTCATAACATGCGCCCAACATGCGCGAAAATCCAAATCAGGTGCATCCATCATGCACGAACAAAATCTAAATCATGTGCATTCAACATGCACGAAATCACGAAATCCAATATCAAGCGCCGAACATGCGCAAAATCCAATCCGGTGCACAAGGTGCACAAAACAAATATCGAGTATCACAATCAAAATCGACGGTATACAGCACATTTTAATCCAAATCTAAATCAGGTATACCGTGGTACATAATCTCACCACTATGTGCATCAGCGTGCACAAAAGCAGATCAAATACAAAAAGTGTATGAAAACTATGCCGAAAGCATAAGTCAAATCACATGCATACCATATATATGAACTCAAAAATCAATATCTCGAATGACATCAATTCGAAGTCAGGTGCAACTGTGGTGCACAAAATCTCAATCCTGCAAATAAATCGTCCAAAATATCAAATCAAAGATGGAGGAAATAGTCCCGCTCAAACACATCCTCTAAGAATCTCTGGCCAACTGTCGTGGTCACTCATAACATGTCTTGTCGACGGTGCCGAACTCTGGCCTGCTGGGTGTACGTAATATGACCGCTCTTGGGCCCAAGTCTTCTCGTGTAATACTCCAGAAAGGTCCTGTCGAGGTCTCTCCCAAATCTCGTTTCTGCCGAACTGCCCGGAGGTTATCACCCTTTACTAAATCAATTCCTTGTTCCGGAATGGCTGCATACTCATCGCGACTCCTTCTGGAAGGTATATCCATATACAACGCCTCTGTATGCGTATCATATCTCTGATGTCAGCGGAGTGGAACGTCATCTCATCAAGATCTCGTACGAACCGCTTACTCCCCTTTTCTCTAATGTCGACTGATTCGGACTCGTCTCTTCGTGGCTGCATGGACTGCGCTCCAATGGCTATACTCGTATCTGGAGTCTCCCAAGCAAAGCATCCATCACATGATATCCGAATGACGTCGAACCCTTCGATCGATTCGTCAAAGTTCCATAATCCCCCCAGAGCTCAACATCTTGAGTACATTTTAATAGTATTCTAGTACACGCCACAGCATTTGTGGACCAACCGTAGAAGGGAAAACCCAAGCCTCACTAATGGCACCGCTGAACTGCCGCAAACCCTAAGGTTTCAAAGCGTTCTTATGGTCATTATGTTGAGTTAGGGTTTCATTCTTCTAGAGGGTCCATAGCATTACTTGCATTTGTCTCTGAATACTTTAAACTTGGAAAATGGGCTTCTGACATTCGATCGTCTCCATCGACTCTCAACGTACCTGCGTGAAGTCGTCTTTAGCTGGAATCAATCAATCTGATGACCTAGCATCGGGGTAGGCAACGAATCACATGTCCTAGTCCTTCTTCCTTGGGTGACTAGCGATCTTCTATCATATCTCTAAGTACAACTCGTGCGACATAGTTCCAACATCTGGGGCGATATCTCGTCATTCGCAGCCACAATTGGCTCATTTGTCCGCACGCTGAACAATGCCTCAATCATCAAATAATCGGTGCATCGACGGTCATCACATTCTGGCTGGCCTCTAGCAGTAGCCTGATCCTCTGGTGCTGATCTGCACGTCCGAGAAATTTCGTAAAAGTGATCCATCAAACGCTCATGGCGCGAAAACACAATAAAATAACGCCTCTATATGCAATCGTATGTCCCTGTAATCACTCCCTGGTCATTCCTCGTCCGTGACGAGCTCATGCTGACGCAACTCTAGCCGTAGCTCTCTCTGCCCGTGTAATCGTGGCAGCAAATCCAAAAACCGATATCGATGAGGATAGATCATGAATGAATATAATGCTGTGCAAAGAAATGTACCTCCTAAGGCTTCTTAAGCGGAGTAGCGTATCGTAAGTATGCTGCGGAACATACACATGGTACGTCACTCTTCTTAAGTCACCTACTCTATCAACCAAGGTCAACCTACGCGACGAAAGTTCGGGTCTAATACCCCCCGACTAAGTCTAAGTTCCGTAAGGTCAAGCCTAAGTTCCGAATATATATAAACGCTCTAGGCTCCGCATAGTCAAATTTAGACCCAAGGTTAACTTAGCGCTCTGATACTAACTTTGTCACGACCCGAAATGGCACGTGACTGTCCCTTGAATCATATGAAGTCTATAGGACCCCATCTAATTCAAGTAAGCCAAAAGCACAGAAATCTAAAATCATTTTAAATAATAAATGAAGGAAAACTGGTTTTAAAGAAGTGGTTTTAATAGCATAAGCCGAATTATGGGTTTTAAAATCCCAAGTCTTTTCTGAAAATTTCGGCAGAGTTTCCTTTGTAAATACTGGCCCCAAACGGGGTATAACATGAATAATATATGCACAATGATAAAAGGCATCCCCAAGCGGGAGCTAGCTCTTCGTCAATCGACGGTCACAACCACGCAAGCAATAATATATACAATGCCGAAGGGCGAGGATCAAAACTCAAAAGGAAACTCAAATCATCAAGAAAACCATAATAATATAAGCGTGACTCTACGGTCGAAAGAATAACAACTGGTTTTCTAAGTCTGAAAATAATATACAAGTCTGGTTGATGGAGTTTCTAGATACAACTGAAATAAATGTACAATAGTGGTCACAATACAAGTGAGTCCACCTACCAAAGCAATCACCCGAAAAAGGACAGTGTGCCAGCAAAGCCGCAACGAACCTGTACGGCAAAACCTGCAAGAACTGTGGCACAACGGAGGTGAGTTGCCAACTCGTGAGTAGAAAAAATCACAGAGCAGAAATCGTATGTATGACTCCATCCTAGGTCAATACGATCAGTAATATATGTCCTCAATATGATAAAGTCTGAAGTATGAAAAGGTGGCAAGGGTAAACATCTATACCAAGTGTAATACCAAGTGCTCGTGTCAGTGCCTCAGGTAGCAACATAATATAAATATGAGGTATCATCAATGAAATCAGCATGAATCAGTGTCAACTATATCATGCAGTTTATAAGTATGTGGATATCATCCAAATATGAAATCAATGCATGTATGCATGTGGATTTTGTCCGCGTGTCAACCAATGACACAAAAACATCATGCATGTAAATATCATAAAGCATATGCATGGAAGTATGAGGATATAAATCAACGTGTGTCCCTCGCGACACATCAAAATCATGGAACCTGAGTGTCCAGCATTGACACTCGAACTATCATGAAACCCGTGCCCAGCATAGGCACGTAAATCCTCATATATATCGGGCTCCGTCAGTCCGGATCGGCCCACGGGCTCAATCAGTCCGGATCGGCCCGTAACATCTCTCGACTCCGGTCGGTATCCTCCGGATATCCGCCGAGCCCAAACCAATCACCGGTAAGTAGTAGTCCCTCTGCCAGGCTCACCGGCTGTATACACAGCATCCCTTTCTTGCCCCGGGGTACCATACCGGGCCCCACCATGTACCCGCACACGGCCCACGGCTCCTCCTCGCATGGGGTATATATATATCAGAACCGATTAAACTCATGGCGGTGGCTGAAATATCATATCAAGAGAAACCGGGTTTTTAAAACAGTACATACTTTCTTTTGAAATACCCACAGTTCTCAAATCCAGAAATATCATGGAAACAACATATCACAATGCGTATAATCATAAAGCATGATGTATGCGACATATAAAAGAATGTAAGCATATCCGTATATCATGCAACCTGGAACAGTAATATGCAAATATCGAGGGAAAACCGCTCTTATAAAAATGAATCCAGTTTTTAAAAATATATCTTGCGGTTCCCAAATCTCCAAAATCAAGCCAGAATCATCTATGTACGTGTAAATACGTATGTATCCAAGTATGTCATGCAAGGAGTCATATCCTGATGCAACAATCCTACTGTGTAGTTACATGGCAATTATCGATGATGAAGTGTGTGAGCCGGCAAGCAGGTGTACGTGGAGCATACGCATCATCGATAATGGTACCGGTGTCCTGACAGCATGGGTTTAATATAACAATAAACACATTTAAACATACAATGCAATGCGAAAGGAAAGAATATGCGGAAAATGAATAATAAACGCAACAGTGAAGTACCTACATCAATATATATATGTCATACAGTTTTGCCATTTGAAATAACACGAATCGTGGTGTTTAGAAAAATAGGGCTACGGTGTTTTTAAGAAAGGGTACATCTTTTGAAATATCCGTAGTATCCCTTGGTATATTTTTAAAATTCTCACGATTCGTTAGTTTTGGAAATATGTATGACTCGGGTCCAGTCTAGCATCTACTAGGTAAACTACAGGTCTAACTAACAAACCAATCGAAAGGGATATGGAAACCACCTAACTCTGAGTCGATATATATACATATATAATAGTCGATGATCCTGCCTCAATAGTACCACGTACGATACAATATATCATATGACATCCTCGAGTCAAGAGTGCGGATCTATCATCATAGTTATCTCGTACGGTAAATCCGTCGTACGGCATCTCAAATCTGGGTACGGGTCAACTATCACATGTATCTCTTCATTTATCTGGTATCCTTATCATCACATTATGAATCATGGGTACTGATCTACAGTCTAGTACAATCTGATACCATCTACAAATATAAAAATGTATGTATATGAAAACACATCGCCTACAGATCCGCTATCATCACATGTTGTATCTCATAATACGATCCAAATCACATCACCGATATCGTAGCATCATGCCCAATCTCATCGACTCATCTTCAAATATCATCCACTATCCTCATTATCTATGTATAGGTGTGTGTGTGTGCGCGCGCGTGTGTGCAAACCTATTCTATGGTTCGCGACTAAGAAATCAACCACGACATTATTCTCCAAATACACCAACATTTATCCCATGATCTTCTAAGATCCTACTTGTTAATCATCCAAATTCACAACACATATGTAAATGTATAACATATCATAAGCTACACTACGAACTGCGGGGGTGCTATACGCCATCCACTCGACTTCCCCCGTAGATATATATCTACTCACCTTGATCTTCGCTTGTCGATGTCGATGTCGCCACGCGCTTGCCTGTCGTCTCGAAGTCCTCGTGGGTGTACCTACACATCATAACGTATCGTGCTGTATTAAAACCCAATTCAAAACCAAAATGACATGCTAAAAGCCTATAGGTTAGAACCTACGGACTACGCCTTTCAAACCACCAAACAACCCTCGATATCGTCGTACAAACGTCAAGTGATCGAGGTAAAATGAAAATTAAAAAATCCAGAATCCAAAATACGAAAATATAACCCTGATTCAAAACAACAACTCATGAATATGGTCCCAGATTTTATTTAAGGGAAAAACTAGGTGCACAAACAATACTGGGGTGATGTATATAGTGTATATGACTATATGACTTACTGAAGGAACCTGGACCTTAACCCTCACCTCATGGCCGGCCACTACCTAAGGAAATCCGGCCTGCTCGGCCAGGGGGTCTTTGTTGGGGCTCGTCTTTCTACAGTGGGTTCCTAGTGGTTCAAGTTGGTCTCTAGAGTTGTTTGCTTTTCTAGTAAAAACCCCGGGTCACTCCAGATTTCCCTGCACCCTCTAATTAATCACAAACCGACATAACAAGTTTCTGTTTTTTGTAAATTGGGTTTGTTTCAAATAGATCTGGGTTTCTAACACTTAGGGAGGGTTTAAGGTCACCACCAAGGTTCAATTTCACTATCTCAACTCAAATCCAACCCTAACCTCTACTTGGAATCATCAAAGCTCACAAAACCACACGATATCACTTCTAAACATATATGTGTGTTAAAGTGAAAGAAAAACTACAATAAGTGTGAAGGAGTTACCTCATTAGGAACACTCTAGAATCCCCTAGAGCTCAAAATCCAATTTTTCTTTGTCCAATGTGTAGCTTGTGAGCTTGTGCATGTTTTTTGTGAAAAGGAGATGGACTTTTGGTGTATTTTTGATGATACTTTGAGGGTTTGAAGTGGAGGGGAGATGAAGTGCTGCCATGGTGAGTGAAGAGGGAGAGTGATGAAGAAATAATGAAGGGAACAAACAAATGGCTTGGTCAATAGAGACCCCTCACCTCTCTCTCTCTCTCTTGCCCATACCTTCATATTCTATTCTATTCTATTCTTTTCTTTTGTTTTCTTTTCATTTCCTTTCTCTTTTAATTTAAAACCAAATCCAAATGACAAATAAAGAGAAACCATGATGGAAAAATGCAGCAAATGTGAAAAATGACACGGTGCATGTTATGTGCACAAATCCGGCTTAAAGCACGATTAGCGATATTTAATCGCGATTAGCATTAAAATAGTGTCAAATAAATCATAAATTTTCATAATTTGCTTAAATCCAATCAAGCACCCTCTTTTTAGTAATTTCCATAATTTTCCAAAATTTTCCCAATTTATCGGTATTTAATTATACCGAAATATTAAAATATTCATTATATTTATTATTTAATTATAAAAATTCCCAAAAATAATATTTTATTTTTTTGAAATGTTACAATGAGCTAGGTCAAGTAATGAGTGAAGAATGGCTACTCAAATAATATCATCACTTATTGAAGCATACAATTTCTTTAAGAAATTTCTCCCATGCTTCTATAGCGAAAAACAAATGAATAAACAAATGCCAAAGCCATGCTCTACCCATTCCTCAAATATCTCCCATTTTCCACCTCACCTTTTCTATTTTCACAAAATAGAAAAACCATCCATGCTTCATATAACACACACACACACATACATATATCATATATATATATCTATCTATATATCTATCTATATATATTAATATATATATTAAGAGTAGAAAATAATTAGTGAGCAATATATTAGTTAATATATAATTATGTCAAATATAAATATATATCACATTATTAAATCAACACTTGATTCAATAATCCGGTTATATCACATATAACCGACTAATATCATTTATCTGTATATCACATTATCAAATCAACACTTAATTCAATAATCCGATTATATCACATATATCTTGATCGATATCAAATTACCGCTGGATTAGAATAAGGTATTACATACTCGTATTTAATCAGGCCCTCCGCACATATCAGCATATGTGCCCGCCTTGGTTTCGCTCGAACTATGAAACCTCTGTGTGGGACTCTAAAGACTGGTCAATACGCCAGCAGTAGGTGATGATCACATCAGTCATCCACAAGCCGTCAGCGGTACTACCTGGACGTAACGGCTACCCAGGTATTGAGCGAATAGAAGATCAACAAGCAAACTTGTCCAAACACCCGTGAAGCCTATAAGTAACACATACCATACAGTCCGGTCTCTTCGTCTGATATGTCGCATATCGAGTCTGGGGGTGGATACGTTAGACCCCAGTAACTTGATAAGTCATGCCGATGTGTGGCATATAACGGTTCAAGAAACTACTGATAACTCTTACCAGTAAATCTTATCAATAGCCCTGGCCAGGGACTTCCTTTTATAGCCAATCGAGCATAGCGCAACATCAACTCCCTATACCGAGAGAGACGAAACCCCTCCTATCGCTCACTGCCTCCATGTGACTCAGGACTGTACCCAAAATCCACCCGTTTGCACGACTCCTTTGAGCTGTGGTAGGAAGGAAATCAAAGCACAGTGGGAACCATACAAGACACTATGACGATCTCGGGTCTACAGACTAACTTATACCGGTGTCACCAGAGAACTGCTATCTGTGGATAGGTATGGTACCATCTAGGAGTTCTCGGCGAGTCCTGTTCGGTGTACCCATTCTCTAATGAGCAACTATGTACAATCTTTGATGTCATATACCAATGGTTGTGGATCAACCATCGCCTCATACAGGGTCAAGAAACGTACACACTAGTCTACTCTGGAATATCGATGCCATGTCTCGATATCCCCTCGACTATGAACAATTAAAGGATGTGCTTGTGGACTATCCAGGCCCTCCTAGTATGATCTGCATCATAGTCCTGGAAATCAAGTCCACATCCTAAGGGCTTTATCAACATGTATCAGAGAGGTAGTATAATAATACAAGTGTACATGTTAAGATAAAGTGCAACCAGATTGCATACTATCATGTCGAGCAAGAAAGTCCTATATATATATGTCCGAGTATCCACTATAATATACAATAATGGCCTCTAGGGCATACACATTCCTAACAAAAACCCTAACATCGATGTAATACCCTAAAGCAGTGCGGTATTTGGGCATCATGGTGATCTGCTCTGTCCACACTCAGTGCGGTCTGTTGCGGATACATGGTGATCTAAGTGTGGAGCCGCTTGAGAACAATAGGATCGGATCCCTGAAGCACATTCTGAATGAGGACCGGACTGTATTATAAATGTAATGATACCATCCTCAATTATGGAGGCGCGTTTTGGATGAACCGGCACTCTGGAATTTAAAGAACTCCATAGTTAAACATGCTCGGGCTAGGAAAATCCTAGGATGGGTGACCTCATAGAAAGTGGCCCCTTCTCGAGTCCAGTTCGCTCAAAAGGACAAAACCGTGCGGTTTCGGCCAGAACGGAAAATACTATCCATACTAGGGCATGGGGCGTGACACTCGAAGAGAAAATGTCATATATTAGCATACAATTAAGAACTTGCAGGAAAAAAAGGGAAAACAAACTAGGTGGTAGACCTTTTGCCACAAATAAACCAAGCAACCATCCCAGTCTCGCTCCCTCTATCCACTCATTTTTCATATCCATAAGATGGATAGAGAGAGTCATGCCCCATGCCCTAGTACGGATGGTATTGTCCGCTCTGGCTGAATCCGCACGGTTGTCCTTTGGAACGAATCTGACTCGAGAAGGGATCACTTCCCAGGAGGTAACCCATCTTAGGATTTTTCTAGCATGAGCACGCCAACTACGTAGTTCTTCAAACTTCGGAATGTTGATTAATCCAAAATTCGCCTCCGTAATTGAAAGTATCATCATTACATTTATAATGCAGTTCAGTCCTCTTTCGGAATGTGCTTCAGGGAACCGATCTCATTGTTCTAAAGTAGCTCCACACTCAGATCACCATGTGTCTGCAACAGACCGCACTGAGTATGGACAGAGTAGATCACAATGATGTATGAATGAGGGACCTGCATGGGCCACCATAACTGTCATGCCCCATCCCCCAGTACGGATGGTATTGTCCGCTCTGGCTAAAGCTGCACGGTTTTGTCCTTTAGAGCGAACCGGACTCGAGAAGGAGACACTTCCCAAGAGGTCACGCATCCTAGGATTTCCTTAGTCCGAGCACGGTTAACTATAGAGTTCTTTAAACTTCCGAGTGCTGGTTCATCCAAAAGGCGCCTCCGTAATTGAGGGTGACATCATTACATTTATAATGCAGTTCGGTCCTCTTTTGGAATGTGCTTCAGGGATTGTTCCGAAGCGGCTCCACACTTAGATCACCATGTGTCCACAATAGACTACACTGAATGTAGACAAAGCAGATCACCATGATGTCCGAAGACCACACTGCTTTGGGGTATTACAGAGAGTGAGACACAAGGCACAGCACTCGCCGATACTCGATGACATACTTTCACCTAAATTCCAATTCGGGAATTGCCTGCCGGTGTAGCGCTTACTGATAACAAGATAAGAACTGTCGTGACTGAGAGTATCTGCATATTCACTTCACTCCCAATCATGACGGTTCTTGTCTTGTTACCGGCCAGCGCTATATCGGCAGACACTTCCCAAATTGGAATTGATGTGAAAGTATGTCATCGAGCGTCGGCCAGTGTTGTGCCTTTTGTCTCACTCTTTATCCATCTTTTGGATGTTAAAAATGAGTGGATAGAGGAAAAGAGACCGTGATGGTTGCTTGGTTTATTTGTGGTAAGAGATCAACTACTTAACTTATTTTGTAGCTCGTCTCCTCATACTCCCACAGGTTCCCTAGCACATGTATTCTTGTCTCCTCCTGTATATGGACCCTCATTGGGAAGAAAGTACCGGATGTAAGTTTAATAATCCTTGGTTTCAATATAATTTTCATATAATTATCGAGAATATTGTGTACTAATACTTGTCTATTGATAATATTATAGTACCGGCTCGACTTCAATGACTTTCCGGACGACGACGGTGTCGACGGCGACGAGTGAGCTCGAGATGGAGTGGAAATGCACAAAACGCGCGCATCGACAAATATAAGCCGATCAGGTGCTTTTATCAAAATGCAATTGTCTTCATATTATCTTTATCGGTCTTTTTTACACTTAGTTCTCATATTAATCATCTTACACATGTTTATTAGAATCGTGAGATTTGTGATTGAGGACACGATTGAGGAAAGGATACTGAAATTGTCACGCCCCGCTTCCCAGTGTATGGATAAGGAGGCATGACGTGTCCACGACGTATTTACTCAGAAGTAAACACGTTAAGCATAAATAAGCAATATAAGTAAAAGCACAAGAAGTGACAATAGATATAAATAAACAACAACTTTGTATTGATAACCATTCTTTACATACAACTGAAAAGTAAAATACAACGATAGAAAATGATGCCTAAACAGTGGCATGTGAAATGAAAAGAAAAGTAAGTACAAGTAGGAACTAGAACTCTGGCTCCTCGGTGAACTGCTCCAAATCGTCCTGGCTAGACTCGATCTCCTGAGAGTCAGGTCCTCCTAACAACATTCCAAAGAAAGAAAAAAAACAGGAATGTCGTCAGCGAAATAGCGCTCGGTAAGTCCCAAGAGATAGAATAGAAATATACAGGTAAAGAGAAAAGAATAGGTAAAATATGTATTTGTTATGCTAACGTAGTTGTTTGTAGTTTGGTACAAAATATACCAGTGAATAAAAGAGGAGTCTAACTTGCTCCGTAGACTATGGTAACATGTAAGTACAAGGCCCCATCAAAACCCACGGGATGATGGCACAGGATGTTCATGCAGGTGTCTTTTAGTGACCGTCTCGTTCCACTTCTAATACATTCCGTACTAATCTACCCCGTTAAAACCCCGTAATATATATATTTATTGATTTGAAATTATCAAACTTGCCGAGACCATGGTATAAGTTGGTCATGTAAACTGATTCAGGATATAAACGGTATTCATGTAGTCAAGTTCAAGATATAGCCATAATTCGGTCAAGTCAAGTCATGTTGATATTTGATAATATTCCGGTATTCATGTTCAAGTCCAAGCATATATTGGATTCATGTTGAATTGGAGTTAAGTTTGGATTGGATTCATGTTTGGATTGTTTTCAAATTAGACTGAAATAGGCAAGCACTAACCTTCTCCGGCTCCGTGAGACTCAAAAGAATTGATCCCGCTTAAACCCATATTTACTAAGGTCCTTATTGTAATTTAATATAACTTGAGGGGGTTTTTTGAAAAATATTTTTAATATACTTTCAAAATAAACCTCAAGTAATTATTTATATTCTTTAGAGTTGTTATGGATGTGAAATTTATAGAATGAGGTGTGTGTGTGTGTGTGTGAATAGTTTGAGTAATTCAAGGTATTTTAGTGTAAACTTGATTTGTAATGATTCTTGATGGTATTTTCATGAAATTTGTAATTCTTTTATTTTGTTTAGAAAACATGGAATTTATTATGTATTGAAAATATGAGATTTGGTAATTTTTATATAATTATTAAAAATAAATTTTTATTATTAAATAGAAATTCTCGTTTTTCTTTAAAATTGTATTAAAATTCCATCGAGATCGTATGCTCCGTGAGGAGGTCTGCATCTCGCCCTACTAGCCCGTAGATGTGCGATAATCCGCACCATCCAAGCGGGTTCCCCGAAATGGGTTGTAGAGGCACAAACGCAAGGAATTAAATAACTCAATTTAAAGAAATCCGGTTTTTAATAGTTTAAGGTATTTTGATGAAAAGTCGTATTTTGCCACAAGATATTGTTGTTCAAGAGAACCATGCTATGTAAAGATGTGTGTATGTGAGAGGTAGGTCATTACCTCGTGAGTTTTCTAAAGATATCTAAGCAAAATGATTAAAAGATGTCGTATGTAAACTTCATGGTATTTAACTGTAAAAGATTAATTAAAGTTGTTTTACATAGATTTTTAAAATGAAACTTGTTTCTAAATATTATTTAATGTTTAACAAGCAATGTATAATGATATGGATGAGTGATTCTTAAGAAAAAATGGTAGTTTTCAAAGTTTTAGAAACAAAAGCCGGTGTAACTCCACTTACCGATATGTTTTCAAAAGAGATCATTTTAATGTAGGAAGAGGAGAAGAGAGATGAGACTTACTTGCTAGAAGATTAGAGGGGAGGTTGAGAAAGGGAATGGTAGCTTCGTGGAGTCGCGTGGTCGCCAGAATTGTCTTGAATCCTAGCCGGAAATGGAACTAGGGTTAACTTCACTTGTACTCTTCTTTGACTTAGAAAATTTTGAGAATTTTGACAAAAAAATTCAGAATGAAGAGGCTGTTGGGTTATGCTAACGCCCTGGCCATCTACCGTGACCGTTTGCGGAAAAATAAATTTTAAAACTGGCGCTAAAATAACCCGATAACCGGATTTTCTATAAACCTAACTAACAAACAAGATGAGTTAGAATGGTTATACCGAATGATCTGTGTCCTTCGGTCTTCTACCATCATTCTCAGCTCCTAGTGGCCTCCATGATCAAGCTTGATCATCTGTCTCTCTCGGTCAAAGATGATCCACCTGAGAGTCTATAGTTCGAGCTCCAACCTCAAAACCGAGATAACTAGGGTACCTAGTTCGCTAAACTAGATAGCCTAAAGGATGTAGAGAGTGATGATAGCTTGATTTGTCTCATAATACCCTAGGTTTCTCAACACATGATACTTTTAGGGTTGAGGAAGAAGAAGGAAGCTTGAGGTGATGAGAGTGTAGTGGTCATTTTTCATCAAAGAAAAATAAAATCAAGTCTTGTGAATTATTGAAGCATACACATGAATCAAGCATGCCTCAATAGTCACCAAAGCATGAGGCACCCCATGAGTCACCAAGTGAGCCATGCTTCATTAATGATAATAAACACCTCATACCTCCACCTCATTAACCATTTAACCAAAATGGTTATAACATAAATGAAGTGTCTTCTTCTAGACGCACCCTTGTAATAAATTACAAGAATACCTCTCATCGTATATACATACCCGTATCCGTATTCCGAAAAATACGAATACAAAGAGGCGAAAATAATCAAATAATCTAATACTAGGATCCGGCTTAAACCAAAGTCCACTAGTATAATCCGTCCAAATCATGATACGTGTAGCTAGTACACGTATATGATCGAACCCTGCCGTAAAACCATACGGCCTCCACATCGTTTCTCCCGAAGCAAGGAAACCCTCTGTGTGGAACTCTAAAGACTCGTCAATACGCTGGCAGTGGGTTTAACCACAAGCACGTCAACGGCACTAGCTGTACGTAACGGCTACCCAGGTATTGAGCGAAAGGAAGGCCGACGAGCAAACTCATTCGAACCCCTACTGAGCATGTCCATGACAATCTCCATACAATCTGGTCTGTTTGTCTAAGAGTATCGCATATCGAGTCTAGGGGAGTGGATAAAGTCAGACCCCTAATAACGCGATATTTCGTGTCGGTATGAAGCCTATCACCACTGAGAAACTACTGATCCAAATCTGTAATTCTCATCTACCTTGGCCAAGGATTTCTGGTGATGGCCACCCGTGTACAACACGACATCAACCCCCAATACCAGGAAAGACGAATCCCCGACGATCCGCTCACTGCCTCCATGTAGCTCGGGACTGTACCCAACTAAAACCTGTTTGTATGACTCCTTTGAGCCATGGTAGGATAGTAATCAAAGCATATTGGGAACTCACACGAGAAAAATGACGATCTCAGGTCGACAGACTAACCTGTACACATGTCACCTAGGAACTGCTATCTGACAATAGGTATAATACCATCTAGAATGTTCCCGGCGAGTCCGTCCAGTGTACTCATAACCCAATGAGCACCTGTATACTATCTTAGGTGACTAATAGACACCAATGGCTTGTGAGACCAGCCACCGCCCCTCGTCGGGGTCTCGATAAGTATACACTAGTCTACTCTGGAGTATCAATGCCCAGTCTCGATACTCCCTCGACTAGGGACATTTAAGGATGTGCTTATAGACCACCCAGCTCCCACATATATGATCACCATCATAATGTTGGTAGTCAAGCAAGAATCCTATGGGCTCTATCAACATGTAATAGTGATCTGTAATGCTACATAATGCATGTACATGATGATAAAGACAAACCAGATAGCATACTATCATTTTGAGTAAGACTGTTCTGCCCGTATAAGTCCTCTCTCAATCATCACAATCACGTGCTTGCGATTACAATAATTGACTTGAGGGCACTATAGCCAACAATCTCCCACTTGCACTTAAGGCTAATTATTGTGGTGTCGCATACTCACAACCCGTGTGATACCGAACACCCAACCTCTACTAATCAGTCTCGCAAAGCCGGTTTGCGAAACTATTGTGTTCAAGAAATAGCCTCAGTGAGTGGATCCGCTCCAATGTTTCTTTCTTTATCTCTCTATATCTCAACTTCGCGGAGAAAGACTATCTCCCGAAATGAGCAATACCTGTCATAGAATTTGTCTGGATATCTGATGGGACCCGATTCACAAATGAACTCCAAATCCAACAAACTTCTTAGACCGTATCATTCACTGAATTTAATCAGTATCCTGCGCTATGCCTTCCTCAGTATCCGCTTGGACCACCTGTCCAACATACTGTCCCTCATAAGAAGGAAAACTATAACTCTGGCAGCCACTCTATCATCCAGGTCACCTTGGAAGCCTGAAATGATAACAGCCTCCCGAAGGAAGCTACCATTACCATATACCTAAGAACATCCACTTATGTTCATAACTGCTTCCCGCCGTTTCTCCAGGATTGGATTAATATATATGCTTATTGCAGCTAGTGAAAAATTAATATCTGGTGTTGTACTTGATATTTCATGATTGACTCAATTGCCTATACAAGTGATATGTCAATCATGCAAATCCCTCTCCTCATCATTGTAGAAGACATCTCTTTAGAGAGGGTGACTCCATCACTTGCGGGTACACCACCACGTCAGGAGTCGTCCATTCTAAAACACTTTAGAATAATGTCAAAGTACCCGAATTGGGACACTTCCCAAATCTAGATCTAAAACCATAGATCTAGTAACCAGAATCCCTGATATTTTATCCAAATCCTATGTGGAGATACACCTTATGACAACCACAGTATAACCGATCATAGTACAGGAATTTCACTTCCTATCAAGAGCATGTCATCGAAATACCAGGACATCACTCACTACTACCTTCTTACCAAACTCTATGACTGTCACATCAAAAATAGATAATCTATCTCCGCTATACCTTCTTTAGTCTATAAATAGAAATAAGCTACATGCCCACTATGCTTCCGTTGCTCCCACTGACTACAATAATTCTCTGGTAGAGTCATATACATGTGCACTTCTAAAGCTAATTTAGAACGACGTTATATTCATCCTCCTGCCAGGTCTCATAGTCTAGAACATCAGTAGTGGCCAGTTTGAGTAATCAAAAACCTTCCTGTCACCGTCTTTGAGGAAACCGAAGTATCTCTCAGGTGGCTGAGGTTACCTACCAAATCTGCGGAGTGGCTAATGAAATGTCGAATCCAATTGAATCTCTAGGCTCTACTAAATTTTCAGTAATCGTTTGTGGTTCTGGAATCACTTCCAGTTCTACCATACTCCCACTAATGTTTTCTGAAAAGAATTCATTTTACTAAAACTGGTGGCGAGTCAAGAACAATGTAACTATTGATCTTCTAAATAGTAGAACGTTAACCCTCGTCAATACCTGGGATAACCCACAAACTATCATTACTGAAATGTGCCTTGAGTTTATCCAGATTCTAGTTTTAAGCATAAGCCGGACAACTCCATATACCTTAACATCGTTAAGATATGAATCCATTCTATATCCACTATAGAAACAAAGGCACTAATTTAATTGGAACCAGATTCAAAAATCATACAGCTGTTTCCAGTGCATATCAACTAAATGGAATGAGGCCACACAGCATTACTCATCAAGGAATGCACTCACGTATGAGTAACCTGAAAGAGAAGCAAGTTCTCAAAACTATTACTTACGACAGAATACCTAGCACAAGTATCTACATCTTCGATCACCTTGAAGAATCCTGATACTTGCAACATATGGTTCTCTACTTTATTCTTATACCTATAACTTCTCAAAATTTGGACCCTGTATTTCAACGAAATACTTGTCTAAAACTAGAGAAGTCACAAGTAAACAGAATATAGTATGAGTACCAACCCCTTTTGTCCTAATGGACATCGAACAACATACAATACTTTGTATAAGTCCTCTGAGTTCAATAACTCAAACCCTGTGCGTCGAAGGTTGAAAATTGTGCTATGATTAAGAAGAATTACACCGTTGTTGAATGCACCTTATCTAACTATCAACTGATATAGGTAAATGTCACAGACATAATTTCAAAAACTTATATCTCACTTTATAAAGTAAACGTACAGATATATCAGTTAGAAATTGGTTCATAACAACGGATATTCAAAACCAAATATTTGCCGTCGAGCAAAAACCCAAGCGATTTCCTCAAATATCACCAATTATAAAGAATTCCGATATGCTGAGGATATAATCACCCGATTCCCAATATCTTACTCCCACTTAGCATCTGTAACGCTACACAGACGTGAGAATCAAATCTGGAAAATACATACCCTGGAGTGAGAATCTAGTTGGGAAAACAGTTTTCAATTAACACCGCACAGTAAAACTGAAACATGACAATGTTTCGAAGGGGTAGCTGGGTATTCTTTGTAATGCCTCTTCCACTATCCAGATTCATGACAGTAACCGTATATTTCTTTACTCTCACTCCAATCCCTTTATATGTCTTTACTTCTTACCTTCTGTACACCATACTCAGGCTAAATGGTTTTCTTCCTTCCCTACCTTTCAGCACCTGCTTAAAGTTTGGAAGAAGTCTATCCAATAAGCGTAATAGGTGTACTCTCCTAATATTAGGATCCCTCACAACCTGAGAGAAGGTAAAGATAAAGGACAACCGAATAAACCTATTCAATTTCTCCAGGTAAAGATAAAGGACAACCGAATAAACCTATTCAATTTCTCCAGAACCGGTAACCATCCTCGAACTGAAACAAGTTCCTTCGAGTTTATATGTAACTATACGATGGCATACCCAATAAATATGGATCTTCATAGTATTATGGAGTGTTCCGGAGAAAATTCAAAGGGGAGGTAGGAGTGGCGATGATATACACGGATTCGTCGTGAATGATAATAGTCGCAATTTCCTTTACCCTCATTCTAATCATTTTATATGTCTTTACTTATTGTATACCACACTTAGGCTAATTGGTTTTCTTCCTTCCCTACCTTTCGGCGCTTGCTTATGGTTTGGAATAAGACTATCCAATAAGCGTAATAGGTGTACTCTCCTAATACTAGGAGCCCTCACAACCTGAGAGAAGGTAAAGAGAAAAGACAACTGAATAATCCTATTCAATTTCTCCAGAACCTGAAATCATCCTCGAACTGAAACAAGTTTTTTCGAGTTCGTATGTAACTATACGATGGCATATCCAATCAATATGGATCTTTTTAGTGATATGGAGTGTTCCAGAGAAATGCAAAGGAAAAGTAGGAGCGGCAGGGATATATGCGACTATGACAATCCAAAAGCCAAAATGTTTTAAGAAGGTTCGGTTATCTTGGTTCATGAGTTTTTAGTCTAGAGTCGGGTCATAGTCGCTGCCAGAGAGAGAGAGAGAGAGAGAAAATAAACACTCAGCATGCACTCTAACCTAGATTATATTGGTTAATCAATTTATCTAATCAGGATGGCTCTCGCTGTTTTCTCGAATTCTCCTTCAAACCTTAAAGAGAGAATTAGTCGGGATCATATGAAAATCACCTGAGGAGTAACACCTACTCATCAGTGGGAATCGGGATCCAACTATCATCGCATGATAATTTGATGGAAGCCACTCAAGTCACCACATTCCAGAAGGTATGCGCATGCCTAGCAAATTTCCTGTATGTTTGAAACTCCCGATGTCATTTTTACCCCAAGCGGCTTATGACCTTGACAGAGGTCTACATATCATAAGTCGCAAGTCAATTTCAATCCGTCATTGTCTTGGATTAACTTAGACCCACCCGTATAAGCCCTTGACAGAGGTCAACATGATCGTGCGACTGTCCTAAATAATCGCATATCTATGCAACAAACAAGAATTACCTAGCTACCATTCACTATTCCTTGACAGAGGTCGGCATACACAGCATGAATACTAAGTAATACTTGTAAGAAATGATGGAGGGCTACGACTAGGTTTTTTGGCGAAAAACCCTTTAACGTAATGAACTTGATATCGTTGAAGAAACCAAGTGGTTTTACAGATATATAGTGACGTAAACTTTTGCTAAAGAGGTCACTCCCTGTGAAGGGATCTCGGCTTTTTCCTCATCGAATGAGGTGCAGGATATTACAAACTGAATACCACAATACAAAGCAAAAGAATTGACTATAGTGAAGTTATTACGATAACGTAAACTTTTTCCCAAGAGGTCACTCTCGATGAAGGGAACTTGGCTCTTGCCTCGTCGAATGAGGTGCGGGATATTCCCAATCGAATACCACTGTGCAAAGCAAAAAGAAACGTCCTATAATAATAGTTTTTCAAATATTGGTTTCAACAACATCATTTAGGTTTATTTTTCCTTGCATTGATCAGAATCAACGCAGTCCCATCAATTAAACACATCACACTAGAAAAAGGAATGAAAATACACTGTACATATATGCCATCCGCATTCGTCTTGGGGCCCCGTCATACACCGTTAGGTTACTTAACTTACGGCAGAGCGGAGTCTGGACTAGCGCGAGTGCAGAACATATACAACATCTACTTGTATATATAAAAATATATATAACATTCGTCCTAGGCATGATATAAGCAACATCATAGAATCTCAGCAAGCAATACAGAATGGTGGATAATCTTGGAGCCTCGGGTTTCATTTGAGCCGCAAATAAGACCCGACGTTTCCTATCGTGTGGACAACCCGTGCAATGAAAACCTAGACCCATACGAGCGCGGAAAGTTACCCGCCAATCCCAGAAGTGAAGCAACCCCAAACAAAAAAGTGAATGGGCCACCCATCACTCCACGGGATCTGGTAACTTGAGCGCCCCTCCATGGATCATCCTATACCCCCTACGAGTGCGGTGAATAGCCCGCCAATTCTAGAGTGAAGCCCCTTCCATCTCAACGCCATGAGATGCGAGCTCATTGTCCTCTAGAATCCGGTTATTCGAGCACTCCTCCGCGGGGTAATCCTAGTACAGAAAATGAAAATATATGTACATGGGTGACATCGACTTCAACCCGGTCGTGCCCCAAACAAATAATATACAACACGGTAGAAACGACAGTCCACATGTCGGACGCTCGTCCTGCAATATCAAATGTACAAATGAATCTCAACTGTACCACTACCATTGCACCGCAAGATATCTACCACGAAAATCCAACCACAATCACAGAACATCAACATGAATGTCATGTTCGCAAACCCGTCGAAAAGAACATATAGCAGTTATACGAGTTATACCGCTCTAATGACATTCACGGTCGCAGATAGTAATGTATGTACTGAAAACTTATAAACGGTGTTAAAAATAGCGACTTCGAAATACTCCGTATTTCCCCAAACCAAAGACAACAAAATATGTAATCTGGGAAAAATCAAACAATACCTAAAACCCAATATTCAAGAGTCCAGAATACCACCAAAATACTAAGACCCAACTCCCTTGGAGAATCGGTGACGCCGGGAAAATAGCCGTTGTCGCCGGCCAAGGTAAGGAGTTTAGGGCTTGTTTTTAAACTTTGTTCTAGTTACAATATGAGTAGTCTCCTGCAATTGTTTAAAAAAAATTAGAAGACTATTTGAAAATGACAGAAACTTGAATATTTTCCGTATTGTTTTGGAGTTGTTTCGATTTCGTTACTTTAAACATCGTTTAAACTACTAGTTTAGGGTTTATAGGCTGGCTCTGATACCATGTTGGGTTATGCTAATGCCCTGGCCATCTACCGTGACCGTTTGCGGAACAAAAAATTTTAAAACTGGCACTAGAATAACTCGATAACCGGATCTTCCATAAACCTAACTAGCAAACAAGAGGAGTTAGAAATGATTATACCGAATGATCCATGTCCTTCGGGCTTCTACCATCATTCTCAGCTCCTAGTGGCCTCCATGATCAAGATTGATCGTCTGTCTCCCTCGGTCGAAGATGATCCACCTGAGAGTCTATAGTTCGAGCTCCAATCTCAAAACTGATGTAACTAGGGTACCTAGTTCTCTAAACTAGATAGCCTAGAGGATGTAGAGAGTGATGGTGGACTGATTTGTCTCACAATATCCTAGGTTTCTCAACGCATGAGACTTTTAGGGTTGAGGAAGAAGAAGGAAGCTTGAGGTGATGAGAGTGCAGTGGTCATTTTTCATCAAAGAAAAATAAAATCAAGTCTTGTGAATTATTGAAGCATACACATGAATCAAGCATGCCTCAATAGTCACCAAAGCATGAGTCACCCCATGAGTCACCAAGTGAGCCATGCTTCATTAATGATAATAAACACCTCATACCTCCACCTCATTAACCATTTAACCAAAATGGTTATAACATAAATGAGGTGTCTTCTTCTAGAAGCACCCTTGTAATAAATTACAAGAATACCCTCACCGTATATACATAACCGTATCCATATTCCGAAAAATACGAATACAAAGAGACGAAAATAATCCAATAATCTAATACTAGGATCCGGCTTAAACCAAAACCCACTAGTATAATACGTCCAAATCATGATACGTGTAGCTAGTACACGTAGATGATCGAACCTTGCCGTAAAACCATACGGCCTCTATATCGTTTCGCCCGAAGCAAGGAAACCCTCTGTATGGGACTCTAAAGACTCGTCAATGTGCTGGCAATGGGTTTAACCACAAGCACGTCACCGACACTAGCTGTACGTAACGGTTACCCAGGTATTGAGCGAAAGGAAGGCCGACTAGCAAACTCATCCGAACCCCTACAAAGTTTCTCCGTGACAATCTCCATACAGTCCGGTCCGTTCGTCTAAGAGTATCGCATATCGAGTCTAGGGGGTGGATAAAGTCAGACCCCTAATAACGCGATATTTCGTATCGGTATGAAGCCCATCACCACTGAGAAACTACTGATCCAAATCAGTAATTCTCGTCTACCTTGGCCAACGATTTTTGGTGATGGCCACCCGTGCACAACGCGACATCAACCCCCAATACCGGGAAAGACGAATCCCCGACGATCCGCTCACTGCCTCCATGTGGCTCAGGACTGTACCCAATTAAAACCTGTTTGCACGACTCCATGCGGCTCAGCACAGTGGGAACTCACATGAGACAAATGACGATCTCAAGTCGACAGACTAATCTGTATACATGTCACCTGGGAACTGCTATTTGACAATAGGTATAATTAATACCATCTAGCATGTTCCCGGCAAATCCGTCCAGTGTACTCATAACCCAATGAGCATATGTAGGGTTCCTAGGCACGCTAATGAAGTCTCACAAGGCATCAACCATGCCAATTTAAAATTTTACAAGTGCCGAGAAACCCTAATACGGATTCGTTGACTAGAGTTTAGGCGAAAAGTAAAACTAGTTAACGACTTAACTAAAAGTAAGAAGCTACAACCTTTGTAGATCCGGTTCTCCACTTCCTTAGCTCCACGTAGACATCCTCTCGCTGTCCATGTCGGATCTCGGACTCTAGTATCGGCTTCATCGGAGAAATGAGCGGACTAGTCGTCGGCTACGATGCCGAAGATGATCTACGTCGAGGTTACACAAGATCAAGCTCCAACTTCACCAAGTCGTGAAACTTGTGAAGAAAACACCCTATACTACTTGGCAAGAGGTAGAGGATGAAGAAGTAGGAGATGGGTTCACTTTAGAATTGGATTTCTCACTCTTTTACTCAAGATGTCATTAAAGCTAGTAAGCTTTTCTTCTTGTTCAAGAGGAAGAAGATGAAGATAGAATATCATAAGTCTTTTTTAAAAAGAAAAAACAATATGAATACTTATCATATCCTAACCTTAGTTAGGTGTAGAGAATAGACCATGGTTACTTTTAGTGGTTAGGGTTAAGCATGAGACAAGAATGGTGGACTTATTCAAAGCTTCATGAAGCTTCAACAAGCATCCAAAGAAAGCCACCATTTCATATTTATCTTTTCCATAATGGAAAAATAAATAAATAAATAAATAAGCAAATAAACAAAACCCTAATCATTAATTTAACCATGGTTTAATTCTTTGCACAAACCCAAGTGAGTATGTATCATCAAACATGATACAATTAAGTGCACACAAAATATATCACATATACAATGTGCACATCAAGTGAGAAAATCCTTTTAAAATGAACCAATACTAGTTAATGCAAAGTAATATATCAAATATATAATTATACATTAAATCATTAAATCAACACTTGATTCAATGATCCGGTCATGTCGCACATAACCGACTAGTATCCAATGTATCGACTTATCGAATCAATCTTCGATTCGATAACTAGGTTATATCGCATACAACCAATCGAAACATTCATCGCGAGAATGAAATACGGTATCACATACACGCATTATTCTCGGTCCCGCACATATCTCATATGCGCTCCTATTTCGTTTCGCTTGAGTCAGGAAACCTCTGTGTAGGACTCTAAAGACTCGTCAATACGCCGGCAGCAGATGATGATCATATCAAGCACCCACAAGCCGCAAGCGGTCTGCTAAACATAACGGCCACCCGGGTATTGAGCGATCAGAAGACCGACGAGTACGCCCGCTCACACTCCTGTGAATCCAATCAGTAACACTTACCGTACAGTTCGGTCTGTTCGTCTGATATGTCGCATATCAAGTCTAGGGGTGGTAAACGTCAGACCCCAATAACCGATAAGTCGTGCCGATGTGAGGCTCATAACGGGTCGAGAAACTACTGGTAACACTTACCAGCAAATCTCTGATCAGCCCTGGCCAGGGACTTCCCAGTTACGGCCAATCGAGCACAGCGCAATATCAACCCCTAATACCGGGAGAGACGAAACCCCTCCTATCGCTCATTGCCTCCATGTGACTCGGGACTGTACCCAAAAACCACCGTTTTGCATGCCCTCATGGACGTGGTAAGGTGGAGATCAAAGCATAGTGGGAATCACACAAGACTCTATGACGATCTCGGGTCTACAGACTAACCTGCACAAGTGTCACCTGAGAACTGCCATCTGACGTGAGGTATAATACCATCTGGAAGTTCTCGGCGAGTCCGTCCAGTGTACCCAGTCTCCACTGAGCACCCGTATACCATCTCTGATGTCAGACACCAATGGATATGGGATCATCCATCACTCATCTCATGGGTCGAGAAGCGTATACGCTAGTCTCCACTGGTATATCGATGCCCCGTCTCGATACACCCACGACTAGGGACCTTGAAGGATGTACCTATGGACTACCATGTCCCCACTAGTATGATCTGCATCATTGTCCAGGTAGGCAAGTACACATCCTAAGGGCTTTACCAACATGTAACTATAAGACAGTATAAAGAGACTAGTGTACATGTTAAGATAAAGAGTAACCAGATAGCATACTATCATATCGAGCAAGAAAGTCATCTCTATATATGTCCAAGCATCCAAAATAATATACATCATCTGTACAATACTGGCCTCTAGGGCATACATACAACTAACAGCATATGTATACTATCTTAGATGACTAACAGACACCAATGGCTTGTGAGACCGGCCACCACCTCTCGTCGGGGTCTCGATAAGTATACACCAGTCTACTCCGGAGTATCGATGCCCGGTCTTGATACTCCCTCGACTAGGGACATTTAAGGATGTGCTTATAGACCACCCAGCTCCCACGTATATGATCGCCATCATAATACTGGTAGTCAAACAAGAATCCTATTGGCTCTATCAATATGTAATAGTGATCTGTAATACCGCGTAATCCATGTACATGATGATAAAGACAAACCAGATAGCAAACTATCATTTTGAGTAAGACTGTTCTACCTGTTCAGTTGATTAAACTGCACATTTGTTATTACATTTTTCCTACTATTTCCATATTTAAAAAGGTCTTTATTATAATATATCATACATATGAGGGTTTATTTGTAAAAATACTATTTTCCATGTGTTGATATATTATAATTAGCATTTGGTAGGAAAATGTATATAATATTATTGACCTAATTCTAGTAGAACTAAGTCTACTAAATATTATTTAAGTTGTTGTGCAGAATTTTCAGGTCTTAAATCAAGAAAATCAAGTTGTTAAAACTAACCTGTCTAATTAAGAAATCAAAATTAAGAAATCAATTCTGACAGAAGAAAAGAAAAGATTTCCAAATTCTGAAGGTTCCAAGGATCGCCACATGTCACAAGGAGCAACCCATAAAAAAATGATCAACGGATGAGATCATCAGGCCGCGGATCCGCGGCCCTAGCCCCTTGATGCCGCGGATCCGCCGCGTAGAAGTGGAGTTAAGGGCTGGAACTTTTCTGGTGGGATTGTAACTACCATTCCCCAATTTAGGCATCTAACTTTCTGGCTTTGGGACTATAAATAAAGACCGAGAGCCTCTTGGAAAAATCATCAAGTCAACGCGATCACGAAGTCCAAGACGGCTCACGCATCCAGGCTGATCATCAACTGTTCGTCTACATCCTTGGAAGAGATCGAGAAACAAGCTAGTCTTTATAATCATTTTCTAAGGATCAAAGTGTAATGAATATTGTTAATTAATAAAGGTAGTTCTTTTTCCTATTCTATTTCTTCATAGTTTAATTATGCATTTTCTCTCCATCTCTTTTTCTCCCAACATGCGCGAGTAATTCTCCGCTTGTTAGGGTTCATAGGATTATGGTAGGCTAATGGATGATGAACATCCCTAAACCCTTTTTAAGTCCTATAAAGTTTATGAACTTTATCAAAAGAATCATTAACATCCTAATCGTGCGCGCTAACAATTCTTTGTTAGTTCCGACCGCGATTAGAGATTAGATTGATGATTGTTTTGGTAAAGGCTAGATATGAACGGAGTTCCGTGTCGAGATAAGGGTTAAGAGTGGGATTCATTTTCCCTCCAGAAACCCTAATCTACACGCATCACCGTCGTTCTAGTTTTAAATCTATTAAAGGATAAAAAGGGTAACTTTTAATTAATCGTCCATGACTACTAAATCCTAACGAACCCTACAAGCCCCATTATTATATTAACTACATCCCTAAAATAATCTAGATCTATACTTTTGCATTCTTGGTTAACGTAGATCTAGAAACGATTATTCAAAATTCTTTATCCCTCCTCTCTTTTTCAACACATCTAAAGTAAGAGTAAAATATTCAACGTTTCCCTGAGGACGACCCGTACTCACCTCGGTCTAGCTACACGCGACACCGTTCTGATTGCGGTATTCTACAAACCAAACACACTTTTTCACATCAATCAAATGGCGCCGTTGCCGGGGATACGTGCGTAATTTTTTATTCTTACTATTTGTGTTGAATTCTTATACGATCTATATCATAAATAAAACAAAACTGCAAATTCTATATTTAACGATTATTGTGTGAATTTTGCGAGGGAATCTGGAGTCACAGACTTGAGGATACAGAGATTCAGAGACATTCATCAAGATCCAGAGGAGTACAGAAGACCACAGAAAAAAAATTCATCAAGTGATCCATCCTTCTTGCGGCGGATCCGCAGCAGATAGCCCATATTCGTGGCGGAAGCGTGGCAGGTTTGGAGATCTAGGGTTCCACATTTCTCTAGTAAGATTCTAACCTCTTTCTCTCTCTTCTGAAATCCAATAAAATCTCTTTTCTGCAGGATTCTTTGCAAAATATCGCCGCTCAAAAATCCTTTTGGAAAGTTTTGTTATTGGTTTGTTATTTCATATTTTAATACGGATTTTTAAAGGGCAAGACCAAAATCCAGATTAGGTGGGGATTTCATCACCCTTCCTAAGCCCCACAAATCACAAACCGAGCATCTGCATCAACCCTACATTAATTTAAAAAATATCTAAACTGGACTCTAAGGACTATCGCGCTCAATAAGGACAGAGGAAGGTCGTGGGTAATCTATCGCTTATCCGCATTACTTTTGTGGTGACTAGGCAAGTGTGTCCAAGGCGAGTGGTTACTTAATTAGGACCACTACTTTTGTAGTGGGGAGCCTCCCACTCACCTGGCACTTACCTGGCTACAAGGGTAGTAAAGAGGCGGTAGAGGATTGATCCTACGGCTTGTCCTTTGGAAGTCTAGAAGCGGTCTAGAGACTGACCTAGGTAACCTTAGTTTCAGGGTTGTTTATGCATTTTTATGTGATTTGTCTAAATCCGTCATTTTTTAAACAAACCAATTATTTTCTCCCATTTTTACCCCTTCCCCCTTCTTCTCTTCTTATAATGGGTGACCTAAACAGAAGAACACTTGCCGAGTTTTGCTGTCCACAACCAGATATCTCTTGTTTTCGTAATCCCTTCGGTATACCGTCAGGCTCTTCCATGTCCTTAAGAGATCATATAGAACAAGCAGGAAGAAACAGTTGGCCACCTCAGTCTAGGTCTTATCAACCATATCCTAATCCTACACCTGTTTCAGTTGATACCCAGAGTGAGGATGCCCCTAGACATATATCCATTGCTGAGCACATAGCTAGGGCTAGAGGCCAAAGTTTCAACCCGGACCAATATCAACCATCACCACCACTGTCCAGAGAAGAGTTTGATATGCGGTTTGTGGCATATAAGATGTCTGTTGAAAATAGCCAACCAACCAACCCATATCAATATTCTTCTTATCATAATATTGATCCTACTCCTACCCAAGTTCCGCAACCATTCTATTCCTATCAATCCAATCCGACTTTTGCACCTACTCTAGATAGTTCTTCTAATCGGTCATTTGGAAGTTTTAATTATCCACAGGAATTTCAATCTTATACTGAAACCCCTTATCAACCCAAGACTAGTCTGGAGCAGACATTAGAAAAATTTCTGGAACTGTCGAACCAAATTAGGAAGGATTTGGGTAGTAAGACAGAACTGTACACCCTTCCTAATCAAACCTTCCCATTCCAAACTGAAATCCACAACTCTAGTTTCATAGATTCATCAAGTACACAAAATAGAATGACTGATAAGTTGTGTGACTTTGTAGTGTTTGATTTATCCGACTGTGAAGGGTCCATTTCAAGTGAAACCATACCCAACCCTTGTGATCTCTACACCTCAACTCTTGAACCAAAACTGATTGAAAACCATACTTTTGATGAGGTGTTTAAGAATTTTAACCTTCACTTGAATGAGGTGATTGACGTTGGGGATATATTGATTGATGAACCCGAAATTTTGGATGATTTTGTCCCACCAATTCATCAAATTCTTTCACTTCCTTGTGGTCATCATCTTGAGCCTTTAATTCTTCCCGAACCCCAAATATGTCTTGAAGTTGATGATAATGGTATACCCGAAGATCAGACCGAAATACAGCCTCCATCTTCCACATCTGGTACAGCAACACTCGACACACCAATTTGTTTACCCATTTCACCTTCCATTTTCTCCGGTTCTTCTTCTGTTCCTATAGTTTCAGTGAGTTTTGATGAATCACAATCTGTTAATTCAAGTTCAATAATACCAGAAATTCAACTTGATTTGGATATTTTTGAAAATGAGGTAGATGAGTTTTTCGAGTCCTCTACCTCAATGATTTTTGATGAATCAAGTAGGATAAATTCTGGCAAAAAACTCTTTGACAGCAAAACGTTCAATCACACCATTGATAAAATTTTTGAAGAACTTTTTGCTGACGAACTTGAATTTTTAAACAATACAGATTTTGTGATTGATCAATCTCCACCTATAGAGGTTGAACCGTCACCATTCCTTCTTCCTAATCATTCACATTCATCCCCATTCTTTCTTTTCTCTAATTTCAAACCCTTTCCAGACCACCTCTTATCCCTTCCTCACTTTTTCTTGACTCGATACAACACATTCTTCCACCAACCTATACGATATACTGATAAAATCTTTGAATGGTTGGTGTTAACTTTTGGTCTTTGTAAAGTCTTACTTTGACCAAATGACTCACCCCCTCTTAAAATGCTTCGTATTGTCTAACTCATGTTTGAGGGGGGGTATATTTTTGGCTCTTGAACATAACTTTTGTCCTCAAATTTATGAGCCAAAAATAAATTTGGGGAAAGATTTTCACTTTCATATATTCTTTCCCCCATTAATAATGTCCTCCCAAGCTTACAGGTTTTTGTGATCCAGCAGATGACATCAGTGGAGATACTGCTGTAAACAGGTTTGGGGGAGGTTTGTGCTTATTTACGCATACTTTGTATTATACAATATTTAAGCACAAATTTTTTTTTGATAATAAAAGAATAAAAAGTGAAAAATTACATCCAAAAGATAGGAATAATTTAAGAAAACCAAGAAAATTAGAAGTTTTCTTAAACGAACTGGTAATAAGTAGTTATGAGCTGTTGTCCCAAGGGTTAGTAAGATGAAGGAAGCCACTAATCTGAGGATAAAAATAAGTCTGAAAAATAGTTTCTATTCTGGAAGCCAAACATTTGAATGTTGATACCCTACTATATGCACTTACATACGTCTTGAAACTCGGGATAGTAGAGGATACCTTGAAATGCTCTTGTCTAAAAGCCAAAGTATGAAGGAAATAATAAATGAAGAAAAATATAAAAATGGTGAAAGGAAAAATGAACACTGGTTTTGTTATCGCTAAGGCAGCAATAAAAAAATATAGCGAGGGTGCTTCATCACCTAGTGCCCTAAGGCCAACTGGTCTGGGAGTCACTGCTAAGCCTTAGGTGGTGCAAGACGAGGAAAATACTATCACCTAATCAGCAAGCACATGAGTAATCGGTCGGTTAGTACCTCAATAAGTATTAACGGTCGCATGAAAATGTGTGAGCAAATCTAAATATTCATCAAGTTAAAAAGTATTGAGGTAGATGGACAAGAGTATGATAGCTTGAATTGAATTCTCCGAGTGTAGGGATGTCCATTACACACACGTAGGGTTATATGATCGATGTTTGGATAAAAGGTAGGAATGAAGAATAAAGACGATGTTTTATTGAGGGATGATGTGATTTCTAATATCTTTTCATGGCTATTAAGATAGGGCTCATGACAACTGAAAAGCTAGTGTAGTTGGAAACTCTTATTTTCAAAGTCTTTCTTTTATGGTTCTTATCTTTATATGTAAATTTCACCATCTCTCTTTTATTATAGGATTTTGTTGGTGTAATCCGCTGAAAATCCTCAGGAGACAACACTCCTCCTACTAGGGACACCTAGAGGTTTAACGGCTTGTTGCACGTGCTCAGTGCAATCGTGTTTGCCTACGAAAGTGTGCTTAGTTTTCTCCTTTTTCTTCTTCTCCTTCTCTTGAATAAACTAGTTTGCTCGGGACGATCAAAGATAAGTTTGGGGGTATTTGTTCAGTTGATTAAACTGCACATTTGTTATTACATTTTTCCTACTATTTCCATATTTAAAAAGGTCTTTATTATAATATATCATACATATGAGGGTTTATTTGTAAAAATACTATTTTTCATGTGTTGATATATTATAATTAGCATTTGGTAGGAAAATGTATATAATATTATTGACCTAATCCTAGTAGAACTAAGTCTACTAAATATTATTTAAGTTGTTGTGCAGAATTTTCAGGTCTTAAATCAAGGAAATCAAATTGTTAAAGCTAACCTGCCTAATTAAGAAATCAAAATTAAGAAATCAATTCTGGCAGAAGAAAAGAAAAGATTTCCAAATTCTGAAGGTTCCAAGGATCGCGACATGTCACAAGGAGCAACCCATAAAAAAATGATCAACGGATGAGATCATCAGGCCACGGATCCGCGGCCCTAGCCCCTTGATGCCGCGGATCCGCCGCGTAGAAGTGGAGTTAAGGGCTGGAACTTTTCTGGTGGGATTGTAACTACCATTCCCCAATTTAGGCATCTAACTTTCTGGCTTTGGAACTATAAATAAAGACCGAGAGCCTCTTGGAAAAATCATCAAGTCGACGCGATCACGAAGTCCAAGACGGCTCACGCATCCAGGCTGATCATCAACTGTTCGTCTACCTCCTTGGAAGAGATCGAGAAGCAAGCTAGTCTTTGTAATCATTTTCTAAGGATCAAAGTGTAATGAATATTGTTGATTAATAAAGGTAGTTCTTTTTCCTATTCTATTTCTTCGTAGTTTAATTATGCATTTTCTCTCCATCTCTTTTTCTCCCAACATGCGCGAGTAATTCTCCGCTTGTTAGGGTTCGTAGGATTATGGTAGGCTAATGGATGATGAACATCCCTAAACCCTTTTTAAGTCCTATAAAGTTTATGAACTTTATCAAAAGAATCATTAACATCCTAATCGTGCGCGCTAACAATTCGTTGTTAGTTCCGACCGCGATTAGAGATTTAATTGATGATTGTTTTGGTAAAGGCTAGATATGAACGGAGTTCCGTGTCGAGATAAGGGTTAAGAGTGGGATTCATTTTCCCTCCAGAAACCCTAATCTACACGCATCACCGTTGTTCTAGTTTTAAATCTATTAAAGGATAAAAAGGGTAACTTTTAATTAATTGTCCATGACTACTAAATCCTAACGAACCCTACAAGCCCCATTATTATATTAACTACATCCCTAAAATAATCTAGATCTATACTTTTGCATTCTTGCTTAACGTAGATCTAGAAACGATTCTTCAAAATTCTTTATCACACCTCTCTTTTTCAACACATCTAAAGTAAGAGTAAAATATTCAACGTTTCCCTGAGGACGACCCGTACTCACCTCGGTCTAGCTACACGCGACACCGTTCTGATTGCGGTATTCTACAAACCAAACACACTTTTTCACATCAATCACTACTCGTATAGGTCCTCTCTCAATCATCACAATCGCGTGCCTGCGATTACAATAATTGACTTGATGGCACTATAGCCAACAGAGGACTAGGGTATGGGGTTGTATTTATAGGGTAAAACTAGGGTTTTGGAATTGAAGAGAGAATTAAAAATGCATTAAAAATTAAAAATGCATTAAAAATAGGATTAAAGGGTTAATTTAAACTCTCTGGATAAATGCAGAGAAATCAAACAGAACAGGGGTAGTAGATAGACCAAGGGGTGTTGTGTGCAAAGCACGGGAGCTATAGCCCATAGGAGGGACCGTCGGCACCGGGTCTATGGACGATCTCGCCGGTCGTTTGTGTGAGTTGGGTGCTGGGATTTAAGCCATGTGTTCATGCCTGTATATATGATATTTAGCACATATTTGATTTTCTGTGACTTTTCATTTTATGTGCAGAGCATGTATAAGCTTTTGGGCTTTCAAAAAGTTTAAAAGAAAAATCAGTAAAAAATATATGTGGCTGATGGTATTCGAATACATGGGTTGTGTCACAGCAGTGTAAGGCCTTACTAATGAGCTATAAGTGCTTTCTTGCTGTTCTTAAATAAAAACAACATTTAAAGTATACTCAGGCTTGTAAAAACTCAATTCTGTACATTAACTTTTAAAAAAAATTGTACAATAAAAACATAGTCGTTACATTCTACTCTCCTTATAAAAATTTCGTTCTCGAAATTTACAATTATCTAAGGACTAGTTTACAAATAAGTAAGGGTATCTTGCACGCATATCGTCTTCTCGTTCCCACGCTGATTCTCCTGGTGAATCTTTTCTCCACATCACTCGGACCAAGTTACTTCCTTGTTCCGTAGTGACTTTATCTTTCTGTCCAGGAGCTCAACGAGTTATTATTCACAAGATAGATCCGTCTGTACAGTGAGCTCGGAGTGATCAAGGATGTGGCTGGGGTTGCTCACATATCTTCGGAGCTGGGATATGTGGAACACATTGTGCACTCCCTCCAATGAGGGTGGCAGTGCCAAACGGTATGCCACTTCTCCGACTCGTTCGAGAATATCGAACGGTCCAATAAATCTGGGACTGAGGTTACCCCTCTTGCCAAAGTGGATTACTCCACGGTTTGGAGAGATCTTCGGAAAGACATGATCTCCCGGTTGGAACTCCAGGTGTCGGCGCTTTGCATCAGCCCAGTGCTTCTGTCGGTCTTGGGCTATGCGCATTCTTTCTCTGATCGTACGAACTACAACCACAGTTGCCACGATCATCTCTGGTCCAAGGAGTTCCTGATCTCCGATATCGTCCCAACTTGGTGGTGATCGACACTTCCTTCCATAGAGCGCTGCAAAGGATGCCATTCCAATACTCGCTTGGTAGTTGGTGTTGTATGAAAACTCCACAAGATGTAGGTGATCTTCCCACGATCCTCCGAAGTCTAACATACACGCTCTTCCATGTCTTCTAGAATCTGAATTGCTCGCTCAGATTGTCCATCTGTTTGTGGATGGTAAGCTGTGCTAAAGTTTAGACTCGTTCCCAAGCTAGCTTGCAGACTCTGCCAAAATTGCGATCGGAATCTGGTGTCACGATCGGAAACAATGCAAACTGGTACTTCATATAATCTCACGATCTCCTGCATAAGTTCATGGGTATCAGAAAGTGTACAATTTGAAGAGTTAAATATTAATTAGATTCAGACTTACCTCTATGTACTTCTTTGCTAATGTCTCGGTTGATTGACCAACTCGAAATAGGATGAAATGTGCTGACTTGGTGAGTCGATCTACAATAACCCATACCGCATCGTTACCTTTTGTGCTGCGAGGAAGAGCAGTCATGAAATTCATGGTAATGTATTGCCATTTCCATTCTAGAATAGGTAATTGTTGAAATAAACCAGCAGTCCTGTGATGTTCAGCCTTTACCTGCTGACACACCAAACACTTAGCTACGCTTCTGGCTACTTTCTGCTTCATTCCATGCCACCAGTAATATTGCCGCAGATCTTTGTACATCTTTGTACCACCAGGGTGTACTGAGTATGGAGAGCTATGGGCTTCTTTCATCAACTCTTCCTGAACAGGACCTTGTGGTACACACAATCTGCTTCCGTATCTTAAAGATCCGTCTTCATGGATGATGAAATATGTTCGAAGTCCACTTTCTACTTGTTCTCGGATCTTTTGCAACTTGGCATCACTTGCTTGAGCTACTTTGATCTGGTTGACAATAGTAGACTGAACTTGTAAGTTCATCAAATTCGAAGCATTACCTGACATGACTACTTCAATCTCCATCCTATGCAATTCCTGCTGTAGCTTCCACTGTGCAGTGAGATTCATTGATAGTGGCTGGCGACTAAGTGCATCAGGAACTACATTCACCTTTCCTGGATGATATTGTAGGTTGATGTCAAAGTCCGCTATGAGTTCTAGCCATCTTCTCTGCCGCATGTTCAATTCTTTCTGAGTAAACACATATTTCAGACTTTTGTGGTCTGTGTATATATCTACTCGTTCACCAAGAAGATAATAGCGTCAAATCTTAAGTGCAAAGATAACGGCTGCCAACTCCAGATCATGCGTTGGATAGTCGCGCTCATGAACTTCCAGCTGTCTTGATGCATAAGCTATAACTTTTCAGTGCTGATGTAGAACACATCCTAATCTCTTACCGGATGCATTGCAATGCACTAAGAAACCTTCAGATTGGTCCGGTATTATGAGAATAGGAGCTGATGTCAATCTTGACTTGAGTTCTATGAACGCTTGTTCAGATACTTCTGACCACACGAATGCTTCATCTTTACGTGTGAGCTTGGTCAGGAATGCTGCAATCTTCGAGAAACCTTCGATAAATCTTCGGGAGCATCCTGCTAATCCCAAGAAACTTTGAATGTCCTTCACTGTTTTTGGTGTCGGCCATTCACTTACTGCTGATACCTTAGCTGGATCTATGGAGATTCCTTCACCCGAAACTATATGCCCGAGAAATACGACCTGATCTAGCCAAAACTCGCACTTGTTGTACTTGGTATAGAGTTGATGCTGTCGCAAAGTCTCCAGGACAATTCATAAATGCTCGGCGTGTTCTTTCTGACTCTTAGAATACACCAGAATGTCGTCGATGAATATAACAACAAACCTGTCTAGGTACTCTCGGAAAACTTGGTTCATCAGATTCATGAATATGGCTAATGCATTGGTCACTCCAAATGGCATCACTAGATATTCGTAATGACCATAGCGAGTTCTGAATGCCGTCTTCGGAATATCAGACTCTTTGACCTTCACCTGATGATAACCCGAACGAAGATCTAACTTTGAGAAAACGCAAGACCCACTTAGCTGATCGAACAGGTCGTCGATAAGCGGAAGTGGATATTTGTTCTTTATCGTTACTTAATTCAGAGCTCTATAATCAACGCACATTCTATATGAATCTTCTTTCTTCTTCATAAGCAAAACTGGAGATCCCCAACTTGAAGTACTGGGACGAATCCATCCTTTCTTCAGAAGTTCGTCTAATTGAGTACGGATATCCTTCAATCCTTCTGGACTTAACCGGTACGGAGTTTTGATTACCGGTTGTGCACCAGGTACTAAATCAATGCTGAATTTAAGAGCTCGATCGGGAGACAAACCTGAGATGTCTTCAAGAAATACGTCTTCGAACTCTCGAACTACCATTGGCTTGTCTTGATCCACCTGTAGTGTTGCAACCACTGCCTTCTTTGGTTTAGCTTTGTAAGTGCTGGGCTCCAGGGTATGGTCTCCACTCTTGAAATAAAAGACCGGATGGTCTGGAATCTCGAACACTACCCTTCTTTAACGACAGTCGATGGTAGCGAAGAAAGTTCCTAGCTAATCCATACCCAAAACAACGTCGAAGTTCGGTATGTCCAGCACCTTGAAGTCAGCATAAAATTCTCTGCTGCAGACGACCACTGGACACAGATTGTATCCTATCATTGCCTTTAGAACGCCGTTTCCTGAACTGACATTACAGCTAGATACGAGTGGTTTGACTGGAATCGCATGAGTTCGGACGAACTATTGCGACATAAAGCAATGAGATGCTCTAGTATCGAAGAGTGCTAGTGCAGGAAGGGAAGCTACTAAGACTGTACCTAAGTTGTGCGGGATATGTTTAGGTATAGGAAAAGATATCTTGATATGTATAAGGATTAAAAGAAAGTTTTGAAAGAAAGGGAGTTACCAGTGATGACTTGGCCAGTGGCTTCAGCATCTTCCACAGTCATTGTGAAAGCCTGTCGCCTAGGTACATTCCTCCTTGCTGGAGGCACATTCCTCTGTCCATTCCTATGTCCTTGAGGTAGGTTCCTTTGTGCCTGATAGAACTGACGAGGAGGCGGTGCAGTAAGTCTACGAGGAGGTGGAGCTGGGAGAGCAAGATGAGGTGTAGGTGCCTGGATAGCTTACTGCTGCGGAAAGGTGGGTGCTGGTCGAGGTGCATGAGCTGGGGTAAGACGATGTGGGCAATCCCCAATAGAATGAGTGGATGCACCACAAACTAAGCACAGGCGGTTAGCACGCCTGCGGTCCTTCGCCAGGTGTCCATTCCATTTGCAGTAGAAACAAAAGTCTGGACTGGGCCGATTAAATGGTACTCCCGGTCTCCTGAGTACAAACGGTGGCCTGGAAGAAACTCCTCCTGTTATTTGAGTAGCAGGGCGCTTCACACCGGCAGATTGAGCTCTACCCTTCTTCTTCACTACTGCCTCATTTCTTCGGGCAGCCTTTAGTCCAAGGTCGTGGGTTGGGAAATCCCCTGTAGCTAGAGTAGCTTGGATCTCCTGGTCCAACCCTTGCAGAAATCGTCTATCCCTGATCTCAGCAGTCGGTATGAGATGTGTCGCGGACCTGTTACGGTCTTGTGTTAGCTGTGTAGTATGTGATATTAGGAAATTGAATATTTGAGACATATTTTACCTGCTCAGCATGGTGAATTCAGCATCATACTCATCCATGGATTTGCTCCATATAGAGCCTTGTTGCAGGTGGATGAATTGCCGCTCCATGTTAAAACGAGCAGTCTCGTGAAAATATTTCGCGTCGAACATGTCGGGAAAATATTTCGCGTCGTCTTCTATTCAAGGCTTTCTTCGGCCTTCCACCATACTCTGGCGTTGTCAGTTAGTTGCAGCTTCGCAACTCTTACCCAAGCAATATCTGGCACTTATGCTGCTGCCAGATCGTCTTTAATCGACCGAGCCCATTCCTCTGCCTCTAAGGGGCTCTCTTTCCTAGAGAATTGTTTAGGGTGCAGTGCCCGGAATTGTTTCACACCAAGTGCCTCAGCTTCTGGGTGATGTAGGAGGATGGCAGTCTGCTGCTGCTGTCCTTCTAAGAGGCTCTTGATTGCCTCAAACAGTACCGTCTTCTCGTTGATAGGAGCTGCTACGGTAGGTGTAAGTGGTAGAGGTGGTGGGGTGTTGCCATTGACATTCGTGCTCGTATTGTTCGGGGAATTCATAACCTTGAAAGAAAAATAAGGTTAGGATAGATTCAAGGAATATGAAATGTAAAGAATGTTTAGTTGCTGATTCTTATAATTCTTGTGATATATTGCTTAGGTTTCCATACAGAACTGACATGCATGGGCCACCAACAAAACCTGTCACGTCCCGCTTCCCAGTGTACGGGTAAGGAGACGTGACGGGCCTGCCACGTATTTACTCAGAAGTAAACACGTTAAGCGTAAATAAGCAATATAAGTAAAAGCACAAGAAATGACAATAGATATAAATAAACAACAACTTTTTCTTGATAACCATTCTTTACATACAACTGAAAAGTAAAATATAATGATAGAAAGCGATGTCTAAACAGTGGCATATAAACTGAAAAGAAAAGTAAGTACAAATAGGAACTAGAACTCTGGCTCCTCAGTGAACTGCTTCAAATCGTTCTGGCTGGGCTCGATCTCCTGAGACTTATGTCCTCCTGACAATATTCCAAAGAAAGAAAAAAAAATAGGAATGTCGTCAGTGAACTAGCGCACGGTAGGTCCCAAGAGATAGAATAGAAATAGACTAATAAAGAGAAAAGAATAGGTAAAATATGTGTTTGTTATGCTAACATAGTTGTTTGTAGCTTGGTACAGAATATACCAGTGTATACAAGAGGAGTCCAACTTGCTCCATGGACTATGGTAACATGTAAGTACAAGACCCCGTCAAAACCCACGAGACAACGGCACGGGATGTTTATGTAGGTGTCTTTTAGTGACCGTCTCGTTCCACTTCTAATACATTACGTACCAACCTACCCCGTTAAAATCCCGTATTGTATATTATATTGATTTGAAATTATCAGACTTGCCGAGACCATGGTATAAGTTGTTCATGTAAACTAATTCAGGATATAAACGGTATTCATGTAGTCAAGTTCAAGATATAGCCATGGTTCGGTCAAGTCAAGTCATGTTGATATTTGATAATATTCTCGTATTCATGTTCAAGTCCAAGTATATATTGGATTCATGTTGAATTGGAGTTAAGTTTGGATTGGATTCATATTTGGATTGTATTCAGATTAAACTGAGACTCAGATTGAGTCAGAAATTTAAACAGATTTGGATCCTGAATTGGTTTTGGAGTTATCGGTAACTGCTATATATGGACGGCAGGATTTGTGTCTTTTACCAAGACAATTACCATTTGATAACCCCGTTTTAGTTTTCTAGTTTAAATAGGCAAGCACTCACTTTCTTTGGCTCGCTGAGGCTTAAAAGAATTGATCCCGTTTAAACCCATATTTACTAAGGTCCTTATTGTAATTTAATATAACTTGAGGGGGTGTATGAAAAATATTTTTAATATACTTTCAAAATAAATCTCAAGTAATTATTTATATTCTTTGGAGTTGTTATGGATGTGAAATTTATAGATTGGGGTATATTAGTGAATATATATATATATATATATATATATATATATATATATATATATATATATATATATTGTATGAGTAATTCAAGGTATTTTAGTGTAAACTTGACTTGTAATGATTCTTGATGGTATTTTTATGAAATTTTTAATTCTTTTATTTTGTTTAGAAAACATGGAATTTATTATATATTGAAAATATGTGATATGGTAATATTTATATAATTATTAAAAATAAATTTTTATTATTAAATAGAAATTCTCTTTTTTCTTAAAAATAGTATTAAAATTCCATCGAGATCGTATGCTCCGTGAGGAGGTCTGCATCTCGCCCTACTAGCCCGTGGATGTGTGATAATACACACCATTCAATAGCGGGTTCCCCGAAATGGGTTGTAGAGGCACAAACGCAAGGAATTAAATAACACAATTTAAAGAAATCCGGTTTTTAATAGTGTAAGGTATTTTGATGAAAAGTCGTATTTTGCCACAAGATATTGTTGTTCAAGAGAATCGTGCTATGTCAAGATGTGTGTATGTGAGAGGTAGGTCATTACCTCGTGAGTTTTCTAAAGGTATCTAAGCAAAATGATTAAATGATGTCGTATGTAAACTTCATGGTATTTAACTGTAAAACCTTAATTAAAGTTGTTTTACATAAAGTTTTAAAATGAAACTTGTTTCTAAATATTAGTTAATGTTTAACAAGCAATGTATAATGATATGGATGAGTGATTCTTAAGAAAAAAATGGTAGTTTTCAAAGTTTTAGAAACAAAAACCGGTATAACTCCACTTACCGACATATTTTGAAAAAAAATCATTTTAATGTAGGAAGAGGAGAAGAGAGATGAGACTTACTTGCTAGAAGATTAGAGGGGAGGTAGAGAAAGGGAATGGTAGCTTCATGGAGTCGCGGGGTCGCCAGAATCGTCTTGAATCCTCGCCGGAAATAGAACTAGGGCTAACTCTACTTGTATTCTTCTTTAACTTTGAAAATTTTGAAAATTTTTGACAAGAGATTTCAGAATGAAGAGGGCTAGGGTATAGGGTTGTATTTATAGGGTAAAATTAGGGTTTTGGAATTGAAGAGAGAATTAAAAATACATTAAAATAAAATTAAACGGTGAATTTAAACTCTCTGGATAAATGCAGAGAAATCAAACAGAACAGGGATAGTGGGATAGGCCAAGGGGTGTTGTGTGTAAAGCACGGGGGCCATTGCCCACAAGGGGACCGTCGGCGCCAGGTCTAAGGCCGATCTCGCCGGTCATTTGTGTGAGTTGGGTGCTGGGATTTGAGCCACGTGTCCATGCCTGTATATATGATATTTAGCACATGTTTGATTTTCTGTGACTTTTCATTTTATATGCAGAGCGCGTGTAAACTTTTGGGCTTACAAAAAGTTTAAAAGAAAAATCAGTAAAAATTATATGTGGCTGATGGGATTCAAAGACATGGGTCACGTCACAGGAGTGCAAGGCTTTACCAATGAGCTATAAGTACTTTCTTACTATTCTTAAATAAAAACAATATTTAAAGTATACTCAGGCTTGCAAAAACTCTATTCTGTACATTAAATTTTTAAAAAAATTGTTCAATAAATACAGAGTAGTTACAGAAATTACAAAAGAAAAGGAAACTTGTGTTTGAAAGATAATGTTTGCTTGATCTAGACCATCTTTTGTCGATCTCATTGATATCATAAGCTGATTTGTATGGTCTAATTTGATTTATAGGACTATTGGTGACTTTAAAAATGCTTTTGATGAGAAGGCCCGTCTCCTCATACTCCCGATTGCGATCTATTTAGTGGATTTAGCACAAACCAGAGATTTCGTCTTATCCGTATGTATACACAACGAGGGGAGCCAGTACCTCTGGTAAGTTCGATAAGCCTAACTTAATAATATATAAATATATAAATATCATATGTACTAAATTATGTATTTTAAACTTTTAATCGCAGAGACTTTACCCCCAAATGAAGATGAAGATGATGCGCCTCCCTCCCCATGATCTACCTCCTCGTAAGTTTGATAATTCTTGGTTTCAATACAATTTTCATAGTATCATTGGCAATATTGTGTACTAATACTTGTATATTATAACACTATAGTACATGATGGATTTCTCTAACTTCCCGGACAAACGACGGCGCCTGGTAAGCTCGAGATGGAGTGGAAAAGCACAAAACGCGCACATCGACGAGTCACTTCATTTTGCATGTTTTTTTCGTTTAATTGAATTGAATTTGTAATTGAATTGAATTTGTAAATGTATTGAATTGAATTCAATTCATTTGAGTTTTGCTTGTTTATATATCTGTATTTGAATTGAATTGAATTGTGTGATTGTTTGTATTGGTGCAATTGAATTGAATTTGTATCGAATGCTCCAAAACCATGCAAAACCTACTCTATTTTTTGTGTTTGAAGCTTGTTTCTTCCGTCGGTTGTATACCGACGATAAATAACTTATTCCGTCGGTTATATACCGACGAAATAACTTATTCCATCGAATTTAACCCGACGGAATAAGTTATTATTATATTAAAAAAACCCAGGTATTTCGAACTTATTTCGTTGGCCTATAGCCGACGGAATAAACACCCGACGAAATAAATCCGAATCCCGACGAAATAACCTTTTTTCGTCGTGTTTTATTACTCCAGACTTAAGCGGGCGGAATATGTTTTGGGGTTCCCATATATTCGGTGATGCCGGAGGAAATAGGTGTCATTTACTTACAGTGGAAGAGTAATCACCAGCAGTATCATGTGATCCTCTACTGCTGAACTTTACAGGTTAAGAGAAACTGTAATTTTGAGAACAACAGAAACGACAATAGATGATACAAGAACCTCAAAAGAATAATTCAATGATTTCATACTGAGAACAAAAAATGTTTTTCTCTGGAAATTCTACAGGCAAAGGGAAATTCTACAGGCAAAGGACCCAGCACACAAAATAGTAACCCGATTGAAAATGAATTCTCATATTACATTGTTCTAATTTGTTACGGAAACATAGAAAACTGCATCTAAACGATAGAAAACGGAAACATATATAGCAAACTTTCGAAGGTTGCAGAATTCCAAACTTCTTATCCACAAACTACAGATAGAGAAAAGCTTTAATTTGTACAGATAGCATAGCTAGCAAACAACTTAAAATAATAGAAATTAACCACTGTCCCTAAATAAAGAGAATGAAATGCTTGGTAGCTATATAAGAATTTGTTATACATAAATATCATTATATAACAGGAAGGAAATCAGCGGGGTGAGAACAATTGAAAGAGCTGAACTTTCATACCAGCAAATGGAGCTAACAGGATTCCCAACTTCTTATTCAGCATACTTCCACAAATGCAAATATATTACAAATTGACATTTCTTAAATAAAAACACCAACCAAGCATTTGACATTTCTTTTCCTAACCATCATAAAAACAATAAAAAGAAAAAGCAATCTAGACATTATGATTAACAGAAACCCTATGAACTGCATTATAGAAGAGAGATTATGGAGAAAGGAAAGCGTCCACTTTGTCATTCGTCGACCTCTTCAAGAACTTCATGCAAATCGGCGGCTTCACCTTCGCCAGAGCGAGGAATGATTGAGGCAGAGTCCAAATCCCATCACCACAAATCAAGCCCGAAGCCACTGCAGGGGCAAAAGCATCAGCCTTGGCCCTGTTGATCTTCTGCCATACGAACAATACCAAGCTTCCAACACACATATCAATCGCAAAATAGGACCCCAAGTAGAAAGGAATCGCCATCGCCATCGGTAGTGGTATGTACTTCGATACATTCTTCGGTGCAAGATCCCGAATCAGATTGATGAGCATTGCCAGAGCGAAAAATACGTAGCAGAGAGTGAGGCAGTTCGTTGGCAGCGAGCCGAAGCCCTCAACTCCAAGGATCGCCATGTTTCTGTAGACAAGAGCGTATGGGGCAGGATATTCAGTGCCAGGCTGGCCGAGATCACCGAAAGCTTTAAAGAAGAGCCAGAAAACACACGGGGCGATCACACATCCCATGGCAGTTCCTATCACTTGGCTAATGAACATAGATCTAGGTGAAGCTAGGGTCAGATAACCGGTTCTGAAATCTTGCATCAGGTCAGCAGCAGTCGAAACAATGCTCATCATCACACCACAAGCTGCGAGGCCTGCGATGACTCCGCCATGAGAAGATCCAGCCCAAGCTCCGATGACAAAGATGGCAAGCTTTCCATAGGTGGATGCTAAAGACCAATCGGTGAGGCCACAGCCATAGGCGTTGCAAAAGGCGAGAACAGGGGCGAAGATGTAGGCAACAAGTACATAGTACCATTTAAGAGGATGGAAAATGTGGGGTAAGGTGATGATGGAGATAATAGCGACACTAACATAGCCAAGGCATGCAAGCCAGTTCGGAATCTGGTCTTTGAGAAATAGCTCAGTCCGGCGCTTGTCATCGAAAGAAACGGCATTATCGCTAGTTGAAGGGTTGCTGTCATCTGACACTGGGATGGTACTTGTTCCATTACCGCGTACTTGTCTAACTAGAGCTAATATAGTTTTGCCAAAGACCTTGATGAAATTGTAAAGGCCATCCCCAAGAATCATCGCAATGCCAATAAATACCTGAGGGGAGAGAAAGGAAAAAAAAAAGTGGTATAGTGAGTTGATGGAAGATTGGAAATTTCCTACAATGTCTCGCTTCGATAAGGGTCAGATGAAAGATATATAGTGAAAATCTGAAAGTTACCCTGTAGCCCTGAATGCCATGAAGACTGGAGCCCGGAAGATCGGCAGGATACCATTTTCCCTTCTGTCGTTCAATGAGAGGCCACATGAGTCCCCATGATAAAACACCCCCGAGTAGGACGGATATATTCACAATGTATGGGCAAATCATTCCAACTCCCACATATGTTGCAGAAAAATCAAAGTAGAACCTGTATGCATGAGAGAAGATAACAAGGGGTAATTATATATTGAATAGAGAAGAAAAAGAATAGTGTTGTGACTCGAAAAAACTTTATAGAAAAGGTATTTAGATAGAAATGTGGTAATTATTAAGAGTAGATTGCCAATGGTTTTTTTTTATATAAAAAACAAGATACATATTCAAAGATATTTACCTGTTTTTATAGGCTTCGAGGCCAAATGTAGGAAAGGACACAAAGCCACAGTCATCACCAGCCGTGTAGAACCACTGGAAAAAGCCCCACACAAAGCTATAGCAAAAAAATCTGGCCAACATTTTCACTTGTTTCCTGCACAAAAAGTGTGTGTGTGTTGGGGGGGGGGGGGGGATTGACGAGCTTAGCATTTCACCTTCCTTTGTTAAAATGAGGTCCAAAAGTGCTAATTGTATACTTACTTCGCAAGCTTGGCCCCTTCAGGAGTGTGGAATCCATTGATAAGAAGAGCAGTTGCAGTGCCACTTGGATAGATCAGTTTGTAGTCGATGATCATAATCTATAACAAGCACATTATGGTGTAAGTCATGACTAACTAACAATAACTACATATAAAGAAAATGAAGAATTTACCTTTCTAAGCGGCATTAGAGAGAAGAGTCCCAGAAAGCTAACGACGAACAGAAAACCAATCATCCAAGTAAGCTTCGGATCCTTGATATCCTGTGCAGAATTTAGTTCTGTTGATTGTTTGGCTATCGTCTCGCTCATGCCAAAAAGATAGCTGCCAAAGCCCCCTGCAGTTTTCCATTTAAAGGAAGTAAAGACCCAATAGCATATATAATAAAGTGAGGCAAGTAAAAAGAGAAGAAAATCCAATGAAAGCCAAGGCATATGACCGGAATAGCTAGTCCTTTTCTATATCGCTACATATATCAATATCGCTACAGAGAAGAATAAGGAATCACATAACTTTACAATTGCAAAATCAAGGTTGTGACTAACAATATACATTGTGGAATTGATAAAATTCACAAATTATCTCATATATATCTATATATATCTATATATAGATATGATCTCAGAAATTGTTCGCAATGACTTGCTTACAAATCATGCATACCCCAGTGTGTTTTTTTATTTCTCCAGGAAAAAATGATCAGACGTCAAGCCTTCTTGAACATGAAATAAGGGAAAAGAAATCATGCTACATAAGTCTTTGAAATACGAACGTATAAAATTGAAGATATTTTCTGTAGGTGTTTGAGATGGGTCTAAACAATATTTGTCAAATTTATTTGTACAAGCACACTGTAAATATGGATATACAAGCTTAAATAAATTTCAAATGTGAAATTCCTTTGTATCTGTTAGATTTTTTGGTTATCAAGTGAAATGATTGGCTAACTAATAAATCATGTCAGATTTTTATACAATATTTATCAAATTTATATAAACAAGTAGTGCAAGCTTAAGTCAATATCAAGAGCAATACTTTGGATATCAAGTTAGACGATTTGCTAACCAATAACCGACAGGAACAATAGTTAGATGTTGGTAGATTATATAACAAATACGGAATTTTTGTATAAAATTTTCATTGCATTCGAAATAACTTCATGAAGGAGGGATTATCTAACTAATTCACTCAGTCTAAAGGCCTAACTTATTAAGTGCATAAGCCAACAATTTAAGTCGTCTGTATAAAAGAACAAATTAACCATAGCAATGTCGAACAGACCGACGGGGGATCCCTGAACTGGGCACGGCAGGGGAGGGCGAGCTCACGGCAGGGGAAGACGATGAGGACTCCAGCGACGAGGATGACGGGGACATTGCAAAAGAGAACGGGAATACGAACAGCGACTGATACTAGGGCAGGAGGGTGGTGCTGTGTTGTATTTGTTTTGGGACTGGACTATTTACCTACGGTCACGGGGATGTCGTGATCTAGTATATGACTATTATGTTTTGTAGCGGCGGATGTGCCATAGCTCTTAGGTTGATCAAGACTTGGGAATGTACTCTTTATTTTGGTTTAATGAAAGAACGGTGGCTAAATCAATCCACCTTTATCTGAAAAAAAAATTGTCGAACAGACCTTTTGTCATATCATGAAGAATTCCTGATTTATTTCTTAATTTACTCGCAATAATATCTTGAAGAAAAAAGCTTCCGTCAATCACTATCACTGTATCTCTATCAAATATGGTGTGGTTAATAAGCTCTGCTGTGGCAGAGAGAGACAAATAGGAGTTGGACTTCTATAACAGAATAAATTTAGAAATTAAAGAGAAGGTTCATACATATAAAGTAAAATCTCTGACTGGAATATGAGAACAAACAATAAAGGTAAAACGACACTATACAGTTACAAATCTTTTCTTAGTAAACAAAAGAACCTGAAAAAGCTGTTTAAAATTTACTAATTAGTTGATAACATATTCTCAAATTTCCAACCGATCTTCTTCCATAAGAGAATTTTTTTCCCCAGAGATACTTAAATCAATTCCTAATTATCAATTCCTCTCCCGCATTTGACTCCAAAAAAAACTTGCCTGTTAGCAAAATTCTTGTTTACGCAAGAAACTCGGTTACTACTTGCACAACTCCTACTTCACCTGCTTCCTTAAAACTTCCTCATTATATGGAAATAGATTCACATTTAATTCATTCCTTGTTAACCTCCTTTCTTACAGGTAAATATATGTATGATTGTCCTTTGCAAATGAAGATATTTTGGAGGTACGCGATAGAATAAATCAATTACACTTGATAATTCAATGGCTGAATATAGGACCACAGAAGCCAGTCCAGATATGCCGCTCACGGTGGTCCCAAAACCAATCCTGTAGGTATGAAAGATTATAATTGATGTTGCGGCAGCCAACAAAGTTGGGCCACATTGAGAAGAAGCACTCACTCAACAGTCAACTTTGCAAATGAACATAAATAACTTCAAACTAATAAATAAGAGTCATATGTAGCCGGGGTCGACCCCTTAAAAATGGGGTCCAACGGGGGTGGACCCCTAGAGTTTAAGTGGCGGGCCCATCGCCTTAGGATGTGAATGTACTTCAGCCACATTAAACTGAATAAATAGAGTATAGATCAAATCTTCTTATCATTTTTTTTTTGGGTGCATTATCAAATTATTTTTTAGAAAGACTAATTTTTAATCTTAAATATCATTTATAGGTCATTATAATGGAATATCAGGGTAGGAATTTTAAAAATCTTTATTCTTAGATTAATGTATAACAGTGTTAAACAATGAGATGGGTCCACTAGAATGCCATCTACTCTTAGATTAATGTAATCAAAAAAATAATCATCACGAAGTTTAACATAAACAATAAGCAAATACATAAATCTCCACTATTCTATTGATTCCCAAACTGGCATGAAATATTCTAATAATTAACATAATTAAAGTAAATTGCTTTATTCTTGATCTCATATTAGTTTTAATTAATTGCATGCACTAATCAATCCCAATTTAGATCTACACGTCAACTAAAAAATATTTCAAAATATTCACACACAAAAAACCTCCTTTTTCGAATAAATCGATCTAAGATCTAATAATGGCAGCAGAGAAGGAGAATTACCGCTGAAGGCAATGCCGTAGGAAGCCACAACGCAGGTTTGGATCACAGTGTTCTCCTGCCTGGTGAAGGGCTGCTTCAAAAACCCAATCTTTTCCAAGCACTTGGTCCAAGTCTTGACGAAGAAGAACCCCAGGAGCCCCGCAGAGACGTTGAGGGAGGGGATGATGCCGGTGGTCAGGTTCAGCTTCATCACGATGATGCTGAACATCACCGACAAGAAGAAGCTCACCACGAACGCCCTCAACGTCAGCTGCTCCCACCACGTCGGCACCCGCTTCCCCTCGAAGTCTCGCTCCACCGAGAATTCGCCGCAGTTGAGATCGTCGCCGTTCTCGATCTCGCCGTCGGCGTGGTCCTCCTCGTCTTTGGATCTCCGCCGCCGGTGGCTCATCTGCGGCCGTTCCACCATCTCCTGACCGTCGTCGATGCCGGCGCCGCGGCCGTTCGCATCCGTGCCCATCGATTTTAGATAAAAATCGGCTTTTTATTTGTTTTTAATTTTGAGAGAGAAAGACAGGGGATCATGGGTTGATTGGGGGGTGAGATTTATGTGCTATATATAGGATTGTTAGGGATCGGATTTGTAAATAAATAAATGATTTGATCTCATAAAGTTTAGCGATTGGCGAGCGGGATCCTTGTCGATTTGACAAGTCAGCGGGAGATGCATTGGGCCTTCTTTTGCAGGATGCACCCTGAACATATAATATTTAGATTTGGGGTTTTTGTAAATTTTTGGATAATTGCAAATCTTATTTTGTTTTGTTCTTTGTCTTATGTATTGAATTTTAGGTTTAGTGCAAAGAGATTTTATCACTGGACTATAGTTTTTTTAAACCCAGTTTTATCACTGGACTATAATGGCACTTACAAGTTGCTTGATGAACTAAGGTGTAAAATAGTTATGGCTTTATTTCTATTTACAACCCTTATTATTTATCATTTTGCTAACTATAGATTTAAAAAATTATTTGTTATCCTTGATTATCATGTTGAATGATCCTCAATTATCTTATTGCTATGATACTTGCAACCCTTATTATTTATGATTTTGCTAACTAAATATTAAGAGAATTATTTGTGATCCTCAGATATCATATTGCTCAAATATAATTAGTTAATTAAATTTAAGACGCATTAAAACACTTTTATTTCACACCAAAATCAAGCATCCCTTTTGATGCTGCTCATCAGTGGGGATTCCGTTGATCAAGACACGTGGTAGATGACAAGTCTTTCACATGCACTAACTAACTATTTGAAGTCTACGGAGCTGAGATACGTACCGTGCAAGGGGACATTCCTCGACGCCTAGCCTCTGAGTAGCATTCTATCTTTGGGGGGCCTTTCCTGAGTACGTTCCCTCTTCGTCTAACCGCCAGCCAATAGCTCGCTTCCGAGCAAATCATAGAGCTGGGCTTCCTCAGCTTCCTTTCTCGTCTCCGAGCTATTCTATAGCTGAGATTCCTCAGCGTCCCTGTTTGGCCAGGAGCATGGAGCACGGGCGTCCTCGTAACGGCTCCGTGTATCTCGCCATGACGAGATCTCTGTCTCTTCAAGTCCCGCATTCCAGGCTAGCGTATCTCGCCATTATTGAGCGTATCTCGCCATCAATGCAGACGTGACGCATAGGAGAAACAGGTGGTGAGAATCATGCATCGGCTCGCCTTCAGGCAACCCCTATATAAACCCCTCCTCCAGACGATTCAGGTAACTCGAACTCAATCCAATACGCCTCTACTCTGCCTAATTATTTCTCGGTACTTTCTTGATCGTCGGAGGGTCCTATGGTGGCTTCCCACCCTGGGACTTTCTTTGCGGGTGGCTCGGCGTCAACAACAATCAACAACCCATTGAGATCCACATCCAACCTCCACCACAAATCTCAACAGTTCAGCCTCACTGGTTACAAGATCGACGAAGGAAAACATCTAAAGGAGATTCCGACCTCTATCAGTTGGCGCCATCTGTGGGAGCAGAATTTTTTCCACCCAAAAAGTTGATCTTCTACCTTCGATTCGATGACCAGCGATCATCGCCACGAAGATCCTAGCACGAGCCATCTCGTCCTTCGCAACGGAGGCTGGGGGTTCTACTCCTCCTCCCAACATCGTCGAAACCCTAATAGCACGGATCGGCCGACTGACAACTATAGTGGACGCGCTCGATCGTGTTCAAACTGCCAGCCACGCCCGGCAAGCCGCCACCTTTTCTTTCTAGAACGGTGGCGTGCACGAGGTGACAGAGGGGCCAGTTCATATCCTCGACCTCGCTCGTGCAAACCTCGACGCCATGGATCATCGGTGTGCCGATTCCAGCAGTCGCAACCCCCATAAGAAGAATGATTCCATGACTCGTTGGGCGCCGGACAGTCCAACGTCGAGGTCTCAGGACCAACCAAATGGTTTCTTCAACGCTCACCGCGTTCCCTCGCTCTCTGAAGCGACGACGGTCGGCTCGCTTGATTCTAGGGAAGACCAACGTGTCACGTCCCGCTTCTCAAAATGTGGAATACGGGAAGCGACGAAGACCAGCCGTGCTACTTACAGTAAGGAAAAGTTCTTCCTTAGTCACATAAGGCTGTCTAGATTAACCTGTCAAAAATAAAATCCAATATCGAAAGGAATAATACTGATAATCATGCTGCAATGAAACCAAAAGAAATTCTAAAAATGGGTCCACTAGATAATTAATGCAAAAAGATTCGATACAAAAGATTCGGAATAAAATAAGATCCGAAAGAGATACAAAATTCCTAATGTCCCATAAGGGCGCACATGCTAAAGGCTAAAAGTAAAAGAAAATAAACCTACGATTACTGATCTTCAACAAAGTCCTGGTAGCCGCTCTGATCCTGCTCAGCCTGCAGATCTGTCTCTAAACCTGAGATGGCAAATCTCAGGGATGTCAGAACATCCCAGCAAGTACTCAACGTATAAAGAGTGTGTAGCATAATAACAAGAATATATAGAAGTGAAGCCCGGTGCGCAAGAACAGCATGTATATAAATAATTAAATGCACTAACACTATGAAACATGTATGTAAGGGATCGGGTCATAACCTAACTGGTCACTAAAAGGTAAACTATCTTATCGTAAGCTTGAGTGTGTGCGTCAATCTCTGCAGGAGTATTCCTAACCCAAGAGTGGTGCTCTAGGGGCTAGGAAACACGGGCCTAACTGTGGAATGGACAAGAGACCGCTATAGCCCGGTACGAGCTGTAAACATAAGACCGCTATAGCCCGGTACGAGCTGTAAACATGAGACCGCTATAGCCCGGTACGAGCTGTAATCATGAGACCCCTATAGCCCGGTACGAGCTGTAAACATGAGACCGCTATAGCCCGGTACGAGCTGCCGGCATGGGACTCCTGAGATCCTGTTGTACAACGCACACTTAAACTACCCCAACACCCACGTATTTATAGCTGCTATGGTAAAGATTAAAATCACTAATTAAGAATGCTGAAAAGACAGGAACTTGTGGTATGGTAATTGTATGGAAATAAAACTGGTGAATAGTGGTGTCATGGCATGTAGTTCAGCATTCTAATTAATGATTTCACTTAAAAAAATAAATAATAAGGTTCATGAATAGGCATTTCAAATCAAGGTGTTCTATACAAGTAAATCAATAAGAGCCTCGAATGTGTATAAACCATGAAAAAGGTTTCTTGTGCATAGTAATCATGTCATAGCATCACATAAAAAAGGCAAGAGTACTTGCCTGAGGTTAACGATCACGGAAAAAGATGTACGAAATGCGGGCACGAACTCAGCTAAGGTGCGACTTGGGATCTGAGTTATACTATCCGCCTAGATAAATTCCATCGATTAACTCATAAATATCTACAAAACTATTGTCACACAACCAAACATAATTATAACAATTTAGGGTTTTAATACAAATTCCCCCCTTTTCAAAGTTCACTGTTATCCTTTCATTTTTTATTCATATATATTTATATTTTTTTTGTTTTCTGAAAAAACAGGGATTACAGAAACTTACAGAGAATGAGTATCAAGCTAGGGTTCACTTGCTTCGATGAACTCCAGCGAGGTCGATCTGGTGTCAGGGAGTCTCCGGCGAGGTGCACGAGGTGGACGAGGATGGCTGTGGTGGGTTAGGGTTCGATCAGTTGGTGGTTGCAGGGGTTTTGTTGGAGGGGATCGAAAGGGTTGCTGGAGGGGATCGACTTGCTGCAGCGATCGATAGGAACGAGGGATCGGTGGTTCGTGGAGGCGCCGGTGGGATTGAAGACGAGGCGAGGGTGAAGGCGACGGCGAAGGGGTGATGGGTTGTTGAGTCGGGCTCGGGGTTGTAGTTGGGGTGAAGGAGAGAGAGAGATGGAGGAGGTGGATGAGGGGAGAAGGCCGAGGTCGGGGGGAAGGCGGCGACGGCACGGCGCGGCGCGGCTAGGGTTAGGGCTTTCGGGAGCGAAGCGGTGGTGAGATGAGAAGAAGAACGAGGAGAGAGAGAGATGTGAGAATGAGAGATAGAGAGAGATTTTTGTTGTATATATAAAATATTTTTATAAATATATTTATAAAGATACATATCTTTAATTGGTTGCATTTAGAGATTTGGTGCAGATTTTCTCGTTCTCATTTTAACAGTAAACAGATACGAAAAATGTTATTTTGCTGTCACTAAGAGAATATTATTTATATAATATAAAAACTGAATATTTTCCCATATCAAAACTGCTTACAGTAAAAAAATCCAAAATAAAATATATTAGCGGCCAACTAAAAGTTCAAAAATTATGGAAAAGGATCTTGATAAACTCTTGAATTATTTCATTCAAATAGGGCTGTTATATCCTACCCACCTTACAGAAAATTTCTTCCTCGAAATTGGAAGGACGACTACAAGATCAAGAAAACAGGTGTGGGTACTTTTGACGAATCGTGTCCTCACGCTCCCAAGTAGATTCTCCGCGAGAATGTCCGCCCCAAGATACAAGAACTAAAAGGATGATCTTGTTTCTCAATACCTTCTCCTTATGGTCGACAATGGCTGTAGGTTTCTCTTCATACGAGAGATCAGTGCTCAAGGTTAATTCAGAGTGATCGAGAACATGACTGTCATCGCGAACGTACCGACGCAACTGTGATACATGGAATACATCGTGCACACCAGCCAAAGAAGGTGGTAAGGCCAATCTGTAAGCCACTGCTCCAACGCGTTCCACAATCTCGAATGGTCCAATAAATCGGGGACTGAGTTTCCCACGACTACCGAATCTGATCACTTCTCGAGTCGGCGAAATCTTAAGGAAGGCATCATCTCTTACTCCAAACTCAAGAGGCCTTCGACTAGTATCCGCCCAGCTCTTCTGACGATCTTGTGCTGCCTTGAGACGGTCCCTGATCAACTGGACCTTCTCAACTGTTTGGGTTACGAGCTCCGGTCCTAATAATCTTCGCTCACCCACATCATCCCAGCAAAGTGGGGAACGACATTTACGTCCGTAAAGTGCCTCGAACGGTGCCATCTGGATACTCGCCTGATAGCTGTTATTATACGAGAATTCCACCAAGTGAAGATGATCCTCCCATGATCCCTTGAAATCTAGCATACCGGCTCTCAACATATCTTCTAATATCTGTATCGTACGTTCAGACTGTCCGTCAGTCTGGGGATGGTAAGCTGTGCTGTAACGGAGACGAGTGCCTAAACTCTCTTGTAAGCTTCTCCAGAAATGTGAAAGGAATCTCGTGTCTCGGTCCGATACTATAGTGATAGGCACCCCATACAACCGTACGATCTCTTGCATATATTTCTCTGCCAATGTCTCCGTCGATTGTCCCACTCGAAAGGGTAGAAAATGGGCCGCCTTTGTGAGACGGTCGACGATGACCCAAATAGCATTATTGCCCTTAGGACTCCGTGGTAAAGCCGTCACGAAGTCCATAGTGATGTGTTCCCACTTCTACTGGGGAATGGGAAGTGGTTGCAATAGGCCGGCCACTCACTGATGTTCGGCCTTCACCTGCTGGCACACTAAGCATTTCGACACATAGCGGGCAATCTCTATCTTCATTCCATTCCACCAAAAGTGTTGTTTAACATCCTTATACATCTTGGTGCCACCCGGGTGCACCGAATAAGCTGAACTGTGTGCTTCCTTCAACACTTCCTCTCGAACGTCGCCCTTTGGCACGCATAATCGACTGCCGAATCTTAATGAGCCATCTTCGTGTATCAATAGATCTGTCCTCATTCCTGCCTCTACTAACCCACGGAGTTTCTGCAATTGCAGGTCCCCAGCTTGTGCAGCTTTAATACGATCAACTAACGAAGACCGCTGATTTGAATACGATTTCCGATTGTGTAGTTGGTTTTTAGAAAATAGAATTTAGAAATCACAACCAAAAATATTTTGACCGCAATCAATAACGGTGTCGAATGTAGCGCGTTAGTAAGTGTGGATCGTCCACAGGGAAAGTGTAATTGTTCGTGTTTCGAATTAGATGAATTGAAACTTTAAGAAAAAGAAAAAAAAAACAATTCATGATTTAAAATTGCATTTCAAGAAAGAGAAAAATCTAGATCTAAGAAAGCATTAAATCAAGAAATGATAATTTGGGATGATTTCCAACCAACAATCAAGATTCGAAGTGTGGCTCGTAGGAGTAGATCGGATCTATAGATGTGATGAGATCTATTGATTTCATGTTCTTATCCTTTAGCGAATTGATACTAGATCGATGATAATTCATTGAGGTTAAGGATTTTTGCGAAGAAGCTAAGGTTCCCTCGTCTTATCCTTTACCCTTTCAATGAATCTCATTCAAATTCTAGTTTCTAGTCAATCAAATGATCAATCGTTGTTCCCTAGTTTCGAGTGAACACAATCAAGAAAGGATCACCCCGAAACTAGGTCATTAATCATTTGATGCACTAGAATTTCAAAACATTATAGGATTTAAGAATTGTAAAAGTATATAAATCATCATCATCTAAAGATCGTCACAACTTCTACACGAGCGGAGATTACTCAAACATCATGATATCAAACGCAATCACAAATTGAGATCGAATCATAATGTTGAATCAAAGATAAGCAAGATATAGAAATTTCACCTTTATTTATCGATAATTTTTGTTACAACTCTCTTGAATTTACAAAAGGAAAGAACTAGATCGTCGATTTCGGCTTCGCTCGGCTCCTTGAGTCGCGGATCGGCGTGGATCTCTTGCTCCGTTGAAATCCGGCGTCGCTTCTAAAGGTTGAAGGGTTTCTTGCTTGAATTGATCTCGGGATCTTGATCTTGAAGTTGAATTGGAATTTGGCACAAGTCGTGTCACTCAACTTGTGGGGGGAAGAGGGAGAGACGAAGAATTGAACAATTTGCACCCTAGATCTAGGCTCCTTTTTATAGACCTCTAGATCTAGAATTGAAATTTGAATTCCCTCCACAAGTTAGTTAACCAAAAGATTTAAATTTCCCTCCAAGAGTTAGTTAAGCCGAAAATTTGAATTTCCCTCCAAGAGTTTGTTAAGCCGAAAATTTGAATTTCCCTCAAAGAGTTTGTTAAGCCGAGCCTTCTAGATGTTCCACGTGGAGCTTCTGGGGTCTTCTGGAAGCTCTGGCCGTTAGAAATAGGCATGTGACAAAATTGGGTGCTTTGATCTCTTCAAATGGCCGCGGATCCGCGGCGCCAAGGGGGTTTGGGCCGCGGATCCGCGGTCCTTTAGTGGCCTTAGGACTTGAGTTTTCTTCTGTGGGCTTGTGATGACATATGGGCCTTATTCTGATATGCTGAATTTTATTTGGACTTCTGCATTACTACCAGATCTTCAGCCTTTGAGTTGGCGTATCTTATATCAGCTCTTTTCCCAATTCTGGGCTTTTGCTTCTGGAATTTCCTGCATTAGACCCCAGACAAGAGTTGCGCAATACAAGGGTGATGCAATGCCATGAAAAACACACAATTTCCCTAAAAGTGCCGGTTTTAGTATACAGTACAAGTAATCCAGTATTTTACATGTGTTTTGCTAATATGTGCGATATGAATACCGGATACCTATACATGAATGCAAAAGGGAGGGAAATTGCCGTGTTAGAAATGCAGTATTTTCGACTGATCAAATTCCCCCAAACTTATTTTCGATCGTCTCGATCGAATTGTTTTATTAAAAAGAGAAGGAGAAAATAAAGAAAGAGAAAAGCACACTTTCGTAGGCAACACGATTGCACTGAGCACGTGCAACAAGCCTTTAAACCTCTAGGTGTCCCTAGTAGGAGGAGTGTTGTCTCCTGAGGGTTTTCAGCGGATTGCACCCAAAAATCCAATAATAAAAGAAAGATCATGAATATTACATTTAAAGAAAAGAATTGTAAAAGAAAAGCCTTGAAAATTAGGGTTTCCAACTAAGCTAGCTTTTCGGTTGTCATGAGCCCTATCTTAATGGTCATGAAAAGATGTCAGAAATCACGTCCTCCCTCAATAAAACATCGTCTTATTCTTCATTCCTATCTTTCTTCCAAACATCGATCATATCACCCTGCGTGTGTGTAAAGGACATCCCTACACCCGGAGAATTCAATTCAAGCTATCATACTCTTACCCATCAACCTCAGTACTTTTTAATTAATTAATATTTAGGATTGCTCACACACTTTCATGCGACCGTTAATACTTCTTGAGGTACTAACCGACCGATTACTCATGTGCTTGCTTATTGGGTGTATTTTCCTCGTCTTGCACCACCTCAGGCATAGCAGTGACTCCCAGACCAGTTGGCCTTAGGGCACTAGGTGAAGAGGCACCCTCGCTATATATTTTTTTTATTGCCCTCGGTGATAACAAAACCAGTGTCCATTTTTCTCACCACTTTATATTTTATTCATCATTTTTTTTATTTCCTTCATATTTTTGGCTTTAAGACAAGAGCATTTCAAGGTATCCTCTACTATCCCAGGCTTTAAGACGTGTGTAAGTGTGAATAGCAGGGTATCAACGTTCAAAATGTTTAGCTTCCAGAATAGAAACTATTTTTCAGACTTATTTTTATCCTCAGATTAGTGACTTCCTTTATCTTACTAACCCTTGGGACAACGGCTCATAACTACTTATTACTAGTTCGTATAAGAAAATTTCTAATTTTCTTAGTTTTCTTAAATTTTTCTAATCTCATGGATGTAATTGTTCACTATCTAATCATTTATTATAATAAATATTAAATATTTTTATATTTTGAAATTTTTTAAAATTTTTTATGAGTTTTGAAAAATTTTGAATTTTTATGGATTTTGAAATTTTTTAAATTTTTATGGTTTTTAAAGAAATGTTTTGTGCTTATGCAAATGATATGCACATGATGCAAAACTAAGCACAAACCTCCCCCAAACTTGTTTTCAACAGTGTCCTCACTGTTGCCATCAGCTAAATCTTGAAAAACCTGTAAGCTTGGGAGGAATTTATTAGTGGGGCAAAATATTTAAGTGAAGACCCTCCCCAAAACTTATTCTTGGCTCAAAATTTTTGTAAAAATTTTCTTTCCAAGAGCCAGAAAAAAAAATGTTCCCCCCCAAACTTGAGTTATGCAAAACTAACCTTTGAAAATCACATAAGGGGGTCGAGAATCATTGGTCGATGCCAAGCTTTGCAAAGATCGAAGATCAACACCAACCATTCGAAAATTTTATCAATGCAGTGCTCGGGTTGGTGGAAGAAGAAGTGGGGAAAGAGTAAGGGGTGGAAGAGAGTGTGTGTGCGTCTCATTTTGGAGAGACGAAGCAGTGAATGCGATGGATAACTCGCATTCTTTTTACAGTTCAGAGGAAGAGGTGGAGGTTCAATTTCAGTGATTGGGACATGATTCATCTCAACACCCGTGTCATTCAAAAATGCGAGTTTATCAGCGAAGATTTCCTCAATACCCCGATGAATAATGTCGTCACAAAGTGCGGGGTAATCTTCAGACTCTAAAAGCAGTTCATAATCGGTGTTAGTTGTTGACCCGGACATCTCGGTGGAAGAGTCCGTATGTATATGATACATAGTTGGGTCAAACAACAACGTATGAAAAGAGTCAAGATCGGTATCAGGAGGATCATCAAATTCGCTGCTGTCGACATCCATTAAGTCGACAGAACAGATATGAGCAGTAGGTTCAGAGGGTACACTTCCCAACTTGTAAATGTTCAGCTCTATTGACCTATTCCCGAAGGATAGGGTCATAGAGCCATTACGACAGTTGATGATAGCGTTGGAAGTGGCCAAAAGGGGAGATCTAAAATCACCGGAATTTGATTCCGTGGGTTCGCTACAGGCTGTGTATCAAGTACAATAAAATCCAAAGGGAATATGAATTCCCCGATTTTTATTAACACATCCTCCAGTTCACCCCTAGGTTTGGTGATTGATCGGTCAGCCATCTGGAGAGTGCAATGGGTTGGCTTCAACTCTCCGATACTTAGTTGCTCATAGACTGAGTATGGAAGCAAGTTAACACTAGCGCCCAGAACTAGTAGAGCACGGTTGATGTGTTTTTCCCCAATAGAAATGGAAATAGTAGGATATCCAGGATCCTTACGTTTCCTCGGTAATTGTTGGGGGAAAGCCGTGTCTACAGTCTTTGCCATGAAAATTTTCTTGGGCACTTGAGTCTTCCTCTTCCTAGTGCACAAGTTCTTAAGAGTTTTCGCATAGGACGGAACTTATTGGATGGTATCTAGGAGAGGGATGTTGATGTTAACTTGCTTGAACATGTCCATAATCTTCTCCATATGTAGACTCGATGTGTTAGCCCTTAACCGATTAGGATAAGGTGCTTTAGCAATAAGCGCTGGGTCCATCATAGGAGAAGGAAGTGTGTGTGCCCCCGATCCCAAAATAGAAGTGGGGATCGTCTGTGGAGGAGTAGAAGAGGTGGGCTGAGGTGGCGAGCCTAGAGGAAAATGGAGAATAGGCTCGCGAGAAGGCGGTGGGGTAGAAGAACAAGAGTCAGAAGCAGAAGCGTGTGTGTGAGGAAAGGTCTCAGCCGGGGTGTCATGGATAGATTTTTCTGTGTCATCAATCTCTTCCCCAACGTGATTGTCAAGCACTCTTCCAGATCTCAACGTGATTGCATCCACATGATGTGAATAGCCAGGATTGGGTAAAGGTTGAGCTGGAAGTTTCCCTCTCTCTCTTGCACTCATTTCAGCTTTTAAACGTGCAATTTCTTCTTCCATCGATTTAATAGTCTCGCTTTGGGATGCAGAGTTTCTCTTTATGTCATCGACGGAAGTTTTTATTGTCAAAAGCAAGTTCATGAATGAAGAGGATTCATCTGAACCGATCAACTGCAATGGATTGGACGGTGCAGGTGTGTTGACCGGATTTTGGAAGTTTTGTGCGTGAAAGGGGTGCTGACTCAATTGTGGTTGCTGTTGTGGTGGAGGGACCCTTTGGAAATTGTTTTGGGTTGGAACCGTATTTTGAGATTGTGATTGGTTCCAAGCAAAGTTCGGGTGATTCCTCCAACCCTGATTATGTGTGGAAGAAAATGGGTCGTTTCTAGGTCCTTGTTGGTAAGCAGAACTGATATGCTTGTGACCTTGAAACGGAGAATTTCGTGGACATTCTTCCGTGAGATGTGATGGATCAGAACAGCATCCACATACAGTTTTGGAGAGTGGCATTTGGTTTAGGGCGGCAGCTAAAAATTTGTTTTCCATAGTCTCGAGTTTCTTTTGCATAGCTGAAATTTCAGCTCTAACTCCTATGGAAACTTCCGATTGGTTATTGCCAGCCCTAGATGATTGACTCACACCCTCCCACTGTAAAGATCTTTCAGCGAAATCTTCTAAAAATTTCCAGGCTTCCCCATCATCTTTGGTCATAAAATTGCCTTGACACATTAATTCAAGGGTCTGTCTTGTGTTAGGATTAATGCCCTCATAAATGATTCGGCACAGATCCCATCTGGGGATGCCGTGATGTGGACATTGAACTAGCAGATCCTTAAAGCGCTCAAGACATTGTGAAAATGTTTCATTTGGAAGCCGGGTGAATTGATTGATTTCACTACGGATTCGAGCTGTTTTGTGATGTGGGTAAAATTTCTTAAGGAATGCTTTGACGAATTCTTCCCAGTTTGAAATGGAATGTGCGGTAGTGTTATACAGCCACTTCTCATCCATATCGCACAGGGTGAATGGGAGAAAACGAAGATGTAAAGCATCCACAGACAGCTGTGAGGTACCCATCATTGCGCATACATTTTCAAATTTCGTGATAAACACGTATGCGTCCTCAGACTCGAGACCGTGAAATTTTGGTAGAAAGTTGATGTATTGGGGTTTAATATGAAAATTTTCCCCGTTGGCTGGTGGAATGGAAAGACAGGTGGGAAGGGGGCCTCGTGTTGGATAGCACCTCTCTTGGAGAGAGATGTGAGGTGGATTCTGCGCACCAACGGACGGCGGCAGGGTAGTGGAAAAGAAATTCGATGGAGATGGATCCATCGATGTGGGTATGGTGGTGGTGGGTAAAAGAAAGGTAAATGGAGAAATACCGACTTCGGAGTCGATCGAGGGGACGCGGACAAACCGGGCACTAGAATCCCGTGTCCAGCCTATCTTGCACTAAAAAGGGTTAGTACAAGTGGTAGCGTGATTTATAATTAGGGGAAATGAAGTGAATGTGGTGTTTGTTTTGAAAAATGATACGGATTTTGAAAAGATGATGCGATCACAACAAATGCAACAAGCAACCCTAAAATCTATGGTCACCTAGGTCAAAGCTCTAGACCGCTCCTGACTTCCAAAAGACAAGTCGTAGGATAAAATCCTCCACTGCCTCTTTGTTTCTCCTGTGGCCAGGTAAGTGCCAGGTAAGTGGGAGGTTCTCCACTACGTAAGTAGTGGGCCTAATTAAGTAACCACTAGCCTTTGACACACTTGCCTTAGACACCACAAAAAGAAACGCGGATAAGCAATGAATTACCCACGGCCTTCTTCTGTCCTAAGTGAGCGCGACGGTCCTTAGAGTCATCTCTAGATATTTTTTAGTTAATGAGGGTAATGCGGATGCAGGTTTGTGATTTTTGGGGCCAAGGAAGGGTAATGAACTCCCCACCTAATCTGGATTTGGTCTTTGCCCCTTAATGTCCGTATTAATTATGCAAACAACCACAAAATCAAAACACGCACAATTTAATTTTGCTTTTTGCGCGGCGCTGCGATTTTTGTAAAGAAACCTGCACAAAATATTAATTGGAGCAGATGAGGGAGAAGATAAGAAAGTGTGGAAGTATACCTAAAAGTTTGGAACAGCGAAGAAGTTAACTCGCGGCGGAACCACCGCGGGAGTCAACTAATGCCGCGGTTCCGCGGTCTTCTAATGGGATCACTGCACCAAATTTTGTGTACAAGCTCCTGTTCACTTACACAGCTCTCTGGAGTTTGCAGAAAAATCTTTCCACAGCTCCACAAGTTCCAGATTTCCTCGCAATCAAATCACAACACACGTATTAGGGTTTGTGCGAGTTTAGATCTAAAAATTGAGATGGAATAAACTTTTCAACTCAAATTTCAAAATACGAACAATTAGCGCACTATCCCCGGCAACGACGCCATTTGATTTGAATACGATTTCCGATTGTGTAGTTGGTTTTTAGAAAATAGAACTTAGAAATCACAACCAAAAATATTTTGATCGCAATCAATAACGGTGTCGAATGTAGCGCGTTAGTAAGTGCGGATCGTCCACAGGGAAAGTGTAATTGTTCGTGTTTCGAATTAGATGAATTGAAACTTTAAGGAAAAGAAAAGAAAACATTTCATGATTTAAAATTGCATTTCAAGAAAGAGAAAAATCTAGATCTAAGAAAGCATTAAATCAAGAAATGATAATTTCTGATGATTTCCAACCAACAATCAAGATTCGAAGTGTGGCTCGTAGGAGTAGATCGGATCTATAGATGTGATGAGATCTATTGATTTCATGTTCTTATCCTTTAGCGAATTGATACTAGATCGATGATAATTCATTGAGGTTAAGGATTTTTGCGAAGAAGCTAAGGTTCCCTCGTCTTATCCTTTACCCTTTCAATGAATCTCATTCAAATTCTAGTTTCTAGTCAATCAAATGATCAATTGTTGTTCCCTAATTTCGAGTGAACACAATCAAGAAAGGATCATCCCGAAACTAGGTCATTAATCATTTGATGCACTAGAATTTCAAAACATTATAGGATTTAAGAATTGTAAAAGTATATAAATCATCATCATCTAAAGATTGTCACAACTCTTACACGAGCGGAGATTACTCAAACATCATGATATCAAACGCAATCACAAATTGAGATCGAATCATAATGTTGAATCAAAGATAAGCAAGATATAGAAATTTCACCTTTATTTATCGACAATTTTCGTTACAACTCTCTTGAATTTACAAAAGGAAGGAATTAGATCGTCGATTTCGGCTTCGCTCGGCTCCTTGAGTCGCGGATCGGCGTGGATCTCTTGCTCCGTTGAAATCCGGCGTCGCTTCTAAAGGTTGAAGGGTTTCTTGCTTGAATTGATCTCGGGATCTTGATCTTGAAGTTGAATTGGAATTTGGCACAAGTCGTGTCACTCAACTTGTGGGGGGAAGAGGGAGAGATGAAGAATTGAACAATTTGCACCCTAGATCTAGGCTCCTTTTTATAGACCTCTAGATCTAGAATTGAAATTTGAATTCCCTCCACAAGTTAGTTAACCAAAAGATTTAAATTTCCCTCCAAGAGTTAGTTAAGCCGAAAATTTGAATTTCCCTCCAAGAGTTTGTTAAGCCGAAAATTTGAATTTCCCTCAAAGAGTTTGTTAAGCCGAGCCTTCTAGATGTGCCACGTGGAGCTTCTGGGGTCTTCTGGAAGCTCTGGCCGTTAGAAATAGGCATGTGACAAAATTGGGTGCTTTGATCTCTTCAAATGGCCGCGGATCCGCGGCGCCAAGGGGGTTTGGGCCGCGGATCCGTGGTCCTTTAGTGGCCTTAGGACTTGAGTTTTCTTCTGTGGGCTTGTGATGACATATGGGCCTTATTCTGATACGTTGAATTTTATTTCGACTTCTGCATTACTACCAGATCTTCAGCCTTTGAGTTGGCGTATCTTATATCAGCTCTTTTCCCAATTTTGGGCTTTTGCTTCTGGAATTTCCTGCATTAGACCCCAGATAAGAGTTGCGTAATACAAAGGTGATGCAATGCCATGAAAAACACACAATTTCCCTAAAAGTGCCGGTTTTAGTATACAGTACAAGTAATCCAGTATTTTACATGTGTTTTGCTAATATGTGCGATATGAATACCGGATACCTATACATGAATGCAAAAGGGAGGGAAATTGCCGTGTTAGAAATGCAGTATTTTCGACTGATCAACCGCACCTGTAGTTGCCAATATTGTCTGGGCGTCCCCTGCTCTACCACTTCTAAATTGAGTCTTCGAAATTCATCAATGAGTTCCTTCTGGCCAGTCAACCACATCGTTGTTGGTCTCTGACTGAGAGCATCCGGTACCACATTTACTTTCCCGGGATGATATTGCAAATCAATATCATAATCAGCCATGACCTCCAACCACTTACGCTGTCTCATATTTAGCTCCTTCTGCGTGAATACATATTTCAAGCTCTTATGGTCCGTAAAAATTTCCACTCGTTCTCCCAAAAGATAATGCCTCCAAATTTTCAAAGCAAAGATTACAGCGGCCAACTCTAAATCGTGAGTTGGGTAATTCTTCTCGTGCGTTCTCAGTTGACGCGAGGCATAAGCGACAATACTCCCACGTTGCATCAAGACACAACCTAGCCCCTTACCGGAAGCGTCGCTATGAATCACCAGTCCTCCTGTCCCATCTGGTATGGTCAATATGGGTGCAGTTGTGAGTTTCTCCTTCAATAATTCGAACGCTCGGTTGCACTCTTCTGACCATACGAATGGTATCCCCTTTCGAGTAAGTCTTGTCAATGACTCAGCCGCTCGTGCAAAATCTTTAACAAATCTGCGGTAGTAGCCTGCGAGTCCCAAGAAACTTCTAATCTCTGCTACTGACTTCGGTGCTGGCCAATCCTTCACTGCTTCAATTTTCGCCGGATCTACTGATATACCGTCTCCAGAAACGATGTGGCCCAAAAATTGAACTTGTTCAAGCCAAAACTCGCATTTACTAAGCTTGGCATAAACCTTTTCTTGCCTCAGTATCTGCAATACGATCCTCAAATGCTCGGCATGCTCCTCCTTGCTTTTGGAGTACACAAGAATGTCGTCGATGAAAACTACGACAAACTGATCAAGGTACTGAGAGAAAACTCGGTTCATTAAATCCATTAACATGGCTGGGGCATTAGTAACACCGAATGGCATTACCAAGAATTCATAATGACCGTATCGAGTTCTGAAGGCTGTCTTGCATACATCCTCCGCTTTAACACGAACTTGATGGTACCCCAACCGAAGATCCAACTTAGAGAACACTCGAGCACCATATAATTGATCGAACAAATCATCGATCCGAGGTATAGGGTACTTGTTTTTAATCGTAACCCGGTTCAACTCTCGGTAGTCGACGCACATGTGTAACGAGCCGTCCTTCTTCTTTACTAGTAAAACTGGAGCGCCCCACGGAGAAGTACTCGGGCGAATGAATCCTTTGCTGAGGAGGTCTTCTATCTGCTTCTTCAATTTCGCTAATTCAACTGGTGCCATCCTATAGGGTGACTTAGAAATTGGTGCCGTTCCTAGCAATAATTCTATCGAAAACCCCAAAGCATGAGGCGGGGGTAAGCCGGGTAAGTCCTCAGGAAAGACATCCGAAAATTCCTGAACTACGACCGGTGCCGAACTCATATCAACCTCCATTGACGCTAGTATATCGCACGTCGGCTTTGCTCTAAACTTTATGGGTCCCAGAGATTTTCTCCCTCCAATGAACACGAACTCTGGGTGGTTAGGAATGCGAAAGTTTACAGTTTTAGCCCGACAATCAATATGTGCGTGAAAGGTGCCCAACCAATCCATTCCTAAGACGAAATCATAACTACCGGTCCCAATCAACAGGAAATCTGCGAAAAGCTCCCTGCTGCAAATCACAACCGGACAAAGCTTGCACTCTAGGTTAGTGGTAACTACTCCATTTCCAGTGTGAATATCCCAACCTCTAGTCAGTGTTTTGTGTGCAATAGAATGTGTTGTGGCAAAATCCAAAGACATAAAACAGTGTGAAGCCCCGGAATCGAAAAGTGCTCTAGCAGGAACAGAACAAATTAGAACGGTACCTGAAACGACATCCTCCGATGCTTCCGCCTGCTCAGCTGTCAGGGTAAAGGCCCGTCCCTGTCCACGACCTGTGTTTCCTCGCCTCTGATAAAAAAGTTGCTCCTGAGGGACAAGTCCTTTCTAAGGTTGGTTGCGCTCTGCTCTCCTTGGACAACTCCCAATCTGATGTAGCACCACAAATCAGACATAGACCCTTAGCGCGGCGGCAATTTCTCTCGACGTGTCCCGGTATCCGACAGTATCCACAAACCGGAGGTTCCCGTTGTGGTGGGGTTGCGGTACGCTTCATCTGAACTCCTCCATGCTGTCTAACGGGAATCCTCCCTGAAGTTTGATTCACGGGCCGTTTGAATCTTCCACTCTGAAGTTTCTTCCTCTTATCCATAACCGTCTCAATTCTGCGGGCCGCATTTAATACCTTTGAATAAGTCCTCAGATCATGTGAAGCTAACTTCTCCTGTATTTCCAGAGTGAGACACTGTAAGAATCTTCTAGCCCTATCCTCTTCCTGGGCTACCATTGAAGGAGCAAAACGACTGAGTTGGATAAACTCAGCCGCTACCTCGTCCACTGTGCGATCTCTCTGACGAAGATTGATAAATTGTTGTTCCATCTCGATCCTGGCCAATTTAGAAAAGAATTTCTCAAGGAAAGCCGTAGAGAAATCAGTCCATGGAATCGGTTTCTTCAACCTGTTCTCTTCTGCGAGCCACCAAATTCTAGCAATATCCTGCAGTTGAATCTTGACTATATCCACTCTGTCCTCTTCAGAAACCCGGGAGGCTGACAACAAATTCCCCATGTCGACAATCCACTGCTCAGCATCTAGTGGTCCGCCCGCGCCAGTGAAAACTGCCGGCTGTAGTCTCCTAAAATCGGCGACGCTGCCCGGATGTCTACCTTCACGAACCTCAGCCGCCTTGTTCAGGGCCGCAGTAGCGGTCTGCTGAGAAGCAAGTAGGCCCCCTTGTAGCAATTCGGTCTGCTGCTGTTGACTCTCCAGCATGCCACGTATAACTCCAAGTAGTGCAGTATTGTTGTCACGTCTCCCATATACTCGCAAATTTTCTTCGGCCATGATTCTGAAGTCAAAACGAACGACGAAGTTTAGCAACGAAAACGAGGTTTAAATTCAAAATATTAAAACTGAGTGAAGCAAAGAGATAATGAAATAATCAATTCAAAGAATACAGATCAAGTGTAGGACTCTAAGTTACTCATACAGAATACCGTATTGTATCCATGCCGCGGTACATGGGCACAATATCGTAACTCTATGTAAGTCGTCCGAATCCTACGGTCAGAGTCAACGGAATCTGCAGCATGACATACTGGGGAAAACCTAGACATGTGTTTCTAACCTAAAAGGTCAGTAGAACTAAGACTAACTTTGATGTCAGCCTGGGCTCTGATACCAACAAAACCTTGTCACACCCCGCTTCTCAAAATGTGGAATACAGAAAGCGATGAAGGCCAGCCGTGCTACCTACGGTAAGGAAAAGTTCTTCCATAGTCACATAAGGCTGTCTAGATTAACCTGTCAAAAATAAAATCCAATATCGAAAAGAATAATACTGATAATCATGCTGCAATGAAACCAAAAGAAATTCTAAAAATGGGTCCACTAGATAATTGATGCAAAAAGATCCGATACAAAAGATTCGGAATAAAAAAAGATCCGAAAGAGATACAAAAGTCCAAATGTCCCATAAGGGTGCACATGCTAAAGGCTAAAAGTAAAAGAAAATAAACCTACGATTACTGATCTTCAACAAAGTCCTGGTAGCCGCTCTGATCCTGCTCAGCCTGCAGATCTGTCTCTAAACCTGAGATGGCAAATCTCAGGGATGTCAGAACATCCCAGCAAGTACTCAATGTATAAAGAGTGTGTAGCATAATAACAAGAATATATAGAAGTGAAGCCCGGTGCGCAAGAACAACATGTATATAAATAATTAAATGCACTAACACTATGAAACATGTATGTAAGGGATCAGGTCATAACCTAACTGGTCACTAAAAGGTAAACTATCCTATCGTAAGCTTGAGTGTGTGCGTCAACCTCTGCAGGAGTATTCCTAACCCAAGAGTGGTGCCCCAGGGGCTAGGAAACACGGGCCCAACTGTGAAATGAACAAGAGACAGCTATAGCCCGGTACGAGCTGTAAACATGAGACCGCTATAGCCCGGTACGAGCTGTAAACATGAGACCGCTATAGCCCGGTACGAGCTGTAATCATGAGACCGCTATAGCCCAGTACGAGCTGTAAACATGAGACCGCTATAGCCCGGTACGTGCTGCCGGCATGGGACTCCTGAGATCCTGTTGTACAACGCACACTCAAACTACCCCAACACCCACGTATTTATAGCTGCTTTGGTAAAGATTAAAATCACTAATTAAGAATGCTGAAAAGACAGGAACTTGTGGTATGGTAATTGTATGGAAATAAAACCGGTGAATAGTGGTGTCATGGCATGTAGTCCACCATTCTAATTAATGATTTCACTTAAAAAAATAAATAATAAGGTTCATGAATAGGCATGTCAAATCAAGGTGTTCTATACAAGTAAATCAACAAGAGCCTCGAATGTGTATAAAGCATGAAAAATGTTTCTTGTGCATAGAAATCATGTCATAGCATCACATAAAAAAGGCAAGAGTACTTGCCTGAGGTTAACGATCACGGAAAAAGATGTACGAAATGCGGGCACGAACTCAGCTAAGGTGCGACTTGGGATCTGAGTTATACGATCCGCCTAGATAAATTCCATTGATTAACTCATAAATATCTACAAAACTATTGTCACACAACCAAACATAATTATAACAACTTAGGGTTTTAATACAAATTTCCCCCTTTTCAAAGTTCACTGTTATCCTTTCATTTTTTTATTCATGTATATTTATATTTTTTTTTGTTTTCTGAAAAAAACAGGGATTACAGAAACTTACAGAGAATGAGTATCAAGCTAGGGTTCACTTGCTTCGATGAACTCCAGCGAGGTCGATCTGGTGTTAGGGAGTCTCCAGCGAGGTGCACGAGGTGGACGAGGGTGGCTGTGGTGGGTTAGGGTCCGATCAGTTGGTGGTTGCAGGGGTTTTGTTGGAGGGGATCAAGAGGATTGCTGGAGGGGATCGACTTGCTGCAGCGATCGATAGGAACGAGGGATCGGTGGTTCGTGGAGGCGCCGGTGGGATTGAAGACGAGGGCGAGGGTGAAGGCGACGGCGAAGGGGTGATGGGTTGTTGAGTCGGGCTCGGGGTTGTAGTCGGGGTGAAGGAGAGAGAAAGAAGGAGGAGGTGGATGAGGGGAGAAGGCCGAGGTCGGGGGAAGGCGGCGACGGCGCGGCGCGGCGACGGCGCGGCGCGGCGACGGCTAGGGTTAGGGCTTTCGGGAGCGAAGCGGTGGTGAGATGAGAAGAAGAACGAAGAGAGAGAGAGAGAGATGTGAGAATGAGAGATAGAGAGAGATTTTTGTTGTATATATAAAATATTTTTATAAATATATTTATAAAGATTCATATCTTTAATTGGTTGCATTTAGAGATTCGGTGCAGATTTTCTCGTTCTCATTTTAACAGTAAACAGATACGAAAAATGTTATTTTGCTGTCACTAAGAGAATATTATTTCTATAATATAAAAACTGAATATTTTCCCATATCAAAACTGCTTACAGTAAAAAAATCCAAAATAAAATATATTAGCGGCCAACTAAAAGTTCAAAAATTATGGAAAAGGATCTTGATAAACTCTTGAATTATTTCATTCAAATAGGGCTGTTACACAACGTCTCCATAATCATCGAGGCCTTGCCCATGGCGCACGTCAGGGGGAGCTACGAAAGGTTCATCCCGAGGATCTGAGGAACGTGATAGAGCGAAGCCGGAACTGCTCCATTGCTCAAGCCCGAAGTAGAGATAGCAGGTACCCTGATTACGGGGAATTCTCGGGATACCAGTAGCTAATCGAGATCCCCAAGAAGAAGATCGAAGACATGCGGCTCGCCACCAGTTTGCCTGGTGGATCGGCAAAATACTCCACGGACTCTCTCACGAGGCCCTTTACTGAGCAGTTGCTGAGGGAGCGGTTATCATCCTGGAATAAACCATCCAAAGTGGCTCTCTTTGACGGGAAGTCTGACCTGAAAGACTACTTGGACGCGTTCACCGCAGGCATGAGCTTTCAAGATAACTCGGACGTGGCCCAATGCCGAGCCTTCCCCACCACTTTCATCTGGGTCGGCGAGACTGGTTCCGCGGCCTGACTCTGTACTCAATCTCAACCTTCGACGAGTTGGCTACTCAGTTCCTCAGCCATTTCGTCGGAAACCAACGATAGAAGAGGTCGGTCGACTACCTGTTCACCATCAAGAATGAGAATGAAGAATCTTTCAAGGGCTATATCACCCGGTTCTACAATGCTCTCCTGGAAGTACCCGAGCACTGGGACGAGACAGTCATAACCGCCTTGAGATATGGTCTTAGGCACAAAGAGTGGTTTTGCTCTTTTGCATTGGCGCAAGATAAGACCATGGCCGAGGTAAAAGTCTGGACTGAACGGGAAATCAAACTTGAGTCTGAGGTGAACTCTAACCTTCCCCGTGGAGACCGGACAGACCAAAAGAAATGGGCCCTAGAAGAGAAGAAGAAGGCCGATCGTTCGAAACCCTATTCTTCGAGATTTCACGAGTACACTCCTCTAAATGTCTCTCAGGCTGAGCTGCTAGAAGATGCAAAGAGCGAGAGATTCTTCAAGCTCCCATCAATAATACAAAGGCCGGGCAAGCGACTCCATGTCCTACAAGCCTTTCATAGGTCACAGGGACACCCGACCGAGAACTGCAAACAGCTGCGTGATTACATCGAGGAGCTGATCCGCCCCGGTCACTTAGAAAAGTACCTGTGAGCCTAACGTCAAGAAGATAGGGAGCAAGCAGACCAACCTCCCACCGAAAAGTTGATAATCAGACAGATCATGGTCGTTTCCGTTGGCTCGACTCCAAGCAACGAAGACATCCGCCGTATCTAGCCGGTCATGACCTTAAGTGCTCCCCCTCCAAGAAGAGCAAGAAGGCTAGATGCTTCTCATATCCAAGCTAAGATCTCACATGTAAGGCCGGCGGACAGCTTCCTTCCCGCCGCACTAATTCACGGTGACTTAGATTCCTACCCGGCCTAAGTCGTGAATCCAGATCCCTCATGCGAGGCCGGCGGACAGCTTCCTGCACGACACTCCCAATCACAGCAGGTAGATTTCTACCCGACCTAAACCGTGAATCTAAAGCCCTCATGTGAGGCCGGTGGACAACTTTCTGCCCAACTCACCCATTCACGGCGGGTAGATTCCTACCCTACCTAAGCCGTGAATCCAAAGCTCTCATGCGAGGTCGACAGACAGCTTGCTTCTCATCGCACCCATTCACGACGGGTAGATTCCTACCCAACCTAAGCCGTGAATCCAAAGCCCTCATTCGATGCAGGCGGACAGCTTCCTGCCCGTCGCACCCATGCACGGCGGGTAGATTCCTACCCAGCCTAAGCCATGAATCCAAAGCCCTTATGCAAAGCCGGCGGACAACTTCCTGCCCATCACACCCATTCACGGCAGGTAGATTCCTACCCGACCTAAACCGTGAATCCAAAGCCCTCATGCGAGATCGACGGAGAGCTTTGAAAGTATGTCTTAGCATCTCTACTAGATTTATATGAGCATCAAGTATACTATTTTAAAAAATCTAGAGGTCTAAGTATACCAAACAAGAATCAAATTAGAGAATTAGGGTTTTATAGTTAGCAAACAAGATTCTAATCTAAGTGAAAAGAGTCTACAACCTTTGTAGTCAAGTCCTTCACTTCTAAACCTCTAAGTAGTAGTCCCTAGAACTCTTCTTTGACTCCACTTGATGAAAGGATCGAGCTTGCTTGTAGTCTTCGTCGTCGAAGATGATCCACCTTGAAGTCTCTCTGACTCAAGCTCACACTTCACTAATCAAGCTATTAGTGAAGTTAACAATCTATACTAAAGGGCTTGAACAGTGTAGGTTGATAAAGTAGGAATTTTGCTCACAAAATTTCTTCTTTCTCTTTTCTTTTCTCAACTCAAGAAAAATCTAGTGAGGAGTTGAAGAAGGAGATGAACTTGGATGAATAATGAACCATCACACTTGAGATAAGATGAGAATGAGATTGTAAAATATCTATGAATAAAACAAAGAATTAGAGGTGAGTCATGGTTGTTTACCACCGAAAACAGAGACGAAACCGCGTAGGTCGTCTTGTCTGAATTTGGGGGAAGATGCTATTTGGTTTTATCCGTCCACCTCTTCGAAGATACCAAGTTGATTTATGGCACCATGTATCGGAAGTCTAGACTGATGCGGCCGTTGTAGCGGACATCGTTAGATTCTCCCTCACTTGCGAGGGTTTTTTTGATTGTGGGGACGCTCTTCCCTGCAGGCGCAAGCCCCTGCAGTTAATTACGCTACCGCATCGTGGTAACCACTTTCTCCTTCTCCAAATGGCCACTTCATGCCATGTGTGTTTATTTTATTTTTGGTTGCCCGTGGATTGTATACGGAGACTAATTTATGTTGTCGCCCGTAAGGCGTGGATTAGTCCAAATCCGTATTTTCTTAGATTTGGGGTTGGGTTGGTTTAAGGATCGTTAATCTTGTTTTAGATTAAGATCAACTTAAACGTTTGTTGAGAATAAGTTAGTCTAATTTTAGACTAAGATCTACTCAACAGGATTTTGGGATCATTTAGATCCAACGAAAGAGTATTTGGACTCTATTGTTTTAGTTTAGGGACGTTGCGGTCCATAAATTTAAGGACATCATAGTCCATGGAGTTTAAGGATATCATAGTCCGTAGTTTAAAGACATCATAGTCTATAGAGTTTCTAGTTGTCGGGACCCGCCACCTCTCTGAAGACTTTGAAGAATTACAACGACACATATCAGAGGAATGAAGAGATGTACCCTTGAACCAATGTTGGTTGCGAGATCTGTAGTCAGATTTGAGACTAAGAACAATTAGGGAAATTATGAGCACATGGGCTCGGTTGGTCTGAGTTAGGGACTTGTGGCCAATTTGGGCTCAGCCCACTCAGGTTTGATTAAAGTATTTTACACTTGTTTGGGATCAGTCCCTTTTTGTTCAATAATGCTGAGCATTAATTTGGGTTCTGACACCTCTTTTATTTTTGTTTTTTGCTGAGTGTTGAACACTCTTTATGGTGCTGGGGCTCTATTTATAGAGCGCTTTGTAATTCCTCAGCGCCCACATGGGGAGCACGTGGAGCGCTTGCTTCTTTTAAAATAGCGTCCACATGAGGAGCACGTGGCGCGCTTGGCGCTGAGCGCCAGACTGGGAGCGCTGCGGCGCTTCTTAGAAAATAGCGCTTGGAGCGCTGGGCGCTGAGCGCCAGACTTGGAGCGCTAAGGCGCTTCTTTAAATTGGAGCGCTGGGTGCTGGGCACTGATTTTATATTGGAGCGCTGATGCTCTTCTTTTGAATTGGAGTGCTAAAGCTCTTCTTTGGCAGCTCTGATCCGTTCTGTGCTCTGAGAATTAAATTCTCGGTTTATAAGAGACTTTGTCTCATGGATCTAAGAACTGAGTTCTTCTTTTATGAGGAGATGTTATGATCTCATTGATTTTGTGAAAGACTTTGTCTTATAGATTTATGATCTGGAAAAAGAACTAAGTTCTTATGATGTGAGAGTTAAACTCTCAAATATGGAGGATATGTTACGATCTCTCTCCTTTTATTTACTCTGAAGAAGGTTCTTCTTCTTAGAGTTTGCTCTTTTCTTTTTCTTTTTTGAGAACTCCAAACTTATAGGGGTTCTTCTCTGTTTCTCTTTTTTTTTGGAAAGAAGGATCATTGGTCGTTGGGACCCACCACCTCTCCGACGACACTGAGAGATTGCGGCGCCATATATCGAAGGTGTGGAGGGATGTACCCTTTGAACCATGTCCCACTCATCAGGGGGGAAGAACAGGCTGGAGCTTAAGCTTCTCGCTGCTGAAAAAGGTTTCTTTACGTTCGCGCACGTGTGTCGCACGTGTTGGGCGCACGTACGCCGCACGTGTTTAGCGCACATGTTTGCACGTAGCGCACATGGAGCTTGTTCATATGCGCATTATAGGGGGACAGCTATGGCCCTAACTTGGAGAACTAAGCTCTTTTGAAGATTGAATCCTCACATGTGGTGCACACGTGGTCGGCGCACGTGCGTTGCACGTAGCGCACATGGCGCTTGCGCATTATGTGGGGGGCAGCTATGGCCCTAATTTAGGGCACTAAGCTCCTTTGAGGATTGAATCCTCGCACGTGGTACACACGTGTGTCGCACGTGGTGCGCACGTGGCGGACGCACGTAGCGCACATGGTGCTTGAGCATATGCGCATTATGGGGGGCAGCTATGGCCCTAACTTGGAGTACTAAGCTCCTATGGAGAACTAATCTTTTCTGAGAATTGAATTCTCTTTCTTTTCTAAGAGGTATCCCCTCTTATTTATATGGGAGTGATAGAGAAGAGATCTCTCTTTTTTCCGATGTGGGACTAAAAATGTATCCCCCATGTAGTAGAGCATTACTTAGATTACACGTGCATAGCACATTTGCTCATAACTTTTGATCCCGGATGAATTATGAGGCCCATAATATATCAAATCGAAGGATTTTTCGATACCATCAGAATTTGGCTAGTTCTCATTCGGAAGTTCATCAAAATACAGTCTGGAAAATACTGCTTTGCATTTTCTTAAGCGTATCACTGTCATTTGATACCTTGGGCTCTTTTGCGCAGAAAATTTTGGCGGGAACAATAGCTTCTCAAGAATTCTACAAGCATCTCAAGAAAATGACTCATTCTCTTTTTCTTTTAATTCATTAATCCATAAAATTATCTTCTCATATTGATCTCTTGTGTGATTCTCATACATCTATGTTCCTTGTATCATCAACCATGATACAAATGCATATATATATATATATATCAAATTATTAAATCAATACTTAATTCAATAATCCGGTTATATCACATAATCGGCTAATATTCAATATTAGTTAATATATATATATATATATATATATATATATCAAGTTATTAAATCAACACTTGATTCAATAATCCAGTTATATCATATATAATCCGGCTAATATCAAATATATAAACATATATATAAATCAGATCATTGAATCAACACTTGATTCAATAATCCGGTTATATCATATATAACCTGGCCGATATCATAAATGCTAGATTAGAATACGGTATCACATACTCGTATTTAATCAAGCTCCCGCACATATCTCTATACGTGCCCTACTTCATTTCGCTTGAGCTAGGAAACCTCTATGTGGGACTTTAAAGACTTGCCAATATGCCAGTAGTAGGTAATGATCACATCAGATACCCACAAGCCGTCAGCGGTACTAACTGGATGTAACGGCTACCCAAGTATTGAACGTGTTAGTTATAGTGCCCTCAAGTCAATTATTGAATTGCAAGCACGCGGTTGCGATGATTGAGGGAGGGCCTATACGGATAGAACAATCTTAATCAAAATGATAGTATGCTATCTAGTTTATTTTTATCATCATGTACATGCTTTAGGTAGTATTACAGATCACTATTACATATTGATAGAGCCCAAAGAATTCTTGCTTGACTACCGGCATTATGATAGCGATCATATACATGAGAGCTGGATGGTCTATAAGCACATCCTTAAATGTCCCTCGTCGTGGGAGTATCGAAACTGGGCATTGATACTCCAGAGTTGACTAGTGTGTACTTATCGAGACCCCGACGAGGGGCGGTGGCCAGGTCCCATAATCCATTGGTGTTAGTTTGTTTACCTAAAATAGTATACAGATACTCATTGGGTTATGAGTACACTGGACAGACCCGCTGGGAACATGCTAGTTGGTATTATACCTATTTTCATATAGAAGTTCCTAGGTGACATGTGTACAGATTAGTCTGTTGAACTGAGATCGTCATTTATCTCGTGTGAGTTCCCACTATTCTTTGATTACTACCCTACCACGGCTCAAAGGAGTCATGCAAATAGGTTTTAGTTGGGTACAGTCCCGAGCCATATGAAGGTAGTGAGCGGATCGTCGAGGATTCGTCTCTTCCGGTATTGGGGAATGATGTCGTGTAGTGCACGGGTGGCCATCACCAGAAATCCTTGATCAAGGTAGTCGAGAATTACTGATTTGGATCAGTAGTTTTTCAGGTTGTGATGGGCTTCATACCGATACTAAATGTCGCGTTATTAGGGGTCTAACTTTATCACCCCTAGACTCGATGTGCGATACTCTTAGACGAAGAGACCGTACTGTACGGAGATTGTCACGGAAAAGCTCAGTAGGGGTCAGGATGAGTTTGCTCGTCGGCCTTCCTTTCGCTCAATACCTGAGTAGCCATTACGTACAGCTAGTGTCGCTGACGTGCTTGTGATTAAACCTACTGCCAGCGTATTGACGAGTCTTTAGAGTCCCATACAGAAGGTTTCCCTACTTCGGGTCAAACGATGTAGAGGCCGTATAGTTTTACGACAGGGTTCGATCATATACGTGCACTTGTGCATGTATCATGATTCGGACGGATTTTACTAGTGGTCTTGGTTTAAACCGGATTCTAGCATTATATTGTTGGATTATTTTCGTCTCTTTGTATTCGTATTTCTCAGAATATAGATGCGGGTATGTATATATGGATGAGGGGTATTCTTGTAATTTATTTTAAGTTACTTCTAAAAGTTGTTACCTCATTATGTTTATTAACCATTTAGTTAAATGGTTAATGAGGTAGAGGGATGAGTGTGCATTGGCATTTATGAAGCTTGACACACTTGGTGACTGATGTGGTGACTCATGGGGTGACTAATTGTGTGACTCATGAAACACTATTGTGGCATGCTTGATATTTGTTGGGGTTGTGAGATATTTTCTTCACTTGGAGCTTCATTTCTTTTACTCACAACACTTAGCTTTTTTCTTGAGTTTCTTTGCTTCATGCTTACACTCTCATCTCTCAAGCTTCTTCTTCTACCTTCACCCTTAATGTCTCATGTGTTGAGAAACCTAGGGTGTTTAGAAATAAATCAATCCATCATTAGACTCTACATCTTCTAGACTATCTAGTTTAGCGAACTAGGTACCCTAGTTACCTCGGTTATGAAGTAAGAGCTTGATTCATAGACTTTCATGTGGATCATCTTCGATGGAGGGAGATCGGAGATCAAACTTGGTCATGGTGGCCACTAGGAGCTTGGGAAGGAGGTTAAAGACAAAAGGACATGAATCATTCGGTATAACCATCTCAACTCTTTATATAGCTTGCTAGGTTTAGGGTTAATGGTAGATCCGTATTCGTGGGTTGTTCTAGTGCCAGTTTGTAAAATTTTTGTTCCACAATCGGCCACGGTTTGATGGCCAGGGCGCTGGCATAACCTAACATGGTATCAGAGCCAACCCATAAATCCTAAACTAGCGGTTTTAGACGATGTTAAAGTATCGAAACCGAAACAACTCCGAAACAATACCCGTATTATTCCAGTTTCTGTCGTTTTTTTCTAGTCTTCAATTTTTTTTAAAACAATTACAGAAGGCTATTTATGTTGTATCTAGAACACCCTAAAAAAACGAACCCAAAAATAAAAAACTTGGCCGGCGAGATCATGGAAAATCCCGGCCTGGCCGGTCTGTTTTGAAATTTTGGTCTTGAATTTTTTTGGGTTTTCTGGTCTCTAGAATATTGGTTTTTAGGTATTGTTTATTTTTTCCCATATTGCATATTTTGTTATCTTTGGTTTGGGGGCAATTCGGGGTATTTTGAAGTCGCTATTTTTAACACTGTTTAAAAGTTTTCAGTACATACGTTACTATCTGAGACCGTGAATATCATTAGAGCGGTACAACTCATCTAATTGCTATAAGTCTTTTAGACAGGTTTGCGTACATGACATTCACGTTGATGTTCTGTTGTGCTGTGGTTGTGGTTGGATTGTCGGGGTGGATAGCCAGTGGTGCAATGGTAGTACAATTTAGATTCATTTATACATATGATATTGCGGGGCGAGCGTCCTACATGTGAATTGCCGTCTCTACCAGTTTTTATATTATTTGTTTGGGGCACGGCCGGGTTGAGCTTGATATCATCTTTGTACATTTATTTTCTTTTCTGTACTAGGTTTACCCCAAGGTGGAGTGCACGAATAGCCGGGTTCTAGAGGGCAACGGGTCCGCATCTCATGGCGTTGAGACGGAGGGGACCTTACTCTAGAATTGGCAAGCTATTCACCGCATTCGTAGGGGGTACAGATTGACCCACGGAGGGGTGCTCAAGTTACCAGATTCTGTGAAGTGTTAGGTGTCCCATTCACGTTGTTGATTAGGGTTGTTTTGCTTCTGGGATTGGCGGGGAACTTGCCGCACTCGTAGGGGTCTAGGTTTTCATTGCACAGACTATCCACATGACAGGGAACGTCGGGTCTCATTTGCGGCTCAAACGAAACCCGAGGCTCTAGGATTATCCACCAGTTGAAATTCTGTGATGTTGCTTTATATCATGCCTGGGACGATTGTTATATATATTTATATATATACTAGTAGATGTTGTATATGTTTTTCACCCGCGCTAGTCCAGCCCCCGCTCTGCCATTAGTTAAGTAACCTAATGGGTGATGACGGGCCCAGTGGCGAATGCGGATGGCATATACGTACATTATATTTTCGTTCCTTTATCTGGTGTGATATGTTTAATTGATGGGACTACGTTGATTCTAATCAATGCAAGAAAAACAAACCTATATGATGTTGTTGGAATCAAGTTTTTTGAAAACAGACGTTTTCTTTTGCTTTGCACAGTGGTATTCAATTGGGAATATCCTGCACCTCATTTGACAAGGCAAGAGCCGAGATCCCTTCATCGAGAGTGACCTCTTGGGCAGAAGTTTGTGTCAACGTAATAACTTTACTATAGTCGATTCTTTTGCTTTGCATCACAGTATTCGATTAAGAATATCCTGCACCTCATTCGACGAGGAAAGAGCCGAGATCCCTTCACAGGGAGTGACCTCTTTAGCAAAAGTTTGCGCCACTATATATTTGTAAAACCACTTGGATTTCTTCAACGATATCAAGTTCATTACGTTAAAGGTTTTTTTGCCAAAAACCAGCCGTAGCCCTCCGTCATTTCGGATAAGTAGCACATAGTATTCATGCGGTGTTTGTTGGCCAAAGTCAAAGCATAGTGAATGGTAGTTGTGTGTTGCTTGTCCGTAGCATGGATATGCATTGGTTTAGGACAGTCGTACCACTTTATTGGCCAAAGTCAAGGGTGAGTGCGGGTGGGTCTAAATCAATCGAGATAATAACGGGTAGAACTTGACTTGCGTGTTATGATTTGTTGGCTAAAGTCAAGGTCATAAGCACTTGAGGTAAAAATCATATCGGGAGTTTCAAACATACAGGAAACTTTCCAGGCATGTGCATACCTTCTAAAGTGTGGTGACTTGAGTGGCTTTCATGAAGTTATCATGCGATGATAGTTGGATCCCGATTCCCACTGATGAGTAGATATTACTCCTCGAGTAATTTTAGATGATCCCGACTAATTCTCCTTTTAGGGTTTGAAGGAAAATTCGAGGAAATAGTGGGAGCCATACCGATTAGATAAAGTGAATAACCAATCTAATTTAGGTTAGAGTGCACACTGAGTGTTTCTTTTCTCTCTCTCTTTGGCAGCGACCATGACCCGACTCTAAACTAAAACTCATGAACCAAGTTAAACGAATCTTCTTAAAACACTTTGGCTTTTGGATTGTCATAGTCGCATATATCATTGCCGCTCCTACTTTTACCCTTTGCATTTCTCCGAAACATTCCGTATCACTACGAAAATTCACATTTATTGGATATGCCATCGTATAATTAGTTACGAACTCGAAGAAACTTGTTCCAGTTCGAGGATGGTTTCTAGTTCAGAAGAAATCGAATAGAATTATTCAGTTGTCTTTTCCCTTTACCTTCTCTCAGGTTGTGAGGGCTCCTAGTATTTAGGAGAGTACATCTATTACGCTTATTGGATAGTCTTCTTCTAAACCATAGACAGGTGCCGAAAGGTAGGGAAAGAAGAAAACCAATTAGCCTAAGTGTGGTGTACAGAAGGTAATAAGTAAAAACATATAAAGGGATTAGAAAGAGGGCAAAGGAAATTGCGACTGCTATCATTCACGACGAAGCCACGTATATCATCGCCATCCCTACTTCACCTTTGCATTTCTCCGGAATATTCCATATCACTACGAAGATCCACATTTATTGGATACGCCATCGTATAGTTACATATGAACTCGAAGGAATTTGTTCCAGTTCGAGGATGGTTTCTGGTTCAGGAGAAATCGAATAGAATTATTTAGTTGTCTTTTCCTTTTACCTTCTCTAAGGTTGTGAGGGCTCCTAGGATTAGGAGAGTACACCTATTACACTTATTGGATAGCCTTCTTTCAAACTTTAGGCTGGTGCCGAAGGGTAAAGAAGGAAGAAAACCATTTAGCCTAAGGATGGTGTACAGAAGGTAATAAGTAAAGACATATAAAGGGATTAGAGTGATGGCAAGGAAATATACGGTTACAGTCATGAATCTGGATAGTGGAAGAGGCATTGCTAGGAATACCCAGATACCCTTTTCGAAACATTTTCATGTTTCAGTTTCACCGTGCAGTGTTAATTGAAAACTGTTTTCCCAATAAGATTCTGACTTCAGGGTATGTATTTATCAGATTTGATTCTCACATCTGTATAGCATTACTGATGATGAGTGGGAGTAAATTATTAGGAATTGGATGATAAGATCCTCAATACATATCAGAATTCTTTGTAATTGGTGATATTTGAGGAAATCACCTGGGTTTTGCCTGACGGCAAATATTTGGTTTTGAATATCCGTTGTTATGCACTAATTTCAAACCGATATATCTGTACGTTTATTTTATAAAGTGAGATATATTTTTTTGAAATTATGTCTATGACATTTACCTATATCGGTTGGTGATTAGGTAAGGAGCATTCAACAGCGGTGCAATTCTTCTTAATCATAGTACAGTTTTCAACCTACGACGCACAAGGTACGAGTTATTAAACTCATGGGACTTATACAAATAGCAGCGGGAAAGCATGTAGGTTGCTTAAATCCATTTATGGATTGAAGCAGGCATCACGGAGTTGGAACATCTGTTTTGATGATGTCATCAAAGAGTTTGATTTCGTCAAAAATCCAGATGAACCTTGTGTTTATAAGAAGATTGTAGGGAGTACTGTCACATTCATTGTATTGTAGGTGGAAGACATTCTTCTGATATGAAATGATGTTCTTATGATACAATCAGTCAAACTGTTATTATCACAAAGGTTCTCCATGAAGGACTTGAGTGATGCCTCGTACATATTGGCCATGAAGATCTATAGGGATAGATCTAAAAGGTTTTGGGATTGTCCCAAACCAGGTACATTAACACAATCCTAAAGAGGTTTAGTATGGAAGACTCTAAGCGGGGTGCCTTACCCGCAAGTCATGGATTCACTCTCTCCAAGGACTTTTGCCCAAAGACTGATGAAGAGAGAGCTCGCATGAGCATTATACCCTACGCTTCAGCCGTAGGATCTATAATGTATACGATATTATGTACACACCCTGATGTAGCTTATGGACTGGGTGTAGTAAGCAGGTATCAATCCAACCCAGTGGAGAATTGATTGATCTCAAAAACTATCTATTACCGCAATCAAGAACGGCATCGCATGTAGCTAACCGGTGAGTACGGGTCGGTCCACAGGGATGTTGTGAATTTCCTAATCACTCAAACGAGTTAATTCCGAACGGTGTGAATGGATTAATTAAATCTAAAAACTAAATTAATCTAGGGCAATTGAATTAAAGATCTAACTATCTAACTAGGGCAAGGAATTAAATTTATACTAGGGCAGAGAATGAAAAATTATCTAGGGCAAGAATTGAAATTACCTACTTACTTTACAGATGGCTCTCTCCAAATATCAACACAAGACTTGTCAGATCTGATTTCATGATATGAAAAGAGGCATCGATGCTCTCCAAAAGATTTCTAAATTTTATTCATAGAAAGAGGCATAGGGAGGCATAGCCTTTATAATGATTTAGAGTTCCTATTTATAGAGAATAGGAAACCCTAGGTTACAATTGATTCGCATGTCTACATTTACCAAAATATCCTTAGGAAGACCTAGTCAAAGTAGACTCCAAGCTTTGGTAAAATTTTATGTCTGGAAATTTTGGAACTGATTCTGGGCTTCTTGGGCTTTTTATTTCTTTGGATCTTTATTTAATTTGGCTTCTCTATTTCTTCCAGATCTCCAGTGAACAATTGCAGTGGACTTTTAACCGTTCGCTTTGTAATTTTGGACCTTGCATTGTCTTGTACTTTGTGAATTTTATCTTTGATGTAGGCTTGATCAAGAGTCTTCTGTTTGTTGGTCAAAGTCCACTTTTGCATCGTCTTTTCATCATTTTCACTGTTTTCTGTCCAAGAACCTGTAACCTGTAATATGTAGCAGACATGCGTCAAAAGCACCTGTTTATTTATAGAACGAATAAGAATGGGGAATATAATAATACAATATTATGGTTTGAACAAATACCCCCAAACTTATCTTTGGCTCGTCCTCGAGCAAACTTATTTTTTTTATTCTCTATAAAAAAAACCTAACCGCACTTTCGCAGGAAAACGCGATTGCACTGAGCACGTGCAACAAGCCGTTAAAGCTCTAGGTGTCCCTAATAGGAGGAGTGTTGTCTCCTGAGGGTTTTCAGCGGATACTACCCACAAAATCCTATCAATTTGGCTTTTTCGACTTTAATTCTCCAATTGGGTTTTCTAACAAGGAATTCTATTATCTTCGACTCGTAAATTATCCACCCATATTCTTCACACTTCCTCATCATCTAACTTAAGATTATATATGTTCTGTAGACTTACTTAGCTTTCGGCATCTCTTAAGTTTTCCTTCTAGGGTTCCATCTCTACTTAGGAATTTTTATCAACTCTATTAAAGATACAAGTTCTATTTTTCACTCCTTTCTCTCATCTAAACTCCAATCACATATCCCTACGTGTGTGTATAAATCACCCCTACACTTGGAAATTCAAATCAAGCAATCATGCCCTTGTCCGTTGTCCAAAGTACTTATTAATTGGTGAATTTTTAATTGAATTTTGCTTACACATCCTTCATTCGACCGTTAATACTTCTTGAGGTACCAACGACCGATTACAAAATGCGTTTGCACTTTAAAGCGTAATTCCTAGTCTTGCAACACCCAAGGCTTTTAGCAGTGACTCCCAAACCAGTTGGTCTAAGGTACTAGGTGATGAAGCACCCTCGCTAAATATTTTTCTATTTTTGCAGCCTTAAGTAATCACAAAAACCAGTGTTCATTTTTTTTTTATTCTTTATTCACACTTGCATTTTTTTATTTTTTTATCGTACTAAGGACTTTAGACAAGAGCATTTCAAGGTCTCCTGTACTATTCCAAGTTTCAAGGTGCGTGATTGTGCAATTTGTAGGGTATACATTTTCAGAATCTAGACTTGAGCTAGGAATTATTTTTCAAACTTATACTCTAGTAAAAATATCAATACTTTTCCTTCGTTTCGATTTAGCCCAAGAAGTGAACCCAAAATTTGCCTATTTCTAAATAAACTACAAAGAAATATACTTTCTACCGCTAAACTTTAAGGAAGGTTATCTTTAGGGTTTTTAATTTACTAAGTCTAAGATCTAGTTGCTCCTAGCCAGTCAACCTATTTGTCAAACTCTAGTCAAATAAGCCAAAATTGAATACAATAATTTTTATAATTTTTTAAAAAATTTCAATTTTTATGGGTTTTCAAATAAATATGCAAATGCAAAAACATATACAAATGAATGCGAAGGAAGAAGACGTACCGAGCATACCCCCAAACTTAAACTTGACAGTGCCCTCACTGTCATGCTACACCAAGAGGGTCAAAATGCCGGCACTCCCCTGTTTATTTATTTATAATTTTTTTATATATATTTTGATTTTTTTTTATTTTTTATAGAAAAAGAAAACAAAAAATATATATACATATATACATATATACAACAAGGTTCCCCCCAAACTTAAGCTTGGCCTTACACAAGCCAAAGGTTAGCACCAACCATTCAAAAATTTTATCGTGGTAATGGCTGAGTTGGTGAAATAATGGGGTGTAGAGGAAAGAAATGAGAAACACACGAGACCGTGTGGACAGAAGAGTGGAATATGGTCTCGGTGGAGGAGAACAATGACGAAAGAGAGAAAGAAGTGTAGCACGAACTTGAGGGTATAAATCGAGTGAATAAATTAGCGCAATTTGTGATGACCGATGTGTTAAAAGCAATTGCGCTAACCTATCAACCCGTCGAGAAATGGGGTCAAATCCCTCAAGATTCGCAAGAAAGCATGGGTACGCCGAACTTGGTATTGGAGATGAAAGCGTAACGGTCTCTTGTACGGTCGGAACGATAGGAAGGACGAAAGGGAGTGAATTAGGGATAGTCTCATTCTCACCGTAGTAAACTGTCTCGAACTTAAAAGATTCCATCAACGGTTCGAAACTACTGTAAGCAACCGAGTCTGATGGTTCAACTAACTCATCTGAAAATGTAAAGGACTCAAACTCGGGTGGTGAGTTATCAACATCGTCCGAAAAAGTGAAACACTCGTATGTGTTATCGTCTGTGAGAACTGTGTCAGATTCAAAGGAAAATTTTTCAAGCTCACAGTCTTTAAGCGTGATATTAGGCGTGGTCGGAACAATGGAAAGGAGGGAGGGTGATTTAGTTAAAGGTTCAAGAGGATGGATTGGAAAATCAGACACATCAAACAAAAATGGTTCAACCTCAATATGATCCTCAAAACTGTCCTCAATACTATCCTTATAATTCTCCTCAAAGTTCAACTCATCCATGCCATTATCATCAAAATCAAGACGCATATGAGGTTTGGGAGAAACATTTAATGACTCGGGATGATGAATTGGACATAAAATTTCAATCAAATCGACAGGTTCATCATCCGAAATATTCCTGGCGTCTATATCCTCAATCAAGTGAAAATCATTTTTTTCTGACACCTCATCAAAAGCATAGATATTTATCGATGTAGGTTCTAGATTGGAGGTGTAAAGATCGAAAGGATTAAGTGTGGTTTCACTCGAAAGGGGTTCTTCACAATCCGGCAAATCAAGCACTACAAAATCACACAACTCGTTTTTATTTTCAACTGGTGAATCATTTGGGACAATCGATGGAAAACTGGAGTTGTGGGCTTCAATTGGGTAAGGGTAGGTTTGATTTGGAAATCCTCTCAAATTCTCACTCTGTCCAACCGTCTCCTTATACATTGAAAAATTTGGAGCTAGCGGGAAACTAGCTACCGGTTCACTAGGTTGCATAAGGGCGGCCACGGACGCTTCCGCATTCCTAGTCATTTTGTTTGTTGCTAAGATATAAGCCTCCAACGACTCTTCCAAACTATACTTGGGTGGTAAGGGGGTTTCGGTAAAAGATTCGAAATTGTTTGGATATGTGAAACTCCCAAAAGGCTGTGTAGAAACAGTGTCTAGTGACGGTGGGAAAGTCGGGTAGGACTGGTAGGAAGTGGGTGGTTGGACAGGGGTAGGGTCAATATGTGGATAAAAAGGTGAATAGTCTTGTGGATCCCTAGAACTAGATGAGTGGAGAGGGGTGAAAGATCGGCTACGAGATTGAGCAATATGCTCAGCAATGGACATCGGTTTAGGAGTTACAACAGGACTTGAAAAAGTGGCATCAACATATGAAGGTGGTAAAGATTGACTTGGTTGACACAAAGTGGGTTGCAAAGTCAAACTGTTTCTCCTAGACGCTTCTATTTGATCTTTCAAAAAAAAATTTGGCACGGAGGGATCTTCCTTAAATCGACCGAAGCAATTGACGTACGACGCAAAATTAGGTTCGGGATACCAAAGTTCGGCAAGAGATTTATGATGTGGGGTACCCATGATAGAAGAAAGAGAAGAGAAAGAAGGTAGGTGGTGCAAGGATTTCTTAGCGGCAAAATTTTTGCAAGTTGTTAAAAAAAAATTCCTTTTTCCTTTTTCTCTCTCTTTTTTATTTGGAACTGTTTGCAAAAAAGATTTTTTTGATAAAGGACTAAGACACACTTTCGATCAACCAAAAATGCACAATCAGGCCTAGATCTAGGGTCACCTAGGTCAGCTAGGCAGCTCCTAACTGTTCCAAATTGCTAGAGATAAGACCTCAAACCGCCTCTTCACCGCCAATTGCTGTCAGGTAAGTGACAGGTAAGTGGGAAGGAACCACAGTAGTGGGCCTAATTAATAACCACTAGCCTTTGACACACTTGCCTAGACACCGCAAAGTCAGGTTAGGATAAACGGTCGATGTCTATAATTAGTCCTTTGTCCTATTGGGCTCAAAGTCCTTAGGACCGAGTCTAGTATTTTTTTAATTAAAGATTGGTCAATGCAAATGCCTTATGTGATTTCTGGGGTCCTAGGAAGGGTGGTGAAATCCACACCCAAGCTGAATTGGTCAATAGCCCCTTAAAGTCCGATTAAAATATGCAAAGCAGTAAATCACTTGCAATCAATTATTTTTTTAGCGCGGCACAAAGAATCCTGCAGAAAACCAATTATTTGAAGGGGGAAGAAGATTTTTAGCGCGAAGAATCCTGCAGAATATTTGACAAAAAGATATATGGGGATTTTCAAAGGGGAGAAAGAGGAAACAAACCGACAAAATTTCGCGCGCTGATGTCACAAGGGGGCCGCGGAAGGGTGGCGGGAGCGCGCTTAGGCCGCGGTTTAGCGGTGGGATGGAGAGATCAGGCCTCTGAAAAAATTCTGTAGCTCTTTACTTGCAATCCCTCTCTGTTTTGATATATCTCTTTCTGTTTCGCACTCTGGATTTTTCCAGATCCGTTAATCCTGCAAAGATTCACACGAGAAACCCTTCAAACAATAAAAGATGATAAAATTTTTATATTTTCAATTTTTTTTCAAATTTTTATGATTTTTTATATTTTATATTAACCCGAAATTACAAAAAAGGAAATTTTACGCCATCCCCGGCAACGGCGCCATTTGATTTGTCTCAAAAACTATCTATTACCGCAATCAAGAACGGCGTCGCATGTAGCTAGCCGGTGAGTACGGGTCGGTCCACTGGGATGTTGTGAATTTCCTAATCGCTCAAACGAGTTAATTCCGAACGGTGTGAATGGATTAATTAAATCTAAAAACTAAATTAATCTAGGGCAATTGAATTAAAGATCTAACTATCTAATTAGGGCAAGGAATTAAATTTATACTAGGGCAGAGAATGAAAAATTATCTAGGGTAAGAATTGAAATTACCTACTTACTTTATAGATGGCTCTCTCCAAATATCAACACAAGACTTGTCAGATCTGAATTCATGATATGAAAAGAGGCATCGATGCTCTCCAAAAGATTTCTAAATTTTATTTATAGAAAGAGGCATAGGGAGGCATAGCCTTTATAATGATTTAGAGTTCCTATTTATAGAGAATAGGAAACCCTAGGTTACAATTGATTCGCATGTCTACATTTACCAAAATATCCTTAGGAAGACCTAGTCAAAGTAGACTCCAAGTTTTGGTAAAATTTTATGTCTGGAAATTTTGGAACTGATTCTGGGCTTCTTGGGCTTTTTATTTCTTTGGATCTTTATTTAATTTGGCTTCTCTATTTCTTCCAGATCTCCAGTGAACAATTGCAGTGGACTTTTAACCGTTCGCTTTGTAATCTTGGACCTTGCATTGCCTTGTACTTTGTGAATTTTATCTTTGATGTAGGCTTGATCAAGAGTCTTCTGTTTGTTGGTCAAAGTCCACTTTTGCATCGTCTTTTCATCGTTTTCACTGTTTTCTGTCCAAGAACCTGTAACCTGTAATATGTAGCAGACATGCGTCAAAAGCACCTGTTTATTTATAAAACGAATAAGAATGGGGAATATAATAATACAATATTATGGTGTGAACAAGAATCACTGGACAGCTGTGAAGAACATTCTTAAGTAATTACGAAGGACTAAAGAAATGTTCTTGGTGTATGGTAACGGAGATCTCCAAATGGAGGCATTTACCGATTCGAGCTTCCAGAGCGATAAGGATGACAGCAAATCTATTTCAGGGTTTGTATTTACCCTCAATGGAGGGGCGGTATGTTGGAAGAGTTCCAAACAGGATACCGTTACAAACTCCACGATGGAAGCTGAGTATATTGCTGCAAATGATGCTGCAAATGAAGCCGTCTGGATGAGGAAGTTCATCTCGGAGCTAGGAGTAGTTCCAACCATTATTGATCCAATACTATTATATTGCGATAATAATGGGGCTATGGCGTTGGCCAAAGAGCCCAGATCTCATCAGCAATCCAAACACATCCTCAGGCGATATCATTTGATCCGGGAGATAGTTGATCGCCGTGAGATCGAGATTTGGAGAGTAGATACAAAGAATAACACCGTGGATCCACTCACCAAGGCCCTCCCTCTGCCAAGGCCCTCCCTCTGCCGCAACATGAGCAACTTTTTGAGATGTTGGATATGAGATACACCAATAATTGGCTTTAGTGAAAGTGGGAGATTGTTGGATATATGTATACCCTAGAGGCCATTATATGATAGTGGATGTATCGGTATGTGTATATATATATATTCAGAGGACATTCTTGCTGGACATGATAGTATGCTATCTGGTTGTACTTTATCTTGACATGTTCACTTGATCATGCATATTACTCTTTTGGTACATCTTGATAAAGCCCTTAGGATATTTGCTTGACTACTGGGACTATGATGCAGATCATGCTAGTAGGACATGTGTAGTTTATAAGCATATCCTTGAAATGTTCCTAGTCGTAGGTGTATCGAGACGGGGCATCGATATTCCAGAGTAGATTAGCGTATACGGTTTTTGTCCCATATGATGGGCGATGGATGATCCCATATCCATTGGTATGGTGACACTAAAGATTGTATATGCGTGCTCAGTGGAGACTGGGTACACTGAACGGACTCGCTGAGAACTCCTATGTGGTATTATATCTATTGTCGGATAGCAGTTCTCAGGTGACACTGGTACAGGTTAGTCTGTAGACCCGAGATCGTCATAGAGTCTTGTGTGTCCTCCCACTGTACTTTGATCTCCACCCTACCACGGCTTTACTAAGTCATGCAAACAGCTGGATTTTGGGTACAGCCCTGAGGCACATGGAGGCAATGAGTGATAGGAGGGGTTTCGTCTCTCCCGGTATTGGGGGTTGATGTTGCGCTATGCTCGATTGGCTATAACAGGAAGTCCCTGACCAGGGCCGATGAGATTTACTGATAAGTGTTATCAGTAGTTTCTCTATCTGTTATGAGCCATATACCGGCATGACTTATTGAGTTATTGGGGTCGACGATACCATCCCTAGACTCAATATGCAGCATATATGACGAAGAGATCGGACTGTACGGTAAGTGTTGCCAGTTGGCTCGACGGGAGTTTTGACAGGTTCGCTTGTTTTTCTTCTGATCGCTCAATACCTGGGAGCCGTTACGTACAGCTAGTGCCGCTGATGGTTTATGGGTATATGATATGATCACTACCTACTGCTAGCGTATTGACGAGTCTTAGAGTCCCACACAGGGGTTTCCTAGCTCAGGCGAAAAGATGTGGGGTGCATATGGGATATGCGCGGAAGCTCGATTAAATGGGTGTATTTGATACCATATTTTAATCGGGCATTTTCTATTGGTCGGGTCGTATGTGATATGACCGGATTATTAAATCAAGTGTTGATTTAATATTATTGACTTTTAGCTCATTTATTTAAAACCTTTTCTTTATGGATGTATGCATGAATATGTATATATATGTTGATATGAATGCACACATGCATGCATACATGTGTCATGGTTGTTAATATATTGGAGATGGCTATGCAAGACTCATATTGTATAAATATATATATATATATATATATATATATATATGTTATTGAGAAAAATAAAATGATATTTGATTGTTTTAAATTCTTGTTTGTGTAATTGGGAAATTGTAAAGAAATCACAACCAAAAATTATTTGACCGCAATCAACTACGGTGTCGGATGTAGATTGTAAGTGAGTGCGGATCGTCCACAGGGACAGTGTAATAGTTCGTCTTTCGAATTAGATGAGTCGAAACTTTAAAGAAAAGAAAACAAAACAATTCATGATTTGAAATTGAAGTTCAAGAATTAGAAAAATCTAGATCTAATAACAAGAAAAAGATAGAATCAAGAATTGATAGTTTGTTGATTTTTCCAAACCAAATATTAAGAATCGAAATGAGGCTCGTAGGAATCGATCGGATCTATAGATGTGATGTAATCTTACAATTACGTATTCTTATCTTTCGATGAATTGATACTAGATCGATGATGATCGATCGCGAATGAGGGATTTCTTATGAAACTAGGGTTTCATCTTATCCCTTGTTCTTTCGTCGATATCATTCATATTCTAGCCTCTAGTAAATTCAAGAAACGATCGTAGATCCCTAATTTCGAGCGATCACAATCAAGAAAGCATCGCAACGAAACTAGGTCATCGATTCTTGAACTTGCTAGGGTTTACAAAACTCGTAGGACTCAAGAATCGTTTAAAGATTTGTTACATCATCATTCTATTGATCGTCTCGACTCCTTTACGAGCGGAGTTTTACTCAAACATCATCACAAGAACTACAATTACAAATTGAGATCGAATCATGATGCAAGAATTAAAAGAAAGCAAGATTAAAGAATTTCACCTTTTATTTATATCAACAATTTCATTACATCCGCTCAAGAACTACAAGAGGAAGAACTCGATCGTCGATTTGGCTTCGCTCGTCTCCTTGGGTCGCGGATCAGCTTGGATCACTTGCCCGATTGAAGATCGGCTCGGCTCCTAAAAGGTTGAAGGCTTCTTGCTTGATTGGTACTCAAGATCTTGAATTTGGAGTGGAATTAGGGTTAGGGTTTCGCACAAGCCTTGTCACTAGACTTGTGGAAGAAGATGAAGAATTAGAATGATGAGAGAAGACTAACTAATGATGAACTAATGAACTAAAAAATGAACTCCCCAACCCTTAGATCTAGGTTCCTATTTATAGCCATCAAAACCTTAGATCTAGGATTTGAATTTTAAGTTTCCCTCCAAAAGTTTGTTGGATGAAATTTGAATTTCCCTCCAAAAGTTAGTTAGAGGAGAAGCTTCTAGATGTGATTAGTTAGGAGGGAGCTTCTAGAAGAGGTTAGTTAGGAGCTTAATTAGGATTAGTTTTGCTTAATGATCTTTGATGATCTGGCAGTAGCTTCGCGAGAATTCTGGAATTTGACATATCTTTCTGAGCTGTAGGCCTTGAGATATGAATTTTGCACTAGAAATAATTTGCTGATCTGACCAAACCGCCGCGGAACCGCGGGCAAGCGCGCTCCCGCCGCGGTTCCGCGGCGCTTTAGAGGCTTCAGGGCTTGCAACTTCTGGTGATGATTTGGGCTGACTTGTGGGCCATTCTTTGATATGATTATTTGTATATTTCCTTCTGAATTGCTACCAGATCTGAAAACATGGAGTTGGTGTATTTTTGATCAGCTTCTTTTGACTTTGCTCCTGCAATTTCCTGCACAAATCTCGATACAAGTGTTGCGCAAATACAGAGATGATGCGATGCCATGAAATGCGGTCAATTTCCCTTAAAGTGCCGGTTTAAAAGTCTAACGCATGCAATCTGATATTTTACGACTGATTTGCTAATATGTGAAATATGAATGCCGAACACTTCTAAATGAGTGCAAATGATAGGGAAATTGCCGAGTTAAGAATGCAATATTTTCGACTGATCAAATTCCCCCAAACTTAATTTCGATCGTCTCGAGCGAACTGTTTTATTAAAAAGCGAAGGAGAAAATAAAGAAAGACAAAAAACTAACTAGCACACTTTCGTAGGCAACACGATTGCACTGAGCACGTGCAACAAGCCTTTAAACCTCTAAGTGTCCCTAGTAGGAGGAGTGTTGTCTCCTGAGGGTTTTCAGCGGATTGCACCCACAAAATCCAATAATAAAAGGAAGATCATGAATATTACATTTAAAGAAAAGAATTGTAAAAGAAAAGTCTTGAAAATTAGGGTTTCCAACTAAGCTAGCTTTTCGGTTGTCATGAGCCCTATCTTAATGGTCATGAAAAGATATTAGAAATCATGTCCTCCCTCAATAAAATATCGTCTTATTCTTCGTTCCTATCTTTCTTGCAAACATCGATCATATCATCCTGCGTGTGTGTAAAGGACATCCCTACACCCGGAGAATTCAATTCAAGCTATCATACTCTTGCCCTTCTGCCTCAGTACTTTTTAATTAATGAATATTTAGCTGAATTTGCTCACACACTTTCATGCGACCGTTAATACTTCTTGAGGTACTAACCGACCGATTACTCATGTACTTGCTTATTTGGTGTTTTTCCTCGTCTTGCACCACCTCAGGCATAGCAGTGACTCCCAGACCAGTTGGCCTTAGGGCACTAGGTGAAGAGGCACCCTCGCTATACATTTTTTATTGCCCTCGGTGATAACAAAACCAGTGTCCATTTTTCTCACCACTTTATATTTTATTCATTTTTTTTCTTTTATTTCCTTCATACATCGGCTTTAAGACAAGAGCATTTCAAGGTATCCTCTACTATCCCAGGCTTTAAGACGTGTGTAAGTGCGAATAGCAGGGTATCAACGTTCAAAATGTTTGGCTTCCAGCATAGAAACTATTTTTCAGACTTATTTTTATTCTCAGATTAGTGACTACCTTCATCTTACTAACCCTTGGGACAACGGCTCATAACTACTTATTACTAGTTCGTATAAGAAAACTTCTAATTTTCTTGGTTTTCTTAAATTTTTCTAATCTCATGGATGTAATTTTTCACTATCTAAACTTTTATTATCTTATTTATGTACAAAAAAATGTTTTTATAGTTTTGAAATTTTTTTAAATTTTTATCGGTTTTCAAAAATGTTTTGTGCTTATGCAAATGATATGCAAATGATGCGAAAATAAGCACAAACCTCCCCCAAACTTGTTTTCAACAGTGTCCTCAATGTTGCCATCTGCTAAATCTTGAAAAACCTGTAAGCTTGGGAGGAATTTATTAGTGGGGGCAAAATATATAAGTGAAGAACCTCCCCCAAACTTATTTTTGGCTCAAAATTTTGTAAAATTTTCTTTTCAAGTGCCAGATTATACCCCCCCTCCCCAAACTTGAATTATGCAATGTTAATCTTTGAAAATCATATGAGGGGGTCAAAAATCAGTGGTCGATGCCAAGCTTTGCAAAGACCGAATGTTAACACCAACCATTCAAAAATTTTATCAATGCAGTGCTCTGGTTGGTGGAAGAAGAAGTGGGGAAAGGTTAAGTGGTGGAAGAGAATGTGTGTGCGTCTCATTTTGGAGAGACGATGCAGTGATTGTGATGGATTGCTCGCATTCTTTTTACAGTTCAGAAGAAGGGGTGGAGGTTCAATTTCATTGAGTGGGACATGATTCATCTCAACACCCGTGTCATTTAAAAATGCGAGTTCTTCAGCGAAAATTTCCTCAAATGTTCCATCAATACCCCGATGAATAATGTCATCACAAAGTGCGGGGTGATCTTCAGACTCTAAGAACAGTTCATAATCAGTGTTAGTTGTTGACCCGGACATCTCGGTGGAAGAGTCCGTATGTGTATGATACATAGTTGGGTCAAACAACAACGTATGAAAAGAGTCAAGATCGGTATCAAGAGGATCATCAAATTCGCTGCTGTCGACATCCATTAAGTCGACAGAACAGACCTGAGCAGTAGGTTCGGAAGGTACACTTCCCAACTTGTAAATGTTCAGCTCTATTGACCTATTCCCGAAAGATAGGGTCATAGAACCATTTCTACAGTTGATGATAGTATTGGAAGTGGCCAAAAAGGGGCGACCTAAAATCACCGGAATTTGATTCCGTGGGTTTGCTACAGGCTGTGTATTAATTACAATAAAATCTACCAGGAATATAAATTCCCCGATTTTTATTAACACATCCTCCAGTTCACCCATAGGTTTGGTGATTGATCGGTCATCCATCTGGAGAGTGCAATGGGTTGGCTTCAACTCTCCGATCCCTAACTGCTCGTAAACCGAGTATGGAAGCAAGTTAACACTAGCGCCAAGGTCTAGTAGAGCACGGTTGATGTGTTTTTCCCCAATAGAAATGGAAATCGTAGGATATCCAGGATCCTTACGTTTCCTCGGTAATTGTTGGGGGAAAGCCGTGTCTACCGTCTTTGCCATGAAAATCTTCTTGGGCACTTGAGTCTTCCTCTTCTTAGTGCACAAGTTCTTAAGAGTTTTCGCATAGGACGGAACTTGTTGGATGGCATCTACGAGAGGGATGTTGATGTTAACTTGCTTAAAAATGTCCCTAATCTTCTCCATATGTGGACTTGATGTGTTAGCCCTTAACCGATTAGGATAAGGTGCTTTAGAAATAAGCACTGGGTCCATCATAGGAGAAGGAAGTGGGGATAGACGTGATCCCAAAAGAGGAGTGGGGATCGTCTGTGGAGAACTAGAAGAGATGGGCTGAGGTGGCGAGCCTTTTGGGAAACGAAGAATAGGCTCGCAGAAAGGTGGTGGGGTAGAAGAACTGGGGTCAGAATTAGAAGTGTGTGTGTGAGGGAAGGTCTCAGCCGGGGTTTTATTGATTGATTTATCAGTATCATCAAACTCTTCCCCAACGTGATTGTCAAGCACTCTTCCAGATCTCAATGTGGTTGCATTCACAAGATGTGAATAGCCAGAATTGGGTAAAGGTTGAGCTGGAAGTTTCCCTTTCTCTCCTGCACTCATTTCGGCTTTTAGTTGTGCAATTTGTGCTTCCATCGATTTGATGTTCTCATTTTGAAAGACAATGATCTTCATTACATTCTCGATGGAAGATTGCAAACTTGCCGTCCCTTGGATGGATTGTTTCATGAAAGTATCCAAGGTTTGTGCTAGTGCAGAGGTATTATCTGTACCGGTCAATTGCAAAGGACTAGATGGTGCAAAAGTGTTGGCCGGATTTTGGAAGTTTTGTGATTGAAAGGGGTGCTGACTCAATTGAAGTGGTAGCTGCTGTTGTGGTGGAGGGACCCTTTGGAAATTGTGTTGGGTTGGAACCGTGTTTTGAGATTGAGATTGGTTCCAAGCAAAGTTAGGGTGGTTCCTCCAACCCCGATCATATGTGGAGGAAGATGGATCGTTTCTAGGTCTTTGAAATGCGGTATTGGTATGCTCATGACCTTGAAACGGACATTCTTCCGTCAAGTGAGACGGATCAGAACAACAGCCACATACAGTTTTGGAGAGTGATATTTGACTTAGGGCGGCTAAAAATTTGTTTTCCATAGTCTCGAGTTTCTTTTGCATAGCCGAAATGTCAGCTCTAACTCCTATGGAAATATCATTGCCTTCCCTAGACGATTGACTCACACCCTCCCACTGTAAAGATTTTTCAGCGAAATCTTCTAGAAAATTCCAGGCTTCCCCATCATCTTTAGTCATGAAGTTGCCTTGACACATGGATTCAAGGGTCTGTCTTGTGTAAGGAGTAATGCCCTCATAAATGATTCGGCACAGTTCCAATCTCGGGATGCCGTGATGTGGACATTGGACTAACAGATCCTTGAAACGTTCAAGACATTTTGAAAATGTTTCATTTGGAAGCTGGGTGAATTGATAGATTTCGCTACGGACTCGAGCTGTCTTTTGATATGGGTAAAATTTCTTCAGGAATGCTTTGACGAATTCATCCCAATTTGAAATGGAATGTGCGGTAGTGTTATATAGCCACTTCTCGGCTAAATCAAACAAGGTAAATGGGAGAAGACGAAGACGCAAAGCATCCACAGACAACTGTGAGGTACCCATCATTGCGCATACATTTTCAAATTTCGTGATAAACACGTATGCGTCTTCAGACTCGAGACCGTGAAATTTTGGTAGAAGGTTGATGTATTGGGGTTTAATCTGAAAATTTTCCCCGTTGGCTGGTGGTATGGAAAGACAAGTGGAAAGTGGGCCTCGTGTAGGATAGCACCTCTCTTGGAGAGAGATGCGAGGTGGATTCTGTGCACCAACGGACGGCGGCAGAGTAGTGGAAAAGAAGTTCGATGGAGGTGGATCCATCGGAGTGGGTGTGGTGGTGGGTAAAAGAAAGGGTAAATGTAGAAATACCGACTTTAGGGTCGATCGGGGGACGCGGACTGAACAGGCGCTAGAATCCCGTTGTCCAGCCTATCTTGCACTAAAAAGGGTTAGTACAAGTGGCAGCGTAGATTTATAATTAGGGGAAAGAATGAATGCGGTGTTTGTTTTGAAAAGATACAGATTTTTGAAAATATGATGCAACACAACAAATGCAACACACAAAAACCCTAGAATCTAATGGTCACCTAGGTCCGGCTCTAGACCGCTCCTAACTGCCAAAAGACAAGTCGCGGGATAGAATCCTCTACTGCCTCTTTGTCCCCCTGTGGCCGGATATGTGCCAGGTAAGTGGGAAGGTACTCCACTACGTAAGTAGTGGGCCTAATTAAAAACCACTAGCCTTAGACACACTCGCCTTAGACACCATAAGAAAACGCGGATAAGCAATGAATTACCCACGGCCTTCTCTTGTCCTAATTGAGCGCGACGGTCCTTAGAGTCATCTCTAGATTTCTTTTAATTAATGAGGGTCAATGCGGATGCAAGTTTGTGATTTTCGGGGCTTAGGAAGGGTAATGAACTCCCCACCTAATCTGGATTTGGTCGTGCCCCTTAATTTCCGTATTAATATGCAAACAACCAAAAATCAAAAACACGCACAATTTTAATTTGCTTTTTGCGGCGCAGCGATTATTTGCAAAGAAATCTGCAGAAATTGTTAATTGGAGCAGATGAGGGAAGAGATAAGAAAGAGTAGAAGTATTCCTGAAATTTTGGTACAGAGAAGATCCTAACCCACCGCGGATCCGCCGCGTAAGCTGCCTATTGCCGTGGAAACGCGGTCACTTGAAGGGATCTCTGCAAGATTTTTTAGGTAAATGCTTCTGTTACTCCCCTTAGCTCTCTGGAATGCTCATAAAAAATTTATCCAAGCTCCAATGATTCCAGAATTCCTCGCAATCAAATCACAACACATGTATTAGAGTTTGTGCGAGTTTAGATCACAAAATTTAGATGGAATAAAATTTTCAACTCAAATTTCAAAATATGAACAATTAGCGCACTATCCCCGGCAACGGCGCCATTTGATTGTTTTAAATTCTTGTTTGTGTAATTGGGAAATTGTAAAGAAATCACAACAAAAAATTATTTGACCGCAATCAACTACGGTGTCTGATGTAGATTGTGAGTGCGGATCGTCCACAGGGACAGTGTAATAGTTCGTCTTTCGAATTAGATGAGTCGAAACTTTAAAAAAAAAGAAAACAAAACAATTCATGATTTGAAATTGAAGTTCAAGAATTAGAAAAATCTAGATCTAATAACAAGAAAAAGATAGAATCAAGAATTGATAGTTTGTTGATTTTTCCAAACCAAATATCAAGAATCGAAATGAGGCTCATAGGAATCGATCGGATCTATAGATGTGATGTAATCTTACAATTACGTATTCTTATCCTTCGATGAATTGATACTAGATCGATGATGATCGATCGCGAATGAGGGATTTCTTATGAAACTAGGGTTTCATCTTATCCCTTGTTCTTTCGTCGATATCATTCATATTCTAGCCTCTAGTAAATTCAAGAAACGATCGTAGATCCCTAATTTTGAGCGATCACAATCAAGAAAGCATCGCAACGAAACTAGGTCATCGATTCTTGAACTTGCTAGGGTTTACAAAACTCGTAGGACTCAAGAATCGTTTAAAGATTTGTTACATCATCATTCTATTGATCGTCTCGACTCCTTTACGAGCGGAGTTTTACTCAAACATCATCACAAGAACTACAATTACAAATTGAGATCGAATCATGATGCAAGAATTAAAAGAAAGCAAGATTAAAGAATTTCACCTTTTATTTATATCAACAATTTCATTACATCCGCTCAAGAACTACAAGAGGAAGAACTCGATCGTCGATTTAGCTTCGCTCGTCTCCTTGGGTCGCGGATCGGCTTGGATCACTTGCCCGATTGAAGATCGGCTCGGCTCCTAAAAGGTTGAAGGCTTCTTGCTTGATTGGTACTCAAGATCTTGAATTTGGAGTGGAATTAGGGTTAGGCTTTCGCACAAGCCTTGTCACTAGACTTGTGGAAGAAGATGAAGAATTAGAATGATGAGAGAAGACTAACTAATGATGAACTAATGAACTAAAAAATGAACTCCCCAACCCTTAGATCTAGGTTCCTATTTATAGCCATCAAAACCCTAGATCTAGGATTTGAATTTTAAGTTTCCCTCCAAAAGTTTGTTGGATGAAATTTGAATTTCCCTCCAAAAGTTAGTTAGAGGAGAAGCTTCTAGATGTGATTAGTTAGGAGGGAGCTTCTAGAAGAGGTTAGTTAGGAGCTTAATTAGGATTAGTTTTGCTTAATGATCTTTGCTGATCTGGCAGTAGCTTCGCGAGAATTCTGGAATTTGACATATCTTTCTGAGCTGTAGGCCTTGAGATATGAATTTTGCACTAGAAATAATTTGCTGATCTGACCAAACCGCCGCGGAACCGCGGGCAAGCGCGCTCCCGCCGCGGTTCCGCGGCGCTTTAGAGGCTTCAGGGCTTGAACTTCTGGTGATGATTTGGGCTGACTTGTGGGCCATTCTTTGATATGATTATTTGTATATTTCCTTCTGAATTGCTACCAGATCTGAAAACATGGAGTTGGTGTATTTTTGATCAGCTTCTTTTGACTTTGCTCCTGCAATTTCCTGCACAAATCTCGATACAAGTGTTGCGCAAATACAGAGATGATGCGATGCCATGAAATGCGGTCAATTTCCCTTAAAGTGCCGGTTTAAAAGTCTAACGCATGCAATCTGATATTTTACGACTGATTTGCTAATATGTGAAATATGAATGCCGAACACTTCTAAATGAGTGCAAATGATAGGGAAATTGCCGAGTTAAGAATGCAATATTTTCGACTGATCAAATTCCCCCAAACTTAATTTCGATCGTCTCGAGCGAACTGTTTTATTAAAAAGCGAAGGAGAAAATAAAGAAAGACAAAAAACTAACTAGCACACTTTCGTAGGCAACACGATTGCACTGAGCACGTGCAACAAGCCTTTAAACCTCTAAATGTCCCTAGTAGGAGGAGTGTTGTCTCCTGAGGGTTTTCAGCGGATTGCACCCACAAAATCCAATAATAAAAGGAAGATCATGAATATTACATTTAAAGAAAAGAATTGTAAAAGAAAAGTCTTGAAAATTAGGGTTTCCAACTAAACTAGCTTTTCGGTTGTCATGAGCCCTATCTTAATGGTCATGAAAAGATATTAGAAATCACGTCCTCCCTCAATAAAATATCGTCTTATTCTTCGTTCCTATCTTTCTTCCAAACATCGATCATATCATCCTGCGTGTGTGTAAAGGACATCCCTACACCCGGAGAATTCAATTCAAGCTATCATACTCTTGCCCTTCTGCCTCAGTACTTTTTAATTAATGAATATTTAGCTGAATTTGCTCACACACTTTCATGCGACCGTTAATACTTCTTGAGGTACTAACCGACCGATTACTCATGTACTTGCTTATTTGATGTTTTTCCTCGTCTTGCACCACCTCAGGTATAGCAGTGACTCCCAGACCAGTTGGCCTTAGGGCACTAGGTGAAGAGGCACTCTCGCTATACATTTTTTATTGCCCTCGGTGATAACAAAACCAGTGTCCATTTTTCTCACCACTTTATATTTTATTCATTTTTTTTCTTTTATTTCCTTCATACATCGGCTTTAAGACAAGAGCATTTCAAGGTATCCTCTACTATCCCAGGCTTTAAGACGTGTGTAAGTGCGAATAGCAGGGTATCAACGTTCAAAATGTTTGGCTTCCAGCATAGAAACTATTTTTCAGACTTATTTTTATTCTCAGATTAGTGACTACCTTCATCTTACTAACCCTTGGGACAACGGCTCATAACTACTTATTACTAGTTCGTATAAGAAAACTTCTAATTTTCTTGGTTTTCTTAAATTTTTCTAATCTCATGGATGTAATTTTTCACTATCTAAACTTTTATTATCTTATTTATGTACAAAAAAATGTTTTTATAGTTTTGAAATTTTTTTAAATTTTTATCGGTTTTCAAAAATGTTTTGTGCTTATGCAAATGATATGCAAATGATGCGAAAATAAGCACAAACCTCCCCCAAACTTGTTTTCAACAGTGTCCTCAATGTTGCCATCTGCTAAATCTTGAAAAACCTGTAAGCTTGGGAGGAATTTATTAGTGGGGGTAAAATATATAAGTGAAGAACCTCCCCCAAACTTATTTTTGGCTCAAAATTTTGTAAAATTTTCTTTTCAAGTGCCAGATTATACCCCCCCTCCCCAAACTTGAATTATGCAATGTTAATCTTTGAAAATCATATGAGGGGGTCAAAAATCAGTGGTCGATGCCAAGCTTTGCAAAAACCGAATGATAACACCAACCATTCAAAAATTTTATCAATGCAGTGCTCTGGTTGGTGGAAGAAGAAGTGGGGAAAGGTTAAGTGGTGGAAGAGAATGTGTGTGCGTCTCATTTTGGAGAGACGATGCAGTGATTGTGATGGATTGCTCGCATTCTTTTTACAGTTCAGAAGAAGGGGTGGAGGTTCAATTTCATTGAGTGGGACATGATTCATCTCAACACCCGTGTCATTTAAAAATGCGAGTTCTTCAGCGAAAATTTCCTTAAATGTTCCATCAATACCCCGATGAATAATGTCATCACAAAGTGCGGGGTGATCTTCAGACTCTAAGAACAGTTCATAATCAGTGTTAGTTGTTGACCCGGACATCTCGGTGGAAGAGTCCGTATGTGTATGATACATAGTTGGGTCAAACAACAACGTATGAAAAGAGTCAAGATCGGTATCAAGAGGATCATCAAATTCGCTGCTGTCGACATCCATTAAGTCGACAGAACAGACCTGAGCAGTAGGTTCGGAAGGTACACTTCCCAACTTGTAAATGTTCAGCTCTATTGACCTATTCCCGAAAGATAGGGTCATAGAACCATTTCTACAGTTGATGATAGTATTGGAAGTGGCCAAAAAGGGGCGACCTAAAATCACCGGAATTTGATTCCGTGGGTTTGCTACAGGCTGTGTATCACTTACAATAAAATCTACCGGGAATATAAATTCCCCGATTTTTATTAACACATCCTCCAGTTCACCCCTAGGTTTGGTGATTGATCGGTCAGCCATCTGGAGAGTGCAATGGGTTGGCTTCAACTCTCCGATCCCTAACTGCTCGTAAACCGAGTATGGAAGCAAGTTAACACTAGCGCCAAGGTCTAGTAGAGCACGGTTGATGTGTTTTTCCCCAATAGAAATGGAAATCGTAGGATATCCAGGATCCTTACGTTTCCTCGGTAATTGTTGGGGGAAAGCCGTGTCTACCGTCTTTGCCATGAAAATCTTCTTGGGCACTTGAGTCTTCCTCTTCTTAGTGCACAAGTTCTTAAGAGTTTTCGCATAGGACGGAACTTGTTGGATGGCATCTACGAGAGGGATGTTGATGTTAACTTGCTTAAAAATGTCCCTAATCTTCTCCATATGTGGACTTGATGTGTTAGCCCTTAACCGATTAGGATAAGGTGCTTTAGCAATAAGCACTGGGTCCATCATAGGAGAAGGAAGTGGGGATAGACGTGATCCCAAAAGAGGAGTGGGGATCGTCTGTGGAGAACTAGAAGAGATGGGCTGAGGTGGCGAGCCTTTTGGGAAACGAAGAATATGCTCGCAGAAAGGTGGTGGGGTAGAAGAACTGGGGTCAGAATTAGAAGTGTGTGTGTGAGGGAAGGTCTCAGCCGGGGTTTTATTGATTGATTTATCAGTATCATCAAACTCTTCCCCAACGTGATTGTCAAGCACTCTTCCAGATCTCAACGTGGTTGCATTCACAAGATGTGAATAGCCAGAATTGGGTAAAGGTTGAGCTGGAAGTTTCCCTTTCTCTCTTGCACTCATTTCGGCTTTTAGTTGTGCAATTTGTGCTTCCATCGATTTGATGTTCTCATTTTGAGAGAAAATGATCTTCATTACATTCTCGATGGAAGATTGCAAACTTGCCGTCCCTTGGATGGATTGTTTCATGAAAGTATCCAAGGTTTGTGCTAGTGCAGAGGTATTATCTGTACCGGTCAATTGCAAAGGACTAGATGGTGCAAAAGTGTTGGCCGGATTTTGGAAGTTTTGTGATTGAAAGGGGTGCTGACTCAATTGAAGTGGTAGCTGCTGTTGTGGTGGAGGGACCCTTTGGAAATTGTGTTGGGTTGGAACCGTGTTTTGAGATTGAGATTGGTTCCAAGCAAAGTTAGGGTGGTTCCTCCAACCCCGATCATATGTGGAGGAAGATGGATCGTTTCTAGGTCTTTGAAATGCGGTATTGGTATGCTCATGACCTTGAAACGGACATTCTTCCGTCAAGTGAGACGGATCAGAACAACGGCCACATACAATTTTGGAGAGTGATATTTGACTTAGGGCGGCTAAAAATTTGTTTTCCATAGTCTCGAGTTTCTTTTGCATAGCCGAAATGTCAGCTCTAACTCCTATGGAAATATCATTGCCTTCCCTAGACGATTGACTCACACCCTCCCACTGTAAAGATTTTTCAGCGAAATCTTCTAGAAAATTCCAGGCTTCCCCATCATCTTTAGTCATGAAGTTGCCTTGACACATGGATTCAAGGGTCTGTCTTGTGTAAGGAGTAATTCCCTCATAAATGATTCGGCACAGTTCCAATCTCGGGATGCCGTGATGTGGACATTGGACTAACAGATCCTTGAAACATTCAAGACATTTTGAAACTGTTTCATTTGGAAGCTGGGTGAATTGATAGATTTCGCTACGGACTCGAGCTGTCTTTTGATGTGGGTAAAATTTCTTCAGGAATGCTTTGACAAATTCATCCCAATTTGAAATGGAATGTGCGGTAGTGTTATATAGCCACTTCTCGGCTAAATCACACAAGGTAAATGGGAGAAGACGAAGACGCAAAGCATCCACAGACAACTGTGAGGTACCTATCATTGCGCATACATTTTCAAATTTCGTGATAAACACGTATGCGTCTTCAGACTCGAGACCGTGAAATTTTGGTAGAAGGTTGATGTATTGGGGTTTAATCTGAAAATTTTCCCCGTTGGCTGGTGGTATGGAAAGACAGGTGGAAAGTGGGCCTCGTGTAGGATAGCACCTCTCTTGGAGAGAGATGCGAGGTGGATTCTGTGCACCAACGGACGGCGGCAGAGTAGTGGAAAAGAAGTTCGATGGAGGTGGATCCATCGGAGTGGGTGTGGTGGTGGGTAAAAGAAAGGGTAAATATAGAAATACCGACTTTAGGGTCGATCGGGGGACGCGGACTGAACAGGCGCTAGAATCCCGTTGTCCAGCCTATCTTGCACTAAAAAGGGTTAGTACAAGTGGCAGCGTAGATTTATAATTAGGGGAAAGAATGAATGCGGTGTTTGTTTTGAAAAGATACGGATTTTTGAAAATATGATGCAACACAATAAATGCAACACACAAAAACCCTAGAATCTAGTGGTCACCTAGGTCCGGCTCTAGACCGCTCCTAACTGCCAAAAGACAAGTCGCAGGATAGAATCCTCCACTGCCTCTTTGTCCCCCTGTGGCCGGATAAGTGCCAGGTAAGTGGGAAGGTACTCCACTACGTAAGTAGTGGGCCTAATTAAAAACCACTAGCTTTAGACACACTCGCCTTAGACACCACAAGAAAACGCGGATAAGCAATGAATTACCCACGGCCTTCTCTTGTCCTAATTGAGCGCGACGGTCCTTAGAGTCATCTCTAGATTTCTTTTAATTAATGAGGGTCAATGCGGATGCAAGTTTGTGATTTTCGGGGCTTAGGAAGGGTAATGAACTCCCCACCTAATCTGGATTTGGTCGTGCCCCTTAATTTCCGTATTAATATGCAAACAACCAAAAATAAAAAACACGCACAATTTTAATTTGCTTTTTGCGGCGCAGCGATTATTTGCAAAGAAATCTGCAGAAATTGTTAATTGAAGCAGATGAGGGAAGAGATAAGAAAGAGTAGAAGTATACCTGAAATTTTGGTACAGAGAAGATCCTAACCCACCGCGGATCCGCCGCGTAAGCTGCCTATTGCCGCGGAAACGCGGTCACTTGAAGGGATCTCTGCAAGATTTTTTAGGTAAATGCTTCTGTTACTCCCCTTAGCTCTCTGGAATGCTCATAAAAATTTTATCCAAGCTCCAATGATTCCAGAATTCCTCGCAATCAAATCACAACACATGTATTAGAGTTTGTGCGAGTTTAGATCACAAAATTTAGATGGAATAAAATTTTCAACTCAAATTTCAAAATATGAACAATTAGCGCACTATCTCCGGCAACGGCGCCATTTGATTGTTTTAAATTCTTGTTTGTGTAATTGGGAAATTGTAAAGAAATCACAACCAAAAATTATTTGACCGCAATCAACTACGGTGTCGGATGTAGATTGTAAGTGAGTGTGGATCGTCCACAGGGACAGTGTAATAGTTTGTCTTTCGAATTAGATGAGTCGAAACTTTAAAGAAAAGAAAATAAAACAATTCATGATTTGAAATTGAAGTTCAAGAATTAGAAAAATCTAGATCTAATAACAAGAAAAAGATAGAATCAAGAATTGATAGTTTGTTGATTTTTCCAAACCAAATATCAAGAATCGAAATGAGGCTCGTAGGAATCGATCGGATCTATAGATGTGATGTAATATTACAATTACGTATTCTTATCCTTCGATGAATTGATACTAGATCGATGATGATCGATCGCGAATGAGGGATTTCTTATGAAACTAGGGTTTCATCTTATCCCTTGTTCTTTCGTCGATATCATTCATATTCTAGTCTCTAGTAAATTCAAGAAACGATCGTAGATCCCTAATTTCGAGCGATCACAATCAAGAAAGCATCGCAACGAAACTAGGTCATCGATTCTTGAACTTGCTAGGGTTTACAAAACTCGTAGGACTCAAGAATCATTTAAAGATTTGTTACATCATCGTTCTATTGATCGTCTCGACTCCTTAACGAGCGGAGTTTTACTCAAACATCATCACAAGAACTACAATTACAAATTGAGATCGAATCATGATGTAAGAATTAAAAGAAAGCAAGATTAAAGAATTTCACCTTTTATTTATATCAACAATTTCATTACATTCGCTCAAGAACTACAAGAGGAAGAACTCGATCGTCGATTTGGCTTCGCTCGTCTCCTTGGGTCGCGGATCGGCTTGGATCACTTGCCCGATTGAAGATCGGCTCGGCTCCTAAAAGGTTGAAGGCTTCTTGCTTGATTGGTACTCAAGATCTTGAATTTGGAGTGGAATTAGGGTTAGGGTTTCGCACAAGTCTTGTCACTAGACTTGTGGAAGAAGATGAAGAATTAGAATGATGAGAGAAGACTAACTAATGATGAACTAATGAACTAAAAAATGAACTCCCCAACCCTTAGATCTAGGTTCCTATTTATAGCCATCAAAACCCTAGATCTAGGATTTGAATTTTAAGTTTCCCTCCAAAAGTTTGTTGGATGAAATTTGAATTTCCCTCCAAAAGTTAGTTAGAGGAGAAGCTTCTAGATGTGATTAGTTAGGAGGGAGCTTCTAGAAGAGGTTAGTTAGGAGCTTAATTAGGATTAGCTTTGCTTAATGATCTTTGCTGATCTGGCAGTAGCTTCGCGAGAATTCTGGAATTTGACATATCTTTCTGAGCTGTAGGCCTTGAGATATGAATTTTGCACTAGAAATAATTTGCTGATCTGACCAAACCTCCGCGGAACCGCGGCGCAAGCGCGCTCCCGCCGCGGTTCCGCGGCGCTTTAGAGGCTTCAGGGCTTGCAACTTCTGGTGATGATTTGGGCTGACTTGTGGGCCTTTCTTTGATATGATTATTTGTATATTTCCTTCTGAATTACTACCAGATCTGAAAACATGGAGTTGGTGTATTTTTGATCAGCTTCTTTTGACTTTGCTCCTGCAATTTCCTGCATAAATCTCGATACAAGTGTTGCGCAAATACAGAGATGATGCGATGCCATGAAATGCGGTCAATTTCCCTTAAAGTGCCGGTTTAAAAGTCTAACGCATGCAATCTGATATTTTACGACTGATTTGCTAATATCTGAAATATGAATGCCGAACACTTCTAAATGAGTGCAAATCATAGGGAAATTGCCGAGTTAAGAATGCAATATTTTCGACTGATCAATATTAAATCATGGTTGCAAATATTCTACACTCTTCTTCTCTTAACCTAATATTGACCATGGTTTAATTTCCATTTGTTTTTTAACTCTTTATCAAAATATCTAGATATTTATTGACCATGGTTGTATGTGAGTGTGACTCTCATATTTATATTTTCTTTTCTCATTATACTTAAGAATTATCATAAAAAAGAGCTCAAGCTTAACCATCTTCTTCCTCTTCCTCCTTCTTGCTCTTTACCCTTTTCAAGTGAGTGAAGGAAACAAAAAGGAAAGGTTTTTAAGTGAGATTACAACCTACATCACCAATCTATATTAGTGTAGCCCACTAGTGTAGGTTGTTTGCTCCACTTCTTCAAAGATCAAGTGAAGCTAGGAGCTTGAGCAAAGGGACTCTATGGTGGATCGTCGTAGACTTGGAAGGACTCAAACGAACCGGTTCAAACCTTATTTGATCCAAGAAATCACAAAGAGGAGGTCTACAAAGGTTGTATTGCTACCCTCTTAGTGTTAAACAACTTCTAGTATGTGATGCCAGTTCTTGTTGTCCTAAATTTCTAGTTCGATTCATGGTTGGTATTCCTTAGCACCCCTAAATTTTTGTTATATCATGTTTGATGCAAGCCAAACCCTAGGCATGGTGCTAAAGAATCCCTATATCTTCAACAGAGATTGGAGCTGTCTACGCCAGGATGTCATCAGCTCGGCTTGAGCCGGAGATAGCATTGGCACTGCTTAAACCAAGGTTGGCTTCGGCACTACCTGCGTCAGAGTTGAGCTTAATCTCTTAATCCCAAATTTAGGCAGGAACACTCCTTATTACCGTCTATGAGAAAACCGTAGTATCTCTCAGGTGGGTGAGGACGCCTACTGATCAGTCGAAAATACTGCATCTTTAAACCGGCAATTTCCCTATCATTTGCATTCATATAGAAGTGTTCGGCATTCATATAGCACATATTAGCAAAACAGTCGTAAAATATCATATTGCATGTGTTAGACTTTAAAACCGGCATTTCTAGGGAAATTGACTGTATTTCATAGCATGGCATCATTCGTATATTGCGCAACTTGTGTTCCGAAGTTTGTGCAGGAAAATCCAAAAGAATGGTCAATTTACATAACAGAGCTGCTAAAGAATACGCCGACTCAAGGATTTAAGATCTGGAATTAATCTAGAAGGAATTCAGGAAATAAACATATCAGAAAGGAGACCTGAAGACATATGAAGACAGTATATGAAATATGAAGCCCTAGCCCTCCTAAAGAGCCGCGGATCCGCGGCAGGAGCCAGCTTGTGCCGCGGATCCGTGGCTACTTAGCCACATCATCACCTCGGTTTCAGTGCATTACTCTTACCTCAGGTCCTACACCTCAGAAAACCTATGCAAGTTCCAGAAAACTCCAGAACATTCTGCCAGATCTGAAGCCCTTGGGTTCTAAACTAAACATTCCTTCTTAACTCCATTAAGAATCTAGAACCTTCTCCCTAACCCTAGCTTAAAGTCTAAGCTAAGCTCCTAACTAACTACATCTAGAAACCTCTCCCTACAACAAACTTTTGGAGGGAATTGCAAATTCAAATCCAAGACCTAGGGTTTGGGAAACCTATAAATAGATCCCAAGGCTCACTTGTTGAAGAAATTGATTGTTGAGACACTTTTTGTTGGTTCATCACTAATCACTCATTGTGGGTTGATTATTAGTTATGAAACCCTAGTTCTTCATCTACCTACATTCTTGCCACCTCCAAACCCTAACCCTAATCCAATCTAGAAAAACCCAATTCAAGATCCATGGAGTTCAAGCAAAGCAAGTCTTCGACGACCCTTTGAAGCAAAGCCGGACTTCAACGAAGCACGAGATCCAAGCGATCCAAGACTCAAGGAGCCGAGCAATGCAAGATTCAACGAGCGAAGTTCCTACATCTTGTAATTCTTGAGAGTTGTAACTACTTGTTGATGTAATAAAAGTGAAGATTCTTTAAACTTGTTTACATTTCAATTCAAGCATCATGATTTTATTTAGATTCTTGAATGTATTCTTTGTGATGATGTGTGAATAAACTCTGCTTGTGGAGGAATCGAGATGATTGTAGAATGATGATGTTGATTAATCTTTAAACGTTTTTTTAAGTCCTATAGCAATTGTAAATTCTTGAAAATAGAATGATCAATGATCTAGATCGATGCGAAATGCATTCTTGATTCTTTTTGCACGATCTAGAGATCAACGATCGATCATTGGATTTTCAAGAAGCTATCTAGTGAATGTGATTCATCGAAAGGACAAAGGATAGGACGAAGAAACCCTAATTCTTCGCAAGATCCTTAAACCTCGATCAATCTACATCGATTTAGCATCAATTCGTTAATGGATAAGAAACGTTAATTTCGAATCTTCATCACATCTACAATCTAATCGATTCCTACGAGCTTTACTTCAAATCTTGAAACCCAAATCGATTGGAATTATATCACATCTTGATTCTTGATGTTTATCGTTTTCTTGATTCTTGATTAGAATAGTGATACTTGAAACTCATCGATAAAAATCTTGAATCATTTTGCTTTTCTTTTCTATTAAAGTTTCGATTCAAACAAAACAAAATACGAACGAATCGCACAATCCCTGTGGACGATCCGCACTTGCTAACAAAATCTATATACGACACCGTTATTGATTGCGGTCAAATATTTTTAGTTATGATTTCTTTACAATTTTCATACTACACAATCCGAAATCATATCAATCAAATGGCGCCGTTGTCGGGGATCGCGCGCTAATTCGTTCTATATTGAAATTTGAATTGAAAGATTTATTCCATTACAATTTTGAGATCAAAATTCGCGCAAAAATCTAAACAATTTTTTGTGGTTTGTTGCAAGGAGATCTGGAGCTTGCTGTGCAATTGAAATAATTTTTGGAAAATTCCAGAGAGCTGAAGGAGTGAACAGCAGCTTGCTGTTGAATTTTGGTACAGAGAGCAGCACAAACGACCGCGTTTCCACGGTATTAGCCTCCATTTGCGGCGGTTCCGCGCCTTGGTTGAGGGTTCTCTGTGCAAATTTTTCTCAGGTAACTTCTTCCCTTCTTATCTCCTCTTCTCTCTGCTCCAATTAACAAATTTCTGCAGGCTTCTTTGCAAAAAAATCGCATCGCCGCAAAAAGCAAATTAAAATTGTGCGTGTTTTTTGTTTCTTGGTTGTTTGCATTCTAATACGGATATTAAGGGGCACGGCCAAATCCAAATTAGGTGGGGAGTTCATTACCCTTCCTAGGCCCCAAAAATCACAAAACATGCATCCGCATTGACCCACATTAACTAAAAAATATCTAGAGATGATTCTAAGGACCGTTGCGCTCACTTAGGACAGAAGAAGGCCGTGGGTAATTCATTGCTTATCCGAGTTTTCTTGTGGTGTCTAAGGCAAGTGTGTCGAAGGCTAGTGGTTATTAATTAGGCCCACTACTTACGTAGTGGAGTACCTTCCCACTTACCTGGCACTTACCTGGCCACAGGGGGACAAAGAGGCAGTGGAGGATTCTATCCCGCGACTTGTCTTCTGGCAGTTAGGAGCGGTCTAGAGCCGGACCTAGGTGACCACTAGATTTTAGGGTTTTGCTTGTTGCATTTGTTGTGCTCGCATCATTTTTTCAAAAATCCGTCCCTTTTTCAAAGCAAACACCGCATTCATTCATTCCCCTAATTATAAGTCACGCTGCCACTTGTACTAACCTTTTTTTTTAGTGCAAGATAGGCTGGACACGGGATTCTAGTGCCCGTTTAGTCCGCGTCCCCCCTATCGACTCCGAAGTCGGTATTTCTACATTTACCTTTCCTTTACCCACTACCACACCCACATCGATGGATCCTACTCCATCGAACTTCTTTACCACTACCCTGCCGCCGTCCGTTGGTGCGCAGAATCCACCCCGCATCTCTCTCCAAGAGAGGTGCTACCCTATTCGAGGTCCTCTTTCGACCTGCTTATCCACACCACCAGCCAACGGGGATAACTTTGAGATTAAGCCCTAATATATCAATCTTCTACCCAAATTCCACGGTCTCGAGTCTGAGGACGCATACGTTTTTATCACGAAATTTGAAAACGTATGCGCAATGATGGGTACGTCATAACTTTCAGTGGATCCTATGCGTCTACGACTTCTTCCATTTACTTTGTGCGATATAGCCGAGAAGTGGCTATATAACACTACCGCACATTCCATCACGAATTGGGAAGAATTCGTCGCGGCATTCCTTAAGAAATTTTACCCTATGCAAAAGACAGCTCGAATCCATAGCGAACTCAATCAATTTACCCAGCTTCCGACTGAACCATTCTCGAAATGCTTAGAACGTTTCAAGGATCTTTTGGTTCAATGTCCTCATCACGGCATCCCGAGATGGGATCTGTGCCGAATCTTATATGAGGGCATTAACCCAAACACTAAACAGAACCTTGAAAACATGTGTCAAGGCACCTTTATGACTAAGGATGATGGGGAAGCATGGAAATTTTTAGAAGAGTTCGCTGAAAAGTCATTACAGTGGGAGAGTGGAACCCAATCATTGAATAGGGGTGGCGTACACCAAATTGACGTGTCCATAGGTGTTCGAGCTGAGATGGCAGCAATGCAGAAAAAGCTCGAGGCTATGGAACACAAATTTTTAGCAGCCTCCCTAAACCCAATGTCGCTCCCCAAAACTATTTATGGGTGCTGTTCTAATCTGTCTCACTTAACGGAAGAATGTCCATTAAACTCCCAGTTTCAAGGTCTCGAGCATACCAATGCCGCATTTCAAAGACCTAGAAACGATCCATATTCTTCCACGTACAATCAGGGTTCGAGGAATCACCCGAATTTTGCTTGGAACCAAAACCAATCTCAAAACACGGTTCCAAACACGAATCAATTCCAAAGGGCTCTTCCTCTACAACAGCAACCACTTCAACTCACTCAGCACCCCTACCAGTCACAAAATTTCCAAAATCAGGTCAACACTCCTGCACCGTCTAATCCTATGACCTGTTCTGACGAGTTCTCTCAATTCACTCAAACCATGAAATCACTCTTGTCAAATTTCATAGAGGTTTCGGCTGAGGTTAGATCTTCCGTCAGTGAGATAAAGAAAAACTCAGCGTCCCAAGCTGAGAGTATCAGATCAATGGAAGCTGAAACGCACGACTTAAAGCCAAAATGAGTGCGAGAGAAAAAGGGAAACTTCCTTCTCAACCCCTACCGAATCCTGGGCATTACAATGTAAATGTCGTCACAACGTTGAGATCATGAAGAGTGCTGAATAACCATGTTGGGGAAGAAGTTGATGATATTGAAAATCCTATCAACACCCCGGCTGAGACCTTCCCTCACACACACACTTCTACTTCTGATCCTTATTCTTCTACCCCACCGCCTTCTCACGAGCCTATTCTCCATTTCCCACTAGGCTCAACACCTCAGCCCCCCTCTTCTAGCTCTTCAAAGAAGATCCCCACTCCTCTTTTGGGATCACGTCTACCACCTCTTCCTTCTCCTATGATGGACCCGAAGCTTATTGCTAAAGCACCTTACCCGAATCGGTTAAGGGCTAACAAAACGAGTCCACATATGGAGAAAATTTTAGAAATGTTCAAGCAGGTTAACATCAATATCCCTCTCCTAGATGCGATTCAGCAAGTCCCCGCTTATGCGAAAATTCTTAAGGACTTGAGCACTAGGAAGAGGAAGACTCAAGTGCCGAAGAAGGTCTTCATGTTTAATAACATTAGCACTGCTTTTATCCCTCAGCTACCAAAGAAACGTAAGGACCCAGGATGTCCTACGATATCAATTTCTATTGGGGGTAAAAACATAAACCGTGCTCTTTTAGACCTTGGCGCAAGTGTTAACCTACTTCCTTATTTTGTCTACGAGCAGCTTGGGATTGGAGAGTTGAAACCTGCTCACTGCACTCTCCAGATGGCAGACCGTTCAATCACCAAACCTCGAGGTGAACTAGAGGATGTGTTGATAAAGGTCGGGGAATTTGTATTCCCCGTAGACTTCATCGTACTTGATACACAACCTGTAGCAAACCTCCGGAGCCAAATTTCGGTGATTTTGGGTCGACCTTTCCTTGCCACTTCCAACGCTGTCATTAACTGTAGAAACGGTTCAATGAACTTATCCTTTGGAAATATGACTATTGAACTGAACATCTACAAAGTTGGAAGTCAGCCATCAGAACCCTCTGCTCATCTTCTTGATGTGTGCTCTGTCGACGAGATCGCTCCCGAAAGTTGCGGAGTTGATGAACTTTGCTTTATAGATCTCGACGACACTACCACATCACTGTTTGACCTTGCACATGATCTTAGTAAGGACACTTTTCCCACGCTTGAGTCCGACACTCCTGACTTATCACCACCCGATTCTGTATCTTTCACAGGCTATGAGCTTCTTAGTAACTCCGAAAATCACTCGATGATCCCACCTTCTATTATTTCTCCGCCCGCATTAGATCTCAAAATTTTACCTTCTCACCTTAAATATGCTTATTTAGGTGAGAATGAATCTTTACCGGTTATCATTTCCGCTTCTCTAGCATCAGAGCAAGAGAATGCACTCTTATCGGTATTGAGATCTAATAAGGAGGCGTTTGGTTGGACCATGGCGGACATCAAAGGGATTAGTCCCTTGATTGTAGAACATCATATATATGTGATGGATGATGCCAGACCAACCCGAGAACCACAGAGACGGTTGAACCCCGTCATGAAGGAAGCGGTGATGAAAGAGATCGTCAAATGCCTAGATAATGGTATTATATACCCAATCTCCGATAGCCAATGGGTAAGTCCAATACATGTCGTCCCTAAGAAATCCGGCATTACTGTTATTACCAATGAGGTGAATGAGTTGATTCAGACACGCACCCAAACTGGGTGGCGTGTATGTATTGATTACCGAAAACTCAATGCCGCCACGAGGAAAGACCATTTTCCTCTGCCTTTCATTGATCAGATGCTGGAACGCTTAGCCGGACGTGAGTATTATTGCTTTATGGATGGATACTCTGGCTATAATCAGGTCCCCATTGCCAAAAAGGATAAAGATAAAACCACTTTTACTTGTCCTTTTGGTACATTTGCTTATAGACGCATGCCCTTTGGGTTATGCAATGCTCCCGCTACCTTTCAGCGGTGTATTATGGGGATATTCTCTGATATGGTAGAGAATTTCTTGGAGATTTTTATGGACGACTTCTCGATTTTTGGAGACTCTTTTTCTGATTGCCTATCGAATCTTGACGCTGTTCTTACTCGTTGCAAAGAGAAGAACTTAACCTTGAACTGGGAAAAATGCCATTTCATGGTCCAAGAGGGAATTGTTCTTGGACATGTTATATTACGAAAAGGCATTGAGGTTGACAGAGCTAAGATAGATGTCATTCAAAACCTACCTCATCCCAAAAGCGTCAAGGACATTCGATCATTTCTTGGCCATGCAGGCTTCTATAGGAGATTTATTAAGGACTTTAGCAAAATTGCTAGACCCTTAACTCTTCTCTTGGCCAAGAATGCGACCTTCCATTTTGACTCAGATTGTGTAGCAGCATTCGACTCACTTAAACACTCCCTCACTACAGCCCCCATTCTATCTTCTCCAGATTGGGACTACCCCTTTGAGCTGATGTATGATGCATCCGACTTTGCAGTAGGTGCAATCTTAGGACAGCACATTGATAAGATGCCACACGTGATCTATTATGCGAGTAAGACCCTGAATGATGCGCAAATCAATTATACAACTACTGAAAAAGAGCTTTTGGCAGTTGTATTTGCATTAGAAAAATTCAGGCCTTACTTGATTGGCTCACCAATAGTTGTGTACACTGACCATTCCGCCTTGAAACATTTGTTGGCGAAGAAAGATGCAAAAGGTAGGCTTATACGTTGGATACTACTATTACAAGAATTTGATCTTGTTATCAAATATAAGAAAGGATGTGAAAACGTTGTAGCCGACCATCTTTCACGCATCTCTTCTTCCCCTGTGACCCTGCCGATCAATGACTCGTTCCCTGACGAACAACTCTTGAGCGTATCCGATGAACCTTGGTTTAGGAATATTGTGAACTATCTTGCCACGGGACTGATACCCAGCAATTGGTCAAAACAGGACAAATATCGTTTTCTATCCCAAGTAAAACACTTTTACTGGGATGAACCCTATCTGTTTAAATATTGTCCTGATCAGATCATTCGCCGGTGTGTCCTGAATGAAGAGTTCAAGAGTGTTCTATCTTTTAGTCATGATCAGGCCTGTGGGGGTCACTTTGGTCCTAAAAAGACGGCGGAAAAGGTTTTGCAATGCGGTTTTGTAACATTTCAAAAAAAAATATTAATTTTTGGGAATTTTTATAATTTAATATTATTTTAATGAATATTTTAATATTTTGGTATTATTAAATACAAATAAAGGGGAAAAATTATGGAAAATTCTAAAATAGGGTAATTTATGGAATTATGCCATTTTAAAGTTTTTATGATTAGTTATATGCTAATTTAGTGCTAATCGCGATTAAAAATCGCTAATCGGATTCATAGCTTTTTTGTGCAAAAGTGTGCACATATCATTTTCCACACTTGTCACTTGTTACATGTTTTGGGAATATGGTTGCTTAGGGCTTGCCATTGAGTGAGAAGAAAAGAAAAGAAAAGGCTTCATGATGAGAGAGAGAGAGACCAAGTCAACCTTTACCTTTTTGAACCATACTCCCATCATTTCCCTTCTCATTTTCTCTCCCCCCTTCATGAAGAGCTGCTGCTGCTCCTGCTCCCTCTTCTTCCTCCTCTCTCTTCAACCCTAGATCCACAATGAAATCCACCCCAAAACCCTATTCCCATTTCATAATAAATGTTCCCGAGCTCACTAGCTACACATTGAACCTAGCAAGATTGGATTTGGAGGACTTTGAGCAACTCAAGAATTTTCTTGAGTTGCCAAAAAAGGTAATTTCTACACCCCTAGTTTAGTATTTCAATTCTTATTGCATCAATTCTAGTTTCATGTCGATATGACGTCGTTTGATGGACTTGTGAACTTCAAGTTAGGGTTTAGGGTTAGACCCGAGATCAAATGTGAAATTGAAACTTGTAGTGATCTTAGAACCCCTGTTGTGATGTTGTATTGGACAATACCTGTAACATGAACCCAGAATACGGATTTATGGAATCGATGTCGGAGAAAAACTGTGAATCTGTGATCGTATTTAAGAATCTGCTATCATCCCGAGACCCCAAAAATAAAACTGAGTTGATAGTGAGATGTGCAGGCACCATGGAGCCACCACACCAAACCCTAGCCCCCAACTCCAACTCCAGGCCGCCAATTTATTGCAATTGGCCACAATTTGCGGCCATACCTGTCCCATTTCACCTCGTTTTGGTTCTGCTGCTCCTACTTGTATAGATTAGACCCCTGGTATATATAGATTTGTCTAATTTGACCTAGGGTGAAATCTGGGGCATTTTTCCTTAGTTGCTGTTTTGGATTCGTGTTTCCGTATTCCGTATTTTTAAATCTGAATTTGTGTATTGTGTTTTACCTCGACTATTTGGCGTTTATACGACGATATCGAGGGTTGTTGTTGGTTTTGGAAGGCGTTGTCCATAGGTTCTAACCTATAGATCATAGCGTATCATTTTGGGATTCGTATGCCGTTTTAGTTTGGATTTGGTTTTGATACGCATTTGCGATACGTTAATGTGTAGGTACCCTATGAAGACTTCGGGACGACAAGCAAACACGTGGTGACGTTGACAATAAAGACACAAGGTGAGTAGATTATATCTACGGGGGAAGTCGGGTGGATGGCGTATAGCACCCCCGCAGTCCGTAGTTGTTATATATATATATGATAGTTAGGTGTATTATGGATAGTGTAGGGTTACAAGTAACTAGTGTAGTTCATAATCACGAACCCTAGAATAGATTTACACCTACACGCATACCCTTGCATATTCATTATACTTGCACTGTGTTTGATGATATTGGATGACATTGGAGATGAGTCGATGATGTTGGGCATTGTGACGCAAGATCGGTGATTTGATATGATTCGCATTTGGGATACGACGTGTGATCGCTAGCGGGCCTTTGGACGTGTGCTTACACACCAGTAATAGATGGTATCAGTTGTAGTAGACTTAGATCAGTACCCCAGATTATGTGATATGATGATGAGGATACCAAATAATTGATGAGCTGATTGTGATATTGACCCGTACCCAGCCATTGGGATGCCGTACGACGATTTACCGTACGAGCCTATATTGATGATAGATCCGCACTCATGACTCGAGGATGTCTTACGATATACTGTATCGTACGCGATATTATTGAGGCGGGATCACCGACTATTATATCTATATATATATCGACTCAGATTTAGGTGGTTTCCATACCTCTCCCGATTGACTTGATACTTAGATCTGTAGTTTGCATAGTAGATTCTTCACTGTGGTGTTGATTATTTGAATTCCGCATATTCATGCTATTCGCATTGCTTTGCATATGTTTATTGCTATATTATTATCATGCTGTTAGGACACCAGCACCATTATCGATGATGCGTATGTTCCACGTACACTATTTGCCGGCTCACACACTTCATCATCGATAATTGCCATGCCACTACACTGTAGTACTGTTGCATTCATGATATGATTCTTGCATGACATATGGTACACTTATACCTATACACATACATAGATGAATCTGACTTGATTAGAGATTTGGGAACCGCAAGATATTCTTCAAAACTGATCCATTTTAAAAGAGCGGTTTCCCTCGACATGTGCACATTACTATTTCATGTTGCATGACTTACTGTTATGCTTACCTTTCTTTACATGTCGCATACATCATGATTTTGATTACATCCTCATATTTGCATGCATGATGCTTATTGTCATTGGGTGACAGGTGGACGGGATCCACATATATACAGACATTGATTACATACAGACTTTGACTACATTGATCATACTTCATTTGTATATATAACAGGGTATGAGGGCGCTGTTTTATATACCTTTACACCAATATTAGTGGAATGGGACGCTAATATATGTGTATTGATTTTCATTTGATACTTCATCATATTTACTTCATGCAGACATACCTTATATTTATGACATGTTATTACCTGAGGCACTACCTACATGTTTAGATGTTACATTGCCACCTTATCACGCTTCATACTTACTCTTGAGGTTTATATCATATACTGATCGTATTGACTTAGGATTATGCCGTGCATTCGATTTCTGCTTGTAGATATTTTCTATTCACGAATTGGCAACTCACCCCCGTTGTGCCACAGTTTTTGCAGGTTTTGCCGTACAGGTTCCATAGCGGCATTTCTGGCACACTGCTTCCTTGCGGGTGAATTGCTTTTGGTAGGTGGGTTCTTTTGTATCAAGAACCACCATTGTACTTGTATTATTCATTGTATCTAGAAATCCCATCAACCAAAACTTGTAAATTGTTTCAGACTTAGAAAACAGTGTGGTATTATTTCGACCTTAGAGTCGCGCTTGTAGTATTACGGTTTTCTGGCTGTTTTGAGTTATTTTTGGGTGTTGATCCTCGCCCTTTGGCGTTGTATATTATTATTGCTTGCGTGGTTGTGACCGTCGATTGACGAAGAGCTAGCTCCCGCTTGGGGATGCCTTTTATCATTTCATATATATTATTCTTGTTGTACTCCGTTCGGGGCCAGTTTTTACAAAGGAAACTCTGCCGAAATTTTCAGGAAAGGTTACACATTTTTAAAAATGCATATTCGGCTTAGTTGTTTATAAACTTTGATTTTCGAAACATGATTTCTTTACTTCTTAAAACCAGTTTTCTTTACTTACTCTTAAAATGGTTTTAGATTTCTGGGCTTTTGGCTTACTTGGATCAGATGGAGTCCTATAGACTTCATATGGTTCAAGGGCCAGTCACGTGCTCTTTCGGGTCGTGACAGGTTTTTATTGGCCGACCTTGTTCAAGAACGCATTTGAGTATTGCAAAACCTGTACACAGTGTCAGTATACGGGTAGAATTTCCCGGAGAAATGAAATGCCTCAACAACCCATTTTAGTGGTTGAAATTTTTGATGTTTGGGGCATTGACTTTATGGGTCCCTTTCCCAACTCCTTTGGGAATTTGTACATACTGCTGGCGGTTGATTACGTCTCGAAGTGGGCAGAAGCCATTCCATGTCGCACAAATGACAAGAAAGTTGTCATTAAGTTCTTAAAAGAGAATATCTTTTCGCGATTTGGACACCCACGCGCTATCATTAGCGACAACGGGACACATTTCTGCAACAGGTCTTTCGAGACTCTGATGCGGAAATACGGAATCAACCACAGACTTTCTACACCCTATCATCCTCAAACGAGCGGGCAGGCTGAGATTTCGAATAGGCAGATCAAACAAATCCTTGAGAAGACTGTTGCTAAGAATAGAAAAGATTAGTCGACCAAACTGACGGATGCTCTTTGGGCATTCAGAACTGCATATAAAACCGATCTAGGGATGTCTCCATATAGGATAGTGTTTGGGAAGGCATGTCACTTACCTGTCGAGATTGAGCATAAAGCATTGTGGGCTATTAAGGAAATCAACTTTGACCTAAACCAAGCCTGCAACTTTCGGAAGCTGCAACTAAATGAGCTAAGCGAACTCCGCGATGAAGCTTATGATAACGTTGTAATTGTAAAGAATAGGACTAAGGTTTTTCACGATAAAAACATTTTGAGGAAAACATTTACACCTGATCAGCAAGTCTTTCTTTATGATTCACGACTACACCTTCACACGGGTAAGGTTCGATCTCGGTGGAAGGGACCTTTTGTTGTGCGGTCTGTATACCCGCACGGGGCAGTGAAGTAGAAAATGTTAAAAACGGCACATTCTTCAAAGTGAATGGACATAGACTAAAGCCGTATTTTTCCACTGACCCCACGAAAGAACTCCTGTTCTTACAGGAGCCATTTTATTTGGATTAAAATTCCTCCGTCTCACCTTCATGTCCTGTACATTACTGCATCATCTTTTGAATGGAGGTGAGTGAAAAGAATAAGTTTGGGGGAAGATCTTCACTTATATATTTTGCCCCCACTAATAATTCCCCCCAGGCTTACATGTTTTTGTAGGTATAGCGGTTGACAACAGTGAGGACACTGTTGGAAACAAGTTCGGGGGAGGTTTTTGCTTATTTTTGCATCATTTGCATATCATTTGCATAAGCACAAAACATTTCTTTTAAAAATAAAACTATAAAAAATTTAAAATTTTCAAAACCCATAAAAATTTAAAATTTTCAAAATATAAAAATATTTAAATATTTAAACTTTTTTTGTATATAAATAAGATAATAAAAGTTTAGATAGTGAAAAATTACATCCATGAGATTAGAAAAATTTAAGAAAACTAAGAAAATTAGAAGTTTTCTTATACGAACTAGTAATAAGTAGTTATGATCCGTTGTCCAAAGGGTTAGTAAGATGAAGGAAGTCACTAATCTGAGGATAAAAATAAGTCTGAAAAATAGTTTCTATTCTGGAAGCCAAACATTTTGAACGTTGATACCCTGCTATTCGCACTTACACACGTCTTAAAGCCTGAGATAGTAGAGGGTACCTTGAAATACTCTTGTTTTAAAGCCGATGTATGAAGGAAATAAATAAAATAAAAAGTGAATAAAAAATATATAAAGTGGTGAGAAAAATGGACACTGGTTTTGTTATCGCCAAGGGCAATAAAAATATATAGCGAGGGAGCCTCTTCACCTAGTGTCCTAAGGCCAACTGGTCTGGGAGTCACTGCTATGCCTGAGGTAGTGCAAGACGAGGAAAATACACCAAATAAGCAAGCACATGAGTAATCGGTCGGTTAGTACCTCAAGAAGTATTAACGGTCGCATGAAAGTGTGTGAGCAATCTCATCTAAATATTCATTAATTAAAATGTACTGAGGCTGATGGGCAAGAGTATGATAACTTGAATTGAATTCTCCGGGTGTAGGGATGTCCTTTACACACACGCAGGGTGATATGATCGATGTTTGGAAGAAAGATAGGAATGAAGAATAAGACGATGTTTTATTGAGGGAGGACGTGATTTCGGACATCTTTTCATGACCATTAAGATAGGGCTCATGACAACCGAAAAGCTAGCTTAGTTGGAAACCAAGGCTTTTCTTTTACGATTCTTGTCTTTAAATGTAATATTCAAGATCTTTCTTTTATTATTGGATTTTGTGGGTGCAATCCGCTGAAAACCCTAAGGAGACAACACTTCTCCTACTAGGGACACCTAGAGGTTTAAAGGCTTGTTGCACGTGCTCAGTGCAATCGTGTTGCCTATGAAAGTGTGCTAGTTAGTTTTTCTCTTTCTTTATTTTTTCCTTCTCTTTTTAATAAAAAGTTCGCTCGAGATGATCGAAAATAAGTTTGGGGGAATTTGATCAGTCGAAAATACTGCATCTTTAAACCGGCAATTTCCCTATCATTTGCATTTATATAGAAGTGTTCGGCATTCATATAGCACATATTAGCAAAACAATCGTAAAATATCAGATTGCATGTGTTAGACTTTAAAACCGGCATTTCTAGAGAAATTGACTGTATTTCATAGCATGGCATCATTCCTATATTGCGCAACTTATGTTCCGAAGTTTGTGCAGGAAAATCCAGAAGAATGGTCAATTTACATAACAGAGCCGCTAAAGAATACACCGACTCAAGGATTTAAGATCTGGAATTAATCTAGAAGGAATTCAGGAAATAAACATATCAGAAAGGAGACCTGAAGACATATGAAGACTGTATATGAAATATGAAGCCCTAGCCCTCCTAAAGAGCCGCGGATCCGCGGCAGGAGCCAGCTTGCGCCGCGGATCCGCGGCTACTTAGCCACATCATCACCTCAGTTTCAGTGCATTACTCTTACCTCAGGTCCTACACTTCAGAAAACCTATGCAAGTTCCAGAAAACTCCAGAACATTCTGCCAGATCTGAAGCCCTTGGGTTCTAAACTAAACATTCCTCCTTAACTCCATTAAGAATCTAGAACCTTCTCCTTAACCCTAGCTTAAAGTCTAAGCTAAGCTCCTAACTAACTACATCTAGAAGCCTCTCCCTACAACAAACTTTTGGAGGGAATTGCAAATTCAAATCCAAGACCTAGGGTTTGGGAAACCTATAAATAGACCCCAAGGCTCACTTGTTGAAGAAATTGATTGTTGAGACACTTTTTGTTGGTTCATCACTAATCACTCATTGTGGGTTGATCATTAGTTGTGAAACCCTAGTTCTTCATCTACCCACATTCTTGCCACCTCCAAACCCTAACCCTAATCCAATCTAGAAAACCCCAATTCAAGATCCATGGAGTTCAACCAAAGCAAGTCTTCGATGACCCTTTGAAGCAAAGCCGGACTTCAACGGAGCACGAGATCCAAGCGATCCAAGACTCAAGGAGCCGAGCAATGCAAGATTCGACGAGCGAAGTTCCTACCTCTTGTAATTCTTGAGAGTTGTAACTACTTATTGATGTAATAAATGTGAAGATTCTTTAAACTTGTTTACATTTCAATTCAAGCATCATGATTTTATTTCGATTCTTGAATGTATTCTTTGTGATGATGTGTGAATAAACTCCGCTCGCGGAGGAATCGAGATGATTGTAGAATGATGGTGTTGATTAATCTTTAAACGTTTTCTTAAGTCCTATAGCAATTGTAAATTCTTGAAAATAGAATGATCGATGATCTAGATCGATGCGAAATGCGTTCTTGATTCTTTTCGCAAGATCTAGAGATCAACGATCGATCATTGGATTTTCAAGAAGCTATCTAGTGAATGTGATTCATCGAAAGGACAAAGGATAGGATGAAGAAACCCTAATTCTTCGCAAGATCCTTAAACCTCGATCAATCTACATCGATTTAGCATCAATTCGTTAATGGATAAGAAACGTTAATTTCGAATCTTCATCATATCTACAATCTAATCGATTCCTACGAGCTTTACTTCAAATCTTGAAACCCAAATCGATTGGAATTATATCACATCTTGAATCTTGATGTTTATCATTTTCTTGATTCTTGATTAGAATAGTGATACTTGAAACTCATCGATAAAAATCTTGAATCATTTTGCTTTTCTTTTCTATTAAAGTTTTGATTCAAAAAAAATAAAATACGAACGAATCACACAATCCCTGTGGACGATCCACACTTGCTAACGAAATCTATATACGACACCGTTATTGATTGCGGTCAAATATTTTTGGTTGTGATTTCTTTTCAATTTTCATACTACACAATCCGAAATCATATTAATCACCTACTAGATCTATTGAGCAGCAAAGGTTCATCGGGCACTATTTGAATATCTGGTTCGGCCAAATTAATCTTCATCGGAAGTTTGTGGTTCTGGAATTTCTTTCAGTTTTACCGCGCTCCCACTAATTTCTTTTTCAAGAAATTTCTATTCTAAATAGGTGGCGTGTCAAAAAACAAACACCTTTGTTTCTTGATGTGGTAGAAAAGATATCCAGTTGAATGCTTAGGATATCCCACAAACTTATATAACAATAATTGTGCCTTGAGCTTTTCTGGATTCTGCTTTTTGACAAAAGAAGGACAACACCATATCTAAACTCGTTTAATATATGGTCTCTTTCCACTCCATATCTCATATGGAGTCTTAGGCACTGATTTGGATGGAACCTAATTTAATAGGTATACTGCTGACTCTAGCGCATAACCCTAAAAGGAACGAGGTAACTCAGCATTACTCATCATAGAACGCACCATATCTAATAGAGTGTGATTACTTGTAACACCAGAGTTCATTCATACCAATTCCAGTTTCCTTATTTATTTATCCATGGTCTATTCGTGATTTATCGTGTTTGGGTCGAATGGTATTTTACAAGTTACTGGGCATTCGACCCGACCCACTTTCTTAAACCTGTTTGACTCTTATTATAGATTGCCTTGACTTGTTGCATGGACTAGTACATCTTATGATTTAGTATATACCGATATTTTATCTGGCATCGCATCTTTTGTATATAACAGTTTAAATCATGTAAAATAAATTAAAATTGCATTTCATGGCCTGCATGATACCCCTAACCTTGTGGTAGCGTCCTTGCATCGTGCTCTCGTCCCGTTCAGTGAAACGGACGCGTTTGGACGGCTACGCACACGTACGTGCGTCCGTACTTGGGGGTATGCTTTTCTATGACAAAATCTTTCATTTTAATTTTTGGAGTTTGCCAATATTTTTCATATTTCAAATTCAATTTTTTGGACCCGAACCGAGCGCAATTCTGAAATATTTTGCATTTGCGCCAAATCCTATTTTCTAATATTTTAAAACCATTGAAATTAAATTCTTAACACCAGAAAACATTTTTCCATTTTTTAAAAAATCTTTTTAAAAATTTTCCCTAACTGATCAACCCCACAAATCCTTCACAAATTTCCCCAGCCAATCACAATTGTTTCTTCTCTCCCCCGGGCCCCACACGTTTCTTTCATTCACTAAAATCTTTCTCTTTTTCCTTTATTCGGCCACGAGCCAATCAGAACAATTCATTTTAACCCCTGGGCCCCGCACGCCTTTCTCTCTCTCCCCGTTCTCCTTCTCTTTCTCTCTCTTCTCTCTTTCTCTCTCCTCTCGCGCTCTCTCTCTCCCCTCTCGCGAACACTGTTCGCTTCTCGGATCTCGTCACCGCCTCTCGCTTACGGTCACCTCCCTTCATGTTTCCCTTCTTCTTCTCTTTTAAAACCCCGTGCCTCCTTCTCTTAACCCATCGCAGAAAAACCCTAGCCGTCTCGTCTCCTCACGCCGTTGCCCTAGCCGCCTCTGCCTCGTCGCCACCTCCATCTCTTCTTCTTCTTCTCAATCTCCTCCTCCTCATCTTCATCTTCTTTCTTTTTTTCTCTCTCCTGTGCACACCTATAACCGACCCGGCAACCTCAGCCCTTCGCGTCGCTGCCGACTCCCTCTCACCACCATCACCACCTCATTCCCTTCCTCTCCTCGACACCATCCCCTCACCAGAACCCCATCACCTAGCCCTGCACCCAAACTGACCCCAAACCCTAACCGAACCCTAGCTCTTCTGTAAACCCTTCACCGGCGTTCTTCACCGCCGTCGATCTCGCCGTCATTACCAGCACCCCCTCGGAGACCCAGTAAGTATCCCTCATCCTCTTTCTTTTTCTCCTTTCCCTATTCTTCTTTTTTCTTTATCTGGATCTACATTTTAGCAATCCTATTCACTGTTTTTATGTGTTGCCGGAATCCGACCGTGCCGATGAAGTTTCCCGACGACCCAGCGAGGACCTGCGACCCGTGTGACTCCACTTTTCGTCGTTCGGACGCTTTTCGTGAACCGTGTGCGCGTCGCGATTTTTCCCCGCCGACGCGTAACGTTCCGTTTTCCGTTTCGCGACCCGTCAAGGCAAGTTAATCTTGCTACATGCTATTTAAATCAGTTTATACATATTCTAATACCTGTAGTTTGAATATAGTACCCCAGGCATCATTTTATATCATTTCGATGTTCCATTTGCATCGGTTTATATTATTTTAGATCTAGAACTTGAAAGGTAATTATTGCATACATGATCACATTTAAATGTTAAATCTCATAAACATAATCGTATGTTTAATCACATTTTGACATAGCCTATGGTATCTTTCTATAGTTTTAATCCATCGGACACTTGTGCGCATTTAAACCAGTTTTAGCTGTGACTTCATCCAGTGAACCTATTTATAGATTATTGCATCCCTGGAAATTCTTAATATTGGTTAACATGATTTAATGGCCATGAATGTCACCCTGTATCCATATAATGTTGAAACCATCTCTGAACCACAACTGATAACTGTACTGCTAATTAATTGACTCTGCTTTATTGTTTGATTCATTGCTTAGATTACGTTGTTGATAACCATGCTTGATTACTTATAACCATGATTATGCTAGCTGTTTATGAGCACCCATATGTTATCTTTATACCCTGACATGACTTACTACACACATATTGATTGACCCGACATGGTACCGTACACTACTTGACTCGACCTGATGTACCATGGCTTGACCCGTTACTTGATCTTGTGTCTAATGCCAACAAACCTGACATGTAGTCCTCACGGACCGTTCCTGCTGTCTATCCAGACAAACCTGCTCTTACCTGATCCTGTGTTGGCATTAGTTCTTGATTACTTAAATACCTGACTTGAACACGCATAACTTGGGGGTATGGGGAAATCAATGATGAAACATGACTTGTAACTCGACAGTGTACTACCTTTACTGATCAGTTTTAGAGGCTAGGCCAGCCTTGAGATGATGCTGCTGACATCATTCATCTGTACATATTTCCTGTTTTAGTACCTAGCGGCATGTCTCGAATTCAGCCCGAGAATCTTGACCGTGGTCCCGGGTATGCACGGGATACTATTGAGTTACATCGATGATTCATCAATTTGATTTCAAAGACTTGAGAGTAGATAACCCAATGGAACAGTTTAGTTTACTCACTGCACACTACCCTTCACCGCCCTGATTTACATTACTGTTACACCTGCTTTTCATTCATGATTATATATGCATTGCCTGCTACCCTGTTTGTATTTTATTACTTGATGACATGACGCGCTGACGTCTGGGTTTTGCATAGCCCAGATTCTTCTACCTTGTTGCAGACTGATTCGGAGTATTGCCGTTGTTAGACTGAGCGGTGAAGTTCCTGTCGGTATGTAGTCTTACTTCCAGGTTTCATTACTGTACCTCTTGGCTTCCGCACATTGTTATTCCTTAACTCTTTTGCTCTGGCTTATGGACATGTACTAGATAGTTGGTTTATTTTCCTGTTCTTGATATCTCTACAGCCGTAATGTGACTGTAGAGGGATTTTTCCTATCCACAGGTAGCAAGGTTGGCTATGTCACGTGCCCATCTTAGCGTACTCTGGGAAGCGGGGCGTGACATGGTTCTTTTGGTATCAGAGCGATAGGATATAGGTTAATCAGGTTTGATTCTTTTGTAGTTGGGTATTGAACCCAATACACGAATCAGAATACTCGTGATTAGGAACATGTCCTGCCACCTTGTTATCGTAATTCTTGAATCGTCTCTTTCTTTTGATCCTTGTCTTGACGATATGCAAACAACTTTGCATTTCGGCTTGATACCTTTTGCATTCATCATTGTTTCTCCCTGTTTCTTGATTCTGATACTCGGATTTGGGCGACTTGGGTGGAGTTATGTAATTGTACCCATGAACTGCAGCATGGTTACAATGCGGTACTCTATTTAAGTAACTTGGAGTCCTGGTCTTGATTCACTTCTATGTTCCATGATCGTTGTACTACCTTGTTCCTCTCGGTTTCACTGCTTACCAGTTATTGTTTCATCGCCAGCTTGAATCATGTTTACCATGGTTAACCCTCTTCAGTATCTTGACTTCGGATAAAGTCATCTCGATATCTTACTTGTTCTTGTTTTCCCCGCATTAGGACTATTCAATCCTAGTGCTTTCCCTTGCTTGTTGTTGTCTTGGGAATGGAGCTTGCGGCACTTCCTATGCTCATATTGATTGTAAGGAAAGGAAAGTGATTCTCCAGATTCCCGGACATTCGGAAGTTGTTTTGCTGGAGGAAGCAGTTCTGTCGGGCCAGTCGAGTTAGGGCTAGGCCGACAAACAAGGTTCTTTCGTCAATAGAAGTGGATAAGGAAGAAGCGCCGGCTATATTCGAGAGTTTCATAGACGTGTTTAAAGACATATCAGGTTCACCGCCGAAGCGAGACGTGGAGTTCGCACTTGAACTTGTTCTTGGTGCAGCGCCAATCTCAACGGGCATCTTACCCGACGGTACCAGTGGAGTTGGAAGAAGTCAGGAAGTAGGTTGCTGAATTACTTGAGAAGGGTTGGTTTCGCCGCAGCAACTTAACTGGGGAAGCTCTGGTTCTTCTAGTAAAGAAGAAAGATGACACATGGAGGACGTGCGTTGATTATCAAGAATTAAACCGAGTGGCTATTATGAACTAGTACCCGATCCCTCGCATTGGCGAAGTGTTTGAGTAGCTTAGTGGCGCGAGGGTATTCTCGAAGCTGGATTTGCGGTTCGGATATCATCAGATCCGAGTTACATCAGAAGATATTTGCAAGGCTGCGTTCCGAACTCAGTATGGACATTACGAGTATTAGTGATGCCCTTCGGAGTAACGAATACACCGGCAATATTTATGGACTTGAGGAACTGAATCTTTTCACCAATCTTGGACCAGTTTATAGTGATGTTCATTGATGATATTCTGGTCGACTCAGGGAGCATTGAAGAGCATGCAGAACACTTGAAGATCGCGCTGCAGATATTGAGGCAAGCAAGGTTATATGTAAAGATGAGCAAGTGCAAGTTTTGGCTTGAAGGAGTAAAGTTTTGGGACATATCGTAGCTGGAGATGGAATCGCCGTTTACCCAGGGAAAATTACAGCCGTTCACGATTGGCCGATTCCGATGAACGTTGTAAAGATCAGAAGTTTCTTGGACTTTCAAGATACTATAGAAGGTTCGTGAAGAATTCTTGCTCGTTTAGCTGAGCCTCTGACCAAGCTTACGCACAAGAAGGTACCATTTGTGTGGACAATAAGTGTGCGTCAGTTTTGAGGCGTTGGAGCAAGTTTGATAACCGCTTTTGTTTTAACCATGCCAGACAGTTCCGGAGGATTGGTGTTTCGCAGCAACGCATCTGGGAAAGGATTGAGACGTGTATTGATACAGCATGAGAAGGTTATAGCGTACGCATCGAGACGGTTGAAGTCTCACGAGAAGAATTACCCAACTCATGACTGGGAGTTAACAGCTGAGATTTTCTTCACTTTGAAGTGTTGGAGACACTATTTATTGGGCGAAATGGGTCGAAGTTTTCACAAATCAGAGAAGCTTGAAGTATGTGTTCACGCAGAAGGAGTTTAATATGAGGCAAAGTAGACGGGTGGAGCGGATGGCTGACTACGATCTTGATCTTAAGTACCATCCGGGGTAAGTTAATGTCGTACAGGATGCGCTCAGTCGGTTACCGGTTATTCAGATGTGGACTACGCAGAATAAACTCGTTGAAGACTTTCAAAGATTTGTTTGGAGGTTGTGCTACCGCATTTTTCGGGACTGTTGATGCAGCTGCAGGTACATTCGTTGTTGGTCGAGAATATTAAAGCAGAGCAACCGCAGGACCCTAGACTGCGAAATTTCGAGAACAGGTTGAAGCCGGACTACGAACAGATTTACTGATCCATGAAGAAGGTTCGTTGAGAGATGGTAGCCGTTTGTGTGTGCCAAAGGGTGATATTCGCGAAGAACTTATGAAGGAGGCACACAGTTCAGCTTATTCCGTACATCCAGGAGGCACGAAGATGTACTGAGATATACGACGGCATTTCTAGTGGGAAGGAATGAAGCGGGAGATTGCTCGCTTTGTGGCAAAGTGCTTGGTGTGTCAGCAAGTTAAGGCTGAACATCAAAGGGTTGCTGGTTTATTGCAACCACTTCCGATTCCTCAGTGGAAGTGGGAACATATAACCATGGATTTCGTGACAGCTTTACCGCGGAGCCCAAAAGGCAACAATGCAGCATGGGTGATTGTCGATCGTTTGACCAAGGCAGCTTATTTCATTCCTTCTCGGGTTGGTCAATCAACAGAAGCTTTGGCAGAGCGGTACAATGCAAGAGATTGTAAGATTGCACGGAGTACCGGGGAGTGTTCCCCTCCGAACGGCAGCCGGGACGTCGGGACGTCTGAGGCGTTAGGTTCGGGGCAGATACTAATTGGTGTTATCCGTCCACCTCTCCGAAGATGCCAAGTTGATTTATGGCACCATATATCGAAGGTTTAAACGGATGCGACCGATGTAGCAGACTTCGTCAGATTCCCCCTCGTTTGAGGGGTTTTTTGATTGTGGGGACGCTCTTCCCTGCAGGCGCAAGCCCCTGCAGTTAATTACGCTACCGCATTGCGGTAACAACTTTCTCCTTCTCCAGATGGTCACTTCGTGTCGTGGGTGTTTGTTTTATTGCCCGTGGATTGTTTACGGAGACTGAGTTATGTCGTCGCCCGTAGGGCGTGGACTAGTCCAAATCCGCATTATCTTAAATTTGGGTTTGGGGGGGTTTGGTTTGAGGAAACGTCAGCCCTACTCGAGGCTAAGATCAACTCAAACGTTTGTTAAGGATACGTTAGTCTAACTTTGTGACTAAGATCAACTTAACGGGATCGTTTAGATCCGACAAAAGAGTGTTTGGACTCTAATGTTCCAGTTTAGGGACATAGTGGTCCATCGTCTGTATGGCTGTCGGGACCCATCACCTCTCTGACGACGTTGAAGGATTACAACGACAGATGCCAGAGGAGCTCAGAGATGTACCCTTGAGCCGGAGTTAATTCGGGGGATTCGTAGTCCAGTATGTTTGAGGGTCTAAGGACGCGTTAACCATCTCCAAGGCTAAGATCAACTTAGACGGGGCCGTTTAGGTCCAACAAAAGAGCATAAGAAAGGGCTCTATTGTTCTAGTTTTAGGGACATTGCGGTCCGTGGGTAGTTTAAGGACATTGCGGTCCGTGGGTAGTTTAAGGACATTGCGGTCCGTGGGTAGTTTAAGGACATTGCGGTCCGTTGTTAGTTTTAAGACATCTCGGTCAAGGTTAAGGACGTCGTAGTCCATGGGTTTAAGGACCCCACAGTCCGGTATGTGCTCTGGATGCTTCACACGGGTTCACTGCCGTGCTTAGCGAGGACCAGGCTCCGCTCTGGATGCTTCACACGGGTTCACTGCCGTGCTCTGCGAGGACCAGGATCCGCTCTGGACGTTTCCCACGGGGTCAAAGAGTGACATTATCCGTATTCCACGTGACCAGGAATTTGTATGAGTTTAAGGACCCCACAGTCCATATCATGGGTGGTCGTCGGGACCCGTCACCTCTTTGAAGACATTGAGGGATTACAATGCCAAGTATCAAAGGAGTGAAGAGATGTACCCTAGAACCGGAGTGGCTTGAGCAGCCCCTGGCCCAATTTGAGGTCAGGACTGATTAATCATGTTATGAGCCCATTGGCCCAATTAGTCACGAATTGAGGACTTATGGCCAGCTTGGGCTAAGTCCCATCATGTATGGAATATTGATTCCTTGTGAGTCCATCGAGGGAGAAGCTTTGCCTCCATCCCTTTAGCCAATTGGGCTATAGACTAGTGTTAAACACTTCAAAGCAATCAGTGTTGAACACTGGGAATGAGTTTGACAAGTTAGTGTTTAACACTAGAAGAATAATTGGTGTTAAACACCAGCAACAAGGCCTTGAAATGATCATAAGCACTAAAACAGCTCAGTGTTAAACACTGGCAATGGGGATCTTAAATTAGTGCCGAATATTAAAACAATTAATATTGAACACTACGAACAAAATTCTTTAATTAGTGTTGAACACTAAGGCCCGATAGCACTTCAATACTGGATTCGAGAGTTTTAACTTAGTGTCAAACACTACAGCAAGAACGGTCACGTGGCCCCACGTGAGAGTGCCTTCCCTTCAATGATTCTGCCGAAATTACTGTGTCTTTGATAGCGTCACGTGTTAGCACGTGACGGGCATTCAAATGCCTATGTGTTAAGGCTCCTGCTGAAAGTCACGTGTGTCACGTGGGGTGCTGCCTCAAAGGGGCTTTCTGTAGGGCTTTTTGGGGGGGTCACGTGGTGACACGTGACCCTGCCTCAATGCTGTTTTTGGAGGATCTGTTGCTCCTCTTTCAGGAATTAAATTCCTCGAACTTTTAATTTCAGAGGAATTAAATTCCTATTTCCTTTTGAAGGCTTATATTCTGGAACAGAGTTTAAATCTGAGTTTTCTGTGGGAATTAAATTCCTTGTTTATGCGAAGAACCGAATAGGGTTAAACCCTAAAAGCTTTTAAGGAATTAAACTCCCCTTTTCTGAGGATTATGATTAAAGGAATTAAATTCCCACTGTTTCGACAAAACTATGTTCTTGATTAGGTTTCAACCCTGTTTCTTTTTGTTTTGAAGGAATTAAATTCCCATAATACAGGGTCGAACCCTAACTTTATTTTGGAGGAATTAAATTCCTATAGTTCTGTGAGAATTAAATTCTCATACTTGCATTCCTTCTCTATGTTTTGGATCTGCATGGCAGGATCTCGACCCATTGAGAATTAAATTCTCAACCTTAAGGGGAGATGTGCACTTTGCAGATCCTCTATCAAAGAGGGAGGAGATATGCTCTCTCGTTTTATGCCTCAGAGTTAAACTCTGTTGAGAATTAAATTCTTTTTCTTTCCAAAAGGCTTTCCCTTTCTTACCTAGGGTTTTTTGCAGAAGATCTGAGTCTTTTTCAAGTATCAAAGCTCTTCTCCTTTTCTCTTTTCTTCTCTCCGTATGTATATTTTTTGTGTCCCTTGGCTCTTATTTATAGGAGAAGCAGCCGAATCAATCAGTTTTTTGTGAATCTTCATTGAGAGATTTGATTTGCGTCCATCATTCATTTTGGGCCTTTGGATTATTAGGTGAATTTTATTCACCATTGGATCTTAAATCCAGAGATTCTCCCTTGTTATTTTGGTTAGATTTAAGGGGGAAATCTTTCGAAACCCGAGATTTTCCATAGATAGATGATATTTAATCATCTCTGAATCTTTAATTTGATTGGTCCCAAATAATTACTTTCCTTTGGAAAGATTCGAATTTCCTTCAGAATTTAATTCTGTCGTTAAAAAAATATGGGCTTTGAAAGCCGGTCACGTGTGACCACGTGATCCATGGTCACGTGTAGACACGTGACCCCCTTTGGAATGAGCCTTCTGCACTGCGTCTTCTGATCGTTGCTTAAACATCACGTGCTACCACGTGACCCCTGGTCACGTGTGAGCACGTGACCCTTGTTTGAACTCTCTTTCCTTGGTTCATCTGGAGAACGAGTCTGTTGTCTTGAACGTCACGTGCCAACACGTGACCCTGGTCACGTGGAAGCACGTCACCTCTTCTGAAGCCTTTTTCTTGACTTGATCAGAGAACTTGTGTGCCTTTGACGCTCGAGTTTAAATGTCACGTGTCGCCACGTGACCCTGGTCCCGGCCGCCGTTCGGAGGGGAACAGATTCTGGCACGCCCGGTGGGACCTCTTCCTCTTTCCACTCCACACTTCGTGTGTCGTGACTCGCGAACCAATCGCGGTTCGCTAATGGTTGCCCTTGGGTTTCAAGGTACTGAGAATTGGCATCTCGCTTATTGCAGAAAACAAAGGATCGATGGCTTCCACCCCTGCGAAATCCTCCAACTGCTCAGACGGCAATTGCAGCCGACGCTCTGCCTCGCCAGGAGGTATAGCCTATGGACCCCAAGCTGCTTCGCTATTCACAATGCCAGTGGAACAGGTCACTCGCGCCACCACAGGATTGTTCTTTGGGACTATGATCCCGCCGACAAACTTTACCGTTCCAGTGCTGACAAAGGAAACTCTCGGGAAGTCAGTCTTTGATCGTCTTACCCCTGCCGCGGCTCCTCTCAACGAGTCGCCCAACGTCGATGCCTCGGTCTTCCCCGTGGGAAACGTCCAGAGCGGATCCTGGTCCTCGCAGAGCACGGCAGTGAACCCGTGTGAAGCATCCAGAGCGGAGCCTGGTCCTCGCTAAGCACGGCAGTGAACCCGTGTGAAGCATCCAGAGCACATACCGGACTGTGGGGTCCTTAAACCCATGGACTACGACGTCCTTAACCTTGACCGAGATGTCTTAAAACTAACAACGGACCGCAATGTCCTTAAACTACCCACGGACCGCAATGTCCTTAAACTACCCACTGACCGCAATGTCCTTAAACTACCCACGGACCGCAATGTCCTTAAACTACCCACGGACCGCAATGTCCCTAAAACTAGAACAATAGAGCCCTTTCTTATGCTCTTTTGTTGGACCTAAACGGCCCCGTCTAAGTTGATCTTAGCCTTGGAGATGGTTAACGCGTCCTTAGACCCTCAAACATACTGGACTACGAATCCCCCGAATTAACTCCGGCTCAAGGGTACATCTCTGAACTCCTCTGGCATCTGTCGTTGTAATCCTTCAACGTCGTCAGAGAGGTGATGGGTCCCGACAGCCATACAGACGATGGACCACTATGTCCCTAAACTGGAACATTAGAGTCCAAACACTCTTTTGTCGGATCTAAACGATCCCGTTAAGTTGATCTTAGTCACAAAATTAGACTAACGTATCCTTAACAAACGTTTGAGTTGATCTTAGCCTCGAGTAGGGCTGACGTGTCCTCAAACCAAACCCCCCCAAACCCAAATTTAAGATAATGCGGATTTGGACTAGTCCACGCCCTACGGGCGACGACATAACTCAGTCTCCATAAACAATCCACGGGCAATAAAACAAACACCCACGACACGAAGTGACCATCTGGAGAAGGAGAAAGTTGTTACCGCAATGCGGTAGCGTAATTAACTGCAGGGGCTTGCGCCTGCAGGGAAGAGCGTCCCCACAATCAAAAAACCCCTCAAACGAGGGGGAATCTGACGAAGTCTGCTACATCGGTCGCATCCGTTTAAACCTTCGATATATGGTGCCATAAATCAACTTCGCATCTTCGGAGAGGTGGACGGATAACACCAATTAGCATCTGCCCCGAACCTAACGCCTCAGACGTCCCGACGTCCCGGCCGCCGTTCGGAGGGGAACAGATTCTGGCACGCCCGGTGGGACCTCTTCCTCTTTCCACTCCACACTTCGTGTGTCGTGACTCGCGAACCAATCGCGGTTCGCTAATGGTTGCCCTTGGGTTTCAAGGTACTGAGAATTGGCATCTCGCTTATTGCAGAAAACAAAGGATCGATGGCTTCCACCCCTGCGAAATCCTCCAACTGCTCAGACGGCAATTGCAGCCGACGCTCTGCCTCGCCAGGAGGTATAGCCTATGGACCCCAAGCTGCTTCGCTATTCACAATGCCAGTGGAACAGGTCACTCGCGCCACCACAGGATTGTTCTTTGGGACTATGATCCCGCCGACAAACTTTACCGTTCCAGTGCTGACAAAGGAAACTCTCGGGAAGTCAGTCTTTGATCGTCTTACCCCTGCCGCGGCTCCTCTCAACGAGTCGCCCAACGTCGATGCCTCGGTCTTCTCTAGACTGGGCCAGGAATCCTGCGAGCTCATCACGGGGCCTACAATCTCAGAGAAGGCTGCTTTTAAGAAGATGGCCGTTCCCGTTCCCGAAATCGCCAAGGCAACCTCTCCAGCCAAAAAGTCAGTCTTTACAAGATTGACAGCTCCAGCCTTTGCTCCCGCTTCCCAGAGGACATCGGTCTTCGATAGGCTAACGCCAACAACAACCCCCCATCCACACAGGGGGCAAGAAGGAACCATTCTTACTGCTGACCCAACGCCACCCGCTCGACGCGCTCGACGTCGCCATTGGCGCCGAGTAAGGAAGGCTGGGGGCAACTCTCCCTCCGGGCTGACTCCAGCGGCCCCGGTGGCAGAGGTCAATGCTGCTGTTTCAACTCGGAACAGCTTTGAAATACTAAATAAGGTGCGAAGGAATTCCCCCACGGCAGTACTGAAGAGGTCTCCTCCCTCATTGAAAAAGGTTGAGGAAACAAAACCCGAACAGCCCCGATCTCCTCAACGGCTGTCTTCCAAAATCTATAAGGCTTGGCGGCAGGCCCGAGACTCGATCATCGATCCAAACTTCTCCCGCCAGCACAAGAAGCTGAAAATCCAACCTGAAGCCAGTCACCAAGCTAAGCCCCAAAAAGCCGGTGATCAACTGACTCACAAAAGGAGGAGGCCAAAGAGGACCTCACAGCGAGTAGCGACGACTGAAAGCACTAAACCCAGACGCCCTGAGTCTGGGGGCATGGTGGTGCACACTGTCTACATGGCCTTTGGGAAAGAGGAAAGCCGCACTTCCACGGGCCACCGACCCCTAACCCGATCCGTGACGAAAGCCCAGGAGCAGCAACAAAAGCTTCAAGAAATGATGAATGCTATGGCCGCGCTCACCGGACCAAAAGAAAACCCAGAAACGTCCTCAGACGCACGCCGGGAGGAAGAAACAGACGCTGAATTCCTTCGCCGGACACTGGAGAGAAGGGACAAAGAGGCTGCTGAACAAGCATCCAACATACAACGGATAGGCCTTCTCTTTCAAGACGTGATAGGAATGATGATCCAGCAGGACTCACCCGCCGAGGATCCCCCGATCGTTCTTGAAGACGACCGAGGAGAAACGTCAAATCCACCACCAGCCCTTTCAATGGCCAAGGAGGAGGCAATCTCTAAGGCTGACTTAGCTGACTACATAGCCCAGCAAATCCGAGTTCATCATGCGACTGAGGCAGCTGGTCAAGTCGTGAAAACGGGGCGGCCGTATCCGAGCTGGTACGATCAAATCAAATACCCGCAAGGCTATACGATACCGAAATTCCATGTGTATAAAGGGACCGGCAATCCCCATCAACATGTTGCCCAGTTCCGGGCCCTCTGCGGTAACACCGGCGGTGACGATAAATTGTTGCTTCGCCAGTTCGTGGGCAGCTTATCAGAAACAGCGTTCGAATGGTACTCAGAACTCCCGAACGATTCTATCAAAACGTTCGCTGAAATGGAGTTGTTGTTCACTCAGCGATTTGCAAGTGCCAGCGAACGCACTCCAATAACCGCACTTATTAACGCCAGGGTAAAGCCGGGCGAAACCTGGGTCCAGTACGCTATACGCTGGCGGAACTTGTGGTCGAGATGTGAGCAACGCATCGAGGAAGCACCTGCGGTGGGCATGTTCGTGGGAACCCTAGACCCCCACGCAACTATCTCCCAGTTCATGATGTTCTTTAAGCCAACCACATTCCAGGCTTTAATCGACAAGTTGGCTCAGATGGACCAGATGGGTCATAGACCATCTCCCCCGAAATCGGAACCGCGGAATGACAAGGGTAAAGGAAGGGCAACCTTCGTCGCGAACGCCCAACAGCAACCTAACGTCCCGAAATCGGCGGATCAACTGGAGGAAAGACGCCGGTACTATAATGAGAAAATGAAGCGTCCCTACTCGTTCCCGCGAGACAAGACGAAGCGGTTATTCGAGCTGGCGATACGCAACAGGCTTATAAACCTACCAAATCCAAGGCGACCGCCGCAACCCACCGAGGTGAATGACTCCAACTACTGCCCTTACCATCAAACGGTAGGCCATCCGATTGAAGATTGCTTCGTCTTCAAAGGATGGATTGAAGACCAATACCTCCAGGGGAAGTTTGTACTGTCCGAAAAGTGGAAGGTGAACCCACCACAGCCGCATGCTCCTAGGAAAGCGGATACACCGGGGGAAACATGTTCTTTTATTGAAGAAGCTCCATGGGAGGTCGTGCTATCAACTAAAACCAAAAGAATGCTGAAAGACCTTCATGCGTGCCCTGCGATCGAATGGAAGGACCCTATTGAACCTCAAATTATCAAAGGAATGTTGAAGCCCCGCCCAATTATAAAGACTAACGATAAGAGCCCAAATACTCACGTCCAACCGTCAGAATCTTCGAAGAAAAAGAAGAAGAAATCCAAGAAGTCCGTGAAGCTTGGAAACGAGCACACGAACTTACAGAAGCAAATCGACGCGCTGGAAGAATACAATCAAAAGGCGCGAACCCCTATCACACTGCAAGAGTTCCTCAACCATATCTTTCAAGAGGAAGATGAGGGAGAGAGCTCGTCGGATGAATCCGAAGGATATGTGGCGAGTTGTAACGTAATCTCCCACTCGTTTACCGATGATGGGAAAACTCCCGGCACTAAGAAGATGGAGGCAGAGCCTGTACCAGAGCGTCCATGGCCAACAGACGAAATGATCGACGCTTTTCTAGACGAGATTCGTCTAAAATGTAAAGCGGACCAGGAGCGTGAAATGACCACGCCGGAAAGAGCCAAATGCGGGCGACTGAACGGAAGAGTTGAACTACCTCCGCCAGAGCGAAAAGTATCCGAGGTAGACAAGAAGATATTCAAGACGAGAAAAAGGTTTGCCAAAGCCATGTCAATAGGGATGAAGCTACCGCCCTCGGAAGGAAACACACACGATGGGGTAGAGACGCACCCTGACTATTGCACATATCATCGGAAAATCTCACATCCCACGGAGGAGTGCGACGCCTTTAAGATATGGTGGCAAGGATATGTTGTTCGTCAGCAACATTTTAAGCGCATGAAACGCAAGATCCGTCGGGAGCGAAGAAGCACTGTCAATGGGCACAACATAACGACTGGCAACTGTTGCATGGTTAACGCCAGGGAGTCACAAGTTCTCACCTTTGGGAGCGACTCTGATGAAGAAATGGCTCTGGGCCCTCTCTTTAAAGAATCTTTCTCGGGAAAGGAGGAGGAATCGGAGATCTGCGAGAACATCCAGCTGCGCAATCGCACGCTCCCAGAAAAGAATCTCGGGCCCGTCGGCCGAAAAGATAAGGGAAAGGAAAAGGTCATTGAAGATATCACTCTAGATGACCAGGTCATAAAAGAGCTAACTACCAAAAACCCTCCCAAAAAGGGTAAGGTAGACTATAACATCCTCGCGCACCTAAGGAAGCTACCTTCTCAGCTTAGCATTCTTGATGCCCTCCTATTATCGAAAGAAGCGCGAGACTCACTAATTAAGGCGTTACAAGAACCCGAGCAATTCCAAGCCTTCCTCGCCACTGAAAGGATGAAGGATGAACTGGAGGAAGTGCATACGGCCGATGTCACTTTCGGTGATGAAGACCTCCTTCTCGGGACGTGCGACCACAACCGCCCCCTATATGTCTCTGGATACTGCCATGACATCAAGATAGGCAAGATCCTGGTGGATAATGGATCCTCCGTTAACCTCCTTAATGTTCGGGTGTTGAAGGAAATCTGCATGAGTGTGCAACACCTCGCTCGTGACAAAATTACTATCTCCGGTTTCGACTCTCAATCGTCACGGACTCTCGGATCTGTAATACTGACGTTACGCTTCGGACTTCTCGTCACAGACATCAAATTCCATGTCATTGACGCCAAGACCTGCTACAACGCCTTGCTCGGTCGTCCTTGGCTACACGAGTACAACATCATCCCTTCTACGCAACATCAGTGTATGAAGTACTTCAAGGATGGTTTCGAGTACACCGTAACAGGCGAGTTGAACCCGTTTTCTGTAAACGAAGTTCGCAAATACGAAGACGCGAAATACTTTTTGCCAGATTTCGAAGATACAGAAAGGTGTCGCGACCCAGAGGACAAAGCCGCCGCCACCATTCCCGTTTTTGGGAGCGATACTGAAGAAGAGGAAGAAATAGTGTATACAGGGCCATCCCAACGCAACAACCTGGGGGCGCCCACCCCCATACCGGTCTTCGGGAGTGATTCGGAGGACGAGGTTAACGCCGTATTCTCCAGTCGGCTGTCAATACAGGCACCCCTTTGCGAGGACCATAGTCTGCAAATCACCATGGTACCGCAAGAACACTATAAGGATCTCGACGCGCTTCAAGCTCACAGCGTGCAAGACCTGCAAACATTTTACGTCCCTCCCAGGCGAAGGGGTGAGAAGGTGATCCTATTCTACCAATCCTCAGAGTCGAAGGTGGAGAAAGAGATCTGGCACGGCGCGGATGTTATACTTGACAGGCTCCAACCCATCCGTCTGCCTAGATACTATACAAATGGATTGAAGAAGTTATTGAAGCGCCAAGGAGTACCTTTAAGACAGACGGTGCGGCAGGCTCGGTTCTATAACAGGATTTGGGATGTCCCCGGGACTCAGCGCAAATTGCCCAATGGGAAAATGGAAACACTTGGGCTTGGGTACGCGAGAACCGGAAAACGAGGGCGAACCCACAGCAGCTACGCTATATTTACCTTTGATGAAGAAGAGGACGCCCTGTCAGGAGAGGCCGACCCCTCATCAAAACTAGACCCCGCGATCGAAGCGCCAAGTCCGTCGTTTGAAGAGCGAATGGGCAAGCCTATCAGGAAGGTGGGTCAGAAAGCTCGGGAAGACCACAACCGCGAAATGGCCATCTACGAGAAGGCCAGGACGCAACGTCTATCTCAACGTGCTACAAAAGACAAACACGCTTATCCTCGTCAATCCGTTGTACGAAAGGCCCGACGCAGAGACGGAAATAAATCAAGAAGCGGCTCGGGCTTGTCCCTCATGAAGAAGATGAGTCGAGCGTACTCCTTCCCCCGAGACAAGACGGAGAGGCTGCTCAACCTCGCTATAAAACCTCAAATGATCACGCTTCCAGAGTCTAGACATCCTGAGCAAGCTAGCAAGGTCTCTTATCCGAGTTATTGCTCTTATCACCGAGCCATAGGACATCCTACCGAAGACTGCTTCACCTTTAAGAACTGGGTCGAGGACCAGTACCGACGGGGCAGATTCGCTTTATCCGACGGTTGGAAAGTGACGCCGCCGCAAAAGCACGAGCCCAAAACCACAAGAGCAGAACCGGATCCGCCTCAGTCTTGGGAGCGAGTTCGCACCTGTTATATGATTACGATATTAAAAGAAGAGCCCGAGAACGAAGATGACCTTCCCCGGTGCTTCGAGAACAGCGATGATGAGTTGATCTCAGAATTCCCGCCCGCTCCGAAAGAACTGGAAGACGGTATACATACTACCGCAGATAACCTCAAGAAGATCGAGCTGGGATCGGCAGACGACCCGCGGCCGACATTTGTCAGCGAGCTGTTATCCGAGGAAAAGGTGGCCGCGTTAAAGAACGTGCTCCTACGGCATAAAGACTGCTTCGCGTGGAACTACTCCGAGATGCCAGGATTGGATCCGGAGATTGCGGTGCATAGATTAGCAATATCCCCGGATATCAAGCCAGTCAAGCAGGCGCCAAGGAGGATGCGACTTGAGCTGGAGATGAGCATCAACGCCGAAGTCAAGAAGTTGATCGATTCCGGATTTATCCAAGAAGTCCAATACCCCGACTGGATCGCCAATATCGTCCCGGTAATGAAGAAGAATGGAACGGTGCGCATATGCGTGGATTTCAGGGATCTCAATAAAGCATGCCCAAAGGACGATTTCCCGGTGCCGGTAACCGAGCTAATGATAGATAACACATCCACTCACGAGGTCTTCTCCTTTATGGATGGTTCATCAGGATACAATCAGATAAAGATGCATCCCGAAGACCAGAAGCATACCGCTTTCCGCACCCCTTTGGGTATATTTTGCTACAAGGTTATGCCCTTTGGTCTAAAGAACGCTGGTGCCACCTATCAAAGGGCCATGACAAAGATCTTCGACGACCTCATACATGACATCGTCGAGTGCTATATCGATGACCTCGTAGTAAAGAGCACGTCATACGAAGATCATTTAAAGCATCTGGAGACTGTATTTCAACGCCTTCGGCAATATAATTTGAAAATGAATCCCCTCAAATGCGCGTTTGGAGTCTCCTCGGGCAAATTTCTGGGATTCATCGTTCGACACAGAGGTATTGAAATAGATCCGTCAAAGATTAAAGCGATCATGGAAATGCCTCCGCCAAAAACCCTCAAGCAGTTGCGGTCTCTCCAAGGGAAGCTCGCATACATCCGGCGGTTTATCGCTAATCTTTCGGGCAAATGCCGTCCTTACAGCCACCTGATGAAAAAGGGAACCCCGTTCGTTTGGAATCACAAATGTCAAGGTGCACTAGACGAGATCAAACAATACTTGCAAAATCCTCCGGTGTTGGCTGCCCCAGTGAAAGGAAAGCCTCTCATTCTTTACACGACCGCCCTTGAAGGTTCTTTGGGCGCATTATGGGCACAGGAGAATGATCAGGGGAAAGAAAGAGCACTTTACTACTTGAGTCGAGTGCTGCTGGGGGCAGAAAGCAATTACTCGCCCATCGAAAAACATTGCTTGGCATTAATCTTTGCAATAACGAAGCTCAGGCACTATGCGTTGGCACATGAAGTCCGCCTCATTTCGAAGGTGGACCCCCTTAAATACCTGATGTCAAAGGCTATATTGACGGGAAGACTCGCTAAATGGGCCTTGCTCTTGATGGAGTTCTCGATAACATATCAACCCCTCAAGGCAGTGAAGGGCCAGGCCATTGTCGACTTCCTCGCCGAGCACCCGATACCGACCAACTCTCCTCTGAACTGTGATTTGCCGGATGAGCATGCATTTGATGCAATTGGCGGTGGAAGCACACGATGGGAACTCTATTTTGATGGAGCGTCCTCCATAAAGAAACAGAAACAGGGTAGCCCGATCATCAAATCGGGGATAGGCCTTATCTTTGCAACTCCACAAGGAGGAATAATGCGCTTCGCCTTCTCCTTAACGGAGTCAAGGACAAACAATGAAGCCGAATACGAAGCTCTGATAGCAGGCCTCGAAATCGCCATCAACATGGGAATTGAAGACCTCCTCATATACGGAGATTCTCAGCTGGTCATTAGCCAAGTAAATGGTGACTACCAAACGTGCAAACCAGAATTGGTGAAGTACGGCGAAAAGGTGCAACAACTGTTGGCCCAGATCCCCTTCTATATTCTAGAGAACATACCGCGCGCAGAGAACAGCAAAGCAGACGCATTGGCCAAACTCGCTAAAGAACTGGCCGACGAGAACCTCGATGACGTCAGAATCATAGTACAAAGCCGTCGAGTGCTCGCCCCGGCAGAAATACCTCCGGAATTATATAAAGAAAAGGGAGCGATTGAGCAAGCGACCCTACAAATAAAAGACCGTGAGAAGGCTGAGGACTGGAGGGAAGTCTTCATAGACTACTTTAAGTCCCACCGAATGCCCAAAGAGGCGTCCTCAAGACATCAGCTCATGAAACGAGCTTTATCTTTCGCTTTCGTCAACGATATTCTATACAAGAGATCGTTTGATTCTCTATGGCTGAGATGCTTAGGACCTGACGAAGCAGAAAGAGTCATTCAGGAAGTTCATGACGGGCTTTGCGGTTCTCATCAAGCGGGCCCAAAGATGAAGTTAAAAATTAAACGGATGGGTTACTACTGGCCCACGATGATCCAGGACTGCCTCGAGTATGCGAAGCAATGCCACTCATGCCAGATCCATGGAGACTTCATCCACCAACATCCGAATCCACTACACCCAACGGTGGCCAGCTGGCCATTCGAAATGTGGGGGACTGACATAGTCGGCCCCATTGAGCCAGCATCATCCCGGGGACACCGCTTTATCCTGGCGACAACTGATTACTTCTCCAAATGGGCAGAAGCAGTACCACTGAAGGAAGTGAAGACGGAGAATATCCTCCATTTCTTCAAGACGCAAGTCATCTATCGGTTCGGAACTCCACGACGGATTATCTCCGATAATGGGCCGGCCTACCGAAGCCATAAGATTAGCCGCTTCGCACAGCAGCACAATATAGACTGGAGATATTCTTCAGTTTACAACCCACGAGCTAACGGTCTAGCCGAGGCTTTCAATAAGACCTTGACGAAGATCATAAAAAAGACCGTCTCCAGGAATAAGAGGGACTGGCACGAAAGGCTGCAAGAAGCCCTTTGGGCTTATCGAACTACATTCAAGACGGCCACGAACACAACACCGTACGCGTTGGTATTTGGGACGGAAGCAGTTCTCCCCCTTGAGATAGAGTTACCCTCTCTACGAGTAGCAGTCCACCACGAGCTGACGAACGAAGAAAATGCTCACCTTCGGCTTGAGGAGCTTGACGCCCTCGATGAAACCCGGCTCATAGCGCAACAACATCTAGAAGCCTACAAAGCAAAGATGACGCGCTCGTACGAAAGATTGACCAGGCCGAGGACATTCCGCCCAGGCGAACTCGTACTAGTGGTCAAAAGACCTATGATCCCCAATCGCGCCAAGTGGGGAAAATTTGAGCCAAACTATGAAGGCCCGTACATCATAGACAAGGTCTACCAGGGTGGAGCCTACCTACTCATGGACATGCACGGTGAAAGGCCTTTCAGGCCAGTAAACGGCCGCTTCTTGAAGAAATACCATGCTTAATAAGCTGCAGCCTAGGTCAATGATGGATGACGACGACTATGTCCGCTCGCTATCTTCCTAAGCTCAGACTTTACAAGCAGCAGCCGGCCTTCCTATATCGACGGACCGAAACGTCCTTAAACTATCGTCGGACCGAAACGTCCTTAAACTATCGTCGGACCGAAACGTCCTTAAACTATCGTCGGACCGAAACGTCTTTAAACTAACAGCGGACCGAAACGTCCTTAAACTATCGACGGACCGAAACGTCCCTAAACTACCACCGCAACGTCCTTAGGTTGACGAGATGGATAAATAAAAAAAAAAAAAAAAAAACGGTATGTCCATAAGCAAAATGGGCACGGATGAAAACCCGAAAAGGGCTCCGTGAGTAAAAACAGCAGGGCTACCGGCAAGTGTTCGTGAAAACCCGAAAGGGCGCGACCTTGTAAAAAAAAAAAGAGAAGAGTAAAAATGATATAAATAAAAAAAAACGGTATGTCCATAAGCAAAATGGGCACGGATGAAAACCCGAAAGGGCTCCGTGAGTAAAAAACAGCAGGACTACCGGCGAGTGTTTGTGAAAACTCGAAAGGGCGCAACCTCGTTAAAGGACACTTACAGAGTCCTCTCGACCCTGTAAGGAGAAACCACCTGCGTGAGATCCTTACGACTCACAAAGGAGCAGCACACTTAGGGATCCTCACGATTCCTGAGGAGAAAATACACTTACGAGATCCTCACGACTCGTAAGGAGAATTCTCTTATGGGACCCTCACGGCTCATGAGATTTGAAAGTCTTAAGTTACAGAAACCTGAACCTGTTCTTAAGTAAATCCCCCACAACCTCCGATATTGCCCTACAAGAGGCTCAATACTGACCCTTGTATACAATCCACGGGCGCGAATAAACATTTCCCCAGCAAAGTCCAACCCTTGTAGGTCCTCTCGACCCATAAGGAGAAAACCCTCTTGTAGGATCCTTACGACTTACAGAGGAACATACACTTAGGAATCCTCACGATCCCTAAGGAGAAAATACACCTGCAAGATCCTCATGACTTGTAGGGAGAAATACCTTTGTGAGACCCTTACGGCTCATGAAGTCAAAAGCCTTAGTCGACAGGACCTTAACCCTGTTTGCTAAGCCACCTTTGTTCAACATCGATAGAAGCAAATGATGATTCGCTCCTGGCAACATCCCAGTTGCAGCGATGCTGATGCCGAAATCGGTGTCCAAAATCTGAGCTTGCGGCGAAAAAGCTAGCAAGCCACACATGCCTACGAAATAGCCGAAATGATGGGGCAACTTGCAATAAAAAGCAGCAAGTAAAAATGTATGCATGAAAAATAGCCGAAATGATGGGGCAACTCGCAATAAAAAAGCAGCGAGTAAAAATAAAACAAATAGCCGAAATGATTGGGCACCGCGAAAAATAGCCGAAATGATTGGGCAATCGCGACCTTCGCGATATAAAAAGCTGAAATGATAGAGCATCGCGGAAAGAATAAAAGAAATGATGGAAAAATGAAACCTTTTTGCCCTACAGGTGATACTACAACAATCCCTGTACACAATCCAGGGGCGCAAACAAAGAAGGAGTCGTACTCCTTCCCCCAGGTTTCACCAAAGAAGAAGAAGCCAAATCTCGACGGGCCAAAGGAGACCTGGAGATCGTCTCAACACTCGTCTCATAACGACGGACACAACTTCAAGCTAAACGAAACAGCGGCAACTCCCAGTTCCATGGCTCGGCGGTGTACATATCGCCAACAGTCAAACCTCCATTCCGTGAAATGCGGATACAATCGATAAAATTCCTGGTTACGTGGAACGCGGATAACGTCACTCTTTGACCCCGTGGAAAACGTCCAGAGCGGATCCTGGTCCTCGCAGAGCATGGCAGTGAACCCGTGCGAAGCATCCAGAGCGGAGCCTAGTCCTCGCCTAACGCGGCAGTGAACCCGTGTGAAGCATCTAGTGCAAACTTCCTGGTTACGTGGAACGCGAATAACGTCACTCTTTGACCCCGTGGAAAACGTCCAGAGCGGATCCTGGTCCTCGCAGAGCATGGCAGTGAACCCGTGCGAAGCATCCAGAGCGGAGCCTAGTCCTCGCCTAACGCGGCAGTGAACCCGTGTGAAGCATCTAGTGCAAACTTCCTGGTTACGTGGAACGCGGATAACATCACTCTTTGACCCCGTGGAAAACGTCCAGAGCGGATCCTGGTCCTCGCAGAGCATGGCAGTGAATCCGTGCGAAGCATCCAGAGCGGAGCCTAGTCCTCGCCTAACGCGGCAGTGAACCCGTGTGAAGCATCTAGTGCAAACTTCCTGGTTACGTGGAACGCGAATAACGTCACTCTTTGACCCCGTGGAAAACGTCCAGAGCGGATCCTGGTCCTCGCAGAGCATGGCAGTGAACCCGTGCGAAGCATCCAGAGCGGAGCCTAGTCCTCGCCTAACGCGGCAGTGAACCCGTGTGAAGCATCTAGTGCAAACTTCCTGGTTACGTGGAACGCGGATAACGTCACTCTTTGACCCCGTGGAAAACGTCCAGAGCGGATCCTGGTCCTCGCAGAGCATGGCAGTGAACCCGTGCGAAGCATCCAGAGCGGAGCCTAGTCCTCGCCTAACGCGGCAGTGAACCCGTGTGAAGCATCTAGTGCAAACTTCCTGGTTACGTGGAACGCGGATAACGTCACTCTTTGACCCCGTGGAAAACGTCCAGAGCGGATCCTGGTCCTCGCAGAGCATGGCAGTGAACCCGTGCGAAGCATCCAGAGCGGAGCCTAGTCCTCGCCTAACGCGGCAGTGAACCCGTGTGAAGCATCTAGTGCAAACTTCCTGGTTATGTGGAACGCGGATAACGTCACTCTTTGACCCCGTGGAAAACGTCCAGAGCGGATCCTGGTCCTCGCAGAGCATGGCAGTGAACCCGTGCGAAGCATCCAGAGTGGAGCCTAGTCCTCGCCTAACGCGGCAGTGAACCCATGTGAAGCATCTAGTGCAAACTTCCTGGTCACGTGGAACGCGGATAACGTCATTCTTTGACCCCGTGGAAAACGTCCAGAGCGGAGCCTGGTCCTCGCCAAGCACGGCAGTGAACCCGTGTGAAGCATCCAGAGCAAACACCGGACTGTGGAGTCCTTAAAATCCACGGACTATGACGTCCTTAACCTCGACCGTGATGTCTTAAAACTAACGATCAACCCCCCCGATTCCCTACGGATTTCGCCTTGGTTTAAGGGTACATCTCTTCACTCCTTTGATACCTGGCGTTGTAATTCCTCAACGTTTTCAAAGAGGTGACGGGTCCCTGCAACCAAACCCCGGACTGTGGAGTCCCTAAATCCACGGACTATGAGGTCCTTAACCTTGACCGGGATGTCTTAAAACTAACATCGGACTGTGGAGTCCTTAAATCCATGGACTATGAGGTCCTTAACCTTGACCGCGACGTCTTTAAACTACGATACCTTGAGAGACCCCTAACCCCGTGAAACACGGAAAAAGGTGATCACACCCGGCACTTGCAGGCCCTTGCCACCTGTAAGGAAGAAAAACTCTCTTGTGAGATCCTTACGATTCTCAAGGGAAAACCCGCTTAAGGATCCTCACGATCTTTAAGAAGAACTCACACCTATGGGATCCTCTCGACCGGTAGGGAGAAAAACTCCTTATGAGACCCTCGTGGCTCATAAGATGCAAAGGCCTCAGGAAACAGATCCTAACCCTGAATCCTAAGCCACGGCCGTCCTGCAAGAAGATTAAGATAGAATATCCGCAGAACGCATTCAATAGAAAGGGGACACACCATTGAAGGGAAGAATATGTCTTCATTTATAAACCTTCCTTCGACAACAATACTCGATCTAAAGCCAGCACAAACCACCAGAGGCGGGAAATAACGTGGCAAGTTTCTGATCTGTATCCTATCAGGCACGCATTTGCAACTGTACGAATGTTTAAAAGGAAATGTTGCCTGAGGCACTGATGTGCATGCAACGTAACGATGGTACTCGTAATTAAAGAAAAATAGACGGCTCATTTACGCAAGCAAGACACACGTACGACTATCTGACAAGCATGAAAATTCAACAGAAAGCATGCAAACCACCAATGATTAAAGGAGTACATTGATTCAAACATGCTACATCAGTGGGAAAAGATTACCAAACAAGGGATCAGAAATACAAGGGTTAACAAAGCAAAACACAAAATTCTCCAACTCCCTTTCCGCCTTCTCCAGCACGTCAAAACGGCGGTTTTCGCGAGGAGTCGCTCCCCACCGGTTGGAGCCGTGCTCATCAGCGAAAGCAGACATGACGGCCCGACGAGCTCTTATCTGACTCAGTAAATGAACTGAGTGATCCTTCAGAGCTTGAGTGATTAGACAAGCCTCATGAAAGCACTCAAGCTTGTCCTCTGCCGCGTCAAGGATCGCCGAAGTCATCTCCGCCGGATGAGGGGGTATATCGGCAAGCACAGATAGGATGATCATCCGGAGCCAAATGGAGCCCATGGGAAGAGGAGAACCCCGACGGGTCAGTAGCTCGTACATCACAGTGTCACATTGAGCGTCGGTGAGAAGGGGATCCGCCAGCCGCGCAGCGAAGCGAGGAATTATATCCTCAAGGGGCACCTCCCATGGTTGCCGACGAGCATGGGGACGATCGCAAGCCATGGAGATTGATCGGGTTCTCAAAAAAAAAAAAAAAAAAAAAATGACCACCTTAAGGTATGAATGGGTTTCTCTGTGAAGAAAAGAAGTAAGGCATAAGGTTCAGATTATAAAGGGGCGCATTTAATGCCATGCACAAAAAATGTTGTGCATGGTGGGACTATTCTCAAAGCCCGAAAAGAAGGGGAGAGCGTTGGGAATGAAATCCGACGACGCGTTGGAATTAGGTTAGGGAAATGAAACGTCCCCATCAAGCAGATCCCTGCATACGCAACACGCGAGCACTAGCCTTTGATTGAAAATGAGGCGGCACTGCACAGGCACAACAGAGAACTAAGCTCTGAGAACGAGAATCAAATTCTTAAAAGAAAGGTTTGAAAGGAAGGACATGAAAAAGTAAAGGCGCTTCTAAAAGGACGTTTCGTCTACCTTACTCCCCCAAAGCAGGTCCAGCGGTCATAAAAGGTGACAGCGTTGCACTCACGTGCAGACACGTGAGAACAACGCTGTGGGGGCATTTGTTTCCTGATTTAAAATCAGGAAAGCTTTTGGGAAAAGCTTCAAAAAGGGGTCACGTGTTGGCACGTGACACCTAAAAGGCATCATCAAGTCAAGTGCAGTTTCCTGACTACGCTGAAGAAAATGGGCTTCAGAAAGAGTCACGTGCTCCCACTGAGTCAAGTGCAGTCCCACCGGGCGTGCCAGAATCTGTTCCCCTCCGAACGGCGGCCGGGACGTCGGGACGTCTGAGGCGTTAGGTTCGGGGCAGATGCTAATTGGTGTTATCCGTCCACCTCTCCGAAGATGCCAAGTTGATTTATGGCACCATATATCGAAGGTTTAAACGGATGCGACCGATGTAGCAGACTTCGTCAGATTCCCCCTCGTTTGAGGGGTTTTTTGATTGTGGGGACGCTCTTCCCTGCAGGCGCAAGCCCCTGCAGTTAATTACGCTACCGCATTGCGGTAACAACTTTCTCCTTCTCCAGATGGTCACTTCGTGTCGTGGGTGTTTGTTTTATTGCCCGTGGATTGTTTACGGAGACTGAGTTATGTCGTCGCCCGTAGGGCGTGGACTAGTCCAAATCCGCATTATCTTAAATTTGGGTTTGGGGGGGTTTGGTTTGAGGACACGTCAGCCCTACTCGAGGCTAAGATCAACTCAAACGTTTGTTAAGGATACGTTAGTCTAACTTTGTGACTAAGATCAACTTAACGGGATCGTTTAGATCCGACAAAAGAGTGTTTGGACTCTAATGTTCCAGTTTAGGGACATAGTGGTCCATCGTCTGTATGGCTGTCGGGACCCATCACCTCTCTGACGACGTTGAAGGATTACAACGACAGATGCCAGAGGAGTTCAGAGATGTACCCTTGAGCCGGAGTTAATTCGGGGGATTCGTAGTCCAGTATGTTTGAGGGTCTAAGGACGCGTTAACCATCTCCAAGGCTAAGATCAACTTAGACGGGGCCGTTTAGGTCCAACAAAAGAGCATAAGAAAGGGCTCTATTGTTCTAGTTTTAGGGACATTGCGGTCCGTGGGTAGTTTAAGGACATTGCGGTCCGTGGGTAGTTTAAGGACATTGCGGTCCGTGGGTAGTTTAAGGACATTGCGGTCCGTTGTTAGTTTTAAGACATCTCGGTCAAGGTTAAGGACGTCGTAGTCCATGGGTTTAAGGACCCCACAGTCCGGTATGTGCTCTGGATGCTTCACACGGGTTCACTGCCGTGCTTAGCGAGGACCAGGCTCCGCTCTGGATGCTTCACACGGGTTCACTGCCGTGCTCTGCGAGGACCAGGATCCGCTCTGGACGTTTCCCACGGGGTCAAAGAGTGACATTATCCGTATTCCACGTGACCAGGAATTTGTATGAGTTTAAGGACCCCACAGTCCATATCATGGGTGGTCGTCGGGACCCGTCACCTCTTTGAAGACATTGAGGGATTACAATGCCAAGTATCAAAGGAGTGAAGAGATGTACCCTAGAACCGGAGTGGCTTGAGCAGCCCCTGGCCCAATTTGAGGTCAGGACTGATTAATCATGTTATGAGCCCATTGGCCCAATTAGTCACGAATTGAGGACTTATGGCCAGCTTGGGCTAAGTCCCATCATGTCTGGAATATTGATTCCTTGTGAGTCCATCGAGGGAGAAGCTTTGCCTCCATCCCTTTAGCCAATTGGGCTATAGACTAGTGTTAAACACTTCAAAGCAATCAGTGTTGAACACTGGGAATGAGTTTGACAAGTTAGTGTTTAACACTAGAAGAATAATTGGTGTTAAACACCAGCAACAAGGCCTTGAAATGATCATAAGCACTAAAACAGCTCAGTGTTAAACACTGGCAATGGGGATCTTAAATTAGTGCCGAATATTAAAACAATTAATATTGAACACTACGAACAAAATTCTTTAATTAGTGTTGAACACTAAGGCCCGATAGCACTTCAATACTGGATTCGAGAGTTTTAACTTAGTGTCAAACACTACAGCAAGAACGGTCACGTGGCCCCACGTGAGAGTGCCTTCCCTTCAATGATTCTGCCGAAATTACTGTGTCTTTGATAGCGTCACGTGTTAGCACGTGACGGGCATTCAAATGCCTATGTGTTAAGGCTCCTGCTGAAAGTCACGTGTGTCACGTGGGGTGCTGCCTCAAAGGGGCTTTCTGTAGGGCTTTTTGGGGGGGTCACGTGGTGACACGTGACCCTGCCTCAATGCTGTTTTTGGAGGATCTGTTGCTCCTCTTTCAGGAATTAAATTCCTCGAACTTTTAATTTCAGAGGAATTAAATTCCTATTTCCTTTTGAAGGCTTATATTCTGGAACAGAGTTTAAATCTGAGTTTTCTGTGGGAATTAAATTCCTTGTTTATGCGAAGAACCGAATAGGGTTAAACCCTAAAAGCTTTTAAGGAATTAAACTCCCCTTTTCTGAGGATTATGATTAAAGGAATTAAATTCCCACTGTTTCGACAAAACTATGTTCTTGATTAGGTTTCAACCCTGTTTCTTTTTGTTTTGAAGGAATTAAATTCCCATAATACAGGGTCGAACCCTAACTTTATTTTGGAGGAATTAAATTCCTATAGTTCTGTGAGAATTAAATTCTCATACTTGCATTCCTTCTCTATGTTTTGGATCTGCATGGCAGGATCTCGACCCATTGAGAATTAAATTCTCAACCTTAAGGGGAGATGTGCACTTTGCAGATCCTCTATCAAAGAGGGAGGAGATATGCTCTCTCGTTTTATGCCTCAGAGTTAAACTCTGTTGAGAATTAAATTCTTTTTCTTTCCAAAAGGCTTTCCCTTTCTTACCTAGGGTTTTTTGCAGAAGATCTGAGTCTTTTTCAAGTATCAAAGCTCTTCTCCTTTTCTCTTTTCTTCTCTGCGTATGTATATATTTCTCTGTGTCTTTTGGCTCCTATTTATAGGAGAAGCAGCCGAATCAATCAGTTTTTGACGAATCTTCATTGATATTTGATTTGCATTCATCATTCATTTTGGGCCGTTGGATGATTAGGTGAATTTTATTCACCATTGGATTTTAAATCCAGAGATTCTCCCTTGTTATTTTGGTTAGATTTAAGGGGGAAATCTTTCCAAACCCGAGATTTTCCATAGATAGATGATATTTAATCATCTCTGAATCTTTAATTTGATTGGTCCCAAATAATTACTTTCCTTTGGAAAGATTCGAATTTCCTTCAGAATTTAATTCTGTCGTTAAAAAAATATGGGCTTTGAAAGCCGGTCACGTGTGACCACGTGATCCATGGTCACGTGACCCCCTTTGGAATGAGCCTTCTGCGCTGCGTCTTCTGATTGCTGCTTAAACATCACGTGCTACCACGTGACCCCTGGTCACGTGTGAGCACGTGACCCATGTTTGAACTCTCTTTCCTTGGTTCATCTGGAGAACGAGTCTGCTGTCTTGAACGTCACGTGCCAACACGTGACCCTGGTCACGTGGAAGCACGTCACCTCTTCTGAAGCCTTTTTCTTGACTTGATCAGAGAACTTGTGTGCCTTTGACGCTCGCGTTTAAATGTCACGTGTCGCCACGTGACCCTGGTCACGTGGGAGCACGTGACTCTTTCTGAAGCCCATTTTCTTCAGCGTAGTCAGGAAACTGCACTTGACTTGATGATGCCTTTTAGGTGTCACGTGCCAACACGTGACCCCTTTTTGAAGCTTTTCCCAAAAGCCTTCCTGATTTTAAATCAGGAAACAAATGCCCCCACAGCGTTGTTCTCACGTGTCTGCACGTGAGTGCAACGCTGTCACCTTTTATGACCGCTGGACCTGCTTTGGGGGAGTAAGGTAGACGAAACGTCCTTTTAGAAGCGCCTTCACTTTTTCATGTCCTTCCTTTCAAACCTTTCTTTTAAGAATTTGATTCTCGTTCTCAGAGCTTAGTTCTCTGTTGTGCCTGTGCAGTGCCGCCTTATTTTCAATCAAAGGCTAGTGCTCGCGTGTTGCGTATGCAGGGATCTGCTTGATGGGGACGTTTCATTTCCCTAACCTAATTCCAACGCGTCGTCGGATTTCATTCCCAACGCTCTCCCCTTCTTTTCGGGCTTTGAGAATAGTCCCACCATGCACAACATTTTTTGTGCATGGCATTAAATGCGCCCCTTTATAACCTGAACCTTATGCCTTACTTCTTTTCTTCACAGAGAAACCCATTCATACCTTAAGGTGGTCATTTTTTTTTTTGAGAACCCGATCAATCTCCATGGCTTGCGATCGTCCCCATGCTCGTCGGCAACCATGGGAGGTGCCCCTTGAGGATATAATTCCTCGCTTCGCTGCGCGGCTGGCGGATCCCCTTCTCACCGACGCTCAATGTGACACTGTGATGTACGAGCTACTGACCCGTCGGGGTTCTCCTCTTCCCATGGGCTCCATTTGGCTCCGGATGATCCTCCTATCTGTGCTTGCCGATATACCCCCTCATCCGGCGGAGATGACTTCGGCGATCCTTGACGCGGCAGAGGACAAGCTTGAGTGCTTTCATGAGGCTTGTCTAATCACTCAAGCTCTGAAGGATCACTCAGTTCATTTACTGAGTCAGATAAGAACTCGTCGGGCCGTCATGTCTGCTTTCGCTGATGAGCACGGCTCCAACCGGTGGGGAGCGACTCCTCGCGAAAACCGCCGTTTTGACGTGCTGGAGAAGGCGGAAAGGGAGTTGGAGAATTTTGTGTTTTGCTTTGTTAACCCTTGTATTTCTGATCCCTTGTTTGGTAATCTTTTCCCACTGATGTAGCATGTTTGAATCAATGTACTCCTTTAATCATTGGTGGTTTGCATGCTTTCTGTTGAATTTTCATGCTTGTCAGATAGTCGTACGTGTGTCTTGCTTGCGTAAATGAGCCGTCTATTTTTCTTTAATTACGAGTACCATCGTTACGTTGCATGCACATCAGTGCCTCAGGCAACATTTCCTTTTAAACATTCGTACAGTTGCAAATGCGTGCCTGATAGGATACAGATCAGAAACTTGCCACGTTATTTCCCGCCTCTGGTGGTTTGTGCTGGCTTTAGATCGAGTATTGTTGTCGAAGGAAGGTTTATAAATGAAGACATATTCTTCCCTTCAATGGTGTGTCCCCTTTCTATTGAATGCGTTCTGCGGATATTCTATCTTAATCTTCTTGCAGGACGGCCGTGGCTTAGGATTCAGGGTTAGGATCTGTTTCCTGAGGCCTTTGCATCTTATGAGCCACGAGGGTCTCATAAGGAGTTTTTCTCCCTACCGGTCGAGAGGATCCCATAGGTGTGAGTTCTTCTTAAAGATCGTGAGGATCCTTAAGCGGGTTTTCCCTTGAGAATCGTAAGGATCTCACAAGAGAGTTTTTCTTCCTTACAGGTGGCAAGGGCCTGCAAGTGCCGGGTGTGATCACCTTTTTCCGTGTTTCACGGGGTTAGGGGTCTCTCAAGGTATCGTAGTTTAAAGACGTCGCGGTCAAGGTTAAGGACCTCATAGTCCATGGATTTAAGGACTCCACAGTCCGATGTTAGTTTTAAGACATCCCGGTCAAGGTTAAGGACCTCATAGTCCGTGGATTTAGGGACTCCACAGTCTGGGGTTTGGTTGCAGGGACCCGTCACCTCTTTGAAAACGTTGAGGAATTACAACGCCAGGTATCAAAGGAGTGAAGAGATGTACCCTTAAACCAAGGCGAAATCCGTAGGGAATCGGGGGGGTTGATCGTTAGTTTTAAGACATCACGGTCGAGGTTAAGGACGTCATAGTCCGTGGATTTTAAGGACTCCACAGTCCGGTGTTTGCTCTGGATGCTTCACACGGGTTCACTGCCGTGCTTGGCGAGGACCAGGCTGCGCTCTGGACGTTTTCCACGGGGTCAAAGAATGACGTTATCCGCGTTCCACGTGACCAGGAAGTTTGCACTAGATGCTTCACACGGGTTCACTGCCGCGTTAGGCGAGGACTAGGCTCCGCTCTGGATGCTTCGCACGGGTTCACTGCCATGCTCTGCGAGGACCAGGATCCGCTCTGGACGTTTTCCACGGGGTCAAAGAGTGACGTTATCCGCGTTCCACGTAACCAGGAAGTTTGCACTAGATGCTTCACACGGGTTCACTGCCGCGTTAGGCGAGGACTAGGCTCCGCTCTGGATGCTTCGCACGGGTTCACTGCCATGCTCTGCGAGGACCAGGATCCGCTCTGGACGTTTTCCACGGGGTCAAAGAGTGACGTTATCCGCGTTCCACGTAACCAGGAAGTTTGCACTAGATGCTTCACACGGGTTCACTGCCGCGTTAGGCGAGGACTAGGCTCCGCTCTGGATGCTTCGCACGGGTTCACTGCCATGCTCTGCGAGGACCAGGATCCGCTCTGGACGTTTTCCACGGGGTCAAAGAGTGACGTTATCCGCGTTCCACGTAACCAGGAAGTTTGCACTAGATGCTTCACACGGGTTCACTGCCGCGTTAGGCGAGGACTAGGCTCCGCTCTGGATGCTTCGCACGGGTTCACTGCCATGCTCTGCGAGGACCAGGATCCGCTCTGGACGTTTTCCACGGGGTCAAAGAGTGACGTTATTCGCGTTCCACGTAACCAGGAAGTTTGCACTAGATGCTTCACACGGGTTCACTGCCGCGTTAGGCGAGGACTAGGCTCCGCTCTGGATGCTTCGCACGGATTCACTGCCATGCTCTGCGAGGACCAGGATCCGCTCTGGACGTTTTCCACGGGGTCAAAGAGTGATGTTATCCGCGTTCCACGTAACCAGGAAGTTTGCACTAGATGCTTCACACGGGTTCACTGCCGCGTTAGGCGAGGACTAGGCTCCGCTCTGGATGCTTCGCACGGGTTCACTGCCATGCTCTGCGAGGACCAGGATCCGCTCTGGACGTTTTCCACGGGGTCAAAGAGTGACGTTATTCGCGTTCCACGTAACCAGGAAGTTTGCACTAGATGCTTCACACGGGTTCACTGCCGCGTTAGGCGAGGACTAGGCTCCGCTCTGGATGCTTCGCACGGGTTCACTGCCATGCTCTGCGAGGACCAGGATCTGCTCTGGACGTTTTCCACGGGGTCAAAGAGTGACGTTATCCGCGTTCCACGTAACCAGGAATTTTATCGATTGTATCCGCATTTCACGGAATGGAGGTTTGACTGTTGGCGATATGTACACCGCCGAGCCATGGAACTGGGAGTTGCCGCTGTTTCGTTTAGCTTGAAGTTGTGTCCGTCGTTACGAGACGAGTGTTGAGACGATCTCCAGGTCTCCTTTGGCCCGTCGAGATTTGGCTTCTTCTTCTTTGGTGAAACCTGGGGGAAGGAGTACGACTCCTTCTTTGTTTGCGCCCCTGGATTGTGTACAGGGATTGTTGTAGTATCACCTGTAGGGCAAAAAGGTTTCATTTTTCCATCATTTCTTTTATTCTTTCCGCGATGCTCTATCATTTCAGCTTTTTATATCGCGAAGGTCGCGATTGCCCAATCATTTCGGCTATTTTTCGCGGTGCCCAATCATTTCGGCTATTTGTTTTATTTTTACTCGCTGCTTTTTTATTGCGAGTTGCCCCATCATTTCGGCTATTTTTCATGCATACATTTTTACTTGCTGCTTTTTATTGCAAGTTGCCCCATCATTTCGGCTATTTCGTAGGCATGTGTGGCTTGCTAGCTTTTTCGCCGCAAGCTCGGATTTTGGACACCGATTTCGGCATCAGCATCGCTGCAACTGGGATGTTGCCAGGAGCGAATCATCATTTGCTTCTATCGATGTTGAACAAAGGTGGCTTAGCAAACAGGGTTAAGGTCCTGTCGACTAAGGATTTTGACTTCATGAGCCGTAAGGGTCTCACAAAGGTATTTCTCCCTACAAGTCGTGAGGATCTTGCAGGTGTATTTTCTCCTTAGGGATCGTGAGGATTCCTAAGTGTATGTTCCTCTGTAAGTCGTAAGGATCCTACAAGAGGGTTTTCTCCTTATGGGTCGAGAGGACCTACAAGGGTTGGACTTTGCTGGGGAAATGTTTATTCGCGCCCGTGGATTGTATACAAGGGTCAGTATTGAGCCTCTTGTAGGGCAATATCGGAGGTTGTGGGGGATTTGCTTAAGAACAGGTTCAGGTTTCTGTAACTTAAGACTTTCAAATCTCATGAGCCGTGAGGGTCCCATAAGAGAATTCTCCTTACGAGTCGTGAGGATCTCGTAAGTGTATTTTCTCCTCAGGAATCGTGAGGATCCCTAAGTGTGCTGCTCCTTTGTGAGTCGTAAGGATCTCACGCAGGTGGTTTCTCCTTACAGGGTCGAGAGGACTCTGTAAGTGTCCTTTAACGAGGTTGCGCCCTTTCGGGTTTTCACAAACACTCGCCGGTAGTCCTGCTGTTTTTTACTCACGGAGCCCTTTCGGGTTTTCATCCGTGCCCATTTTGCTTATGGACATACCGTTTTTTTTTATTTATATCATTTTTACTCTTCTCTTTTTTTTTTTACAAGGTCGCGCCCTTTCGGGTTTTCACGAACACTTGCCGGCAGCCCTGCTGTTTTTACTCACGGAGCCCTTTTCGGGTTTTCATCCGTGCCCATTTTGCTTATGGACATACCGTTTTTTTTTTTTTTTATTTTTTTTATTTATCCATCTCGTCAACCTAAGGACGTTGCGGTGGTAGTTTAGGGACGTTTCGGTCCGTCGATAGTTTAAGGACGTTTCGGTCCGCTGTTAGTTTAAGGACGTTTCGGTCCGACGATAGTTTAAGGACGTTTCGGTCCGACGATAGTTTAAGGACGTTTCGGTCCGACGATAGTTTAAGGACGTTTCGGTCCGTCGATATAGGAAGGCCGGCTGCTGCTTGTAAAGTCTGAGCTTAGGAAGATAGCGAGCGGACATAGTCGTCGTCATCCATCATTGACCTAGGCTGCAGCTTATTAAGCATGGTATTTCTTCAAGAAGCGGCCGTTTACTGGCCTGAAAGGCCTTTCACCGTGCATGTCCATGAGTAGGTAGGCTCCACCCTGGTAGACCTTGTCTATGATGTACGGGCCTTCATAGTTTGGCTCAAATTTTCCCCGCTTGGCGCGATTGGGGATCATAGGTCTTTTGACCACTAGTACGAGTTCGCCTGGGCGGAATGTCCTCGGCCTGGTCAATCTTTCGTACGAGCGCGTCATCTTTGCTTTGTAGGCTTCTAGATGTTGTTGCGCTATGAGCCGGGTTTCATCGAGGGCGTCAAGCTCCTCAAGCCGAAGGTGAGCATTTTCTTCGTTCGTCAGCTCGTGGTGGACTGCTACTCGTAGAGAGGGTAACTCTATCTCAAGGGGGAGAACTGCTTCCGTCCCAAATACCAACGCGTACGGTGTTGTGTTCGTGGCCGTCTTGAATGTAGTTCGATAAGCCCAAAGGGCTTCTTGCAGCCTTTCGTGCCAGTCCCTCTTATTCCTGGAGACGGTCTTTTTTATGATCTTCGTCAAGGTCTTATTGAAAGCCTCGGCTAGACCGTTAGCTCGTGGGTTGTAAACTGAAGAATATCTCCAGTCTATATTGTACTGCTGTGCGAAGCGGCTAATCTTATGGCTTCGGTAGGCCGGCCCATTATCGGAGATAATCCGTCGTGGAGTTCCGAACCGATAGATGACTTGCGTCTTGAAGAAATGGAGGATATTCTCCGTCTTCACTTCCTTCAGTGGTACTGCTTCTGCCCATTTGGAGAAGTAATCAGTTGTCGCCAGGATAAAGCGGTGTCCCCGGGATGATGCTGGCTCAATGGGGCCGACTATGTCAGTCCCCCACATTTCGAATGGCCAGCTGGCCACCGTTGGGTGTAGTGGATTCGGATGTTGGTGGATGAAGTCTCCATGGATCTGGCATGAGTGGCATTGCTTCGCATACTCGAGGCAGTCCTGGATCATCGTGGGCCAGTAGTAACCCATCCGTTTAATTTTTAACTTCATCTTTGGGCCCGCTTGATGAGAACCGCAAAGCCCGTCATGAACTTCCTGAATGACTCTTTCTGCTTCGTCAGGTCCTAAGCATCTCAGCCATAGAGAATCAAACGATCTCTTGTATAGAATATCGTTGACGAAAGCGAAAGATAAAGCTCGTTTCATGAGCTGATGTCTTGAGGACGCCTCTTTGGGCATTCGGTGGGACTTAAAGTAGTCTATGAAGACTTCCCTCCAGTCCTCAGCCTTCTCACGGTCTTTTATTTGTAGGGTCGCTTGCTCAATCGCTCCCTTTTCTTTATATAATTCCGGAGGTATTTCTGCCGGGGCGAGCACTCGACGGCTTTGTACTATGATTCTGACGTCATCGAGGTTCTCGTCGGCCAGTTCTTTAGCGAGTTTGGCCAATGCGTCTGCTTTGCTGTTCTCTGCGCGCGGTATGTTCTCTAGAATATAGAAGGGGATCTGGGCCAACAGTTGTTGCACCTTTTCGCCGTACTTCACCAATTCTGGTTTGCACGTTTGGTAGTCACCATTTACTTGGCTAATGACCAGCTGAGAATCTCCGTATATGAGGAGGTCTTCAATTCCCATGTTGATGGCGATTTCGAGGCCTGCTATCAGAGCTTCGTATTCGGCTTCATTGTTTGTCCTTGACTCCGTTAAGGAGAAGGCGAAGCGCATTATTCCTCCTTGTGGAGTTGCAAAGATAAGGCCTATCCCCGATTTGATGATCGGGCTACCCTGTTTCTGTTTCTTTATGGAGGACGCTCCATCAAAATAGAGTTCCCATCGTGTGCTTCCACCGCCAATTGCATCAAATGCATGCTCATCCGGCAAATCACAGTTCAGAGGAGAGTTGGTCGGTATCGGGTGCTCGGCGAGGAAGTCGGCAATGGCCTGGCCCTTCACTGCCTTGAGGGGTTGATATGTTATCGAGAACTCCATCAAGAGCAAGGCCCATTTAGCGAGTCTTCCCGTCAATATAGCCTTTGACATCAGGTATTTAAGGGGGTCCACCTTCGAAATGAGGCGGACTTCATGTGCCAACGCATAGTGCCTGAGCTTCGTTATTGCAAAGATTAATGCCAAGCAATGTTTTTCGATGGGCGAGTAATTGCTTTCTGCCCCCAGCAGCACTCGACTCAAGTAGTAAAGTGCTCTTTCTTTCCCCTGATCATTCTCCTGTGCCCATAATGCGCCCAAAGAACCTTCAAGGGCGGTCGTGTAAAGAATGAGAGGCTTTCCTTTCACTGGGGCAGCCAACACCGGAGGATTTTGCAAGTATTGTTTGATCTCGTCTAGTGCACCTTGACATTTGTGATTCCAAACGAACGGGGTTCCCTTTTTCATCAGGTGGCTGTAAGGACGGCATTTGCCCGAAAGATTAGCGATAAACCGCCGGATGTATGCGAGCTTCCCTTGGAGAGACCGCAACTGCTTGAGGGTTTTTGGCGGAGGCATTTCCATGATCGCTTTAATCTTTGACGGATCTATTTCAATACCTCTGTGTCGAACGATGAATCCCAGAAATTTGCCCGAGGAGACTCCAAACGCGCATTTGAGGGGATTCATTTTCAAATTATATTGCCGAAGGCGTTGAAATACAGTCTCCAGATGCTTTAAATGATCTTCGTATGACGTGCTCTTTACTACGAGGTCATCGATATAGCACTCGACGATGTCATGTATGAGGTCGTCGAAGATCTTTGTCATGGCCCTTTGATAGGTGGCACCAGCGTTCTTTAGACCAAAGGGCATAACCTTGTAGCAAAATATACCCAAAGGGGTGCGGAAAGCGGTATGCTTCTGGTCTTCGGGATGCATCTTTATCTGATTGTATCCTGATGAACCATCCATAAAGGAGAAGACCTCGTGAGTGGATGTGTTATCTATCATTAGCTCGGTTACCGGCACCGGGAAATCGTCCTTTGGGCATGCTTTATTGAGATCCCTGAAATCCACGCATATGCGCACCGTTCCATTCTTCTTCATTACCGGGACGATATTGGCGATCCAGTCAGGGTATTGGACTTCTTGGATAAATCCGGAATCGATCAACTTCTTGACTTCGGCGTTGATGCTCATCTCCAGCTCAAGTCGCATCCTCCTTGGCGCCTGCTTGACTGGCTTGATATCCGGGGATATTGCTAATCTATGCACCGCAATCTCCGGATCCAATCCTGGCATCTCGGAGTAGTTCCACGCGAAGCAGTCTTTATGCCGTAGGAGCACGTTCTTTAACGCGGCCACCTTTTCCTCGGATAACAGCTCGCTGACAACTGTCGGCCGCGGGTCGTCTGTCGATCCCAGCTCGATCTTCTTGAGGTTATCTGCGGTAGTATGTATACCGTCTTCCAGTTCTTTCGGAGCGGGCGGGAATTCTGAGATCAACTCATCATCGCTGTTCTCGAAGCACCGGGGAAGGTCATCTTTGTTCTCGGGCTCTTCTTTTAATATCGTAATCATATAACAGGTGCGAACTCGCTCCCAAGACTGAGGCGGATCCGGTTCTGCTCTTGTGGTTTTGGGCTCGTGCTTTTGCGGCGGCGTCACTTTCCAACCGTCGGATAAAGCGAATCTGCCCCGTCGGTACTGGTCCTCGACCCAGTTCTTAAAGGTGAAGCAGTCTTCGGTAGGATGTCCTATGGCTCGGTGATAAGAGCAATAACTCGGATAAGAGACCTTGCTAGCTTGCTCAGGATGTCTAGACTCTGGAAGCGTGATCATTTGAGGTTTTATAGCGAGGTTGAGCAGCCTCTCCGTCTTGTCTCGGGGGAAGGAGTACGCTCGACTCATCTTCTTCATGAGGGACAAGCCCGAGCCGCTTCTTGATTTATTTCCGTCTCTGCGTCGGGCCTTTCGTACAACGGATTGATGAGGATAAGCGTGTTTGTCTTTTGTAGCACGTTGAGATAGACGTTGCGTCCTGGCCTTCTCGTAGATGGCCATTTCGCGGTTGTGGTCTTCCCGAGCTTTCTGACCCACCTTCCTGATAGGCTTGCCCATTCGCTCTTCAAACGACGGACTTGGCGCTTCGATCGCGGGGTCTAGTTTTGATGAGGGGTCGGCCTCTCCTGACAGGGCGTCCTCTTCTTCATCAAAGGTAAATATAGCGTAGCTGCTGTGGGTTCGCCCTCGTTTTCCGGTTCTCGCGTACCCAAGCCCAAGTGTTTCCATTTTCCCATTGGGCAATTTGCGCTGAGTCCCGGGGACATCCCAAATCCTGTTATAGAACCGAGCCTGCCGCACCGTCTGTCTTAAAGGTACTCCTTGGCGCTTCAATAACTTCTTCAATCCATTTGTATAGTATCTAGGCAGACGGATGGGTTGGAGCCTGTCAAGTATAACATCCGCGCCGTGCCAGATCTCTTTCTCCACCTTCGACTCTGAGGATTGGTAGAATAGGATCACCTTCTCACCCCTTCGCCTGGGAGGGACGTAAAATGTTTGCAGGTCTTGCACGCTGTGAGCTTGAAGCGCGTCGAGATCCTTATAGTGTTCTTGCGGTACCATGGTGATTTGCAGACTATGGTCCTCGCAAAGGGGTGCCTGTATTGACAGCCGACTGGAGAATACGGCGTTAACCTCGTCCTCCGAATCACTCCCGAAGACCGGTATGGGAGTGGGCGCCCCCAGGTTGTTGCGTTGGGATGGCCCTGTATACACTATTTCTTCCTCTTCTTCAGTATCGCTCCCAAAAACGGGAATGGTGGCGGCGGCTTTGTCCTCTGGGTCGCGACACCTTTCTGTATCTTCGAAATCTGGCAAAAAGTATTTCGCGTCTTCGTATTTGCGAACTTCGTTTACAGAAAACGGGTTCAACTCGCCTGTTACGGTGTACTCGAAACCATCCTTGAAGTACTTCATACACTGATGTTGCGTAGAAGGGATGATGTTGTACTCGTGTAGCCAAGGACGACCGAGCAAGGCGTTGTAGCAGGTCTTGGCGTCAATGACATGGAATTTGATGTCTGTGACGAGAAGTCCGAAGCGTAACGTCAGTATTACAGATCCGAGAGTCCGTGACGATTGAGAGTCGAAACCGGAGATAGTAATTTTGTCACGAGCGAGGTGTTGCACACTCATGCAGATTTCCTTCAACACCCGAACATTAAGGAGGTTAACGGAGGATCCATTATCCACCAGGATCTTGCCTATCTTGATGTCATGGCAGTATCCAGAGACATATAGGGGGCGGTTGTGGTCGCACGTCCCGAGAAGGAGGTCTTCATCACCGAAAGTGACATCGGCCGTATGCACTTCCTCCAGTTCATCCTTCATCCTTTCAGTGGCGAGGAAGGCTTGGAATTGCTCGGGTTCTTGTAACGCCTTAATTAGTGAGTCTCGCGCTTCTTTCGATAATAGGAGGGCATCAAGAATGCTAAGCTGAGAAGGTAGCTTCCTTAGGTGCGCGAGGATGTTATAGTCTACCTTACCCTTTTTGGGAGGGTTTTTGGTAGTTAGCTCTTTTATGACCTGGTCATCTAGAGTGATATCTTCAATGACCTTTTCCTTTCCCTTATCTTTTCGGCCGACGGGCCCGAGATTCTTTTCTGGGAGCGTGCGATTGCGCAGCTGGATGTTCTCGCAGATCTCCGATTCCTCCTCCTTTCCCGAGAAAGATTCTTTAAAGAGAGGGCCCAGAGCCATTTCTTCATCAGAGTCGCTCCCAAAGGTGAGAACTTGTGACTCCCTGGCGTTAACCATGCAACAGTTGCCAGTCGTTATGTTGTGCCCATTGACAGTGCTTCTTCGCTCCCGACGGATCTTGCGTTTCATGCGCTTAAAATGTTGCTGACGAACAACATATCCTTGCCACCATATCTTAAAGGCGTCGCACTCCTCCGTGGGATGTGAGATTTTCCGATGATATGTGCAATAGTCAGGGTGCGTCTCTACCCCATCGTGTGTGTTTCCTTCCGAGGGCGGTAGCTTCATCCCTATTGACATGGCTTTGGCAAACCTTTTTCTCGTCTTGAATATCTTCTTGTCTACCTCGGATACTTTTCGCTCTGGCGGAGGTAGTTCAACTCTTCCGTTCAGTCGCCCGCATTTGGCTCTTTCCGGCGTGGTCATTTCACGCTCCTGGTCCGCTTTACATTTTAGACGAATCTCGTCTAGAAAAGCGTCGATCATTTCGTCTGTTGGCCATGGACGCTCTGGTACAGGCTCTGCCTCCATCTTCTTAGTGCCGGGAGTTTTCCCATCATCGGTAAACGAGTGGGAGATTACGTTACAACTCGCCACATATCCTTCGGATTCATCCGACGAGCTCTCTCCCTCATCTTCCTCTTGAAAGATATGGTTGAGGAACTCTTGCAGTGTGACAGGGGTTCGCGCCTTTTGATTGTATTCTTCCAGCGCGTCGATTTGCTTCTGTAAGTTCGTGTGCTCGTTTCCAAGCTTCACGGACTTCTTGGATTTCTTCTTCTTTTTCTTCGAAGATTCTGACGGCTGGACGTGAGTATTTGGGCTCTTATCGTTAGTCTTTATAATTGGGCGGGGCTTCAACATTCCTTTGATAATTTGAGGTTCAAGAGGGTCCTTCCATTCGATCGCAGGGCACGCATGAAGGTCTTTCAGCATTCTTTTGGTTTTAGTTGATAGCACGACCTCCCATGGAGCTTCTTCAATAAAAGAACATGTTGCCCCCGGTGTATCCGCTTTCCTAGGAGCATGCGGCTGTGGTGGGTTCACCTTCCACTTTTCGGACAGTACAAACTTCCCCTGGAGGTATTGGTCTTCAATCCATCCTTTGAAGACGAAGCAATCTTCAATCGGATGGCCTACCGTTTGATGGTAAGGGCAGTAGTTGGAGTCATTCACCTCGGTGGGTTGCGGCGGTCGCCTTGGATTTGGTAGGTTTATAAGCCTGTTGCGTATCGCCAGCTCGAATAACCGCTTCGTCTTGTCTCGCGGGAACGAGTAGGGACGCTTCATTTTCTCATTATAGTACCGGCGTCTTTCCTCCAGTTGATCCGCCGATTTCGGGACGTTAGGTTGCTGTTGGGCGTTCGCGACGAAGGTTGCCCTTCCTTTACCCTTGTCATTCCGCGGTTCCGATTTCGGGGGAGATGGTCTATGACCCATCTGGTCCATCTGAGCCAACTTGTCGATTAAAGCCTGGAATGTGGTTGGCTTAAAGAACATCATGAACTGGGAGATAGTTGCGTGGGGGTCTAGGGTTCCCACGAACATGCCCACCGCAGGTGCTTCCTCGATGCGTTGCTCACATCTCGACCACAAGTTCCGCCAGCGTATAGCGTACTGGACCCAGGTTTCGCCCGGCTTTACCCTGGCGTTAATAAGTGCGGTTATTGGAGTGCGTTCGCTGGCACTTGCAAATCGCTGAGTGAACAACAACTCCATTTCAGCGAACGTTTTGATAGAATCGTTCGGGAGTTCCGAGTACCATTCGAACGCTGTTTCTGATAAGCTGCCCACGAACTGGCGAAGCAACAATTTTTCGTCACCGCCGGTGTTACCGCAGAGGGCCCGGAACTGGGCAACATGTTGATGGGGATTGCCGGTCCCTTTATACACATGGAATTTCGGTATCGTATAGCCTTGCGGGTATTTGATTTGATCGTACCAGCTCGGATACGGCCGCCCCGTTTTCACGACTTGACCAGCTGCCTCAGTCGCATGATGAACTCGGATTTGCTGGGCTATGTAGTCAGCTAAGTCAGCCTTAGAGATTGCCTCCTCCTTGGCCATTGAAAGGGCTGGTGGTGGATTTGACGTTTCTCCTCGGTCGTCTTCAAGAACGATCGGGGGATCCTCGGCGGGTGAGTCCTGCTGGATCATCATTCCTATCACGTCTTGAAAGAGAAGGCCCATCCGTTGTATGTTGGATGCTTGTTCAGCAGCCTCTTTGTCCCTTCTCTCCAGTGTCCGGCGAAGGAATTCAGCGTCTGTTTCTTCCTCCCGGCGTGCGTCTGAGGACGTTTCTGGGTTTTCTTTTGGTCCGGTGAGCGCGGCCATAGCATTCATCATTTCTTGAAGCTTTTGTTGCTGCTCCTGGGCTTTCGTCACGGATCGGGTTAGGGGTCGGTGGCCCGTGGAAGTGCGGCTTTCCTCTTTCCCAAAGGCCATGTAGACAGTGTGCACCACCATGCCCCCAGACTCAGGGCATCTGGGTTTAGTGCTTTCAGTCGTCGCTACTCGCTGTGAGGTCCTCTTTGGCCTCCTCCTTTTGTGAGTCAGTTGATCACCGGCTTTTTGGGGCTTAGCTTGGTGACTGGCTTCAGGTTGGATTTTCAGCTTCTTGTGCTGGCGGGAGAAGTTTGGATCGATGATCGAGTCTCGGGCCTGCCGCCAAGCCTTATAGATTTTGGAAGACAGCCGTTGAGGAGATCGGGGCTATTCGGGTTTTGTTTCCTCAACCTTTTTCAATGAGGGAGGAGACCTCTTCAGTACTGCCGTGGGGGAATTACTTCGCACCTTATTTAGCATTTCAAAGCTGTTCCGAGTTGAAACAGCAGCATTGACCTCTGCCACCGGGGCCGCTGGAGTCAGCCCGGAGGGAGAGTTGCCCCCAGCCTTCCTTACTCGGCGCCAATGGCGACGTCGAGCGCGTCGAGCTGGTGGCGTTGGGTCAACAGTAAGAATGGTTCCTTCTTGCCCCCTGTGTGGATGGGGGGTTGTTGTTGGCGTTAGCCTATCGAAGACCGATGTCCTCTGGGAAGCGGGAGCAAAGGCCGGAGCCGTCAATCTTGTAAAGACTGACTTTTTGGCTGGAGAGGTTGCCTTGGCGATTTCGGGAACGGGAACGGCCATCTTCTTAAAAGCAGCCTTCTCTGAGATTGTAGGCCCCGTGATGAGCTCGCAGGATTCCTGGCCCAGTCTAGAGAAGACCGAGGCATCGACGTTGGGCGACTCGTTGAGAGGAGCCGCGGCAGGGGTAAGACGATCAAAGACTGACTTCCCGAGAGTTTCCTTTGTCAGCACTGGAACGGTAAAGTTTGTCGGCGGGATCATAGTCCCAAAGAACAATCCTGTGGTGGCGCGAGTGACCTGTTCCACTGGCATTGTGAATAGCGAAGCAGCTTGGGGTCCATAGGCTATACCTCCTGGCGAGGCAGAGCGTCGGCTGCAATTGCCGTCTGAGCAGTTGGAGGATTTCGCAGGGGTGGAAGCCATCGATCCTTTGTTTTCTGCAATAAGCGAGATGCCAATTCTCAGTACCTTGAAACCCAAGGGCAACCATTAGCGAACCGCGATTGGTTCGCGAGTCACGACACACGAAGTGTGGAGTGGAAAGAGGAAGAGGTCCCACCGGGCGTGCCAGAATCTGTTCCCCTCCGAACGGCGGCCGGGACGTCGGGACGTCTGAGGCGTTAGGTTCGGGGCAGATGCTAATTGGTGTTATCCGTCCACCTCTCCGAAGATGCCAAGTTGATTTATGGCACCATATATCGAAGGTTTAAACGGATGCGACCGATGTAGCAGACTTCGTCAGATTCCCCCTCGTTTGAGGGGTTTTTTGATTGTGGGGACGCTCTTCCCTGCAGGCGCAAGCCCCTGCAGTTAATTACGCTACCGCATTGCGGTAACAACTTTCTCCTTCTCCAGATGGTCACTTCGTGTCGTGGGTGTTTGTTTTATTGCCCGTGGATTGTTTACGGAGACTGAGTTATGTCGTCGCCCGTAGGGCGTGGACTAGTCCAAATCCGCATTATCTTAAATTTGGGTTTGGGGGGGTTTGGTTTGAGGACACGTCAGCCCTACTCGAGGCTAAGATCAACTCAAACGTTTGTTAAGGATACGTTAGTCTAACTTTGTGACTAAGATCAACTTAACGGGATCGTTTAGATCCGACAAAAGAGTGTTTGGACTCTAATGTTCCAGTTTAGGGACATAGTGGTCCATCGTCTGTATGGCTGTCGGGACCCATCACCTCTCTGACGACGTTGAAGGATTACAACGACAGATGCCAGAGGAGTTCAGAGATGTACCCTTGAGCCGGAGTTAATTCGGGGGATTCGTAGTCCAGTATGTTTGAGGGTCTAAGGACGCGTTAACCATCTCCAAGGCTAAGATCAACTTAGACGGGGCCGTTTAGGTCCAACAAAAGAGCATAAGAAAGGGCTCTATTGTTCTAGTTTTAGGGACATTGCGGTCCGTGGGTAGTTTAAGGACATTGCGGTCCGTGGGTAGTTTAAGGACATTGCGGTCCGTGGGTAGTTTAAGGACATTGCGGTCCGTTGTTAGTTTTAAGACATCTCGGTCAAGGTTAAGGACGTCGTAGTCCATGGGTTTAAGGACCCCACAGTCCGGTATGTGCTCTGGATGCTTCACACGGGTTCACTGCCGTGCTTAGCGAGGACCAGGCTCCGCTCTGGATGCTTCACACGGGTTCACTGCCGTGCTCTGCGAGGACCAGGATCCGCTCTGGACGTTTCCCACGGGGTCAAAGAGTGACATTATCCGTATTCCACGTGACCAGGAATTTGTATGAGTTTAAGGACCCCACAGTCCATATCATGGGTGGTCGTCGGGACCCGTCACCTCTTTGAAGACATTGAGGGATTACAATGCCAAGTATCAAAGGAGTGAAGAGATGTACCCTAGAACCGGAGTGGCTTGAGCAGCCCCTGGCCCAATTTGAGGTCAGGACTGATTAATCATGTTATGAGCCCATTGGCCCAATTAGTCACGAATTGAGGACTTATGGCCAGCTTGGGCTAAGTCCCATCATGTCTGGAATATTGATTCCTTGTGAGTCCATCGAGGGAGAAGCTTTGCCTCCATCCCTTTAGCCAATTGGGCTATAGACTAGTGTTAAACACTTCAAAGCAATCAGTGTTGAACACTGGGAATGAGTTTGACAAGTTAGTGTTTAACACTAGAAGAATAATTGGTGTTAAACACCAGCAACAAGGCCTTGAAATGATCATAAGCACTAAAACAGCTCAGTGTTAAACACTGGCAATGGGGATCTTAAATTAGTGCCGAATATTAAAACAATTAATATTGAACACTACGAACAAAATTCTTTAATTAGTGTTGAACACTAAGGCCCGATAGCACTTCAATACTGGATTCGAGAGTTTTAACTTAGTGTCAAACACTACAGCAAGAACGGTCACGTGGCCCCACGTGAGAGTGCCTTCCCTTCAATGATTCTGCCGAAATTACTGTGTCTTTGATAGCGTCACGTGTTAGCACGTGACGGGCATTCAAATGCCTATGTGTTAAGGCTCCTGCTGAAAGTCACGTGTGTCACGTGGGGTGCTGCCTCAAAGGGGCTTTCTGTAGGGCTTTTTGGGGGGGTCACGTGGTGACACGTGACCCTGCCTCAATGCTGTTTTTGGAGGATCTGTTGCTCCTCTTTCAGGAATTAAATTCCTCGAACTTTTAATTTCAGAGGAATTAAATTCCTATTTCCTTTTGAAGGCTTATATTCTGGAACAGAGTTTAAATCTGAGTTTTCTGTGGGAATTAAATTCCTTGTTTATGCGAAGAACCGAATAGGGTTAAACCCTAAAAGCTTTTAAGGAATTAAACTCCCCTTTTCTGAGGATTATGATTAAAGGAATTAAATTCCCACTGTTTCGACAAAACTATGTTCTTGATTAGGTTTCAACCCTGTTTCTTTTTGTTTTGAAGGAATTAAATTCCCATAATACAGGGTCGAACCCTAACTTTATTTTGGAGGAATTAAATTCCTATAGTTCTGTGAGAATTAAATTCTCATACTTGCATTCCTTCTCTATGTTTTGGATCTGCATGGCAGGATCTCGACCCATTGAGAATTAAATTCTCAACCTTAAGGGGAGATGTGCACTTTGCAGATCCTCTATCAAAGAGGGAGGAGATATGCTCTCTCGTTTTATGCCTCAGAGTTAAACTCTGTTGAGAATTAAATTCTTTTTCTTTCCAAAAGGCTTTCCCTTTCTTACCTAGGGTTTTTTGCAGAAGATCTGAGTCTTTTTCAAGTATCAAAGCTCTTCTCCTTTTCTCTTTTCTTCTCTCCGTATGTATATTTTTTGTGTCCCTTGGCTCTTATTTATAGGAGAAGCAGCCGAATCAATCAGTTTTTTGTGAATCTTCATTGAGAGATTTGATTTGCGTCCATCATTCATTTTGGGCCTTTGGATTATTAGGTGAATTTTATTCACCATTGGATCTTAAATCCAGAGATTCTCCCTTGTTATTTTGGTTAGATTTAAGGGGGAAATCTTTCCAAACCCGAGATTTTCCATAGATAGATGATATTTAATCATCTCTGAATCTTTAATTTGATTGGTCCCAAATAATTACTTTCCTTTGGAAAGATTCGAATTTCCTTCAGAATTTAATTCTGTCGTTAAAAAAATATGGGCTTTGAAAGCCGGTCACGTGTGACCACGTGATCCATGGTCACGTGTAGACACGTGACCCCCTTTGGAATGAGCCTTCTGCGCTGCGTCTTCTGATCGTTGCTTAAACATCACGTGCTACCACGTGACCCCTGGTCACGTGTGAGCACGTGACCCTTGTTTGAACTCTCTTTCCTTGGTTCATCTGGAGAACGAGTCTGCTGTCTTGAACGTCACGTGCCAACACGTGACCCTGGTCACGTGGAAGCACGTCACCTCTTCTGAAGCCTTTTTCTTGACTTGATCAGAGAACTTGTGTGCCTTTGACGCTCGAGTTTAAATGTCACGTGTCGCCACGTGACCCTGGTCACGTGGGAGCACGTGACTCTTTCTGAAGCCTATTTTCTTCAGCGTAGTCAGGAAACTGCACTTGACTTGATGATGCCTTTTAGGTGTCACGTGCCAACACGTGACCCCTTTTTGAAGCTTTTCCCAAAAGCTTTCCTGATTTTAAATCAGGAAACATGGAGCATTGTGTCCGACCGTGACACTCGTTTCTTAGCACACTTTTGGAGGAGCTTACAGGGAAGTTTGGGGACTCGATTGAAGTTTAGTATAGCTTGCCATCCTCAAACAGATGTCTAGGCTGGAAGAACGATTCAAACTCTTGGAAGTATGCCGAGAGTTTGCAAGTTGGACTTCAGGGTTTATATGAGGATCATCTACATTGGGCGGAGTGTTCTTACAGCAACAGTTTCCAGGTGACCATACAGATGGCTCCATTCGAAGCTTTTTATGGTCGCAAGTGTCGTTCCCCTGTTGTTGGGACGATATTGGTGAACGAAGTTTGGTGGGACCAGATTTGGTTGTACAGACAGTTGAGAAGGTTAATAGATTCTGGAATCATATTAATGCAACACGAGGCCGACAAAGAGTTGGGCAGTTACATCGAGAAGACCTCTAGAGTTCGCTCATGGTAATTTAGTATTCTTGGAGATGTCGCCGACTAGAGGGGTGATCCGTTACAGAAGTCGAGGAAAGCTTAGTCTTCAATTCGTTGGGCCTTTTAAGATTTTGGGGCGTACTGGAGAAGTGGCGCATCGTTTGGTGTTACCGCAATCTTTGGAGAATGTTCATGACGAGTTTCTTGTATCTCAACCCCGTAGGTATGTTCGGGATGAAACACATGTATAGGATCATTCGGAGATGTCTGTACGAGAAGATTTGACTTTTGAGGAGCAACCGGTTGAAATTGTGGACCGAGAGGAAAAGGTTCTTAGGAACGAGGTTATCACTTTTGTACTTGTTTTCTTGAAGTAATCGCTCGCATGGGAGTCAACTTCGGAACGAGAAGATAAAATCCGGCAGAAGTTTCCATATCCATCCTTGTAGTTTCTTGATTGTTTATCCTTTCTTGTTCTTGGAATTTCGAGGACGAAATTCTTTTGTAGTTGGGTATAATGTAACACCCGAGTTCATTCATACCAATTCCAGTTTCCGTATTTACTTATCCATGGTCTGTTCGTGATTTATCGTGTTTGGGTCGAATGCTATTTTACATGTTACTGAGCATTCGACCCGACCCACTTGCTTGAACCTGTTTGACTCTTATTATAGATTGCCTTGACTTGTTGCATGGACTAGTACATCTTATGATTTAGTATATACCGATATTTTATCTGGCATCGCATCTTTTGCATATAACAGTTTAAATCATGTAAAATAAATTAAAATTGCATTGCATGGCCTGCATGATACCCCTAACCTTGTGGTAGTGTCCTTGCATCGTGCTCTCGTCCCGTTCAGTAAAACGGACGCATTTGGACGGCTACGCGTACGTACGTGCGTCCGTACTTGGGGGTATGCTTTTCTATGACAAAATCTTTCATTTTAATTTTTGGAGTTTGCCAATATTTTTCATATTTCAAATTCAAATTTTTGGACCCGACCCGGGCGCAATTCTGAAATATTTTGCATTTGCGCCAAATCTTATTTTGTAATATTTTAAAACCATTGAAATTAAATTCTTAACACCAGAAAACATTTTTCCATTTTTTAAAAAATCTTTTTAAAAATTTTCTTTAACTGATCAACCCCACAAATCCTTCACAAATTTCCCCAGCCAATCACAATTGTTTCTTCTCTCCCCCGGGCCCTACACGTTTCTTTCATTCACTAAAATCTTTCTCTTTTTCCTTTATTCGGCCACGAGCCAATCAGAGCAATTCATTTTAACCCCTGGGCCCCGCACGCCTTTCTCTTTCTCCCCGTTCTCCTTCTCTTTCTCTATCTTCTCTCTTTCTCTCTCCTCTCGCTCTCTCTCTCTCCCCTCTCGCGAACACTGTTCGCTTCTCGGATCTCGTCACCGCCTCTCGCTTACGGTCACCTCCCTTCACGTTTCCCTTCTTCTTCTCTTTTAAAACCCCGTGCCTCCTTCTCTTAACCCATCGCAGAAAAACCCTAGCCGTCTCGTCTCCTCTCGCCGTTGCCCTAGCCGCCTCTGCCTCGTCGCCACCTCCATCTCTTCTTCTTCTTCTTCTCAATCTCCTCCTCCTCATCTTCATCTTCTTTCTCTTTTTCTCTCCCCTGTGCACACCCATAACCGACCCGGCAACCTCAGCCCTTCGCGTCGCCGCCGACTCCCTCTCACCACCATCACCACCTCATTCCCTTCCTCTCCTCGACACCATCCCCTCACCAGAACCCCATCACCTAGCCTTGCACGAAAACTGACCCCAAACCCTAACCGAACCCTAGCTCTTCTGTAAACCCTTCACCGGCGTTCTTCACCGCCGTCGATCTCGCCGTCATTACCAGCACCCCCTCGGAGACCCAGTAAGTATCCCTCATCCTCTTTCTTCTTCTCCTTTCCCTGTTCTTCTCTTTTCTTTCTCTGGATCTACATTTTAGCAATCCTATTCAATGTTTTTATGTGTTGCCGGAATTCGACCGTGCCGATGAAGTTTCCCGACGACCCAGCGAGGACCTGCGACCCGTGTGACTCCACTGTTCGTCGTTCGGACGCTTTCCGTGAACCGTGCGCGCGTCGCGATTTTTCCCCGCCGACGCGTAACGTTCCGTTTTCCGTTTCGCGACCCGTCAAGGAAAGTTAATCTTGCTACATGCTATTTAAATCAGTTTATACATATTCTAATACCTGTAGTTTGAATATAGTACCCCAGGCATCGTTTTATATCATTTCGATGTTCCATTTGCATCGGTTTATATTATTTTAGATCTAGAACTTGAAAGGTAATTATTGCATACATGATCACATTTAAATGTTAAATCTCATAACCACAATCGTATGTTTAATCACATTTTGACATAGCCTATGGTATCTTTCTATAGTTTTAATCCATCGGACACTTGTGCGCATTTAAACCAGTTTTAGCTGTGACTTCATCCAGTGAACCTATTTATAGATTATTGCATCCCTGGAAATTCTTAATATTGGTTAACATGATTTAATGGCCATGAATGTCACCCTGTATCCATATAATGTTGAAACCGTCTCTGAACCACAACTGATAACTGTACTGCTAATTAATTGACTCTGCTTTATTGTTTGATTCATTGCTTAGATTACGTTGTTGATAACCATGCTTGATTACTTATAACCATGATTATGCTAGCTGTTTATGAGCACCCACATGTTATCTTTATACCCTGACATGACTTGCTACACACATATTGATTGACCCGACATGGTACCGTGCACTACTTGACTCGACCTGATGTACCATGGCTTGACCCGTTACTTGATCTTGTGTCTAATGCCAACAAACCTGACATGTAGTCCTCACGGACCGTTCCTGCTGTCTATCCAGACAAACCTGCTCTTACCTGATCCTGTGTTGGCATTAGTTCTTGATTACTTAAATACCTGACTTGAACACGCATAACTTGGGGGTATGGGGAAATCAATGATGAAAACTGACTTGTAACTCGACAGTGTACTATCTTTACTGATCAGTTTTAGAGGCTAGGCCAGCCTTGGGATGATGCTGCTGACATCATTCATCTGTACATATTTCCTGTTTTAGTGCCTAGCGGCATGTCTCGGATTCAGCCCGAGAATCTTGACCGTGGTCCCGGGTATGCACGGGATACTATTGAGTTACATCGATAATTCATCAATTTGATTTCAAAGACTTGAGAGTAGATAACCCAATGGAACAGTTTAGTTTACTCACTGCACACTACCCTTTACTGCCCTGATTTACATTACTGTTACACCTGCTTTTCATTCATGATTATATATGCATTGCCTGCTACCCTGTTTGTATTTTATTACTTGATGACATGACGCGCTGACGTCTGGGTTTTGCATGGCCCAGATTCTTCTACCTTGTTGCAGACTGATCAGGAGTATGCCGCTGTTAGACTGAGCGGTGAAGTTCCTGTCGGTATGTAGTCTTACTTCCAGGTTTCATTACTGTACCTCTTGGCTTCCGCACATTGTTATTCCTTGACTCTTTTGCTCTGGCTTATGGACATGTACTAGATAGTTGGTTTATTTTCCTGTTCTTGATATCTCTACAGCCGTAATGTGACTGCGGAGGGATTTTTCCTATCCACAGGTAGCATGGTTGGCTATGTCACGTGCCCATCTTAGCGTACTCTGGGAAGCGGGGTGTGACATTACTTCTCTCCGAAACACCATTGTGATGTGGTGTATATGGAGGAGTAAGCTAAGAGAGAAACCCATTCTCTTTTAAACACTCAAGGAACTCGGCGCTTAAGTATTCTCCTCTTCTATCAGATCAAAGTATTTTGATACTTTTGTTTGTTTGGTTCTCCACTTCATTCTTGTATTCTTTGAACTTCTCAAATGCTTCGGACTTTTGCTTTATCAGGAACTCATTTCCGTACCTTGAGAAATCATCGGTAAAAGTAATGAAGTAATAGTACCCATATCTTGCATGTGTAGACATTGGACCACATACATCACTATGTATGAGTTATAAGAGTTCACTAGCTCTTTCTCAATTTCTTGTAAATGGAGTTTTCGTCATCTTTCTTTTGAGACAAGACTGACAATTTTCATAAGATGTATATTCGAAGGGATCCAAATATACATCCTTATATAACTTAGTTAGCCTAGTCTCATTGATATGACCAAGTTTACAATACCACAAGAAGGCTTTATTTATTTCTGAACTCTTCCTCTTGTATGTGTGTTGGATGTTGAAAACTATATGTTGATTTAGAAGATAAATACCGTTATTTATCAGCTCTTAATTAAGGTGAATGCTCATAATATTACTTTCCAATGCAAAATTATATCCTTCTTTATCTAACAAAGCAACTGATATAATATTTCATAGCATGGATGGTACAAAATAGCAGTTCTGCAAAATCAAAATTTTGCCTTCGGCAATCTTAGGTAATAATCCCCAACAGCAATAGCGACAACACTTGCGCCATTTCAAAGAGTTAGAAAAAGACTATACAGCATTTGAATGTGTTGTATGTAAAGTGTTGTATTCATTTTCATGTGATATGTAAATTCCAAATGTATATTCTTTTTCAGGAAACGATCGGGTTGAAACTGTCGTTGTCGTTACAAGTATATGATACAAGTTTTACCCCGCGGAGAAGTGCTTGAGCCTTCATATTCTACAATGCGGTAGGTGGCCATCTCAAGGAGTTGAGAATGGGCCACTTCGTTCTAGAATTGGCGGGTTTCTCGCTGAGCTAGTAGGGGTTTTGGATAGACCCGCGGAGGAGTGCTCAAGTTGCCGGATTCTTGAAAGCGATGGGTGGCCCTCCCATAGTGTTGAGGCCGGGTTGCCTTGTTTCTAGGATTGATGGGTGACTCGGTGCACTCATAGGGGTCTTGGTTTAGCTATGTACGGGCTATTCACGAGACCGGGGAATATCGTGTTTCGTTTGCGGCTCAAACGAATCGCAGGATTCCTAGAAAATCTGACTATTCCATTTCTGTGATGTTTTCCAAATGTCTGTAATGTGATTACCTGCCTTTGATGATGATGGTGGTGGGGTGTGTGTGTGTGTGTGTGTGTGTGCGTGTGTGTGTGTGTAAATAAGTGTTTCTATATGTTTTCCATCCACGCTATCCATGCGTTTGCCCTGCCGTAAGTTAAGTAATCTTATAGTGAATACCCGATGCCCCGTAGCGAATGCGAATGGCATATAAAACACTCTATTTTCTTTTCATATCATGTTTTAATGGTGTGAGAAGATTCTGGATAATAAGCGTTATTGTCTAAATGATGGGATTGCTTTAATATGATTAATGCAGAAAAACAAACCTAATATGTTATAGGAACCAAATTTCAAAAGCAACTATAGCCATATTCTTATGCTTTACATAGAGGTATTCAATTAAGAATATCCTGCACCTCATTCGATGAGAAAAGAGCCTTGATCCCTTCATGTGGAATTCGACTATTAAGTAAAAGTTTATGTTACTATAAACTTTCAAAACCACTCGGCTCCTTAAACGATATCAAGTTCATTACTTTACAAGTTTTCTTCAAAACCAGCCGTAACCCTCTGTCATTTCAGATTATTCGAGTACTTAGTATTCGTGCTGCGTTTGTTGACCTTAGTTAAGGCGTAGTGTACGATAGCTAAGTGATGATTTTCTGCCACATGTGATGCGATTGGATAGGACAGTCGTACGACCTTGTTGATCTTAGCTAAGGGTCGTGCAGGTAGATCTAAATCAGTCACGAAATGATGGGTTGAACTTGACTAGTGACTTATGATTTGTTGACCTTAGTTAAGATCATAATCCATTAAGGATAAAAACCATATCGGGAGTTTCAAGTGTTCAAATTTGCAATGTGATTGCATACCATTCTATATGATAGTTTGGGTCTCGATTCCCACTGTGAGTAATAGTTACTCCCGAGAGATTTTCACTTCATAAATTAGCTAACCCATTAGGTGTTTAGAAAGGTGTTTACAAAGTTACGTCTCTAAGTAAACGGGGTTATTAAATTGGGTCCGTGCGAGAGCACGGGGGACCTCACTCGAAGTACTTCCACTGTCCTGGCCGACCAGTTAAAGAAATTGTGATGCGTAGATGATCCAAGCTAGTTCTCCTTTTAAGGTTTGAAGGAGGATTCGAAAAAACAGTGAGAGCCATCTTGATTAGATGAATTAATAAACCAATCTAATCTTGCAAAAGCGTACGCTGAGTGTTTCTTCTCTCTCTCTCTCTCTGGCAGTGACTATGATTGAGATTAAAATAAAACTCGTATAACCAAGTGAACCAAACGTTTTTACAATCATTAAGTTTGGAATGTCATAATTGTCCTAATTCACGACGAAGTCGCATATGTCATTGCCCCTCCTACTTTCCCTTTGCTTACTCCATAACCCTCTGTATCTGGTATAGAGATCCATATTGCTTGGAAGGCCAACTCGTATAGTAACATACGAACTCGGAGAAATTGTTTCAGTCGAGTATGGCCACTGGTTCTGGAGAAAGTGAATTTGTAACAACCTTGACTTTCTGTAAGAAATTTTTCAAAAAATACAGAAAGGAGTACCTGAGCCTGAGCACAAGTTATAAATTTGATTTGCTTTCGAACAGCAAGAAAGAGCTTGTAGCTCACTGGTAAGACCTTGCACTACTGAGACTTAGCACCTGAGTTCAGATCCCATCAGCCATATTATCTTTTTATTTAATTTTCTTTTAATCTTTTAGAAACCCAAGGGTTTACACGTGCACTACACGTAGAATGAAGAATCACAGAATATTTAAACATGTGCATGAGGGTATATGAAGCAACATCAACACGTGGCATAAATCCCACCGTCCACCGCCGGATTTCGACCGGCGAAAAGCCTCAAAGCCTCGGTACCGCCGGTCCCCCCACGTGGGTAATGCCCCCAATTTCCTCCCTTAGCACCTCTTCGGCTACCCCACTTCTCTCACATTGTTTATTTTCTCTGCACATTTTCCAAAGAACCATAAATCACCTTTAATCAAATTTTTAATGAAAATTTTAATGCATTCTTTAACCCTCTAAACCCTAATCCTACCCTATAAATACCACACCATATTTCACCCCTTCTCACTCAGAAATTCCCTGTCAAAACTCTCAAAAATTCCCAAGTCCTTATAGTGTGCAAGTGGAGTTAGCGAAGGGCGAAGTTCCAAAGAGTTTCCGGCGACAAAACGACCCCCCGACACCTTCCGTAGCTTCCTCTCTCTCTTCTCTTGTTCCCTAAATAGTAAGTCCCTTCTCCCCCTCTCATATCCTATTCTAAAAACTTTCAATTCTAAAACCCGACGGAAGCGGAGTTAATCCGACTCCCGATTCGGTTTTTCTTTAAAATTCTATTTTTTCTTGACCAATAAAATACCATACTCGTTCTGAGTGCAGCAGATAGAAAGAATAGGTTTTACCTTTCTCATTCTCACCTTACGGGGTGTAATGTTTAATAAACATTAACAAACACATTAAAATAAGTTTCATCCCAAAAGAACTATATGCTTTAACTTCGATACAAATCAACATAATACTTGTATTATCTTTAGATAGCTCACGAGGAAATTACCTACCTCATCACAACACACATCTTTGACATAGCACGATGAAATTTTGGGAATACAGTTTTGGGATAATACGACATTACAAATAAATACCATCAAACTTACAAAATCATTTTCTTTAAGAAGAGTATTATCAAATTCTTTACGATTGTGCCCTTACAACCCACTTTTGGGGAAATCCGATCCGGATGGTGCGGATTATCGCACGTCCTCGGATCTAATAGGGCGGAATTCAGACCTTCGCAAGGAGCATTTGAATTCCGATGGAATTTCTAATACTATTTTTAAGAAAATGAGATTTCTAGAAAATAAATCAAATTTATTTTTATATATAAATATATAGAGAGAATAATAGAGGAAAGATGCCATAGGAGGGAATTTCCTCCAACGGCGTCGAAAAAGTATGCCCTCCGTCGTATTTTCCGACGATCGGCACTCATCATCTTCATCGTTATCACCTAAGATATGGATACACCAAATTTCATGTGATTCTACAACTTTTTCTTCGTTGAATTAGTAGGTTGAAAATTAACGGTTTACCGACAATAGAACATTTTACACTGCTAAATCAACGGTGAAAAAGTTTTAGAATCATATGAAATTTGGCATACCCACATCTTAGATGATAACGATGAAGATGATGGATTCCGATCGTCGGAAAATACGACGGAGCGCGTACTTTTTCAACGCCATAGGAGGAAATTCCCTCCTATGGCCTCTTTCCTCCATTTGGCCTCTTTCCTCCATTATTCTCATATATATATATATATATATATATATATATATATATATATATATATATATATATATATATATATACACGAGTATTATCAAAGATCTATTTTAAATATATTATACAAATATTCCAAGTTTTCTAAATCAAAAGAATTACAATTACATGAAAGTATCATTTCATTACAATACAATTCCAATATTTCAATAAAATACCATATACTATGAAAACTAGGTTCCACTCATTAGAAATTTCACTTTTATAAAATATACATCTATGAAAACCCTAAGACGATAATTAAACACTTGAGGTGTATTTTGAAAGTATATCAAAATTATTTTTATATAAAACCCTCTCAAGTTATATAAATTTACAATAAGAACCTTAGTAAATATAGGTTTAAACGGGAACAATTTTCTTAAGCCTCAGGGAGCCGGAGAAAGTGGGTGCTTTCCTATCTAATGTAGATAAACTAACAAACGGTGTTATGAATACGGTAATTGTCTTGGAAAAAGACACAAATTCTGTCGTCCATGTGCAGCAGTTACCGATAACATCAAAACTAATTCAGGACTTCAATTTCTTTTCAAAGTGTCTGACTCAGACTAAATCTCAATCTAATCAATCTGACTTGATTATGATTCAAGTATAAAACTACAATTCAATATGAATCCGTCTATTCAATCTATATCAATCTATATTGACCGAAGTGAACCATGGATATACTCCATCTACATGGTTATCCATTATATCCGTTCCATTTTACTGATATCATGGTTTCAACAAGTCTTCCATATACAATTTACAATACCATCAATACAATAAAATCCGTACAATTAATACAAGCAATACAATAAACATCACGGGGTTTATAAAGGGGTAGACTGGTACGGAATATGTTAAAGGTGGCACTAGGTGGTCACTTAAGACGTAATTACATCCATGCCATTGTTCCGTGGTATTTTCGATGAAGCCTTGTACTACGGATTACCAAAGTCCACGGTGTAAGTTGAACTCCTCTCGTATACACTGGCATATTCTGTACCAAGCTACAAACAACTTCGTTAACCTTATAATAAATCATTGTAGTTACATTCTCCTTCTGTCATTCTATCTCTACTCATCTTTGGGACTTACCGAGCGATTGTTCACTGACGACATTCCTATCTCTCTTCTTCTTTGGAATGTTGTCAGGTGGATCGGACTCACTAGAGATCGAGCCCAGTACCGAGCACTTGGAGCAGACCCCTTAGCAGTACCCTGAAGACCAGAGCTTTAGATACTTATACATACTATTTCCATTTTCAGTTATTCCATTATTTTGGCATTGCTTTCTACTCATGTATTTACATTTCAGTTGTATTGTAAAAGAATGTTAAATAAATAAAGTTGCTGTTCAGTTACATCTTGTCTCTTGTGTACACTTTACTTTATAGCTTAGATACGCTTAGCATGGTTACTTCTGAGTAAATACGTAGCGGGCCTCACCGTGCCCCCTTCCCGTACACTGGAAAGCGGGGCGTGACAGGTTATTTTGGCGGCCCATGCAGGTCGGTTCTGCATGGACATGCAGGTTAGTTCTGCATGAAATCCTAAGCAATATAACACAAGAAACAACAACTGAAAACATTCTTTACATTTCATATTCCTTGAATCTTATTCTTTGAATCTATCATAACCCTACTTTTCTTTCAAGGTTATGGATTCCCCAAACAATACTAGCACCAATGTCAACAACACACCTCCACCTCTATCACTTAAGTCTACCGTCGCTGCTCCAATCAATGAGCAGACGGTACTACTTGAGGCAATCCGCAGTCTCCTGGAGGGACAGCAGCCGCAGTCTCCTAGAGGGACAGCAGCAGCAGACTGCTATTTTGATGAATCGTCCAGAAGCGGAAGCGCCCAGAGTAAAGCAATTCCGGGTATTGTATCCAAAATAGTTTTCGGTAAAAGAGAGCCCTCTAGAAACCGAGGAATGGGCTCAGAGCATTGAGGATGACCTGGCAGCAGCACAAGTGCCAGAGATCGCTGGGTACGAGTTGCGAAGCTGCAGTTCACTGACAATGCCCGAGTCTGGTGGAAGGCGGAAGAAAGCCGTCTTGCCCAACCGATCGAATGGAAGACTTTTCACTATATGTTCGACACGAAATACTTCCCTGAAATTGCCAGATTCGACATGGAACAGCAGTTCATCCATATACAACAGGGTTCGATGTGGACCAAATCCGTGGATGAGTATGATGCCGAGTTTACAATGCTTAGTCGGTAAGATACGTCTCAATATTTCGATTTTTAAAAATATCACATACTACACAGCTAATACAATATCTCAACAGATTCGCGGCACACTTGATACCGACGGATGAGATTAGAGCCCGATGATTTTAACAAGGGTTAGATCCGGAGTTCCAAGATGCCTTAGCTACAAGAGATTTCACAACCCATGATTTGGTTTTGAAGGATACCGAAGATACGAGGCAGTAGTAAAGAGGAAAGGCAGACCTCAATTTATCGGAGTGAAGCGCCCTGCCATTCAGATGGCAGGAGGAGCCTCTTCAAGGCCAACTGTTGAATCCAGGAGACCGGAAGAAACCAATAACCAGCCAAGTCCAGATTTTTTCTTCTATTGTAAGAGAGATGGACACTTGTGGAAGGACTGTAGATTCTACTCACTAGAAATTTCACTTTTATAAAATATACATTTATGAAAACCCTAAAGACGAGAATTAAATACTTGAGGTGTATTTTGAAAGTATATCAAAATTATTTTTACATAAACCTTCTCATGTTATATAAATTTACAATAAGGACCCTAGTAAATATAGGTTTAAGCGGAACCAATTCTCTTGAGCCTCAGGGAGCCAGAGAAAGTGGGTGCTTGCCTATCTAAGGTAGACAACCTAACAAACGGTGTTATTAATACGGTAATTATCTTGGAAAAGGACACAAATCCTACCGTCCATGTGCAGCAGTTACCGATAACATCAAAACTAATTCAGGACTTCAATTTCTTTTCAAAGTGCCTGACTCAGACTGGGTCTCAATCTAATCAATCTGACTTGAATATGATTCAAGTATAAAACTACAATTCAATATGAATCCGTCTATTCAATCTATGTCAATCTATATTGACTGAACCGAACTATGGATATACTTCGTCTACATGGTTATTATCCATTATATCCGTTCCATTTTACTGATATCATGGTTTCGGCAAGTCTTCCATATACAATTTACAATACCAGATAATATAATACAATCCGTACAATTAATAAAAGCAATACAATAAACATCACGGGGTTTATAAAGGGGTAAACTGGTGCGGAACATGTTAAAGGTGGCACGAGGTGGTCACTTAAGACGTAATTACATCCATGCCGTTGTTCCATGGTATTTTCGACGAAGCCTTGTACTGTGGGTTACCAAAGTCCACGGTGTAAGTTGGACTCCTATCGTATACACTGGCATATTCTGTACCAAGCTAAAAACATCTGCATTAACCTTATAATAAATCATTATAGTTACATTCTCCTTCTGTCTATTCTATCTCTACTCATCTTTGGGACTTACCGAGCAATTGTTCGCTGACGACATTCCTATCTCTCTTTTTCTTTGGAATGTTGTCAGGTGGATCGGACTCACTAGAGATCGAGCCCAGTACCGAGAACTTGGAGCAAACCCCTGAGCAGTACCCTGAAAACCCAGAGCTTTAGATACTTGTACATACTATTTCCATTTTCAGTTATGATATTGTTTAGGCATTGTTTTCTACTCATGTATTTAAATTTCAGTTGTATTGTAAAAGAAGATTAAATAAATAAAGTTGTTGTTAAATTACATCTTGTCTCTTGTGTATACTTTACTTTATATTGCTTAGATACGCTTAGCTTGTTTACTTCTGAGTAAATACGTAGCGGGCCTCGCCGCGCCCCCTTCCTGTACACTGGGAAGCGGGACATGACAGAATTGTATATTGATATAATTCATTTGTCTCTTCCCTCCATCTTATCTTAAGTTGAGTGCTCCTTAAATAAGTAGAATACACCAGTTACGCCTATTGGATGGTTTTTTTCCAATCCTAATGCTGAAGTTGAAAGGAAGGGAAAGAAGAAAACCAACTAGCTTAGACGGAGAGACGTCATAAGGGGTTGCATATGAAAGGAAATGAAATCGCAACTACTGTCATGAGCATGGGCAGCAGAAGAGGCATTAGTGGGAATACCTGGCCACCCCCTTAAAGCATATGATGTTTCATCTTATATTGTGTTTGTATTTGAAAACTATTTCTTGATGAACTCTGACTCCTGAGTATATGGATACCGTATTAGAATCCTACATCTGTAAGGTGTTACAGATGATGAAAAGGAGTAGAGTACTGAAAAAGGATGACTTGATCCTCAATGTCGGAAATCAGAGCAAATGTTGCTATTGAAGAAAAACACCTAGTTTTTCCTAACGGCAAACTTTGGTTTTGAATAACTGTTATTATGCACCAATTTTATTTTTAAAATAAATATTCACCTCTTTATTTGATAAAGAAGGATATTCGAATTTTGAAAATTATGTTAACATTTACCTACATTAAATGTTGATTGGGTAAGGCGCATAAAATAATGGTATAGTCATTCTTAACCAAAATACAGTTTTCAAATTTACAACACACGCAGTAAGAGTTGGTGAACTCTTAGGACTTATACACAGTGTTGTATGTGGTACGATGCCTATACGGGTGGTGGGTACTCATATTTCATTCCGTTTACCTATGAATGCTCTAGTTTTGGACACGCGTTCTTGTTGAAACAAAAAGTCCGAAACTATTGATAAGTTCATAAATTTAAGAATGAAATAGAGAACCTGAGACGTCAGAAGTATCAAGATTCTTCGTTGTAATCGAGGATATAAATACTTAAGCTCGATATTCCATAGTTGTCTAATTGAGAATTTGATTCTTTTCAGATTACTCCTCCAGATATACCATAGTTATATGGATTATTGGAGAGGATGACTCGTACCTATGGGATATGATGCGTCCTATGATGAGTATTGTTGAGTTGCCTCTTTCATTTTAGAATATGCACTGGAAATAGCTGCATACTAATTGAATATGGTTCTATAAATAAGTGCCTGAGATTGTATATGTCAGATAAAATGATAGCATATCTTAAGTTTGTTAAGATATGGGGTTGTCTGGATTATGTTGATAACAGAATCCGGATAAACTCAAGGTATGTTTCAGAAATGAGCAGTTTGTGGGTTATCCTAAGCATTAGCAAGGGATTAACTACTACCATTTTCAGGATCAAAAGTTGTTTAGTTCTTGACATGCCACCTTTTTAGAAAAGAAATTTCTTACAAAGGAAATTAGTGGGAGTATGGTAGAACTGGAAGAGATTCTAGAACCACAAACGGTTACTGAAAATTTAGTAGAGCCTGAGGATTCAATTGTCCCCGACAAATCTTAGCCACTATGCAGATTTAGTAGGTGACCTCAGCCACATGAGAGATACTATGGTTTCCTTATAGACGGTGACAAAGAGGATTACATCATATAATGATGACCCTACTGGTTATCAGCAGGCCATAGTAAGTAGTGACTTTTGACTGATGGTTGGATGCGAAGATATCTGTGTTAGACTACACGCACTCCAACAAATTATGGACTTTGTTGGATGCTCCTGAAGGGGTAAAACCCATTAGAAGCAAATAGATATTCCAAAAGAAGATCAGTGCAGCTGGAAAGATAGTTACATAATAAATATGGACTTGTAGAAAAAGATTTTCGTCAAATACCAGGAGTGAATTGTGATGAAACCTTTTCTCCAGTGTCTAAGCTGAAGTCCGTTCGGATACCACTTGACATTGCTGTACTTCTGTACAATGAGATCTGGCAGGTAGAAGTCAAAACCGTCTTTCTTAATGGAGATTTAGAAGTGAGCGTATATAAATGACTCTGTCAGAGGGCTTTTATAGTCAGTGGGAGCAGCGGAAAGGTGTACAAGTAGCATAAGTCCATTTATGGACTAAAGCAGGTATCGCCGAGACGGATCATCTGTTTTGATGTGACAGTCAAAGTGTTTGACTTCATCAAAATTGTAGATGAACCTAGTATTTGTGAGAAAGATATAGGGAGTATTGTCGTATTCTTCATATTATATGTGGATGACATCCTCCTGATAAGAAATGACGTTCCTATGCTACAGTTCGGTCAAACTATGGTTGTCACATTAGTTTCTCTATATAGAACTTGGACAATATATCAATCGATATGGGGGCTAGATCTATAGAGATAGATCTAAATGAATTTTTGGGATTATCCCAATCCGGGTACTTTGACACCATTCTGAAAAGGTTTAGAATGGATAACTTATAGCGCAGTAGTGTACTCGCATATCATGAAGTCGTCCTTTCTAAAGAGATGTCTTCCGGACTGATTAGGAGAGAGACTCGCATGAATGACATTCCACATGCTTCTACAGTAGGGTCAATCATGTGATGTCACGTACCAGACCAGATGTTGCTTATACACTTATTGTAGTAAGCAGATATAAGTCCAATCCTGATGAAATAAAGAATAGCAGTGAAGAACATATGAGGATGTTCTTGGTGTATGGTAATGGCAGCCTCCAACTGGAGGCAATTACCGATTCCAACTTCTAAGGTGATATGAATGACCAAATGGCTATCACGAGTTATAAGCTTACCATCTTATGAGGAGCGGTATATTGGAATGGTTCCAAGTGGGATATTGAGGTAGACATGCCGCTGAGTGCTGAGTATAACTCAGCAATGGATACAGCCTAAGAAGTTGTTTAAATAAATAAGTTCAGTTATGAATTTAGTCCCATCAGCAATCCAGACAGATTCTAAGATAGGTATCACTTGATTCGGGAGATAGTTAATCTCCATGAGATTAAGAAAAAGAGAGAAGAGATCAAACATTACAGCGGATCCACTCACGGAGGCTATTTCTTAGATATTATTTGTGAAACTGCTATTAGAGAAGTTGAGTATGTGATGCTGACTACTATTAGAGAAGTTGGGTATGAAAAATGCAATAATTGGCCTTAAGTGAAAGTGGGAGATTATTGGATGTAGGTGCCCTGAAGGAAATTATTGTAATTATACTAGATCTATATGGATAGAACATTCTTGCTTGATATGATAGTATATTATCCGGTTTGACTTTATCATCATGTGTATATATTTTACTTGCTATTATGTATCATTGATATATGTTGATACAGCCCATAGCATCTTTGCTTGACTACAAGAATTATGATAGGGATCATATAGTGGGGCCTGGGTAGTCCATAAGCATATCCTTAAATGTTCCTAGTCCTAGGAGTATCGAGACAGGGCATCGGTATTCCGAAATAGACTAGTGTATATGTTTCTTGACCCCAAACAGAGTAATGGCTGATCCCACAGCTATTAGTGTTTGATACCGAGATTGTATATAGATGCTCATTGGATAATGAGTATACTAAACGGACTTGCCGAGAACTACTAAATGGTATTATACATATTGTCAGATAGCAGTTTTCTAGTGACAATGGTACAGGGTAGTCTCTCAACCTGAGATCGCCATAGTGTCTCGTGTGTGTGCCTACTATAGTTTGATTATTACCCTACCATGGCTTTAAAAGAGTCATGCAAACAGGTTTTAGTTAGGTATAGTCCCGAAGCACATGGAGGCAGTGAGCGGTCGAGGGGATTCGTCTCTCCAGATATAGGGAGTCGATGCCGCGCTATGCATGGCACGACTATAACCAGAAGTCCGTAGCCACGATTGTTGAAATAAACTGATAAAGGTTATCAGTTGTATATCTGATAGTTATGAGTTCGATGTCTACATGACTTATAGGGTTATTGGGGGTCTGAAAATTTCCACCCCTCACACTCGATATGCAATACTCTTTGATGAAGAGTCTGGACTGTATGGTATTCGTTGTTTATAGGCTTTGATTGTTTTCGGATGAGCTTGCTTTTCGACCTTCTTTTGATCAATAACTGAGTAGCCGTTACATACAACTAGTGCTACTGACGTGCTTGTGTGTTAACCCGTGAGGGGATTGATTTGAAAGTGTTTCAGATTCAATCGAATATGATCCTAACTTACTGCCAGCATATTGATCGAGTTTTTAGAGTCCCACACAGAGGTTTTTCTAGCTCAGACGAAATGATGTATTGGGCGTATGGCGATATGTGCGGGGGTTCGATTAAATATGTGTATATGATACATATATGTTAATCGGACGTTTGATAATACTAGCTGGTTTATGTTAAAGCCGGATTATTATTAAATCAAGTTTTGATTTAATAATACACACACACACACATATTAATATGACGTTTGATAATACTAGCTGGTTTATATTAAAGCCGGATTATTATTAAATTAAGTTTTGATTTAATAATATATATAGACGCACATATATGTTAATCGGACGTTTAATAATACTAGCCGGTTTATATTAAAGCCGGATTATTATTAAATCAAGTTTTGATTTATATATATATATATAAGGGGACACCTCATTTTCTTTTGTAGATAAAAGAAAATGAAAAAGGATTCTTTTGCGGATAAAAGAAAATGAAAAAGGAAATGAGGTGGAAAAGAGTATGGTGTAGAGAGGAATGGGCTTCTATTTTTAAATTGAAAAATGATTTTCAAAATGAATGAAGCATTCTCTCTCCTCCTCTCATTCTTGACATGCATCTTCTCTCTCCTCTTTCCTTGAAGAGAATGAGAACAAAAGAGAGAAGAAAATGAGAGAAAAATTATTGTGAGTTTACTACGTCTCTTAATCTAATACATTAGAAAATCATTAGATTAAGTTACTTCACAATATATTTTCATTGGTGGAGTTGAAATTTGAGTTGGGGCTTCCTCGATGTAGATCATTTTCGGCGAAGAGATTGGTTTGTAAGCTCGATTCAGAGACAACGGAGTCTAGCTTGGGTCTTCCAGATTAGGTGGATACGCTACAAAGATTTTAGCCCCCTAAACCCCTCTCTAATTATCTTGTTTTTATGATTATTAGTAAATGAATGATCATGATTTTTGCAATTGGTGCTATACTTGAATTTTATATTGTTCCATGCTTATGCCGGATCCGCAAGTGTTGCAACCCTAGCACCAGTTGTCCAACGCTTTTATTATCTACTTTCAACAGTCATACAAAACTGACCTACATAGTCCACCAAAAAAACCTGTCACGCCCCACTTCCCAAAAAACGAAGAGCGAGAGTGGAAGAGACCGTCAATGTATTCACACCGGGAAGCACAACTTCCCATCATGAAAACGCTAAGCGTCTGTATAACCAATAAAGGGAAATAATAGTAAAAGAATTTAAAACTTATAAACTATCCAACAATATTTATTTACAACTTCAACAAAAAGAATCCAAATTAGATCATAACGGTCTGACAAAATAGAAGGCATGCGGATATCTAAAGGAAACAACAACCTAAAGTTCTGCTTGGGTGATGAAACGATCGAAGTTCTCCTCAGTTGGTAACTTCATTGCCTTCCCGCGCGCGAAGCCACCTCATACCTAGCATCTTCTCCTGCCCCACCGTCGTCTGACGACATTCCTCAGACAAGAAAACAAGAATGTTGTCAGCGAACTAAAGTTCGATAAGTCCCCCATTTTATTAAAAAAACAGTATTTGAAACGAAACATGGTATACATAATACTAGGTATGAGAATAACTGTGAATAGTAAATGGTAGTGTGCAAATCAAATAAGTAATATGTGTTAATCAGTGTAAGGTAACTAGAGTATCAAAATATTCAAGATTTTAGTATTATTAATCATAAGTATAAGCACGATTTATGGGAGTTTTATTATGTAATCAGGATATTCCGTAATTCCCATGGAACAACAGCAATACTGTTGAATATGTATGCCCTAGAGGCCTGTATTATATAGGATATATATATACACACAGGACAATCTTGCTCAGTTGTATAATATATTGTTTGAGTTGTTTTTATCTAAACATATGTATTTGTTTTTCTTATTGCTTTATATTTCTTATACACATTAATAAAGATTCGTTATAGTAGTGTACTATTTTGGTTTATCTTTATCTTAACATGTGCATATGTTATACTCGATATCACATATGGCCGATACATGTTGATAAAGCCCATAGGATTTTGCTTGAGTACCAGCGTTATGATGGCAATCATACTTGTAGGGCTGGGGGGTCCATAAGCACATCCTTAAATGTCCCAAGTCATAGGAGTATCGAGACCGGGCATCGATATTCTAGAGTAGACTTGTGTATACGTTTCTAGACCCCCGATAAAGGGCGGTGGTTAGTCCCACAGCCATTAGTGTGATCACCTAAGATTGTTTACAGGTGCTCACTGGGGTGAGTACACTAGACGGACTCGCCGATAATCTCTAGATGGTATTATACCTATCGTCAGATAGAGGTTCTCAGGTGACATGAGTACAGGTTAGTCTTTAGACCTGAGATTGTCATTTGTCTCATATGAGTTCCCACTGTACTTAGATCACTACCCTACCACGGTTCTACTGAGTCGTGCAAACAGGTTTTGGTTGAGTATAGTCCCGAACCACATAGAGGCAGTGAGCGATTGTTAGGGATTCGTCTCTCCCGATATTGGGAGTCGATACTGTATCCGGTTGACCAGAACCATAAGATCTTGGCCAAGGCAGTTAAGATTTACTGATTGTTAAGATCAGTAGTTTCTCGAATCGGTCCTGAGCCACATCGACACGACTTATCAGGTCAGTAGAGGTCTGACGTTTACCATCCCTAGACCCGGTATACAATACTCTTAGATGAAGAGACCAGACTGTACGGAGATTGTCACGAATAGGCTCAGTAGGGGTTCAGATGAGCTTGCTCATCAGCCTTCTTTTCGACAGGTACCTGGGTAGCCGTTATGTACACTTTGTGCCATGACGTGATTATGGTTAAACCCACTGCCAGGGTACTGTCGAGTCTTTAGAGTCCCATACAGAGGGTTTTCCTGGATCAGGCGAAACGATGTAGTATCTATATTTTAATACGTGCAAGATTCCGATCAAATGATTGTACTAGATACCCAGACTTTTGATCGGACGGTTGATAAGACTAGCCGGCTTAGGATTAAACCGGATTATTAAATAAGGTATTGATTTAATAATTTACGTATACATATTTCGATATGTGTATTCTAGTATTATGTTCTTTGTGTTATTTTATCTCTTGGGTATTCGTATTTTAATACGAATACGGTTATGTATATACGGTAAAGTGTATTCCGTATTTATACGGAAAACATTATAGAAGGTGGACATCTCATTTTTTATTTATCCATTTATTCTTTTAAATGGAAAATGAGGTGTAAAGGTAGTGAGGTGAGAATGGTGAGAACCATGCTTAAATAGTGTTGACAAATGAATTGTATATTCATTTGTGCTAACTATTCAAGCATGGTTGCTATATTGTCATGTCCTGCTTCCCAAAATATGGAATACGAGGGGTTGACAAGGTCAGCCATGCTCCTACGGTCAGGAAAACATCCTGCCGTAGTCACACTTCGGCTTCTATCTTTACGTGGTAATCAGTAATCAATGCACAGGTAATGAGAAATGCAGTTACTAAATCAAAACAGATACAAAAACTAACCAGATAGAGATTAAGGAAAGATAGCGCTGAGTCGCTGATTTAGATGTCCGCAATATCCTCGAGGTACATCAGGTCCTGATCCAAGCTAAATCCACTTCTCGCTCTGAGCATGCATACTCAGGTCGTCAGAGCGACACAATAGCAATATATATAAATGCAAAAGTAACCACGTGCAATGATGATGAACATGGAACAGTAAACATGGAGTGATGACATGAGCATGGAATAATCAGTACAGGTAAACAGTAAAGCAGGTATATCGAATCAGTAATCGATGCATGTCCATGTCACTAAACCTATCAGTCTCTAAGTCTCACTGCCCAGGTCGCTAAACCTATCGTTGGTCCAAGCCTGAGAGTCAACCACGCAGGAGTATCCCCAACCTAAGGGTAGAGCCCCAGGGGCAAGAGAACACGGGCCCGAAACGCTCGCTAATAATCAGTAATATCACCCATATGACTCCCAGAATCGCTGTATATGCCGGCAATGGTACTCCCGAGATTCCGTTGAACTCACACTCAAACTACCCTAAACCCCATAGTCTACATCAAACCCCGACCATAAACCCAAATACTAGTCGGTCCATGACAAGTCTACACGAGAACTGGAGACAGGATCTCCATCAAGCATGTCTCGATTGGTACCCAAGACAAATGGACAGTGTTTGACGCCTTACCTATGACACTAATATAAGCGCTTCCCTAACCGTCCTATACCAGTTATAGTTACACTTATATATGTCCCATAGACGTCGACAGTGCAATAAATTAACTAGGTTCGCTGATTGTGTACAAGTACGTGTCACTTCACTTATTCATTCATACTTTAACACTAACGTACTTGCCACAATCAAAACACTAATATCTATTACTGGGTAATGCGCACGATCACTAGGTTATCAATGTTTCATGACCACTATATGATATGATGAGAATGCAATAATTACGATATGAATAAAATATCAGCAGCTAGTGTCCTACCACTTGCAAAATTTACTATCAATCATTCGTGCAGAATTAAGCAGAACAATACAAAAGGGGTAACCAGCCTGTTTAATTATCTATCCATCAAAATTGGTTTCACGTCAATCGGGTTTCAAGTTCGCTAGTTAGGGCCATTTCATTTTAAGTGTTCACTGCTGAAAATCCAATTTCTGAACTGGATGTCCGTTTTGTAACACATTTTACTCCTAGTTGGGAGCATAATTAGGCGACGCTACAGTTCAACTAATTGTATATTTTTCTGTTATCTTTCCAAATCATTAAAAGGATTATCAATAGGATTCTTTTATTAGAAGTTAGGTTATGTACAAGGTGCTGGTGTAAGAGGGATCACTGCAGAAACTGCAGAACACCATGGTATTCTAAAATACAAATTAAATATCAAATGATAGTGAAACGACACGGGACTAGATTCAAGGGTTAGATAACTAAATTATCTACGCGACCATATGTGGATCCACCTATTTTCAGTTTAAGAAAGGGGTGTACAGGTGTTCCCAAGCCAGGTATCCAAAACTAAACGCTGTCCCGGACTGCAGTTCAGGGCCGCGAATTGCCTCAGTATCCATTGTTATAACTTGTCAAAATGCAAAGATGAACTATGGGGTGCTGTAGTTTTATCCGTTGGCTTCGATAGGAGCCATATAATGCTAAGATCCTATATGTAAATGATTTATTAGGATTTTAACGGTCTAACATGTCCGGGAAAATTCTGATTTCGTAAGGGTTATCAGGATGTCATTTCATAGTGATAATCTCGGTATTTTGCGTCCAAACTTCTACACGATATTCATTAACAGTATAGCAGTTCATTTATCTCAAATTAAGGTGTTTTAAAATAGGTTATGGTTTAGGGTTTAACAAAGAACATGTAGCACATATATACACAGGTTCACCTTCATCCAATATACTAACTCATAATTAACCAATTATAATATATTTAGCATGATTATAGCAAGTGAAAGGGGGTTCACTTGCCTGGCGGCGATCGATGGCACGACAGCGACGATGACGACAATTTGCACAGGCACAGCACACAGCAGCCACAAGGGATTCGATCTTGTCTCAAGCTTGGGCTCGATGTTGCGGTGGGCCGACGATGGGAAAGTGGGGGTGGCCGAGGTTGGCGAGACGACAGTGACTGCAATGACGACACAAGCAGCAACAACACGGGCAGCCGCGGCAATAGTGACTAGCTCGACCGCTCAATGAAATGCCGGGCTCGGTTTGGCTTGAAGCTTCGGAGGAAATGGGTGTAGCAACGGTGACCGGAGCTTGGAAGTCGGGGTGAGGTGGTCGCTGAGGTTGCTCGCAGTGGTGATGGGGGATCGAGCGGCTTCGTCGGCGTCGGGCAGTGGCAGCCGGTGGCAAGGGGGTGCGGCAGAGGTGAGGTGTGAAGAGAGGAGGGAGAGGGGAGTGTGTGGAGGCGCTCGGTGGTGCGAGGTGTTGAGAGGGGTCGGCGCAAGGTGACGGTGGCCGGGGATGCTCATTGGCAATGGCAGGAGGTTTGTGGCGGCGATGAGTGCAATTAGGGGCTGGGTTTGAGTGGAATGGCCTCGTGGGTGGAGATAGGTCTCGAGCTCGTGGTGCAAGGGGATGGCTCAGGGTGTCGGAGAGATGGTGGTGGTGATGCTCGGTGGAGACGAAGCGATGGCAATGATGATTGGGGAGAAGGAGGCGACGATGAAAAGAGTTGATCACCGGCGATGGTGAAGGTGGCTTCTCGAGTCGAGGGTGCTGGAAGTTGTGTTCGGTGATGACTAGGTGGTTGAAGTTGTGGAGGTGGTGGAAAGTAGGCTCGGGTGCGGGCTGTTGGGGAGCTCGGGGTGGGATTGGTGATCGTTTAAGGTGGGTCGACGGTGGTCATCGGCGAGGTGGAGCTCGGAGCTTAGAGGAAGGAAGTGGTTTCATGAGGTGGTTGGAGTCGGCTTGGGCTGCAGCCGAGGCTAGCTCGAGGAGAAGGAGGTGCGGTCGAGGTTGGAGACTCGGTGAAGGCTTGTGTGCGCTGGTGAGGTGTTGGCTCCGGTGAAGTGTGAGGAGAAAGGAAGAGCGAGAGGGAGTGAAGGAGAGTGGGTCGCGGGGAGCCGTTGGCGAGGAAGGAATAGATCGTGAGCAGGCGCGGGTCTCGAGGAGCACGAGGGGGGATGTTGAGGAGGTGGATGAGAGGTCGTGGGGGCTCGTTAGGAGCGGGTCGTGCGGGGGTTTGTTGGGACGAGTGCGGGGTCGTGGGTGTGCGCGAAGGAGAAGCGGGAAAGGAGGAGGGGAAGAAGAAGAGGGAGAGTGGGTTTGTCGGGTTGGGTCTGGGAGTCCGGGTCAGGTTGGGGTGTTAGGGGACGGGTCGAGTTAGGGAAAGGGTTTGGGTTTGGGTTTGGGTTCATGGGACGGGACTTGGGCTGGACTGGGCTGAGGTAAAAAGAATTTAAAAGAGGGGGAAAGGAATGGGCTGGGTTTTAATAGAAATAGGATAAATTAATGAGATTAGGTTAAATTAGAATAAGATAAATATAATTAGGTTTTGGAAAAATATAGAAAATTTGTAGAAAATTTGGAAAAAATATTTAGAAATTATTTATTAAAATACAGTAATTATTTAGAGGGACCGGGTATTACATCATACCCCACTTATATAAAATTTCGTCGTCGAAATTTAAAATAAACGATAGGCTATAAAATGTAATACGAAAAGCAACAAAATCAAATACCATTATATAGCGATTTACGCAAAAGCACTAGTCGAAAATCAAATATTTATATATATATAAGAAATAGAGCAGTTAAAAGGAACATTCACACATAAGGACATAACTTTTAATAGTGATAAACTAAATATATACAAATATAAAAAAGAGAATGCCAATAATAAACAACAATGAAGGTTAGCTCATAGGCCTTAAGAACCAAAACTATCTTAATAAAGCTACAGATCAAGCAATTATATAATTAGCTGAGGGTACTCATACGGTAAAATATAGGAGAAAATAAATGAAAACATAGGTGACTAGTAAACATCCCAGATATTAATAATTAACGTAAAGGCCAAGACTAAACTATTTTTGCAAAAGTGTGAAGATAATACAATACGAAATAACTAGGATAAAACCGAAACAATGATGCTATACGTACGAGTAATTAAAATGTATTAGCATACGAGTTAACCATAATTTATATTTTAGTAAAAAGAAAATTATATAAATTGATTGGAGCACAAAATACGTAGGTAAACGTAAATACGAAAATAGAAGATAGTTAGCATTCATTTGAACAAAGAAAAGGGGATACTATATAGAAAATCAATATGGAACCCATCTCAAAGAAAACTCAAACTGCTAATAATATAAATTTTGAAAGTCAATAAATAACGAAAGGATTATGAATGACACCAGTATGACAAACAATAAAATATTAAAATAAATATTGAGTAGCAAATAGCTCAAAATGACATCCTGTACTTAAAGCAGATAAAAGATCAAAAAGGCACAAAAAATGGAACTTCATAATGAGAGGACGATAGTATGAAAAAAGCATTAGTACGAAAACAAACTAGAAAATAAATATGCAGTGTAAGTTAGAACCATGAAAGATTTGAAAATAGTGGAGTACTTAGAAAAGATGAGGAAAACAAGTGCGCGCGCGCATGTGTGTGTGTGCGTGTATTGTTTGGCATATAAATCAAGGTGTTCAACAGATACAGGAGTTAAATGAAAAGGAACAACTGAAAGGGATATCTTTGTTGGAAGCAGGGAAGGTGATAACTTCGCATCGATGTCTAAATCTCTGCGACCTCGTCAAGCAAGTTTGAATCCTGTGCAGGGTCCATACCATCCTCAAACTCGAACTACGAAATAACCAAGTTACTCAAACTGACGTGGAGAGCGTTGACGAATCTTCTCCGTGTAACTCCTTCTTCAAGGGCAACCATCGATAAGATGCTCGTAGGATCCACAAATCAGGAACTGCCCTTTGGCCTAGCGACGGTCCCTCCGTAGGTGCCCCGGTCTCTTGCAATAACCGCATACTCGGGCTCTTCGCTGCTTCATTGGTACACCTCCTCTTTGTCTAACAGAAGTTCTCCTTTGATTGGGGTCTTCCATTGGTGCTTGAGCCATTTGCCTTCTTAGTCCTTCAACTATGAGATCGTTTGTTCACTCCTGGTCTTCTATTAGACCTTGCAGTACACCCACAATCTCGACGGTCTGACTCTAAGTAGTGGAGGAGGACGGAGAGTTGTTGGAAGTCAGGTTTTTTGCTTCCGTTGCGCGATGCTGGTAGGAACTTTAAGGGTATGCAACGTGATATGATAACTTTGAAGAAACGAAGACATGAGAAACCAACGAGTCCGATAAGAAATGTAAGCAGGCGTAGAATCAATAGGGAAAGTACAAGGATGAAAACGTGAAATAGATTTGAAAACCCGGGGAAGATATAAGATATAAACAGAGATAGAGAGTTGACGACCAAAACAAGATTGTGCGGTAAAGTAATATTCAATCGATGAAGGAATCAAAGGATTAACCCCAAGTCACTCAAACAGAGTACAGTATTGTAACAATGCTGCAGTTCATAATTACAACCACATAACTCTACCAAGTTACCCAAACTCTACCGGATAAAATCAAAACATGTAGCAGGACGCACTATATGAATCAAGGTCAAGAACAACAAGTTTACAATCTAGACCGAAAGGGTGGCTTAGATTGTCAAGCCCTACTCGGTAACTGCAATCCCAATCGTAGCAAAACTTGGCTCTGATACCAACAAAACCATGTCATACCCCGCTTCCCAAAATACGGAATACGAGGGGTTGAAAAGGACAGCCATACTCCTACGGTCAAGGAAACATCCTGCCGTAGTCACACTTCGGCTTCTATCTTTACGTGGTAATCGGTAATCAATGCACAGGTAATGAGAAATGCAGTCACTAAATCAAAACAGATACAAAAACTAACCAGATAGAGATCAAGGAAAAATAGCGCTGAGTCGCTGATTTAGATGTCCGCAATATCCTCGAGGTATGTCAGGTCCTGATCCAAGCTAAATCCACTTCTCGCTCTGAGCATGCATACTCAGGTCGTCAGAGCGACACAATAGCAATATATATAAATACAAAAGTAACCACGTGCAATGATGATGAACATGGAACAGTAAACATGGAGTGATGACATGAGCATGGAATAATCAGTACAGGTAAACAGTAAAGCAGGTATATCGAATCAGTAATCGATGCATGTCCATGTCACTAAACCTATCAGTCTCTAAGTCTCACTGTCCAGATCACTAAAGCTATCTTCGGTCCAAGTGTGAGAGTCAACCACGCAGGAGTATCCCCAACCTAAGGGTAGGGCCCCAGGGGCAAGGGAACACGGACCCGAAACACTCGCTAATAATTAGTAATATCACCCATATGACTCCCAGAATCGCTGTATATGCCGGCAATGGTACCCCCGAGATTCCGTTGAACTCACACTCAAACTACCCCACACCCCGTGGTCTACATCAAACCCCGACCATAAACCCAAATACTAGTCGGTCCATGACAAGTCTACGCGAGAACTGGAGACAGGATCTCCATCAAGCATGTCTCGACTGATACCCAAGACAAATGGACAGTATTTGACGCCTTATCTATGACACTAATATAAGCGCTTCCATAACCGTCCTATACCAGTTATAGTTACACTTATATATATCCCATAGATATCGACAATGCAATAAATTAACTTGGTTCGCTGATTGTGTACAAGTACGTGTCACTTCACTTATTCATTCATGCTTTAACACTAACGTACTTGCCACAATCAAAACACTAATATCTATCACTGGGTAATGCGCACGATCACTAGGTAATCAATGTTTCATGACCACTATATGATATGATGAGAATACAATAATTACGATATGAATAAAATGTCAGCAGCTAGTGTCCTACCACTTGCAAAATTTACTATCAATCATACGTGCAGAATTAAGCAGAACAATACAAAAGGGATAAGCAGCCTGTTTAATTATCTATCCATCAAAATTGGTTTCACATCAATCGGGTTTCAGGTTCGCTAGTTAAGGCCATTTCATTTTAAGTGTTCACTGCTGGAAATCCAATTTTTGAACTTGAAGTCCATTTCGTAACACATTTTACTTCCAGTTGGGAGCATAATTAGGCAACGCTACAGTTCAACTAATTGTAGATTTTTCTGTTATATTTCCAAATCATTAAACGTATTATAAATAGGATTCCTGTATTACAAGTTAGGTTATGTACAAGGTGCTGGTGTAAGAGGGATCACTGCAGAAACTGCAGAACACCATGATATTCTAAAATACAAATTAAATATCAAATGACGGTGAAACGACACGGGACTAGATTCAGGGGTTAGCTAACTAAATTATATATGCAACCATATGGGTATCCGCACATTTTCAGTTAGTGTACAGGTGTTCCCAAGCCAGGTATCCAAAACTAAACCCTGTCCCGGACTGCAGTTCAGGGCCGCGAATTGCCTCAGTATCCATTGTTATAACTTGTCAAAATGCAAAGATGAACTATATGATGCTGTATTTTTATCCGTTAGCTTCGATACGAGCCATAGAAATCTAAGATCCGATATGTAAATGATTTATTAGGATTTTAACGGTCTAACATGTCTGGGAAAATTCAGATTTCGTAAGGGTTATCAGGACATCATTTCATAGTGATAATCTCGGTATTTAGCATCCAAACTTCTACATGATATTCATTAACAGTATAGTGGTTCATTTATGTCAAATTAAGGCGTTTTAAAATAGGTTATGGTTTAGGGTTTAACATAGAACATGTAGCACGTACATACATAGGTTCACCTTCATCCAATATACTAACTCATAATTAACCAATTATAATATATTTAGCATGATTATAGCAAGTGAAAGGGGGTTCACTTGCCTGGCGGCGATCGATGGCACGACAGCGATGATGACGACAATTTGCACGGGCACAGCACACAACAGCCACAAGGGATTCGATCTTGTCTCAAGCTTGGGCTCGATGTTATGGTGAGCCGACGATGGGACAGTGGGGGTGGCCGAGGTTAGCGAGATGACGGTGACTGCAATGACGACACAAGAAGTAGCAACACGGGCATCCGCGGCAATAGTGACAAGCTCGACTGCTCGATGAAATGCTGGGCTCGGTTTGGCTTGAAGCTTCAGAGGAAATGGGTGCAGCAACGGTGGCCGGAGCTTAGAAGTCGGGGTGAGGTGGTTGCTGAGGTTGCTCGCAGTGGTGATGGGGGATCGAGCAGCTTCGTCGGCGTCGGGCAGTGGCAGCCGGTGGCAAGGGGGTGCGGCAGAGGTGAGGTGTGAAGAGAGGAGGGAGAGGGGAGTGTGTGGAGGCGCTCAGTGGTGAGAGGTGGTGAGGGGGGTCGGCGCATGGTGACGGTGGCCGGGGATGCTCGTCGGCAATGGCAGGAGGTTTGTGGTGGCAGTGAGTGCAGTTTGGGGCTGGGTTTGAGAGGAATGGGCTCGTGGGTGGAGATGGGTCTCGGGCTCGTGGTGCAAGGGGCTGGCTCAGGGTGTCTGAGAGATGGTGATAGTGATGCTCGGTGGAGACGAAGCGATGGCAATGGTGATTGGGGAGAAGGAGGTGATGAAAGAGTTGATCACCGGTGATGGTGAAGGTGGCTGCTCGAGTCGAGGGTGCTGGAAGTTGGGTTCGGTGATGACGAGGTGGTTGGAGTTGTGGAGGTGGTGGCAAGTAGGCTCGGGTACGGGCTGTTGGGGAGCTCGGGATGGGCTTGGTGATCGCTTAAGGTGGGTCGACGGTGGTCATCGGCGAGGTGGAGCTCGGAGCTTGGAGGAAGGCAGTGGTTTCATGAGGTGGTTGGAGTCGGCTTAGGCTGCAGCCGAGGCTAGCTCGAGGAGAAGGAGGTGCGGTCGAGGTTGGAGACTCGGCGAAGGCTTGTGTGCGCTGGTGAGGTGTTGGCTCCGGTGAAGTGTGAGGAAGAAAGGAAGAGCGAGAGGGAGAGAGGGAGAGTGGGTCGCGGGGAGCCGTTGGTGAGGAAGGAAGAGATCGTGAGCAGGCGCAGGTCTCGAGGAGCACGAGAGGGGACGTTGAGGAGATGGAGGAGAGGTCGTGGGGGCTCGTTGGGGGCTCGTCGTGCGGGGGTTTGTTGGGACGAGTGCGAGGTCGTGGGGGTGCGCGAAGGAGAAGCGGGAAAGAAGGAGGGGAAGAAGAAGAGGGAGAATGGGTTTGTCGGGTCGGGTCTGGGAGTCCGGGTCAGGTTGGGGTGTTAGGGGACGGGTTGAGTTAGGGAAAGGGTTTGGATTTGGGTTCATGGGCTGGGCCTTGGGCTGGGCTGAGGTAAAAAGAATTTAAAAGAGGGGGAAAGGAATGGGCTGGGTTTTAATAGAAATAGGATAAATTAATGGGATTAGGTTAAATTAGAATAGGGTAAATATAATTAGGTTTTGGAAAAATATAGAAAATTTGTAGAAAATTTGGGGAAAATATTTGGAAAATATTTATTAAAATACAGTAATTATTTATAGGGACTGGGTATTACATATATTGTATTTGAAAAATGATTTATACAAAACCATGGTTGATATTTTTCTCTCATGAGTTTTTTCTCATTCTCACCATTTTACTTCTCTCTCCTCACTAGCCTTTCTTGAGCTCTTCCTTCTCCTTCTTCATCTTCCTCCTTACCATCTTATGAGTTGAGAATTAAAGGTGAAAGAGACATAGAAATAAACTAGAACAACTCACTACATCATCTTAGTAAGTTAGATTAGCAAATTAGGTTATTAAGTTGCTTCATTAGTGAAGCCAAGTTTGGACTACAAACTCTCGGATGGATCATTTAGGATCAAGAAGGTTCTCAAGCAAGATTGATCAAGGATCCCTAAGAACACAAAAGGAAGAATTTTGAAGACCCGAAGGACACACATCTTTAGGTATAACCCCTCTTCATAGTAGGTTAACTCCTTGTGGTTGCTAGTTTAGGCTTATGGTTTGATCACTAGGAGTTTAGTTGGTTGTGCTTGCTCAAAATTTAATTTTTGTGTATTCTGTCTCTCTATTTTCGATGTAAAGTGAGCACAACTAATCAATACGAGATTCACGAGATTCAAAATTTATACGTAATGTAATGTATCGTACTCTCCGGTACCACGAAGAACAAGTATGATCCCCCATTACACATAAATACTCCCATTTTTCGAGCTACCCCATCCCAATGCTATATATGATTCAAGATTTGCAATTCATGAAATTCTTGATAAAAATATAGTTGCAATAATGCATCAATAAAATCATAGTTCAAATTCAGGTCAGTATATATTCTAATCGAACACACAGTACAAGACAATAATAAAATTTAAAGTATATAAATGGTCAGGTATATGAGTATTAGGATAATTCATCAGCAGGTAAGTAATTTATAGAAAGATAGAAGTTTTGTAAATGTAATATGATAAGTAGTAAAAATGAAAGAAATGAGATGGGAAAATACTAAGGATTGCATAGAATGCAATTATATATTAAGCAGAAAAACAGTAGAGAGAGATAAATAATATTGTATTTAAAATGCAAGTGTTTCTATATCTATATTAGTTAGTAGTAATAGAGATATTAAAGCAACTAATAATATACTGAAGCTATAGCCAGTGGTAATAAAATGTACAGTAATAATTAGGGAGTATGTAGTATAAAATTGAAAATCATATAAGTATCACTAATTAAGCATACAGTAAGACACCAGTGAGATAAATAGTGATTCGTTAGTTATTAACACAATGATTATATACATATAGTTGGATAGAAGCAGTAAAAGTATTATCAAACATCCAAAAATAGTAAAATAGGTTGTCATACAATTATCATGGTAGTATATAAGTAGTTTTTTTTAATAACAATGAAATATATTCGTCAACATATTAGTTTGATCATATTTTAGTAAAGTACATAGTATACAATATTAAGAGTGGTATCATTCAGTGTCACATAGCACTCATATAAAGTTTAAAACAATAGACTGAAAAAATATTATGTATAGTTATATGTTACAAATATAGATAATAATTTATCGTCATAAAGTATTGTATAATATGATAGTATGAGTGTACATTTAAGTATAAGTATATACTCATTTAGCTAAGCAGATATAAGGATCAAAAGTAGTGATATATACGATGATAAAAACAGTAGCTTATTAATATAATATAGTATTAAAGCGGAATAGAGAAAAAGGTTTTTAGGTTGTTTAACACATCTGGGATTTCTTTAAATTTAAAAGCATCAATAGAATATATCAAATCGCAATATTGGATCTCGGAAATAAAATCAAGACAAGAATAATGAGATTTGTAATCATTACAACACAACAAAATAATATACTGCCTCCTTATAAACTATAAGAAATAATACTTAGATGCTAATTATGTATTATGTGTTGTTAGGAAAAGCGACTACAATGAAAAATACTACTCATTATATATAACTCCTAATATATAAATATCATAACCATAACCATATAATACTAACATAATATCCGTTGACATAAAACATTTGAACTAAAATGAAAACGTAAACTAAAACTATAATGCAACAACAAAAAATAGATGTGAGTACATATGTTATTTGCAACACAAAACTACACCACTGGAATCTGTATTTAATCAAAATGTTTATGAAAACATAAAACTTAACTTAAATAATCGAACAAATACTTGCTGAAACAGTTACTTAAATTTGAAATATAACTTTAATATAGCAAAATCTAACATAATAAAAAATAGACTAAAATCCATAATCGTTGACTATGCGCCGTGTAACAATTGCCCAATCATTTCAACCTAATGAATGTTATACACACACACACACTATAATTATAGTAAAAATCTAAACCGTAACTTTTTTTTTGCTGTGATATCAAAACCTAAAAGAATATACATACATGATAATATATAAAATATCTATAAAGTTAAAAAATTATATGATTTGTTAGATATTTTATTGATGTGGGATCTTATTATTATCTAAAATTATTATGACTATCATACTTATATCATTTGGTACATTTATCATATGAAATAACCAATATCAGCCTAACTCTTTTGAATCCTAACAAGTCAAAAAAACAAATTACTAACAAGCTTATCAAAACAGCAAACAAACAAACAAACTAAAATAAACAAATACATTTTATTTTTAATTAGAAGAAATTCTTTTCTCTTTCTTTAAAATATTAATAAATATTTGGTTATATAAAAAATATGATATTAGTTTTAAAACTTTGGGATTTAAAATAAAAAATAAAATATTTCAGTTGGGGTTTGAATCTATAACCTATGGAATAGCAATGCAGTATAATAAGCAAGATATATAAGAATAAACCATGTATATTATTTGAAAGTAAATAAATATATATACAAGTGTTTCAAAGAAAATGGGCATTTCATAAAAAAAAGGAAAATACAAGCAAGGTGTAATACCCGGTTCTTTTTGTACACCAGTATCCGTATTTTTATAAAGTGTTACTTGCAAAATTTATTTATTAATATTTATAAATATTTTATTTATCTTGAAACCCTAAACCCAAATCCTATTGCTTATTTCCTTTTATTTACCCATTTCCTATTTTCCAGCCCATCCCACTCTCTCCATCTCTCTTTTATTTTCCATTCCCCTATTTTTTTCCTAAACCCAGCCCAAGCTCCGGCCCACTTCCCTAAAACCCCACACTCATTTTTCCTCTCCCGAGACGGCCCAACTCCCTCAAACACGACCCGAACCCGAACCCGAACCCTTCTTCTCCCCCCCCCCCCGTCTTCTTTTTCCTCGCTCCTTCCCCGCTCTTTTCTTCTCCCCCCCACGTCACGGTCGTTCCCACGCTCCCGCCTCCCTCGCGCCCACGACCGCGCGCGTGCTACTTCCCTCCCCTCGACCACGTCTCTCTCCTCTCGTACTTACCCTCTCTCTCTCTCGTCTCGCCCCTCTCGCGAGACTCGCCCAACCTCAACTACCGCGACCCCATCGCCCCTCTACCACTCCCTCTCGCAATCTCCTCCTCTCTCCTCTCGATCCCCCTCACTCACTGCCTCACCTTCTCCCCCTGCACCCCGAGCTCCATCCCTACCACAACACCGGCGACCACTCACCGTCGCCCCAGTACCCTCGCCTCACCTTCTCTCGCGCCCACACCCCTTCGATCTCGCCTGCATCCCCGACTACCTCCTGCATACCGAGCCCAATCCTACCTCCTCTGTCGCCGTCACCACTCCCTGCCCTTGCCATCAACTCTACTACCTCACCTCTCTCTTCTCCCTCTCTCAGCCGCTGCAAACCCCCGACGAGAACCCATCCCCGAGCTCCAGAACCCATCACAGCCGGAGCCGACCACCACTAGCACCACTACTGACTGCCTCCTTCCTGCATCCGAGACCCTGCATCCATCACCTCCAGCCGCCACCCGAACTCGCTGCTGCCACCGCTTGTCACTGCGACTGCTCCCTGAGCTCGTCACCTGCCTCCGACGACGTCGCCGCCGGCGCCAGTGCCACCTGAGCCCCTGCGGCTACCAATTCCAGCGATCCCCGTCGTCAACGCCGAGCTTCACCAAAGCCCTAGCCAAGCTCAAACCTGGCCATTTGTTGCCGTGCCGTATGCTGCACCGCCACCGTCATTGTCGTGCCGTGCCCGTCGTTGTCGTGGATCGAACGATCTCCTTCAGGAAAGTGGAATCCTTCCCTTGCTAAATCATGCTATTAATATACGGGATAACCCAATTCTAATTAACTATATACATGTGTATGTTGTGTACGGGTAGTTGTAATCATTCGAATTATACTGGTGCCGTCATCGTTGAAACCTAATACGATATTGATTGGTTTTGAGTTTAGAACTGGAGGATATTTGTATAGATATATAGATCGAAATCTCGTGAAATGGTTCTGATAAGACGAGATAACGGTATAGTATGCAAAGCATTCGATATGAAACTCTAGATTGAAACCTACCTGAAGTTGACGGAATTTGTGAATAATGGATTCCTTTACTATTAACTAATGTCATGTAGAAATTTGGATTCAAGATAGGGTAGTTTCGCATAAGAAGTGATGTCCTCTAGAGGCAACGTAAAACTGGAACTTACTGAATTCATCGCTGTATTAAATTCATAGTGAATTGCTTATAAACTGTATCGTGGTGTTCCAGGGCTCGTATCGAACCTAACTATATAAACCATAACCCTATGTAATTAGTTATTGAATATTGCAATTTCATGACACTGAAAAATAAGGAGGAACACAACTCAGGACTGCAGTCCGTGGCAACGTTCGTTTTGAATACCCGGCCTTGGGAATACCTGTACAACCCTTCCTTAAACTGAAAATGCGCGGAACCCCATATGGTCGCGTAGAGAATTTAGTTAGCTAACCCTTGAATATGGTTCTGTGTCATTTCACCGTCATTTGATATTTAATTTGTATTTTAGAATACCGTGGTGTTCTGCAGTTTCTACAGTGATCCCTCTTACACCAGAACCTCGTACATAACATAACTTTTAATACATAACTGCTATTGATGATATGTTTGATGCGTTGGAAAGATAACAGTAAAATCTACAATTAGTTGAACTATAGCATCGCCTAATTACTATCCCAACTGGGATTAAAACGTGTTACGAAACGGACTTCCAATTCTGAAATCGGATTTCCAGCTGTGAACACTTAAATTGAAATGGCTGTATCTAGCAAACCTGAAATCCGATTGATGCGAAACAAATTTTTATGGATAGATAATTAAACATGCTGATTACTCCTCTTGTATTGTTTTGCCTAATTCTGTACGTATGATTTATAGTAAATTTTGCAAGTGGTAGGACACTGGCTGCTGATATCTTATTCATGTCGTAAGTAATGCATTCTCATCATATCATGCAGATGTCATATACATTGGTAACCTAGTGATCGTGTACATTATCCAGTGATAGATATTAGTGTTTGGATTGTGGCAAGTACGTTAGTGTTAAAGCGTGAATGAATAAGTGAAGTGACACGTACTTGTACACAATCAGCGAACCCAGTTAATTTATTGCATTGTCGACGCTTATGGGGAATATGTAAGTGTAACTATAACCGGTATGGGACGGTTATGGAAGCACTTATATTAGTGTCATAGGTAAGGCACCAAACACTGTCTATTTATCTTGGGTACCAGTCAAGACATACTTGATGGAGATCCTGTCTCAAGTTCTCGCGTAGACTTGTCATGGACCGACTAGTATTTGGGTTTATGGTCGGGGTTTGATGTAGACCACGGGGTGTGGGGTAGTTTGAGTGTGAGTTCAACAGAATATCGGGAGTCCCAATGCCGGCATATATCGTGATTTTGGGAGTTGTATAGATGGTGTTACTGATTATTATCGTGCGTGATTCGGGCCCGTGTTCCCTTACCCTCGGGTCCTACCCTTGGGTGGGGGATACTCCTGCGTGGTTGACTCTCACACTTAGACTGACGATAGGTTTAGCGACCTGGACAGTGAGACTTAGAGACTGATAGGTTTAGTGACATGCATGGATTACTGACTGATACACCTGTCTTACTGTTTACCCGCTTTGTTGTTTACTTGTACTGGTTACTTCATGCTCATATTATTGCACGTGTTCACATTTGTATATATATATATATATATATATATATATATATATATATATTGCTATTGTGTCGCTCTGACGACCTGAGTATGCATGCTCAGAGTGAGAAGTGGATTTAGCTTGGACCAGGACCTGACGTACCTCGAGGACATTCCGGATATCTGGACTAGCGACTCAGAGCTATACTTTCTTGATCTCTATCCAGTTGGTGTTTTGTATTTATATCGATTTAGTGACTGCATTTCTCATTACCTGTGCATTGATTACTGATTACCACGTAAAGCTAGAAGCCGAAGTGTGACTACGGCAGGATGTTTCCTCGATCGTAGGAGCATGGCTGGCCTTGTCAACCCCTCGTATTCCGTATTTTGGGAAGCGCGGCGTGACATGGTTTTGTTGGTATCAGAGCCAGGTTTTGCTATGTTTGGGAGTGAAGTTTTCGTGTAGTGCTTGACAATCTAAGACATCCCTCGGTCTAAATTGTAAACTTGTTATTCTTGATCTTGATTCACATAGTGTGTTCTGCTATACATTTTGATCCATCCGCTAGAGTTTTGGGTGACTTAGTAGAGTTATGTGATTGTAATTTTGAACTGCAGCATAGTTACAATACTGTACTCTGTTTGAGTGACTTGGAGTTCTACATTTGATTTCCCCTCGTTTGAGTTTCACCTCATCCCGATGCTCTTGTTTCGTTGCCTATTCTATATTTTGTTCTGATTCTTATCCCTGGTACCTTGTGTCGTACTAAAATTTGTTGTTTTAGGACCATGACTTCCGACAACTCTCTGTTTTTATCTTATATCATTCCCGAGTTTTCAGATCTATTTTACATTTTCATCTTTGTACGTTTCCTATTGATCCTACACCTGCTTGTGTTTCTTATCGGACTTGTTGCTTTCTCTCGTCTTCGTTTCTTCAAGTTATCATATCGCATTGCATACCTTTAAGTTCCTATCAGAGTCGCACCAGCGGAAGCCTCCAATCGTAAGGGAATCCCTGTTAAACAAGGAAAATAGGTGAAAATGAAGCGCCCACTGGTTCCTCAGCAACGGAAGCAACGGAGGACTCAATGTTGTGGATACTGTAAGAGGCCAGGACACGTTCAGAGAGACTGTAGCAGGGTTAAAAGGCAATTTTTGATTTGCGGGTCCAACGAACATCTTGTCAATAGTTGCCCTAGAAGGAAAGAGCTACAAGGAGGAGATTCGTCAGCACCTTCCACATCGAATTGAGCGACTTGGTTGTTTCGTAGTTCGAGCTTCGAGGATAGTACGGACCCAGTGCAGGATTCAACTCGCTTGACGAGAATGCAGCGGTCAAGATATCAACGAAGAATTATCATCTTTTCTGCTTTCAAAAAAATATATATATATTGTCACTCTTTTGTAAATGTCTCGTTTCGTTTAAAATCTTGTATCCGTTGAATTTCTTAGTTTGAATGCAATAAAATTTTGAGTTGTGATGTATGTATCGCCCCCTTGCCACTCATTTTCCTTATACTGGTTATTGCATCAGTATTCTAAATTTTGATCTTTCAGTTCTTACCTACCGTATATTTTCCTTGTGCTCCATATCCCTGATTATTTTCTTGGTGTGTTCCACTGTCTGATCATGACTCTTTCTTTTCAAGCCATGGCCAATCCTGGAGCAGCGCCGCCTATTGATGAGGACACTCGGCCCCGCGTTTCCTTGGACTGCATGCTGGTGAGTTCAGATGACGAGATCAATAGCCCACCGGTTATTTTCGGCAATAGCGATTCCGAGGACGAGGGAGTTGCGGCCCCAGAAGTCGACATGATCAGCGACTCTGACAACGAAGAAGAGGATCCCGAAGAGGACCCGATAGAGGAAGACCCGGTAGAAGAAAATCCAGGAGAGGAAGACCTTGAGGAGAATCCAGTGGAAGGAAATCCCGTGGAAGAAAATCCCGTGGAAGAAGATCCAGAATAGATGAACCACGTGGAAGCATACCACGATGAAGAAGCTCCAGCCGAGGCAGAAGGACCAGAAGAAGAAGACCCCGTGGCAGAAGAACCTCCAGTGGCAATCCCTGCGAGGCGTTATGGAAATGGACGCCTCTATCTTAGCGCGCGAGCTTACCGTAATCTACTGAACTTCCATAACCACGTTTGACGTGATCTATCTTTTGTTTCCTCTGACCAAATAAATCTATGTATAGTTTAGGGCCACCTTTTACCCTTCGAAAATGCCTTGTTTGAAATTTTCTGGAATAATAATAAAGTTTCTGAGTTCGCTAATCTTTCGAGTATTGATTCGCATGATGCATTGACTGTTTTTCCCTCCCCAATAAATTTCTTTCCTTCTGAGATTCACTACTCTTCACCCTTGCACCCTGTGCTGATCTAACCCCAGCCTTTTCAACATTCAGATTAAAGTACTGCTCCCAGACCTTTTTGAATGGGCCATACTCATCTGAAACCCAAACCCTGACTAGCCCTTAGTAGTGCTTTCTTTTATTACTATAATTACGTTCAGTGACGTCGTTATTCAAAATTTAGCTTTCAATATTTTGTGTTTATCGAAGAATTGCGTGTTATTAACTACTCCCGTTTTATTCATTTTAAATGCTTTGCTATTTTCCCTGCTTTCAATAGCGCAAACATATATCGCGCATACTATTTTGTTCTATTTTCTTATTTTCACCATGTGGGTTTTCTCAAGTTATTTTAAAATTATTTGATCGATATATTTATTCTAAAATACTTTGGCCTATCGGCAAACCCTTCACTATTGGTTGTTATTGCTATTTTATTCTCTTTGTACATATAGTTTATCCTTATAGATGGTTCTGCCTTGTGCTTACTTAGACCTATCCTTTTAGTTGCGTTATTTCTTATACATATATAGACCTTCGATTTTATCTAGCTACTTTTAAGTAAATCACTATATGTTAGTGTTCGATGTTGTAGCATTTCGCATATTATTTTACAGCTTATCGTTATCTTAAATTTCGAGGAAGAAATTTTCTTTAAGGGGGATATGATGTAATACCCGGTTCTTTTTATACACCAGTATCCGTATTTTTATAAAGTGTTACTTTCAGAATTTATTTATTTATATTTATAATTATTTTATTTGTCTTGAAACCCTAAACCCAAATCCTATTGCTTATTTCCTTTTATTTTCCCATTTCCTATTTCCCAGCCCAGCCCATTCTCTCCATCTCTCTTTTAATTTACATTCGCCTTTTCTTTTCCTAAACCCAGCCCAAGCCGCCGGCCCACTACCCTAAAACCCCACACTCATTTTTCCTCTCCCCGAGCCAGCCGAACTCCCTCAAACCCGACCCGAACCCGAACCCGAACCCCTCTTCTTCCCCCCTCCCCGGTCTTCTTTTTCCTCGCTCCTTTCCCGCTCTTTTCTCCCCCCCCCCCACGTCGTGGTCATTCCCACGCTCCCGCCTCCCTCGCGCCACGACCGCGCGCGCGCTACTTCCCTCCCCTCGACCACGTCTCTATCCTCTCGTACACACCCTCTCTCTCTCTCGTCTCGCCCCTCTCGCGAGACTCGCCCAACCTCAACTACCACGACCCCATCGCCCCTCTACCACTCCCTCTCGCAATCGCCTCCTCTCTCCTCTCGATCCCCCTCACTCACTGCCTCACCTTCTCCCCCTGCACCCTGAGCTCCATCCCTACCACAATGCCGGCGACCACTCACTATCGCCCCAGTACCCTCGCCTCACCTTCTCTCGCGCCCATGCCCCTTCGATCTCGCCTGCATCCCCGACTACCTCCTGCACACCGAGCCCAACCCCACCTCCTCTGTCGCCATCACCACTCCCTGCCCTTGTCTTCGACTCCACTACCTCACCTCTCTCTTCTCCCTCTCTCAGCCGCTGAAAACCCCCGACAAGAACCCATCCCCGAGCTCCAAACCTCATCACAGCCGGAGCCGACCACCACCAGTACCACTACTGACGGCCTCCTTCCTGCAGCCGAGACCCTGCATCCATCACCTCCAGCCACCACCCGAACTCGCTGCTGCCACCGCTTGTCACTACGACTGCTCCCTGAGCTCGTCACCTGCCTCCGACGACGTCGCCGCCGGCGCCGGTGCCACCTAAGCCCCTGCAGCTACCAATTCCAGCGAGCCCCGTCGTCATCGCCGAGCTTCACCAAAGCCCTAGCCAAGCTCAAACCTGGCCATTTGCTGCCGTGCCGTGTGCTGCACCACCACCGTCATTGTCGTACCATGCCTGTCGTTGTCGTGGATCGAACGATCTCCTTCAGGAAAGTGGAATCCTTCCCTTGCTAAATCATGCTATTAATATACGGGATAACCCAATTCTAATTAACTATATACATGTGTGTGTTGTGTACGGGTAGTTGTAATCATTCGAATTATACTGGTGCCGTCATCGTTGAAAACTAATACGAGATTGATTGGTTTTGAGTTTAGAACCGGAGGATATTTGTATAGAGATATAGATCTAAATCTCGTGAAATGGTTCTGATAAGACGAGATACCGGTATAGTATGCAAAGAATTCGATATGAAACTCTAGATTGAAACCTACCTGAAGTTGACGGAATTTGTGAATAATGGATTCCTTTACTATTAACTAATGTCATGTAGAAATTTGGATTCAAGATAGGGTAGTTTCGCACAAGAAGTGATGTCCCCTAGAGGCAACGTAAAACTGGAACTTACTGAATTCATCACCGTATTAAATTCATAGTGAATTGCTTATAAACCGTATCGTGGTGTTTCAGGGCTCGTATCGAACCTAACTATATAACCCATAACCCTATGTAATTAGTTATTGAATATTGCAATTTCATGACACTGAAAAATGAGGAGGAACACAACTCAGGACTGCAGTCCGGTGGCAACGTTCGTTTTGAATACCTGAACTTGGGAACACCTGTACAACCCTTCCTTAAACCGAAAATGCGCGGAACCCCATATGGTCACGTAGAGAATTTAGTTAGCTAACCCCTGAATCTTTTTCCGTGTCGTTTCACCGTCATTTGATATTTAATTTGTATTTTAGAATACCGTGGTGTTCTGCAGTTTCTACAGTGATCCCTCTTACACCAGCACCTTGTACATAACATAACTTTTAATACAGAACTGCTATTGATGATATGTTTGATGTGTTGGAAAGATAACAGTAAAATCTACAATTAGTTGAATTATGGCGTCGCCTAATTACTATCCCAACTGGGATTAAAACGTGTTACGAAACGGACTTCCAATTCTGAAATCGGATTTCCAGCTGTGAACACTTAAATTGAAATGGCCGTATCTAGCGAACCTGAAATCCGATTGATGCGAAACAAATTTTGATGGATAGATAATTAAACATGCTGCTTACCCCTCTTGTATTGTTTTGCCTAATTCTGTTTGTATGATTTATAGTAAATTTTTCAGGTGGTAGGACACTGGCTGCTGATATCTTATTCATGTCGTAAGTAATGCATTCTCATCATATCATGCAGAGGTCATATACATTGGTAACCTAGTGATCGTGTACATTACCCAGTGATAGATATTAGTGTTTGGATTATGGCAAGTACGTTGGTGTTAAAGCGTAAATGAATAAGTGAAGTGATACGTACTAGTACACAATCAGCGAACCGGTTAATTTATTGCATTGTCGACGCTTATGGGGCATATGTAAGTGTAACTATAACCGGTATGGGACGGTTATGGAAGCACTTATATTAGTGTCATAGGTAAGGCACCAAATACTGTCCATTTATCTTGAGTACCAGTCAAGACATGCTTGATGGAGATCCTGTCTCCAGTTCTCGCGTAGACTTGTCATGGAATGACTAGTATTTGGGTTTATGGTCGGGGTTTGATGTAGACCACGGGGTGTGGGTTAGTTTGAGTGTGAGTTCAACAGAGTCTCGGGAGTTCCATTGCCGGCATATACCGTGATTTTGGGAGTTGTATGGATGGAGTTACTGATTATTATCGTGCGTGATTCGGGCCCGTGTTCCTTTTCCCTTAGGTCCTACCCTTAGGTGGGGGATACTCCTGCGTGGTTGACTCTCACAGTTGGACTGACGATAGGTTTAGCGACCTGGACAGTGAGACTTAGAGACTGATAGGTTTAGTGACATGCATGGATTACTGACTGATACACCTGTCTTACTGTTTACCCGCTTTACTGTTTACCTGTACTGGTTACTTCATGCTCATATTGTCACTTCATGCGTACTGTTTCGTATTCATCATTATTGCATGTGTTCATATTTGTATTTATATATATATTGCTATTGTGTCGCTCTGACGACCTGAGTATGAATGCTCAGAGTGCGAAGTGGATTTAGCTTGGACCAGGACCTGACGTACCTCGAGGACATTCCGGATATCTGGACTAGCGACTCAGAGCTATATTTCCTTGATCTCTATCCGGTTAGTGTTTTATATTTATATCGATTTAGTGACTGCATTTCTCATTACCTGTGCATTGATTACTGATTACCACGTAAAGCTAGAAGCCGAAGTGTGACTACGGCAGAATGTTTTCTCGACCGTAGGAGCATGGCTGGCCTTGTCAACCCCTCGTATTCCGTATTTTGGGAAACGGAGTGTGACACATGGTATTAAGATTTTATGGTGGTTACACAAGTCTAAATATTAATATAAAGATTGAAGCCCTCAAAAATCAAGACGAGTCTATATACAAGCTACACCATGACTAATGAAGATGAAGAGTCAAATTTTGGGATATTGATGTGAAATGCATGTGAGTTGCACACAAATCACATATGCATTTCACATCAATATTTTATTCAAAATATCATTTTCTCATGATGCATAAAAGTTGACAAATTATATATTATTATAATCACCGAATTTTTCCAAATCTTGAAAAATATCTTTCCTGGTTTTTTTGAGATCATTGTAATTTTTCTTATAATTATTTAAATTAAAAATAATTTTATTATATTAGAAAATGAGTTGAGAATTACTGTCTCGTCGGGCGACAAAATTAGTGTCAATAGATTCACGATAACGTGCTGACTCTAAATATTATTTTTACACAATATTTCGATAACATTTGATATTTTTAAACTGATATTAACTAATAAGATACATAATATATTAATTAATTCTAGTTCTAAAAGAATGCATGGATTGCTTTTAAATTGGACCCATGATATAAATCAGTCTACTTTACTTACGTGAATTCTTGTTTTGTTGAGCCTTGTATTTTAAATACAGGGGACCACTAATCACCCTCTATTTAAGAAAGAAGAATAAAATCAAATCTCATGACGTTGCTTTCAGAAAACAAGTGAAGGGTGTTGGGCATAATTATTATATATATCAATTTTTTTCATGCCTGACCCACCACTAGCTTGGAAAGGTTTTCAAATTGTATTAAATTCTTTTGTCTAGTTATGTGAACGGTCACTATCAATAATTTTCAAACGTTGCATTTAATATGATCGCTCCCTATCAATATCAAAACTTGATCGATCGTCGAATTTGTCTGCAATGGCTAAACTTCTTAATGTTATAAATTTTGCCCACTCGCTTTGTTTTCAACAGAGACAACAGGATGCCAAGACGAAAACTTCTGCATCATTTTAGAGAAAAAAGTATTCGAGTGTCTAGACTTTCATTCACACACTCTACAATTCACTAAGCTTCTAATCTCTATTAATAAGTGAGAAAATTTGTAAGCGATAACCCCTCTCATAAATTAGAGAGATTCTCATATGTTTATATTTGTAGCCTCTTGGAAAGAAACAGATTGTAAATTGTAAAGGTTTTGCTTCTACCGGCTTAAAGGGGCAAGGATAGTAAAATATTTGGGAAGTCCTAAAGATGGAGTTTTCAGGGAAGGAATAAACTTGGAATGTCGAATCTCCTTATATCGTCGTGTTTACGTTTACTCTTATCTCTCTTTACACTACTTAATTGATTATTTAATTATTTAATTGATATTTAATAATTATTAAAATTATTTAAAATGTAATTTATAATTAATTTATTATATTATGAAATTGGCAAATTGTTCATTTGACATGAACAATAACGTTGATCAATATTGATCATCAAGTCACGGTAATTTTCTGTCATTTTGAAAGATAGTGGTAATTTTCTGTCACGGACCCAAAACTTAGTTTTTTTTTAGTAAATAAGCCTTTTCAAAAACTAAATGTATGTGGATATAGTGCATGTTTGTTTTTTTTTTTGTGTTAAGGGTGTTCTAATTCTTGCTTTCCGGAGAAAAGCGAGGGGTTTTCCTGCATTAATCCATTTCGGTTTTTTTTTCCCATAGGAAAAAACTATAGCTCATAAATGAAGCAAATGAGATGATCACAAAAAGAGACCCGTGGACTTAATGAATTAAATGGGTCATACTCTCAAGCAGCACAGAATGTGTGAAGGCATTAAATTAATGGAGGAAGAACTTTAGAATATGAATGAATGATGCTGGAATCGATTAGGATGTGCAAGGATCCATAAATTTCGTTTAAATTGGAGTCTTTTTATAATAATTTTAAATTACATGGTCTAACGCTGAGATTGATCAGTGATTTAAAGCAAAAGATTCTATTGTTTAGGAGAGACTTGAAGGAATCTCCCCCAAGTCAAAGCCCCACAATAAACGCATCCCCTTGCTTCTTTCACACTGTGGCCTTGAATAAAAATACATATTAATAAAATTCTTCATTTTTCAACATGTATATGTTAAAGGGAAAAAAAAATATTTGCTTAAAATTTTATAATATTTCCTGAATCATGTATATTAAACTATCCCATCATTCCTTAATCTCTACTGCTAGATTGAGGTGAAAGTCGGGTTGGGTTTGACCCGAACCTGACCTGGTTCGTTTTTTTCGGGTTTTTTGGACATCCTATACCCTCCCGAACCCGATCTTGCGGGTTGAAGATTAGATTAAAAAATTCAGGTTGGATATGAGTTTAGGGTTAAACCCGTCCGTCCAAACCCAAAACTCGGCCCGAACCAAACCCGCTTCCTATATCCAGTCCAACTCGATATATTACATAGAAATTTAATTCTAAATATTATAAAATATCAATTGTGATTTATTGTAAATATGCAGTTAGTGCAATTTTCAAGTGTAATTTATAAATCTATAACATATAATTTATATAGTCTTATATATATTTGGTAGAACATACTCAAATATTATACTTTTAATTTTTTTTTATAAATTATGATGGACAAAGCCCGAAAAACTAGCAAATACCGACCCACCCACATAAACCCGATCTCCGAAGTTGCGGGTTCGGATTTAGCACATTATAAACTTGTCGAGTTCGGACGAATTTTGGGTTTAGGATTTAATTTTCGTAAAAAAATTATCAAAATCCAGTCCAACTCAGCTCGGTTTCACCCCTACCGCAAGCTATAATAATGCAAACAAAAGGTGAGGTGTCACTTCCAGGTTAGGAATATTTCACCAAAATCGCCGATTTTGCGAAGTTTTCTCCGTTATTCGCAACCCTCCCGATCCCTGTCGTTATTTTTTTATGAAATGACCAAAATACCATACAGTATAGTGGACTGTTAAAAAAGGGGATGAAAAATAAATTTTTAACTTAAAAAAATTAACAATTTTACGGTAAGGGGTAAGGGGTCGTAGGGGGGTCGCGTGTAACGGGGGAAATTTCGAGGGGTTTCTGTGCATAAAATCTACGCCAAGATGGTTTTGAGAACAAAAGATATAGTATATAGTGGTTTTGGTGACATTTCTCTTGAAGTTACGATAACTGTTTTTACTCTCAAGATAACTATTTACTCCTCATTTTATAACTAATTCCTCCTTTCTTTTTGCAGGTGCATTTGCACATGCTAAGAATATATAATTTCTTTAACTTATTCACCGAGCCAAAATTACGGGACCTATACTGTTATTTCAGTCTTTCAAGATCAGACACGTTTGCCCACTATCAAAAGATATTTTTAATGATCCATAGAAATGTTGCTGAAAACAATTCTCTTTTCTTATCCCTTTTTTTCTCTTCTAAATTTTCCTGCGGTAATCGATATGCTGGTAGCTAATTAGCTACAAACCATAATAAATACTCCATATAAAAGCAAGGTTGGCATTTACATGGAGACCAAATTATATTGCATGCAGAATGTCTAACACTGAACTGTAAATTCTTAATGGTCATTATATTAGATTAAAAGAAATGTCCTTCTCGCTTAATCGTAACAGGGTGACTTAATTTAAATTATGAATAACATATTTGAAGAATACCATCCAATTCAATCTCATTCAATCCAGCCCTTAGCATGGACCCAGCCATTTACTATTTGCATCAACGTGAAACAAAAAGATAGAAGAGTCAACTGGAGAAAAATGCAACATTAATAAGGCCCCAATGAATAACTTTGGAGTTGAAAATTCCAAACTTTCAGTCCCCAGTCTAATATTGTAGGTAAAAAGGGATGTCAGCAACTAGGGTACTACTACCTCGCATCATTGGAGACACAATATCTATAAAAAAAAGTAGGTTATGCTTTTAAGTTTGAACCCTACAAGAAATTATTCGATGTGTCGGGTGTAATACATCCGGACAGGAGAGAGAAAAAGATGGAGAATTTCAGGCATGTTTTTTGCAGCTTGATGTTGTCCGTATGCTTATGTTTTTCTCTCTCATGATCGGGCACATATGGCCGGCACACTGTAGAATTTTCCCTTGACTTCACATCTATGCACTTTTTTAAATTATTTTTCATATGATGGTCATATGTTGCAAGTGGTATATGAACTGTCGAACGGATTCGGATGCTCTGCTTGCCAAGCAGGGATCTTGCCGACTACAACACAACTTATTTTGTGTTAGTAGTTGCCAGTGCCCGCGCCGCTACTCTCGCGGCTGAGGCGTAATCGATAACGAAAATTTTCATGCAAGCACAAGCAACTACGAGACCTCGCGATCAATCCAAACACTAAATTAGCAAACTAGAATATCTTAACCACAGGTTAGAGGGGCTAGCTACTTTTGTAGCGTGTCCGTCTAATTACGGAAGACCCCCTCCAACGCTCCTAGACCGCCGGTAACGAGCTTGTGTGCCGGTGGTCCTTGCAGCGTCCATACGAACTTGTAACGAGCTAGTGATGTAGCAGTGAACAAGTGATGATGTAGTGAACTCTAGCTAGGCCCCCGAGTGCTTCGGATCACGCTTGCAAGCCGGTCGTCTCTCGTCGAAGATGATCCACCCGAAAGAAATCAATCCAAGCTCTAACTCCACTTCAAGAAACCTTAAGTGAAGCAACTAACACACTAAGCTTGCTAGAAATGATGTGTCAGGGATGTAGAGATATTCACTTTCCTTTTCCGTTCTCTTTTTGCTTCTCTTGTTAAATCTCAAGAGGGCCTTTCCCTTTTTTTGTTCTCGACTCATGAGAAGGGAGAAGAATGAAGGAGGAATGAGAGAGAAGTTAAGGATGAGAATGAAAGCATGTATGCTTGGAATGAGAAATGAAACATAACAAAAACAGTTTTATCAAAATGAATTTTGAATAAGCTATGGTGGCCATGCCTCAATAGTAAAGACAAATGAACCATTTCTCTCATCCATCTCATCCCTCCATCTCATTTTCTATTTTTCATAAAATGAAAAACCCTAAATGAGATGTTTTCCTTCTAGAAGTGTATTTTGTGTAAATACAAAATACACTCGCCGTATATACATCCACATATTCATCTAAAATACGAATACCAAAGAGAGAAATAGATAATGAATATAATACTAGAATATATATATATATATATATATATATATATATATATATATATATATATATATATATATATAAATCGCCGCTTAATTTAATAATCCTGCTTAAGCATAAGCCGTCCAGTATTACCAACCGTCCAATTAAAGTCCGTGTAGCCCGTACACGTATTTAATCGGACCCTGCATGTATCAATATATGGCCTTTACATCGTTTCGTCTGAACCCTGTGTGGTACTCTAAAAACTCGACAATACGCCGGCAGTGAGGTACTGAATAAAATCCATAACCACAAGCACGTCAGTAGAACTAGCTATACGTAACAGTTAACCAAGTATCTGTCAAAAGGAAGGTCGACAAGCAAGCTCATCCATACCCCTGCTGAGCCTATAAATGACAATCTCCATACAATCTGGTCTCTTCGTCTGAGAGTGTCACATACCGGGTCCAGGGGGGATAACGTCAGACCCCTCATAATCCGATAAGTCGTGCCAATGTGGCTCAAGACCATCCCGAGAAACTACCGATCTCACTATCAGTAAATCTCATCTACCTTGGCCAAGGTCTTGTGGTGTTGGCCAACCGTACACAGCGCGACATCAACTCCCTATACCGGGAGAGACGAATCCCTTCTATCACTCACTGTCTTCAAGTTCTTCGGGACTGTACCCAACTAAAATATATTTGCACGACTCTATAAAACCGTGTTAAGGTAGTAATCTAAGTACAATGGGAACACACTCGAGACAAATGACGATGTCAGGTCTAAAGACTATATTGTACTCATGTCACCAGAGAACTGCTATATGAAGATAGGTATAATACCATCTAGGTGTTCTCGGCGAGTCCGTCCAGTGTAACTCATTCTCCATTGAAAACCTATGTACAATCTTTTATGCGACCATCGCCCCTTTCGGGGACAAGAAACGTATACACTAGTCTACTCTAGAATATCGATACCAAGTCTCGATACTCGTACAACTAGGGACATTTAAGGATGTGCTTATGGACTGTTGGAGATAGTGCCCTCAGAGTCAATTATTGGATCACAGGCACGTAATTGCAATGATTGAGGGAGGACCTATCCCGGTACGACAGTCTTACTCGAGATGATAGTTTGCTATCTGGTTTACCTTTACCATCGTGTACTGCTTTAGGTGACCTGACAGGTCACTATTGCACGTTGATAGAGCCCCTAGGATTCTTGCTTGACTGCCAGCAGTATGAGGGCGATCATATAAGTGAGAGCTGGAGTCTATAAGCATATCCTTAAATGGTCCCTAGTCGTGGGAGTTTCGAGACAGGGCATCGATTCTCCAGAGTAGACTAGTGTATACAGTCGAGACCCCGACGAGGGGCGGTGGCCGGTCTCGCAAGCCACTGGTGTCAGTTGGTTCACCTAAGATGTATACAGGTGCTCATTGAGTTATGAGTACACCGGACAGGACTCGCCGGGAACATGCTAGTTGGTCTTATACCTCATGTCAGATAGCAGTTCCCAGGTGACATGTGTACAGGTTAGTTCATCGACCTGGGGATCGTCATTTGTCTCGTGTGAGTTCCCACTGTGCTTTGATTACTACCCTACCACGGCTCAAAGGAGTCGTGCAAACAGGTTTTAGTTGGGTACAGTCCCGAGCCACATGGAGGCAGTGAGCGGATCTTCGGGGGTTCGTCTCTCCCGGTATTGGGGGTGAGGTCGCGCTGTGTCTAGGAGAGCCATTACACGAAGTCCTTGGCCAAGGCAGGAGATTTACTGGTAGGTATTCCAGTAGTATCTCAGGGTGTTCTGGGCTACACTCCGACACGACTTGTACCGCTTTTGGGGGTCTGACTTTTACCCACCCCCTAGGCCCGACATGCGATGCTCATAGACGAACGGACCGGACTGTACGGATATTGTCACTGACAGGCTCAGTAGGGTGTCAGGATGAGTTCGCTCATCGACGTCCCTTTTTAGTCAATAGCTGGTGGCCCGTCACGTATTGGCTTATACCTCTGACGTGCTTGTGGTTAAATTCACAGCCATAGTATTGACGAGTCTTTAGAGTCCACCACTCACTTTCAGTTACTCAGCTTTCGGGCGAAACGTTGTAGAGGCCGTATGGAGATATGGCAGAGTTCGATCAGATACGTGCGGTATTGCACGGATCGTGATCGGACAGTTTTTACTAGCCGGCTTTGGCTTAAGCCGGATCTTAGTATTTGATAGTGTAGTTTTGTCTCTTTGCATTTGTATTTCGGTCGGAATACAAATGCGGGTGTGTATGCACAGTATCGGGGTTTTCCTGTAATTTATTATGGGACCAGTTTTCTGGAGTTGCCATTTTGCATTCCGTTCCGGCCGGTTTTTCTTTGTTCTTTCCCGGCCGGACTTTTCCGATGGAGGGGGTTATTTGCAATTGTGCAAATAACATTTTGTGGAAGGGGTTTCTTGCAAATGTATTCATTATGATTGATTTAGCATCTTTCATCCATGATGGTGCATTTATTATGATAAGCATGGGTATGGGTTGATTAAGGTGTAAGCATGGTTGATGTTTTTGGATGTGGTCACCCCTTGCTTTCTACTACACTCACCTCCCTCTTTGATAAATGTTTTTTATTCCTCCACCATTCTCTAGAGAGAGGGCCGGCCACAAATTTGGGAGAGGAGAGAAAATGAGAGGTTTCATTTTTGGTGAAAGAAATTAATCATCCATCTCATTTTCATTGCTACCAAAATCCCCAAGTTCATATCTTGTTGATTCCTCCATCCATGGCAACCAATACCCCAAAGTGAGACATGTACTCTACACTATATTCTACAGCATATCTTGGGCATGTCGACTTGCCAGCTTCATGCCCGAGTTGCCTCGGTATAGAGGCGGGAGCCCGTAAAAGAAGCAGGCGATGTGGTGCCCTTCCGGCGAGGAGGCGACGACCGGAGTTTCCGCGGGAGATCGGGACGACGACGAGAAGACCGGAGGACTCGGATCACTCGGTATATATCTTTCCATCTTGTAGTTAGCTAGAACTAGTTTAATGGCCCGATCCGGGGTTTAGTGCGCGGTGGTGCCGGTTTGCAAAGTTCGCAAAATTAAAGTTTATCACCGCTTCCGCAATTGGCCGTCGGATTGACGGCCGGGGCGCCGCCGTGCACTTACAGTGGTATCAGAGCCTCGCCATTAACTTCGTCTAGCTTCGTTTGATGTGTTTTGCATTTCCGATCGACAAAAATTCCAAAATCTACCTTTTTGTTAACATCAGTTTTCTGTTGAAAATTTTTTAAGCCCAAAAATTTTTCAGGTTGCAAAAATGTGATGTACTTGAAAACCTAAGACTACTGCAGAAATCCGAGTCATTGATCTTTCATCAAGAGCGCGGAACCGCGGCCAATACCCACTTTGGGCCGCGGTTCCGCCGCAACATGAAAAGATCAATGGGCCAGGTTTTTCCAGTGGGCTTCTGGGCTTATTTTAGGGGTTTTGGAATATTAAACTTGGGCCCAGAATTTCTGTGAGTGCTACAGTATTGCTTGGGGGCCCACTTGTTAATTTTTGATCGATCGGATATTTTAAACACATTATCTCACAGTATTTACATTATATCTGCGACCGTGAATGTCACTCGATCGGTAAATCCGGTCTAACTGCTATAGCCCGGTTAGACGGATTTGCGAACGTGACTTTCACGTTGATGTTCTATGTTTTTGCTGTGATGTTGCGGATCGGTCGTGGGGGATAGCCTGGATGCAATGCTAGTACAGTTTCTGTTGTATTATGTACATTTGATATTGCAAGGCGAGCGTCCGACATGTGGACTGCCGTCACTGCCTGTTTGTATTATTCTTTTGGGGCACGACCTGGTTGCGGTCGATGTACCCGTTGTATGTATATTTTACTTTCTGTACTAGGTTTACCCCGCGGTGGGGTGCACGGATAGCCGGGTTCTGGAGGGCAACAAGCCCGCATCTCATGGCATTGGGACGGAAGGGGCTTCACTCTAGAATTGGCGGGCTATTCGCTGCACTCGTAGGGGGTACAGGTTGACCCAGGAGGGGTGCCCAAGTTACCGGATTCCGTGAAGTGCTGGGTGGTCCATTCACGGTGCTGAAAGGGGCTGCCTCGCTTCAGGTTTTGGCGGGTGACTTGCCGCGCCCGTAGGGGTCTAGGATTTCATTGCACAGGCTATCCACACGACCAGGAGAACGTCGGGTTTCAGTAGTGGCTCTGTGAAATCCGGGGATCCCAGATATCTGTATTGTTCTGTGATGCTGTACATTTCTGTGATGTTGCATTTTATTCACGCCTTGAGCGAAATACTATATATTGGTATATATATTAGTAGATATTGTATATGTTTTTCATCCGCGCTAGTCCAGTCCCCGCTCTGCCGTTAGTTAGCTAACCTAACGGGTGATGACGGGACCCAGTGGCGAATGCGGATGGCATATACGTACGTCAGTATATTTTCGTTCTTTGTGGTGTGATCAATTGATGGGACTGCGTTGATTCGGATCAATGCATGTTAAAACAAACCTATTCTGATGTTGTTGGAACACTTTTCAAAAAGCTGTTATTGCAAAGACGTTCACTTTTGTTTTGCATCGTGGTATTCATTTGGAATATCCTGCTCCTCAGTCGACGAGGCAAGGGCCGAGATCCCTTCACCGGGAGTGACCCCTTGGACAGAAGTTTGCGTCAGGGCATTAACTTCACTATAGCCGATTACTTTTGCTTTGCATCGTGGTATTCACTTGGAATATCCTGCACCCCATTCTACGGGGAAAGAGCCGAGATCCCTTCACCGGGAGTGACCTCTTTAGTAAAGGTTTTCGTCACTATATTTCCTAAAAAGCTATCCGTTCCTTCAACGATATCAAGTTCATTACGTTAAAGGTTTTCGCCAGAAACCATTCGTAGCCCTCCATCATTTCAGTTAAATATTCGGTAGTATTCAAGCTATGTATTTTGACCTCACGCCAAGGCATAGTGTTTGGTAGTTGCCGGGTATTTATCTGTTGCATAGATAGATGCGTTGGTTTGGGACAGTCGTACTACTATTTTGGCCTACGTCAAGGGTATGTACGGGTGGGTTCAAATTAACCTGGACAATGATGGGTAGAACTTGACATGTGACTTATGATATTTTGACCTCACGCCAAGGTCATAAGAGCATGGGGCAGAAATCACATCGGGAGTTTCAAAAGAACTGAAACTTGCCAGGTATGCGCATACCTTCTGGAGTATGATAACGTGAGCGGATTCCGTCACATTATCATGCGATGAGAGTTGGATCCCGATTCCCACTGATGAGTTAGTTTACTCCTCGGGTTACCCCGACTAATTCTTCTTTCAGGTTTGGAGGAGAATTTGAGGTACAGTGGGAGGTTTCCAGATTAGATAAATTGGTAACCATTCTGATCTAGGTTAGAGTGCACGCTGAGTGTTTCTTTTCTCTCTCTCTCTGGCAGCGACCATTGACCCGACCCTAAGACTATGACTCAGAGACCAAGTTAACCGAACCTTCTTTACACTGGCTTTTGGATTGTCAGAGTTGCAGACCTCATTGCCACTCCTACTTTTACCCTTTTCTCCAGGACACCCCGTATTACTGCGAACGTCCACTTCCATTGGACAAAGCCATCGTATGGTTAGATACGAACTCGAAGGAATTCGAGGATGGTTTCCGGTTCTGGAGAAAACGGATTGGATTATTCAGTTGTCTTTTTCTTTTTGCCTTCTCTCAAGTTGCGAGTACTCCTTGGTTTAGGAGATAGTACACCTATTACGCAAATTGGATAGTCTTCTTCCAAACCTTAGGCTGGTGCCGAATAGTGGGGAATGAAGAAAACCAATTAGCATAACGATGGTGTGCAGAAGGTATTAAGATTAAGACAAAGCAAGGGATTAGTAAGAGGGCAAAGTAAATTGCAACTGATATTCACGACCAAACCAAGTATTTCTTCGCCAATCCTAAATCACCTTTGTATTTCTCCAGGACACTCCGTATCACTACGAAGATCCACAGTTTATTGGATACTCCATCGTATGGTTATATACGAACTCGAAAGGAACTTGTTCCAGTTCGGGGATGGATTCTGGTTCAGGAGAAATAGGAATAAGATTTATTCAGGTGTCTTTTATCTTCACCTTCTCTCGCATTGCGAGTGTTTCTAGGATTAGGACAGTACACCCATTATGCTTATTGGATAGTCTTCTTCCAAACCATAGGCTGGTGCCGAACGGTAGGGAAGGAAGAAAACCATTTGGCCTAAGGGGTGTGCAGAAGGTAATGACTAAAGACATATAAAGGGATTTGGAGAGCTGGCAAAGAATTATACGGTTATAATTGTGAATCTGGATAATGGTAGAGGCATTACTAGGAATACCAGAAAACCCCATCGAAACATTTCATTGTTTCAGTTCAACTGTGTACTGTTAAAAGAAAACTGATTTCCCGATTAGACACTTGCTCCAGGGTATGTATTTACCAGGTTTGATTCTCACATCTGTATGGTTTTACAGATGATGAGTGGGAGTAAGTTATTGGGAATTGGGTGATCATCCTCATTATATCAGGATTCGTTGTAATCGGTGATATTTGAGGAGATCACCTGGGATGTTTGCCGGTCGGCAAATATTTGTTTTTGAATATCCGCTGTTGTGCACCAATTTCAAATTGATATATCTGTACGTCTATTTTCATAGAGTGAGATATACCTTTTGATATTATGTCGATGACATTTACCTATATCAGTGGATGGTTAGGTAAGGAGCATTAAACAGCGGTGTAATTCTTCTTAACCATAAGTACAGTTTTCAACCTACGACACACAGTGAAAGAGTTGTTAGACTCGGCGGACTTATACAGAGTATTGTATGTTGTCCAGTGTCCATTAGGACAGAGGGGTTGGTCCTCATACTATATTCTGTTTACTTTTAACTTCTCTAGTTCTTAGACATGTGTTTCGTAGAAACACAGGGTCTAAGTTTTGAGGAGTTATAGGTATTTGAATAGAGTAGAGAACCAGGTGTATCAAGTATCGGGATTCTTCAAAGTGATCAAAGATGTAGATACTTGTGTATGGTATTCAGTTGATAGTAATGATAAAGAGATATTGCTTCTCTTTCAGGTTACTCATAATTGGAAGCATTCCTAAGTTGAGTAACGCTGATCGGCCTCTCTCCATTTTGTTGACATGCACTGGAGACAGATGCATGATTTGAATCTGGTTAAATTAAATCAGTGCCTCTGGTTCTATATTGGATATAGTACAGTTCATATCTTAACATTGTTAAGGTACGGGGAGTTGTCCGGCTTATGATTAAAACCAGACTCTGGATAACTCTAGGCACGTTTCTGTAATGGCTGTTTGTGGGTTGACCCAGGCTATGACGAGGGTTGATTTTCTACCATAAGAAAGATCAATAGTGATATTGTTCTTGACTCGCCACAGTTTTAATAAAAATGGATTATTTCAAAAACAGTAGTGGGAGTATGGTAGAACTGGAAGTGATTCCAGAACCGTAAACGATTACTGAAGATTTGATATGGAACCTAAAGATTCAATCTGATTTGACATTCCATTGGCCACTCCGCAGATAAGGTGAGTAACTTCAAGCACCCGAGAGGTACTCCGGTAGCCTCAAGGACGGTGACAGGGAAGTTCTTGTTTACCCACACTTGCCATTGCTGTTGTTCCAGGCTGCGAGACCCGGTAGGAGGATGAGTATAGCGTCGTTCTGAACTAGCTTCAGAAGTGTACGTGTATATGACTCTGCCAGAGGGTTGTCGTAGTCAGTGGGAGCAGCGGAAGCATTGGTGGACAGGTAGCTTATGTCTACTTATAGACTAAAGCAGATGTAGCGGAGATAGATCATCTATTTCTGACGTGACAGTCATAGGTTTGACTTCATCAGAATAAGGGATGGATCTGTTGAAAAGGTAGTAGGAAGTGATATTCCTATACTACGATCGGTTATACTTTGGTTGTCACACAGTGGTTTCTCCACATAGGACTTGGATATAATATCCGACATTCTGGTTACTAGATCTATGGTTTTAGATCTAGATTTGGGTGGTTTCCCAATCAGTGTACCTTGACAGCATTCTAAGAGTATTTAGAATGGATGACTCCTGGCACGGTAGTATACCTGCAGGTGATGGAGTCACCCTCTCTAAAGGTGTCTTATAGACTAAAGTAGAGAGGGATGTGCATGATTGGCAGATCACTTGCTTAGGCAATTGAGTCAATCATGAGATGTCAAGTACCACACCAGATGTTGTTCTTGCACTAGATGCAATAAGTTGATATTGATCCAATCCTGGAGGAACAGTCGGAAGCAGTTTTAGAACATAAGTGAATGTTCTAGGGATATGATAACGGCTGCCTCCTTTAGGAGACGGTTATCACTCCAGGATTCCAAGGTGACATGGACGACAAGGAGGTTGTCAGAGTTATAGTTTTCCTTCTGATGAGGGACAGTATTTTGGACAGGTGATCCAAGGCAATACTGAGGGAGGCATGGCGCAGGATACTGATTAAGTTCAGTTGATGATACAGTCTAAGAAGTTTGGATTTGGAGTTCATTTATGAGCTCGGTCCCATCAGACATCCAGACACTCTAAGACAGGTATTGCTCATTTCGGGAGATAGCTTTCTCCGCGAACTTGAGATATAGAGGGACATAGAAAGAAACATCTAGGCGGATCCACTCACTGAGGCTGTTCCTCGAACGCAAGAATTTCACAAACAGGCTTTCTGCGACTGACTAGTAGAGGAGTTGGGTGTTCGGTATCACACGGGCTGTGAGTATGCGACATCGCAATAATTAGCCTTGAGTGCAAGTGGGAGATTGTTGGAGATAGTGCCCTCAGAGTCAATTATTGGATCACAGGCACGTAATTGCAATGATTGAGGGAGGACCTATCCCGGTACGACAATCTTACTCGAGATGATAGTTTGCTATCTGGTTTACCTTTACCATCGTGTACTGCTTTAGGTGACCTGACAGGTCACTATTGCACGTTGATAGAGCCCCTAGGATTCTTGCTTGACTGCCAGCAGTATGAGGGCGATCATATAAGTGAGAGCTGGAGTCTATAAGCATATCCTTAAATGGTCCCTAGTCGTGGGAGTTTCGAGACAGGGCATCGATTCTCCAGAGTAGACTAGTGTATACAGTCGAGACCCCGACGAAGGGCGGTGGCCGGTCTCGCAAGCCACTGGTGTCAGTTGGTTCACCTAAGATGTATACAGGTGCTCATTGAGTTATGAGTACACCGGACAGGACTCGCCGGGAACATGCTAGTTGGTCTTATACCTCATGTCAGATAGCAGTTCCCAGGTGACATGCGTACAGGTTAGTTCATCGACCTGGGGATCGTCATTTGTCTCGTGTGAGTTCCCACTGTGCTTTGATTACTACCCTACCACGGCTCAAAGGAGTCGTGCAAACAGGTTTTAGTTGGGTACAGTCCCGAGCCACATGGAGGCAGTGAGCGGATCTTCGGGGGTTCGTCTCTCCCGGTATTGGGGGTGAGGTCGCGCTGTGTCTAGGAGAGCCATTACACGAAGTCCTTGGCCAAGGCAGGAGATTTACTGGTAGGTATTCCAGTAGTATCTCAGGGTGTTCTGGGCTACACTCCGACACGACTTGTACCGCTTTTGGGGGTCTGACTTTTACCCACCCCCTAGGCCCGACATGCGATGCTCATAGACGAACGGACCGGACTGTACGGATATTGTCACTGACAGGCTCAGTAGGGTGTCAGGATGAGTTCGCTCATCGACGTCCCTTTTTAGTCAATAGCTGGTGGCCCGTCACGTATTGGCTTATACCTCTGACGTGCTTGTGGTTAAATTCACAGCCATAGTATTGACGAGTCTTTAGAGTCCACCACTCACTTTCAGTTACTCAGCTTTCGGGCGAAACGTTGTAGAGGCCGTATGGAGATATGGCAGAGTTCGATCAGATACGTGCGGTATTGCACGGATCGTGATCGGACGGTTTTTACTAGCCGGCTTTGGCTTAAGCCGGATCTTAGTATTTGATAGTGTAGTTTTGTCTCTTTGCATTTGTATTTCGGTCGGAATACAAATGCGGGTGTGTATGCACAGTATCGGGGTTTTCCTGTAATTTATTATGGGACCAGTTTTCTGGAGTTGCCATTTTGCATTCCGTTCCGGCCGGTTTTTCTTTGTTCTTTCCCGGCCGGACTTTTCCGATGGAGGGGGTTATTTGCAATTGTGCAAATAACATTTTGTGGAAGGGGTTTCTTGCAAATGTATTCATTATGATTGATTTAGCATCTTTCATCCATGATGGTGCATTTATTATGATAAGCATGGGTATGGGTTGATTAAGGTGTAAGCATGGTTGATGTTTTTGGATGTGGTCACCCCTTGCTTTCTACTACACTCACCTCCCTCTTTGATAAATGTTTTTTATTCCTCCACCATTCTCTAGAGAGAGGGCCGGCCACAAATTTGGGAGAGGAGAGAAAATGAGAGGTTTCATTTTTGGTGAAAGAAATTAATCATCCATCTCATTTTCATTGCTACCAAAATCCCCAAGTTCATATCTTGTTGATTCCTCCATCCATGGCAACCAATACCCCAAAGTGAGACATGTACTCTACACTATATTCTACAGCATATCTTGGGCATGTCGACTTGCCAGCTTCATGCCCGAGTTGCCTCGGTATAGACGCGGGAGCCCGTAAAAGAAGCAGGCGATGTGGTGCCCTTCCGGCGAGGAGGCGACGACCGGAGTTTCCGCGGGAGATCGGGACGACGACGAGAAGACCGGAGGACTCGGATCACTCGGTATATCTCTTTCCATCTTGTAGTTAGCTAGAACTAGTTTAATGGCCCGATCCGGGGTTTAGTGCGCGGTGGTGCCGGTTTGCAAAGTTCGCAAAATTAAAGTTTATCACCGCTTCCGCAATTGGCCGTCGGATTGACGGCCGGGGCGCCGCCGTGCACTTACATGGACAACCCAGCCCCCACAAGTTTGATCGCCATCATAATACTGGCAGTCAAAGAAGGATCCTACGGGCTTTATCAATATGTATTAGCGATACGTAATAACAAGTAAAACATATACACATGTTAAGATAAAGACAAACCAAATAGCATACTATCATATTGAGCAAGATAGTTCTGTACATACATACCCCCATCATCCAATACAATAATGGCCTCTACGGCATACATATCCAACAATCTCTCACTTGTACTAAGGCCGGTTATTGGCATATCGCATACCCAACATCTCGAATAACCGCTTGAACTACGCTTGTGGGGCCTTGATGAATGAATCTGCCGTGTTGTCTTTTGTGTCCACTCTCCGAATCTCGATCTCCTGGCGATCAACGATCTCCCTGATCAGGTAACACCGCCTCAAGATGTGTCTGAATCGCTGATAGGACCGTAGATCTTTTGCAAACACCATGGCCCCATTGTTATTGCAATACAAAGATATTGGATCAATAATGGACGGAACCACCTCAAGTTCAGAAATGAATTCTTCATCCAGACCATTTCTTTTGCGGCATCGTTGGCAGCAATGTATTCAGCCTCCATCGTCGAGTCTGCTACAGTATCCCGTTTGAAACTCTTCCAACAGGCTGCCCCTCCGTTGAGGGTAAACACATAACACAAGATGAACTTGCTGTCATCCTTATCACTTTGAAAGCTCGAATTGGTAAAAGCCTCCATCTGGAGGTCTCCATTACCATACACTAAGAACGTCACCTTATTCCCTCTCAGATACTTAAGAATGTTCTTTACAGCTATCCAATATTTCTTCCCTGGGTTTGATTGATACCTGCTTACCACGCTAAGTGTGTAAGCTATATCTGGTCTGGTATATAATATCGCATACATTATAGACCTACCGCCGAAGTATAGAGTATAATGCTCATGCGAGCCCTCTCCTTATCAGTTGGAGAGGGTGATTCCGTATAAAGCTGGTAAATTACCGCGCTTGGAATTTTCCATGCTAAAACTCTTTAGTATGGTGTCTATGTACCTTGACTGTGATAATCCCAACAATCTCTTGGATCTATCCCTATAGATCTTAATCCTCAGAATGTAGAAGGCATCACCCGGGTCTTTCATAAAGAACTTTTGTGATAAGAAAAACTAGACCAATTGTAATATAGGAAAGTCAATTCCTATCAGGAGAATGTCATCAACGTACAATACGACAGCTCTCCCTACAATCTTCTTATATATACAATGTTCATCTATATTCTTGATGATTCAAACTCCTTGACCGTCTCATGTTCATACCAAAATACTGCATGTTGTTACCACCCGTTCTTGATCACATTGCATATAGATATGTGTTTTTGATCCGTATTTGCTACATGATTACAGATTAAAGGTTCTTGGTCCAAAACAATACAAATCACGCACATTCTCAACGGTTATGCAAAATTCAGGACAGCTGCCAACAGATGAATAAAATATGGGTTCCGGTCATCCACATTAATCAAGTGCCGCTTACCAGTACAAGAGACAAGATCAAGCGATATCCATTCATGTTTAGGACAAGCACAAGGTACGAAGGAAGCAGCACAAGGATCAAGAGTAGCAGCGCAGAGCTCGAGGGAGATCCTGTTGGAGATAGTGCCCTCAGAGTCAATTATTGTATCACAAGCACGTAATTGCAATGATTGAGGGAGGACCTATGCTGGTAGGACAGTCTTACTCAAGATGATAGTATGCTATCTGGTTTATCTTTATCATCGTGTACTGTTTCAGGTGACCTTACAGGTCACTATTGCACGTTGATAGAGCCCTTAGGATTCTTGCTTGACGGCCAGCAGTATGATGGCGATCATATACGTGGGAGCTGGGGTTTATAAGCACATCCTTAAAAGGTCCCTAGTCGTGGGAGTTTTCGAGACAGGGCATCGATACTCCAGAGTAGACTAGTGTATACAGTCGAGACCCCGACGAGGGGCGGTGGCCGGTCTCACAAGCCACTGGTGTCAGTTGGTTCACCTAAGATGTATACAGGTGCTCATTGGGTTATGAGTACACCGGACAGGACTCACCGGGAACATGCTAGTTGGTATTATACCTGACGTCAGATAGCAGTTCCCTGGTGACATGTGTACAGGTTAGTTCATCGACCTGAGATCGTCATTTGTCTTGTGTGAGTTCCCACTGTGCTTTGATTACTACCCTACCACGGCTCAAAGGAGTCGTGCAAACAGGTTTTAGTTGGGTACAGTCCCGAGCCACATGGAGGCAATGAGCGGATCTGCAGGGGTTCGTCTCTCCCGGTATTGGGGGTGAGGTCGCGCTGTGTCTAGGAGAGCCATTACACGAAGTTCTTGGCCAAGGCAGGAGATTAACTGGTAGGTATTCTAGTAGTATCTCAGGGTGATCTGGACTACACTCCGACACGACTTGTACCGCTTTTGGGGGTCTGACTTTTACCAACCCCCTAGGCCCGCCATGCGATGCTCATAAACGAACGGACCAGACTATACGGATATTGTCACTGACAGGCTCAGTAGGGTGTCAGGATGAGTTCGCTCATTGACGTCCCTTTTGGTCAATACCTGGTAGCCCGTTACGTATGGCTAATATCTCTGACGTGCTAGTGGTTAAATCCACAGCCAAGGAATTTACGAGTCTTTAGAGTCCCCCATAGACCGTTTTCTCAAGTTTCGGACGAAACGCTGTAGAGGCCGTATGGAGATATGGCAGGGTTCGATCATATACGTGCGGTATTGCATGGATCATGATCGGATGGATAATACTAGCGGGCTTTGGTTTAAGCCGGATCCTAGTATTGTACAGTGTAGATTTTGTCTCATTGCATTTGTATTCGGTTGGAATACAAATGCGGGTATGTATATACAGTCGCGGGATTTTCTTATAATTTATTACGGGATCGGTTTTTTGGAGTTGCCAGTTTGCTTTCCATTTCGGCCATTTTTCCTTTGTTCTTTCTTTGGCTGAAAATTGGTGTGGAGGGGCTTATTTGCAAATGTGCAAATTAGCTTTGTGGAGGGTGTTTCTTGTAATTGGTTGCTTCATGATGGTTCAACCATCACTTGACTCCATGGTTCATTATTGCTTGACTTTTGTTTTGATGAGATTGGTGATGGGTTTATGAGTGTTGACTTTGTTGTGATGATGATTCTTAATCATCACCTTTCTCTCTCTCTTGTATTATTGCTTCTCACCCCCCTTGACAATTTCCTCCACTCTCTCATTCTTCATGAGATCATGGCCGGCCACACTTGTAGAGGGGCTGTCCAATATTTTGGTGTGGGGTTTTTTCATCTCTTGAGCTCATACAAAATCCCACATCACCATTTGAAAGTTCATCCCTCCACCTACACATCAAAAGGGCAACTTCAACAACCCCTAGAGACAAACCGTTCTACACTATCCTACAACATTCTTGGACACGTCGACTCTCCAACTTCGTGCCCGAGTTGCCTCGGTCCAGAGGTGGGAGCCCGTAAAAGAACCCGGCGATGTGGCGCCATTCCGACGTGGAGATGAAGACCGGAGATTCGGCGGGGAGATCGGGATGACGATGAGAAGACCGAAGGACACGGATCACTCGGTATATCTCTCTACCCCTTCTCTTGTTAGCTAGGAGTAGGTTAATGGCCCGATCCGGGTTTTTAGTACGCGGTAGCGCCAGTTTTGAAAGTTAAAGAAAAGTATCGTTTTCGCATTTTGGCCTCGTTCAGACGGCCGGGGCGCTGCCGTGCACTTACACCGGTATCAGAGACAGGCTATTAACCTAGTCTAGCTTGCTCTAACATGTTTACAAGTTCGATAGAACGGATTTTCAAAAAACCGCGTTTCCATGTCAAGTTTCTGTCGATTTTTTCCAGTGCTTTAAAAATTATTTGGTACATTGTAAAAATACGTACAGGGTTTTTTATGCATTCTGTGAAAATTTGGTAGGCTGAATTTACTGTAGAGCGGCGGATCAGCGGCCAAAACCACATTTTGGCCGCAGATCCGCCGCCGAAATTTGGCTTCACTGCATCAAATTTTTACGGCGGCTCTCTGACATGGAAATAGGGTTTCTGGTATATTCTTTTTGGGCCCAGATATTTTTGAGTGCTACAGTTGTGCTTGGGGCCCGCTTCGGGAAATTTAGTCGATCAAATTTTTTAAACATGTTAGTTCACAGTATTTACATTATATCTGCGACCGTGAATGTCATTTGATCGGTAAATCCTGTCTAACTGCTATAGCCCTTTTAGACGGATTTGCGAACATGACATTCACGTTGATGTTCTGTGTTGTGCTGTGATGTTGCGGATTTGTCGTGGTGGATAGCCTGGATGCAATGTTAGTACAGTTTAGTTTATTATGTACATTTGATATTGCGGGGCGAGCGTCCTATGTGGACTGCCATTACTGCTTGTTTGTATATTATTCTTTTAGGGCACGACCGGGCTGAGGTCGATGTACCCGTTGTATGTATATTTTACTTTCTGTACTAGGATTACCCCGCAGAGGGGTGCACGGGTAGCCGGGTTCTAGAGGGCAACGGGCCCGCATCTCATGACGTTAAGACGGAGGGGGCTTCACTCTAAAATTGGCTGGCTATTCGCCGCACTCGTAGGGGGTACAGGTTGACCCAAGGAGGGGTGCCTGAGTTACCGGATTCCGTGAAGTGCTGGGTGGTCCATTCACGTTGTTGAAGGGGGCTGCCTCGCTTTAGGTTTTGGTGGGTAACTTGCCGCGCCAGTAGGGGTCTAGGATTTCATTGCACAGGCTATCCACACGACCAGGGGAACGTCGAGTTTCAGTAGCGGCTCTATAAAACCCGGGGATCCCAGATATCTGTATTGTTTTGTGATACTTATTACATTTCTGTGATGTTGCATTTTATCACGCCTTGAGCAAATATTATATATTGATATATATACTAGTAGATGTTGTATATGTTTTGCATCCGCGCTAGTCCAGTCCCCGCTCTGTCGTTAGTTAAGTAACCTAACGGGTAATGACGGGACCCAGAGGCGAATGCGGATGGCATATACGTACATCATTATTTTCGTTCTTTATGGTGTGATCAATTGATGAGACTGCATTGATTCGGATCAATGCAAGCTAAACAAACATATTCTGATGTTATTGGAACAATTTTCAAAAAGCTGTTATTGCAAGGACGTTCTCTTTTGTTTTGCACAGTGGTATTCAGTTGGAATATCCTGCACCTCAGTCGACGAGGCAAGGGCCGAGATCCCTTCACCGGGAGTGACCCCTTGGACAGAAGTTTGCGTCAGGGTAATAACTTCACTATAGCCAATTGCCTTTTGCTTTGCATCGTGGTATTCAGTTGGAATATCCTGCACCTCATTCTACGGGGAAAGAGCCAAGATCCCTTCACCAGGAGTGACCTCTTTAGCAAAGGTTTTCGTCACTATATTTTTATAAAAGCTATCCGGTTCCTTCAACGATATCAAGTTCATTACGTTAAAGGTTTTTCGCCAAAAACCATTCGTAGCCCTCCGTCATTTCATATGGATAGTCAATAGTATTCAAGCTGTGTTTGTTGGCCAAAGTCAAGGCACAGTGATTGGTAGCTATTGGATATTCATATGCAGCATAGATAGATGCGTTGGTTTGGGACAGTCGTACTGCCTTGTTGGCCAAAGTCAAGGATAGGTACGGGTGGGTTCAAATTAACCTGGAGAATGACGGGTAGAACTTGACATGTGACTTATGATTTGTTGGCCAAAGTCAAGGTCATAAGAGCATGGGGTAAAAATCACATCGGGGGTTTCTAAAGAAACTGAAACTTGCCAGATATGTGCATACTTTCTGGAGTGTGATAACGTGAGTGGATTCCATCACGTTATCATGCGATGATAGTTGGATCCCGATTCCCACCGATGAGTTGGTTTACTCCTCGGGTGATCCCGACTAATTCTTCTTTCAGGTTTGGAGGAGAATTTAACGTTACAGTGGGAGGTTTCCAGATTAGATAAATTGGTAACCATTCTGATCTAGGTTAGAGTGCACGCCGAGTGTTTCTTTTTTCTCTCTCTTTGGCAGCGACCATGACCCAACGCTTGACTATGACTCAGTGACCAAAATTGACCGAACCTTCTTAAACACTGGCTTTTGGATTGTCAGAGTTGCAAACCTCATTGCCACTCCTACTTCTACCCTTTTCTCCAGGACACCCCGTATTACTACGAACGTCCACTTCCATTGGATAAAACCATCGTATGGTTATATACGAACTCGAAGGAATTTATTCGAGGATGGTTTCCGGTTCTGGAGAAAACGGATAGGACTATTCAGTTGTCTCTTCCTTTTACCTTCTCTCAGGTTGTGAGTGTTCCTTGGATTAGGACGTACACCTATTACGCTTATTGGATAGTCTTATTCCAAACCATAGGCTGGTGCCGAACGGTAGGGAATGAAGAAAAATATTTAGCCTAAAAGGTGTACAGAAGGTATTAAGTAAAGATAAATAAAGGGATTAGTTAGAGGGCAAAGTAAACTGCGACTGCTATTCACGACCAAACCAAGTATTTCTTCGCCAATCCTACATCACATTTGTATTTCTCCAGAACACTCCGTATCACTACGAAGATCTACAGTTATTTGGATACTCCATCGTATGGTTATATACGAACTCGAAAGGAACTTGTTCCAGTTCGGGGATGGATTCTGGTTCAGGAGAAATAGAAATAAGGTTTATTCGGTTGTATTTTATCTTCACCTTCTCTCGCATAGCGAGTGCTCCTAGGATTAGGACAGTACACCCATTATGCTTATTGGATAGTCTTCTTCCAAACCATAGGCTGGTGCCGAACGGTAGGGAAGGAAGGAAACCAGTTAGCCTAAGAGGGTGTACAGAAGGTAATGACTAAAGACATATGAAGGGATTTGGAGAGATAGCAAAGAAATATACGGTTACAGTTATGAATCTGGATAATGGTAGAGGCATTACTAGGAATACCCGGATACCCCTTCGAAACATTTCAATATTTCAGTTTCACTGTGTATTGTTAAAAGAAAACTGATTTCCCAATTAGACACTTACTCCAGGGTATGTATTTACCAGATATGATTCTCATATCTGTATGGTTTTACAGATGATGAGTGGGAGTAAGTTATTGGGAATTAGGTGATCATCCTCATTATATCGGAATTCGTTGTAATTGGTGATATTTGAGGAAATCAGCTAGGTTGTTTGCCGGACGGCAAACATTTGGTTTTGAATATCCGTTGCTATGCACCAATTTCAAATTGATATATCTGTACGTCTATTTTTATAGAGTGAGATATAACCTTTTGAAATTATGTCCATGACATTTACCTATATCAGTGGATGGTTAGGTAAGGAGAATTAAACAGCGGTGTAATTTTTCTTAACCATAAGTACAGTTTTCAACCTACGACACACATGGATTGAGTTATTAGACTCAAAGGACTTATACAGAGTATTGTATGTTGTCCAGTGTCCATCAGGACAGAGGGGTTGGTACTCGTACTATATTCTGTTTACTTGTGACTTCTCTAGCTCTTAGACATGTGTTTCGTAGAAACACAAGGTCCAAATTTTGAGAAGTTATAGGTATATGAATAAAGTAGAGAACCAGGTATTGCAAGTATCAGGATTCTTCAAGGTGATCGAAGATGTAGATACTTGTGTATGGTATTCAGTTGATAGTAATGATTTTGAGAAACTTGTTTCTCTTTCAGGTCACTCAAAATTGGAAGCATTCCTAAGTTGAGTAACGCCGATAGGCCTCCTTCCATTTAGTTGACATGCACTGGAGACAGCTGCATGATTTGAATCTGGTTCAATTAAATCAGTGCCTCTGTTTCTATATTGGATATAGAACGGTTCATATCTTAACGATGTTAAGGTACGGGGAGTTGTCCGGCTTATGCTTAAAACCAGACTCTGGATAACTCAAGGCACGTTTCCGTAATGGCAGTTTGTGGGTTGACCCGGGCTATGACGAGGGTTGACTTTCTATCATTTGGAAGATCAATAGTGATATTGTTCTTGACTCACCACAGTTTTGATAAAAATGGATTTTTCAGAAAACAGTAGAGGGAGTATGGTAGAACTGGAAGTGATTCCAGAACCGCAAACGATTACTGAAAATTTGATAAGAGCCTAAAGATTCAATCTAGTTTGACATTCCATTGGCCACTCCGCAGATATAGTGGGTAACCTCAGCCACCCGAGAGCTGCTCCGGTAGCCTCAAAGAAGGTGACATGGAGGTTCTTGTTTACCCAGACTTGCCATTGCTGTTGTTCCAGACTATGAGACCCGTCAGGAGGATGAGTATAGCGTCGTTCTGAACTGGCTTTAGAAGCGTACGTGTATATGACTCTGCCAGAGGGTTGTCGTAGTCAGTGGGAGCAGCGGAAGCATAGTGAACAAAGAAGCTTATGTCTATTTATAGACTAAAGCAGATATAGCAGAGATAGATAATCTATTTCTGATGTCACAGTCATAGGTTTGACTTCATCAGAATAGGGGATGGATCTGTTAAGAAGGTAGTAGGGTGTTATGTCCTGGTATTTGGATGACATACACAGAGTAGGAAGTGAAATTCCTATACTACGATCGGTTATACTTTGGTTGTCACACGGTGGTTTCTCCACAAAGGACTTGGATATTATATCAGACATTCTGGTTACTAGATCTATGGTTTTAGATCTGGATTTGGGTAGTTTCCCAATCTGGGTACTTAGACAGCATTCTAAAGGTGTTTTAGAATGGACGACTCCTGGCACGATTGTATACCTGCATGTGATGGAGTCACCCTCTCTAAAAGTGTTTTACAGACTAAAGGGGAGAGGGATGTGCATGATTGGCAGATCACTTGCTTAGGCAATTGAGTCAGTCAAGAGATGTCAAGTACCACACCAGATGTTGTTTTTGCAGTAGATGCAATAAGTTGATAATAATCCAATCCTGGAAAACCAATCGGAAGAAGTTTTAGAACATAAGTGGATGCTCTAGGGATATGATAACGGTATCTTTCTTCGGGAGACAGTTATCATTCCAGGCTTCCAAGGTGACCTGGATGACAAAGAGGTTGTCAGAGTTATAGTTTTCCCTCTGACGAGGGGCAGTATTTTGGACAGGTGGTCCAGGAGGATACTGAGGGAGGCATGGCGCAGGATACTGATTAAGTGCAGTTGACGATACAGTCCAAGATGTTTGGATTTGGAGTTCATTTATGAGCTAGGTCCCATCAGATATCCAGACATATTCTGAGACAGGTATTACTCATTTCGGGAGATGGCTTTCTCCGCGAACTTGAGATAAAGAGAGAAATAGAAAGAAACATTAGGGCGGATCCACTTACTGAGGATATTCCTCGAACGCAATAGTTTCGCAAACGGGTTTTGTGAAACTGATTAGTAGAGGAGTTGGGTGTTCGGTATCACACGGGCTGTGAGTATGCGATATCGCAATAATTAGCCTTGAGTGCAAGTGGGAGATTGTTGGAGATAGTGCCCTCAGAGTCAATTATTGTATCACAGGCACGTGATTGCAATGATTGAAGGAGGACCTATGCCGGTAGGACAGTCTTACTCAAGATGATAGTATGCTATCTGGTTTATCTTTATCATCGGGTACTGTTTCAGATGACCTTACAGGTCACTATTGCACGTTAATAGAGCCCTTAGGATTCTTGCTTGACGGCTAGCAGTATGATGGCGATCATATACGTGGGAGCTGGGGTCTATAAGCACATCCTTAAAAGGTCCCTAGTCATGGGAGATTTCGAGATAGGGCATCGATACTCTAGAGTAGACTAGTGTATACAGTTGAGACCCCGACGAGGGGCGGTGGCCGGTCTCACAAGCCACTGGTGTCAGTTGGTTCACCTAAGATGTATACAGGTGCTCATTGGGTTATGAGTACACCGGACAGGACTCGCCGGGAACATGCTAGTTGGAATTATACCTGACGTCAGATAGCAGTCCCTGGTGACATGTGTACAGGTTAGTTCATCGACCTGAGATCGTCATTTGTCTCGTGTGAGTTCCCACTGTGCTTTGATTACTACCCTACCACGGCTCAAAGGAGTCATGCAAATAGGTTTTAGTTGGGTACAGTCCCGAGCCACATGGAGGCAGTGAGCGGATCTGCAGGGGTTCGTCTCTCCCGGTATTGGGGGTGAGGTTGCGCTGTGTCTAGGTGAGCCATTACACGAAGTCCTTGGCCAAGGCAGGAGATTTACTGGTAGGTATTCCAGTAGTATCTCAGGGTGTTCTGGACTACACTCCGACACGACTTGTACCGCTTTTGGGGGTCTGACTTTTACCACCCCCTAGGCCCGCCATGCGATGCTCAAAGACGAACGGACCGGACTATACGGATATTGTCACAGACAGGCTCAGTAGGGTGTCAGGATGAGTTCGCTCATCGACGTCCCTTTTGGTCAATACCTGGTAGCCCGTTACGTATGGCTAATACCTCTGACGTGCTAGTGGTTAAATCCATAGCCAAGGGATTGACGAGTCTTTAGAGTCCCACACAGACCGTTTTCTCAAGTTTCGGGCGAAACGCTGTAGAGGCCGTATGGAGATATGGCAGGGTTCGATCATATACGTGCGGTATTGCATGGATCATGATCGGACGGATAATACTAGCTTGCTTTGGTTTAAGCCGGGTCCTAGTATTGTACAGTGTAGATTTTGTCTCATTGCATTTGTATTCGGTTGGAATACAAATGCGGGTATGTATATACAGTCGCGGGGTTTTCCTGTAATTTATTACGGGATCGGTTTTTTGGAGTTGCCAGTTTGCTTTCCGTTTCGGCCATTTTTCCTTTGTTCTTTCTTTGGCTGAAAATTGGTGTGGAGGGGCTTATTTGCAAATGTGCAAATTAGCTTTGTGGAGGGTGTTTCTTGTAATTGGTTGCTTCATGATGGTTCAACCATCACTTGACTCCATGGTTCATCATTGCTTGACTTTTGTTTTGATGAGATTGGTGATGGGTTTATGAGTGTAGACTTTGTTGTGATGATGATTCTTAATCATCACCTTTCTCTCTCTCTTGTATTATTGCTTCTCACCCCCTCTTGACAATTTCCTCCACTCTCTCATTCTTCATGAGATCATGGCCGGCCACACTTGTAGTGGGGCTGTCCAATATTTTGGTGTGGGGTTTTTTCATCTCTTGAGCTCATACAAAATCCCACATCACCATTTGAAAGTTCATCCCTCCACTTACACATCAAAAGGACAACTTCAACAACCCCTGGAGACAAAACGTTCTACACTATCCTACAGCATTCTTGGACACGTCGACTCGCCAACTTCATGCCCGAGTTGCCTCGGTTCAGAGGTGGGAGCCCGTAAAACAACCCGGCGATGTGGCGCCCTTCCGACGTGGAGATGAAGACCGGAGATTCCGCTGGGAGATTGGGATGACGACGAGAAGACCGAAGGACACGGATCGCTCGGTATATCTCTCTACCCTTTCTCTTGTTAGCTAGGAGTAGGTTAATGGCCCGATCCGGGTTTTTAGTACGCGGTAGCGCCAGTTTTAAAAGTTAAAGAAAAGTATCGTTTCCGCATTTTGGCCTCGTTCAGACGGCCGGGGCGCTGCCGTGCACTTACAGATCCAAGGCACAAAATTCAAATGATTTAATGGAGAAAAAAAATTCAAAAAGATTTGTCATTTTGAACTGTTGAAAATCTAAGAATATTTTGGAAGGATTTTGCAAATGTGAACCTACCAAACAGAAGAAGAGAACTGTCATGCCCCGCTTTCCAAAATCCGTAAATATGGTACGTGACAAAGCCAACCATGCTACCTATAGTGAGAAAAAATCCTTTCATAATTACATTACGGCAATCAATCAGATATTAAGAACAGTAAATAAATATCTAACTAACACCTGTCCAACTGCCACAATAAAGTAATAACAAGAAAATAACAGAAACGAATAAAAATCCAAAAAAAATAATATCCTAGCTACGGCCCTTATGGGATCATAACGTTAAACTATAACTAGAAAATAAAATAAAACCAAACATCACTAAACTAATCCGCAAAACTCCTCACTGCTCATCTTGCTTGTTAAAATATTCTCGATTTTCTTACGACAATGTTAAAGGAACTGGGCCATGCAAAAATCAGACGTCAGTGCGTCATAAATATCATAATAATAACAACTGAGCAATGTACTATATAGGGTGTTATATGCAAAATAATGTATGATTATAAACAAACAATCACAGGTGATATAACAGCAAGCTATAAGTATGTCACATGTATTCTAAAATCTGTGTTTCTAGGTTATCTATCTTAACGGTATTTGAAACCAATTAATATAATCATCATCGTAACTCAATAGTATCCCGTGCGTGTTCGGGACCGCGATCATGATTCTTGGGGCTGAATCCGAGACATGCAGTTAGGCAGTAAAACAATGTCATGTATAGATCAGTATCATCATTCCGGAGCCCGAATCTCGTATCGACTGATCAGTCTCTGAAAAATAGTGAACTGTTGAGTTACAAATCGGGTTTCATTCTTGATTTCCCCTTTTCCTCAGGTTTCATGTTCTAATCAGATATTAATAAAATGTCTACCTAATGCCAACATAGGAACAATCGTGAACAGGTCTTATCTAGTAGGACAACAAGTCAGGTCAATCAAGATAACACGTTAATATTGTTGGTATCGGTAACCAATACAGGTAACAGGTATAACAGTATAGCTAAAACAATGGCAAGATAATGTGTCGTGCAGTTGTCAGGAATTGTGTATCAACAGAAGAAATATTTACTTGCGCAACCAATCACAATAAAAGCAATAATCTATTGTCATGGTTATCTAGCTGTAACGGAATTGATATATTCACTATTACTTGTTTAAATATATATATCTAACCGTGTTATTTTACGACTGTTAATTATTATAAACTAAATTGTATCTACCAAAATAGTCATACAATTAATTTTGCATAACTTCACAGTTATAATTACATACGTACTAGTGTTTCTAAATAGTAAAATACAAATTATCTTTATAAAATTGCATAATGATAATAAATTTCAATATTATAAATATATGTATATATAATATAAATAGATATATTTTAGCATAGGTAAACTATAATGATACTAGCAAGTAGCAGATAAACTTGCCTCGAATCGATGATTATGGAAATGGAATGATTTGAAACATTACACAATGCAATATCGAAACTTTGCACTTCGCGTAGGTATCTCGGCCTTGTAGCAGTGCTCGAGTTTGTATTGCGGCAAGACGATGCTAGTGGTGATCGAAAAGGCTGCAGCGACGGTTCAGACGACGAGGCGATGACTGGAGTTAGCCTCGGCTAGGGATGCGGCCTCGACTCGATTCAGTCTCAGTTTGGGATCAAGTGCTGGCGAGGAGAGGATGGCAATGGTGTTCTTTGAGTCAACGTTAAAAGTGCCCGGCTAAGGCCTGTTGCTCTGGTTTTGATGTTCTGGGTTGGCGGGTTGCTCGACGATGGAAAGGGTGAAGGCGACGGTGAGGCGCCAGCGGTGGTGCGGGGTTAAGAGGAGATGGGTCTCGGTGCTTGCTGCACTCATGGAGGTCTGCTTTTGGCTATGCACGGGCTATTCACGCGACCGAGGAATGTCGCATTTCGTTTGTGACTCGAACGAAACACGGGATTCCTAGGTAATCTGACCATTCTTATTGTAGAGTATTTTTGGCATCCTATTAAGATAGAAATGTGTGTCGCATGTGAGGCATGTTACAGATCCTCCTGCCTAGGGTAGGCTGGGGTTTAATGATTATGGGGATCCAAATCTCCGACAGCCGCGGACTAAGTTTTTGTTAATTACCCCTCGCTTTTGGAGCGAGAGAACCTCCGATTAACAGGTCAAATAAATCATGCGAACTCAATATGCAATATGTATGTGTTGTGTTTGGGAACAAATTTGAGGGTGCTTTGGGCATATTGGGGGCATCGCAGAGTTTTTATGGGGGTCCTGCTACCCAGATAACTGGCTGGGGGTCATGGGGGTTAGCAGCCCCCTTACGGGATGCGGGGCAGCACCCCGTTAGAATTTTTTTCTAACGGGAGAGGTGATGTGTGTATATGTGAAAAGTGCTCACCTGCCGAGACGCACACCTAGCAAGGTGAGCATGTGACAAGTGTGCAACTGCCAAGACGCACGCCTAGTAAGGTGCGCACTTGGAAAGGGACACACATGACAAGTGCGCACCTGTCGAGACGTACACCTAGTAAGATACGCACTTGGCAAGGTGCGAGGGAGTGAAGGGGGCCAAAGAGTCCCGAATGGGCCAAAAAGTCCAGTAAGACACGCCCTTAGGAAAGTGCCCACCTAATGAGGTGTGCACCTAGGTTGGTGCGTACTTGGATCGATGTGCACACAACGGGGTGAGCACCTAGCCAAATGGGCACCTAGCACGGTGCGCACCTAGCACGATGCAAGTAGAGTCGAAACCCAATGAAGCAACGGTTTAAAAACATAAAGATTTTGACTTTTGAAAATCAAAAGGGGCTCTTTTTCCCTTTTTCGAAGCCTCCCGACGTGCGCACTTTAAATGGAAGGAGAGGAGAAAGAGTGACTTGCGCACTAAAAAGAAACTCAAAACTTTAGAATTCTTTTTGGGAGAAAATCAAGATTTGTTCTTCTCTTTTTATAAAATCATCATGGGGGGCATTTTATAGGCTTACATCTTTTTATTTAGCCCCATGGCTTGTACAAAAATTGGCATTTTGCCCATCCAATGCCTTTATGCTTATTTCTTTTTGCACATGAGCTATGGGCTTTACAAAGTTTGGCTTTTCGCCCGTTTATTTTACATTTATTCAAGAAAATTACATGAAACCTATTTATTGCTTGATGATTTTTCCTTTGGCATGGGGGCCGGTCTGGGCTTGGGCCCACCTTCTTAGACTTGGGTTCAGGCGTGGGCCCGGTTTGGATTCGTCAGTTGGGTTTGTTTACTTTGGCTTGAGCTTACTTGTTCGCGGTTTGACTTTGACTTTGAATTTTGGTCAATAAATTGTAAATTTTAACCCGAGCACCTATTCTGTAATGATCATTACTTGCTTGTGATGTGATTGCTTGCTTGTGATGTTGTTTTCCCGCATGCTGTAATGTGATTATTTGTGTGTGTTGATATATTGGTATATATAAATAAATACTATATACGTTTTGCACCCGCGCTAGTCCTACCCTAGCCCTGCCGTAAGTTAAGTAACCTTACGGTGAAGACCCGGGGCCCCATGGCGAATGCGGATGGCATATATATGCATTCTATTTTTCTTTTCATATCATGCTTTTTCTGTAATTTTGTGAGGAGATGCTACATAATATGAGATTATCTAAATGATAGGATTATATTAATTTGGATTAATGCAAAGAAAATAATCCTAAAACACAATGTAGAAACCAAATATTAGATATTGGCATTATAGTCGATTCCTTTGTTTTGCATCGAGGTATTCAGTTAATATCCTGCATCTCATTCGACGAGGAAAGAACCTAGATCCCTTCACAGGGAGTGACATCCTTGGCAAAAAATTGTGTTACTACATGTTTACAAATTGAATAACGGCATCATATTGCTTAGCACAATGGTATTCAGTTAGGAATATTTTGCACCTCATTCAATGAGGTAAGAGACCTTAGAATCCACACTTAAGCAATAGTCTACGTAACTATAAATTTTCAAAACCATTCGGTTCTTACGTGAGATCAAGTTCATTACGTTAAACGTTTTTCTTAGAAATAAGCCGCAGCCCTCTGTCATTTCAGGAAGTAGAGTACTTAGTATTCATGCTGCGTTTGTTGACTATAGTTAAGGCGTAGTGTACGGTAGCTAAGTGATATCTTTCTGCTTGTATATGATGCGATTGGTTAGGACAGTCGTACGACTTTGTTGATCTTAATTAAGGGTCATGCGGGAGGGTCTAAAATAGTCATGAAATGACGGGTTGAACTTGACTAGCGACTTATGATTTGTTGACTATAGTTAAGGTCATAAGCTGTTAGGGATAAAAACCGATATTAGGAGTTTGAAGTGTTGAAACTTGAAATGATATTGCATACCTTCTATGGTGTGGGGTGACTTTTTGACCTTGTCAAGGTTACCACTCCGTAATAGTTTGGGCCTCGATTCCCACTGTAAGTAATAGTTACTCTCGGGAGATTTTCTATACATGTTCCTGTTGGTGATATATGCCCTAAAGACCATTATTGTATCATACTAGTTTGTATATTTCTTAATGGAAGTTTGGGATATACACGGATATAGTAACAGTTTTGGTCGAAATAGTAGTATGCTACCTGATTTGTTTTTACCTCAATATGTTCATGTGTTTTTAGCATATCGCTTATGCATATTGGTAGAGCCCGTAGGATCTTTGCTTGATTACCAGCGTTGTGATGGTAGTCACACTAGTGGAGGCTGAGTAGTCTATAAGCACATCCTATACAGGTCCTTAGTCGTAGGATTATCGAGACGGGCTATCGATACTCCAGAGTAGACTAGTGTATACGCTTCTCATCCCAGCAGAAGAGATGGTCTGTCCTGTTAGTTGTATGTATGCCCTAGAGGCCAGTATTGTACAGATGATGTATATTATATTGGATGCTTGGACATATATAGAGATGACTTTCTTGCTCGATATGATAGTATGCTATCTGGTTGCTTTTTATCTTAACATGTATACTAGTCTCTTTATACTGTCTTATAGTTACATGTTGGTAAAGTCTTTAGGATGTGTACTTGACTACCCGGACTATGATGAGGATCATACTAGTGGGGATATGGTAGTCCATAAGTACATCCTTCAAGGTCCCTAGTCGTGGGTGTATCGAGACGGGGCATCGATATACCAGTGTAGACTAGCGTATACGCTTCTCGACCCATGAGATGGGCGATGGATGATCCCATATCCATTGGTGTTTGACATCAGAGATGGTATACGGGTGCTCAGTGGAGACTGGGTACACTGGACGGACTCGCCGAGAACTCCCAGATGGTATTATACCTCACGTCAGATGGCAGTTCTTAGGTGACACTTGTGCAGGTTAGTCTGTAGACCCGAGATCGTCATAGAGTCTTGTGTGATTCCCACTGTGCTTTGATTTCCACCTTACCACGTCCATGAGGGCGTGCAAAACGGTGGTTTTTGGGTACAGTCCCGAGTCACATGGAGGCAATGAGCGATAGGAGGGGTTTCGTCTCTCCCGGTATTGGGGGTTGATGTTGCGCTGTGCTCGATTGGCCGTAACAGGGAAGTCCCTGGCCAGGGCTGATTCAGAGATTTGCTGGTAAGTGTTACCAGTAGTTTCTCAATCCGTTATGGGCCTCATATCGGCACGACTTATCGGTTATTGGGGTCTGACGTTTACCACCCCTAAACTTGATATGCGACATATCAGACGAGGAGACCGGACTGTACGGGAAGTGTTGCCGATTGGCTCGACGGGAGTTGTAGCAGGTTCGCTTGTTTTCTTCAGATCGCTCAATACCCAGGTGGCCGTTACGTTTAGCTGACCGCTTGCGGCTTGGGGGTGCTTGATATGATCATCACCCACTGCCGGTGTATTGACGAGTCTCAGAGTCCCACAATGGAGTTTCCTAGTCCAGGCGAAACGTTGTGGTGTGCGTATGCGATATGCGCATGGACCCGATTAAAATGCATGTATAGGATACCGTATATTGATCGGGCAGCTTGCTTTTGGTGGGGTCATATGTGATATGGCCGGATTGATAAATCAAGTGTTGATTTATCATTTAACCATTAGCTTCTCACTAGAAATCCTATCTTGTTTCTTTTGGATTTATGCATGCATGTATGCATTCATTCTTGTTCATGCACATTTGGATGTGCATGCACACATGCATACATACATCATTCTATCATGGTTGCTTATACAATGAGATTGGTGTCAATATAAGAATCACACCATGGTCTTTATATGGATTATTATTGCTTTTGAATTAAAACAAGAAGGAAAAGAAAAAGGGTTAAATCATAGAATGTTTCTACACTCTTCTTTACCTTACCATGCTTACCTACCTTTTAACCCTTGGTTTATTTTCCTTTTGTGTTTTTAACTGAAAGACAATAATATCTTTATAATTAACCATGGTTTGAAATGAGAGATGGAAAATATATATACTTATATTTTTCATTTTTCTTATGAGAGTTTTTCTTTTCTTCTTCTCAAAAAGCCATCATCTTCATCAACCTTGATCTCTTGCCCTCTAAATTTTTCAAGTGAGCAATATACTCATCAAGTTAGGATTTTGAAGTGAGAAAGAGAACCACAACACCATTCTACACAACTCTAGCCCACTTGTTTGGAGTGTTAGCTTCATTTCGTTCTCTTGATCGGGTGAAGTTGCAAGCTTGGACAAAGCGGACTCCGGGTGGATCATCGGTGACCTAGAGGAGTTCAAGCGGAGCTTTTTCAAACCCCAAGTAGCCGAGGAGTCTAGCGTAGGGAGCTACAAAGGTTGTACTCTCTAAACCCTAGCTTTTCTTTCATATGATGATATGCAAGTTTTAGAAACCCTAATTTTCTAGGAACGATCCGATGTTTGTTAACTTAGCACCCTAAATACTCCACTTTTGGTACATGTGATGCTTCCAAACCCTTCATGAGGTGCTAGGTAAGCCTTTCATTGGTATCAAAGCCGACCTAGAACATTAGGCGACAATTTTACGAAGTAAAAAATCCGATCGAACCAAAATACGACATTACGGGACCTTCTCTGGACATTTTTTGAAAACTGATGTTTTTCAGAATTAAAAATATGCAAAAATTACAGCAGGTAAATCTAAGAATAACTGTAAAAAACGATGCAATGAACAGTTCTTTTCACCGCGGTTCCGCGGCAATAGCCTGCTTAGGCCGCGGTTCCGCGGCCGTACGGATGCCTCATTGTGTAGTTTTTATACAGTAACTATTTTATCTGCTTGTATATTCTTTTGGGGTATTTTTAATCTGAATTTAGTACTGTTTTATCTGGAGATGGTTCTGGACTCGCCTATTCGATCGGAATTTTGATTTCGTGTCTTTTCCGGATAAATTAGAAAGTATTGAAGTATTTGAACGAGTATCATTTGCTCACTTTTCACGGGATTTAAATATTTTGGAGCTACGTGCAAGTTTTGTGGTGGACCCTCTAGAAGACAACAAACCTTAACTCGATTATGTGACTGTCTTGAACTGCCCTTTGAACCTTAGGGTTTGGGGCAGTACGGCGTGCCGCATGTGAGGCGTTGGCTTGACCCTTCTACGGCTGGACCGCTACTACTGTGTCACACTCCGGGTTTTTGAACTCCGCTCAAGTGTTGGGCTTTAGGGAATCTTGGGTATTTGAACATTCGTTCGAAAACTTTAATACTGTCTAATTATCTGGAATGTGATGCAATGTGTGGAATTCATATAGCTAGATATGAAATACGAAATATGTGATATTTCGCATTTACGATGTCTAAAGAGAATGTGGATTCCAGATATTGCAGTTTTACACTTTATTTTCTTTGACCGTAAGTGTAGTATGTCGATATCGCCGGTTTCGTTGCTATACATCAACGACAATTGGGGTACGCATACTTACTTACGTTGATGATATGTGATATTATGTGTCGCTGAGATATGATGTGCAAGATTGTCGCGATTGAATAGCCGGGGGTTTTTATATGAGATGAGAGTTTTAGATTTTCATTCATGTAAATTCAAATGTAATGTAATATTCTTTTATTTGGGGCACTTCCGGGTTGAGGTCGATGCCACTAGTGTTGTATATTATTTTCTTTTCCGCATTAGGATGGACCCAAGGAGGGGAGCACAGGTGACCGGGTTCTGGGGTTCAGAGGGAGGCCATCTCGAGGAGTCGAGACCGGGTCTCCTAAACTCCAGAATTGGTAGGGTCGCTTGCCGCTCTCGTAGGGGTCCAAGGTGTGGGCTTGGCTATTCATCGCGACTGTGGAATCCGTATTTTCTATTGTTGGCTAAATACTAAATACGGACGTCCTAGTATATCCCACATTATATCTATGTTTCTGCTGCGATATCTGTGATGTGATCATTAGATATGTTCTGTGATGGATACTTTATATAGTATATATATGATATATTATATAGACGTTACTTATGTTTTGCACCCGCACTAGCCCTGCCCTGCCTTGTCGTTAGTTACCTAACCTAACGGTGCACGAGGGGACATCGAGGCGAATGCGGATGGCATAAGTGTACGTCGTATTTATCTGTGATGTTTAGGTGACTTAAATAATGGGACTTCATTAATGTGATTAATGAAAGAAAAGAAACCTAAAAGATGTTGTAGAATCAAATTTTAAAATAAAAAGGGTAGCTACAGTATTGCTTTGCATAGCGGTATATATGATATACCCTGCACCTTATTCGATGGGGAAAGAGCTGAGATCCCTTCACCGGGAGTGACCTCTTTAGCAAAACTGGCAGATGCTACAACACTCGGTTTGACTTTTGACTGCTTTTTGGAGTTTTGCTTTGCACAGTGATATATATGATATATCCCGCACCTTATTCGATGAGGAAAGAGCCGAGATCCCTTCACCGGGAGTGACCTCTTTAGCAAAACTAATAAAAGCCTCAAAATCACTCCATTTCAAAATTCACATGATTCTACGACGATATCAAGTTCATTACGCAATAGGTTTTCAGAAAAACCTGTCGTAGCTCTCCGTCATTTCAGATAAAGACTAGTTAGTATTCGTGCTACGTTTGTTGATTATGTTAAGGCGTAGCGTGCGGTAGCTAATTAGTACTTATCTGTTAAAACATGAGATGTGATTGGATTAGGGTAGTTGTACGACTTTATTGACTATGTTAAGGGTCGTGCAGGTGGGTTTAATTCAATCGGGAAATGACGGGTTGAACTTGACTAGCAATTATGATTTGTTGACTATGTTACGGTCATAAATTGCTAGGGGCAAAATATTATCGAAAATTTCAAGTGTTGAAATTTGCAATGAGATAGCATACCTTCTATGAGATAGTTGGATCCCGATACCCACTGCGAGTAATTGTTACTCCCGGGAGAGTTTTTACACAGGACAATTAGTCGATCAAGTAGGTGTCTAGAAAGGTGTCAACGGGGTTACGCCTCTGGGAAAACGAGGTTTACTTTAATTAGGTTCGTGCGAAAGCACGGGAAACCTCCCTCAAAGTAGCGACACTGGCCTGGCTGAAAGATCGACGAAGTTGTAGGGTGTAATTAATTCCGGCTAGTCTCTCCTTTTAAGGTTTGAAGGAAGATTTGATAAAAAACAGTGGGAGCCATCCTGATTAGATAAGATAATAACCAATCTGATCTTGCAAGAGCATACGCTAAAGTGTTTTCTTCTCTCTCTCTCCAGGTAGCGACCATGTCATGCCTTAATAAAGATAATAATATGGATGTATTGACCGAACCCGCATGTTATACTGTGCTGGGGAACGTTGGTTCCATTCTATCTTATAAGAGTTATAGGACTGAACATGACATAGGGGAATACCAGGATTCCCATTCCACCCGAATGAAGAAAGTACATGATGATGCATTTTCTTCGGGTGTGTTTGTTACAGAGAACTGTTTTTCCATTTGCCCTACGTCCTGGGTATTAGATACCGGGTCAGGATCCCATATATGTAATCAGTTACATGGGCTTAAGAAAGGTAGAGAACTTGGAGAAGGTGATAAAGACATAAGGGTTGGAAATGGTGCAATTGTTGCAGCTAGGACCGTCGGGGAGTATCACCTTGTATTACCAACTGGTAATACATTGATTCTGAACGAATGCTATTACATGCCGAACCTGATATGCAACATTATATCAGTTTCTTTGTTGAGTAAAGAAGGATACAATTTTGTATTACAGGATAATGTTATGAACATTTTCCTTAACCAAAAGTTGGTTGGATCAGACACGTTGTGCAATGGAATTTATGTTCTAAATCAATCAACAGTTCTGAGTATAATAAACACACACAAGAGGAAGAGTTTAGAACTGAACGAATCCTTCTTGTGGCATTGTAGACTAGGTTACATCAATGCGACACGACTAGCTAAGTTGCATAAGGATGGATATTTGAAACCGTTCGAATTTTCATCTTATGACACTTGCCAGTCATGTCTCAAAGGGAAAATGACCAAAACTCCGTTTACGGGACACGGAGAAAGAGTTACCGAACTCTTGGGACTAATACATAGTGATGTATGCGGTCCAATGTCTACAAATGCCAGGGATGGTTCTTCGTACTTCATTACATTCACTGACGATCTCTCTAGATTCGGATATGTGTTCCTGATGAAACACAAATCAGAAGCTTTTGAGAAATTTAGAGAATATAAATAAGAAGTCGAGAACCAAACCGGAAAAAATATTAAAATCCTTCGATCTGATCGAGGAGGTGAATACTTGAGCAATGAATTCCTGGACTTCCTAAAAGAGAATGAGATTCTCTCTCAGTTGACTCCTCCATATACACCACAGCACAACGGTGTATCGGAAAGGAGGAATCGCACCCTATTAGATATGGTGCGCTCGATGATGAGTACAGCTGAGTTACCTATTTCCTTCTGGGGTTATGCGCTTGGGAAAGCAGCATACCTATTGAATCAAGTTCCGTCTAAATCTGTACCTACCACACCATATGAGATATGGAGTGGGAAGAGACCATATTTTAAACGAGTTAAGATATGGGGTTGTCCGGCCTATGTCAAAAGACAAAATCCAGACAAACTCGAGGCACGGTCAGTTCTTTGCAAGTTTGTGGGATATCCTAAGAATTCCTAAGAATTCCTAAGGATATTTTTTCTACCACGCTGAAGAACAAAAAGTGTTTGTTTCTCAATATGCCACCTTTTTGGAAAAGGAATTTCTTGCAAAAGAAATTAGTGGCAAAGTGGTGGAGCTGGAAGAGGTTCCAGATACACAAACTGCAACTGAAGATTTAGTGGAACCAGAGGATTCGGTAGTTCCTAACGAACCTCAGCCTCTCTGCAGATCTAGTAGGGTTCCTCGCCAACCTGAGAGATACTACGGTTTTCTCATGGACGGTGGGAGCGAGGATTGCATCATGGAGGATGATGACCCAACTAGCTTCGAGCAGGCCATCACGAGTGGGGACTCAGTGAAATGGCTGGATTCAATGCGGTCCGAGATGGAATCCATGTACACCAACAAAGTATGGACTTTGGAAGTTGCTCCTGAAGGGGTAAAACCCATTGGGAGCAAGTGGATCTTCAAGAAAAAAACTTAGTGTAGATGGGAAAGTGGAGACTTTCAAAGCTAGACTTGTAGCAAAGGGTTTTCGTCAAAGACCAGGTGTGGACTATGACGAGACCTTTTCTCCAGTAGCTATGCTTAAATCCATCCGGATCATGCTTGCCATCGCTGCATATCATGATTATGAAATCTGGCAAATAGATGTTAAGACCGCCTTTCTAAACGGTGATTTAGAAGAGTGCGTGTACATGACTCAGTCAGAGGGCTTCGTAGATAGTGGGAGCAGCGGGAAGGTGTGCAAGCTGCTTAAATCCATTTATGGATTAAAGCAAGCATCGCGGAGTTGGAACATCTGCTTTGACGTCGTTATCAAAGAGTTTGATTTCGTCAAAAACGTAGATGAACCTTGTATCTACAAGAAGGTGACAGAGAGTAAGGTTGTCTTCCTCGTATTGTACGTAGATGACATACTCTTGATAGGAAATGATATTCCTATGCTGCAATTGGTCAAGCTCTTCTTATCACAAAGATTCTCGATGAAAGATCTTGGTGATGCCTCATGCATATTGGGAATTAGGATCTATAGAGATAGATCCAAACGGATATTGGGATTGTCCCAATCCAGGTACATTGACACTATACTAAAGATGTTTAGTATGGAAGAATCCAAGCGTGGGAACTTACCCACGATCTTTGGAGTCACTCTCTCCAAAGAGATGTCTCCTAAGACTGATTTGGAGAGAGCTCGCATGCAAGGGATACCCTATGCTTCGGCTGTAGGCTCTATCATGTACGCGATGCTATGTACCAGACCCGATATAGCATACTCACTAAGTGTAGTGAGCAGGTATCAAGCTGATCCTGGAGAGAGTCACTGGACAACTGTGAAGAGCATTCTCAAGTACTTACGAAGGACTAAGGAGATGCCCTTGGTGTATGGTAACGGAGAACTCCAAGTGGAGTCCCTTACCGATTCGAGCTTCCAGAGTGATATGGACGACTCTAAGTCGCAGTCGGGATTTGTCTTTACCCTTTACGGAGGGGCGGTTAGCTGGAAGAGTTCCAAGCAGGAAACCGTGGCAGACTCGACGATGGAGACTGAATACATCGCTGCCAACGATGCTGCCAAAGAGGCTGTCTGGATCAAGAAGTTCATTACTGAACTTGGAGTGGTTCCATCCATTGAGCATCCAATACATTTGTATTGCGATAACAATGGAGCGGTGGCTTTGGCCAAGGAACCCAGGTCCCATCAGCGATCCAGGCATATTCTGAAGCGGTATCACCTGATCCGGGAGATAGTTGATCGCCGCGAGATCGAGGTCAGGAGGGTTGACACGAAGAATAACACAGCGGATCCACTCACGAAGGCCATTCTCCAGACACAGTTTGAGAGACTCTTCGGGATGCTCGGTATGCGATACTACAGCAGCTGGCCCTAGTGCAAGTGGGAGATTGTTAGTTGTATGTATGCCCTAGAGGCCAGTATTGTACAGATGATGTATATTATATTGGATGCTTGGACATATATAGAGATGACTTTCTTGCTCTATATGATAGTATGCTATTAGGTTGCTCTTTATCTTAACATGTATACTAGTCTCTTTATACTGTCTTATAGTTACATGTTGGTAAAGCCCTTAGGATGTGTACTTGACTACCTGGACTATGATGAGGATCATACTAGTGGGGACATGGTAGTCCATAAGTACATCCTTCAAGGTCCCTGGTCGTGGGTGTATCGAGACGGGGCATCGATATACCAGTGTAGACTAGCGTATACGCTTCTCGACCCATGAGATGGGCGATGGATGATCCCATATCCATTGGTGTTTGACATCAGAGATGGTATACGGGTGCTCAGTGGAGACTGGGTACACTGGACGGACTCGCCGAGAACTCCTAGATGGTATTATACCTCACGTCAGATGGCAGTTCTCAGGTGACACTTGTGCAGGATAGTCTGTAGACCCAAGATCGTCATAGAGTCTTGTGTGATTCCCACTGTGCTTTGATTTCCACCTTACCACGTCCATGAGGGCGTGTAAAACGGTGGTTTTTGGGTACAATCCCGAGTCACATGGAGGTAATGAGCGATAGGAGGGGTTTCGTCTCTCCCGGTATTGAGGGTTGATGTTGCGCTGTGCTCGATTGGCCGTAACAGGGAAGTCCCTGGCCAGGGCTGATTCAGAGATTTTCTGGTAAGTGTTACCAGTAGTTTCTCAACCCGTTATGAGCCTCATATCGGCACGACTTATCGGTTATTGGGGTATGACGTTTACCACCCCTAAACTTGATATGCGACATATCAGACGAGGAGACCGGACTGTACGGGAAGTGTTGCCGATTGGCTCGACGGGAGTTGTAGCAGGTTCGCTTGTTTTCTTCTAATCGCTCAATACCTGGGTGGCCGTTACGTTTAGCTGACTGCTTGCGGCTTGGGGGTGCTTGATATGATCATCATCCACTGCCGGCGTATTGACGAGTCTTAGAGTCCCACAATGGAGTTTTCTAGTCCAGGCGAAACGTTGTGGTGCGCGTATGCGATATGCGCATGGACCCGATTAAAATGCGTGTATAGGATACCGTATATTGATCGGGCGGCTTGCTTTTGGTAGGGTCATATGTGATATGGCCGGATTGATAAATAAAGTGTTGATTTATCATTTAACCATTAGCTTCTCACTAGAAATCCTATCTTGTTTCTTTTGGATGTATGCATGCATGTATGCATTCATTCTTGTTCATGCACATTTGGATGTGCATGCACACATGCATACATACATCATTCTATCATGGTTGCTTATACAATGAGAATGGTGGCAATATAAGAATCACACCATAGTCTTTATATGGATTATTATTGCTTTTGAATTAAAACAAAAAGGAAAAGAAAAAGGGTTAAATCATAGAATGTTTCTACACTCTTCTTTACCTTACCATGCTTACCTACCTTTTAACCTTTGGTTTATTTTCCTTTTGTGTTTTTAACTCGAAGACAATAATATCTTTATAATTAACCATGGTTTGAAATGAGAGATGGAAAATATATATACTTATATTTTTCATTTTTCTTATGAGAGTTTTTCTTTTCTTCTTCTCAAAAAGCCATCATCTTCATCAACCTTGATCTCTTGCTCTCTAAATTTTTCAAGTGAGCAATATACTCATCAAGTTAGGATTTTGAAGTGAGAAAGAGAACCATAACACCATTCTACACAAGTCTAGCCCACTTGTTTGGAGTGTTAGCTTCATTTCGTTCTCTTGATCGGGTGAAGTTGCAAGCTTGGACAAAGCGGACTCCGGGTGGATCATCGGTGACCTAGAGGAGTTCAAGCGGAGCTTTTTCAAACCCCAAGTAGCCGAGGAGTCTAGCGTAGGGAGCTACAAAGGTTGTACTCTCTAAACCCTAGCTTTTCTTTCATATGATGATATGCAAGTTTTAGAAACCCTAATTTTCTAGGAACGATCCGATGTTTGTTAACTTAGCACCCTAAAGACTCCACCTTTGGTACATGTGATGCTTCCAAACCCTTCATGAGGTGCTAGGTAAGCCTTTCATATCCCACAGCCATTAGTACGTCGTACCGGAGATAGTATGCAGGTGCTCATTGGGTTATGAATATACTGGACAAGACTCATAGGGAACTGCTGGTGGGTACTATACCTATCGTCGGGTGGCAGTTCCCAGGTGACATGAGTACAGCATAGTCCGTTGACTTGACACTGCTAATTCGCCTCGAGTGTGTTCCCACTGTTATTAGATTACTACGCTACCACAGCTCAAAGGAGTCATGCAAACGGGTGTTAGATATATGTATGCCCTAGAGGCCATTATTTGATAGTGGATGTATCGGTATGTCTCTCTCTCTCTCTCTCTCTCTATATATATATATATATATATATTCAGAGGAAATTCTTGCTCGACATGATAGTATGCTATCTGGTTGTTCTTTATCTTGACATGTTCACTTGATCATGCATATTACTCATTTGATACATGTTGATAAAGCCCTTAGGATATTTTCTTGACTACTGGGATTATGATGCAGATCATACTAGTGGAACATGTGTAGTTTATAAGAACATCCTTAAAATGTTCCTAGTCGTGAGTGTATCAAGACGGTGCATCGATATTCCAGAGTAGACTGGCATATACGTTTCTTGACCCATATGATGGACGATGGATGATCCCATATCCATTGGTGTGGTGACACCAAAGATTGTATATGGGTGCTAAGTGGAGACTGGGTACACTGAACGGACTCATCGAGAACTCCTATATGGTATTATATCTATCGTCAGATAGCAGTTCTCAGGTTACACTGGTACAGGTTAGTCTGTAGACCCAAGATCGTCATAGAGTCTTGTGTGTGCTCCCACTGTACTTTGATTTCCATCCTACCACGGCTCTACTGAGTTGTGCAAACAGGTGGCTTTTGGGTACAGTCCCAAGGCACATGGAGGCAATGAGCGATAGGAGGGTTTCTTCTCTCCCGGTATTGGGGGTTGATGTTGTGCAATGCTCGATTGGCTATAACAGGAAGTCCCTGATCAGGGCTGATGAGATTTACTGATAAGTGTTATCAGTGGTTTTCGATCCGTTATAGGCCATATACAGGCATGACTTATTGAGTTATTGGGGTCGACGATACCATCCCTAGACTCGGTATGCATCATATCTGATGAAGAGACCGGACTGTATGGAAAGTGTTGCCAGTTGGCTCGACTGAAGTTTTGACAGGTTCGCTTGTTTTTCTTCTGTTCGTTCAATACTTGGGAGCCGTTATGTACAGATAGTGCCGCTGACGGTTTATGGGTATGTGATATGATCACTACCTACTGCTAGTGTATTGACGAGTCTTAAAGTCCCACAGAGGGGTTTCCTAGCTCAGGCGAAACGATGTGTGGCGCATATGGGGATATGCGTGGGAGCTTGATTAAATGCGTGTATATGATACCGTATTTTAATCAGGCGTTTTCTATTGGTCGGGTCGTATGTGATATGACCGGATTCTTAAATCAAGTATTGATTTAATATTAATGACCATTAGCTCATTCATTAAACCCTTTTGTTTTATGTGTATGCATGAATGTATGTATGTATATATTGATATGAATACACATATGCTTGCTATATGTGTCATGGTTGATGATACATAGGAGATGGCTATGCAAGACTCACATGGAATATATTTATGTATTTTTGATAATTGAGAAAAAGAAAATAGGAATTAAATCATGGTTGGATTATTCTTTTACACTCTTCTTATGTTGGCCTAATCTAAACCATGGTTTCATTTCTAATTGTTCTTTAACTCAATATAAAAATATCTAGATATTTATTAACCATGGTTTGGGTGAGTGTGACTCTCTCATATATTCTTTTATTCTCATTATTATTGAGAGGATTAACATAAGAGTTAAGCTTAAGCCATTCTCCTCCTTCTTCCTCCTCCAAGCTTTCTAGCTCCTCAAAAGTGAGTGAAGAAAATTAAAAGAAAAGGTTTTCAAGTGAGATTGCAACCCACATCACCAATCTATATTATTCTAGCCCACTAGTGTAGGTTGTTTGCTTCACTTCCACCTAGATCAAGTGAAGCTTGGAGCTTGTACCAAGGGACTCCATGGTGGATCGTCGTGGACTTCGAAGGATTCAAGCGAACCCATCCAAACTACAAGTTGATCCAATGAGTCAAGGAGGAGAGGTCTACAAAGGTTTTATTTCTCCCCTCTTAGTATTAGACACTTGCTAGTTTGTGAAACTTGCCTTTTGTTACCCTAATTCTCTAGTTCGATTCTTGCTTAGGTTTGGTTAGCTCCCTAAAATTTTTAATGTAGCATGTTTGATACTTGCCAAAATCCAGGGAGGGTGCTAAGCAATCCCAGCAACAGGTAGTAGTTGGGTGCAGTCCTGAAGTACTTAGAGGAAGTGGCGGTTAGATAGGATTCGTCTCTCCCGGTATTGGGGGTTGATATCGCGCTGTATTCGGAAAGCCATTACACAAAGTCCTTGGTCAAGGCAAGCGGGATTCACTGTTAGATACTCCAGTAGTTTTTCAGGGTGTTTTGGGCTACACTCCGACATGACTTATTGCGCTATGTAACAACCGAGTTCAGTTATACCAATTTCTGTGGCCGTATGTGTGGTTTGTGGTGTTTAATTCATTTACCGTATTTAGTTGCGAATGGTAGTTACTATATATTCGACCCGCTTGCTTGAGCTTGTTGTTTCTTATTTGTAGAGTACCCTAAGGTCACATATTCTTGCATAAAACAATTTAAGTTACTTAAAATAATTTAAAAATACATGACATGGCCTGCTTGATACCCCTAACCCTGTGGGAGCGTCCTTACATCGTGTTCTCTTCCCGTTCAGTGAAACAGACGTGGTTGGATGACTACGCGCACGTACGTGCGTCCGTTCTTGGGGGTATGCTTTTTCATTACATAATTCTTCATTTCAATTTTTGGAACTTGCTAATAATTTTCATATTTCAAATTCAAAATCTTGGACCCGACCCGGGCGCTTTTCTGAAATATTTTTACATCCCGCTAAAATTCAATTGTTTAAATTTTAAAATCAATATCTCCATATCTTTCAGTTCAGTATATTTCTTAAAAACGATTTTTAAAAAATCTTTTAAAATTATTTTAGCTACACAGATTTCCTCCCTCTACTATCTCTCCTATATTTTCCCCCTCACCCAATCAGAACTCCCCATTCCTATCGTCGCTGGGCCCACGATCTCTCTCTCTCTCACTTTTCTCCTTCTCTCTTACTCTTTCTCTCTCACCCCACTACCAGACGAATCTATCTCTCCTCGTCTTTCTCTCTCCTCTCATTTCTCTCTATCTCTCTCATCTCGCGCCGTTTCTCACTCCTCCCGCGGTGAGCGAGAATCCCGTCACCTCCCGCGTGGATCCCGTCACCTCCCTCAGCAACTCTTTCTTCTTCTCTTTTTTTTTAAACCGCGCTCGCCCACGAGAACCCATGATAACACTTAAACCCTAGCTCCTCAATCCCTAATCCACCGACGTCGACACCCTCTGCATCCCCTCATCACCCTCTTCTCCAGCACCTCCTTCTCCTTCGTTCTCCTTCGAACGAAGCCACTGCAACTTCTAACCTGAGCACTTCTATCCACCACCACGACCTCGTCGCCGCCGACTCCTTCATTTCATCGTCACCTCCTTCCTCTCCCTCTCTTCCTCTCCTCTGCCTTTCCCGAACACCAGAACCCACATCTTAACCAAACCCCACCAAACTTCAAACCGAGCCAAACCCTAACCAACCCTAGCTTTTCAAAACCCATTCGCCGGCGCCCCTCATCGCCGTTGGTCTCGTCGCCATCACCAGATCACCCCACTATAACCCAGTAAGCCATTTTAGTCTCATTCCTCTTCTTTTCTTTCCCTTCTTCTCTCTTATTTCTTTGTGCATTTTCAGTTCTCTTTTTATTCACTGTTGTTTTTAGATCGCCGGAATCCGGTCGGGCCGTCGACGATCTCGACGACCCAGTGAGGACATCTAACCCGTGTGATCCCACTGTTCGTTATTTGGACTCATTCCGTGTACCGTGCGCGCGTCACGACTTTTCCCGCCGACGCGTGACGTTCCGTTTATCGCTTCGCGATCCGTCGAGGCAAGTGAAACTTGCTACATGCTATTCATACTATTACTATATTTATTTATCTAATTTCATATTAAATCTATAGATAGAATCTAAAGTCTTGAATTCCAAGTTAACAGTACGATGTCCCGTTTACATATTTTAGATTCAAAACTTGAAACCTAACTGTTGCATTTAGTTGACTATACCTAGTAACCACAGTTACTTTTTAATCACATAATAACTATTGTACATAGTCTATGATACCCTTTCTCTAGTTTTACTCTATCGGACATCCGTGTGCATCTTTAACCGGTTTTAGTTATAATTGTATCCATTGAACATATTATACATGTCATTGCATCCCTAGATTACTTAATATTTATTAATATGATTTTAACATCCATATTTGTCATACTGTATTCATGTAATGTTGAAACTATCTCTTAAACAAAAACCGATAACCGTACAGCTAAGTAGTTTAATCTGCACATATTGCTTAACATATTACATGTGCCAATTTATTGTTCTGATAATACCTATACTTGTTTATTTATAATCATGATTATGCTAGTTGATTATGAGCACCCACATGGTATCTTGTACACCCTGACGTGGCTTGCTACACATATTACTTGATCCGACATGGTACCGTACACTCTTGACATGACATGATACCTAAATACACTATTTACCATGACTTTACCTGTTACCTGATCTGTAGGGTTCCTAGGCACTCTCAAGGGGTCTCATGAGGCATCAACCATGCCCGTTTCAAAAATTACGGTGCCGAGAAACCCTAAACTACGGATCGTTTGCTAGAAATCTAGGCGATAAAATAAAACTAGTTAACACTTAACTAAGAGATACGGAAATACAACCTTTGTAGATCCGGTCCTCCACCTCCACGGCTCCGAGATGAGGTCCTCTCCGCTGTCCAAATCAAATCCGGGCTCTAGCGTCGGCTTCATCGGAGAATGGACAGGCTAGGTCGTCGACGACGTGCCGAAGATGATCTACATCGAAGCATCACTAGATCGAGCTCCACCTTCACCAAGTCTTGAAAACTTGTGAAGGAAACACACTCTACTACTTGGCAAGAGGTAGAGGATGAAGAAATAGGAAGTGGGTAGACTTTAGTTTTGGATTTCTCACTCATTTCCATCAATCACCATTGATGGAGCTAAGGTTTTCTTCTTGAGTTCAAGGAAGAAGAAGAAGAAATGATATGATAAGTTCAAATTAAAAAAGAAAAGAATATCAATTCTTATCATAACTTGACCATAGTTAAGTGTAGAGAACTAATCATGGTTTGATGCAATGGTTAGGGTTAAGCTAAAAACAAAATGGTCATCAAGTCAAAGCAATCATGAAGCTTCATGAATGTTCAAAAGAAATGCCACCATTTTATCATTTCATTTCCTTTTTCCAATAAGAAAAAGATAAATAAATGAATAAAATGAATAAGCAAATAGCAAACCCTAACCATTCCATTAACCAAGGTTTAATTCTATACACTTAATTAAAAAGGCATGTATCATCAAACATGATACAAGCATGTGCACAAAATCATATCGCATATGCAATGCGCACACTCGAGCGAGAAAATCCATTTAAAGTGAACCGATACTAGTTAATGCAAAGTAATATATCAAATATATAATTATGCATTAAATTATTAAATCAACACTTGATTTAACGATCCGGTCATATCGCATATAACCGACTAGTATCATTAGTAACAACTTATCGAATCAACACTTGATCCGATAACCCGGCTATATCGGATATAACCGATCAATGTCACATGGCGAGAATCGAATACAGTATCACATACTGGTATTATTCTCGGTCCCGCACATATCTCATACGCGCTCCTATTTTGTTTTGCTTGAGCCAGGAAACCTCTGTGTAGGACTCTAAAGACTCGTCAATACGCCGGCAGCAGATGATGATCATATCAAACATCCACAAGCCGCAAGCGGTCTGCTAAACGTAACGGCCACCCGGGTATTGAGCGATCAGAATATCGACGAGCAAGCCCGCTCACACTCCTGTGAATCCAACCAGTAACACTACCGTACAGTCCGGTCTGATCGTCTGATATGTCGCATATCTCGCCTAGGGGTGGTAAACGTCAGACCCCAATAGCTTGATAAGTCGTGTCGATATGAGGTCTATAACAATTCGAGAAACTACTGGTAACACTTACCAGTAAATCTCAGCAACCCTGGCCAGGGATTTCCTGTTATAGCCAATCGAACACAGCGCAACATCAACTCCCTATACCGGAAGAGACGAATCCCCTCCTATCGCTCATTGTCTCCATGTGACTCGGGACTGTACCCAAAAACCACCGTTTTGCATGCCCTCTTGGACGTGGTAAGATGGAAATCAAAGCACAGTGGGAACCACACAAGACTCTATGACGATCTCGGGTCAACAGACTACTCTGTACCAGTGTCACCAGAGAACTGCCATCTGACGTGAGATATAATACCATCTGTGAGTTCTCGGCGAGTCCGTCCAGTGTACCCAGTCTCTACTGAGCACCCGTATATCATCTCTGATGTCAAACACCGATGGATATGGGATCATCCATCGCCCATCTGTATGGGTCGAGAAGGTACACGCTAGTCTACTCTGGTATATCGATGCCCCATCTCGATACACCCACGACTAGGGACTTTGAAGGATGTACTTATGGACTACCATGTCCCCACTAGTATGATCCGCATCATAGTCCAGGTAGTCAAGTACACATCCTAAGGGCTTTACCAACATGTATCAGAGAGACAATCAGTGTACACGTTAAGGCAAAGAGCAACCAGATAGCATACTATCATGTCGAGCAAGAAAGTCCTCCCTATATATGTCCCAGCATCCACTACAATATACATCCTATGTACAGTAATGGCCTCTAGGGCATACATATAACTAACATGATCTTGTGTCTAATGCCAACAAACCTGACCTGTTGTCCTTACGGACCGTTCCTGCTGTCTATCCAGACAAACCTGTACCTGCCTGATCCTGTGTTGGCATTAGCACTAGACTATTTAATACCTGACTTGAACACATATAACTTGGGGGTAGGGGGAAATCAACGATGAAACCTGACTTGTAACTCGACAGTTCGACACCTGTTCTGATCAGTCTTACGGGCTAGGCCAGCCCCGGGGTGATGATGCTGACATCACTCATCTTTACATGCTACCTTTTACTGCCTAGCGACACGTCTCGGATTCATCCCGAGAATCTTGACCGTGGTCCCGGACACGCACGGGATACTATTGAGTTACATCGATGATTCATTAAATTGATTTCAAAGACTTGAAAGTAGATAACCAATAGACCAGTTTAGCTTACTCACTGCACACTACCCTTTACTGCCATGATTTATATTGCTGTTACACCTGCTTTATCATTTATGATTACACTTGTATGTCCCGTTACCCTGTTATATTTTATTGCTTGATGACTTGACGCGCTGACGTCTGGGTTTTGCATGGCCCAGATTCCTTGCCTTTACTGCAGTCCGAGCAGGAGTACTTCAGTCGACAGGCTGAGCAGTGAGGACTCGTTAGTAGTTAGTTCTTTTATTTTTCAGTACTTTCATTCCTGTTCTGAGCCCGCATTATGGGACATACATTCTAGTTATTCTTGTATTGGATCTCTTGCTTCCGCATTATTTATTCTTGACTCATTTTATTTTGGCTTATGGACATGTGTTAGATAGTTTTATTTTTGTTCTTGATATCTTACAGCCTTAATGAGACTGTGGATGGATACTTCCTACCCACAGGTAGAATGGTTGGCTATGTCACGCGCCCATCTTAGCGTACTCTGGGAAGCGGGGCGTGACATGGTTCTTTTGGTATCAGAGCCATAGGTTAATCGGGTTTGATACCTTTTGTAGTTGGGTATTATACCCAATACACGAATCAGAATACTCGTGATTAGGAAACATGTCCTGCCATCTTACCGTTTACCGTTCTTGAATCTAACCTCCTCCTGATTATACTTTTACGGTATGCAAACTTCCTTTGCATATCGACTCGAAACCTGGTTCCTTGGTTATCTCTAGAACTTAGGCGACTTGGGTGGAGTTATGTAATTATAGCTATGATACCGCGACATAGTTACAATGCGGTACTCTATTTAAGTAACTCAGAGTTCTAGCCTTGATCTACATTTTGAACTGTTATCATACTAATCCTTGGGTGTTTTGATTTCAGGAATATGGCAGACAAGAATCTGAAGACGTACCAAAGGCGTGTTGACGAAGCCGCTATGCTTGGAGTAATACGTGGGATGTTAGAGAACTAAAAGCGGCAGATCGAGATGATCCAGCAGCAAGCTGAATCGTTTTAGGAAGGTTCACGGACCGTTCAGCAGTCCGTGAACAATGTTAGGGCCAGACCAGTAGATCGTGTGGGGACCGTAGCAGATTTCAGGAGACTGGGTTCGTCTGTCTTTACTGGCCTGGAAGAGCCGTTGCCAGCGGAGCAGTGGCTAGTTGACACGGAGAACTTACTCATTGCGGCACAGATCCCAGATGATAAGAGGGTGGATGTAGTACGCATCCACCCTCTTATCGCATCCAGTTGGTGGATTACGCCCATGAATGGTGGCTTGTGGAGAAGACCCGCTTGCCCAAGCCGATCAAGTGGGCGGATTTTTCAGAGAGTTTCCGGAGAAGTTCTTCCCGCGGACTGCACGGGAGGAAATGGAAGAGAAGTTTATCAGTCTAAAGCAGAACGGTACACCTATAGATGTACATGCAGCTGAGTGGACGCGGCTCAGTAGGTTCGCTGGACCTTTAGTTGCCAACGACGCGGATAAGGCAAGGAGGTTCATGCGCAGTTTGGATGCGGACATCCAGAGGCAGATTGTCTCCCTGGGATTGACCACTTTCTCACAGGTACTTACGGCAGCCCGAGAACAGTAGAGCTTATCTGGGAAGACTGGGAGTTCACAGCAGACAGCAATTACAGTACGGAAGCCGACTTTTGCACCGAACCGAGCATATGGACACAGGGGTATTTCAGTGAACCGTCGTGGCGTAACACCGATGACGAAGCCTGTTGTCGTTGATCGAAGAAGGAGAGTGTTTTGTGACTACTGCCATTTACCTGGACACGTGCAAAAAGATTGTCGAAGGAGCCAGGGACTCTGTTTGGTTTGTGGAGCGGCGGATCACACTATCAACGCCTGTCCGTCGAAGCTTCTCACAAGGGATGATATTCAGAAGCCACCGCAGAAATCGTTTCAGGGACAGAAGCAGCTGACTCAGGGACCCAATCAAGCTCGAGCATTTACCCTAACGGCTGAGGAAACCAAGGCTTCAGGAGAAATTGTTTCAGGTATTCTACTTGTTCATGGTTTTCCCGCATTAGCGTTATTTGATTCTGGTGCATCCCACTGTTTTATGTCGTCCAAGTTCATTGCTACACACTCGATCACTTGCACGACCCTGTCTAGTATTTGGGACATACACACTGGAAATGGAAAAATCATATCTAGTAGAGAGTGTAAAGATTGTGTAGTTGTTGTTTGCGGACGGGAGCTCTTTGCAGATTTCTTGGTGATTGATACGGGCAGCTATGAAGTCGTCATGGGAATGGATTTTCTCGGCACTTTCCACGCTCACATCGATTGTAGGGCAAAGAAAGTAATTTTCCAGATTCCCGGACATCCAGAGTTTACCTTTATTGGAGGAAGCAGTTCGGTCGGGCCAGTCGAGTTTAGGGCTATGCCGACAGTTAATATTCTTTCATCAATGGAGGTTGCTCAAGATGAAACGCCAGCTGTTGTTCGAGATTTCATGGACGTGTTTGAAGACATATCAGGTTTACCGCCGAAGCGAGACATGGATTTCGCAATTGATCTTGTTCCGGGTGCAGCGCCAGTTTCTAAAGCGTATTATCCAATGGCACCAGTGGAGTTGGAAGAAGTTAAGAAGTAGGTTACTGAATTACTTGAGAAGGGTTGGATTCGAAGCAGTAACTCACCTTGGGGAGCTCCAGTTCTTCTAGTCAAGAAGAAAGATGGCACAAGGAGGATGTGCATCGACTATCGAGAATTAAACCGGGTGACTATTAAGAACAAGTACCCGATCCCTTGCATTGGCGAATTATTTGAGCAGCTTAGTGGCGCGAGGGTATTCTCGAAGCTGGACTTGCGATCCGGATATCATCAGGTCCGAGTGAAAACATAAGATATTTGCAAGACGGCATTCCGAACTCGGTATGGACATTACGAGTACTTAGTGATGCCCTTCGGAGTAACGAATGCACCGGCTATATTCATGGACTTGATGAACCGAATCTTTTCACCATTCTTGGACCAGTTTCTTGTGGTGTTCATTGATGATATTCTGGTCTATTCAAAGAGTATTGAAGAGCATGCAGAACATTTGAAGATCGCACTGCAAACGTTAAGATAAGAGAAATTATATGCAAAGATGAGCAAGTGCGAGTTCTGCCTGGAAGAAGTAAAGTTTTTGGGGCATGTCGTGTCTGGCGATGGAATCGCCATCGATCCCGAAAAGATTGCAGCAGTTCGTGATTGGCCGATTCCGAAGAATGTTGCGGAGATAAGAAGCTTTCTTGGACTAGCCGGGTATTACAGAAGATTTGTGGAGAACTTTGCTCGTCTGGCGGAGCCGTTGACCAAGCTTACGTGCAAGGAGGTACCTTTTGTGTGGACGGATAGGTGTGCGTCAGCTTTCGAGGCGTTGAAGCAGAAATTGATAACCGCCCCTATTCTGATCGTGCCAGACAATTCCGGAGGATTGGTAATTCACAACGACACATCTGGGAAAGGATTGGGATGTGTTTTGATGCAGCACGGGAATGTTATAGCGTACGCATCGACACAGTTGAAGACCCATAAAAAGAATTACCCAACTCATGACTTGGAGCTTGCGGCTGTGATTTTCGCTTTGAAGATTTGGAGACACTACCTTTTGGGCGAAAGGGTCGAGGTTTTCACGGATCATAAAAGCTTGAAGTATGTGTTCACGCAGAAGGAGCTTAATATGAGGCCGCGTAGATGGTTGGAGCTGATGGCTGACTACGATCTTGATCTTAAGTACCATCCGGGGAAAGTTAATATTGTGCCGGATGCGCTCAGTCGGTTGCCAGCAATTCAGATGTTGACTGCACAGAAGGAACTCATTGAAGACTTTCGAAGATTTGATTTGGAGATTGTGCTACCGCATTCTTCGGGACAGTTGATGCAGCTGCAAGTACATTCGTCGTTGGTCGAGAATATTAAAGCAGCGCAGTCACAGGACCCTAGATTGCAAAAGTTTCGAGAACAGGTTGAAGATGGATTTCGAACAGATTTATTGATCCACGAAGATGGTTCATTGAGGTATGGTAGCCGTTTGTGTGTGCCAAAAGGAGATATTCGTGAAGAACTTATGAAGGAGGCATACAGTTCAGCATATTCCGTACATCCAGGAGGCGCGAAGATGTACTGAGATATACGGCAACATTTCTGGTGGGAAGGCATGAAACGGGAGATTGCCCGCTTTGTGGCAAAATACTTGGCGTGTCAGCAAGTTAAGGCTGAACATCAAAGGGTTGCTGGTTTATTGCAACCACTTTCGATTCCTCAGTGGAAGTGGGAACATATAACCATGGATTTCGTAACAGCTCTACCGCGGAGTCCAAAGGGCAACAATGCAGTATGGGTGATTGTTGATCGTTTGACCAAGGCAGCTCATTTCATTCCTTTTCGGGTTGGTCAATCAACAGAAACTTTGGCAGAACGGTACATGCAGGAGATTGTAAGATTGCATGGAGTACCGGTGAGCATCTTGTCCGATCGTGACACTCGGTTCTTATCACTTTTGGAGGAGCTTACAGGAAAGTTTGGGGACTCGATTGAAGTTTAGTACAGCTTATCATCCTCAAACAGATGGCCAGTCAGAGAGAACGATCTAAACTCTTCAAGATATGTTGAGAGCTTGCATGTTGGACTTCAAGGGTTCATGGGAGGATCATCTACATTTAGTGGAGTTTTCTTATAACAACAGTTTTCAGGCGACGATTCAAATGGCTCGATTCGAAGCTTTATATGGTCGCAAGTGTCGTTCACCTGTTTGTTGGGACGATGTCGGTGAACGAAGATTGTTGGGACCAGATTTGGTTGTGCAGACAGTTGAGAAAGTTAACGCTATCAGGAATCATATGAAAGCAGCACAAGACAGACAGAAGAGTTGGGCAGATACGTCGAGAAGACCTCTAGAGTTCGCCGTGGGTGATTTAGTATTCTTGAAGATATCACCGACTAGAGGGGTGATTCATTTTGGAAGTCGAGAAAAGCTCAGTCCTCGGTTCGTCGGGCCTTTCGAGATCTTGGAGCGTGTTGGCGAGGTAGCCTACCGTTTGGCGTTACCACAATCCTTAGAGAATGTGCATGACGTGTTTCACGTATCTCAACTCTATAAGTATGTTCGAGATGAAACGCATGTGTTGGATCACTCGGAGCTGACTGTACGAGAAGACTTGACTTTTGAGGAGCAACCGGTTGCGATTGTGGATCGAAGGGAAAAGGTTCTTAAGAACAAGGTTATCCCTCTTGTACTTGTTTCTTGGGATAGTCGCTCACATGGAGAGTCAACTTGGGAACGATAAGATGAAATCCGGCAGAAGTTTCCCCATCTTTTCTTGTAGTTGTTGGTCGTTTATCTTTGTGTTCTTGGAATTTCGAGGACGAAATTCTTTTTGTAGTTGGGTATAATGTAACAACCGAGTTCAGTTATACCAATTTCTGTGGCCGTATGTGTGGTTTGTGGTGTTTAATTCATTTACCGTGTTTAGTTGCGAATGGTAGTTACTATATATTCGACCCACTTGCTTGAGCTTGTTGTTTCTTATTTGTAGAGTACCATAACGTCACATATTCTTGCATAAAACAATTTAAGTTACTTAAAATAATTTAAAAATACATGACATGGCCTGCTTGATACCCCTAACCCTATGGTAGCGTCCTTACATCGTGTTCTCGTCCCGTTCAGTGAAACGGACATGTTTGGACGACTACGCGCACGTACGTGCATCCGTTCTTGGGGGTATGCTTTTTCATTACATAATTCTTCATTTCAATTTTTGGAACTTGCTAATAATTTTCATATTTCAAATTCAAAATCTTGGACCCGACCCGGGCGCTTTTCTGAAATATTTTTACATCCCGCTAAAATTCAATTGTTTAAATTTTAAAATTAATATCTCCATATCTTTCAGTTCAGTATATTTCTTAAAAACGATATGGTAGTAGTCACAAAACACGCTCCTTCTTCGATCAACGACAACAGGCTTCTTCATCGGTGTTACGCCACGACGGTTCACTGGAATACCCCTGTATCTATGTGCTCGGTTCGGTGCAAAAGTCGGCTTCCGTACTGTAATTGCTGTCTGCTGTGAACTCCCAGTCTTCCCAGATAAGCTCTGCTGTTCTCGGGCTGCCGTAAATACCTGTGAGAAAGTGGTCAAACCCAGGGAGACAATCTGCCTCTAGATGTCCACATCCAAACTGCGCATGAACCTCCTTGCCCTATTCGCATCGTTGGCAACTAAAGGTCCAGCGAACCTACTGAGCCGCGTCCACTCAGCTACATGTACATCTATAGGTGCACTGTTCTGCTTATTCCGTACCTCCAGGAGGCACGAAGATGTACCGAGATATACGACAACATTTCTGGTGGGAAGGCATGAAACGGGAGATTGCCCGCTTTGTGGCAAATGCTTGGTGTGTCAGCAAGTTAAGGCTGAACATCAAAGGGTTGCTGGTTTATTGCAACCACTTCCAATTCCTCAGTGGAAATGAGAACATATAACCATGGATTTCGTAACAGCTCTACCGCGGAGTCCAAAGGGCAACAATGCAGTATGGGTGATTGTTGATCGTTTGACCAAGGCAACTCATTTCATTCCTTTTCGGGTTGGTCAATCAACAGAAACTTTGGCAGAACGGTACATGCAGGAGATTGTAAGATTGCATGGAGTACCGGTGAGCATCGTGTCTGATCGTGACACTCGGTTCTTATCACACTTTTGGAGGAGCTTACAGGAAAGTTTGGGGACTCGATTGAAGTTTAGTACAGCTTATCATCCTCAAACAGATGGTCAGTCGGAGAGAACGATCCAAACTCTTGAAGATATGTTGAGAGCTTGCATATTGGACTTCAAGGGTTCATTGGAGGATCATCTACATTTAGTGGAGTTTTCTTATAACAACAGTTTTCAGGCGACGATTCAAATGGCTCCATTCGAAGCTTTATATGGTCGCAAGTGTCGTTCACCTGTTTGTTGGGACGATGTCGGTGAACGAAGATTGTTGGGACCAGATTTGGTTGTGCAGACAGGTGAGAAAGTTAACACTATCAGGAATCATATGAAAGCAGCACAAGACAGACAGAAGAGTTGGGCAGATACGTCGAGAAGACCTCTAGAGTTCGCCGTGGGTGATTTGGTATTCTTGAAAATATCACCGAGTAGAGGGATGATTCGTTTTGGAAGTCGAGGAAAGCTCAGTTCTCGGTTCGTCGGGCCTTTCGAGATCTTGGAGCGTGTTGGCGAGGTAGCGTACCATTTGGCGTTACCACAATCCTTGGCGAATGTGCATGACGTGTTTCACGTATCTCAACTCCGTAAGTATGTTCGAGATGAAACGCATGTGTTGGATCACTCGGAGCTGACTGTACGAGAAGACTTGACTTTTGAGGAGCGACCGGTTGCGATTGTGGATCGAAGGGAAAAGGTTCTTAAGAACAAGGTTATCCCTCTTGTACTTGTTTCTTAGGCTAGTCGCTCACATGGAGAGTTAACTTGGGAACGAGAAGATGAAATCCGGCAGAAGTTTCCCCATCTTTTCTTGTAGTTGTTGGTCGTTTATCTTTGTGTTCTTGGAATTTCGAGGACGAAATTCTTTTTGTAGTTGGGTATAATGTAACAACCGAGTTCAGTTATACCAATTTCTGTGGCCGTATGTGTGGTTTGTGGTGTTTAATTCATTTACCGTGTTTAGTTGCGAATGGTAGTTACTATATATTCGACCCGCTTGCTTGAGCTTGATGTTTCTTATTTGCAGAGTACCCTAACGTCACATATTCTTGCATAAAACAATTTAAGTTACTTAAAATAATTTAAAAATACATGACATGGCCTGCTTGATACCCCTAACCCTGTGGTAGCGTCCTTACATCGCGTTCTCGTCCCGTTCAGTGAAACAGACGTGTTTGGACGACTACGCGCACGTACGTGCGTCCGTTCTTGGGGGTATGCTTTTTTATTACATAATTCTTCATTTCAATTTTTGGAACTTGCTAATAATTTTCATATTTCAAATTCAAAATCTTGGACCCGACCCGGGCTCTTTTCTGAAATATTTTTACATCCCGCTAAAATTCAATTGTTTAAATTTTAAAATTAATATCTCCATATCTTTCAGTTCAGTATATTTCTTAAAAACGATTTTTAAAAAATCTTTTAAAATTATTTTAGCTACACAGATTTCCTCCCTCTACTATCTCTCCTATATTTTTCCCCTCGCCCAATCAGAACTCCCCATTCCTATTGTCGCTGGGCCTACGATCTCTCTCTCTCTCACTTTTCTCCTTCTCTCTCTTACTCTTTCTCTCTCACCCCACTACCAGACGAATCTATCTCTCCTCCTCTTTCTCTCTCCTCTCATTTCTCTCTATCTCTCTCATCTCGCACCGTTTCTCACTCCTCTCGCGGTGCGCGAAAATCCTGTCACCTCCCGCGTGGATCCCGTCACCTCCTTCTGCAACTCTTTCTTCTTCTCCTTTTTTTAAACTGCGCTCGCCCACGAGAACCCATGATAACACTTAAACCCTAGCTCCTCAATCCCCAATCCACCGACGTCGACACCCTCTGCATCCCCTCGTCACCCTCTTCTCCAGCACCTCCTTCTCCTTCGTTCTCCTTCGAACAAACCCACTGCAACTTCTAACCTGAGCACTTCTATCCACCACCACGACCTCGTCGCCGCCGACTCCTTCATTTCATCGTCACCTCCTTCCTCTCCCTCTCTTCCTCTCCTCTGCCTTTCTCGAACACCAGAACCCACATCTTAACCAAACCTCACCAAACTTCAAACCGAGCCAAACCCTAACCAACCCTAGCTTTTCAAAACCCGTTCGCCGGCGCCCCTCATAGCCGTTGGTCTCGTCGCCATCACCAGATCACCCCACTATAACCCAGTAAGTCATTTTAGTCTCATTCCTCTTCTTTTCTTTCCTTTCTTCTCTCTTGTTTCTTTGTGCATTTTCTGTTCTCTTTTTATTCACTGTTGTTTTTAGATCGCCGGAATCCGGTCGGGCCGTCGACGATCTCGACGACCCAGCGAGGACATCTGACCTGTGTGATCCCATTGTTCGTTATTTGGACTCATTCCATGTACCGTGCGCGCGTCACGACTTTTCCCGCCGACGCGTGACGTTCCGTTTACCGCTTCGCGATCCGTCGAGGCAAGTGAAACTTGCTACATGCTATTTATACTATTCCTATATTTATTTATCTAATTTCATATTAAATCTATAGATAGAATCTAAAGTCTTGAATTCCAAGTTAACAGTGCGATGTCCCGTTTACATATTTTAGATTCAAAACTTGAAACCTAACTGTTGCATTTAGTTGACTATACCTAGTAACCACAGTTACTTTTTAATCACATAATAACTATTGTACATAGTCTATGATACCCTTTCTCTAGTTTTACTCTATCGGACATCCGTGTGCATCTTTAACCGGTTTTAGTTATAATTGCATCCATTGAACATATTATACATGTCATTGCATCCCTAGATTACTTAATATTTATTAACATGATTTTAACATCCATATTTGTCATACTGTATTCAAGTAATGTTGAAACTATCTCTTAAACACAAACCGATAACCGTATGGCTAAGTAGTTTAATCTGCACATATTGCTTAACATATTACATGTGCCAATTTTTTGTTCTGATAATACCCATGCTTGTTTATTTATAACCATAATTATGCTAGTTGATTATGAGCACCCACATGATATCTTGTACACCCTGACGTGACTTGCTACACATATTACTTGACCCGACATGGTACCGTACACTCTTGACATGACATGACACCTAAATACACTAGTTGACTTGACCTGATGTACCATAACTTTACCTGTTACCTGATCTTGTGTTTAATGCCAACCAACCCGACCTGTTGTCCTTACGGACTGTTCCTGCTGTCTATCCAGACAAACTTGTACCTGCCTGATCCTGTGTTGGCATTAGCACTAGACTATTTAATACCTGACTTGAACACATATAACTTGGGGGTATGGGGAAATCAATGATGAAACCTGACTTGTAACTCGACAGTTCGACACCTGTTCTGATCAGTCTTACGGGCTAGGCCAGCCCCGGGGTGATGATGCTGACATCACTCATCTTTACATGCTACCTTTTACTGCCTAGCGGCACGTCTCGGATTCAGCCCGAGAATCTTGACCGTGGTCCCGGGCACGCACGGGATAATATTGAGTTACATCGATATTTCATCAAATTGATTTCAAAGACTTGAGAGTAGATAACCAATAGACCAGTTTAGCTTACTCACTGCACACTACCCTTTACTGCCCTGATTTATATTGCTGTTACACCTGCTTTATCATTTATGATTACACTTGTATGTCTCGTTACCCTGTTATATTTTATTGCTTGATGACTTGACGCGCTAACGTCTGGGTTTTGCATGGCCCAGATTCCTTGTCTTTGCTGCAGTCCGAACATGAGTACTTCAGTCAGCAAGTTGAGCATTGAGGACTCGTTAGTAGTTAGTTCTTTTATTTTTCAGTACTTTCATTCCTGTTGTGAGCCCGCATTATGGGACATACATTCCAGTTATTCTTGTATTAGATCTCTTGCTTCCGTATTATTTATTCTTGACTCATTTTATTTTGGCTTATGGACATGTGTTAGATAGTTTTATTTTTGTTCTTGATATCTCTACAGCCGTAATGTGACTTTGGATGGATACTTCCTACCCACATGTAACATGGTTGGTTATGTCACGTGCCCATCTTAGTGTACTCTGGGAAGCGGGGCGTGACACGCTATTAGGGGTCTGACGATTACCGCCGCCTAGGCCCGATATGCGATACTCTTAGACGAACATGCCAGACTGTATGGAGATTGTCACAGATAGGCTCAGTAGGAGTTTGGATGAGTTTGCTCATCGGCCTTCTTATTGACAGATACCTGGGTAGCCATTACGTGCAGCTAGTACCGCTTGCGGCTTGTAGTTAACCCACTGCCAGCGTAGTGTGAAGTCTTTAGAGTCCCACACAGAGGATTTCCCTGCATCGGGCAAAATATGTAGAGGTCGTATGGTTTTACGGCAGGACTTCAATCACATACGTGTACTTGTGCACGTATGATGTTCGGACGGATAATACTGATGGGCTTTGGTTTAATCCGGATCCTGGTATTATATTGATGGATTATTTTCGTCTTTTTATATTCGTATTTTTCGGAATACGGATACGGGTATGTATATACGGATGAGGGGCATTCTCATAATTTACTCGAAATTGCTTCTAGAAGAAGACACTTCATTAGGGTTTTTAATCTTTTGATTACAAGATTTATGAGGTGGAGGTTTGCATTAAGTGAGACATGCTCTTGGTGACTCATGGCATGACTCACTCCTAGATATTTTGTGAAGCATGCTTAATATTTGTTAAGATATTTATCTTATCAATTATTGTATGCTTCATTTATTATTCACAAATGAGCCATTCTCACTCACTTGCTCATTTTCTCCACTAATTTTTCCTCAAGCTCTTTCTTCTTCCTCTAACCCTAAATCTTTCATGTGTTGAGAATCCTAGGGTACTTAGAGACATACTAATCTATCTACACTCTCTACATCATCTAGGACATCTAGTTTAGCGAACTAGATGCCGTAGTTACCTCGGATTTGAGGTTAGAACTCGGACTATAGACTCTCGGGTGGATCGTCTTTGACTTGAGGAGGCCGACGATGTTTCCCGATCCGTTACGATCCTTGGAGCCTATGATGAGGAGGAGGACAGCGACAAGAAGACTCGAATGACATGGTATCATAAGGTTTAACTTTTATCCGAGCAGTTAAACCTCTTAGTAGTTTGGTTAGCTAGGGTTTAGCATCGATCCTGGAGTTCAAGTCGGTGTTGTGACACCCGTAAAAAAATGATTTTTACGTATTCCGCCTCCCCGCGAACCCGTAGGGTGCGTGACATCGACTTACAGTGGTATCAGAGCCTACTAAAGCTTAGCTAACAGTTTAGACAACATGTAAAACTACGAAACCGAAATAACTCCGAAACATCGAAATCAAAATCCAAGTTTCTGTCAAATTTTTCGAAAGCTCTAAATTTTTTTAAAACAATTGCAGAGTGCTCTATTTGTTGTGTATGAACCTAACAAAAATGAGACATTTCTACCGGATTTTGGCCGGCGAAACTCTTTAAAAAATCGGCCCCACCGGTTTTCTTGCATTGAAATGCCTCCAGTTTTGTTTTGTGTTCTTGATGCTTGGATTGAAGGTTTCAGGTGGTGTTTGATTTTGCCAATTTTGATTATAGTATTAATTCTCTGCAATACGGGGTATTTCGAAGTCGTAGTTTTAACGTAGTTTAACATGTTTCATTTGTTGTTATATGTGTTTCGAAACGTCCGCTAATTGCTATATGTCGATTAGTGGGGATTGCATATATCTGTGTTGCTGTGATGTTAGTTTGTGTATATGAACTTTATTGGATCATCGTGGATGAATAGCCGGGGATGTAAGAAGAGGGTTTTCTTTCATTCGATGTTAATTGTAAAGTGATGTAATATTCTTTTACGGGGAACATCCCGGTTGAGATTGTAGCCACCGTTGTATTATTTCTTTTACTGTTTTCTGCTCCTAGGATAGACCTAAGGTGTGGTGCACAAACTACAGGGTTCTTTTAAGTGCCGAGTGACCTACCCATTTTACTGAGGGAGGTCGCTTCACTTCGGGAATTTGGTGGGTAGTTTGCCGCATCCGTAGGTATCTAGGGTGGGGTTTGGCTATTTATCACGGCCGTGGAATCCGTCTTTCGTTACAGGCTTAAACGAAACGCGGAATTCCTAGTATATCTAATATGTTCATCTGTGATCTGTGAGACGAATGGTTATTATATATATGCAATATATTAGACGTTGCTTATGTTTTGCACCCGCGCTACTCCAGCCCCCGCTCTGGCGTTAGTTAAGTAACCTAACGGTGTTAGATGGGGCCCAGTGGTGAATGCGGATGGCATAAGCGGACGTAGTATTTTCGTTTCTCTCTGTGATGATAGGTGTAAATGATGAGACTGCATTAGATTAATGCAAAGAAAACAAACCAAAGCTGAATCGTTGGAACAATTTTAAAAACACTCGGTTTTTTCAAAACAGAAACTTTTAAATGCGGAGCTTAAACCACTCCTTTAAAAGATATCAAGTTCCTTCGATTAAATCACGTTCATTACGTTCACGGTTTCGCCAAAACCAGCCGTAGCCCTCCGTCATTTCAGTTGAATATTCAGTAGTATTCAAGCCATGTATTTTGACCTTCGCCAAGGCATAGTGATTGGTAGCTGCTGGATATTCATCTGTAGTATAGATAAATGCGTTGGTTTGAGACAGTCATACTACTATTTTGGCCTTCATCAAGGGTATGTACGAGTGAGTTCAAATTAACCTGGACAATGACGGAAAGAACTTGACATGTGACTTATGATATGTTGGCTTTCGTCAAGGTCATAAGAGCATGGGGAAAAAATCCACATCGGGAGTTTCTAAAGAAACTGAAGCTTGCTAGTGCTGCATACCATTTGGAGTGTGATAATGTTGGTAGGATTCCTTTAGGATTATCACACAATGATATTTGGATCCCGATCCTATTGTGAGTATCCGCTACTCCTCGGGAGATTTTTCACTAACACAATTAATGCTATAAACCAAGTAGGTGTCTAGAACGGTGTTAGCGGGGCTACGCCTTCAGGGAAAAGAGGTTGTGTAATTAAGGAACTTCACAAAAGCGTTGGAAAACCTCCCTCGAAGTACCAACACCAGCCTGGCTGAAAGGTTAAGCAAGTATTGTAGGGTGAGATTAATCCTGACTAATTCTTCTTTTATGGTTTGAGGAAGGATTCGAGATACAGTGGGAGCCATCCTGTTTAGATAAACTAAAAACCAATCTGAACTTGTAAAAGCGTCATGCTGAGTGTTTTCTTCTCTCTCCTAATTGCAGCGACCAGGTGACCAAGATTAGGTTATAGCTAGATAATAAAATGACTGAGTTATACTATATTGACTGGCAAAGGTTTGTCCAGATGTCCATTACCTATGACAAGCTGGACCACCTCATTATTACTAAGGCCCCCGCCATCCCAAGTCCAGATTCCATCGTCATGGATAATGATATCCGTAAGACATCGAAAAAATACAGTGTGAATGCCAAGTGCCTCGTGTTGGCCTCAGTAGATGGTGTAAACCAAAGACAGCACGAGAAGATGAACTTAGTTTCCATCTTCCTCCATAACAAAGATTTATATGGAGAGCAATCTCGTATCGCAAGGTATAAGACCTCGAAGGAATTGCTTCAAGCGAGATTGGCTATCAGATAATCTGTAGGGGACCACGTCCCTACAATGATCAGTTGTATTAAATTGCTCATGGGCCTGGGAATTATGTTGGAGAATGAGTCATATGCTGACTTGATTCTATAGTCCCTGCCTTCTACTTATGCCCAGGGTAAGAAATTTATACTTCTAGTTGAGGGCACCATGAAGGAAACCAGGAATACACCTGCTCTGCTTATTGGGGAATCTTCTTCTTCTGGATTCAAGGCGAAAGCTAAGGGTGAGAAGAAGAAGATCTCCACGAAGCCGATAGGCGGTGTCAGTAAGATAGAAGAAAAGGGAAAGGCAAAAGTTTCGGGGCTAACAGTAGAGAATGAGAGATGTTCCTATTGTCACGGTAAAGGTGTTGGGTTACGCTAGCGCCCCGGCCGTCGAACCGTGGCCAAATGTGGAACAAAAATTTTTATAAACCGACGGTAACAGAACCCTATTTTACGGATCGACCTTTAACCCTAATCTTGCAATTAGTAAAGGAGTTTAGAAAGTTATACTGAATGATCCGTGTCCTTCGGTCTTTAACCTTTATCCCAAGCTCCTCGAGGCTTCCTTGATCAAGTTTGATCTCCGGTCTTCCCCATCGAAGATGATCCACCCGAGAGTCTTTGCATCGAGCTCCAACCTCATATCCGAGGCAACTCAAGTACCTAGTTTGCTACACTAGATAGCCAAGATGAAGTAGAGAGTGTGTAGGATTAGTTTGTCTCAATACAGCCTAGGCTTCTCAACATATGAGACATGTAGGGTGGAGGTAGAAGAAGCCATGAGAGGATGAGAGAGTGAGGCTAAGAAAAATAAGTGATGAAAAGGCTGAAGTGTGTTGTAAGCTATTTGTGTTGTGAGATTTTTATATTAAGCATGCTAGCAACTAAAGAAAACAACTAAAGAATAAATATCTCACACAAATATCTCACACCACTAGAAATATCAAGCATGCCTCATGAGTGCTTCATGAGTCACTACTGCAGGGTTATCTAGCACGGCAGCAAGGTTTCGGGAGGCATCGTCCATGCCAAATTCAAAATTGTGCCGTTCTAGCTAACCCTAACTTAGAATCGTTAACTAGAAATCGACGGAATATTATGCAAACAACTTCGCATATGAAAAGTGAGCAAGGAATACAACCTTTGTAGACCGGTCCTTCACTTCAATAGCTCCGTGTATTAGTCCTTTTCGCTGCGATCGTAAGCTCCAGACTCTAGAGAGGCTCCCATGAAGAAATGAATATGCTTGCTTCGAAGTCTTTGAGGCCGAAGATGATCTACGTCGAGGAGACACTAACCAAAGCTATCTCTTCACTGATCATGGAATTAGTGAAGCAAACACCGTATACTAAATGACAAGTAGTAGAGGATGATGAAGTAGCAAGTGGGCTCACTTGATTTTCTCACACTTTTTCTCATATCTCCATTGAAACTAGAAAGCTTTTAGGAAGAAGAAGAAAAAGAAGAAGAATTAACTCATCATATGAATTGTGTGTGAGGTTAGAAATGCAACCAAGGGTTAAGCATGTCATGCTTAACCCTTGTAGAGAGTTAACCATGAGCTAGGGTTAAAGGTTAGGTCAAATAATATCTTAAGCTAGACAAAAGGAGTGGACAAAGTCAAAGATGCTTACAAGCTTCTACAAGCTTTCAACAAATATCAACCATGACTAATTCCACAATTTTTGAATTACTTAATGATAAAATTATAAACCCTAATCTTAACCATAGCATGGTTTAACCCTCATTAACCCTAGTTGCATTTGTAACCTAGCTTGATACATTTAACATATATCACATATACATCAATGTATCCAAAGTGAGAATAAAATCATATGTGAGCTAATACTAGCTAATGTAATGTAATATTTCAAATATATAATTATACATTAGATTATCAAATCAATTCTTGATTTAATAATCCGGCTATATCACCTATAACCGACTAATATCATATGAATCAACTTATCGAATCAATACTTGATCCGATAACCCGGCTATATCATATATAACCGACTGATATCTCATATCGCGAGAATAGAATACGGTATCTTATATCGTATAAATCTTGGTCCCGCACATATCACATATGTTCTCCTACTCCGTTTTGCTTGAGCCAGGAAACCCCTGTGTAGGACTCTAAAGACTCGTCAATTCGCCGGCAGTAGGTGATGATCATATCAAACACGCACAAGCCGCAAGCGGTCTGCTAAACGTAACGGCCACTCGGGTATTGAGCGATCAGAAAATCAAAAAGCAAGCATACTCACACTCCTGCGAATCCAATCAGTAACACTACCGTACAGTCCGGTCTCTTCGTCTGATATGTCGCATATCTCTTCTAGGGGTGGTAAACGTCAGACCCCAGTAACTCGATAAGTCATGTCGATATGAGGCTCATAATGAGTCGAGAAACTACTGATAACACTTACCAGTATATCTCTGAAGCAGCCTTGGCCAAGGACTTCCTGTTATAGCCAATCGAGCACTGCGCAACATCAACTCCCAATACCGGGAGAGACGAAACCCCTCCTATCGCTCATTGCCTCCATGTGACTCGAGACTGTACCCAAAAACCACCGTTTTGCATGTTCTCTTGAACGTGGTAAGGTGGAAATCAAAGCACAGTGGGAATCATACAAGACTCTATAACGATCTCAGGTTTACAGACTAACCTGTACCAGTGTCACCAGAGAACTGCCATCTGACGTTAGGTATAATACCATCTGGGAATTCTCGGCGAGTCCGTTCAGTGTACCCAGTCTCCACTGAGCACCCGTATACTGTCTCTAATGTCAAACACCAATGGATATGGGATCATCCATCGCCCATCTACATGGGTCGAGAAGCTATACGCTAGTCTACTCTGGTATGTTGATGTCCTGTCTCGATACACCCATGACTAGGAACATTTGAAAGATGTACTTAGCGACTACACTATCCCCACTAGTATGATCTGTATCATAGTCCTGGTAGTCAAGTACTCATCCTAAGGGCTTTATCAACATGTAACATAGAGACAATCAGAGTACATGTTAAGATAAAGAGCAACCAGATAGCATACTATCATGTCGAGCAAGAAATTCCTGCATATATATGTCCAAGCATCCACTACAATATACATCGTATGTACAGTAATGGCCTCTAGGGCATACATATCACTAACAATCTCCCACTTGCACTAGGGCCATCTGTTGTAGTATCTCATACCTAACAATCAGCAGTGGTTGAAGTATCTCATACTCAACCATGCCATAAAAATCTCTCCTGGAAATAGACCTTTGTGAGTGGATCGGCCGTGTTATCCTCTGTAGTCTACTCTCCTAACCTCGATCTTCCTGGAGATCAACCATCTCCATGATCAGGTGATACTGCCTAAGAATATGTCTGGATCTCTGATGGGACGGGGGTTCCTAGGCCTAAGCCACAACTCCATTGTCACACAATGGTAAGAACAAAGTTCATCTCATAAACTTATATATATCCAAACCGCCTCTTTGGTAGCATCCTCGATAGCCATGTATCCAGCCTTTATCATCTAGTATGCCATGATATCTAGCTTGGAACGCTTCCAACATACCGTCCCTCCACCGAGGGTAAAGACAATGCCTGTGACTGACATTCAGTCGACCTTACCACCCTGGAAGCTATCTAGTGATTCTCCCCAGGATCGATTGATACCATCTCACTACACCTAGTGAGAATCCTAACATCCACTTAGATCTATCTCATAGATCCAAAACCCAGGATTTAGGAGGTATCACCTTGATCCTATATGGAGAATCCTTGTGATAAGAGAAGATTGACCGAGTGTAGCATAGGAAACTCCTTTCCTATCAAGAGTATGTCATCCACGTACAATACGAGGATCACCACCATACTCCCTATTACCTTTTTGTATATACAAGGTTTATCTACCATTTTGATGAAGTCAAACTCTTTGATTACCACATCAAAACAGATGTTCCAACTCCGTGATACCTGCTTTAACCCATAAAGCAACTTGCACACATTTCCGCTTCTCCCACTGTCTTCGAAGCCCTCTGGCTGTGTACTTATAGACGCTCTCTTCTAAATCACTATTTAGAAAAGCAGTCATGACACCCAACTGCCAGATATGGTAGTCATGGTATGTAGCAATGGCAAGTAGGATCTGGATGGACTTAAGCATAGGGACTAGAAAAGGTTTCATCATTATCCGCACCTAGTGGATGACGAGAACCTTTTGCAACAAGTCTTAGCTTTGAAAGTCTCAACTTTTCATGTACACTAAGTAATCTTCTCAAGATATACTTGTTCCTGATGGGGATTTAACCCTTCAGATATAGCAACCAAAGTCCATGCTTTGTTGGTGTTTATGGATTCCATTTCAGATCACTTAGCATCCAGCCATTTTCACAGAGTCCCCACTCTTGATAGCCTGCTCAAAACTAGTTGGGTCATCATCTCATGATGCAATCCTCGCTCCCACTGTCATAGAGAAAACCGAAGTATCTCTCAGGTGGGTGAGGAATCCTACTAAATCGGCGGAGAGGCTGAGGTTCGTTGGGAACTATTGAATCCTCCGGTTCTACCAAATCATCAGCTGTAGTTTGTATAGCTGGAACTCCTTCCAGTTCTACCTCATGACCACTAATTTCTTCATAAGAAATTCCCTTTCCAAAAGGTGGCATGCTGAGAAACAAAACACCTTTTGCTCCTCGGTGTGGTAGAAGATATTCCCTTGCGATCGCTTTGCAGCAGTGAAGAGGGTGAGGGATACCAGCAGACGGGATGCCGAGGCTGCGCTTCAGGCGGCGAAAGTCACCGAGGTTCGAGCTCGAAAGGCGATGGCCAATTACAAGGGGTCGTACCAGTTTTACGCCGACCTCAGCGAAGCCTCTGCCATTGTATGGCATGAAGCTCTTGATGCTGTCAAGGCGTAGTTTCCGGAGTTTGCCGACGGTGAGCTCCGTGCTCAGGTCCCACTTTCGGTAGTCATGCCTCCGGCAGATGGTGACGAGGGAGGGGCTATTGCTAAAGCGGAAGCCCCGGCTCCTGAGGATGGTACCGAGGAAGGTGAGGCCTAAGCGGGGCTTGCGGTTTGAACTTTTTGGGTTTTCTTTTTTCTCTTTATTTTTGTAAGCCCCCGGGCAATTTGGTAAGGCTGGGGAGCCCAGAGTACCTTGTAAAAGATTTTAGAATTTTGAATGAAACTTGGTCTTTTTCTTCTTCGTGACAATGCTTTTCCTGCGTGAGTACTTGAGCTTGTCAGTTCTGATCTCGATTAAGCGTTAGGCCGCAGGTCGAAGGCCCGTGTTTTAGATAACGATCGCCCTTCGAGTGCTTGTCGGTTAGCCGCTGTGAAAGAAGGTCGGTGTCCTCCAGTCCCCGGAGTCGATGTGGTGATCGTTTACTCGAACAGTTCGGAGGAACCTTTGTTGCAAGAAGGTTGGTGCTTTCCAAAGAATTGGCCGAGCGTTGTTGCTGCTCGGGGACTCTTGGTGAAGGCTTTGATCCTTAGCGCGGGTTGGTCGTAAGAGGCCTGCTAAGGGTGGACCGAGTAGGGTTGCTGCCCGGTTGCCTCTTGGCGAGGGCTTAGATCCCTGGCGTCGTGGGGCAGTGAACTACTAGCTAGGGATTGCCGAGCAGGGCAGCCGCTCGGCTGCCTCTTGGTGAGGGCTTCGATCCTTAGCGTGGGAGGGGCCGTGAGAGTCCTGCTAAGGATGGGCCGAGCAGGGTTTCTGCCTGGTGCCTCTTGGCGAGGGCTTAGATCCCTGCGTCGTGGGGCAGTGAATTACCAGTCAAGGATAGCCGAGCAGGGTAGCCGCTCGACTGCCTCTTGGTGAGGGCTTCGATCCTTAGTGTGGGAAGGGCCGTAAGAGGTCTGCTAAGGATGGGCCGAGTAGGGTTGTTGCCCGGTGCCTCTTAGCGAGGGCTTGGATCCCTGGCATCGTGGGGCAGTGAACTACCAGCCGGGGATAGCCGAGCAGGGTAGCCGCTCGGCTGCCTCTTGGTGAGGGCTTCGATCCTTAGCGTGGGAGGGGCCGTAAGAGGCCTGCTAAGGATGGGCCGAGCAGGGTTGCTGCTCGGTGCCTCTTGGCGGGAGCTTGGATCCTTAAGGATGGGCCGAGCAGGGTTGCTGCCCGGTGCCTCTTGGCGAGGGCTTTAATCCTTAGCGTGGGAGGGGCCGTAGGAGACCTGCTAAGGACGGGCCGAGCAGGGTTGCTGCCTGGTGCCTCTTGGCGAGGGCTTAGATCCATGAGGACGGGCCGAGCAGGGTTGCTGCCCGGTGCCTCTTGGCGAGGGCTTCGATCCCTGGCGTTGTGGGGGTAGGGAGCTACCAGCCAGGGATAACCGAGCACGGGCGAGCCCGGTCGCCTCTTGACGAGGGCTTTGATCCCTGGCGTTATGGGGTATGGAACTACCAGCCAGGGATAACCGAGCAAGGGTGAGCCCGGTTTCCTTTTGGTGAGGGCTTCGATCCCTGGCGTTGTAGGGTAGGGAACTACCAGCCGGGGATAACCGAGCAAGGGCGAGCCCGGTCGCCTCTTGACGAGGGCTTCGATCCCTAGCGTGGGAGGGGCCGTGAGAGGACTGCTAACGATGGGCCGAGCAGGGTTGCTGCCCGGTGCCACTTGGCGAGAGCTTGGATCCTTAAGGATGGGCCGAGCAGGGTTGCTGCCCGGTGCCTCTTTGCGAGGGCTTTGATCCTTAGCGCGGGAGGGGTCGTAGAAGGCTTGCTAAGGACGGGCCGAGCAGGGTTGCTGCCTGTTGCCTCTTGGCGAGGGCTTGGATCCTTAAGGACGGGCCGAGCAGGGTTGCTACCCGGTGCCTCTTGGCGAAGGCTTCGATCCTTAGCGTTGTGGGGTAGGGAGCTACCAGCCAGGGATAACCGAGCAAGGGCGAGCCTGGTCGCCTCTTGACGAGGGCTTCGATCCTTGGCATTGTGGGTTATGGAACTACCAGCCAGGGATAGCCGAGCAGGATAGCCGCTCGGCTGCCTCTTGGTGAGGGCTTCGATCCCTGGCGTTGTGGGGTAGGGAACTACCAGCCAGGGATAACCGAGCAAGGTAGCCACTCGGCTGCCTCTTGGTGAGGGCTTCGATCCTTAGCGTGGGAGGGGCCGTAAGAGGCCTACTAAGGATGGACCGAGTAGAATTGTTGCCTGGTCATGCAAGGATTCACCCGACCCTCCTGACGTGTGAGCATCGGGAAAGGTAATAGTCACGGACGACACGTGTCAGGAACGTGCGGGGGAAGGCGAAGCGCCGGAGTCACGTCGTTTCAATTTTGCCGAGGGAGGCTCGATGTTTGCCACGTGGCGGTACAGTTGTGGGTGAAGAGAGCGACTGTTGGACTCGTGGGGCGTTGTGGGCTATAAAACGGAGGGAGCGTTGATCACTCTTTCCTCTACATCTAAAACGTAAGAATGGAGGACTTCCCTTTTACCATCCCCGACATCGTAAATTTCGAGAACGTGTACCTCTACGATCAATACTACACCGAGGACACGGTACAGTTAGTGATAGGCCGCATTGAGGATCATTTTGGTCGACTGCTTCCCCAGCGCTCTTCTCTGCTCCAGCTGTTGATGTACTCCATCTGGAGGGTGTCGCCGGGGCTCCACAACCCCTTGTCCGAACAGCTGAAGGACGAGGCAGTTGGTAAGCTAAGGTCTTTGCGGCGCTTCGGCCTGATCTCCGCGGATCGGCAGGATCGCTCGGTGGCGCTCATCCTTGAGTGCTACCAATTGAGGCACGATGCCGACGTTCGTGGGCAGCATAAGAGGCAGAAGTCTGAGGCCACGAGGGCTCGGCTGGCGGAAATATCCTCGGAGTACCACGAGCAATGTTCTTTGCACCATCTTCCCCCGCTATTGTAATTTTTCTTTTCGACGTACGGCTGAGGATCCTATAATACCCTTTTGAATAAACAAAACTCTTCTTGCAATGTTTTATTGACCCCTTCTTATTACATAAACAGAAAGATCTTGAGAAAAATTTACATTGCCTTAGTAAATGAAGTACACGCTAGTAGATGTTCTTTTTATTGGTACAGTTTGAGCTCCTCGGATGTCTGTTGGCCTCCACGACTGGCGTGGGGTGTTGAGCCTCGTGGGTACTCGATGTACCCCCCGCCGACATGATCATGATTTGGCAGATTGTCAACTCACCGGGAGGGGGACGCTGCTCCTGCTCGCGGTCAGCTTGCCGCTTGTCCCGCAAGTACGCTTCCAGGTGTCCCGAATGGATGAGCTCCTCGATGTGGTCTCGGAGCTGCTTACAGCTCTCTGTGGAGCGGCCTTGCGACATGTGGAAACCGCAGTAGGGGCCCTGGGTGCGTTTTGCCGCCATGCGCGAGATCGGGGGAAGCTTGAAGAACCCCTCGCCCTTAGATTCTTCTAGCAGTACCGCCTGGGAGACGTTGAGCGGGGTGTACTCCTGAAACTTCGGGGAGTAGGGCTTTGGTCACTCAAGTCTCTTTCTCTCTTCCCTCGCCCTTTTCTTTTGGTCAGTTAGCTCTGCCCCGGGGAGATTTCCGTTCACCTCGGACTCGAGCTGGATCGCACGCTCGGTCCAGGCCTTTACCTCGGCTATGGTCTTAGGTTGTGCTAATGCAAAAGAGCATAACCACTCCTTGTGCCTAAGACTAGACCTAAGTGTTGTAATGACCGTCTCGTCCCGGTGCACTGGGACCTCGAGAAGGGTATTGTAGAAGCGGGTGACGTACCCTTTGAAGATTTCTTTATCCCCGCTCTTGATTGTGAAGAGATGGTCAACGGTCCGTTTCTGCCGTCTTTTCCCGACGAAGTGGCCGAGGAATTGGGTGGCCAGCTCGTCGAAGATTGAGATTGAGCGTGGCGTGAGTCCTCGGAACCAGTCCCATCCGGAGCGGATGAGAGTGGCCAGGAAAGCTCGGCATTGGGCGGCGTCGGAGTTGTCTTGGAAGCTCATTCCTGCGGTGAATGCGTCCAAATGGTCCTTCGGGTCAGACTTACCGTCGAAGAGAGAGACCTTTGGAGGCTTGTTCCGGGAGGAGACATGGACGGCGAGCAGCTCCTCGGTGAAGGGTTTTGTGAGCGAGTCGGCGGTGTACTTTACTCCGTCGCTCGAGTGATGACCTTCCCGATGCATACCCTCGATCTTCTTTTCGAGGGCGTCAAGTCGGTCGAGGTATCTCGATGATTCGGCACATTCTAATTTTTGGCCTCTGTTGTTGGAGACTTGAGTCTGGCCGCGGCCCCGGTTTCTTTCGAAGAGGTTCCTTAGGTCTTCTGGCGAGGTAGTCTTCGAGCTGCCGTGACGAGTTCTGTCCGCGTGACCCCGTCGAGGGAGGGGGTGTCGGTCATGCCTGGGAGCAGGCGAGCTGACCAGCATCTCCTCGGGAGGGACAGTGGCGCGAAGGGGATCGGGGCGAGGCGCTCTGGCGACGGACCTCGGTATTGAACCGCGGGGCGCCCAGCGGGTCATAGAATATATTGGCCTGGGAGATCTGCGACAGTGGGAGGCAGCGAGGCGGTGGTCGGCAGTGCCGACATGAGCAGAGTCTTCTCTCCCTCTGTGGGGGTCCCAGTTCCGAGGTGGGGGAGCGGTGACCTGGGGAGCTTTCCCTGTCGTTTGGACACGGATGGACGCATCCACGACGGATGCGAGTCGATCTATCCGGGCGGCTAGGGTTTTGATGGAGTTCGGGGGAGGAGATTCATCTGCGCCTCCGTTGTGAGGGAGGCAGTGGCTAGTTCTTGGATCGTCGCGGTGATCGCTCGCCATTGAGTTAAGATCGGAAGATGAACTTTGTTCGGTGGAATCAAGAATTTCCCACAGACGGCGCCATCTGACAGATGTCAGATCACGTCAAGATGTTACCTTCCGTAGATCTGTTGTTGGTGACGATGGACGGCTGAGATTGGGTTGGAGGTTGACTCCTGAAGCGTGTGGATCTCAATGGGTTTGAGGTTGTTGAGGTCGAGCTATCTGCAAGGAAGTCCCGGGGTGGTTGTACCACCGAGGACCCACCGACGATCAAGTTAGACTGGATATTTGAGCAGAGTAACGGCCTAGTGGTGAGAAAATGACCTACTTGAACCGTCTGAAAGAGAGATTTATATAGTGGTGGCAACAGGCAGGCAGGCGCGAGAATTACGCCGGCCGTTAGCTCCCGGCGTCACGCCCGCGTGATGGGCGAAATCTCCAATTAATGACGAGACATGCTCGTTAATGGGGGATCGTGATTGTGTGGAACGCGGGACGTGGCCGGCGGATATCTCGCGCATGGCGAGATTCGCGGAGGTTAGGCGGTTGCGCCTGCGATAGGTGCCGTTGGTCGGTTGATGAGACCGAGGAATATGAGCTCGGCGGGTGCTCGGGGATGAGCGGGAGGCCGAGGTATCTTGGTTCTGCGGTAGCCCGGAGACGAGCTAAGAGGGCCGAGGAGGCCGATTGTGCAGGGGGCTCGGAGGTGAGCCAACGGTTGTTTGTAAGGCGGGCACAGGAAAGGCATGGACGGTCGTAGAAGGTCGGCTACGTCCATGGGTCGCAGACCCGGGGTATTTTACCGACGTACGGTCCATGGTCCTTTCTTGCTAGCCTCGGGACACGTCATCTGCCACGTGTCACGATCTGGGAGATCGCCGATATCGACCATCATCACTCTCGATCCCTGCTGTTATTTTTTTATGAAATGACCAAAATACCATACGGTATAGCGGACTGTTAAAAAAGGGCATGAAAGGGAAAATTCCAAGAGAAAAATAAATTTTTAACTTAAAAAATTAACAATTTTACGGCAGGGGTCGTAGGGGGGTCGCGTGTAACCGGGAAAATTTCGAGGGGTTTCTGTCATAAAATCTACGCCAAGATGGTTTTGAGAATAAAAGATATAATACATAGTGATTTTGATGACATTTCTCTTGGAGTTAGGATAACGGGTTTTACTATCAAGATAACTAATTCCTCCTCCTTTTATAACTAATTCCTCCTCTCTTTTTGCAGGTGCATTTGCACATGCTTAGAATATATAATTTCTTTAACTTATTTACCAAGCCAAAATTACGGGATCTATACTGTTATTTCAGTCTTTCAAGATCAGACACGTTTGCCCACTATCAAAAGATATTTTTAATGATCCATAGAAATGTTGCTGAAAACAATTCTCTTTTCTTATTCCTTTTTTTCTCTTCTAAATTTTCCTGCGGTAATCAATATGCTGGTAGCTAATTAGCTACAAACCATAATAAATACTCCATATAAAAGCAAGGTTGGCATTTACATGGAGACCAAATTATATTGCATGCAGAATGTCTAACACTGAACTGTAAATTCTTAATTGTCATTATATTAGATAAAAAAAAATGTCCTTCTCGCTTAATCGTAACAGGGTGACTTAATTTAAATAATGAATAACATATTTGAAGAATACCATCCAATTCAATCTCATTCAATCCAGCCCTCAGCATGGACTCAGCCATTTACTATTTGCATCAATGTGAAACAAAAAGATAGTAAGAGTCAACTGGTGAAAAATGAAACATTAATAAGGCCCCAATAAATATCTTTGGAGTTGAAAATTCCAAACTTTCAGTCCCCAGTCTAATATTGTAGGTAAAAAGGGATGTCAGCAACTAGGGTACTACTACCTCGCATCCTTGGAGACACAATATCTAAAAAAAAAAAAAATAGGTTATGCTTACGAGAAATTATTCGGTGTGTCGGGTGTAATACATCCGGACAAGTGAGAGAAAGAGATGGAGAATTTCGGGCATGTTTTTTGCAGCTTGATGGAGTCCGTATGCTTATGTCTTTCTCTCTCATGATCGGGCACATATGGCCGGCACATTGTAGAATTTTCCCTTCACTTCACATCTATGCACTGTTTTAAATTATTTTTCATATGATGGTCATATGTTGCAAGTGGTATATGAACCGTCGAACGGATTCGGATGCTCTGCTTGCCAAGCAGGGATCTTGCCGATCCAACGGCCGGAAATGGAGGAATAACAAGGTGCCCTTGTTCGGTATTAATCACTATACTACAACGCAACTTATTTTGTGTTAGTAGTTGCCAGTGCCCGCGCCGCTACACTCGCGGCTGAGACGTAATAGATAACGAAAATTTTCATGCAAGCACAAGCAACTACGAGACCTTGCGATCAATCCAAACACTAAATTAGCAAACTAGAATATCTTAACCACAGGTTAGAGGGGCTAGCTACTTTTGTAGCGTGTCCCTCTAATTACGGAAGACCCCCTCCTACGCTCCTAGACCGCCGGTAACGAGCTTGTGTGCCGGTGGTCCTTGCAGCGTCCATACGAACTTGTAACGAGCTAGTGATGTAGCAGTGAACAAGTGATGATGTAGTGAACTCTAGCTAGGCCCCCGAGTGCTTCAGATCGCGCTTGCAAGCCGGTCGCCTCTCGTCGAAAATGATCCATCCGAGAGAAATCAATCCAGGCTCTAACTCCACTTCAAGAAACCCTACGCGAAGCAACTAACACACTAAGTTTGCTAGAAATGATGTGTTAGGGATGTAGAGATATCCACTTTCCTTTTTCGTTCTCTTTTTGCTTCTCTTGTAAAATCTCAAGAGAGCCTTTCCCTTTTTTTGTTCTCAACTCATGAGAAGGGAGAAGAATGAAGGAGGAGAAGGGATGAGAGAGAAGTTAAGGATGAGAATGAAAGAATGTATGCTTGGAATGAGAAATGAAACATAACAAAAACAGTTTTATCAAAATGAATTTTGAATAAGCTATGGTGCCCATACCTCAATAGTAAAGGCAAATGAACCATTTCTCTCACCATTCCTCTCATCCATCTCATCCTTCCATCTCATTATCTATTTTTCATAAAATGAAAAACCCTAAATGAGATGTTTTCCTTCTAGAAGTGTATTTTGTGTAAATACAAAATACACTCTCCGTATATACATACACGTATTCATATAAAATACGAATACTAAAGAGAGAAATAGATAATGAATATAATACTAGAATATATATATATATATATATATATATATATATATATATATATATATATATATATATATATATATATATATATTATTAAATCGCCGCTTAATTTAATAATCCTGCTTAAGCATAAGCAGGCCAGTATTACTAACCGTCCAATTAAAGTTTGTGTAGCCCGTACACGTATTTAATCGGACTCCTGCATGTATCAATATACAACATTTACTGTTGGGATAGTGCTCTCAAAGTCAATTATTGGATCGCAGGTACGTGATTGTAATGATCGAGGCATGACCTATACCGATATGACAGTTTTGCTCGAGATGATAGTTTGCTATCTAGTTTGTCTTTATCATCGTATACATATTTTAGTTCACTATTGCATGATGATAGAGCCCATAGAATTCTTGCTTGACTACCAGCAGTATGATGGCAATCATATACGTGGGAGCTGGGGGTCTGTAAACACATCCTTTAAGTGTCCCTAGTCGTAGGAGTTTAGAGACAGGGCATCGATACTCCAGAGTAGACTAGTGTATACAGTCGAGACCTTGACGAGGGGCGGTGGCCGGTCTCACAAGCCACTGGTGTCAGTTTGATCACCTAAGATGTATACATGTGCTCATTGAGTTATGAGTACACCGGACAGGACTCGCCGGGAATCTACTAGTTGGTATTATACATATCGTCAGATAGCAATTCCCTGGTGACATGTGTACAGGTTAGTTCATCGACCTGAGATCGTCGTTTGTTTCGTGTGAGTTCCCACTGTGCTTAGATTACTACCCTACCACGCTCAAAGGAGTTGTGCAAACAGGTTTTAGTTAGGTACAGTCCCGAGCCACATTGGAGGCAAGTGAGCGGATCGTCGGGGATTCGTCTCTCCCGGTATTGGGGGTTGATGTCACGCAGTGCACGGGTGGCCATCACTAGGAATTCTCGGCCGAGATAGTGGAGAATTACTGATTTGGATCAGTAGTTTCTCAGGTGGTGATGGGCTTCATGCCGACACGATTTATCGCGTTATTAGGGGTCTGACTTTATCCACCCCCCTAGACTCGATATGCGATACTCTTTAGAAGAATGGACCGGACTGTATAAACATTGTCACTGTCAGGCTCAGTAGGGTTTATGGATGAGTTCGCTCGTCAGTTTCCCTTCCAATCAATACATAGGCAAACCGTTACGTACAGTTTGTACCTCTGACGTGCTAGTGGTTATACCCAGTGCCGATGTGTTGATGAGTCATTAGAGTCCCCAACAGACACTTTCCCAAGTTCGGGCGAAACGTTGTAGAGGCCATATGGGTTTATGGCAAGGTTTGGAAAATGCACGTGCGTTTTCGCACGTGTCGTTTTTCGGGCAGATAATACTGGTAGGCTTTGGTTTAAGCCGGAACCCAGTATTATACTGTGTAGATATAATATTTTTGTCTCAGATGCATTTGTATTCGGTCGTAATACAAATGCGGGTATGTTTATACTGATACGGGGTTATCCTGAAATTCGTTTCAGGATCACTTTTGGAAGTTGCCAGTTTCCAGTTTTCTATCAGCCGTATTTAACAGTCGGTTAACTACGGATTTATCTTTTCTTGATGAGGTGAGTCAGTGTTCTAGAAGGTTCTAGAGAGGGTGACAAGGCTTGTGAGTCATTAGGTCATTAATGGTGCAATTAATGACAAAGTGACTAGCTTAATTGTGATTGGTTTGCTTTTAATGCATTCATACTTGGTGCTAAGGTATTTGTTGTTGATCTTTTCCTTTGTGGTCACCTTCCCCCTCCTACACTCACCTCCCTCCTCTTCTATAAGTGGCCGGCCTTCCCCCCTCTCTTGAATCATGGTTGCTAGAAAAAGATTGGTATTGTTTTGGACTCATGGAAATTAGATAGCATCTTTCTCATTTCATCCGATCCAAAAGGCAACTTCCATAACCGTTCGTCCGTGACCTTGGACGTAACGAGACAAAGTGTTCTACTCATTCTCTACTTCATCTTGGTCATCTCTTTTGGCAAACTTGACGATCGAGTTGCCTCGGTTCAGAGGCGGGAGCCTGTTTAAAGATCCGTCGACGTGGTGCCACCTGGACGAGAAGACTGGAGTTCAAGGAGATTGGAGCAGCCGCAACAAAGCGTGGGATGATGGTTGAAGACCGAAGGACTCGGATCATTCGGTATAACGTTTCTACCCACTTTGTAGATTGTTAGTTTAGCTTTAATGGCAGATCCGGGTTACGGTACACGATAGCGCCAGTTGTAAAAAGTTTGTGTTCCGCATTTGGCGTCTGTTAGACGGCCGGGGCGCTACCGTGGACTTACAGTTACATCATTTCGTCTGAATCCTATGTGGTACTCTAAAAACTCGACAATACGCTGGCAGTGAGTTACTGGATAAAATCTATAACCACAAGCACGTCAGTAGAACTAGCTGTACGTAACAGTTACCCAAGTATCTGTCGAAAAGAAGGTCGACAAGCAAGCTCATCCATACTCCTGCTGAGCCTATAAATGACAATTTCCATACAATCCGGTCTCTTCGTCTGAGAGTGTCGCATACCGGGTTCAGGGGTGGATAACGTCAGACCCCTCATAACTCGATAAGTCGTGCCGATATGGCTCAAGACCATCCCGAGAAACTACAGATCTCACTATCAGTAAATCTCATCTTTCTTGACCAAGGTCTTCTGGTATTGGCCAACCGTACACAGCGCGACATCAACTCCCTATACCGGGAGAGAAAAATCCTTTCTATCACTCACTGCCTTCAAGTTCTTCAGGACTGTACCCAACTAAAATATATTTGCATGACTCTTTAAAGCCATGTTAAGGTAGTAATCTAAGTACAATGGGAATGCACTCGAGACAAACGACGATGTCAGGTCTAAAGACTATATTGTACTCATGTCATCAGAGAACTGTTATACGAAGATAGGTATTGTTGGGGTCGAAAATTGCACCCCGGTTGACCAAGTCAAAGTCAAGGTCAACCCCAAGCCAAGTGGGCCCAACCCCAGATCAAGTGGGTCCATGCCCAAGTCGAGTCCGAACATGAAGCAGCCAGCCCCCCTCCATGCCAAAAAAATCATGTAATAAATAATTTTGATGTTTTTTATGCATGAATGTAAGTAAAATGGGCATAAAACCAAATTTTTGTAAAGCCCATGGCTTATGTGCAAAAGAAATGAGCACATGAGGTATGGATGGACAAAATGCCATTTTGCAAAGCCCAAGGGGTTATATGTAAATGTGTAAGCCTATATAAGGCAACATGATGATGAATAAAGGATACACTTTTCATTCCCTCAAAAAACTAGGGTTTGTGCCTCCATCCTCTCTCTTCCAAGTTCTTCCTCTTTCTTTTCATTTCCAATTAAATCAAGAGCTTAGTTATTCTCTTTTTACAACTAAATAAAGTTTTACCATAAACCCACCTCCCAAGATTCCACCAAGAGAAGAAAAAGGGTATCTTTTTTATCATCCAAGATCTAGATCTTGGAGTTTCAAGAGAACCCATTTTGAGTTTCTTCTCAAAAGAAAAAAAAGAAAATCTTTTGGAGTTTAACTCCACAAATAAAATTATTTTGGTGTTTAACTCCACTACAGAAATTCTTTTGGAGTTTAACTCCACAGTAAAAATCTTTTTTTTTTTTGGAGTTTAACTCCACATTAAATCCTTTTAGGAGTTTAACTCCATATAAAATTCTTTCGAAGTTTAACTCCAAATTTAAAATTCTTTCGGAGTTCAACCCCACAATAATTTTTTTTTCGGAGTTCAACTCAATTTAAATTCTTTTGGAGTTTAACTCCACAAACAAAAATTCCTTTGGAGTTGAACTCCACAATAAAAATCTTTTTTTGGAGTTAAACTCCATTTAAAACTCTTTTAGAGTTTAACTCCACAATAAAAATCTTTTTTTGGAGGTGAACTCCATTTAAAACTCTTTTTGGAGTTTAACTCCATAAAAATCTTTTTGGAGTTACAACTCGATTTAAAATCTTTTCGGAGTTGAACTCCATATTTAAATTTTTTTTAGAGTTTAACTCCATAAAAAAATTTCTTTTGGAGTTGAACCCCATAAATAAATTACATATATATATATATATATATATATATATATATATATATATATATATATATATATTGGACCCCTTTTGGCCCCCCCCTCACATGCTCACATGACATGCTAGCATATGAGGGGTGCTCGCATGTGTCTCATGCCAGCATGCGACCCTCACATGGTCACATGTGAGGGGAGGCTCTCATTTAATGAGAGCCCAAGCTTCCCCTTTTTTTTCCCTCTTTCTTTCTTCTTCTTTCTTCCTTCTTTTTTTTTATTTAATCCTTTTTTTTATTTAAAATAATAATAATAAAGTAAAATAAATAAATATTAAATAAATAAAAATAAATTATAAATTATATTTTAAAATTAAAAAAATAATAAATTAAAATAAAAAAACTTTTCTCTAAATATTTATTTACATATTTATTTTTGTTTATATATATATATATATATATATATATATATATATCTTTTTTTAACAAATGGAATAAAGCAAAAAAACACACATCAACGCATCACATTGAGTTCGCATGTTCGGTTTGACCCGTCAATCGGAGGTTCTCTCACTCCAAAGTCGAGGGGTAATTAACGGCAGCTTAGTCCGTCGCTGCCGGAGATGCGGATCCTCAAAATCAATAAACCCCAGCCTACCCTAGGCATGGGGAATCTGTACTGTGCCTGACCAGCGCGCGCGTATTCCCATCTCAATGGGGTGACGAAAAACACTCTACAGATTCTGGCACGCCCGGTGGGACTGATCTCTCCTCCCATATTTCGGGTTAAACGTTCATATGAACTCAATCGATATACATATCTATATTTATACTAAAATAATGCTCTTTTATGCAGGTTTTCAAGCAATCACTTTTCAACAATGTCTCCAAAGATGAACTCAGCTTCCATCTCCTACACGATGAAGATGGACTCCCGGACGGTCCTCCCGGCCAGTCTTGGGCGACAGTGGGAGGAACCGCTGCTACAGTTCGACTCTATTTTATTCGTGCCGGCTAATGCCATCCCTGCTCCTCAAGCCCCGGTGACTGATAAACCGGCCTCAAAAGGGAAAATGCCAAATGTCATGGTTGCAAAGGCACCTCAGCCCAAGCACAAATCTATCTCCGCACGACTCTCCGTTGATCCAGCTGGGGGCAAGGCCATCAACGCCAACAAAGCAATAAGGCACACCGGGCAAGTTCCAGCGGTGCCCTTGACAACTCCTCGATCGGGTGTTTTCTCTAAGCTCCCCGTCAATCGACCCACGACGGCTTCCTGGATAACGGATGCCTACCAAGCCCTCAAAATCGAGAAGCTAAGACAGAAAAGGCTCAGATACAGAGCCAACAAAAGGGCTAGGTCTTCTACTGATTTGAACATCGTAGGGTTCCAAGAACGATGTTACCCAGCAACGACAGCTGAAACGGCTGTAAATCTCGCTAACTCTTTTGAACCGTTGAAATTTGTTCAGAAGAATGCCATGACCGCGAGGGTCAAGAAAGTGGCGATCCGGACAGCGCCACCCAAAGACCCAGCCGGGCCAACCGTCTTCAGTCGCATGTCCTTTCCAGAAGACAAAAAATCAGCCGCCAAAGATAAAGAGATGGCTGAATATGTGGTCCACACTGTCTACATGGTGGGCATGCGCAGCAAGAGCAAGGATGGGGCCACTACATCTCAAATTCAATATGGTGTGAATGTGGCTGTCACTTCCTAAGACCATAACCCTCCGGAAGGTAATGAAAATCCTCCTAGTGAAACTGATAAGCGGAAAGATCCCTCGGTTCATAAGGAGTCGGGCTCGGAAAGTGAAATGGAGCCAATCTTCCGTCCCAAGAATGCAGAGCAGCAACTTCTCCAAGAGCTTCGAAAATAGCTCAGAAGCAAAGACAAAGAGATGACCAAGCTTTACTAAAAAATTGACGACTTGACGAATGTCGTGATGCAGCTCCCGGCCCAACTTGCCTCTCAGCCGCCCAATCGCTCTGCTCATGAACCAGGAAACGGTGTCCCGAGACAGCCGATGCCTATTCCCTCAAATCCAAAGGTGGGCGACCGCATGAAAGTCAGTCGCATCCTATCTCGGGAAATGTCTTAGCTACCGATGACAGCAACCCGCTAACTCAAGATCAAATCATGGATTTGGTTTCCAACAAAGTCAAAACATTGGTAGCCGAAGCCGGAGAGCAAAAAGATGTCAGCAGTAGCGAGAGACCATATCCTGCTCGGTACGAGCTTGTGGAGTTTCCAACTGGCTATGTCGTCCCCAAATTTGAAAGGTTCGATGGGACGGGAAATGCGAACCGACACATTGCCCAATTTAAAGCATCATGTGCGAATACTGGGGGCAATGATGCGCTCCTTCTCCGCCAGTTTGTCAATAGCTTGACCGATATTGCTTTCGATTGGTATGCGAGCATACCGAATGACTCGATCACGACGTTCGCTCAAATAGAATCCATGTTCAAGCAAAGGTTCATGAGTGTCAGCGATAAAATCACCATTGCCGACCTCATAAGGACCGAGCCAAAGAACAACGAAAGCAACATGGATTTTATAGTCCGATGGTGCAATCTCTCTGTCAAATGTGAACCGCCATTGGAGTAAGACCGATCCGTCAGTCTTCTTATTGAAAATCTGAAGGACTGGATGAAACCTTTCCTGTGCACCGCAGGCCTTAAAACATTCCAAGAGCTGACCAAGAAGGTCCAAATGTTGGAACGCTCAAAGCCCGAGTCCACTCAGGATCTTCAGTTCACAAACAGACCGAAACCTTGAAGGGACGACAACCGAAAAGGCGAAAATTCCAACAGCACCGATTCTCTTATTAGGCAGAGAGCGGGCGGAGCGAAGGCTAACAAACCTCGAGAGCCAACTTTGGAGGAAAGGAGAAATAAGGTCTACTCTTTCAGAAAGGACAAGGTCCACAAAATTTTCAAAGATGCTCTGAAGAATGGCCTGCGGCTACCAGAACCAAAAAGGCTAAGTGAAGCGAGCAGGACTGATCATCCTAATTTTTGCCTATACCACCGAATTCTAGGGCACACTATTGAAGGCTGTTGTGTCTTTAAAGATTGGGTCGAAAAGCAATACAAGGAAGGAGAAATATCATTGTCCCCTGGCGTGTTAACAAACAGTCAAGCTGCGACCGCCAATTTCATACAAACGGAGACCGAAGTCCTTCTGGAACCTGATTCTCTCAGACATCTGCCTTTCTATGAAAAGAGCGGACTAAGTCAATAAGCTAAGAGCCAGACGAGCAACATTTCCAATGAAGAAGTAATAGACGGGCACACAACCCATACGGTCTACATGATGGAACTCAGAGGAGCAAGTCCTTCTACGCCTTATAGCCATGACGATGACGTGGCTGTTGCCATCCGACACCGGCTCGATCCAAATGATGAAGAGCCCGCTCAGGCCATTGAGCCAAAGGAACCCGTGGTTCTTGTTGAATTAAGCTCAGGCGGTAAGGATGACCCTGTTGTTGTACCCGGAACTATAGAACAAGCATTATTCCAATGGCTTCAAAAGCAGCTTCAGGACAGGGACAAGAAGATGGCCAAGGTCCATTCAAAAGTCGACGAGTTGGTAAACGTTGTGGCCGATCTCACGACCCAAGTCGCCCGATTGCAATTACAACAAAATCAAATTTTGGTTCGTGAGCTAGGGATTGATATTCGGAAGCAGCCAATCGATACTCCCTCCAGCCCAAAAGCGGAACACCTTTGCGAAAAACGGCCGCGGTCAGCCTCTAGTCCCTCTAATACGTACACTGAACATGGTAAGCGGACAGTAGGCGAACCAAACACTGATCGTCCTCAGGTTCCAGCATCATCAGTAAGGGCACCTACTCTAATGGAGAGAAAAAAGAAAGTATACTCCTTCAGAAAGGATGAAGTCCGCAAAATATTCGAGGACACCTTGAACAACGGTCTTCAACTTCCTATTCCAAAGAGGCCACATGAGATGAACATGACCGACAATCTCATATACTGCCTATATCATAGAATGGTGAGTCATACTATTGAAGACTGCTATGTTTTTAAAGATTGGGTGGAGAACCAATACAAACTTGGGAAAGCCTCATAGTCGTCAGATGTACCGACAAGCCATAGAGCTACGGTCATCAACACAACTCCGCCAAGATCAAAGTTCGAGGAGCTGGGATAAGCAAGCTGACCACCACGTCGTTAAACTGGGAACCTTTGTCACGACCCGAAAGAGCACGTGACTGGCCCTTGAATCCTATGAAGTCTATTTGACTCCATCTGATCCAAGTAAGCCAAAAGCCCAGAAATCTAAAACCATTTAAAGAGTAAATAAGGAAAACTGGTTTTGAAAAGTAAAGAAATCATGTTTCGAAAATCAAAGTTTTTAAATAACTAAGCCGAATGTGTATTTTTAAAATGTGTAACCTTTCCTGAAAATTTCGGCAGAGTTTCCTTTGTAAAAACTGGCCCCGAACGGGGAACAACAAGAATAATATATATGAGATGATAAAAGGCATCCCCAAGCGGGATCTAGCTCTTCGTCAATCGACGGTCACAACCACGCAAGCAATAATGATATACAACGCCAAAGGGCAAGGATCAAAACCCACAAAGAAACTCAAAACAGCCAGAAAACCGTAATACTACAAGCGCGACTCTAAGGTCGAAATAATACAACACTGTTTTCTAAGTCTGAAGCAATATACAAGTTTTGGTTGATGGAAATTCTAGATACAATAAATGATACATGAACAATAGCGGTTCTGATACAAAAGAACCCACCTAACCAAGCAAGTCACCCATAAGGAAGCAGTGTGCCAGAAATGCCGCTATGGAATCTGTACGGCAAAACCTGCAAGGACTGGGGCACAACGGGGGTGAGTTGCCAACTCGTGAATAGAAAATATCTACAAGCAGAGATCGAATGCATGACCCATCCTAGGTCAATACGATCAGATATAAATAAACCTCAATATGAAAAAAGCTGAAGCATGCTAAACTGGCAATGTAATCTCTATACATGAGTGTAGTGCCAAGTGCTCGTGCTAGTGCCTCAGATAATAGCATGTCAAGAATATGAGGTATGATCAATGCAATCAAATCTGTATACACGTGGATCCCGTCCACTCGTCACCCAATGACAATAACCATCATGCAAGTAAATATTATAAAACCTGTGCATGGAAAATGAGGATATAATCCACCCGTGTCCCTCGCGACACGTCAAAATCATGGAACCGGAGTGCCCAGCATCGGCACTCGAAAACATCATGAAAACTGTGCCCAGCATCGGCACGTAAATCCTCATATATCGGGCTCCGTCAGTCCGGATCGGCCCTCGGGCTCTGTCTGCGGTGTCGGCCCTCGGCCCCGGCAGTACGCCCAAATCCATCTATCGACTCTGGTCAGTATCCTCCGGATAACCGCCAGGTCCAACCAATCACCGGTAGGTACTCGCCCACCTCCAGGCTCAATTGGCAAAGCTCATCGATCATCTTGCCGAGGGGAACCATACCGGGTCCACCATGTACCCGCAATCGGCTCGTTCACTCCTCGATTCGGGTTACACATGTCGCTCTCAGCACCGAGAAAACACATGGTGGACGCACTGAAATATCATATCAAGGGTAACCGGGTTTTCAAAACAATTACATATCCTCTTTGAAAACACCCACGGTTCCCAAAAACCAGAAATATCATGGAAACGGCATATCTCAATGCGTATAATCAGAAAGCAACATGTATGCGACATATAGCAGAAAGGTAAGCATATCAATATGTCATGCAAGGGTCATATCCTGAATGCAACAGTACTACAGTGTAGTGACATGGCAATTATCGATGATGAGTGTGTGAGCCGGCAACAAGTGTACGTGGAACATATGCATCATCGATAATGGTGCTGGTGTCCTAGCAGCAGGACTGAAATATAACCACAGTACAAGCGATGCACTACAAATAGCATGAATATGCGGAATCGAATAATCAACGCAAAAGTAAGGAATCTACACCAATATGTACATATCATGCAGTGGTGCCATTTGAAATAAGACGAATCAGGGCTTTTGGTAAAACAAGGCTACGGTGTTTTAAGAAAAGATGCATCATTTGAAAATATCCGTATAACCCTTCTGCCTATCTTTAAAATATCCCCGATTCGTTAGTTTTGAAATAGGTATGACTCGGTCTAGTCTAATGTCTACTAAGTAATCTAGACAGGAGGGGTATGAAACCACCTAATCCGAGTCAATATATATAGATATGATAGTCGGTGATCTCGCCTCAATAACACATCGTAAGATATCCTCGAGTCATGAGTGCGGATCTATCATCAATACCGGCTCGTACGGTAAATCGTCGTACGGCATCCCAATAACTGTGTAGGGGTCAATATCACACTATCTCATCACATATCAGGTATCACTATCATCAGATCGCATAGTCTGGGGTACTACTTTAAGTCTAGTACAAATCGATACCATCTATAAAAATATGAATGCGGGTAAAGCACATGTCCAAAGGCCCGCTAAAACTATCATATCGCACCTCAAAGACAAACTATGTCACATCGCCGATCTCATGGCCTCACATCAAATATCACCTCAAACCCACGTATCATCCTCAAATCCCGTATATAAACACATAGTCCCATACCCATGTGTAGATATACGCACCATCATATGCACACTAATAAATGAAAGAATGAATGCAAGTATGTGTGTAAGTGTATGTGTGAGTGCAACCGCTACTCTAGGGTTCGCACTATGCTACACCAATATATATTCTTATCACCAATAATACCATCACTAATCTAAACCACACATAATAATATACGTGTGTATACGTATTCGTATACATCACCACGGACTGCGGGGGTGCTATACGCCATCCACCCGACTTCTCCCCGTAGATATAAATCTACTCACCTTGCTTTTCGTCTGCCAAAGCCGATGTCGCTATCTTCATCTCCTTTGCCTCAACATCACGCGGGGTACCTACAAGTATATCACAATGCTAAAGCACATGAAAATCACATCGGGAACCAAAATCGCACACGCTACCCGCATAGGTAAAAACCTATCGACTCGCATGTAAACACAATCAAAATCCATTTGTCGTTGACGTCCAAACGCCACCCGACAGGAATGAATCACAAAACACTAAAATCCATGCTAAATCAAGTCTCAAATCATGCACCAACATAGGAAAATCATCCCAGATTTCACCCTAGATGGAATCTGTCAAAACTAGACATACCCAGGGCCAAGACCAGAGGAAATGGGGCCATGCACGAAGTTCGAGGCAGATCCCTCCTGCTCTGGCCGCAATTTGCGGCCAGAAGGGGAAATTTGGCGGCCTCAGTTTGGAGTTGGGGGATAGGGTTTGGGGTAGTGGTTCTCTGGTGCCTGCACATCACACTGTCAACTCAGTTTTGTTTTAGGGGTCTCGGGGTGATAGCAGATTACACAAAACAGTCCCAGATTTCCAGTTTTTCCGATATCGGTTCCGTAATCCCGTATTCTGGTTTCAATTCCAGGTTTGGGTCCAATTTTGCACTACACCAGGGGTTCTAAGGTCACAATAAGCCTCAATCTCAACTTGATTTCAGTTTTACCCTAAACCCTCACTTGAATTCTCCAAAACCCACAAAACGACACAATATCGATATGAAACTAGTATGGATGCAATAGAAATGAGATACTACTCTAATAGGTGCAGGAATTACCTCCTTTGGCAACTCAAGAAAATTCTTGAGTTGCCCAAAGTCCTCCAAATCCAATCTTGCTAGGTTCCAAGTGTAGCTAATGAGCCCGGGAACATTTTTTGTGAAGTGGGAATGAGGTTTTGGCTTTGTTTTCATTGTGGATCTAGGGTTTCATGAAGAGGGAGAGAGGAAGGAGAGAGAGCAGCAGCAACAAGGGAAAGAGAGGAGAGAGAATGAGAAGGGGAAAATGATGAGGGATGGTTCAAAAAAGTGGGGGTTTGACTTGGTCTCTCTCTCACTCATTACCTACCCTTTTTCCTTTTCTTTTCTTTTCCTTTATCTTCCCTTCTCACTCCAATAGTGAATCCAAATGAACTATGGCAACAAAAATGTAACACAAGTATAACAAGTGAAAAAAATGATATGTGCACATTTTTGCACAAAAATGCTAAAAATCCAATTAGCGATTTTTAATCGCGATTAACACTAATTTAGCATATAACTAGTCTTAAAAACTTTAAAATGGCCTAATTCCATAAAATACCCTATTTTAGAATTTTCCAAAATTTTCCAAAAATTTTTCCCATTTATTTGTATTTAATTACACCCGAATATTAAAATATTCATTAAAATAATATTAAATTATAAAAATTCCCGAAAATAATATTTTATTATTTTGGAAATGTTACAACAATCGACCTCTAAGTCGTTAAACTGGGAATGTAAAAGTGTGTAAATAAAACAAAAAAATTATAAAAAAAATAAAAAGCCAAAATGTTGGGGCAACTCGCAATAAATATCAGCGAGTAAAAATAAACATGAAAAATAAAGCCGAAACGATGGGGCAACCGCGAATAAAAAGCCGAAATGATAGGGCAATCGCGACCTACACGATAAGAAAAGCTGAAATGATAGAGTAATCGCGGTATAAAAAAACAACGGCGAATGATGAGTCGCTCCTGGTACCACATTCCAGTGCAGCGATGCAGACGCCAATCAAAATTTCAAAAATCTGAATGTCCCAACGGCGAATGATGAGTTGCTCCTGATACCATATTCCAGTGCAGCGATGCATACGCCAACCAAATCCCATATCCCAACGGCGAATGATGAGTCGCTTCTGGTACCATATTCCAGTGTAGCGATGTAGACGCCAACCAAATTCCAAATCCCAATAGCGAATGATGAGTCGCTCCTGGTACCATACTCCAGTGCAGCGATGCAGACGCCAACCAAAATCCAAATCCCATACCCCAACGGCGAATGATGAGTCGCTCCCGGTACCATATTCCAGTGCAGCGATGCAGACGCCAACCAAATCCTATATCCCAACGGGAATGATGAGTCGCTCCTGGTACCATATTCCAGTGCAGCGATGCAGACGCCAACCAAATTCCAAATCCCAATAGCGAATGATGAGTCGCTCCTGATACCATACTCCAGTGCAGCGATGTACACGCCAACCAAATTTCAAATCCCAATAGCGAATGATGAGTCACTCCTGGTACCATACTCCAGTGCAGCGATGCAGACGCCAACCAAATTCCAAATCCCATACCCTAACGGCGAATGATGAGTCGCTCCCGGTACCATATTCCAGTGTAGCGATGCAGACGCCAACCAAATTCCAAATCCCATACCCCAATGGCGAATGATGAGTCGCACCCGGTACCATATTCCAGTGTAGCAATGCAGACGCCAACCAAATTCTAAATCCCATACCCCAACGGCGAATGATAAGTCGCTCCTGGTACCATATTCCAGTATAGCGATGCAGACGCCAACCAAATTCCAAAACAGCGGATGATGAGTCGCTCCTGGTACCATATTCCAGTGTAGCGGTGCAGACGCCAACAAAGTCCTGAAATTTTTCCGGCCCTACGGTCTGGATCATACATCCTGCAAAACCATATACAATCCACGGGCGTAAAACGATCCCAATCTCTCCCAAGTCCTACCGGCGAGACCACATTCAAAGTCCTATCGGCGGTGAAAAGAAAAAAAAAGGGTATGTCCACAAGCAAAATGGGCACGGATGAAAACCCGAAAGGGCCCCGTGAGTAAAAATAGCAGGACTGCTGGCGAGTTTGTGAAAACCCGAAAGGGCGCAAACTCGTAAAAAAGAGATGAAACGCACTCATAAAATCCTCTCGACTTTGTGAGGAGAAAATTCCCGCGTGAGATCCTTACGACTCACAAAGGAGCAACACACTTGGGAGTCCCCACGACTTCTAAGGAGAAAATACACCTACAGGATCCTTACGACCCGTAGGGAGAAAATTCTTTTATGGGATCCTTACGGCCCATAAAATTGAAAAGCCTTAGGTGATAGGGATCTAAACATGTCTCCTAAGCCATCGCTTCCCAACAGGGAAAGACAAATGATGATTCGCTCTTGGTACCATATTCCAGTGTAGCGGTGCTGATGCCGACCAAAAAAAATCCCAAATCCTCCCGGGGCAAATGATGAGTTGCTCCTGGCATTATTCCAGTGCAGCAATGCAGATGCCGACAAAAAACCAATCCCTAAATCCTCTCAAAGGCAAATGATGATTCGTTCCTGATACCATATTCCAGTGTAGCGATGCTGATGTCAACACAAATCAAACCAACCAATTCCAACATCGACCTCTGCGTCAACCAGCCGATACTCCGCTTCGGGGAAATGTCAAGCAGACACTCTGTGTCGGGGGCATGTCGACTACAGACACTCCGCCTCGGGGAAACGTCGACCAACGACACTCCGTACCGGGGAAACTTCCAACCAGCCGACACTCCGTAACGGGGAAACGTCAAGCAGACACTCCGTCTCGGGGACACGTCAACCAGCCGACACTCCGCCTCGGGGAAACGTCAAGTAGACACTCCGTGCCGGGGGCACGTCGACTACGGACACTGCGCTTCGGGGAAACGTCGACCAGCAGACACTCAGTACCAGGGATACGTCAACCAGCGACACTCTGTACCGTGGAAACGTCAAGCAGACACTCCGTACCGGGGACACGTCAGCCAGTCGACACTCCATAACGGGGAAACGTCAAGCAGACACTCCGTCTCGGGGACACGTCAACCAGCCGACACTCCGTCTCGGGGAAACGTCAAGCAGACACTCCGTGTCGGGGGCACGTCGACTACAGACACTCCGCCTCGGGGAAACGTCGACCAGCGACACTCCGTGCCGGGGGCACATCTACCAAATCACTCCGGGCCAGGGAAACTTCTACCACAGACACTCCGTCTCGGAGTCGCGTCAAGCGTCCACCGTCCATGTCGTTAAAAGGGCAGTGCATCCCAAAAAGTGGGAACCAAAGCATGTCGCCTCCACGTAAAGAAGATCCATCAATTTCATGCATACGACCCGCATATGTGGTGTGCATTTATTGATGGGGGCACTTTGTTGGGGTCGAAAAATGCACCCCGGTTGACCAAGTCAAAGTCAAGGTCAACCCCAACCAAGTGGGCCCAAGCCCAAGTCGAGTCCGAACATGAAGCGGCCGGCCCCCCTCCATGCCAAAAAAAATCATGTAATAAATAATTTTGATGTTTTTTATGCATGAATGTAAGTAAAATGGGCATAAAACCAATTTTTTGTAAATCCCATGGCTTATGTGCAAAAGAAATAAGCACATGAGGCATGGGATGGGCAAAATGTCATTTTGCAAAACCCAAGGGGCTATGTTTCATTTTTGAACTCCTTTACATTGTTGTTCACATTCAGTAACAGCTTGCCGGTGTCCCTTCAGGTCAGGAACTAGTAAATGTGTAAGCCTATATAAGGCAACACGATGATGAATAAAAGATACACTTTTCATTCCCTCAAAAAACTAGGGTTTGTGTCTCCATCCTCTCTCTTCCAAGTTCTTCCTCTTTCTTTTCATTTTCCAATTAAATCAAGAGCTTAGCTATTCTCTTTTTACAACTAAATAAAGTTTTACCATAAACCCACCTCCCAAGACTCCACCAAGAGAAGAAAAATGGTCTCTTTTTTTATCATCCAAGATCTATATCTTGGAGTTTCAAGAGAACCCATTTTGGGTTTCTTCTCAAAAGAGAAAGGAGAAAATCTTTTGGAGTTTAACTCCATAAATAAAATTATTTTGGAGTTTAACTCCACTATAGAAATTCTTTTGGAGTTTAACTCCACAGTAAAAATCTTTTTTTTTTTGGGAGTTTAACTCCATATTAAATCTTTTTAGGAGTTTAACTCCATATAAAATTCTTTCAGAGTTTAACTCCACATTTAAAATTCTTTCGGAGTTCAACTCCACAATAAAAATTCTTTCAAGGGTTCAACTCCATTTAAATTCTTTTGGAGTTTAACTCCACAAACAAAAATTCCTTTGGAGTTGAACTCCACAATAAAAATCTTTTTTGGAGTTGAACTCCAATTAAAACTCTTTTGGAGTTTAACTCCACAATAAAAATCTTTTTGGAGTTAAAACTTCATTTAAAATCTTTTCGGAGTTGAACTCCATATTTAAAATTCTTTCGGAGTTTAACTCCATAAAAAAATTGCTTTTGAAGTTCAGCTCCATGTTAAAAATAAAAAATAAAAAATATATTAAAAAAAATGCCCATTTTGCCCCCATCACATGCAAGCACGTAAGGGGGAGGGCTCCCATTTAATGGGAACCCTTTTGGCCCCCCTCACATGTTAGCATGTGAGGGGTCACATGCTAGCATGTGACCTTCACATGCTAGTCGCATGCCAGCATTTGACCCTCACATGCTATTTTGGAGTTTAACTCCACTACAAAAATTCTTTTGAAATTTAACTCCACAATAAAAATCCTTTTTTTTGGGGGGGGGGGGGGTTAACTCCACATTAAATTTTTTTAGGAGTTTAACTCCATATTAAATTCATTCGGAGTTTAACTCCACATTTAAAATTCTTTCGGAGTTCAACTCCACAATAAAAATTCTTTCGGCTTTTGGAGCTTAACTCCACAATAAAAATTCTTTTGGAGTTTAACTCCATAATAAAAATCTTTTTTTTGGAGTTGAACTCCATTTAAAACTCTTTTTGGAGTTTAATTCCATAATAAAAATCTTTTTTTTGGAGTTGAACTCCATTTAAAATCTTTTCGGAGTCGAACTCCATATTTAAAATTCTTTTGGAGTTTAACTCCAAAAAAAAATTTCTTTTGGAGTTGAACTCCATAAATAATATATATATATATATATCCCCCCCCCCCGTGCTGGCATGTGACCCTCACATGCTAGTTACATGCCAGGATATGTCACATGCTAGCATGTGCATGTGAGGGGAGGCTCTCATTTAATGGGAGCCCAGGCTTCCCCTTTTTTTTCTCATTCTTTCTTCTTCTTTCTTTCTTCCTTCTTTTTTTTATTTAATCCTTTTTATTTAAATAATAATAATAAAATAAAATAAATAAATATTAAATAAATAAAAATAAATTATAAATAATATTTTAAAATTTAAAAAAATAATAAATTAAAATAAAAAAAAGTTTTCTCTAAATATTTATTTACTTATTTATTTTTGTATTTTTATATATAGAAAAAATATATATATATATATATATTTATATATATATATATTTGTTAACAAATGGAATAAAGCAAAAAAAAAACACACCAACGCATCGCATTAAGTTCGCATGTTCAGTTTGACCCGTCAATCGGAGGTTCTCTCGCTCCAAAACCGAGGGGTAATTAATGGCAGTTTAGTCCGCGGCTGCCGGAGATTGGGATCCCCACAATCAATAAACCCCAGCCTACCCTAGGCAGGGGGAATCTGTACTACGCTTGACCAGTGCGCGTGTATTCCCATCTCAATGGGGTGAAGAAAAACACCCTACAGGTATAATACCATCTAGGTGTTCTCGGCGAGTCCGTCCAGTGTAACTCATTCTCCAATGAGAAGCTATGTACAATCTTTTATGCCATACACCAATAGCCGTAGGACCGACCATCGCCCCTTTCGGGGACAAGAAACGTATACACTAGTCTACTTTAGAATATCTATACCAAGTCTTGATACTCGTACAACTAGGGACATTTAAGGATGTGCTTATGGACTACCCAGCCCCCACAAGTTTGATCGTCATCATAATACTGGTAGTCAAAGAAGGATCCTACGAGCTTTATCAATATATATTAGCGATACGTAATAACAAGTAAAACATATACACATGTTAAGATGAAGACAAACCAAATAGTATACTATCATATTGAGCAAGATAGTTCTGTACATATATACCCCCAGCATCCAATACAATAATGACCTCTAAAGCATACATATCCAACAATCTCTCACTTGCACCAAGGCCGGTTATTGGCGTATTGCATACCCAACATCTCGAATAACCGCTCGAACTACGCTTGAGGGGCCTTCATGAATTAATCTGCTGTGTTGTCTTTTTTGTCCACTCTCCGAATCTCGATCACTCGGTGATCAACGATCTCCTTGATCAGGTAACACCGCCTCAAGATGTGTCTGAATCGCTGATAGGACCGTAGTTATTTTGCAAACACCATAGCCCAATTATTATCGCAATACAAAGATATTGGATCAATAATGGACGGAACCACCTCAAGTTCAGAAATGAACTTCTTCATCCAGACCTTTTCTTTTCCGGTATCATTGGCAGCAATGTATTCAGCCTCCATCGTCGAGTCTGCCACAGTGTCCCATTTGAAACTCATCCAACAGACTTCCCCTCCGTTGAGGGTAAACACATAACACAAGATGAAGTTGCTGTCATCCTTGTCACTTTGAAAGCTCGAATCGGTAAAAGCCTCCATCTGGAGGTCTCCATTACCATACACCAAGAACATCTCCTTATTCCTTCTTAGATACTTCAGAATGTTCTTTACAGCTATCCAATATTTCTCCCCTGGGTTTGATTGATACCTGCTTACCACACTAAGTGCGTAAGCTATATCTGGTCTGATACATAATATCGCATACATTATAGACCCACCGCCGAAGTATAGAGTATAATGCTCATGCGAGCCCTCTCCTTATCAGTCTTAAGAGACATCTCTTTGGAGAGGGTGATTCCGTGTAAGGCTGGTAAATTACCGCGCTTGGAATTTTTCATGCTAAAACTCTTTAGTATGGTGTCTATGTACCTGGACTGTGATAATCCCAACAATCTTTTGGATCTATCCCTATAGATCTTAATCCCCAGAATGTAGAAGGCATCACCCAGGTCTTTCATAGAGAACTTTTGTGATAAGAAAAACTAGACCAATTGTAATATAGGAAAGTCAATTCCTATCAGGAGAATGTCATCAACGTACAATACGAGAAATACGACAGCTCTCTCTACAATCTTCTTATATATACAATATTCATCTATATTCTTGATGAATTCAAACTCCTTAACCGTCTCATGTTCATACCAAAATACTGCATGTTGTTACCACCCGTTCTTGATCACATTGCATATAGATATGTGTTTTTGATCCGTATTTGCTACATGATTACAGATTAAAGGTTCTCGGTCCAAAACAATACAAATCACACACATTCTCGACGGTTATGCAAAATTTAGGACAGCTGCCAACAGACGGATAAAATATGGGTTCCGGTCATCCACATCAGTCAAGTGCCGCTTACCAGTACAAGGGACAAGATCAAGCGATATTCATTCGTGTTTAGGACAAGCACAAGGTACGAAGGAGGCAGCATAAGGATCAAGAGTGGCAGCGCAGAGCTCGAGGGAGATCCAAGGCACAAAATTCAAATGATTTAATGGAGAGAAAAAATTCAAAAAGATTTGTCATTTTGAACTGTTGAAAATCTAAGAATATTTTGGAAGGATTTTGCAAATGTGAACCTACCAAACAGAAGAAGAGAACCGTCATGCCCCGCTTCCCAAAATCTGTAAATATGGTACGTGACAAAGCCACCCATGCTACCTATAATAAGAAAAAATCCTTTCATAATCACTTTACGGCTGTCAATCAGATATTAAGAACAGCAAATAAATATCTACTAACACCTTTCCAACTGCCATAATAAAGTAATAACATGAAAATAACATAAACGAATAAGAATCCAACAAAAATAATATCCTAGCTACGGCCCTTATGGGATCATAACGTTAAACCATAACTAGAAAATAAAATAAAACCAAACATCACTAAACTAATCCGCAAAGCTCCTCACTGCTCATCTTGCTTGTTAAAATATTCTCGATTTTCTTGCGACAATGTTAAAGGAACTGGGCCATGCAAAAATCAGACGTCAGTGCGTCATAAATATCATAATAATAATAACTGAGCAATGTACTATATAGGGTGTTATATGCAAAATAATGTATGATTATAAACAAACAATCACAGGTGATATAACAGCAAGCTATTGGTGTGTCACGTGTATCCTAAAATCTGTGTTTCTAGGTTATCTATCTTAACGATATTTGAAACCAATTAATATAATTCTCATCGTAACTCAATAGTATCCCGTGTGTGCTTAGGACCATGGTCATGATTCTCGAGGTTGAATCCGAGACATGCCGCTAGGCAGTAAAACAATGTCATGTATAGATCATTATCATCATTCCGGAGCCCGAATCTCATATCGACTGACCAGTATCTGAAAAGTAATGAACTGTTGAGTTACAAATCGGGTTTCATTCTTGATTTTCCCTTTTCCTCAGGTTTCATGTTCTAATCAGGTATTAATAGAATGTCTACCTAATGCCAATATAGGAACAATCGTGAACAGGTCTATCTAGTAGGACAACAAGTCAGGTCAATCAAGATAACACGTTAATAATGTTGGTATCGGTAACCAATACAGGTAACAGGTATAACAGTACAGGTAAAAAAATGGCAAGATAATGCGTCGTGCAGTTGTCAGGAATTGTGTATCAACTGAAGAAATATTTACTTGCGCAACCAATCACAATAAAAGCAATAATCTATTGTCATGGTTATCTAGCTGTAACGGAATTGATATATTCACTATTACTTATTTAAATATATATATCTAACCGTGTTATTTTACGACTGTTAATTATTATAAACTAAATTGTATCTACCAGAATAGTTATACAATTAATCTTGCATAACTTCACAGTTATAATTACACACGTACTAGTGTTTCTAAATAGTAAAATACAAATTATCTTTATAAAATTGCATAATGATAATAAATTTCAATATTATAAATATATGTATATATAATATAAATAGATATATTTTAGCATAGGTAAACTATAATGACGCTAGCATGTAGCAGATAAACTTGCCTCGAATCGATGATTATGGAAATGGAATGATTTGGAACACTACACAATGCAATATCGAAACTTTGCACTTCTCGTAGATATCTCGTCCTTGTAGCAGTGCTTGAGTTTGGATTGCGGTGAGACGATGCTAGTGGTGATCGAAAAGGCTGCAGCGACGGTTCAGACGACGAGGTGATGACTGGAGTTAGCCTCGACTAAGGATGCGGCCTCGACTAAGGATGCGGCCTCGGTTGGGATCAAGTGCTGGCGAGGAGGGGATGGCGATGGTGTTCTTTGATTCAACGTTAAAAGTGCCCGGCTAGGGCCTGTTGCTCTGGTTTTGATGTTCTGGGTTGGCGGGTTGCTCGACGATGGAAAGGGTGAAGGCGACGGTGAGGCGCCAGCGGTAGAGTGGGGTTAAGAGGAGATGGGTCTCGGTTCTTGCTGCACTCATGGAGGTCTGCTTTTGGCTATGGACGGGCTATTCATGCGACCGAGGAATGTCGCGTTTCGTTTGTGACTCGAATGAAACACGGGATTCCTAGGTAATCTGACCATTCTTATTGTAGAGTGTTTTTCGGCATCCTATTGAGATAGAAATGTGCGTCGCTTGTCAGGAATGTTACGGATCCTCCTGCCTGGGGTAGGCTGGGGTTTAATGATTGTAGGGATCTAAATCTTCGACAGCCGCGGACTAAGCTGTCGTTAATTACCCCTCGCTTTTGGAGCGAGAGAACCTCCGATTAACAGGTCAGATAAATCATGCGAACTCAATATGCAATATGTATATGTTGTGTTTGGGAACAAATTTGAGAGTGCTTGGGCATATTGGGGGCATCGCAGAGTTTTTATAGGGGCCTTGCTACCCAGATAGCTGGCTGGGTGTCATGGGGGCTAGCATCCCCCTTACGGGATGCGGGGCAGCGCCCCGTTAAAAAAAACTTCTAACGGGAGAGGTGATGTGTGTATATGTGACAAGTGCGCACATGCCGAGACGCACACCTAGCAAGATGAGCATGTGACAGGTGCGCAACTGCCAAGACGCACACCTAGTAAAGTGCGCACTTGGAAAGGGACGCACATGATAAGTGTGCACCTGTCGAGACGCGCACCTAGTAAGATGTGCACTTGGCAAGGTGCGAGGGAGTGAAGGGGGCCAAAGAGTCCTGAATGGGCCAAAAAGTCCAGTAAGGCACGCCGTTAGGGAAGTGCACACCTAACGAGGTGCGCACCTAGGCTGGTGCGTACTTGGATCGATATGCACACAACGGGGTGAGCACCTAGCCAAATGGACACCTAGAACAGTGCGCACATAGCACGGTGCAAGTAGAGTCGAAACCCAATGAAGCAACGGTTTAAAAACACAAAGATTTTGACTTTTGAAAATCAAAAGAGGCTCTTTTTCCTTTTTTCGAAACCTCCTGACGTGCGCACTTAAAAAGGAAGGAGGGGAGAAAGAGTAACTTGCGCACTAAAAAGAAACTCAAAACTTTAGAATTCTTTTTTGGGGAAAATCAAGATTAGTTCTTCTCTTTTTATCAAATCATCACGGGGGGCATTTTATAGGCTTACATCTTTTTATTTAGCCCCATGGCTTGTACAAAAATTGGCATTTTACCTATCCAATGCCCTTGTGCTTATTTCTTTTTGCACATGAGCTATGGGCTTTACAAAATTTGGCTTTTCGCCCGTTTATTTTACATTTATTCAAGAAAATTACATGAAACCTATTTATTGCTTGATGATTTTTCTTTTGGCGTGGGGCCAGTCTGGGCTTGGGCTCACCTTCTTGGACTTGGGTTCAGGCATGGGCCCGGTTTGGATTCGACGGTAGGGTCTGTTTGCTTTGGCTTGAGCTTACTTGTTCACGGTTTGACTTTGAGTTTGGCTTTTGGTCAATAAAGTGTAAATTTTAACCCCAGCACCTATTCTGTAATGACCATTACTTGCTTGTGATATGATTGCTTGCTTGTGATGTTGTTTTCCCGCATGCTGTAATGTGATTATTTGTGTGTGTTGATATATTAGTATATATAAATAAATGATATATACGTTTTGCACCCACGCTAACCTTACGGTGAAGACCCGGAGCCCCGTGGCGAAAGCGGATGGCATATATATGCATTCTATTTTTCTTTTCATATCATGCTTTTTCTGTAATTTTGTGAGGAGATGCTACATAATATGAGATTATCTAAATGATGGAATTGCATTAATTCGGATTAATGCAAAGAAAATAATCCTAAAACACAATGTAGAAACCAAATATTAGATATTGGCATTATAGTCGATTCCTTCATTTTGCATCGAGGAATTCAGTTAATATCCTGTACCTCATTCGACGAGGAAAGAACCTAGATCCCTTCACAGGGAGTGACATCTTTGGCAAAAAATTGTGTTACTACAAGTTTACAAATTGAATAGCGGCATCATATTACTTAGCAAAATGGTATTCAGTTAGGAATATCCTGCATCTCATTCAATGAGGTAAAAGACCTTAGAATCCGCACTTAAGCAATAGTCTACGTAACTATAAATTTACAAAACCATTCGGTTCTTACGATGAGATCAAGTTCATTACGTTAAAGGTTTTTCTTAGAAACAAGTCGTAGCCCTCTGTCATTTCAGAAAGTAGAGTACTTAGTATTCGTGCTGCGTTTGTTGACTATAATTAAGGCGTAGTGTACGGTAGCTAAGTGATATCTTTCTTCTTGTATATGATGCGATCGGTTAGGACAGTCGTACGACTTTGTTGATCTTAATTAAGGGTCATGCGGGAGGGTCTAAAATAGTCACGAAATGACGGGTTGAACTTGACTAGCGACTTATGATTTGTTGACCATAGTTAAGGTCATAAGCTGTTAGGGATAAAAACTGATATCAGGAGTTTCAAGTGTTGAAACTTGCAATGAGATTGCATACCTTCTATGGTGTGGGGTGACTTATTGACCTTGTCAAGGTTACCACTCCGTAATAGTTTGGGTCTCGATTCCCACTGTAAGTATTAGTTACTCCTGGGAGATTTTCTATACATGTTCATGTTTGTGATATATGCCCTAGAGGCCATTATTGTATCATACTGGTTTGTATATTACTTAATGGAAGCTTGGGATATACACGGATATAGTAACCGTTTTGCTCAAAATAGTAGTATGCTACCTGGTTTGTTTTTACCTCAATATGTGCATGTGTTTTTAGCATATCGCTTATGCATATTGGTAGAGACCTTAGGATCTTTGCTTGATTATCAGCGTTGTGATGGCAGTCACACTAGTGGAGGCTGGGTAGTCTATAAGCACATCCTATACAGGTCCCTAGTCGTAGGATTATCGAGACGGGGCATCGATACTCCAGAGTAGACTAGTGTATACGCTTCTCATCCCAGCAGAGGAGATGGTCTGTCCCACAGCCATTAGTACGGTGTACTGGATATGGTATGCAGGTGCTCATTGGGTTATAAGTACACTGGACAGGACTCGTAGGGAACTGCTGGTGGGTACTATACCTATCGTCGGGTGGCAGTTCCCATGTGACATGAGTACAACTTAGTCCGTTGACTTGACACTGCTAATTCGCCTCGAGTGTGTTCCCACTGTTCTCAGATTACTACCCTACCATAGCTCAAAGTAGTCATGCAAATAGGTGTTGGATATATGTATGCCCTAGAGGCCATTATTTGATAATGGATGTATCGGTATGTGTATGTGTGTGTCTATATATATATATATATATACATACATACATATATATATATATATATATATTCAGAGGACATTCATGCTACCATGATAGTATGCTATCTGGTTGTTCTTTATCTTGACATGTTCACTTGATCATGCATATTACTCATTTGATACATGTTGATAAAGCCCTTAGGATATTTTCTTGACTACTGGGATTATGATGCAGATCATACTAGTGGGACATGTGTAGTTTATAGCATATCCTTAAAATATTCCCAGTCGTGAGTGTATCGAGACGGGGCATCGATATTCCAGAGTAGACTGGCGTATACGTTTTGTTGACCCATATGATGGACGATGGATGATCCCATATCCATTGGTGTGGGGACACTAAAGATTGTATACGGGTGCTCAGTGGAGACTGGGTACACTGAACAGACTCGCTGAGAACTTCTATATGGTATTATATCTATCGTTGGATAGCAGTTCTCAGGTGACACTGGTACAAGTTAGTCTGTAGACCCGAGATCGTCATAGAGTCTTGTGTGTGCTCCCACTGTACTTTGACTTCCACCCTACCACGGCTCTACTGAGTCGTGCAAACAGGTGGCTTTTGGGTACAGTCCTGAGGCACATGGAGGCAATGAGCGATAGGAGGGTTTCTTCTCTCACATGGAATATATTTATGTATTTTTGATAATTGAGAAAAAGAAAATAGGAATTAAATCATGGTTGGATTATTCTTTTACACTCTTCTTATGTTGGCCTAATCTAAACCATGGTTTCATTTCTAATTGTTCTTTAACTCAATATAAAAATATCTAGATATTTATTAACCATGGTTTGGGTGAGTGTGACTCTCTCATATATTCTTTTATTCTCATTATTATTGAGAGGATTAACAAAAGAGTTAAGCTTAAGCCATTCTCCTCCTTCTTCCTCCTCCAAGCTTTCTAGCTCCTCAAAAGTGAGTGAAGAAAATTAAAAGAAAAGGTTTTCAAGTGAGATTGCAACCCACATCACCAATCTATATTATTCTAGCCCACTAGTGTAGGTTGTTTGCTTCACTTCCACCTAGATCAAGTGAAGCTTGGAGCTTGTACCAAGGGACTCCATGGTGGATCGTCGTGGACTTCGAAGGATTCAAGTGAACCCATCCAAACTACAAGTTGATCCAATGAGTCAAGGAGGAGAGCTCTACAAAGGTTGTATTTCTCCCCTCTTAGTGTTAGACACTTGCTAGTTTATGAAACTTGCCTTTTGTTACCCTAATTCTCTAGTTCGATTCTAGATTAGGTTTGGTTAGCTCCCTAAAATTTTTAATGTAGCATGTTTGATGCTTGCCAAAATCCAGTGAGGGTGCTAAGCAATCCCAGCAACAGGTAGTAGTTGGGTGCAGTCCCGAAGCACTTAGAGGCAGAGACGGTTAGATAGGATTCGTCTCTTCCGGTATTGGGGGTTGATATCGCGCTGTGTTCGGAAAGCCATTACACAAAGTCCTTGGCCAAGGCAAGCGGAATTTACTGGTAGGTACTCCAGTAGTTTCTCAGGGTATTTTGGGCTACACTCCGACATGACTTATTGCACTATTAGGGGTCTGACGATTACCGCTCCTAGGCCCGATATGCGATACTCTTAGACGAACATACCGGACTGTATGGAGATTGTCACAGATAGACTCAGTAGGAGTTCGGATGAGTTTGCTCATCGGCCTTCTTATTGACAGATACCTGGATAGCCGTTACGTGCAGCTAGTACCGCTTGCGGCTTGTGGTTAAACCCACTGCCAGCGTAGTGTGAAGTCTTTAGAGTCCCACACAGAGGGTTTCCCTGCATCGGGCAAAATATGTAGAGGTCGTATGGTTTTACGGAAGGGCTTCAATCACATACGTGTACTTGTGCACGTATGATGTTCGGGCAAATAATACTGGTGGGCTTTGTTTAATCCAGATCCTGGTATTATATTGATGGATTATTTTTATATTTTTATATTCGTATTTTTCGGAATACGGATACGGGTATGTATATACGGATGAGGGGTATTCTCGTAATTTACTCGGAATTGCTTCTAGAAGAATATTCCTCATTAGGGTTTTTAATCTTTTGATTACAAGATTTATGAGGTGGAGGTTTGCATTAAGTGAGACATGCTCTTGGTGACTCATGGCATGACTCACTCCTAGATATTTTGTGAAGCATGCTTAATATTTGTTAAGATATTTATCTTATCAATTATTGTATGCTTCATTTATTATTCATCACAAATGAGACATTCTCACTCACTTGCTCATTTTCTCCACTAATTTTTCCTCAAGCTCCTTCTTCTTCCTCTAACCCTAAATCTCTCATGTGTTGAGAATCCTAGGGTACTTAGAGACATACTAATCCATCTACACTCTCCATATCATTTAGGATATCTAGTTTAGCGAACTAGATGCCGTAGTTAGGTCGGATTTGAGATTAGAACTCGGACTATAGACTCTCAGGTGGATCGTCTTTGACTCGAGGAGGCCGACGAGGTTGCCCGATCCGTTACGATCCTTGGAGCCTATGATGAGGAGGAGGACAGCGACAAGAAAACCTGAAGGACATGGTATCATGAGGTTTAACTTTTATCCGAGTAGTTAATCCTCTTAGTAGTTTGGTTAGCGAGGGTTTAGCATCGATCCTGGAGTTCAAGTCAGTGTTGCGACACCCGTAAAAAATCGTTTTTTACGTATTCCGCCTCCCCGTGAATCCATAGGGTGCGTGACATCGACTTACAGTGATATCAGAGCCTACTAAAGCTTAGCTAACAGTTTAGACAACGTGTAAAACTATGAAACCGAAATAACTCCGAAATATCGAAATCAAAATCCAAGTTTTTGTCAAATTTTTCCAAGGCTCTAAATTTTTTTTTAAACAATTGCAGAGTGTTCTATTTGTTGTGATATGAACACCTAACAAAAACGAGACATTTCCACAGGATTTTGGCCGGCGAAACTCTTTAAAAAACCGGCCCCACCTGTTTTCTTGTATTGAAATGCCTCCAGTTTTGTTTTTTGTTCTTGATGCTTGGATTTAAGGTTTCAGGTGGTGTTTGATTTTGCCAATTTTGATTATAGTATTAATTCTCTGCAATACGGGGTATTTCGTGTTGGAGATAGTGCCCTCAGAGTCAATTATTGGATCACAGGCACGTGATTGCAATGATTGAGGGAGGACCTATCCTGGTACGACAGTCTTACTCGAGATGATAGTATGCTATCTGGTTTACCTTTATCATCGTGTACTGCTTTAGGTGACCTGACAGGTCACTATTGCACGTTGATAGAGCCCCTAGGATTCTTGCTTGGCTGCCAGCAGTATGAGAGCGATCATATAAGTGAGAGCTGGAGTCTATAAGCACATCCTTAAAAGGTCCCTAGTCGTGGGAGTTTCGAGACAGGGCATCGATTCTCCAGAGTAGACTAGTGTATACAGTCGAGACCTCGACGAGGGGCGGTGGCCGGTCTTACAAGCCACTGGTGTCTGTTGGTTCACCTAAGATGTATACAGGTGCTCATTGGGTTATAAGTACACCGGACAGGACTCGCCGGGAACATGCTAGTTGGTCTTATACCTGACGGCAGATAGCAGTTCCCAGGTGACATGTGTACAGGTTAGTTCATCGACCTGGGGATCGTCATTTGTCTCGTGTGAGTTCCCACTGTACTTTGATTGCTACCCTACCACGGCTCAAAGGAGTCGTGCAAACAGGTTTTAGTTGGGTACAGTCCCGAGCCACATGGAGGCAGTGAGCAGATCTTCGGGGGTTCGTCTCTCCCGGTATTGGGGGTGAGGTCGCGCTGTGTCTAGGAGAGCCATTACACGAAGTCCTTGGCCAAGGCAGAAGATTTACTGGTAGGTATTCCAGTAGTATCTCAGGGTGTTCTGGGCTACACTCCGACACGACTTGTACCGCTTTTGGGGGTCTGACTTTTACCCACCCCCTAGGCCCGCCATGCGATGCTCATAGACGAACGGACCGGACTGTACGGATATTGTCACTGACAGGCTCAGTAGGGTGTCAGGATGAGCATGCTCATCGACGTCCCTTTTGGTCAATAGCTGGTGGCCAGTTACGTATTGGCTTATACCTCTGACGTGCTAGTGGTTAAATCCACAGCCATAGTATTGACGAGTTTTTAGTGTCCACCACACTTTCAGTTACTCAGCTTTCGGGCGAAACGCTGTAGAGGCCGTATGGAGATATGGCAGGGTCTGATCAGATACGTGCAGTATTGCACGGATCAGGATCGGACAGTTTGTACTAGTGGCGGTATAGTTATATGGTAGGGTTCGATCTGATACGTGCGGTATTGCACGGATCAGGATCGGACGAACATTACTAGCCGGCTTTGGTTTAAGCCGGATCCTAGTTTAGTACAGTGTAGATTTTGTCTCTTTGCATTTGTATCCGGACGGAATACAGATGCGGGTGTGTATGCACAGTATCGGGGTTTTCCTGTAATTTATTACGGGACCAGTTTTCTGGAGTTGCCAGTTTGCATTCCGTTCCGGCCGGTTTTCCTTTGTTCTTTCCCGGCCGGACTTTTCCGATGGAGAGGGTTATTTGCAAGTTTGCAAATAACATTTTGTGGAGGGTTTATTTGTGAGATGAGAGATTATGATAGCATCTTTGATTCCCTCCATCACTTGCATTAAATGAGATTAGAAAGGGTATGGGTTTGATGTAAGTTTGTAATGATAATGTTTTGTTTATGGTCACCTCTTCTCATCTCCTACCATCACCTCCCTCTTGGATTATGTTATCACTCCACCACCATTTCCCACTAGTTTTTTGGCCGGCCACAATTTTGAGGGAGTGAGAGAGAGTTTCATTTTGTGAGCTTGTGGCATTTTATCTTCATCTCAATTTCCTTGCATGAAAAATGAAAGCACCATTTTTCTTAACCTCATTCCTCCATCAAAGCAACATAACCCCAAAGAGACAAAGCACTACACTTCCTACAGCACATCTTGGACATGTCGACTTGCCAGCTTCATGCCCGAGTTGCCTCGGTATAGAGGCGGGAGCCCGTAAAAGATGCAGGCGACGTGGTGCCCTTCCGGCGAGGAGATGGAGACCGGACATTCCGCGTGAGATCGGGACGACGACGAGAAGACCGGAGGACTCGGATCACTCGGTACATCTCTTCCCATCTTATAGTTGGCTAGAACTAGTTTAATGGCCCGATCCGGGGTTTAGTGCGCGGTGGTGCCGGTTTGCTAAGTTCGCAAAATTAAAGTTTATCACCGTTTCCGCATTTGGCCGTCGGATTGACGACCGGGGCGCCGCCGTGCACTTACAGTGGTATCAGAGCCTCGCCATTAACTTCGTCTAGCTTCGTTTGATGTGTTTTGCATTTCCGATCGACCAAAATTCCAAAACTTGCATTTTTGTTCACATCAGTTTTCTGTTGAAATTTTTTGGTCTCGAAAATTTTTTCAGGTTGTAGAAAACTAATGTACTGGAAATTCTAAGACTACTGGAAAAATTCGACACAGTCAGTCGACGACTGAAGCGCGGAACCGCGGCCAAACCCCCCTTGGGCCGCGGTTCCGCCGCACATTGGTGTCTTCACTGTGTCCAATTTCTCCAGTGGGCTTCTGGGCTAATTTTAGGGGTTTTGGAATATTAATGTTGGGCCCAGATTTTCTGTGAGTGCTACAGTATTGCTTGGGGGCCCACTTGTTAATTTTTGATCGATCGGATATATTAAACACATTATTTCACAGTATTTACATTATATCTGCGACCGTGAATGTCACTCGATCGGTAAATCCAGTCTAACTGCTATAGCCCGGTTAGACGGATTTGCGAACGTGACTTTCACGTTGATGTTCTGTGTTTTGCTGTGATGTTGCGGATCGGTCGTGGGGGATAGCCTGGATGCAATGCTAGTACAGTTGTGGTTGTATTATGTACATTTGATATTGCGGGGCGAGCGTCCGACATGTGGACTGCCGTCACTGCCTGTTTGTATTATTATTTTGGGGCACGATCTGGTTGCGGTCGATGTACCCATTGTATGTATATTTTACTTTCTGTACTAGGGTTACCCCGTGGAGGGGTGCACAGATAGCCGGGTTCTAGAGGGCAACGGGCCCGCATCTCACGGCATTGAGACGGAGGGGGCTTCAGTCTGGAATTGGCGGGCTATTCGCCGCACTCGTAAGGGGTACAGGTTGACCCAGGAGGGGTGCCCAAGTTACCGGATTCCATGAAGTGCTGGGTGGTCCATTCACGGTGCTGAAGGGGGCTGCCTCGCTTCAGGTTTTGGCGGGTGACTTGCCGCGCCCGTAGGGGTCTAGGATTTCATTGCACAGGCTATCCACACGACCAGGGGAACGTCGGGTTTCAGTAGTGGCTCTGTGAAACCCGGGGATCCCAGATATCTGTATTGTTCTGTGATGCTGTACATTTCTGTGATGTTGCATTTTATTCACGCCTTGAGCGAAATATAATATATTGGTATATATATTAGTAGATGTTGTATATGTTTTTCATCCGCGCTAGTCCAGTCCCTGCTCTGCCGTTAGTTAGCTAACCTAACGGGTGATGACGGGACCCAGTGGCGAATGCGGATGGCATATACGTACGCCAGTTATTTTCGTTCTTTGTGGTGTGATCAATTGATGGGACTGCGTTGATTCGGATCAATGCAAGTTAAACAAACCTATTCTGATGTTGTTGGAACACTTTTCAAAAAGCTGTTATTGCAAGGACGTTCACTTTTGTTTTGCATCGTGGTATTCATTTGGAATATCCTGCTCCTCAGTCGACGAGGCAAGGGCCGAGATCCCTTCACCGGGAGTGACCCCTTGGACAGAAGTTTGCGTCAGGGCATTAACTTCACTATAGCCGATTACTTTTGCTTTGCATCGTGGTATTCATTTGGAATATCCTGCACCCCATTCTACGGGGAAAGAGCCAAGACCCCTTCACCGGGAGTGACCTCTTTAGTAAAAGTTTTCGTCACTATATTTTCTAAAAAGCTATCCGTTCCTTCAACGATATCAAGTTCATTACGTTAAAGGTTTTCGCCAGAAACCATTCATAGCCCTCCGTCGTTTCATATGGGTAGTCAATAGTATTCAAGCTGTGTTTGTTGGCCAAAGTCAAGGCACAGTGTTTGGTAGCTGTTGGTTATTCATATGCAGCATAGATAGATGCGTTGGTTTGGAACAGTCGTACTGCCTTGTTGGCCAAAGTCAAGGGTAGGTACGGGTGGATTCAAAACAACCTGGAGAATGACGGGTAGAACTTGACATGTGACTTATGATTTGTTGGCCAAAGTCAAGGTCATAAGAGCATGGGGTAAAAATCACATCGGGAGTTTCAAAAGAACTGAAACTTGCCAGATATGCGCATACCTTCTGGAGTGTGATACCGTGAGCGGATTCCGTCACGTTGTCGTGCGATGATAGTTGGATCCCGATTCCCACTGATGAGTTGGTTTACTCCTCGGGTGACCCCGACTAATTCTTCTTTCGGGTTTGGAGGAGAATTTGAGGTACAGTGGGAGGTTTCCAGATTAGATAAATTGGTAACCATTCTGATCTTGGTTAGAGTGCACGCTGAGTGTTTCTTTTCTCTCTCTCTCTGGCAGCGACCATTGACCCGACCCTAAGACTATGACTCAGTGACCAAGTTGACCGAACCTTCTTAACACTGGCTTTTGGATTGTCAGAGTTGCAGACCTCATTGCCACTCCTACTTTTACCCTTTTCTCCCGGACACCCCGTATTACTGCGAACGTCCACTTCCATTGGACAAAGCCATCGTATGGTTAGATACGAACTCGAAGGAATTCGAGGATGGTTTCCGGTTCTGGAGAAAACGGATAGGATTATTCAGTTGTCTTTTCCCTTTTACCTTCTCTCAAGTTGTGAGTACTCCTTGGTTTAGGAGATAGTACACCTATTATGCAAATTGGATAGTCTTCTTCCAAACCTTAGGCTGGTGCCAACCGGTAGGGAATGAAGAAAACCAATTAGCCTAAACGGTGTGCAGAAGGTATTAAGATTAAGACAAAGCAAGGGATTAGTAAGAGGGCAAAGTAAATTGCGACTGATATTCACGACCAAACCAACTATTTCTTCGCCAATCCTAAATCACCTTTGTATTTCTCCAGGACACTCCGTATCACTACGAAGATCCACAGTTTATTGGATACTCCATCGTATGGTTATATACGAACTCGAAAGGAACTTGTTCCGGTTCGGGGATGGATTCTGGTCCAGGAGAAATAGGAATAAGGTTTATTCGGTTGTCTTTTATCTTCACCTTCTCTCGCATTGCGAGTGCTCCTAGGACTAGGACAGTACACCCATTATGCTTATTGGATAGTCTTCTTCCAAACCATAGGCTGGTGCCGAACGGTAGGGAAGGAAGAAAACCATTTGGCCTAAGGGGTGTGCAGAAGGTAATGACTAAAGACATATAAAGGGATTTGGAGAGGTGGCAAAGAATTATACGGTTATAGTTGTGAATCTGGATAATGGTAGAGGCATTACTAGGAATACCAGAATACCCCATCGAAACATTTCAATGTTTCAGTTCAACTGTGTACTGTTAAAGGAAAACTGATTTCCCGATCAGACACTTGCTCCAGGGTATGTATTTACCAGTTTTGATTCTCACATCTGTATGGTTTTACAGATGATGAGTGGGAGTAAGTTATTGGGAATTGGGTGATCATCCTCATTATATCGGGATTCGTTGTAATCGGTGATATTTGAGGAGATCACCTGGGCTGTTTGCCGGTCGGCAAATATTTGGTTTTGAATATCCGCTGTTGTGCACCAATTTCAAATTGATATATCTGTACGTCTATTTTCATAGAGTGAGATATACCTTTTGATATTATGTCGATGACATTTACCTATATCAGTGGATGGTTAGGTAAGGAGCATTAAACAGCAGTGTAATTCTTCTTAACCATAAGTACAGTTTTCAACCTACGACACACAGTGAAAGAGTTGTTAGACTCGGTGGACTTATACAGAGTATTGTATGTTGTCCAGTGTCCATTAGGACAGAGGGGTTGGTCCTCATACTATATTCTGTTTACTTTTAACTTCTCTAGTTCTTAGACATGTGTTTTCGTAGAAACACAGGGTCTAAGTTTTGAGGAGTTATAGGTATTTGAATAGAGTAGAGAACCAGGTGTAGCAAGTATCGGGATTCTTCAAGGTGATCGAAGATGTAGATACTTGTGTATGGTATTCAGTTGATAGTAATGATAAAGAGAAATTGCTTCTCTTCCAGGTTACTCATAATTGGAAGCATTCCTAAGTTGAGTAACGCTGATCGGCCTCTCTCCATTTAGTTGACATGCACTGGAGACAGCTGCATGATTTGAATCTGGTTCAATTAAATCAGTGCCTCTGGTTCTATATTGGATATAGTACAGTTCATATCTTAACATTGTTAAGGTACGGGGAGTTGTCCGGCTTATGATTAAAACCAAACTCTGGATAACTCAAGGCACGTTTCTGTAATGGCTATTTGTGGGTTGACCCAGGCTATGACGAGGGTTGACTTTCTACCATAAGAAAGATCAATAGTGATATTGTTCTTGACTCGCCACAGTTTTAATAAAAATGGATTTTTTCAAAAACAGTAGTGGGAGTATGGTAGAACTGGAAGTGATTCCAGAACCGCAAACGATTACTGAAGATTTGATAAGGAACCTAAAGATTCAATCTGATTTGACATTCCATTGGCCACTCCGCAGATAAGGTGGGTAACTTCAGGCACCCGAGAGGTACTCCGGTAGCCTCAAGGACGGTGACAGGAAAGTTCTTGTTTACCCACACTTGCCATTGTTGTTGTTCCAGGCTGCGAGACCCGGCAGGAGGATGAGTATAGCGTCGTTCTAAACTAGCTTTAGAAGTGCACGTCTATATGACTCTGCCAGAGGGTTGCCGTGGTCAGTGGGAGCAGCGGAAGCATTGGTGGACATCAGGCTTATGTCTATTTATAGACTAAAGCGGATATAGCGGAGATAGATCATCTATTTCTGATGCGACAGTCATAGGTTTGACGTCATCAGAATAGGGGATGGATCTGTTGAGAAGGTAGTAGAGTGTGATATCCTGGTATTTGGATGACATACACAGAGTAGGAAAGGAAACTCCTATACTACGATCGGTTGTACTTTGGTCGTCATACAGTGGTTTCTCCACAAAGGTCTTGGACATTGTATAAGACATACTGGTTACTAGATCTATAGTTTTAGATCTAGATTTGGGTGGTTTCCCAATCTGGGTACTTAGACAACATTCTAAGAGTATTTAGAATGGACGACTCCTGGCATGGTGGTGTACCTGCAGGTAATGGAGTCACCCTCTCTAAAGGTGTCTTACAGACTAAAGGGGAGAGGGATGTGCATGATTGGCAGACCACTTGCTCAGGCAATTGAGTCAATCATGAGATGTCAAGTACCACACCAGATGTTGTTCTTACACTAGATGAAATAAGTTGACATTGATCCAATCCTGGAGAAACAATCGGAAGCAGTTTTAGAACATAAGTGAATATTCTAGGGATATGATAACGGCTGCCTCCTTTAGGAGACGGTTATCACTCCAGGCTTCCAAGGTGACATGGACGACAAAGAGGTTGTCAGAGTTATAGTTTTTCCTTCTGACGAGGGGCAGTGTTTTGAACAGGTGATCCAAGGCAATACTGAGGGTGGCATGGCGCAGGATACTGATTAAGTTCAGTTGACGATACAGTCTAAGAAGTTTGGATTTGGAGTTCATTTATGAGCTCGGTCCCATCAGACATCCAGATACTCTAAGACAGGTATTGCTCATTTCAGGAGATGGCTTTCTCCGCGAACTTGAGATATAGAGAGACATAGAAAGAAACATCTAGGCGGATCCACTCACTGAGGCTATTCCTAGAACGCAAGAGTTTCGCAAATAGACTTTATGAGACTGACTAGTAGAGGAGTTGGGTGTTCGGTATCACACGGGCTGTGAGTATGCGACATCGCAATAATTAGCCTTGAGTGCAAGTGGGAGATTGTTGGAGATAGTGCCCTCAGAGTCAATTATTGGATCACAGGCACGTGATTGCAATGATTGAGGGAGGACCTATCCCGGTACGACAGTCTTACTCGAGATGATAGTATGCTATCTGGTTTACCTTTATCATCGTGTACTGCTTTAGGTGACCTGACAGGTCACTATTGCACGTTGATAGAGCCCCTAGGATTCTTGCTTGGCTGCCAGCAGTATGAGAGCGATCATATAAGTGAGAGCTGGAGTCTATAAGCACATCCTTAAAAGGTCCCTAGTCGTGGGAGTTTCGAGACAGGGCATCGATTCTCCAGAGTAGACTAGTGTATACAGTCGAGACCCCGAAGAGGGGCGGTGGCCGGTCTTACAAGCCACTGGTGTCTGTTGGTTCACCTAAGATGTATACAGGTGCTCATTGGGTTATGAGTACACCGGACAGGACTCGCCGGGAACATGCTAGTTGGTCTTATACCTGACGTCAGATAGCAGTTCCCAGGTGACATGTGTACAGGTTAGTTCATCGACCTGGGGATCGTCATTTGTCTCGTGTGAGTTCCCACTGTACTTTGATTGCTACCCTACCACGGCTCAAAGGAGTCGTGCAAACAGGTTTTAGTTGGGTACAGTCCCGAGCCACATGGAGGCAGTGAGCAGATCTTCGGGGGTTCGTCTCTCCCGGTATTGGGGGTGAGGTCGCGCTGTGTCTAGGAGAGCCATTACACGAAGTCCTTGGCCAAGGCAGGAGATTTACTGGTAGGTATTCCAGTAGTATCTCAGGATGTTCTGGGCTACACTCCGACACGACTTGTACCGCTTTTGGGGGTCTGACTTTTACCCACCCCCTAGGCCCGCCATGCGATGCTCATAGACGAACGGACCGGACTGTACGGATATTGTCACTGACAGGCTCAGTAGGGTGTCAGGATGAGCTTGCTCATCGACGTCCCTTTTGGTCAATAGCTGGTGGCCCGTTACGTATTGGCTTATACCTCTGACGTGCTAGTGGTTAAATCCACAGCCATAGTATTGACGAGTCTTTAGAGTCCACCACACTTTCAGTTACTCAGCTTTCGGGCGAAACGCTGTAGAGCCCGTATGGAGATATGGCAGGGTCTGATCAGATACGTGCGGTATTGCACGGATCAGGATCGGACAGTTTGTACTAGTGGCGGTATAGTTATATGGTAGGGTTCGATCTGATACGTGCGGTATTGCACGGATCAAGATCGGACGAACATTACTAGCCGGCTTTGGTTTAAGCCGGATCCTAGTTTAGTACAGTGTAGATTTTGTCTCTTTGCATTTGTATCCGGACGGAATACAGATGCAGGTGTGTATGCACAGTATCGGGGTTTTCCTGTAATTTATTACGGGACCAGTTTTCTGGAGTTGCCAGTTTGCATTCCGTTCCGGCCGGTTTTCCTTTGTTCTTTCCCGGCCGGACTTTTCCGATGGAGGGGGTTATTTGCAAGTTTGCAAATAACATTTTGTGGAGGGTTTATTTGTGAGATGAGAGATTATGATAGCATCTTTGATTCCCTCCATCACTTGCATTAAATGAGATTAGAAAGGGTATGGGTTTGATGTAAGTTTGTAATGATAATGTTTTGTTTATGGTCACCTCTTCTCATCTCCTACCATCACCTCCCTCTTGGATTATGTTATCACTCCACCACCATTTCCCACTAGTTTTTTGGCCGGCCATAATTTTGAGGGAGTGAGAGAGAGTTTCATTTTGTGAGCTTGTGGCATTTTATCTTCATCTCAATTTCCTTGCATGAAAAATGAAAGCACCATTTTTCTTAACCTCATTCCTCCATCAAAGCAACATAACCCCAAAGAGACAAAGCACTACACTTCCTACAGCACATCTTGGACATGTCGACTTGCCAGCTTCATGCCCGAGTTGCCTCGGTATAGAGGCGGGAGCCCATAAAAGATGCAGGCGACGTGGTGCCCTTCCGGCGAGGAGATGGAGACCGGACATTCCGCGTGAGATCGGGACGAAGACGAGAAGACCGGAGGACTCGGATCACTCGGTATATCTCTTCCCATCTTATAGTTGGCTAGAACTAGTTTAATGGCCCGATCCGGGGTTTAGTGCGCGGTGGTGCCGGTTTGCTAAGTTCGCAAAATTAAAGTTTATCACCGTTTCCGCATTTGGCCGTCGGATTGACGACCGGGGCGCCGCCGTGCACTTACATTTCGAAGTTGCGGTTTTAACGTAGTTTAACATGTTTCATTTGTTGTTATATGTTTTTCGAAACGTCCGCTAATTGCTATACGTCGATTAGTGGGGGTTGCACATATCTGTGTTGCTGTGATGTTAGTTTGTGTATATGAACTTTATTAGATCGTCGTGGATGAATAGCCGGGGATGTGAGAAGAGGGTTTTCTTTCATTCGATATAAATTGTAAAGTGATGTAATATTCTTTTGCGGGGCACATCCCGGTTGAGGTTGTAGCCACCATTGTATTATTTCTTTTACTATTTTCTGCTCCTATGATAGACCTAAGGTGGGGTGCACAAACTACCGGGTTCTTTGAAGTGTCGAGTGACCTACTCATTTTACTGAGGGAGGTTGCTTCACTTCGGGAATTTGGCGGGTAGTTTGCCGCATCCGTAGGGGTCTAGGGTGGTGTTTGGCTATTCATCACGGCCGTGGAATCCGTCTTTCGTTACAGGCTTAAACGAAACGCGGAATTCCTAGTATATCTAATATGTTCATCTGTGATCAGGAATGCGTATTATTGCGTGAGACGAATGGTTATTATATATATGCTATATATTAGACGTTGCTTATGTTTTGCACCCGCACTAGTCCAGCCCCCGCTCGGGCGTTAGTTAAGTAACTTAACGGTGTTAGACGGGGCCCAGTGGTGAATGCGGATGGCATAAGCGGACGTGGTATTTTCGTTTCTCTCTGTGATGATAGGTGTAAATGATGGGACTGCATTAGATTAATGCAAATAAAACAAACCAAAGCTAAATCATTGGAACAATTTTAAAAACACTCGGTTTTTTCAAAACAGAAACTTTTAAATGCGGAGCTTAAACCACTCCTTTAAAAGCTATCAGGTTCCTTCGATTAAATCATGTTCATTACGTTCACGGTTTCGCCAAAACCAGCCGTAGCCCTCCATCATTTCAGTTGAATATTCAGTAGTATTCAAGCTATGTATTTTGACCTTCGCCAAGGCATAGTGATTGGTAGCTGCTGGATGTTCATCTGTAGTATAGATAAATGCGTTGGTTTGAGACAGTCATACTACTATTTTGGCCTTCATTAAAGGTATGTATGAGTGAGTTCAAATTAACCTGGACAATGACGGGCAGAACTTGACATGTGACTTATGATATGTTGGCTTTCGTCAAGGTCATAAGAGCATGGGGCAAAAATCCACATCGGGAGTTTCTAAAGAAACTGAAGCTTGCTAGTACTGTATACCATTTGGAGTGTAATAATGTTGGTAGGATTCCTTCATGATTATCACACAATGATATTTGGATCCCGATCCTACTGTGAGTATCCGCTACTCCTCGGAAGATTTTTCACTAACACAATTAATGCTATAAACCAAGTAGGTGTCTAGAACGGAGTTAGCGGGGCTACGCCTTCAGGAAAATGAGGTTATGTAATTAAGGAACTTCGCGAGAGCATTGGAAAACCTCCTTCGATGTACCAACACCAGCCTGGCTGAAAGGTTAAGCAAGTATTGTAGGGTGAGACATATCCTGACTAATTCTTCTTTTATGGTTTGAGGAAGGATTCAAGATACAGTGGGAGCCATCCTGTTTAGATAAACTAAAAACCAATCTAAACTTGCAAGAGCGTCATGCTGAGTGTTTTCTTCTCTATCCTAATTGCAGCAACCAGGTGACCAAGATTAGGTTACAGCTAGATAATAAAATGACTGAAATATACTATATTGACTGGAAAAGGTTTGTCCAGATGTCCATTACCTATGACAAGCTGGACCACCTCATTATTACTAAGGCCCCTACCATCCCAGGTCCAGATTCTATCGTCACGGATAATGATATCCGTAAGATATCGAAAAAATACAGTGCGAATGCCAAGTGCCTCGTGTTAGCCTCAGTAGATGGTGTAAACCAAAGATAGCACGAGAAGATGGACTTAGTTTCCATCTTCCTCCATAACAAAGATTTATATAGAGAGCAATCTCGTATCGCAAGGTATTAGACCTCGAAGGAATTGCTTCAAGCGAGGTTGGCTGTCGGGTAATTTGTAGGGGACTACGTCCCTACAATGATCAGCTGTATTAAATTGCTCACGGACCTAGGAATCATGTTGGAGAATGAGTCATATGCTGATTTGATTCTACAGTCCCTGCCTTCTACTTATACCCAGGGGAAGAAAGTTATACTTCCAGTTGAGAGCACCCTGAAGGAAACCAGGAATACACCCGCTCTGCTTATTAGGGAATCTTCTTCTTTTGGATCCAAGGTGAAAGCCAAGAGTGAGAAGAAGAAGACCTCCACGAAGCCGATAGGCGGTGTCAGTAAGGTAGAAGGAAAGGGCAGGGCAAAAGTTTCGGGGCTAACAGTAGAGAAGGAGGGATGTTCCTATTGTCACAGGAAAGGTGTTGGGTTACGCCAGCGCCCCAGCCATCGAACCATGGCCAAATGCGGAACAAAAATTTTATAAACCGGCACTAACGGAACCCGATTTTTTGGATCGACCATTAACCCTAATATTGCAATTAGTAAAGGAGTTTAGAAAGTTATACCGAATGATCCGTGTCCTTCGGTCTTTAACCTTTATCCTAAGCTCCTCGAGGCTTTCTTGATCAAGTTTGATCTCCGATCTTCCCCATTGAAGATGATCCACCCGAGAGTCTTTGCATCGAGCTCCAACCTCATATCTGAGGAAACTCAAGTACCTAGTTTGCTACACTAGATAGCCAAGATGAAGTAGAGAGTATGTAGGATTAGTTTGCCTTAATACACCCTAGATTTCTCAACACATGAGACATGTAGGATGGAGATAGAAGAAGCCATGAGAGGATGAGAGAGTAAGGCTAAGAAAAACAAGTGAAGAAAAGGCTTAAGTGTGTCGTGAGCTTTTTGTGTTGTGAGATTTTTATATTAAGCATGCTAGAAACTCAAGAAAACAACTAAAGAATAAATATCTCACACCACTACAAATATCAAGCATGCCTCATGAGTGCTTCATGAGTCACTACATGACTCACCACCATGAGTCACACCCATGTGGCATCCAATGAATCACCAAATGAGTCATGCTTGATAAATGCCAAAATCCAAAACTCATCCTCCACCTCAATAAACATTTAAACCTAAAAGTTTAATACAAAAAGAAATGGAAACTTCTAGAAGCAATCTTGTAAAGAATTACAAGAATACCCCCCATCCGTATATACATACCTGCATCCGTATTCCGATAGAATAAGAATACAATGAAACGAAAATAATCCAGCAATATAATACTAGGATCCGGCTTAAACCAAAGCCTACTAGTATTATCCGTCCGAATCATGATCCGTGCACAAGTGCACATAAAGGATCGAACCCTGCCGTAAAACCATACGGCCTATACATCGTTTCGCCCGAAGTAGGGAAACCCTCTGTGTGGGACTTTAAAGACTCGTCAATACGCTGGAAGTGGGTTTAACCACAAGAACATCAGCGGCACTAGCTGTATGTAACGGCTACCTAGGTATTGAGCGAAAGGGAGGCCGACGAGCAAACTCATCCTGAAACCCCTACTGAACCTGACAGTGAAAATATCCGTACAGTCCGGTCCGTTCATCTATGAGAATCGCATATCGAGTCTAGAGGGTGGAAAAAGTCAGACCCCTAATAGCGCGACATTTAGTGTCGGTATGAAACCCACCACCACCTAAGAAACTACCGATCCTAGATCGGTAATTCTCGACTACCTTGGCCAAGGATTTCTGGTGATGGTCACCCGTGCACAACGTGACATCAACCCCCTGAAGGGTTACCTACGATGGCAGTAAGGTTTCGGGAGGTATCGTCCATGCCAAATTATAATTTTGTCGTTTTAGCTAACCCTAAACTAGATCGTTAACTAGAAATAATACGGGATATGAATGCAAACACTTTGCAATATGTAGTGAGCAAGGAATACAACCTTTGTAGACCAGTCCTTCACTTCAAAAAGCTCCATGTAGTAGTCCCTTCTGCTGCGATCTCAAGCTCCGGACTCTAGAGAGGCTCCGTAGAAGAAACGAACGTGCTTGCTTCGAAGACTTCAAGGCCGAAAATGATCTACGTCAGGGAGACGCTAACCCAAGCTATTCCTTTACTAGGTCATGAACTTTGTGAAGAGAACACCCTATACTACATGGAAAGTAGTAGAGGATGATGAAGTAGGAAGTGGGCTCACTTTAGAATTGATTTTCTCACGCTTTTTCTCATAGCACCATTAGAGCTAGCAATCTTTTTCTTGGAGCTTGAAGAAGAAGAAGAAGAAGAACTTATCACAATGATTCATCCAAATGAATTATATGTGTGGTTAGAAATGCAACCAAGGGTTAAGCATGTCATGCTTAACCCTTGTAGAGAGTTAACCACAAGCTATGGCTAAAGGTTAGGTCAAAAATATCTCAAGCTAGACAAAAAGAATGGATAAAGTCAAAGAAGAAATGAAGCTTCTACAAGCTTTCAATAATTATCAACCATGACAATCATCCATACTTTTTGAATAACTTAAAGATAAATAAAAACCCTAATCTTAACCCTAGCATGGTTTAGTCTCTACAAACCCTAGTTGCATATGTAACCAAGCATGATACATTTAACATATATCACATATATATCAATGTATCCAATGTGAGAAAAGAAATCATAAGTGAGATAATACTAGTTAATGTAATGTAATATATCAAATATATAATAATACATTAAATTATTAAATCAACACTTGATTTAATAATCCGGCTATAACCGACTAATATCATGTGTAACAACTTATCGAATCAACACTTGATCCGATAACCCGGCTATATCGCATACAACTGATCAATGTCACGAATCGCGAGAATAGAATACGGTATCTCATATCGTATCAATCTCGGTCCAGCACATATCACATATGTGCTCCTACTCCATTTCGCTTGAGCCAGGAAAACCCTGTGTAGGACTCTAAAGACTCGTCAATACGCCGGCAGTAGGTGATGATCATATCAAACACCCACAAGCCGCAAGCGGTCTGCTAAACGTAACGGCCACCCGGGTATTAAGCGATCATAAGATCAACAAGCAAACCTGCTCACACTCTTATGAATCCAGTCAGTAACAATACCGTACAGTCCGGTCTCTTCGTCTGATATGTCCCATATCTCGTCTAGGGGTGGTAAACGTCAGACCCTAGTAACTCGATAAGTCGTGTCGATATGAGGCTCATAATGGGTCGAGAAACTACTGATAACACTTACCAGTATATCTCAGAAGCTGCCTTGGCCAAGGACTTCCTGTTATAGCCAATCGAGCACAGCGCAACATCAACTCCCTATACCGGGAGAGATGAAACCCCTCCTATCGCTCATTGCCACCATATGGCTCGGGACTGTACCCAAAAGACGCCGTTTTGCACGCCTTCTTGGACGTGGTATGATGGAAATCAAAGAACAGTGAGAATCACACAAGACTCTATGACGATCTCGGGTCTACAGACTAACCTGTACCAGTGTCACCAGAGAACTGCCATCTGACGTGAGGTATAATACCATCTGGGAGTTCTCGGCGAGTCCGTCCAGTGTACCCAGTCTCCACTGAGCACCCGTATACTGTCTCTGATGTTAAACACCAATGGATAAGGGATCATCCATCGCCCATCTGTATGGGTGGAGAAGCTATACGCTAGTCTACTCTGGTATATCAATGCCCTGTCTCGATACACCTACGACTAGGAACATTTGAAGGATGTACTTAGCGACTACGCTGTCCCCACTAGTATGATCTGCATCATAGTCCTGGTTGTCAAGTACTCATCCTAAGGGCTTTATCAACATGTAACATAGAGACAATCAGAGTACATGTTAAGATAAAGTGCAACCAGATAGCATACTATCATGTCGAGCAAGTAAGTCCTCCCTATATATGTCCAAGCATCCACTACAATATACATCATATGTACAGTAATGGCCTCTAGGGCATACATATCACTAACAATCTCCCACTTGCACAAGGGTCATGTGTTGTAGTATCTCATACCCAACAATCAGCAGTGGTTGAAGTATCTCATACTCAACCATCCCATAAAAGTCTCTACTGGGAAATAGGCCTTTGTGAGTGGATCCACGCTGTTGTCCTCTGTGACTACTCTCCTAACCTCGATCTCCATGGAGATCAACCATCTCCATGATCAGGTGATACTGCCTAAGAATATGTCTGGATTACTGACGGGACGAAGGTTCCTAGGCCGAAGCCACAACTCCATTGTCACACAATGGTAGGAACGAAGTTCATCTCATGAACTATATACATCCAGACTGCTTCTTTGGTAGTATCATAGGTAGCCATGTATCCTGCCTTTATCGTCTAGTATGCCACGGTATCTAGCTTGGAACTCTTCCAACATACCATCCCTCCACTGAGGGTAAAGACAATGCCTGTGACTGATATTCAGTCGACCTTACCACCCTGGAAACTATCCAGTGATTCTCCCCAGGATCGATTGATACCATCTCACTACACCTAGTGAGAATCCTAATATCCAATTAGATCTATCTCAAAGATCCAAAACCCAGGATTTAGGAGGTATCATCTTGATCTTATTATGGAGAATCCATGTGAAAAGAGGAGATTGACCGACCGTAGCATAGGAAACTTCTTTCCTATCACGAGTATGTCATCCACGTACAATACGAGGATCATCACCATACTTCCTACTACCTTTTTGTATATACAAGGTTCATCTACCATTTTGATGAAGTCAAACTCTTTGACTACCACATCAAAACAGATGTTCCAGCTCCATGATGCCTGTTTTATCCCATAAAGCAACTTGCACACCTTTCCGCTGCTCCCACTATTTCCGAAGCCCTCTGGCTGTGTACTTATAGATGCTCTCTTCTAAATCACTATTTAGAAAAGAAGTCATGACACCCAACCGCCAGATATCGTAGTCATAGTATGTAGCAATGGCAGGTAGGATCTGGATGGACTTAAGCATAGCTTTGAAAGTCTCAACTTTTCCATGTACACCAAATAATCTTCTCAAGATATACTTGCTCCGGATGGGGATTTAACCCTTCAGATAAAGCAACCAAAGTCCATACTTTGTGGTATATATGGATTCCATCTCAGATCGCATAGCATCCAGCCATTCTTACAGAGTCCCCACTCGTGATGGCCTGCTCGAAACTAGTTGAGTCATCATCTCATGATGCAATCCTCGCTCCCACTGTAATAGAGAAACCGAAGTATCTCTCAGATGGGTGAGGAACCCTACTAGATCGGCGGAGAGGCTGAGGTTCGTCGGTAACTATTGAATCCTTTGGTTCTATCAAATTATCAGCTGTAGTTTGTATAGCTGGAACTCCTTCCAGTTCTACCTCATGACCAGTAATTTCTTCACAAGAAATTCCCCTTCCCAAAGGAGGTATGCTGAGAAACAAAACACCTTTTGCTCCTCAGTGTGGTAGACGATATTCCTTTGCGAATGCTTGGGATATCCAACAAACTTCCACAAAACTGACCTTGCCTCAAGCTTGTCCGGATTTTGCTTTTAGACATAGGCCGGACAAACCCAAATCTTAACATCCTTAAGAGATGGGCTCTTCCCATACCATATCACATATGGGGTGGTAGGCACATGATTTGATTTGAACCTTATTCAATAGGTATGCAGCTTCACAAGTGCATAACCCCCAAAAGGAAATAGGCAATTCAGTAGTACTCATCATAGAGCACACCATATCACATAGGGTGCGATTGCTCCACCCCGATATACCGACGTACTGTGGTGTATTCGGAGGAGTAATGCTGAGAGAGAATCTTATTCTCCTTTAGAATAGTCCAAGATCTTCGTGCTCAAGTATTCACATCATAGGACATAAAACTTATACCCGGTTTTTGGTTCTCTACTTCTGACTTATATTCTATGAATTTCTCAAAAGTTTCAGACTTGTGTTTCAACAGGAACATATGTCCGAATCTTGAGATATCATCAGTGAATGTAATGAAGTACAAAGAACAGGTCCTGGCATGTGTAGGCTGGGGACTTTCATACATCATGTATCAATCCCAAGAGTTCACTAACTCTTTCTCTGTTTCCAATAAACGGAGCTATGGTCATCTTATCTTTGTGATATGACTGGAAAGCTTCACAAGATGTAAATTCAAACTAATATAAATATGCATCCCTATGTAACTTAGCTAGTCGGGTCGCATTGATATGACCTAGTCTACAATGCCTCAAGAAGGATTCGTTCATTTCTGAACTCTTCCTCTTGTGTGTGTGTTCTGTACGTTAAGAACTGTAGTTTGATTTAGAACGTTTATGCTTTTAGATAACGTGCCTGAACCGATCAACTCTTGATATAGGAAATGTTCAAAACATTATCCAACAATACAAAATTATATCCTTCTTTAGTAATAAAGAGACTGATATGATGTTGTATATCAGGTTCGGTATCTAATAACATTCGTTCAGAATCAATGTATTTGGTAATACAGGGTGATAACTGCCAACTGTTTTGGCAACAACACTTGCACCGTTTCCAACTCATGAAACTTATCACCCATTCTCAGTTCTCTACCTATCTGTAGCCCATGTAACATATTACATATGTGGGATCCTGATCCGGTATCTCATACCCAGAATGTAAAGGATACTGAGAAACAGTTCTCTGTAATAAACACACCCGAAGAAGATGCATCAGCATGCACTTTCTTCGTTTGGGCGGCACGGGAATCCTGGTAATCCCCTATTTCCTGCTCGGTCTTATAACAATTATAAGTTGGAGCGGGACCAACGTTCCCTAGCGCAGTATAACAAGCGGATTCGGTCAATACATCCATATTATTATGTTGATTAAGGCGTGACATGGTCGCTACTTGGAGAGAGAGAGAAGAAAACACTCAGCGTATGCTCTTGTAAGATTAGATTGGTTATCAATATATCTAATCAGGATGGCTCCCACTGTTTTAGTCAAATCTTTCTTCAAACCCTAAAAAGAAAGACTAGCCGGGATTAATTACACCCTACAAGTTCGCCAATCTTTCGGCCTTGCCAGTGTCGGTATTTTGAGGGAGGTTTCCCGTGCTTTCGCACGGATCTAATTAAAATAAATCTCGTTTTCCCAGGGGCGTAACCCCGTTAACACCTTTCTAGACACCTACTTGATCGGCTAATTGTAATGTGTAAAACTCTCCCAGGAGTAACTCTTACTCGCAGTGGGTATCGGGATCCAACTATCTCATAGGAGGTATGTAATCTCATTGCAAATTTCAACACTTGAAATTCCCGATAATGTTTTACCCCTAGCGTCTTATGATCTTGACGGAGGCCAAACTACCCATAGTCCGCTAGTCAAGTTCAACCCGTACATTTCGTGATTGAATTAGACCCACCCGCACGACCCTTGACGGAGGCCAAACTACGCCGTACGAATACCCTAATCCAATCACATCGTATGCTAGCAGATAAGCACTAGTTAGCTACCGTACACTACGCCTTGACGGAGGCCAAACTACCGCAGCACGAATACTAAATAGTACTTATCTGAAATGACGGAGGGCTACGACAAGTTTTTAAGAAAGCCCTTTGCGTAATGAACTTGATATCGTTGTAGAATCGAGTGATTTTGAAAAGGAGTGTTTTTTAGGCTTTTACTAGTTTTGCTAAATAGGCCACTCCTGGTGAAGGGATCGTCGGCTCTTTCCTTATCGAATAAGGTGCAGGATATTTCACAAATACCACTATGCAAAGCAAAAACTATAAAAACAATCTAAAGACAAACCGAGGGTTGTAGTATCTGCCAGTTATTGCTAAAGAGGTCACTCCCGGTGAAGGGGTCTCGGCTCTTACTTTATTGAATAAGGTGCTGGATATTCTACAAGGAATACCGATATGTAAAGCAAGAACTAGAGCTACCAGTTTTCGAGACAAGTTTCTACAACATTTTTAGGTTTCTTTTATTTCATTAATCTCATTAATGAAGTCCCATTTATTATGCTTCACAAGCATCACATTTGAAACGAAATCAACAATATATAATACATATCTCATATATATAATATAAACATTCGTCTCAGGCAGCAATATGATCTCATCACAAAACATTGCAGCAGAAGAACATATATGAAATATTGGATATACTAGGATTTCCGTGTTTTATTTTAAGCCTGTATAAAACACGGATTCCACGGTCGTGATGAATAACCAATCCCACACCCCTAGACCCCTATGAGAGCGGCAAGCAGCCCTGCCAATTCTAGAGTTAGGAGACCTGGTCTCGACTCCTCAAGATGATCTCCCACTGGACCCTAGAACCCGGTTACTTGTGCTCCCCGTCTTGGGTCTATCCTAATGCGGAAAAGTAAATAATATACAATGGTGACATCATCCTCAGACCGGAAGTGCCCCAATAAAAGAATATTACATACAATAAATTTTACATGAATGAAAATAAAAACTCTCATCTCACATAAAAACCCCAGCTATTCAATCACGACGATCCAATATAACATATCACAGCAACACATAACATCACATGTCATCAACGTAAGTAAATATGCGTATCCCAATTGTCGTTGATATATAGCACCGAAACTGGCGATACACCACATATTACACTTACGGTCGCAAAAAAGAAAGTGAAAAACTACAACAGTTGGAATCCGCAACCACCTTAGACATCACATGCCTAACCAAATGAATTCCTTAGACATCGCATGCCTAACAATTATAAACCCCGCATTTTAGTCTCGATCTCGAAAACACTTTTCAATATCTTGCCGGGCAATTCAACAAGATTCCCGACATCCTGATCGAATGCTCGTTGGAAACTTTGGTAGACGGCCGCACCCCCCGGTGCCGTCGACGAAGTGCACTAAGACGGAACACCACTGCCGCGAGCACCCGAACGGATGCTTTTGGCGACGGGGTTCTCCTACAGTCACTTGGTCGGGGCTATGGGGCGTGGCTATCTATTAAGTTTAACCGGTGAGTATCCGCGTACGCTACGTGATTGCGACGGACTTTTGATCACATCAAAATCCCGTGGCAACCGATGATCTGAGACTAAACTGCTAGATTTATAACATTCAAATTAGTTATCTCATAACTACATGTGGATTCCAAATATTGTATGCCATCATATAATATCCGGACGAAGTTAAACCCTTCGATCGATTCATCAAAGTCCCACAATTTCCCGACAGCTCAACACTTGAGCACAGTTTTAGCAATACCCAGAAGATGCCATAGTACCTATGAACCAGCCGTAGAAGGGTCAAACCAACGCCTCACAAGTGAAACGCTAAACTATCACAAACCCTAGGGTTCAAGTGATGGTTTTGATGGCCACATAATCGAGTTAAGATTTACGTTCTTCTAGAGGGTCCAAAGAATCACTTGCATGTTTTTCCGAGTACGTTAAACTTGGAAAAATGGATTTTTTACATTCGATCGAACCCTTTAACTTTGCCTAGACAATACGTGAAACACCCGAAACAATGTTAAAACTACAAATACGAAACACTCCCAATTGTTTATAGTGTAAGATTACATCACATGCAAAATTAAGAAAAATAAACAATTCCTGAAATATCAAAACCAAGCCACTGGAACACTAGCAAAATTTCAGGGGAGGGGGCTCGGTTTTGGCCGATATGGGGGGGGGGGGTGCTCGGCCCAATTTTCTCAGAATACCCTGAAATTTTGTGTGTGTTCATGATATATCCCATACATCACTCTGTACTTGTTTAAAAAAAATTTTGACAACTTTTTAAATCGACAGAAACTATAGATTTCGTGTTTCAGTTTCGGAGTTATTTCAGTTTCGTGATTCTAACAAAATCTGTATTTATTTCTAGCATGGCTCTGATACCACTGAAGGGTTGCCTACGACGGCAGCAAGGTTTTGGGAGGCATCGTCCATGCCAAATTAAAATTTTGTCGTTTTAGCTAACCCTAAACTAGATCGTTAACTAGAAATAATACGGGATATGAATGCAAACACTTTGCAATATGTAGTGAGCAAGGAATACAACCTTTGTAGACCGGTCCTTCACTTCAAATAGCTCCGTGTAGTAATCCCCTCCGCTGTGATCTCATGCTCCGGACTCTAGAGAGGCTCCGTAGAAGAAACGAACGTACTTGCTTCGAAAACTTCGAGGCCGAAGATGATCTACGTCAGGGAGACACTAACTCAAGCTATTCCTTCACTAGGTCATGAACTTTGTGAAGAGAACACCCTATACTACATGGCAAGTAGTAGAGGATGATGAAGTAGGAAGTGGGCTCACTTTAGAATTGATTTTCTCACACTTTTTCTCATAGCACCATTAGAGCTAGCAATCTTTTTCTTGGAGCTTGAAGAAGAAGAAGAAGAACTTATCACAATGATTCATCCAAATGAATTATATGTGTGGTTAGAAATGCAACCAAGGGTTAAGCATGTCATGCTTAACCCTTATCGAGAGTTAACCACAAGATATGGTGAAAGATTAGGTCAAAAATATCTCAAGCTAGACAAAAGGATTGGATAAAGTCAAAGAAGAAATGAAGCTTCTACAAGCTTTCAATAATTATCAGCCATCGCAATTATCAATACTTTTTGAATAACTTAAAGATAAATAAAAACCCTAGCATGGTTTAGTCTCTACAAACCCTAGTTGCATATGTAACCAAGCATGATACATTTAACATATACCACATATACATCAATGTATCCAATGTGAGAAAAGAAATCATAAGTGAGTTAATACTAGTTAATGTAATGTAATATAACAAATATATAATTATACATTAAATTATTAAATCAACACTTGATTTAATAATCCGGCTATAACCGACTAATATCATGTGTAACAACTTATCGAATCAACACTTGATCCGATAACCCGACTATATCGCATACAACTGATCAATGTCATGAATCACGAGAATAAAATACGGTATCTCATATCGTATCAATCTCGGTCCTGCACATATCACATATATGCTCCTACTCCGTTTCGCTTGAGCCGGGAAACCCCTGTGTAGGACTCTAAAGACTCGTCAATACGCCGGCTGTAGGTGGTGATCATATCAAACACCCACAAGCCGCAAGCAGTCTGCTAAACGTAACGGCCACCTGAGTATTGAGCGATCAGAAGATCAACAAGCAAGCCTGCTCACTCTCCAGTGAATCCAGTCAGTAACACTACCGTACAGTCCGGTCTCTTCGTCTGATATGTCGCATATCTCGTCTAGGGGTGGTAAACGTCAGACCCCAGTAACTCGATAAGTCATGTCGATATGAGGCTCAAAACGGGTTGAGAAACTACTGATAACACTTACCAGTATATCTCTGAAGCTGCCTTGGCCAAGGACTTCCTATATAGCCAATCGAGCACAGCGCAACATCAACTCCCTATACGGGGAGAGACGAAACCCCTCCTATCACTCATTGCCTCCATGTGAATCGGAACTGTACCCAAAAGCCATCATTTTTCACGCCCTCTTGGACCTGGTATGATGGAAATCAAAGCACAGTGAGAATCACACAAGACTCTATGACGAACTCGGATCTACAGACTAACCTGTACCAGTGTCACCAGAGAACTGCCATCTGACGTGAGGTATAATACCATCTGGGAGTTCTCGGCGAGTCCGTCCAGTGTACCCAGTCTCCACTGAGCACCCGTATACCTTCTCTGATGTCAAACACCAATGGATATGGGATCATCCATCGCCCATCTGTATGGGTCGAGAAGCTATACGCTAGTCTACTCTGGAATCTCGATGCCCTGTCTCGATACACCTAAGACTAGGAACATTTGAAGGATGTACTTAGCGACTACGCTGTCCCCACTAGTATGATCTGCATCATAGTCCTGGTAGTCAAGTACTCATCCTAAGGGCTTTATCAACATGTAACATAGAGACAATCAGAGTACATGTTAAGATAAAGTGCAACCAGATAGCATACTATCATGTCGAGCAAGAAAGTACTCCCTATATATGTCCAAGCATCCACTACAATATACATCGTATGTACAGTAATGGCCTCTAGGGCATACATATCACTAATATTCTCCTACTTGCATTAGGGCCATCTGTTGTAGTATCTCATACCTAACAATCAGCAGTGGTTGAAGTATCTCATACTCAACCATCCCATAAAAGTCTCTACTGGGAAATAGGCCTTTGTGAGTAGATCCGTGCTGTTGTCCTCTGTGTCTACTCTCCTAACCTCGATCTCCCTGGAGATCAACCATCTCCAAGATCAGGTGATACTGCTTAAGAATATGTCTGGATTACTAACGGGTCGAAGGTTCCTAGGCCAAAGCCACAACTCCATTGTCACACAATGGTAGGAACGAAGTTCATCTCATGAACTATATACATCCAGACTGCCTTTTTGGTAATATCATAGGTAGCCGCGTATCCTGCCTTTATCGTCTAGTATGCCACGGTATCTAGCTTGGAACTCTTCCAACATACCATCCCTCCATTGAGGGTAAAGACAATGCCTGTGACTGACATTCAGTCGACCTTACCACCCTGGAAACTATCCAGTGATTCTCCCCAGGATCGATTGATACCATCTCGCTACACCTAGTGAGAATCCTAACATCCAATTAGATCTATCTCATAGATCAAAAACCCAGGATTTCGGAGGTATCATCTTGATCTTGTAAGTCTACGCTAGCGCCCCGGCCGTCAACAGACGCCAAATGCGGAATAAAAAACTTTTAAACTGGCGCTATCGTATACTTTAACCCGGATCTGCCATTATTGCTAAACTAACAAACTGTAAAGAGTGTAGAAAGGTTATACCGAACGATCCGAGTCTTTCGTTCTTCAACCATCATCCCACGCTCCGTTGCGGCTGCTCTGATCTCGTCGAACTCCAATATCCTCGTCGAGGTGACACCACATCACCGATTCTTTAAACGGGCTCCCGCCTCTGACTTGAGGCAACTCGATCGTCAAGTTTGCTAAAAGAGACGACCAAGATTGATGTAGAGAATGAGTAGATGACTTTGTCTCGTTCCGTCCAAAACTGTGGACGGACGGTTAATGAAGTTGCCGAGGGAATTGGGTGATGGAATGAAATGAACTGTAAAATTCCATGCACCCCAAATACTATCATATCTTTTTACAACCATGAAAAACTATCAAGTGAGCGAGAGTGGAGGAGAGAGAGGGCCGGCCATTCTTATAGAAGAGGGAGGTGACCGTAGGAGAGGGGGGTGACCATATGATAAATATCACAATGTGAACACAAACAAATATCTTGCATAAAGATCTTAAGCAAAACAAGAATGTAATGAAATCAAAGCATGAGTCACTTAGCCTTGTCACAAATTCTAGAACCTTCTAGAACCTTCTAGAAGCACGACTCACTCTCATCCAAGAAAAGATAAATCCGCCTTTAACCAAATGTTAAAAGACGGCTGATAGAAAACTGGAAACTGGCAACTTCCAAAAATGATCCTGAAACGACTTTCAGGATAACCCCGTAACTGTATAAATATACCCGCATTTGTATTACGACCGAATACAAATGCAACTGAGACAAAGATATTATACCTACTCAATATAATACTCGGATCCGGCTTAAACCAAAGCCGACCAGTATCATCTGCCCGAAAACTGACACGTGCGTAAACGCACGTGCATTTTCCGAACCCTGCCATAAAACCATACGGCCTCTACAACGTTTAGCCCGAACTTGGGAAACTGTCTGTGGGGGACTCTAATGACTCTTCAGTACCCTGGCAGTGGGTTTAACCACAAACCGTCAGCTGCACTAGCTATGCGTAACGGTTGCCCACGGACTGACCTCAAGGGAGACTGATGAGCGAACTCAAGGGTGGCCGATGAGCTGACACATCCAGAAACCCTACTGAGCCTAACAGTGACAATGTATATACAGTCCGGTCCGTTCGTCAATGAGTATCGCATATCCGCCTAGGGGGCTAGTAACGTCAGACCCCCAGAAGCAGTATAAGTCGTGTCGGAGTGAAGCCTAATAACACCCTGAGATACTACTGGAGTACCTACCAGTAAATCTTCTGCCACGGTCGTGGGCTATGTGTAATGGCTCTCCTAGACACAGCACGATCTCGCCCCCAATACCGGGAGAGACGAATCCCCTGCCGATCCGCTCACGTGCCTCCATATGGCTCGGGACTGTACCCAAAAGCTACCTGTTTGCACGACTCCTTTGAGCCGTGGTAGGGTAGAAATCAAAGCACAGTGGGAACTCACACGAGACAAATGACGACCTCAGGTCGATGAACTAACCTGTACACATGTCACCAGGGAACTGCTATCTGACGATAGGTATAGTACTAACTAGCAGATTCCCGGCGAATCCTGTCCGGTGTACTCATAACCCAATGAGCACCTGTATACATCTTAGGTGATCCAACTGACACCAGTGGCTTGTGAGACTGGCCACCGCCCCTCGTCGGGGTCTCGACTGTATACACTAGTCTACTCCGGAGTATCGATGCCCTGTCTCGAAACTCCCACGACTAGGGACCACAATTAAGGATATGCATATAAACTACCCAACTCTCACGTATATGATCGCCATCATACTGTTGGTAGTAAAGCAAGATCCTAAGGGCTCTATCAAAGTGTAACATGCAATCAGTCACCTGAACATGTACACGACTGATAAAGGCAAACCAGATAGTATACTATCATCTCGAGTAAGACTGTCCTACCGGGATAGGTCCTCCGCAATCATTGCAATCACGTACCTGCGATCCAATAATTGACTATGAGGGCACTATCTCCAATAATCTCCCACTTGCACTCAAGGCTAATTATTGCGATGTCGACTACTCACAGCCCGTGTGAAACCGAACATCCAACTCCTCTACTAATCAGTTTCACAAAGCCCGTTTGTAAAACTATTGTGTTCGAGAAATAGCCTCAGTGAGTGGATCCGCCTAGAAGTATATTTCTTTATCTCTCTTAATCTCAAGTTCGCGGAGAAAGCCATCTCCCGAATTGAGTAGTACCTGTCTTAGAATATGTCTGGATATCTGATGGGACCTTAGTTCATAAATGAACTCCATATCCAAACTTCTTAGATTGTATGGATCACTGAACCTAATCAGTATCCGGCACCATGCCTCCCACAGTATTTTCTTGGATCACCTGTCCATAATACTGTCCCTCGTCAGAGGGAAAACTAAAACTCTGACAATCACTCTGTCATCCATGTCACCTTTGAAGCCTGGAATGATAACCGTCTCCCGAAAGAGGCTGCCGTTATCAATTCCGTAGAACATGTACTAATGTTCTAAAACTGCTTCCTTATGTTTCTCCAGGATTGGATTAATACAAACTTATTGCATCTAGTGCAAAAACAACATTTGGTGCGGTACTTGACATCTCATGATTGACTCAATTGCCTAAGCAAGTGATCTGCCAATCATGCACATCCCTCTCCCCTTTAGTCTATACGACACCTTTAGAGAGGGTGACTCCATCACCTGCAGGTACACTACCATGCTAGGAGTCAACTATTCTAAAAACCATTAGAATATCTGTCAAAGTACCCACATTGGGAAACCACCCAAATTTAGATCTAAAACCATAGATCCAGAAACCAGAATGTCTAATATTATATCCATGTTCTGTCTGGAGAAACAACTGTGTGACGACAACAGTACAACCGATCGTAGTATAGGAATTTTACTTCCTATTCTGTGTATGTCATTCAAATACCATGACATCACACCCTACTACCTTCTTAACAGATCCATCCCCTATTCTGATGAAGTCAAACCTATGACTTTCACATCAAAATTAGATGATCTATCTCCGCTATAACTGCTCTAGTCTATAAATAGACATAAGCTACTTGCCCACTATGCTTCCGCTGCTCCCACTGAATACGACAACCCTCTGGCAGAATAATATACGCGTACACTTCTAAAGCTAGTTTAGAACGACGCTATACTTATCCTCCTGCCTGGTCTCATAGTCTGGAACAACAGTAGTGTCAAGTCTGGGTAGATAAGAACCTCCCTGTCACCGTCCTTGAGGCTACCGAAGTACCTCTCGGGTGTCTGAGGTTACCCACCAAATCTGCGGAGTGGCTATTGGAATGTCAAACCTGATTGATTATATAGGTCCTATTAAATTTTCTGTAATCGTTCGCGGTTCTGGAATCACTTCCAGTTCTACCATACTCCCACTACTGTTTTCTGAAAAAATCCATTTTACTAAAACTGTGGCGAGTCAAGAACAATATCACTATTGATCTTCCAAATGGTAGAATATCAACCCTCGTCATAGCCAGGGTCAACCCACAAACTGCCATTACAGAAACGTGCCCTGAGTTATCCAGTGTCTGGTTTTAAGCATAAGCTGGACAACTCCCCGTACCTTAATTTCTTTTAAGGTACGATCCATTCTATATCCAATACAGAAACTTTGGCATTTATTTAATTGGAACTATATTCAAATCATGCAGCTGTCTCCAGTGCATATCAACTTAATGGAAAGAGGCTAATCAGCATTACTCAACTTAGGAATCCATCCAATTATGAGTATCCTGAAAGAGAAACACGTTTCTCAAAACCATCACTATCATCTGAATACCAATCACAAGAATCTACATCTTCGATCTCTTTGAAGAATCCCGATACTTATGACACCTGGTTCTCTACTTTATTCTTATACCCACAACTTCTCAAAACTTAGACATTGTATTTGTACGAAACACTTGTTTAAATACTAGAGAAGTTATAAGTAAACAGAACATAGTACGAGGACCTACCCCTTTGTCCTGATGGACACTGGACAACATACAATACTCTGTATAAGTCCGCTGAGTTGAACAACTCATAACCTGTGCGTTGTAGGTGGAAAACTGTACCCTGGCGATTTCCTCAAATATCACCAATTACAACGAATTCCAATATAATGAGGATGATCACCTAATTCCCAATATCTTACTCCCACTCATCATCTGTAAAACCATACAGATATGAGAATGAAACCTGGTAAATACATACCCTTGGAGTAAGTGTCTAATCGGGAAAACAGTTTTCTTTAACAATGCACTGAAACATGAAAATGTTTCGTAGGGGTATCCTGGTATTCATAGTAATGCCTCTTCCATAATCCAACTCATGACTTCAACCGTATATTTTATTGCCATCTCTCCAAATCCCTTTATTTGTCTTTAGTCGTTACCTTCTGTACACCATCGTTAGGCTAAATGGTTTTCTTCCTTCCCTACCGTTCGGCACCAGCCTATGGTTTGGAAGAAGACTATCCAGTAAGCATAATAGGTGTACCCTCCTAAACCAAGAAGTACTCGCATCTCGAGAGAAGGTGATGATAAAAGACAACTGAATAATACCTTATTCTTTTAAAGGTGAAATAGGAGTGGCGATTAAGTACGCGGTTTTGGTCGTGAATGATTACAGTCGCAATTTATTTTGCCCTCTTTCTAATCCCTTTATTTTGTCTTTTGATATTACCTTCTGCACACCCTACTTAGGCTAATTGGTTTTCTTCATTCCCTACCTTTCGGCACCTGCCTATGGTTTGGAATAAGACTATCCAATAAGCGTAATAGGTGTACTCTCCTAAACCAAGGAGCTCTCGCAACCTGAGAGAAGGTGATAATAAAAGACAACTGAATAAACCAATTCTATTTCTCCTGAACCTGGATCCATCCTCGAAGAAGTCCCTTCGAGTTCGTATATAACCATACGATGGATCTATCCAATGGAAGTGGATATCCGTAGTAAAACGGGTGTTCTGAGAAATGCAAAGGGTAAAAGAAGGAGTGGCAATGACTTATGCAACAAAGACAATCCAAAAGCCAGTATTTTAAGAAGGTTCGGTCAACCTAGTCACTGAGTCATAGTCTAGGGTCGGTCAAAGGTCGCTGCCAAAGAGAGAGAGAGAGAAAAGAAATACTCTGCGTGCACTCTAACCTAGATCAGAATGGTCATATCTTTATCTAATCCAGAAACCTCCCACTGTCCTGTCAAATTCTCCTCCAAACCTAAAAGAAGAATCAATCGGGATCACCCGAAGAGTAAACCAACTCAACAGTGGGAATCAGGATCCAACTCTCATCGCATGATAACGTGATGGAATGCATCCACGTTACTCATACTCCAGAAGGTATGCGCATACTTGGCAAGTTTCAGTTTCTTTAGAAACTCCCGATCTGATTTTTGCCCCATGCTCTTATAACCTTGGCTTTGGTCAAAATGTCATAAGTCACATGCCAAGTTCTACCCATCACTATCTTGTCAATTTGAACCCACCCGCACATGCCCCTGACTTTGGCCAATCGGCAGAACGACTGTCCCAAACTAACTCATCTATCTATGCAACAATTGAATACCCAGCAGCTACCAAACACTATGCCTTAACTTTGGCTAAAATACATAGCTTGAATACTACTGAATACCCAAAAGAAGTGACGAAGGGCTACGGCTGGTTTTTGGCGAAAAACCTTTAGCGTAGTGAACTTGATATCGCTGAAGGAACCTGATAGCTTTTTTAAAATATAGTGGCGAAAACCTTTTGCTAAAGAGGTCACTCCCGGTGAAGGGATCTCGGCTCTTTCCTCGTGGAATGAGGTGCAGGATATTCCACTGAATACCGCTATGCAAAGCAACATGTAATCGACTATAGTGAAGTTATTACCCTGACGCAAACTTCTGCCCAAGGGGTCAGTCCCGGTGAAGGGATATCGGCCCTTGCCCCGTCGAATGAGGTGCAGGATATTCCACTGAATATCGCTATGCAAAACAAAAGGAAACGTCTTTGCAATAACACTTTTTAAATTTGTTCCAGCAACTAAAACAGGTTTGTTTTTACTTTGCATTGATCAGAATCAATGCAGTCCCATCAATCAATCACACCAGAAAAGAACGAAAAATAAAATGTACGTATATGCCATCCGCATTCGTCACTGGGTCCCGTCATCACCCGTTAGGTTACTTAACTAACGACAGAGCGGGGACTGGACTAGCGCGGGTGTAAAACATATACAACATTTAATAGTATATAAACCAATATACATAATCGCTCCAGGCGTGATAATATGCAACATTACAGAAAAGTAATAAGCATCACAGAACAATACAGATAATCTGGGATCCCCGGGTTTCACAGAGCCGCTGCTGAAACCCGACGTTCCCCTGTCGTGTGGATAGCCTGTGCAATGAAACCTAGACCCCTATGGGTGCGGCAAGTTACCCGCCAAAACCTGAAGCGAGGCAGTCCCCCACAGCATAGTGAATGGAACACCCGGCACTTCACAGAATCCGGTAAATTGAGCACCCCTTCTTGGGTCAACCTGTACCCCCTATGAGTGCGGCGAATAGTCTGCCAATTTTAGAGTGGGGCCCCTCTGCCTCCCAAAGCCATGAGATGCGGACCCGTTGCCCTCCAGAATCCGGCTATCCGTGCACTCCGTCGCGGGGTAAAACCTAGTACAGTAATGAAAAATAGTACAATAGGTACATCGACCGCAACCTGGTCGTGCCCCAAAAGAATATTATACAACAGGCAGTGACGGCAGTCCACATGTTGGACGCTCGCCCCGCAATAACAAATGTACAAATAAACTCAAACTGTACTACCATTGCACACTGCTATCCACCACGACAAATCCGCAACAATACAGCACAACACAGAACATCAACGCGAATGTCATGTTCGCAAACCCGTCTAAAAGAACTATAGCAATCAAACGCGGTTTACCGATCAAATGACATTCCCGGTCGGAGATATAATGTAAGCACTGTAAACTAACATGTTTAAATTTCGATCGACCAAATATCAAAAAGTGGGCCCCACGACTTACTGGTGAACAGTAACAAAACCTGGGCCAAAACGATATTTACCAAAAACCCCAAAATCCAACAGAGAACACACAGAAAAAATTTGGTGCAGTGATCCTCTAGAACGGCCGCGGATGCGCGGCCAAACCATGGGTTTGGCCGCTAATCCGCGGCGATCTGGTGAGATCAATTGCTCAAATTTTGTCCGTACCCTTAAAAAACCCTGCACGGATTTTTAAGACATGCAGAATTAATTTTTGAAGCCATTTAAAAACAACAGAAACTGTCAAGTTGTAATTTTGTGATTTTTGATTTCCGGTCGGATCGATGTTTTAAACGCGTTAGCACAAGTTAGTATAGCAAAATGGTGAGGCTCTGATACCACTGTAAGTCTACGCTAGCGCCCCGGCCGTCAACAGACGCTAAATGCGGAATAAAAACTTTTAAACTGGCGCTATCGTATACTTTAACCCGGATCTGCCATTATTGCTAAACTAACAAACTGTAAAGAGTGTAGAAAGGTTATACCGAACGATCCGAGTCCTTCGTTCTTCAACCATCATCCCACGCTCCGTTGCGGCTGCTCCGATCTCGTCGAACTCCAATATCCTCGTCGAGGTGACACCACATCACCGATTCTTTAAACGGGCTCCCGCCTCTGACTTGAGGCAACTCGATCGTCAAGTTTGCTAAAAGAGACGACCAAGATTGATGTAGAGAATGAGTAGATGACTTTGTCTCATTCCGTCCAAAACTGTGGACGGACGGTTAATGAAGTTGCCGAGGGAATTGGGTGATGGAATGAAATGAACTGTAAAATTCCATGCACCCCAAATACTATCATATCTTTTTACAACCATGAAAAACTATCAAGTGAGCGAGAGTGGAGGAGAGAGAGGGCCGGCCATTCTTATAGAAGAGGGAGGTGACCGTAGGAGAGGGGGGTGACCATATGATAAATATCACAATGTGAACACAAACAAATATCTTGCATAAAGATCTTAAGCAAAACAAGAATGTAATGAAATCAAAGCATGAGTCACTTAGCCTTGTCACAAATTCTAGAACCTTCTAGAACCTTCTAGAAGCACGACTCACTCTCATCCAAGAAAAGATAAATCCGCCTTTAACCAAATGTTAAAAGACGGCTGATAGAAAACTGGAAACTGGCAACTTCCAAAAGTGATCCTGAAACGACTTTCAGGATAACCCCGTAACTGTATAAATATACCCGCATTTGTATTACGACCGAATACAAATGCAACTGAGACAAAGATATTATACCTACTCAATATAATACTCGGATCCGGCTTAAACCAAAGCCGACCAGTATCATCTGCCCGAAAACTGACACGTGCGTAAGCGCACGTGCATTTTCCGAACCCTGCCATAAAACCATACGGCCTCTACAACGTTTCGCCCGAACTTGGGAAACTGTCTGTGGGGGACTCTAATGACTCTTCAGTACCCTGGCAGTGGGTTTAACCACAAACCGTCAGCTGCACTAGCTATGCGTAACGGTTGCCCACGGACTGACCTCAAGGGAGACTGATGAGCGAACTCAAGGGTGGCCGATGAGCTGACACATCCAGAAACCCTACTGAGCCTAACAGTGACAATGTATATACAGTCCGGTCCGTTCGTCAATGAGTATCGCATATCCGCCTAGGGGGCTAGTAACGTCAGACCCCCAGAAGCAGTATAAGTCGTGTCGGAGTGAAGCCCAATAACACCCTGAGATACTACTGGAGTACCTACCAGTAAATCTCCTGCCACGGCCGTGGGCTATGTGTAATGGCTCTCCTAGACACAGCACGATCTCGCCCCCAATACCGGGAGAGACGAATCTCCTGCCGATCCGCTCACGTGCCTCCATATGGCTCGGGACTGTACCCAAAAGCTACCTGTTTGCACGACTCCTTTGAGCCGTGGTAGGGTAGAAATCAAAGCACAGTGGGAACTCACACAAGACAAATGACGACCTCAGGTCGATGAACTAACCTGTACACATGTCACCAGGGAACTGCTATCTGACGATAGGTATAGTACTAACTAGCAGATTCCCGGCGAATCCTGTCCGGTGTACTCATAACCCAATGAGCACCTGTATACATCTTAGGTGATCCAACTGACACCAGTGGCTTGTGAGACCGGCCACCGCCCCTCGTCGGGGTCTCGACTGTATACACTAGTCTACTCCGGAGTATCGATGCCCTGTCTCGAAACTCCCACGACTAGGGACCACAATTAAGGATATGCATATAAACTACCCAACTCTCACGTATATGATCGCCATCATACTGTTGGTAGTAAAGCAAGATCCTAAGGGCTCTATCAAAGTGTAACATGCAATCAGTCACCTGAACATGTACACGACTGATAAAGGCAAACCAGATAGTATACTATCATCTCGAGTAAGACTGTCCTACCGGGATAGGTCCTCCGCAATCATTGCAATCACGTACCTGCGATCCAATAATTGACTATGAGGGCACTATCTCCAACAGATCTTATTATGGAGAATCCATGTGATAAGAGGAGATTGACCGAGCGTAGCATAGGAAACTTCTTTTCTATCAAGAGTATGTCATCCACGTACAATACGAGGATCGTCACCATACTTCCTACTACCTTTTTGTATATACAAGGTTCATCTACCATTTTGATGAAGTCAAACTCTTTGACTACCACATCAAAACAGATGTTCCAGCTCCACGATCCCTGCTTTATCCCATAAAGCAACTTGCACACGTTTCCGCTGCTTCCACTGTTTACGAAGCCCTCTGGCTGTGTACTTATAGACGCTCTCTTCTAAATCACTATTTAGAAAAGTAATCATGACACCCAACCGCCAGATATCGTAGTCATGGTATGTAGCAATGGCAAGTAGGATCTAGATGGACTTAAGCATAGCTTTGAAAGTCTCAACTTTTCTATGTACACCAAGTAATCTTCTCAAGATATACTTGCTCCTGATGGGGATTTAACCCTTCAGATAAAGCAACCAAAGTCCATACTTTGTTGGTGTATATGGATTCCATCTCAGATCGCATAGCATCCAGCCATTCTTACAGAGTCCCCACACCTGATGGCCTGCTCGAAACTAGTTGGGTCATCATCTCATAATGCAATCTTCGCTCCCACTATCATAGAGAAACCGATGTATCTCTCAGGTAGGTGAGGAACCCTACTAGATCGGCGGAGAGGCTGAGGTTCGTCGGGAACTATTGAATCCTTTGGTTCTACCAAATCATCAGCTGTAGTTTGTATAGCTGGAACTCCTTCCAGTTCCACCTCATGACCAGTAATTTCTTCACAAGAAATTCCCTTTCCCAAAGGAGGTATGCTGAGAAACAAAACACCTTTTGCTCCTCAGTGTTGTAGAATATATTCCCTTGCGAATGCTTGGGATATCCAACAAACTTCCACAAAACTGACCTTGCCTTAAGCTTGTCCGGATTTTGCTTTTAGACATAGGCCGGACAACCCCAAATCTTAACATCCTTAAGAGATGGGCTTTTCCCATACCATATCATATATGGGGTGGTAGGCACCTGATTTGATTTGAACCCTATTCAATAGGTATGCAGATTCACAAGTGCATAACCCCCAAAAGGAAATAGGCAACTCAGTAGTACTCATCATAGAGCACACCATAGCACATAGGGTGCGATTGCTCCGCCCCGATATACCGACGTACTGTGGTGTATTCGGAGGAGTAATGCTGAGAGAGAATCTTATTCTCCTTTAGAATAGTCCAAGATCTTCGTGCTCAAGTATTCCCCTCCCTGATCACATCATAGGACATAATACTTATACCCGGTTTTTAGTTCTCTACTTCTGACTTATATTCTATGAATTTCTCAAAAGTTTCAGACTTGTGTTTCAACAGGAACATATGTCCGAATCTTAAGAGATCATCAGTGAATGTAATGAAGTACAAAGAACTGGTCCTGTCATGTGTAGACTGGGGACTTTCATACATCATGTATCAATCCCAAGAGTTCACTAACTCTTTCTCTGTTTCCAATAAACGGAGCTATAGTCATCTTATCTTTGTGACATGACTGGCAAGTTTCACAAGATGTAAATTCAAACTAATTTAAATATGCATCTCTATGTAACTTAGCTAGTCGGGTCGCATTGATATAACCTAGTCCATAATGCCTCAAGAAGGATTCGTTCATTTCTGAGCTCTTCCTCTTGTGTGTGTGTTCTGTACGTTAAGAACTGTAATTTGATTTAGAACGTATATGCTTTTAGATAACGTGCCCGAACCGATCAACTCTTGATATAGGAAATGTTCAAAATATTATCCAACAATACAAAATTATATCCTTCTTTACTAATAAAGAGACTGATATGATGTTGTATATCAGGTTCGGTATCTAATAACATTCATTCAGAATCAATGTATTTTGTAATACAGGGTGATAACTGCCAACTGCTTTGGCTACAACACTTGCACTGTTTCCTACTCTTGAAACTTATCACCCATTCTCAGTTCTCTACCTATCCGTAGCCCATGTAACATATTACATATGTGGGATCCTGATCCGGTATCTCATACCCAGGATGTAAAGGATACTGAGAAACAGTTCTCTATAATAAACACACCCGAAGAAGATGCATCAGCATGCACTTTCTTCATTTGGGCGGCACGGGAATCCTGGTAATCCCCTATTTCCTGCTCGGTCTTATAACAATTATAAGTTGGAGCTGGACCAACGTTCCCTAGCGCAGTATAACAAGCGGATTCGGTCGATACATCCATATTATTATGTTGATTAAGGCGTGACATGGTCGCTACCTGGTGAGAGAGAGAAGAAAACACTCAGCGTATGCTCTCGTAAGATTAAATTGGTTATCAATATATCTAATCAGGACGGCTCCCACTGTTTTAGTCAAATCTTCCTTCAAACCCAAAAAGGAAAGACTAACCGGGATTAATTTCACCCTACAAATTCGCCAATCTTTCGTCCAGGCCAGTGTCGGTATTTTGAGGGAGGTTCCCCGTGCTTTCGCACGGACCTAATTAAAATAAACCCGTTTTCCCAGGAGCGTAACCCCGTTAATACCTTTCTAGACACCTACTTGATTGGCTAATTGTAATGTGTAAAACTCTCCCAGGAGTAACTCTTACTCGCAGTGGGTATCGGGATCCAACTATCTCATAGGAGGTATGCAATCTCATTGCAAATTTCAATACTTGAAATTCCCGATAATGTTTTACCACTAGCGTCCTATGACCTTGACGGAGTCCAAACTACCCATAGTCCGCTAGTCAAGTTCAACACGTACATTTCGTGATTGAATTAGACCCACCCGCACGACCCTTGATGGAGGACAAACTACGCCGTACGAGTACCCTAATCCAATCGCATCGTATGCTAGCAGATAAGCACTAGTTAGCTACCGTATACTACGCCTTGACGGAGGCCAAACTACCGCAACACGAATACTAAATAGTACTTATCTGAAATGACGGAGGGCTACGACAGGTTTTTAAGAAAACCCTTTGCGTAATGAACTTGATATCGTTGTAGAATCGAGTGATTTTGAAAAGGAGTGTTTTTAAGTCTTTTACAAGTTTTGCTAAAGAGGTCACTCCCGGTGAAGGGATCGTCGGCTCTTTCCTTATCGAATAAGGTGCAGGATATTTCACAAATACCACTATGCAAAACAAAAATTATAAAAACAATCAAAAGACAAACCGAGGGTTGTAGCATCTGGCAGTTATTGCTAAAGAGGTCACTCCCGGTGAAGGGGTCTCGGCTCTTTCCTTATCGAATAAGATGCTGGATATTCTACAAGGAATACCGCTATGGAAAGCAAGAACTAGAGCTACCAGTTTTCGAGACAAGTTTCTACAACATCTTTATGTTTCTTTTATTTCATTAATCTCATTAATGAAGTCCCATTTATTATGCTTCACAAGCATCACATTTGAAACGAAATCAACAATATATAATATATATCTCATATATATAATATAAACATTCGTCTCAGGCAGTACTATGATCTCATCACAAAACATTGCAGCAGAAGAACATATATGAAATATTGGATATACTTCGATTTCCGTGTTTTATTTTAAGCCTGTATAAAACACGGATTCCACGGTCGTGATGAATAACCAATCCCACACCCCTAGACCCCTACGAGAGCGGCAAGCAGCCCTGCCAATTCTAGAGTTAGGAGACCTGGTCTCGACTCCTCAAGATGATCTCCCACTGGACCCTAGAACCCGGTTACTTATGCTCCACGCCTTGGGTCTATCCTAATGCGGAAAAGTAAATAATATACAATGGTGACATCATCCTCAGACCGGAAGTGCCCCAATAAAAGAATATTACATACAATGAATTTTACATGAATGAAAATAAAAACTCTCATCTCACATAAAACCCCCGGCTATTCAATCACGACGATCCAATATAACATATCACAGCAACACATAACATCACATGTCATCAACGTAAGTAAATATGCGTATCCCAATTGTCGTTGACATATAGCACCAAAACTGGCGATACACCACATATTACACTTACGGTCGTAGAAAAGAAAGTGAAAAACTACAACAGTTGGAATCCGCAACCACCTTAGACATCACATGCTTAACCAAATGAATTCCTTAGACATCGCATGCCTAACAATTATAAACCCCGCATTTTAGTCTCGATCTCGAAAACACTTTTCAATATCTAGTCGGGAAATTCAACAAGATTCCCGACATCCTGATCGAATGCTCATCGGAAACTTTGGTAGACGGCCGCACCCCCCGGTGCCGTCGACGAAGTGCACTAAGGCGGAACACCGCTGCCGCGAGCACCCGAACGGATGCTTTTGGCGACGGAGTTCTCCTACAGTCACTTGGTCGGGGCTATGGAGCGTGGCTATCTATTAAGTTTAACCGGCGAGTATCCGCGTACGCTACGTGATTGCGACGGACTTTTGATCACATCAAAATCCCGTGGCAACCGATCATCTGAGACTAAACTGCTAGATTTATAACATTCAAATTAGTTATCTCATAACTACATGTGGATTCCAAATATTGTATCCCATCACATAATATCCGGACGAAGTTAAATCCTTCGATCGATTCATCAAAGTCCCACAATTTCCCGACAGCTCAACACTTGAGCACAGTTTTAGTAATACCCAGAAGATGCCACAGTACCTATGAACCAGCCGTAGAAGGGTCAAACCAACGCCTCATATGTGAAACGCTAAACTATCACAAACCCTAGGGTTCAAGTGATGGTTTTGACGGCCACATAATCAAGTTAAGGTTTACATTCTTCTAGAGGGTCCAAAGAATCACTTGCATGTTTTTCCGAGTACGTTAATCTTAGAAAAATGGGTTTTTAACATTCGATCGAACACTTTAACTTCACATAAACAATACGTGAAACACCCGAAACAATGTAAAAACTACGAATACGAAACACTCCGAATTTTTTATAGTGTAAGATTACATCACATGAAAAATTAGGAAAAATAAACAATACCTGAAACATCAAAACCAAGCCACTGGAACACGGGCAAAATTTCAGGAGAGGGGGCTCGGTTTTGGCCGATATGGGGGGGTGCTCGGCCCAATTTTCTCAGAATACCCTGAAATTTTGTGTGTGTTCATGATATATCCCATACATCACTCTGTACTTGTTTAAAAAAAATTTTGACAACTTTTAAAATCGATAGAAACTATAGATTTCGTGTTTCAGTTTCGGAGTTGTTTCGGTTTCGTGATTCTAACAAAATCCGTATTTATTTCTAGCATGGCTCTGATACCATTGAAGGGTTACCTACGACAGTAGCAAGGTTTCGGGAGGTATCGTCCATTCCAAATTAAAATTTTTCCTTTTTAGCTAACCCTAAACTAGATTGTTATCAAGAAATAATACGGGATATGAATGCAAACACTTTGCAATATGTAGTGAGCAAGGAATACAACTTTTGTAGACCGGTCCTTCACTTCAAATAGCTCTGTGTATTAGTCCCCTCCGCTGCGATCTCAAGCTCCGGACTCTAGAGAGGCTCCGTAGAAGAAACGAACGTGCTTGCTTCGAAGACATCGAGGCCGAAGATGATCTACGTCGGGGAGATATTAACTCAAGCTATTCCTTCACTAGGTCATGAACTTTGTGAAGAGAACACCTATACTACATGGCAAGTAGTATAGGATGATGAAGTAGGAAGTGGGCTCACTTTAGAATTGATTTTCTCACACTTTTTCTCATAGCACCATTAGAGCTAGCAAGCTTTTTCTTGGAGCTTGAAGAAGAAGAAGAAGAACTTATCACAATGATTCATCCAAATGAATTATATGTGTGGTTAGAAATGCAACCAAGGGTTAAGCATGTCATTCTTAACCCTTGTAGAGAGTTAACCACAAGCTATGGTTAAAGGTTAGGTAAAAAATATCTCAAGCGAGACAAAAGAATTGGATAAAGTCAAAGAAGAAATGAAGCTTCTACAAGATTTCAATAATTATCAACTATGACAATTATCCATACTTTTTGAATAACTTAAAGATAAATAAAAACCCTAATCTTAAACCTAGCATGGTTTAGTCTCTACAAACCCTAGTTGCATATGTAACCAAGCATGATACATTTAACATATATCACATATATATCAATGTATCCAATGTGAGAAAAGAAATCATAAGTGAGCTAATACTAGTTAATGTAATATAATATATCAAATATATAATTATACATTAAATTATTAAATCAACACTTGATTTAATAATCCGGCTATAACCGACTAATATCATGTGTAACAACTTATCGAATCAACACTTGATCCGATAACCCGGTTATATCGCATACAACTGATCAATGTCACGAATCGCGAGAATAGAATACGGTATCTCATATCGTATCAATCTCGGTCCTGCACATATCACATATGTGCTCCTACTCCGTTTCGCTTGAGCCAGGAAACCCTTGTGTAGGACTCTAAAGACTCGTCAATACGCCGGCAGTAGGTGATGATCATATCAAACACCCATAAGCCGCAAGCGGTCTGCTAAACATAACGGCCACCCGGGTATTGAGCGATCAGAAGATCAACAAGCAAGCCTTCTCACACTCCTTTGAATCCAGTCAGTAACACCACCGTACAGTCCGGTCTCTTCGTCTGATATGTCGCATATCTCGTCTAGGGGTGGTAAACGTCAGACCCAGTAACTTGATAAGTCGTGTCGATATGAGGCTCATAACGGGTCGAGAAACTACCGATAACACTTACCAGTATATCTCTGAAGCTGCCTTGGCCAAGGACTTCCTGTTATAGCCAATCGAGCACAGCGCAACATCAACTCCCTATACCGGGAGAGACGAAACCCCTCCTATCGCTCATTGCCTCCATGTGACTCGGGACTGTACCCAAAAGCCACCGTTTTGCACGCCCTCTTGGACGTGGTATGATGGAAATCAAAGCATAGTGGGAATCACACAAGACTCTATGACGATCTCGGGTCTACAGACTAACCTGTACCAGTGTCACCAGAGAACTGCCATCTGATGTGAGGTATACTACCATCTGGGAGTTCTCGGCGATTCCGTCCAGTGTACCCAGTCTCCACTGAGCACCCGCATACTGTCTCTGATGTCAAACACCAATGGATATGGGATCATCCATCGCCCATCTGTATGGGTCGAGAAGCTATACGCTAGTCTACTCTGGTATATCGATGTTCTGTCTCGATACACCTACGAACAGGAACATTTAAAGGATGTACTTAGAGACTATGATGTCCCCACTAGTATGATCTGCATCATTGTCCTGGTAGTCAAGTACTCATCCTAAGGGCTTTATCAACATGTAACATAGAGACAATCTGAGTACATGTTAAGATAAAGTGCAACTAGATAGCATACTATCATGTCGAGTAAGAAAGTCCTCCCTATATATGTCCAAGCATCCACTACAATATACATCGTATGTACAGTAATGGCCTCTAGGGCATACAAATCACAAACACCCCCAATACCGAGAGAGACGAATCCCCTGACGATCCGCTCACTGCCTCCATGTGGCTCGGGACTGTACCCAACTAAAACCTGTTTGCACGACTCCTTTGAGACGTGGTAGGGTGGTAATCAAAGTACAGTGGAAACTCACACGGGACAAATGACATGAACCGATCTTAGCACCGCCATGAGGTTCTAGTAGCATCAAGAATGCCAAATTCAAATTTTTATTAGGTGCTAAGCTAGACTAACAAGATCATTACTAGATTATTAGGGTTTGCCTTAGATGATGTGATGAACTAAAGAGAAGAAAAGAGCATACAACCTTTATAGTTCAAGTCCTTCTCTTCAATAGCTCCGGTTTGTGGTTCACGCGAATCCACTGGGCTCCTCTTCAAGATGAAAGAACCTCCTTCGTGATCTTCGCGCCAAAGACAATCCACCCGAAGTCCGCAAGCTCAAGCTAACCCTTCACTAATCTCATTAATGAAGGCAACACTCCACATCAAATTGCTAATCTAATGTGTGATGGTGAAGTAGGGGTTTAATTTGCTCACTAGGGTTTTCACAAGTTCAATGATTCACATCACATGTGAGGGTTTGAACTTAGAAGTGAGGTGAAGAAAATTGTAGAGAGCAAGTGGAAGAAAGAGCTCAAAAATGGATAAGGCATGAAGAATGAAAATGATGAGAGTAAACTCAAAATGGCTATCACTTTACTCACTTATTCAAGCATGGAATAAAATTAGAATTCTAAATTGTAACCATGCTTGAATAGTGAGTCAAGACTAATATACAAATAACAAAACCCATGCCTTGCCCATTCCACAAATATCTCCACAATTTACACCTCATTTTTTCTATTTTTTAAAATAGAAAAACATGCCATGCTTCATATAATATATATATATATATATATATATATATATATATATATATATCAAATATACATTAATATATATATCTATATAAATAAAGCAATTAGTGAGCTAATGATATTAGTTAACATATAATTATATCACATATAATATATATCACATTATTAAATCAACACTTGATCTAATAATCCGGTTATATCACATATAACCGACTGATATCAATAATCTGAATATCACATTATCAAACAAACACTTGATTCGATAATCCGGTTATATCACATATAATCTTACCGACATCAGATAACTGCCAGATTATAATACGGTATCACATACTCATATTTAATCAGGCCCACACACATATCAACATATGTACCGTACTTCGTTTCGCTCGAACCAGGAAACTTCTGTGTGGGACTCTAAAGACTCGTCAATCCGCCAGCAGTAGGTGATGATCACATCAATCATCTACAAGCCATAAGCGGTACTAGCATCCACTATAATATACATCACATGTACAATAATGGCCTCTAGGGCATACATATTCCTAACATGACAATCTCAGGTCGATAGACTAATCTGTACACATGTCACCTGGGAACTGCTATCTGACAATAGGTATAATACTAACTAGCAGATTCCCGGCGAGTCCTTCCGGTGTACTCATAACCAAATGTGCACCTGTATATATCTTAGGTGAACAAACTGACACCAATGGCTTGTGAGACCGGCCACCGCCCACGTCGGGGTCTCGATCAGTATACACTAGTCTACTCCGGAGTATCGATGCCTAAGTCTCGAAACTCTCACGATTAGGGACAATTAAAGATTTTCTTATAGACTACCCAGCTCCCATGTATATGATCGCCATCATACTGCTGGTAGTCAAGCAAGAATCATATGGGCTCTATCAACATGTAATAGTGATCTGTGATCCAATAGGATTGTTCTATTCGTATAGTCTATCCCTCAATCATCGCAATCGCGTGCCTGTGATCCAATAATTGACTTGAGAGCACTATAGCCAACAATCTGTTGGATATATGTATGCCCTAGAGGCCATTATATGATAGTGGATGTATCGGTATGTGTATGTATATATTCAGGGGACATTCTTGCTCGACATGATAGTATGCTATCTGGTTGTACTTTATCTTGACATGTTCATTTGATCTTGCATATTACTCATTTGGTACATGTTGATAAAGCCCTTAGGATATCCTTGAAATGTTCCTAGCCGTGGGTGTATCGAGACGGGGCATCGATATTCCAGAGTAGACTAGCGTATACGGTTCTTGTCCCATATGATGGGCGATGAATGATCCCATATCCATCTGGTGTGCTGATACCAAAGATTGTATACGGGTGCTCAGTGGAGACTGGGTACACTGAACAGACTCGCCGAGAACTCCTATGTGGTATTATATCTATCGTCGGATAGCAGTTCTCAGGTGACACTGGTGCAGCTTAGTCTGTAGACCCAAGATCGTCATAGAGTCTTGTGTGTCCTCTCACTGCACTTTGATCTCCACCCAACCACGGCTCTACTGAGTCGTGCAAACAGGTGAATTTTGGGTACAGTCCCGAGTTACATGGAGGTAATGAACGATAGGAGGGGTTTCGTCTCTCCCGGTATTGGGAGTTGATGTTGTGCAATGCTCGATTGGCTATAACAGGAAGTCCCTGGCCAGGGCTGCTGAGATTTACTGATAAGTGTTATCAGTAGTTTCTCGATCTGTTATGAGCCATACACCGGCATGACTTATTGAGTTATTGGGGTCGACGATTCCCCTAGACTCGATATGCAGCATATCTGACGAAAAGACTGGAATGTACGGTAAGTGTTGCCAGTTGGCTCGACGGGAGTTTTGACAGGTTCGCTTGTTTTTCTTCTGATCGCTCAATACCAGGGTGGCCGTTACGTTTAGCTGACCGCTTGCAGCTTGTGGGTGTTTGATGTGATCACCACCTACTGCCGGCGTATTGACGAGTCTTAGAGTCCCACACAGGAGTTTCCTAGCTCAGGCGAAACGATGTGGTGTGCATATGAGATATGCGCGGGAGCTCGATTAAATGCATGTATATGATACCGTGTTTTAATCGTGCGTTTTCTATTGGTCGGGTCATATGAGATATGACCGGTTTATTAAATTAAGTGTTGATTTAATATTGACTTTTATCTCATTTATATAAACCTTTTCTATATGGATGTGTGCATGTATGCATATACACATGTTGATGTGAATGCACACATACATGCATACATGTGTGTCATGGTTGTTGATACATAAGAGATGGCAATGCAAGACTCACATGGTAGATAAATATGTATATGTGTTTTCATTATTGAGAAAAAGAAATGATTAAATCATGGTTGATTTTTCTTCATCACTATTCTTTACTTGACCAAAGTAAGACCATGGTTTAATTTCATTTGCTCTTTAACTCACATATGAAAATATCTAGATATTTATTAACCATGGTTTGGATATGGGTGTGACTCATATATCTATTTTCATTTTCTCATTTATCTTGAAAATTATCATTATCACAAATGAGCTCAAGCTAGCCATCTTCATCTTCTTCCTCTCTCATTCTCTCTTGAGTTTTTCTATTGAGTGAAGAAAAGAAAAAGAAAGGGTTTTTAAGTGAGAACACGAACCACCTCACCATTCTACACTTGTCTAGCCCATTAGTGTTGATTGTTTGCTTCACCTTCATCTTGATCAAGTGGAGCAAGGAGCTTGAGCAAACGGACTCCGGGTAGATCGTCGTGGACTTGGAAGGATTCAAGTGAGCCGGTTCAAACTCTAGGAGATCCAAGGAGTCACCAAAGGAGGTCTACAAAGGTTGTATTTCTCCCCACTTAGTGTTAGACACTTGTTTGTATGTGATACAAATAGATGTTACCCTAACTTTCTAGTTCGATTCATGGTTAGAATTGTTTAGCGCCCCCTAAATTTTTGTTATAGCATGTGTGATGCAACCCTAACCCTAGGCAAGGTGCTAAGGAATCCTTACACAATCTCCTACTTGCACTTAAGGCTAATTATTGCGATGTCTCATACTCACAGCCCGTGTGATATCGAACACCCAACTCCTCTACTAATCGGTTTCACAAGTCTGTTCTGTGAAACCATTGCGTTCGAGAAATAGACTCAGTGAATGGATCTGCTACAGTGTTTCTTTCTGTATCTCTCAATATCTCAACTTCGTGGAGAAAACTATCTTCCGAAATGAGCAATACCTGTCTTAGAATATGTCTGGATATCTGATGGGATCCAGTTCACAAATGAACTCCAAATCCAGCAAACTTCTTAGACTGTATCGTCCACTGAATTTAATCATTATCCTGCGCCATACCTTCCTCAGTACCCGCTTGGACCACCTGTCCAAACTACTGCCCCTCAAAAAAAGGGAAAACTATAACTCCGATAGTCACTCTGTCATCCAGGTCACCTTGGAAGTCTGGAATGATAACTGTCTCCCGAAGGAGGCTGCCGTTGCCATATCCCTAGAACATCCACTTATGTTCATAAACTGCTTCCCAACGTTTCTCCAGTATTAGATTAATATAAAAACTTATTGCAGCTAGTGCAAAAACAATATCTAGTGTGGTACTTGAAATCTCATGATTGACTCAATTGCCTAAGCAAGTGATATGCCAATCATGCAAATCCCTCTCCCCTTTAGTCTGTAAGACATCCGTTAGAGAGGGTGACTCCATCACTAGCAGGTACATCACTATGCCAGAAGTCGTCCATTCTAAAACACCTTTAGAATAGTGTCAAAGTACCCAAATTGGGAAACTTCCCAAATCTAGATCTAAAACCATAGATCTAGTAACCAGAATGCCTGATATTATATTCATATCCTATGTGAAGAAACAACTGTGTGACAACCACAGTATAATCAATCGTAGTATAGGAATTTCACTTCCTATAAAGTGCATGTCATCCAAATACCAGGACATCACACCCTACTACTTTCTTACTAGATCCATCTCCTATTCTGATAAATTCAAAGCCTAAGACTGTTACATCAAAAAATAGATGATCTATCTCCGCTATACCTGCTTTAGTCTATAAATAAACACAAGCTACTTGTCCACTATGCTTCCGCTGCTCCCACCGACTACAACAACCCTCTGGCAGAGTCATATACACATGCACTTCTAAAGCTAGTTTAGAATGACGCTATACTCATCCTCCTGCCGGGTCTTATAGTCTAGAACAGCAGTAATGGCAAGTCTGGGTAAACAAGAACATCCCTGTCACCGTCTTTGATAATACCGAAGTACCTCTCGGGTGCCTGAGGTTACCCACCATATCTGTGGAGTGGCTAATGGAATGTCAGATTCAATTGAATCTTTAAGTTCTATTAAATTTTCAGTAATCATTTGTGGTTCTGGAATCACTTCCAGTTCTACCATACTCTCACTTGTGTTTTCTGAAAAGAATCCATTTTACTAAAACTGGTGGCGAGTCAAGAACAATATCACTATTGATCTTCCAGATGGTAGAAATTTGTCATAGCCCAGGATAACCCACAAACAACCATTACTGAAACGTGCCTTGAGTTTATCCGGAGTCTGGTTTCAAGCATAAGCCGGACAACTCCATATACCTCAATATCGTCAAGATACGATCCATTCTATATACAATATAGAAACAAAGGCACTGATTTAATTGGAACTAGATTCAAATCATACAGTTGTTTCCAGTGCATGTCAACAACATGGAAGTAGGCCAATCAGCGTTACTCAACTAGGAGTGCATCCAAATATGAGTAACCTGAAAGAGAAGCAAGTTCTCAAAACCATTACTATGAACGGAATGACAAACACAAGTATCTACATCTTCGATCACCTTGAAGAATCCTGATACTTGCATAATATGGTTCTCTACTTTATTCTTGTATCTATAACTTCTCTAAACTTGGACCTTGTATTTCATCGAAATACTTGTCTAAAATTGGAGAAGTCACAAGTAAACAGAATACAGTACGAGCACCAACCCCTTTGTCCTAATAGAAACTGGACAACATACAATACTTTGTATAAGTCCCATGAGTTTAATAACTCAAACCTCGTGCGTCGTAGGTTAAAAACTGTACTATGGTTAAGAAGAATTACACCGCTGTTGAATGCTCCTTATCCAATCACCAACTGATATAGGTAAATGTCATAGAAATAATTTCAAAAAATTATATCTCACTTTATAAAATAAACGTACAGATATATCAGTTTAAAATTGGTGCATAACTACGGATATTCAAAACCAAATATTTGCCGTCAGGCAGAAACCCAGGTTATTTCCTCAAATATCACCAATTACAATGAATTCCGATATAATGAAGATATAATCACCTAATTCCCAATATTTTACTCCCACTCATCATCTATAATACTATACAGATGTGAGAATCAAATTTGGTAAAGACATACCCTGGAGTAAGGATTTAATTGGGAAATCAGTTTTCAATTAACAATGCACAATGAATACTGAAACATGAAAATATTTCGAAGGGGTATCTGGGTATTCTTAGTAATGCCTCTTCCACTATCCAGATTCATGAATGTAACCGTATATTTTCTTTCCATCTTTCCAATCCCTTTATTTGTCTTTACTTATTACCTTTTGTACACCGCACTTAGGCTAAATGGTTTTCTTCCTTCCATACCTTTTGGCACCAGCCTATGGTTCGGAAGAAAACTATCCAATAAGCGTAATAGGTGTACTCTTCTAATACAAGGAGCCCACTCCACCTAAGAGAAGGTAAAGGGGAAAAGACAACCTGAATAATCCTATTCAATTTCTCCTGAACCAGAGAAATGCAAAAGTGAAGTATGAGTGGCGATGAAATACGCGGCTTCGTCGTGAATGATAGCAGTCGCAATTTCCTTTTGCCCTCTTTCTAAACCTTTATATGTCTTTACTTATTACCTTCTGTACACCGCACTTAGGCTAATTGGTTTTCTTCCTTCCCTACCTTTCGGCACCTGCCTATGGTTTAGAAGAAGACCGTCCAATAAGCGTAATAGGTGTACTCTCCTAAATACCAGGAGCCCTTGCAACCTGAGAGAAGGTAAAAAGGAAAAGACAACTGAATAATCCTATTCAATTTCTCCAGAACCAGAAACCATCCTCGACCTGAAACAAGTTTCTTCGAGTTCGTATGTAACTATACGATGGCATATCCAATAAAAGAGGATCTTCGTAGTAATACGGAGTGTTCCGGGGAAATGCAAAGGGTAATATAGGAGCGGCAATGATTTATGTGACTATGACAATCCAAAAGCCAAAGTGTTTTAAGAAGGTTCGGTTAACTTTTCATTAGTTATAGTCTAGGGTCGGGCCATGGTCGCTGCCAGAGAGAGAGAGAAAAAACACTCAGCGTGCACTCTAATCTAGATCAGAATGGTTAATCACTTTATCTAATCAGGATGTCTCCCATCGTTTCCTCGAATTCTCCTCCAAACCCAAAAGAAGAATTAGTCGGGATCATCTAAAATCACCCGAGGAGTAAACCAACTCATCAGTGGGAATCGGGATCCAACTATCGTCGCATGATAATTTGATGGAATCCACTCAAGTCACCACACTCCAGAAGGTATGCGCATGCCTAGCAAGTTTCCTGTATGTTTGAAACACCCGATATAATTTTTACCCCAAGCGGCTTATGACCTTGACAGAGGTCAACATATCATAAGTCGCAAGTCAAGTTCAACCCGTCATTATCCTGGATTAACTCAGATCCACCCGCACGTGCCCTTGATAGAGGTCAAAATGACCGTGCGACTGTCCTAAATAATCACAAATCTATGCAATAAACAAGTATTACCCGGCTACCAAGCACTATGCCTTGACAGAGATCAACATACACAGCATGAATACTAAGTAATATCTGTAAGAAATGACGGAGGGTTGCGGCTGGTTTTTGGCGAAAAAACTTTAACGTAATGAACTTGATATCCTTGAAGGAATCCAAGTGTTTTACAAATATATAGTGGCGAAAACTTTTGCTAAAGAGGCCACTCCCTATGAAGGGATCTCGGCTCTTTCCTCGTCGAATGAGATGCAGGATATTCCAAACTGAATAGCTCGATGCAAAGCAAAAATAATCAACTACAGTAATGTTATTACGTTGACGCAAACTTCTGCCCAAGGGGTCACTCCCGATGAAGGAATCTCAGCCTTTGCCTCGTGGAATATGGTGCTGGATATTCATAACCGAATATCACTGTGCAAAACAAAAGCAAACGTCTGTAATGTCTGTTTTTAAAAACTTGATTCCAACAACATCAAATAGGTTTGTTTTATCTTTGCATTGATCAGAATCAACGCGGTCCCATCAATTAATCACACCAGAAAAGAACGAAAAATATGATGTACATATATGCCACCCGCATTCGCCACTGGGCCCCGTCATCACCCGTTAGGTTACTTAACTAACGGCAGAGCGGGGGCTGGACTAGCGTGGGTGCAAAACATATACAATATCTACTAGTATGTATATATATATATATAACAATTGTCCCAGACATGATATAAAAAACATCACAGAATCTCAGCCAAGCAACACAGAGTGGTGGATAATCCTGGAGCCTCGGGTTTCGTTTGAGCCGCAAGTGAAACTCGACGTTCCCTGTCATGTGGATAGCCTGTGCAATGAAAACCTATACCCCTATGAGTGCGGCAAGTTACCCGCTAATCTCAGAAGCGAGGCAACCCCAATCAACAACGTGAATGGGCCACCCAGCATTTCACGGAATCCGGTAACTTGAGCACCCCTCCTTGGGTCAACCTGCACCCCCTACGTATGCGGCAAATAGCCCGCCAATTCTAGAGTAAGGTCACCTCCGTCTCAAAGCCATGAGATGTGGACCCGTTGCCCTCTAGAACCCGGCTATTCGTGCACTCCACCGCGGGGTAATCCTAGTACAGAAAAGAAAATAAGTACACAGGTGACATCGACCTCAACCCGGTCTTGCCCCAAACAAATATTATACAAGCTGGTGGAGACGGCAATCCATATGTCGGATGCTCGCCCCGCGATATCAAATGTACAAATGAAACTAAACAGTACTACCATTGCACCCAAGCTATCCACCATGGCGATCCAACCACAACCACGGCACAACACAGAACATCAACGTGAATGTCACGTTCGCAAACCCTTCTAAAAGACATATAGCAATTAGACGAGTTATACCGCTCTAATGACATTCACGGTCGCAGATAGTAATGTATGCACTAAAATCATTTAAACAGTGTTAGAAATATCAACTTCGAAACACCCCGAAAAGCCCCTGGACTAATGAGAACACTGCATCCAAAACTGGGCTAAACAAACAATACCAAATAGCTGGCATTCCAGAGTGTAGAATACCCCCCAAAAATGAATTCCCGTCTCAATTAAAAAACCGGCCAGGCCAGATTTTTGCTCAAAGTGTAGGGTTCCTAGGCACACTAATGAAGTCTCACAAGGCATCAAACATGCCAATTTCTTATTTTACGGTGCCGAGAAACCCTAGACTACGGATCGTTAACTAGATATATAGGCGAAGCAAGCATGTAATCGAATTAAATGCTAAGGGAAAGTGACTACAACCTTTGTAGATTCGGTCCACCACCTCCTAGGCTCCGTGATGAAGTCCCCTCGCTGTCCAAATCGTATCTTGGGCTCTAGCGTCGGCTTCATCGGAGGAAAAACGGGCTAGGTCATCGACGACGTGCCGAAGATGATCTACGTCGAGGCATCACTAGATCAAGCTCCACCTTCACCAAGCCATGAAAACTTGTGAAGGAAACACCCTATACTACTTGGCAAGAGGTAGAAGATGAAGAAATAGGAAGTGGGTAGACTTTAGTTTTGGATTTCTCACTAGTTTTCATCACTTGCCATTGGAGTAGCAAGCTTTCTTCATGGAAGAAGAAGATGAAGAAGAAGAAGAAGATATGATAAGTCTTGAATAATTAGATAAATAATTCAATACTTATCATACTTTCAACTATAGTTAAGTGTAGAGAATTAACTTGGGTTAGTTAAATGGTTAGGGTTAAGCATAACAACAAAAGAGGCCACTTAGTCAAAGCTTCAAGAATCTTCAACTAACAAACAAAAAATCCACCATTTCTTCATTTATCCTTTCCAAAATGAAAAGGTAAATAAAGAAATAAATAAGTAAACAAACAAAACCCTAATCATTAACTTAACCATGGATCAATTCTTTACACTTAACCAAGCAAGCATGTATCATCAAACATGATACAATCATGTGCACAAAACTATATCGCATATACAATGTGCACAAATCAAGTGAGAAAATCCTTTTAAAGTGAACCAATACTAGTTAATGCAAAGTAATATATCAAATATATAATTATACATTAAATCATTAAATCAACACTTGATTTAACGATCCGGTCATATCGCATATAACCGACTAGTATCATATGTATCGACTTATCGAATCAATCCTTGATTCGACAACTAGGTTATATCGCATATAACCAATCGATACATTCATCGCGAGAATAGAATACGGTATCACATACTCGCATTATTCTCGGTCCCGCACATATCTCATATGCGCTCCTATTTCGTTTCGCTTGAGCCAGGAAACCTCTGTGTAGGACTCTAAAGACTCGTCAATACGCCGGTAGCAGATGATGATCATATCAAATACCCACAAGCCGCAAGCGGTCTGCTAAACGTAACGGCCACCCGGGTATTGAGCGATCAGAAGATCGACGAGCAAGCCCGCTCACACTCCTGTGAATCCAACCAGTAACACTTACCGTACAGTCCGGTCTGTTCGTCTGATATGTCGCATATCTCGCCTAGGAGTGGTAAACGTCAGACCCCAGTAGCTTGATAAGTCATGCCGACGTGAAGTCCATAACATTCGTGAAACTACTGATAACTCTTACCAGTATATCACTGCAACCCTGGCCAGGGATTTCCTGTTATGGCCAGTCGAGCATAGCGCAACATCAACCCCCAATACCAGGAGAGACGAATCCCCTCCTATCGCTCATTGCCTCCATGTGAATCGGGACTGTACCCAAAAACCACCTGTTTGCACAACTCAGTAGAGCCGTGGTAGGGTGGAAATCAAAGTACAGTGGGAGACACACAAGACTCTATGACGATCTCGGGTCAACAGACTAAGCTGTACCAGTGTCACCAGAGAACTGCCATCTGACGTGAGGTATAATACCATCTGGGAGTTCTCGGCGAGTCCGTTCAGTGTACCCAGTCTCCACTGAGCACCCGCATACCATCTTCGATGTCAAACACCAATGGATATGGGATCATCCATCGCCCATCGCATGGGTCGAGAAGATATGCGCTAGTCTACTCTGGAATATCGATGCCCCGTCTCGATATTCCCTCGACTAGGAACATTTCAAGGATGTACTCATGGACTACCCAGGCCCTACTAGTATGATCTACATCATAGTCCTGGAAGTCGAGTACACATCCTAAGGGCTTTATCAACATGTAATCAGAGAGACAGAAAGTATACATGTTAAGATAAAGTGCAACCAGATAGCGTACTATCATGTCGAGCAAGAAAGTCCTACCTATATATGTCCCAGCATCCACTACAATATACATCCAATGTACAGTAATGGCCTCTAGGGCATACATATAACTAACACAAAGTGGCCGGGCCAAAACGGGTAAAAATGGTTCGTTTTTGGGGTGTGTTATATATGTCTCACAAATAGCCTTCTGCAATTGTTTAAAAAAAATTTAGAAGACTCGGAAAATATTGACAGAAACTGGAATACATCGAGTATTGTTTCGGAGTTGTTTTGGTTTCGATACTTTAACATCGTCTAAAACTGCTAGTATGGGATTAATGGGTTGGATCTGATACCATGTTGGGTTACGCCAGCGCCCCAGCCATCGAACCGTGGGCAAATACGGAACAAAAAGTTAATAAACCAGCGCTAACGGAACCCGATTTTACGGATTGACCATTAACCCCAATCTAGCAATTAGTAAAGGAGTTTAGAAAGTTATACCGAATGATCCATGTCCTTCGGTCTTTAACCTTTATCCCAAGCTCCTCAAGGCTTCCTTGATCAAGTTTGATCTCCAGTCTCCCCCATCGAAGATGGTCCACCCGAGAGTCTTTGCATTGAGCTCCAACCTCATAATCGAGGCAACTCGAGTACCTAGTTTGCTACACTAGATAGCCAAGATGAAGTAGAGAGTGTGTAGGATTAGTTTGTCTCAATACACCCTAGGTTTCTCAACACATGAGACATGTAGGGTGGAGGTAGAAGAAGCCATGAGAGGATGAGAGAGTGAGGCTAAGAAAAACAAGTGAAGAAAAGGCTTAAGTGTGTTGTGAGCTATTTGTGTTGTGAGATTTTTATATTAAGCATGCTAGAAACTCAAGAAAATAACTAAAGAATAAATATCTCACACCACTACAAATATCAAGCATGCCTCATGGGTGCTTCATGAGTCACTACATGACTCACCACCATGAGTCACACCCATGTGGCATCTAATGAATCACCAAATGAGCCATGCTTGATAAATGCCAAAATCCAAAACTCATCCTCCACCTCAATAAACATTTAAACCTAACTGTTTAATACAAAAAGAAATGGAAACTTCTAGAAGCAATCTTGTAAAGAATTACAAGAATACCCCCCATCCGTATATACATACCCGCATCCGTATTCCGATAGAATACGAATACAATGAGACGAAAATAATCCAGCAATATAATACTAGAATCCGGCTTAAACCAAAGCCAACTAGTATTATCCGTCCGAATCATGATCCGTGCACAAGTGCACGTATATGATTGAACCCTGCCGTAAAACCATACGGCCTCTATATCGTTTCGCCCGAAGCAGGGAAACCCTCTGTGTGGGACTCTAAAGACTCGTCAATACGCTGGCAGTGGGTGTAACCAAAAGCACGTCAGCGCCACTAGTTGTAAGTAACTGCTACCTAGGTATTGAGCGAAAGGGAGGTCGACGAGCAAACTCATCCTGAAATCTCTACTGAGCCTGAAAGTGACAATATCCGTACAGTCTGTTCCGTTCATCTATGAGAATCGCATATCGAGTCTAAGGGGTGGAAAAAGTCAGACCCCTAATAGCGCGACATTTAGTGTCGGTATGAAACCCACCACCACTTGAGAAACTACCGATCCGAGATCAGTAATTCTCAACTACCTTGGCCCAGGATTTCTGGTGATGGCAACCCGTGCACAACGCGACATCAACCTCCAATACCGGGAGAGATGAATCCCCTGACGATCTGCTCACTGCCTCCATGTGGCTCGGGACTGTACCCAACTAAAACCTGTTTGCACGGCTCCGTTAAGCCGTGGTAGGGTAGTAATCGAAGCACAGTGGGAACTCATATGAGACAAATGACGATCTCAGGTCGATAGACTAACCTGTACACATGTCACCTGGGAACTGCTATCTGACAATAGGTATAATATCAACTAGCAGGTTCCCGATGAGTCCGTCCGGTGTACTTATAACCCAATGAGCACCCGCATACTATCTTAGGTGACTAGCTTGAAGGGTTACACTAGCGCACCGGCCAACTTCCGTGGCCAAATGCGAAACAAAATTTTTACTACGATAACAAACTTGGTGCTAGAATAAACCCTAAACCGGATCTTCACCATAAACCTAGTTAGTACAAAAGAGTTCTACCTACTATGATCGAAAGTTATACCTCAAGCTTGAACTCCTTCTCTTCTTGTGCTGCTTCTCCTTGTTGTGAGCTCCTTGGAGTGGTTGTAGATGGCTCCTCCTCACCGGCTTCTCCACGTCAAAGAAGATCCACCCGAAGGCCTCTACCTTGAGCTCCAACCTCAACAATGAAGTAACTAGGGTGCTTGGTGTGCTAGACTAAGAAACCTAGACTGAGTAGAGAAGGATTTTAGTGGTTTGGTCTCAATGGCCCTTGGTTCTCAACACATGAGAGATGAAGGCTTGAGAGAGAGGATGAAGGAGAGAGAGCTATGGGAGAGAGTGTGTGTGTAAAATGAAGAGATAGCTCTCATATTAGGAAAAAGAATAATAATTTTAATTAGTATAATTGTGATGGTTCATTTGATTTGACCATTATCATGTCACCATTAATGCTAAGCAAAATATCTTTTGGTTTACAAAAATATCTAAGTCAACAATGGTCAACAAGTCAAATGGTCAAACTAAATAACCATGACACAATTATCTCTAATTAAAATTAGTAATCAATTTCCTTCATCTCATTATGGTTTTAATCAAGTCAATGGTCAAAAACCTAATGAGGTGCCTCCTTCACTGTCTCTGTCAATGTATACATATACCCGCATCCATGTTCCGAAGAACACGAATACAATGAGACTAAACCAACCCAAAATCAAATACTAGGATCTGGCTTAAACCAAAGCCCACTAGTATCAACTGCCCGAACACCAAACACGCACAAGTACGCGTATGTGAACGAACCCTGTCGTAAAACCATACGACCTCTATATTGTTTCGCCCAAAGGTGAACAACCCTCTGTGTGGGACTCTAAAGACTCGACAGTACTCTGGCAGTGGGTTTAACCACAAGCACATCAGCGACACTAGCTGTGCGTAACGGCTACCCAGGTATCTGTCGATAAGAAGGCCGATGAGTAAAACCCATCCGAACTCCTACTGAGCCTATCTGGGACAATCTCCGTACAGTCCGGTCTGTTCGTCTGAGAGTATCGCATATCAGGCCTAGAGGGTGGTAAACGTCAGACCCCTAATAGCGGTATAAGTCGTGTTAAAGTGTAGCCCAGAACACCCTGAGAAACTACTGGAACACCTACCAGTAAATCTCACTTGCCTTTGCCAGGGACTTTGTGTAATGGCTCTCCTAGACACAGCGTGATATCAACCCCCAATACCGGGAGAGACAAATCCTGTCTAACCGCCACGGCCTCCAAGTGCTTCGGGACTGCACCCAACTACAACCTGTTTGCACGAATCAATAGAGCCATGGTAGGGTAGCAATCAAAGAACAGTGGGAACACACTTGAGGCGAAGTAGCAGTGTCAAGTCAACGGACTAAACTGTACTCATGTCACCTGGGAACTGCTAACTGACGATAGGTATAATACCAACCAACAGTTCCCGACGAGTCCTGTCCACTGTACTCGTAACCTAACGAGCACATGCATACTATCTCCAGTACGACGTACTGATGGCTGTGGGACAGACCATCTCCCCAGCTGGGATGAGAAGCGCATGCACCAGTCTACTCTGGAGTATCGATGCCCTGTCTCGATAATCCTACGACTAGGGACCTGTATAAGGATGTGCTTATAGACTACCCAGCCCCCACTAGTATGATCGCTATCACAACGCCGGTAGTCAAGCAAAGATCCTAAGGGCTCCATCAATATGTATTAGCGATATGTTAAAAGAAATATATACACATATTAAGATAGATACAAACCAAGTAGCATACTACAATATCGAGCAAGACTGTCATCAATCCATGTATATACCCCAAGCTTCCAAAATGTAATATACAAACTAGTACTATACAATAATGGCCTCTAGGGCATACATATCCAACATAGCTGACACTAATGGCTTATGAGACCGGCTACCGCCCCTCGTCGGGGTCTCGATAAGTACACACTAGTCTACTCTGGAGTATCAATGCCCAGTCTCGTTACTCCCACGACTAGGGACATTTAAGGATGTGCTTATAGACTACCCAGCTCCTACGTATATGATCGCCATCATACTATTGGTAGTCAAGCAAGAATCCTATGGGCTCTATCAACATGTAATAGTGATCTGTAATGCCACCTGAAACATATACATGATGATAAAACAAACCAGATAGCATACTATCATCTCGAGTAAAACTGTTCTATCCATATAGGTCCTCCCTCAATCATCGCAACCGCGTGCCTGCGATCCAATAATTGACTTGAGGGCACTATAGCCAACAAAAGGGCATTGGCAGAAGGAATGCAGGGCTTGGAAAACCAGAATCCAGGATTCGAGGCACGTTGTGGCTTCGGCTTCGGGTGTGTTTGTGATTGAAAACTATATGTCAATTAACTCTACTTCCTGGGTGCTAGATACCGGATCAGGATCTCAAATTTGTAATTCATTACAGGTTTTGAGAAACCATAGAGTTATCAGGACAGGTGATATGACTCTCAGGGTTGCTAACGGAATGAGCATGGACGCTGAATCCGTAGGGGAATATCACGTAGGATCGACAAGTGGGAAGATATTGATTTTACGTAACTGTTTGTGTGTACCTAGTCTAGCTTGTAATATCATATCTATATCTTTACTTTCTAAAGAAGGATATGATTTTACATTTTTAAGCGATATGGTCCACATCCACCTTAATCATGGTTTGATTGGGTCAGGTACACTAGATAACGGTATATACGTGTTAAATCAAGCTCAGGATTTCAACGTCCAGAACACACTTAAAAGAAAGTCTCCAGAATTAAATAAAGCTTTCTTATGGCATTATAGACTGGGTCACATCAATGAAACACGGTTGACGAAGTTACATAGAGAGGGATATTTGGATCCGTTCGAATATCAGTCTTATGCAACTTGTCAATCTTGTCTCATAGGAAAGATGACAAAGACTCCGTTCACTGGACACGGAGTAAGAGCTCGCTCGCTCTTGGGACTCATAAACAGTGACGTGTGTGGTCTAATGTCTATACATGCACGAAGTGGTTATTCCTATTTCATTACTTTTACGGATGATATCTCTAGGTATGGACATGTCTCCTTGATGAAACATAAATTTGAGGCCTTTGAGAAATTCCGAGAACATAAGAATGAAGTGGAAAAACAAACCGACAAAAGTATCAAGACACTAAGATCTGATCGAGGTGGTGAATACTCAAGTGTCGAGTTCCTAGGTTACTTAAAAGAGAATGGAATTCTCTCTCAGCTTACTCCTCCATACATACCACAACACAACGGTATATCGGAAAAGCGGAACAGAACCCCTATTGGATATGGTGCGTTCCATGATGAGTAACGCTGAGTTGCCGCGATCCTTCTGGGGTTATGCAATAGAATCAGCTGCATATCTTTTGAACAAGGTTCCTACCAAGACTGTGCCTACCACACCATATCAGATGTGGAGTGGGAAGAAACCCTATCTTCGGTATCTGAAGATATGGTGATGTCTAGCTTTTGTAAAAAAGCAGCATGCGGACAAGCTCGAGGCACACCCGGTACTGTGTAAGTTTGTGGGATACCCAAAGAACTCCAGGGGGTATCTTTTCTATTATGCAGAGGAACAAAAGGTTTTTGTTTCTCGTCGTGCCCACTTTTTGGAAAATCAATTTTTGGAAGAGAAACTAGTGGAAGTGCAATAGAACTGGAAGAAATTCCAGAACCGCAAGCTATTACTGAAAGCATGGTAGAACCAGAGGTTTCAGAAGAACCGGACATCCCTGCGCCACTCCGTGGAACTAGTAGGCAATCTCATCCGCTCGAGAGATACTACGGTTTTCTCATAGATGGGGATAGAGAGGATTGCATCATTAACAATGATAAGCTAACTAGATTCCAGCAAGCCATTCAGAACGGCGTCTCAGTAAAATGGCCGGATATAATGCGGACCGAGATGGAGTCCATGTACACCAACAAAGTATGGACTTTGAACATTGCTCCAGAACGGGTAAAACCCGTAGTCTGCAAATGGATCTTCAGAAAGAAGATTGGTGTATATGGACAGGTTGAAACCTATAAGGCTAGGATTGTTGCAAAAGGTTTTCGTCAAAGACCTGGTTTGGACTATGAAGAAACCTTTTCTCCAGTGGCTATGCTCAAATCCATTCGGATCCTTCTTGTCATTGCTGTCATCCACGATTATGAGATTTGGTAGATGGACGTAAAGACCGCTTCTCTAAATGGAAATTTGGAAGAATGCGTCTATATAGATCGGACAGAGGGTTTCATTCAGAGTGGGAGCAGCAGGAAAGTGTGCAAGTTGCTTAAGTCCATTTATGGACTAAAGCAAGCATCGCGGAGTTGGAACATCTGTTTTGATAAGACGGTCAAAGAATTTGACATTATCAAAAATCCAAATGAACCATGCATTTATAGTAAGATTGTAGCGAGAAGTGTGGTCTTCCTCGTCTTGTACGTGGATGACATTCTCTTGATAGGAAATGGCATTCCTATGCTACAATCAGTCAAAGGATTCTTGTCACAGAGGATCTCCAAGAAAGACCTGGGTGATGCCAACTACATTCTGGGGATCCAGATCTATCGTGATAGATCAAAGCGGATGGTGGGACTTTCACAGTCAAGGTACATCAACACCATACTGGAAGGATTTAGTATGGAAGATTCAAAGCACGGTAATCTACCGGCTTGTCACGGAATCACCCTTTCCAAAGAGATGTCTTCCAAGACTGATTTGGAAAGGGCTCGCATCACATCTATACCCTATGCTTCTGCGGTAGGCTCTATAATATATGCAATCTTTTGTACCAGACCAGATGTTGCTTACGCACTAAGCATGGTAAGACGGTATCAGTCAAACCCAGGGGAGAAGCACTGGGAAGCAGTAAAGAACATTCTCAAGTACCTGAGAAGGACTAAGGAGATGTTCTTGGTGTATGGCGGAAAAGTCCTCCAGATCGAGGCCTTTGCTGACTCCAGCTTCCAGAGTGATAAGGATGACTCCAAGTCCATATCGGGTTATGTCTTTACCCTCCATAGAGGGGCGGTCTGTTGGAAGAGCTCTAAGCAGGACACCGTTGCTGACTCGACGATGGAAGCGGAATATATCACTGCTTGTGACATCGCAAAAGAGGAAGTCTGGATGAGGAAGTTCTTAACTGAACTTCAGATGGTTCCAACCATTGTTGATCCAATACCGCTGTATTACGACAACAACGGTGTTATAGCTTTAGCGAAGGAACTCGGATCCCATCAGAAGATCCAGACATATGTTGAGGCGGTACACCTGATCAGGGAGATCGTTAATCGCCGGGAAATCGAGGTGAGGAGAGTAGATACAGAGAACACTGCAGATCCACTCATCAAGGCCATCCCTCAGACACAGTTTGAGAGGATATTCGAGATGATAGGTTTACGATATGCCAATATATTGCCTTAGTGCAAGTGGGAGATTGTTAGTGATATATGCCCTAGAGGCCATTATTGTATCATACTGGTTTGTATATTATTTAATGGAAGCTTGGGATATACACGGATATAGTAACAGTCTCGCACGAAATGATAGTATGCTACCTGGTTTGTTTCTACCTCAATATATGCATGTGTTTTTTAGCATATCGCTTATGCATATTGGTAGAGCCCTTAGGATCTTTGCTTGATTACCAGCGTTGTGATAGCAGTCACACTAGTGGAGGTTAGGTAGTCTATAAGCACATCTTATACAGGTCACTGGTCGTAGGATTATCAAGACGGGGCATCGATACTCTAGAGTAGACTAGTGTATACGCTTATCATCCCAGCAGGGGAGATGGTCTGTCCCACAGCCATTAGTACGTCGTACTGGAGGTAGTATGCAGGTGATCATTGGGTTATAAGTACACTGGACAGGACTCATAGGGAACTGCTAATGGGTATTATACCTAACGTCGGGTGGCAGTTCCCAGGTGACATGAGTACAGCTTAGTCCGTCGACTTGACACTGCTAATTCGCATCGAGTGTGTTTCCACTATTTTTAGATTACTACCCTACCACGGCTCAAAGGAGTCATGAAAACAGGTAGTAGTTGGGTGCAGTCTCGAAGCACTTGGAGACAGTGGCGGTTAGATAGGATTCGTCTCTCCCGGTATTGGGGGTTGATATCGCGCTGTGTTCGGAAAGCCATTACAAAAAGTTCTTGGCCAAGGCAAGCGAGATTTACTGGTAGGTACTCCAGTAGTTTCTCAGGGTGTTTTGGGCTACACTCTGACATGACTTATTCCGCTATTAGGGGACTGATGATTACTTCCCCCTAAGCCCGATATGCGATACTCTTAAACGAACAGACCGGACTGTACGGAGATTGTCACAGATAGGCTCAATAGGAGTTCGAAAGAGTTTGCTCATCGGCCTTCTTATCGACAGATCCTGGGTAGCCATTACGTGCAGCTAATACCGCTTGCGGCTTGTGGTTAAACCCACTGCCATCGTAGTGTTGTGTCTTTAGAGTCCCACACAAAGGGTTTCCCTGCATCGGGCAAAAGATCTAGAGGCCGTATGGTTTTACGGCAGGGCTTCGATCACATACGTGTACTGTTCACGTATGATGTTCGGACAGATAATACTTGTGGGTTTTGGTTTAAGCCGAATCCTAGTATTATATTGATGGATTATTTTCGTATTTTTCGGAATACGGATACAGGTATGTATATTCGGATGAGGGGCATTTTCATAATTTACTCAGGATTGCTTCTAGAAGAAGACACCACATTAGGGTTTTTAATCTTTTGATTAAAAGATTTATGAGGTGGAGGTTTGCATTAAGTGAGACATGGCTCTTGGTGACTCATGGCATGACTCACTCCGAGATATTTTGTGAAGCATGCTTGATATTTGTTAAGATATTTATCTTATCAATTATTGTATGCTTCATTTATTATTCATCACAAATGAGCCATTCTCACGCACTTGCTCATTTTCTCCACTAGCTTTTCCTTAAGCTCCTTCTTCCTCCTCTAACCCTAAATCTCTCATGTGTTGAGAATCTTAGGGTACTTAGAGACATACTAATCCATATACACTCTCTACATCATCTAGGACATCTAGTTTAGCGAACTAGATGCCATAGTTATCTCGGATTTGAGGTTGGAGCTTAGACTATAGACTCTCGGATGGATATTTTTTGATTCGAGGATGCCGACGAGGTTGCCTGATCCGTTACGATCCTTGGAGCCTATGTCGAGGAGGAGGAAAGCGACAGGAAGACCTGAAGGATATGGTATCGTGAGGTATAACTTTTATCCGAGTAGTTAAACCTCTTTATAGTTTGGTTAGCTAGAGCTTAGCATCGATCATGGAGTTCAAGTCGGTGTTGCGACACCCGTAAAAAATCGATTTTACGTATTCAGCCTCCCCGCGAACCCATGGAGTGCGCGACATCGACTTACAGTTCCCGGCTGGTTGTCCTTTTAGGGTTTGAAGGAGAATTTAACAAAACAGTAGGAGGCACAATTAGATAAATTAATTAACCAATCTAATATAGGATAGAGTGTACGCTGAGTGTTTCTTTTCTCTCTCTCTCTCTGGGGCAGCAATCCATGACTGACCTTAAACTAAAACTCGTAAACCAAGTTAACCGAACCTTTTTACAATCAATGGCTTTGGAATGTCATGATTGCCTTAACTCACAACAATGTCGCATATGTCCTTGCCGCTCCGACTTCCACTTTGTTGCTCCAGAACCCTCTGTATCCGATACAGAGATCCATATTGCTTGGAAGGCCGTCGTACCATCAGATACGAACTCGAAGAAATTGTTTCAGTTCGAGGATGGCCACTGGTTTTGGAATAGATGAACTATTCATTTGTCTATCCATTCTGTCTTATCTCAAGTTCGAGAGCTCATTAAATAAAGAGAATATACCGATTATGCTTGTTGGATAGTTTTCTTTCAAACCTTAGGCTGGTGTTGAAAGGTAAGGTAAGAAGAAAACTAATTAGTATAAGTCCGATATACAGAAGGTAAGATGAAGAGATATCAAAAGGGTCGAAATGAGCGGAAAGGAAAATCCAACTACTGTTATGACCCTGAGAATTGAAAAAGGCGTTACTAGGAATACCCAGCCACCCCTAGAAATATTTTGACGTTTCATGTTTTCTATGTGATTGTAATCAAAAACTGTTTTCCAATTAACTCTGACTCCTGAGTATATAGATACCGGATCAATATCCTACATCTGTAAGTTGTTATAAATACTGAGAAAGATTAGAGTATTGGGAAAGATGATTTAATCCTCGATGTCGGAAATCGGAGCAAATGTTGCTAGTGGGGAAATCACATGGTTTTGCCTATCAGCAAACTTTTGGTTTTGAATAACCGTTACAATGCACCAATTTTTAAAACCGACATATATCCGTCTCTTTATTTGATAAAGTTGGATATAAATTTTGAAAAACATGTTATGAATATTTTCCTTTATCATTTGATGATTGGATAAGATGGATTGAATAACGGGATAAATATCCTTAACCAAAATGCAGTTTTCAAATTACAACACACAAAAAATGAGTTGGTGAACTCATAGAACTTATACATAGTGATGTATGTTGTCCAGTGTCCACATGGACAAGGGGTAAATACTCATACTTTGTTCCGTTTTCCTATGAGTTCTTTGGTTTTAGACACACATTTTTGTTGAAATACAAAGTCTAAATATTTTGAGAAGTTTATAGGATATAAGAATAAAGTAGAGAACCAAACATCAGAAGTATCAAGATTCTTCAAAGTGTTCGAATATGTGGATACTTATGCTAGGTTTCCGTTATCGAGAATTTGATTCTCTCTCAAATTACTCATCCGAGAGTTCGCTCCTTGATAAATAATGCTGAGTGGCCTTTTTCATTTAGGGATGTGCACTGGAAAAAGTTACATACCAATTGAATACGGTTCCATCTAAATTAGTGCCTATGATTCTATATATGATATAGAACATATCTTAAGATAGTTAAGATATGGAGTTATCCGGTTTATGCTTAAAACACAATCTGGACAAACTTAAGGCGCGTTTCAGTAATAGACAGTTTGTGGGTTATCCCAAGCTTTAGCAAGGGTTTAACTTCTACCATTTTCGGGATCAAAAGTTGTTTTGTTCTCGACACCCCACCTTTTTAGAAAAGGAATTTCTTGTGAAAGAAATTAGTAAGAGTATGGTAGAACTAGATGTGATTCTAGAACCATAAACGGTTACTGAAAATTTAGTAGAACCTAGAGATTCAATTGACCCTGACAAATCTTAGCCACTCCGTAGATTTAGTAGGTGACCTCAGCCATCTGAGAGAAACTTCGATTCCCTCGTAGATGGTGACAGGGAGTCTTGCATCATGTAATGATGACACTATTATATCAGCAGGCCACAGTAAGTGCTGACTTCCGACTGATGGCTGGATGCCGAGTTATCCAAGTTGGACTCCATGCACTACAACAAAGTATGGACTTTGTTGTGTGCTCCTGAAAGGGGTAAAACCAATAAGGAGCAAGTAGATCTTTTGAGATCGGTGCAAATGGAAAGGTAGTAACCTAATAAAGCTAGACTTGAAGTAAAAGTTTTTCATCAAATACCCGTTGTGGATTGTGATGAAACATTACTTCAGTATCTGTACTGAAGTCCATACGGATATAACTTTCCACGGTTGTTCTTCTTGACTATGATGTCCGATAGGTGGATGAATATAACGTCTTTCTAAATAGGGATTTAGAAGTGTACGTGTATATGACTCTTCCAGAGGGTTATCGTAATCAGTGGTAGCAGCGAAAAGTGTGCAAGTAGTTTGCGTCTATTTATAGACTAAGCAGGCATATCGGATATGGATCATCCGTTTTGATGTCACGGTCAAAGTGTTTGACTTAATCAAAATGATAGATGAACCTGGTATTTGTAAAAAAGGTGTAGGGAGTATTGTCATGTTCCTCATATTGTATGTGGATGACAAACTCATGATAGAAAGTGAAGTTCTTATACTACAGTTCAGTCAAACTATGGTTATCACAAATGTTTCTCCATAAAGGATTTGGATAATATATCAACTGATTCTGATAACTAGGTCTATAAAGATAGATCTATTAGGAGCCTTTAGGATTGTCCCAACTCAGGTAAGATGGCACTATTCTAAAGCGGTTTAGAATGGACGACTCATAGTGCAGTAGTGTACATGCCTGTGGAAGAGTCACTCTCTCTAGAAAGATTTCATGTACCAAACCAGATGTTGCTTTTGCACTAGATGTAGCAAGAAGATATTAGTCCGATCCTAGATAAACAAAGGAAACCAGGGAATAACATATATGGATGTTCTTGGTGTTTGGTAATAATGACATCCTCCATCTGGAGGCAGTCATCGATTCTGGTCTCCAAGGTGACATGAAAGACAGAGTGTCTATCACGAGTTATAATTTTACTCTCTTTAGTGGGAGCGGTCTATTGGAAAAAGTTCGAAGCAGGATACTGGGGTATTTATGGCACTGAATACTGATTATGAATCAACTGTGGATACAAGCCAAGAAGTTGCTGGATAAAATTGTTCATTTATGAACTTTGTCCCATCATCGATCCAGGCAAATTCTAGGGCAGGTATCGCTCAATTCAGGAGATAGTTGATCTCCGCAAAGATTAAGATATAGAGAGATAAAGATGGATTCATTGCAGCGGATCCACTTATAGTGGTTGTTTCTCAAATACAGTTTGTGAAATTGTTGGTAAACAAGTTGCGTATATGATACAGCAATAATTGTCCTTAAGTGCAGGTGGGAGATTGTTGGATATAAGTGCCCTCAAGGCAATTATTGTAGATGTAGGAGGACCTATACGATAGAACAATCTTAATCGATATGATGGTATGATATCTAGTTTGTCTTTATCATTCATATGTATACGTTTTATACGTTATCACGTATCACTAATACATAATGATAAAGCCCATATGATCTTTACTTGACTACCAGGATTATGATAGGGATCATACTAGTGGGGCCTGGGTAGTCTATAAGCACATCCTTAAAAGTCCCTAGTCAAGAGAATATCAAGACTGGGCATCGATACTCCAGATTAGACTAGTGTATACGTTTCTTGACCCCGACCGGGACGATAGTTGATCACATAGCCATTGGTGTTTGACACAAAAGATTATATACATGTGTTCGTTAGATGAATGAGTTACACTGTACAGACTCACCTGAGAACTACTGGATGGTATTGTACTTATCGTCAGATAGCAGTTCTCATGTGACATGAGTACAGGGTAGTATGTAGACCTAAGATCGTCATAGTGTCTTGTGTGTGTTCCCACGGTACTTTGATTACTGCCCTACCACGGTTTTAAAGAGTCGTGCAAACAGTTTTTAGTTGGGTACAATCCCGAAGCACATGGAGGCACTGAGTGATCGAAGGGATTTCGTCTCTCCTGGTATAGGGAGTTGAGGTCGTGTTATTCCAGATCAACTATAACCATAAGTCCTTAGCCAAGGCAATTGAGATTTATTGATAAGTGTTATTAGTAGTTTCTTGGGAGGTTATGAGTTTATGATCAACACAACTTATCAGGTTATCAAGAGTCTAACGATTTCTACCTCCCTGATCCGGTATGCGACACTCTAAGACGAAGAGACCAGACTGTACGGTGATTGTCACTGATAGACTTTGCAAGGTTCGGATGAGCTTACTTGTTGACCTTCTTTCGATCAATACCTGAGTAGCTGTTACGTGCAGTTAGTACCGCTGACGTGCTTGTGGGCTATAGATATGTTCCTAAGCTACTACCAGCGTATTGTCGAAACTTTAGAGTCCCATACAGAGCTTTTCCAGCACATGCGAAACGATATAAGTCATGTATAAGGATAAGTGCAGGAGCTCGATTAAACACGTGTATGTGATACACGTATTTTAATTGGGCGTTTTAAGATATTAGCCGGTTTATATATGATATAACCGGATTATTAAATCAAGTGTTGATTTAATAATTAGATATATATATTTATATGATACATACATATATATATAACTAATATCATCCTCACATTATATTTTCTTCTCTTTAATAATATTTATATTTGATATAAAAATTATTATATCACTTTGTCATGTGTGTTTGCATATACAAGTTGTATATATAAGAATTACAAAGGATTATTTGTTTATCGCTTCCGCCGGGTCCGTGAATGTCATGATCCTTGCACCGATTCACTAACAGATAATGCCTACTAGATCTGCGGAATGGCTGGGGTTCATCCAGTACTATCGAATCCTGTTATTCCATCAAATAATAATAATAATAATAATAAAATAAATGAACAAATAAAAAAATGATTTTTTTTTCTTTGAAATAAATTTTAAAAAATTCTTTTGTCACAAATAAAAAAAATGAAACAAACGCGCATTTCCGTATTACTTTCAAACACCAACACCTCATATTGAGTTTGCACAACCAATTTGACCCGTCAATCGGAGGTTCTCTCACTCCAAATGCGAGGGGTAATTAACGGCAGCTTAATCATTGGCCGTCGGAGATTCAGATCTTCACAATCATTAAACCACAGCCTACCCCAGGCAGAGGGAATCTGTACACGCTTGACAAGCGCGCGTATTCCCATCTCAATGGGGTGACAAAAAACACTCTACAATTCCTCTGCATGATAGAATAGATATCCATTCGAATACTTTGGATATCCCACAAACTTACACAAGACTGATCGTGCCTCGAGCTTATCTGGGTTCTTCTTTTTAACAAAAGCAGTACAACCCCATATCTTAACACGTTTAAGATACAGTCTCTTTCCACTCCATATTTCATATGGAGTTTTAGGCACAGATTTGGATGGAGCTTGATTCAATAGGTATGCAGCTGTTTCAAGTGCATAACCTCAGAATGAAAGAGGTAACTTAGCACTACTAATCACGGAGTGAACCATATCCAATAGGGTGTGATTTTTTCGCTCCGATACACCGTTGGGTTGTAGTGTATACGGAGGAATAAGCTGAGAGAGAATTCCATTCTCTTTTAAATAGTCAATAAATTCCGTGCTTAAGTATTCACCTCCTCGATCAAACCGTAGGATTTTAATAGTTTTACCCGTTTGGTTCTCTACTTTGTTCTTATATTCTTTGAATTTTTCAAAAACTTCAGATTCGTGTTTGAACGAGAATACATATCCAAACCTAAAGAGATCATCGGTGAATGTAATGAAGTACGAGCACTGATTATTCAAAAATATTGCACATTTGTATGAACATTTTCACTACTATTATTAGTTACTAAAAGGTGTTAGTTGTAAATTAAGAATATATGTGGGTTTATTTGTAAAAAGATTATTATCATATGTTTTTTCATTTATAATTAATATAATTAGGGAAAATATATGCATATCATATTTAAATAAAATATACATATTAAAATATGCATATCATATCAAATATTTCTAATCAATATGCTTAAGATATCATATCATATAATTAGTTGAAATAATATCTCAAATAAAACAAATGCTACTAATAAGATAATTTTGAGATATTGTGCAGGTATTATAATAGATCAGCTCAGGTCTGAAATCTAAGTAGGAGATCCACATCAAATCGGATTACAAAACCGAATCTGCCGAATATTAAGAGCAAATCGAAGAATCTAGCAACGGCAGAGACTAAGAGAAATATTTTCAGAATCTTTGTATTAAAAAGATCTCCAAATATCATGAAGAAAATCCACGAAAAATTTAGAAGCCCAAATCCACTAAAAGGCAGCAGAAGCGCGGTCAAAATAGGCTTTTGGCGGCCGTTCAGCGGTCATTTAGCAGCCGTAGGATCTGAAATTTCAGGGTCATGATCGTAATTTCACACACTTCAATATGTCATCTAGGGTTTCACATTCCAGAGCCTATAAAAGAACCGATAGCTATTTATATATCTAATCTATTCATCTACCCATCAATTTAGAGAGAGATCTACGAGCGAAACTAGGGTTCTTGTAATCTACCTTTTTAAGAAGAAATTTTGTAATGCAATAGTTGATCAATAAAGATAGTCTTTTGTTTTAATTCTTTTCGCATTTACTTTACGCATTACTTTTTCGCATTACTTTCCGCATTATTTTTCTGCTTTACTTTTCTGCATTACATTCAGCATTACTTTCTGATTTCAAATATGGTTTCATTCATCTTCCACCTCTATTTTACTACGTTAATAACCATGATCGAGTAATTTCTTGATTGCTAGGCTTTGTAGGATAGGGTAGAATAATGGATAAAAAATCGCTTGACTTCTTTTGACATTTTAATGTTTATAAATCTCATCAGAATAAATATTAACCCTCTTATCGTGCGCGCTATCAGATAATGATAGTCACGACCACGATTGAAGATTAGTTAATACTTGTTTTGTTAAGGGCTTAAGATAAATAAAATCAATGGAAGGACAAGGGGCGGTAGTGGGAAACCCTAATTCCCTCCAAGAACCCTAATCCGCATTCATCGCAATCTCTCTATTTTTAAATAATTAAAAGATAAAATGAATCATTTCTAAAGCTTCATCCATTAACTACTAAGTCCTATAAAGCCTACAAGCCTTCCTATTATAAAATTTTCTACCCATCTTAATTTCAAACGACAACAATCCCTCCTCTCTTTTATCAACTCGTCTAAAACAAGAAAAGAAAATCACGTTTCCCTACGGATGACCCGTACTCATCGCGGCTAGTTATTTACGACACCGTCTTGATTGCGGTTATTTACAACATACATAGACACACCCTTTTCCCATCCAATCAAATGGCGCCATTGCCGAGGATCGATCGTAATTATTTTTCTTGTTATTCGGGTTTATTTCTTATAAAAACCAGAAATATAAAATAAATGAGAACCAAAACCGCATCTTTTGTTTTTAACGAATCTTGTGTGAGTTTTTGCAAGGACGTCTGGAGTAATTGGAGCAGGCCAACAGAGATTCAGAGACTTTCAACGTGGACCAGAGGAATATTGGAGTGCTCTGAAGAAATTTGGAAAGAAGAACTAGTCAAGAGGCGGCAGAACCGCGGCCTAGGATTGCATTCGGAGGCAGAACCGTGGCCCTATTGAAGAGTTGGGCCCCCAAACTTCTCTGGTATTCTCCTATTTCCTTCATCTCTCCTCTAAAGCTCTAATAAACTGATTTTACCTGCAGGATTCTTTGCAAACAGCGCCGCAAAAAAATCTTTTTGCGTGTTTTGATTTCAAGTTGTTTTCATACTTAAACCGAACATTAAGGGGCAATAAACCGAAACTCAAATTTGGCGAGGATTTCATCACCCTTCCTAAGCCCCACAAATCACAAACGAGCATATTATCACCTTACATTAATAAAAAAATATCTAGACCAAGCCTCTAAGGACATTCGCGCTCAATTAGGACAAAGGAGGGTCATGGGTAATCTATTGCTTATCCGCATTTCTCTTGTGGTGTCTTGGCAAGTGTGACTAAAGAAAGTGGTTACTTAATTAGGCTCGCTATTTCGATGATTCGTATAGCAGATACCTCCCACTTACCTGGCACTTACCTGGCCGCAAGATTGATAAATAGGTGGTAGAAGATTGATCATAGGTCTTGTCTTTTGGAAGTCTAGGATCGGTCTAGTGACTTGACCTAGGTGACCCTAGCTTTAGGGATTGATTATGCATTTTGTGATTGGTTGAGTCAAGCCTCACGTCCGACATTTTTTTCAAAACAAACCTCCTTAAAAATCGTTGTCACACATATCACACGCTGCCACGTGCACTAACCCCGCTTAGTGCATGATCGGCTAGACACGGGATTCTAGTGCCCGTCTGTCCGCGTTTTTGCTGTTGACTCCGAAGTCGATACTTCTTCATCTTCTATTTATCCTCCACCTACCACATCTCCTGAGATGGACGGATCTCCATCGGGTTTTAACAACACCACCTTGCCACCACCAGTAGGTGCGCAAATTCATAATCCACCACGCATCGCTCTTCAAGATCGATGATATCCCGTACGCAGGCGCCTTCCTACGTGTCTATCTCTTCCACCAGCCAATGGGGATAATTTCGAAATTAAGCCCCATTTCATCAACTTGTTGCCCAAATTTCACGTGCTTGAATCTGAAGATACATACGTTTTTATAACTAAATTTGAAAATGTTGGATATAGTGCCCTCAAGTCAATTATTGTAATCACAGGCACGCGATTGTGATGATTGAGGGAGGACCTATATGAGTAGAATAGTCTTGTTCAAAATGATAGTATGCTATCTGGTTTGTCTCTATCATCATGTACATGCATTATGTGGTATTACATATCACTATTACATGTTGATAGAACCCATAGGATTCTTGCTTGACTACCAGCATTATGATGGCGATCATATACGTGGGAGCTGGGTGGTCTATAAGAACATCCTTAAATGTCCCTAGTCGAGGGAGTATCGAAACTAGGCATCGATACTCCGGAATAGACTAGTGTATGCTTTTCAAGACCCCGACGAGGGGCGGTGGCCGGTCTCACAAACCATTAGTGTCAGTTAGTCACCTAAGATAGTATACAGGTGCTCATTGGGTTATGAGTTACACTAGACGGACTCGCCGGGAATATGCTAGATGGTATTATACCTATTGTCAGATAGCAGTTCTCAGGTGACATGAGTACAGGTTCGTCTGTTGACCTGAGATCGTCATTTCTCTCGTGTGAGTTCCCACCGTGCTTTGATTACTACCCTACCACGGCTCAAAGAAATCGTGCAAACAGGTTTTAGTTGGGTACAGTCCCGAGTGACATGGAGGCAGTGAGCGGATCGTCAGGGATTTGTCTCTCCCGGGATTAGGGGTTGATGTCGTGCTGTGCACGGATGGCCATCACCAGAAATATTTGGCCAAGGTAAACGAGAATTACTGATTTGGATCAGTAGTTTCTCAGTGGGTGATGGGCTTCACACTGACACGAAATATTGCGTTATTAGGGGTCGGACTTTATCCACCCCCTAGACCCGATATGCGATACTCTTAAATGAACAGACCGGACTGTATGGAGATTGTCACAGACAGGCTCAGTAGGGGTTTAGATGAGTTTGCTCATCGGCCTTCCTTTCGGTCAATACCTAGGTAGCCGTTACGTACGGCTAGTGCCACTGAAGTGCCTGTGGTTAAACCCACTGCCAGCGTATTAACGAGTCTTTAGAGTCCCGCACAGAGGGTTTCCCTGGTTCATGCGAAATGATGTAGTAGCCGTATTTTAATACGTGCAGGGCTCCGATCGAATGATTGTACTAGTCACCCGGACTTTCGATCGGACGGTTGATAATACTGGCCGGCTTAGAATTGAGCCGAATTATTAAATCAGGTATTGATTTAATAATTTTCGTATATATATTTCGATATGTATATTTTAGTATTATGTTCATTATGTTATTCTATCTCTTTGGGTATTCGTATTTTGGTACGAATACGGGTATGTATATACAGTTGAGTGTATTCTGTATTTATACTGAAAATATTCTAGAAGGTAGACATCTCATTTTAGATTTATCCATTTATTTTAAATGGAAAATAAGGTGTAAAGATAGGGAGGTGAGAATGGTGAGAACCATGCTTGAATAGTGTTTATGCAAACTATTCAAGTATGGTTGCTAAATGTTTATTGAAAAATATGTTTTACAAAACCATGCTTCATCTTTTTCTCTCTCATGGGATTTCTCATTCTCACCGTTATGCTTATCCCTCCTCACTTACCTTTCTTGAGCTCCTCCTTCTTCTTCATCTTCTACTCTACCATCTCATGTGTTGAGAATCAAGGGTAGAAGAGAGATAGATATACATTTGGAGCAACTCACTACATTCCTAAACACTCTAGATTAGCAACCTAGAGTCCCTAGTTTCTCCACTAGATTCTTAGTATGGAGCTAGAGCCATGAGACACATCCCTCGGATGGATCATCTTTGACGGAGGAAGACCGGCGGTCAAGCTCGATCAAGGTGACCTTAAGGAGCTAAGGAAGAGAGTAGAAGACCGAAGGACATGGATGATTAAGTAAAACAATTCTAACTCAGTAGTTAGATCTCCTTTTGTTAGTTAGTTTAGGTTTATGGTTCGGTTTTAGGCCGGGTTTTTTAACGCCGGTTTTTTAAATACCAAATTTTGTTCCGCAACGGCCACGATAGATGGCCAGGGCTCTAGGAAACCCAACATGGTATTAGAGCCACCCCATAAACCTTTACTAGCTAGTTTGTACAAGTTTAAAATATCGATCGACAAAATTTTCCGAATCACGTTTCCATTTTGACATGCCCGCTGCCATTTTTGAAAGTTGTTCAAAAAATATTTCAGATTGCCTTAAAAATACATGCAGGCATTTTTAGAGACCCTGAAGAAATTTGGGCACATAAGCCTAACATACGGCCGCGGAACCGCCGCCTAACATGCTTGTTGGTCGTGGTTCCGCGGTCGAAATGGGGCCGTTGTTCTCCAAATTTCTTCTAGCACTCTATAGTATGGAAATGTGATTTTTGGGATGTGTGTTTTTGGCCCAGATTTGTTTGAGTGCTGGTTTGCACTTGGGGCCAATGTGGAAAAGTTTTAGTCGATCGAAATTTTGAATATGTGTTTATCAGTGCATATATTATTATCTGCGACCGTGAATATCATTGAGCGGTATAACCCGACTAATTGCTATATGTTCAATTAGACGGATTTGCGAACATGACATTCGCGTTGATGTTCTGTGTTGTGCTGATATTATGGATGGATTGTCGTGGTGGATAGCCTATAGTGTAATGGTAGTAGTACAGTTCAGATTAATTTTTATATTCTTTATTGTGGGGAGAGCGTCCGACATGTGGACATCCATTTCTACCAGATTGTATATTCTTTTATTGGGGCACGACCGGGTTGAGGTCGATGTCACCATTGTATATATACTTTTCTTTTCTATACTAGGATTACCCCACGGTGGAGTGCTCGAGTAGCCGGGTTCTAGAGGGCAACGGGCCCGCATCTTATGGCGTTGAGACGGAGGGGGCCTCACTCTAGAATTGGCGGGCTATTCGTCGCACTCTTAGGGGGTATAGGATGACCCACGGTGGGGTGCTCAAATTACTGGATTCCGTGAAATGATGGGTGGCCCATTCACTTTATTGATTGGGGTTGCCTCACTTCTGGATTGGCTGGTAACTTGTCGCACTCGTAGGGGTCTTGGTTATACATTACACATGCTATCCACATGACCGGGAAACGTCGGTTTTCATTTGTAGCTCAAATGAAACCCGGGGCTCCTAGATTATCCGTTATTCTTATTGCTTATCGCTTTTCTGTGATGTTGCTTATATCATGCATGGGACGAATGTTATATATATATTTATATATACTAGTAGATGTTGTATATGTTTTGCATCCGCGCTAGTCCAACCCCCGCTCTGCCGTTAGTTAAGTAACATAACGATGCATGACGGGGCCCAGTGGCGAATGCGGATGGCATATACGTACATTGTATTTTCGTTCTTTTCTTGTGTGATATGGATTAATTAATGAGACTGCGTTAATTTTGATTAATGCAAGGAAAAATAAACCTAAATGATGTTGTTAGAACCAATTTTTTAAAAACTGTTATTACAGACGTTTCTTTTTGCTTTGCACAGCGGTATTCGGTTATGAATATACAGTACCTCATTCGACGAGACAAGAGCCGAGATCCTTTTTATGGGGAGTGGCCTCTTGGGCAAAAGTTTGTGTCATTGTAATAACTTATCAGGGTTAAATATCGTGATGAGTGAGAGAGAGAAAGGGAGACTTCCATCTCAGCCTCTACCAAATCTCGGCCACTCACAAAGCGCAAATATCGTCCTTAACCAACAAAATCATAACGCGAGTGTCGTGACTACGTTGAAATCGGGAAGAGTGCTGAACAACCATGTTGGTGAACAAGTTGATGAGTTAGATGACGCCCCGGCTACTATTTCCACTCCTACTTTGTCTAATCCAACATTTTCTTCCGAGCCTATTCTCTGTTCTTCACTAGACTTGAACCCTCAGTCCACTTCCTTGAATGAATTACCATCTAAGACCATCCCAAATCTAATTCTGGGATTCATTCCATCCCTACGAACTTCTCCACAAGTGTTGGAACCAACCCCTGTTGATAAAGCTCCTTTTCCAAACCGGTTAAGGCCCAACAAACCAAGTCCTCAAATGGAGAAGATTGTGGAAAAGTTTAAGCAAGTTAACATAAACATTCCTCTCTTAGATTCTATCCAACAAGTTCCATCCTATGCGAAAATTCTAAAGGAATTGTGCACTAAGAAAAGGAAAACCCAAGTGCCTAAAAAGATTTTCTTAGCGAGCAATATGAGTGATGCTCTTACCCAACATTTGCCTAAGAAACGTAAGGACCCCGGCTGTCCTACAATTTCTATAACTATTGGGGGTAAAAACATCAATAGCGCTCTACTCGATCTAGATACTAGCGTTAACTTTCTCCTGTATTCTGTGTATGAGCAATTAGACATATGAGAGTTGAAAGCTACGCACTGCACTCTCCAGATGGCCGATCGATCTATCACCCACCCTAGGGGTGAGATAGAGGACATGTTGATCAAAGTCGAAGAATTTATATTCCCTGTGGATTTTATAGTTTTAGATACATAGCCTGTGGCAAACCCACGGAACCAAATTCCGATGATTCTTGGTCGACCTTTTCTAGCAACTTCCAATGCAGTTGTCAATTGTCGTAACTGTTCCATGAACCTATCCTTTAGGAAGATGACAATTGAACTTAACATTTTTAGGTTCGGAAGTCAACCCTCCGAACCTTCTGCTTATATAATCAATATATGTTCTGTCAACGAGATAGCTTCCGACAGTTCCGAATTTGAAGAGCTTTACGATAATGATCTCGATGCATTTGATTGAGTTATTTATTATACGAGTGAGGACCCTTCTGTCGACAAGTCCATCCCCGAGTCCAAATCCTTTGACTTGTCGCATAAGTTAGCTGAGCTATCCGAATCAATCTCTTACGCTAGCTATGAACCTCTTATGGGGTCCGAGTATCATTCCCTTACCCTACCTTCTATCGTCTCTCCGCCGACACTAGATCTCAAGTCCTTGCTATGTCATCTTAAATATGCATATTTATGTGAGAATGAGTTTTTTCCCGTTATCATATCATCTTCTCTAGCTTTAGAGCAAGAGAGGGCTCTTTTGTCGGTCTTGAGATCGAATCGGCAAGCTTTTGGTTGGACAATGGCGGACATCAAAAAGATTAGTCCTTTGATTGTGGAACATCATATACATTTGATAGATGAAGCCAAACCAGCCCAAGACCTATAAAGACGGTTGAATCCCGTCATGAAGAAAGCGGTGAAAAAAGAAATCATCAAATGCCTAGATAATGGTATAATTTACCCAATATCTGATAGCCAATGGGTAAGTCCTATTCATGTGGTCCCTAAAAAGTCTGGCATCATGGTCATAACTAATGAGGCTAATGAGTTGATTCAAACATGCACCCAAACTAGATGGCAGGTATGTATTGATTATAGACAACTCAATGCCGCGACGAGGGAAAATCGCTTCCCTCTACCTTTCATTGACCAGATGTTGGAATGTTTAACCGGGCATGAGTACTATTGTTTTTTGGATGGAAACTCAGGCTATAACAAGATTCCCATCGTTGAAAACGATCAAGATAAGACAACTTTTACTTGTCCTTTCGGTACTTTTGCTTATAGACGCATGCCCTTTTGGTTATGCAATACTCCCGCTACATTTCAGCGGTGTATGATGGGGATATCCTCGGACATGGTCGAGAATTTTCTGGAGATATTTATGGAAAATTTCTCCATATTTTGAGGAATGCTTACATCATCTTGACACTGTTCTTACCCGCTATAAGGATAAGAATTTAATTTTGAATTAGGAAAAATGTCATTTCATGGTTCAAGAAGGTATTGTCTTAGAGTATATAATTTCACGAAAAGGCATTGAGGTAGAAAAAGCTAAAATAGATGTCATTTCAAACCTTCATCCTCCCAAATGCGTCAAAAATATATGATCCTTTCTTGGTCATGCCGGATTTTATAGATGATTCATTAAGGACTTTAGCAAAATTGCTAGACCCTTAACTCTTCTCTTGGCCAAGGATACAACATTTCACTTCGACTCGGATTGCGTGGATGCTTTTGATGGAGGGTTCCTAGGCACTCTCAAGAGGTCTCACAAGGCATCAACCATGCCAATTTCAAAATTTACGGTGCCGAGAAACCCTAGACTACGGATCGTTAACTAGAAATTTAGGCGAAACTAGCAACTAGTTAACAAATTAACTAAGTGAACGGAAATACAACCTTTGTAGATCCGGTTCTCCACCTCCATAGCTCCGCGATGAAGTCCCCTCGCTGTACAAAACGGATCTTGGACTCTAGTATCGGCTTCATCGGAGAATGGACGGGCTAGGTCATCGACTACGCTGCCGAAGATGATCTACGTCGAGGCATCACAAGATCAAGCTCCCACTTCACCAAGTCATGAAACTTGTGAAGAAAACACCCTATACTACTTGGCAAGAGGTAGAGGATGAAGAAATAGGAAGTGGGTTCACTTTAGAATTGGATTTCTCACACTTTTGCTTAAATCACCATTGATGAAGCAAGCTTTCTTCTTGAAGAAGAAGAAGATGATGATGATAATGTTATGATAAGAATCATAAATAATAGAAAAGAAAATCATACTTATCATATACTAACCCTTGGTTAAGTGTAGAGAATGAACTAGGGTTAGTTTAAATGGTTAGGGTTAAGCATGAGACAAGAATGGTGACTTAGTCAATGCTTCATGAATCTTCAACTAAAAACAAACATAGCCACCATTCATATCTTATCTTTTCCAAAAAGAAATAAATAAATAAATGAATAAATAAGTAATGGAAAAACAAAACCCTAATCATTAGTTTAACCATGGTTTAATTCTTTACACTTAACCAAGTAAACATGTATCATCAAACATGATACAATCAAATGCACAAAAAGTATATCACATATACAACTTGTACATCCAAGTGAGAAAATCCATTTAAAGTGAACCAATACTAGTTAATGCAAAGTAATATATCAAATATATAATTATGCATTAAATCATTAAATCAACACTTGATTTAACGATCCGGTCATATCGCATATAACCGACTAATATCCAATGTATCGGCTTATCGAATCAACCCTTGATTCGATAACTAGGTTATATCGCATACAACCAATCGATACATTCATCGCGAGAATGAAATACGGTATCACATACACGCATTATTCTCGGTCCCGCACATATCTCATATGCGCTCCTATTTCGTTTCGCTTGAGCCAGGAAACCTCTATGTAGGACTCTAAAGACTCGTCAATACGCCGGCAGCAGGTGATGATCATATCAAACACCCACAAGCCGCAAGCGGTCTGCTAAACGTAACGGCCACCCGGGTATTGAGCGATCAGAAGATCGACGAGCAAGCCCGCTCACACTCCAATGAATCCAACCAGTAACACTTACCGTACAGTCCGGTCTGATCGTCTGATATGTCGCATATCTCGCCTAGGGGTGGTAAACGTCAGACCCCAATAGCTTGATAAGTCGTGTCGATACGAGGTCTATAACAATTCGAGAAACTGCTGGTAACACTTACCAGTAAATCTCAGCAACCCTGGCCAGGGATTTCCTGTTATAGCCAATCGAACACAGCGCAACATCAACTCCCTATACTGGGAGAGACGAATCCCCTCCTATCGCTCATTGCCTCCATGTGATTCGGGACTGTACCCAAAAACCACCGTTTTGCACGCCCTCTTGGACGTGGTAAGGTGGAAATCAAAGCACAGTGGGAACCACACAAGACTCTATGACGATCTCGGGTCAACAGACTACTCTGTACCAGTGTCACCAGAGAACTGCCATCTGACGTAAGGTATAATACCATCTGGGAGTTCTCGGCGAGTCCGTCCAGTGTACCCAGTCTCCACTGAGCACCCGTATATCATCTCTGATGTCAAACACCAATGGATATGGGATCATCCATCGCCCATCTGTATGGGTCGAGAAGGTATACGCTAGTCTACTCTGGTATATCGATGCCCCGTCTCGATACACCCACGACTAGGGACCATGAAGGATGTACTTATGGACTACCATGTCCCCACTAGTATGATCTGCATCATAGTCCAGGTAGTCAAGTACACATCCTAAGGGCTTTACCAACATGTAACAGAGAGACAATTAGTGTACACGTTAAGGTAAAGAGTAACCAGATAGCATACTATCATGTCGAGCGAGAAAGTCCTCCCTATATATGTCCAAGCATCCACTACAATATACATCCTATGTATAGTAATGGCCTCTAGGGCATACATATAACTAACAATCTCCCACTTGCACTAGGGCCATCTGTAGCAGTGGTTGTAGTATCTCATACTCAACCATCCCATAATCGTCTCTCTCTGGGAAAAAGCCTTTGTGAGTGGATCCGCCGTGTTGTCCTCTGAGTCTACTCTCCTAACCTCGATCACCCTGGAGATCAACCATCTCCATGATCAGGTGACACTGCCTTAGAATATGTCTGGATCACTGATGGGACGGACGTTCCTTGGCATAAGCCACAACTCCATTGTCACACAATGGGAGGAACTAAGTTCATCTCATGAACAATATACACCCAGACTGCCTCTTTGGTAGCATCTTAAGTAGCGATGTATCCAGCCTTAATCGTCTAGTATGCCACGGTATTTAGCTTGGAACTCTTCCAACATACCGTCCCTTTACTGAGGGTAAAGAAAATGCCTGCGACTGACATTCAGTCGTCTTTATCACCCTGGAACCATTCCAGTGATTCTCCCCAAGATCAATTGATACCATCTCACTACAACTAGTGAGAATCCTAACATCCAATTAGATCTATCTCATAGATCCAAAACCCAGGATTTAGTAGGTATCACTTTGATCCTTTATGGAGAATCATTGTGATAAGCGGAGATTGATCGAGCGTAGCATAGGAAACTCCTTCCTTATCAAGAGTATGACATCCACGTACTCTACGAGGATCACCACCATACTCCCTACTATCTTTTTTGTTTATACAAGGTTCATCTACCATTTTGATGATGTCAAACTCTTTGACTAATCCATCAAAACAGATGTTCCAACTCCGCGATGCCTGCTTTATCCTATAAAGCATCTTGTACACGTTTCCGCTGCTCCCACTGTTTACGAAGCCCTCTGGCTGTGTACTTATAGACGTCCTCTTCTAAAACATCATTTAGAAAAGCAGTCATGGCACCCAACCGCCAGATATCGTAGTCATGGTATGTAGCCGTGGCAAGTAGGATCTGGATGGACTTAAGCATAGCCACTTGAAAAGGTTTCATCATTATCCACGTCTGGTCGATGACGAAAAGCTTTAACAAGTCTAGCTTTGAAAGTCTCAACTTTTCCATCTACACCAAGTAATCTTCTCAAGATATACTTGCTTCTGATGGGGATTTAACCCTTCAGATATAGCAACCAAAGTCCATACTTTGTTGGTGTATAAGGATTCCATCTCAGATCGCTAAGCATCCAGCCATTCTTACAGAGTCCTTACTCTCGATGGCCTGCTCGAAAATAGTTGGGTCATCATCTCATGACGCAATCCTCGCTCTCACTATCATAGAGAAACCGAAATATCTCTCAGGTGGGTGAGGAACCCTACTAGATCGGCGGAGAGGCTGAGGTTCGTTGGAATCTACTGAATCCCTTGGTTCTACCAAATCATCTGCTGTTGTTTGTATAGCTGGAACCTTTCCAGTTGTACATAACAGACCTTGTCTCGAGCTTGTCCGGATTTTGCTTTTAGACATAGGCCGGACAACCCCAAATCTTAACTAACTTAAGATATGGGCTCTTCCCTTTCCATATCACATATGAAGTGGTAGGCAACTGATTTGATTTGAACCTTATTCAATAGGTATGCAACTTCATAAGTGCATAACCCCCAAAAAGGAAATAGGAAACTCAGTAGTACTCATCATAGAGCACAACATATCACACAGGGTGCTATTGCTCCACCCCGATATACCATCGTGCTATGGTGTATACGGAGGAGTAATACTGAGAGAGAATCTCATTCTCCTTTAGAATAATCCAGGATTTCCGTGCTCAAGTATTCTCCTCCTCGATCTCATCAAAGGACATAATACTTATACCCGTGTTTTGGTTTTCTACTTCTAAATCATATTCTGTGAATATCTCAAAAGGTTCGGACTTGTATTTCAACAGGAATATATGACTGAATCTTGAGAGATTATCAGAGAATATAATGAACTATAAAGAACCAGTCCTGGCATGTGTAGACAGGAGACCTTACATACATCATAATGTATCAGTCCCAAGAGTTTACTAACTCTTTTTCTGTTTCCAATAAACAGAGCTATGGTCATCTTATCTTTGTGACATGACTGGCAAGTTTCACAAGATATAAATTCAAACTGATTTAAATATGCATCTTCATGTAACTTCAGCTAGTCGGGTCGCATTGATATGACCTAGTCTACAATGCCTCAAGAAGGATTCGTTCATTTCTGAACACTTCCTCTTGTGTGTGTTCTGTATACTAAGAACTGTAGTTTGATTTAGAACATCAATGCTTTTAGATAACGTGCCTGAACCGATCAACTTTTGATATAGGAAATGTTCAAAACATTATCCAACAATACAAAATTATATCATTTCTTTACTGATAAAGAGACTGATATGATTTTGTATATCAGGTTCGGTATCTAATAACATTCGTTCAGAATCAATGTATTGGTAATACAGGGTGACAGTGACCAACAGACTTGGCTGCAACACTTGCCCCGTTTTCTGCCTCATGAAACTTATCACCCGTTCTCAGTTCTCTACCTTTCTGTAGCCCTATGTAACAGATTACATATGTCTGGGATCCTGATTTGGTATCACATACCCAGGACGTAAAGGATACTGAGAAACAGTTCTCTGTAATGAACACACCCGAAGATGATGCATCAACATGCACTCTCTTCGTTTGGGTGGCACGGGAATTCTGGTAATCCCCTATTTCCTGCTCTGTCTTATAACAATTATAAGTTGGAGCGGGACCAACGTTCCCCAGCACAGTATAACAAGCGGGTTCGGTCAATATTCCGTATTATTATCTTGATTAAGGCGTGATATGGTCGCTACCTGGAGAGAGAGAGAAGAAAACACTCAGCGTGCGCTCTTGCAAGAATAGATTGGTTATTATTTTATCTAATCAGGATGGCTCCCACTGCTTTTTATCAAATCTTCCTTCAAACCCTAAAAGGAAAGACTAGCCGGGATTAATTACACACTACAAGTTCGCCAATCTTTCAGCCAGGCCAGTGTCGGTACTTTGAGGGAGGTCCCCCGTGCTTTCGTACGAACCTAATTAATGTAAACCTCGTTTTCCAAGAGGCGTAACCTCGTTAACACCTTTCTAGACACCTACTTGATCGGCTAATTGTAATGTATAAAACTCTCCCAGGAGTAACTCTTACTCGCAGCGGGTATCGGGATCCAACTATCTCATAGAAGGTATGCAATCTCATTGCAAATTTCAACACTTGAAATTCCCGATAATTTTGCCCCTAACGTGCTATGACCTTGACGAAAGCCAACAAACCATAGCCCGCTAGTCAAGTTCAACCCGTACATTTCTTGATTGAATTAAACCCACCCGCACGACCCTTGACGAAAGCCAACAAAGCCGCACGACTACCCTAATCCAATCGCATCGTATGCTAGCAGATAAACAGCATATAGCTACCGCACACTGCACCTTGACGAAAGCCAACAAATGCAGCACGAATACTATATACAACTTATCTGAAATGACGGAGGGCTATGACAGGTTTTTCTGAAAACCTATTGCGTAATGAACTTGATATCGTTGTAGAATCAAATAATTTTAGAATGAAGTGTTTTTGAGGCTTTTCTAGTTTTGCTAAAGGAGTCACTCCGGTGAAGGATCGTCGGTCCTTTCCTCGTCGAATGAGGTGCGGGATATATCACATATATCATTGTGCAAAGCAAAAACTCTTAAAAGCAATCAAAAGACAAACCGGGTATGTAGCATCTGCCAGTTATTGCTAAAGGAGTCACTCCCGGTGAAGGGATCTCGGTCCTTTCCTCATCGAATAAGGTGCAGGATATATCATATATACCGTTGTGTAAAGCAAGAACTGTAGCTACCTGTTTTATTTTGAAATTTGATTCTACAACATCTTAGGTTTCTTTTATTTTCATTAATCATATTAATGAAATCCCATCATTTAAGTACCTAAACATCACAGATAAATACGACGTACACTTATGCCATCCGCATTCGCCTCGATGTCCCCTCGTGCACCGTTAGGTTAGGTAACTAACGGCAGAGCGGGGCAGGGCTAGCGCGGGTGTAAAACATAAGTAACGTCTATATAATATATCATATATACTATATAAAGTATCTATCACAGAACATATCACATGATCACATCACAGATATCGCAGCAGAAGAAACATATGAAACATTGGATATACTAGGACGTCCGTGTTTTCAATACGAGCCAGTATAAAACACGGATTCCACGGTCGCGATGAATAGCCAAACCCACACCCCTAGACCCCTACAAGAGCGGCAAGCAACCCTACCAATTCTAGAGTTAGGAGACCCGGACTCGACTCCTCGAGTTGGTCTCCCACTGGACTCCAGAACCCGGTTACTTATGCTCCCCTCCTTGGGTCTATCCTAGTGCGGAAAAGTAAATAATATACAAACGGTGACATCTTCCGCAACCTGGAAATGCCCCAATAAAAGAATATTACATACAAGTTTTTACATGAATGAAAATGAAAAACACTTATCTCACATAAAAAACCCCGGCTATTCAAACACGACGATCCAATATAACATATCCAGCAACACATAACATCACATGTCATCAACGTAAGTAAATATGCGCATCCCAATTGTCGTTGACATATAGCAACGAAACCGGCGATATCACATATTACACTTACGGTCACAGAAAAGAAAGTGTAAAACTACAACAGTTGGAATCCGCAACCACCTCAGACATTGCATGCCTGACCAAATGAATTCTTTAGACATCGCATGCCTAACAATTATAAACCCCGCATTTTAGTCTCAAAATCGAAAACACTTTTCAATATCAAGTCGGGCAATTCAACAGGATTCCCGACATCCTGATCGAATGCTCGTCGCAAACTTTAGTAGGCGGCCCGCACCCCCGATACCGTCGACGAAGTGCACCAAGGCGGAACACCGCTGCCGCGAGCACCCGAACGGATGCTTTCGGCGACGGGGTTCTCCTACAGTCACTTGGTCGGGGCTATGGAGCGAGGCTGTCTATTAAGTTTATCCGGCGAGTATCCGCGTACGCTACGTGATTGCGACGGACTTTTGATCACATCAAAATTCCGTGGCAACCGATCAAGTGAGACTAAAGTGCTGTGTTTATAACATTCATTCAGTTATCTCATAACCTTTTGTGAATTCCAATTATTGTATCCTTTTCCAGATAAATAGAAAATGTTAAACTTTCCGATCGAACATTCGAACACCCAAGTTTTCCCGAAACAGCTCAACACATGAAACTAGTCTAAAAACATTCAGTTCGTGCCTCAGTACCAACGGTCCAGCCGTAGAAGGGTCAAGCCAACGCCTCACATGTGGCACGCCGTACTGCCCCAAACCCGAAGGTTCAAAGGGCAGTTCAAGACGGTCACATAATCGAGTTAAGGTTGTTGTCTTCTAGAGGGACCATCGCGTTACTTGCACTACTTAGAACGTCGTTAAACTACGGAAAAATCCAACACTTGGAAATTTCCCGGCAGGGGAAAAAATGGGTATTTACATCCGGTCGAACTTTTTAACATATTCAAAAATACCCGGAAAGCCACATAGACAAAGTCTGATACTCCGATCGAAACACCGAATCACCAAAACAACCCCAGAAAACTCAACTGTAGAATGAATATTAAAATATTCCATAAAATACAGCACTAGAAATTAGGAATTACTGTGCAAATGAAAAAGGCTGATGTGACTGGTTGGCCGCGGAACCGCCGCACAATCCATACTTGTGACGCGGTTCCGCCGCGCTATGGTGGAATCACGAGTACGTGCTTCACAGTAATTCATCAATTTCCCTGCTGAATTTTCTTCATATTTTTAATATCGAAAAACTCCAGATTTTGGAAAAAGTCTAGAGAGCATGTTTGTGTTAGGGTTTCGGGTTCGTTCGGGTTTCAAACTTCGTCTACGCATCGCCTAAGGCTCTAGCTAGGCTCTGATACCACTGGAGGTTTCCTAGGCACTCTCAAGAGGTCTCACAAGGCATCAACCATGCCAATTTCAAAATTTACGGTGCCGAGAAACCCTAGACTACGGATCGTTAACTAGAAATTTAGGCGAAACTAGCAACTAGTTAACAAATTAACTAAGTGAACGGAAATACAACCTTTGTAGATCCGGTTCTCCACCTCCATAGCTCCGCGATGAAGTCCTCTCGCTGTACAAAACGGATCTTGGACTCTAGTATCGGCTTCATCGGAGAATGGACGGGCTAGGTCATCGACTACGCTGCCGAAGATGATCTACGTCGAGGCATCACAAGATCAAGCTCCCACTTCACCAAGTCATGAAACTTGTGAAGAAAACACCCTATACTACTTGGCAAGAGGTAGAGGATGAAGAAATAGGAAGTGGGTTCACTTTAGAATTGGATTTCTCACACTTTTGCTCAAATCACCATTGATGAAGCAAGCTTTCTTCTTGAAGAAGAAGAAGATGATGATGATAAATGTTATGATAAGAATCATAAATAATAGAAAAGAAAATCATACTTATCATATACTAACCCTTGGTTAAGTGTAGAGAATGAACTAGGGTTAGTTTAAATGGTTAGGGTTAAGCATGAGACAAGAATGGTGACTTAGTCAATGCTTCATGAATCTTCAACTAAAAACAAACATAGCCACCATTCATATCTTATCTTTTCCAAAAAGAAATAAATAAATAAATGAATAAATAAGTAATGGAAAAACAAAACCCTAATCATTAGTTTAACCATGGTTTAATTCTTTACACTTAACCAAGTAAACATGTATCATCAAACATGATACAATCAAATGCACAAAAAGTATATCACATATACAACTTGTACATCCAAGTGAGAAAATCCATTTAAAGTGAACCAATACTAGTTAATGCAAAGTAATATATCAAATATATAATTATGCATTAAATCATTAAATCAACACTTGATTTAACGATCCGGTCATATCGCATACAACCGACTAATATCCAATGTATCGGCTTATCGAATCAACCCTTGATTCGATAACTAGGTTATATCGCATACAACCAATCGATACATTCATCGCGAGAATGAAATACGGTATCACATACACGCATTATTCTCGGTCCCGCACATATCTCATATGCGCTCCTATTTCGTTTCGCTTGAGCCAGGAAACCTCTGTGTAGGACTCTAAAGACTCGTCAATACGCCGGCAGCAGGTGATGATCATATCAAACACCCACAAGCCGCAAGCGGTCTGCTAAACGTAACGGCCACCCGGGTATTGAGCGATCAGAAGATCGACGAGCAAGCCCGCTCACACTCCAGTGAATCCAACCAGTAACACTTACCGTACAGTCCGGTCTGATCGTCTGATATGTCGCATATCTCGCCTAGGGGTGGTAAACGTCAGACCCCAATAGCTTGATAAGTCATGTCGATACGAGGTCTATAACAATTCGAGAAACTGCTGGTAACACTTACCAGTAAATCTCAGCAACCCTGGCCAGGGATTTCCTGTTATAGCCAATCGAACACAGCGCAACATCAACTCCCTATACCGGGAGAGACGAATCCCCTCCTATCGCTCATTGCCTCCATGTGATTCGGGACTGTACCCAAAAACCACCGTTTTGCACGCCCTCTTGGACGTGGTAAGGTGGAAATCAAAGCACAGTGGGAACCACACAAGACTCTATGACGATCTCGGGTCAACAGACTACTCTGTACCAGTGTCACCAGAGAACTGCCATCTGACGTAAGGTATAATACCATCTGGGAGTTCTCGGCGAGTCCGTCCAGTGTACCCAGTCTCCACTGAGCACCCGTATATCATCGCTGATGTCAAACACCAATGGATATGGGATCATCCATCGCCCATCTGTATGGGTCGAGAAGGTATACGCTAGTCTACTCTGGTATATCGATGCCCCGTCTCGATACACCCACGACTAGGGACTATGAAGGATGTAGTTATGGACTACCATGTCCCCACTAGTATGATCTGCATCATAGTCCAGGTAGTCAAGTACACATCCTAAGGGCTTTACCAACATGTAACAGAGAGACAATTAGTGTACACGTTAAGGTAAAGAGTAACCAGATAGCATACTATCATGTCGAGCGAGAAAGTCCTCCCTATATATGTCCAAGCATCCACTACAATATACATCCTATGTATAGTAATGGCCTCTAGGGCATACATATAACTAACATTTGAATCGCTTAAACGTTCCCTCACTACAGCCCCCATTCTGTCATCTCCAGACTGGAATCACCCTTTTGAGCTTATGTGTGATGCATCTGATTTTGCTATTGGTGCAGTCTTAGGACAACACATTGATAAGATGCCACATGTAATTTACTATGCAAGTCGAACCTTGAACGATGTCCAAATGAATTATACAACCACCGAGAAAGAACTCTTGGCAGTTGTATTTGCATTAGAAAAATTCATGCCCTACTTAATTGGCTCTACAGTTGTACTTTACACCGATAATTCCGCTTTACGGCATCTTTTATCGAAGAAGAATGTTAGGTCTGGGCTAATACGTTGGATTCTTTTGTTACAAGAATTTGACCTTACCATAAGAGACAAAAGTGGATGTGAAAACGTCGTAGCCGGCCATCTTTCATAGCTTTCTTCTTCACCAACGCTGACCTTACCAATAAACAATTCATTTCCGGACGAACAGATATTGACCATATCTTGCGAACCTTGGTTCGCTGATATTGTGAATTATTAAGCAACGGGACTTCTACCCAGCGAGTGGTCAAATTAAGACAATCACAGATTTCTATCCCAGGTAAAACACTTTTACTGGGACGAACCCTATTTGTTTAAGTATTGTCCCAATCAGATCATTCGCCGATGTGTCCCTAATAATGAGTTCAATAGTGTATTGTCTTTCTGCCATGATCAAGCATTTGGCAGTCACTTTGGTCCAAGGAAAACGACGGAGAAAGTTTTGCAATGTAGATTTTATTGGCCAACGTTATTTAAAAATATATATGATTATTGCAAAACTTGTTCATGGTGTCAACACATGGGTCAGATTTCACAGAGAAATGAGATGTCGCTCTAACCTATCTTGGTTGTGGAGATATTTGATGTTTTGGGAATTGATTTTATGGGCCCGTTTTCCAACTCTTTTGGGAATTTATACATTTTATTAGCAGTTGATTATGTCTCTAAATGGGTGGAAACGATACCGTGTCGTACTAATGACAACAAAGTTGTTGTTAAGTTCCTTCAAGAAAATATATTTTCGCGGTTCGGGCATCCTCACGCTATAATTAGCGACAATAGGACGTATTTCTGTAATCGGTCTTTCGAGATTTTGATGCGGAAATATTCAATTAACCACAAGCTTTCTACGCCCTAACATCCTCAAACGAGCGGGCAAGCTGTGATCTCCAATAGACAAATCAAACAAATTTTGGAGAAAACGGTTTCTAAGAACCGTAAAGATTGGTTCACCAAATTGACGGATGCTCACCGCTTATTAGACCGATCTTGGGATATCTCCATACCGACTAGTGTCTGGGAAGGCTCACCACCTTCCTGTTGAGATCGAACATAAAGCAATATGGCCTATTAAAGAACTTAATTGTGATTTTGATCAAGCCAGCAGCTATCGGAAGCTGCAATTAAATGAGCTAAGCGAGCTTCGCAATGAAGCTTACGATAATGCGGTTATAGTAAAGAACTGGACAAAGGTGTTCCGTGATAAACATCTTTTGAGAAAAACATTCATACTGAGACAACAAGTCCTTCTTTATGATTCCTATCTCCATCTTCATCCGGGTAAGCTAAAGTCTCGTTGGAAAAGACCTTTTATGGTATGGTATGTGTACCCGCGTGGTGCAGTGGATGTAGAAAATATTAAAAATGGATCTATTTTTAAAGTAAATGGGCATAGATTAAAACCGTACTTTTCCGCTGACCCATCGGATGAGCTTCTGTTCTTGCAGGAGCCGCTTTATCATGACTAATTTTCCTCCACCTCACCTCCATGTTTCGGTAACACTGTTTCATCTAAGAATGGAAGTGTGTTAAGAAAAAAAAGATAAATATTTGTGCGTGCCAAAGAACATGTTTGGGGGTAGTTTTTCATTTGACTATCTTTTATCCTTATTATTCTCCACCCAAGTCTACAGGTTTATGCGCTCGAAGATCAACATCAGTGAGGACACAGCTGCAAATAGGTTTGGGGGAGGTTTGTGTTTATTGAAATATCATTTGGCACTAGGCACTACTATATATGAAAAAATAATAATAATAAATAATAAATTTTGAAAATAAAAGTTATAAAGTGAAAAATCTATACGAAAGAGAGGAAGAAATTTAAGAAAAGCAAGAAAATTAGATGTTTTAAAACAAAACTAGTAATAGGTAGTCATGAGCTATTGTCCCAAGGGTTAGTAAGATGAAAGGAATCACTAATCTGAGGATAGAAATAAGTCTGAAAAATAGTCCATATTCTTGAGTCCAAACTCCTGAATGTTGATACCCTACTATACGCACTTGCACACATCTTGAAACTTGGGATAGTAAAGGATACCTTGAAATGCTCTTATCTAAAAGCCTTGGTATAAAGGAAAAAAATATAAATCAAAAAAATATAAATGACATAAAATATAAATGGTGAAGAAAAATGAACACTGGTTTTGTAATTACTTAAGGAAGCATAAAAAACATATGGCGAGTGTGCCTTATCACATAGTGCCTTAGACCAACTAATTTGGGAGTCACTGCTAAGCCTTAGGTGTTGCAAGACTAGGATATTGCTAATTAAGCTTTAATAAGTGAATACATTCGGTAATCGGTTGGTTAGTATCTCAAGAAGTATTAACGGACGCAAGAAGAATGTGTGAGCAAATCCATCTAAAATATTCACCGACTAAAAAGTACTAAGGAAGATGGATAAAGGGTATGATAGCTTGAATTGAATTCTCCAAGTGTAGCGATGTTTTTTACACACACGTAGGGGTATATGATCGATGTTTGGAGGAGAGATAGGGAGGAAGACTAAAGACGATATTTTATTAAGGGATGATGTGATTTCCCAAATATTTTCAAGACCATTAAGATATGGCTCATTGCAACTAAAAAGCTAGTGTAGTTTGAAACTGTTATTTTCAAGTTTTTTTTATATGTTCCTTATTTTTGCATGTAATTTTTATTTTCTTTCTTTTATTTTGGGATTTTATGGGTGTAATCCGCTAAAAACCCTCAGGAGACAACACTCTTCCTAGTAGGGACACCTAGAGATTTAAAGGCATGTTGCACGAGCTAAGTGCAATCGTGTTACCTACAAAAGTGTGATAGGTTTTTCTTTTTATTTTTAATAAGTAGTTTGCTTGGGACGATCAAAGATAAGGTTGGGGGTATTTGATTAGTCAAAAATATTGCATATTTGTATGAACATTTTCCCTACTATTATTAGCTGCTGAAAGGTGTTAGTTGTAAATTAAGAATATATGTGGGTTTATTTGTAAAAAGATTATTATCATATATTTTTTCATTTATAATTAATATAATTAGGGAAAATATATGCATATCATGTTTAAATAAAATATACATATTAAAATATGCATATCATATCAAATATTCTAATCAATATGCTTAAAATATCATATCATATAATTGGTTGGAATAATATCTCAAATAAAACAAATACTACTAACAAGATAATTTTGTTATATTGTGAAGGTATTATAATAGATCAGCTCAAGTCTAAAATATAAGTAGGAGATCCACATCAGATCGGATTACAAAACCGAATCTGCCGAATATTATGAGCAAATCGAAGAATCTAGCAACGGCAGAGACTAAAAGCAATATTTTCAGAATCTTTGTATTAGAAAGATCTCCAAATATCAAGAAGAAAAGCCACGAAAAATTTTGAAGCCCAAATCCACTAAAAGGCGGTGGAAGCGCGGTCAAAATAAGCTTTTGGCGGCGGTTCGGTGATCATTTAGTGGCCGTAAGATCTGAAACTTCAGCGTCATGATCGTAATTTCACACACTTCAATATGTCATCGTGGGTTTCATATTCCAGAGCCTATAAAAGGACCGAGAGCTATCTATATATCTAATCTATTCATCTACCCATCGATCTAAAGAGACATCTACGAGCGAAACTAGGGTTCTTGTAATCTACCTTTTTAAGGAGAAATTTTGTAATGCAATAGTTGATCAATAAAGATAGTTTTTTGTTTTAATTCTTTTCGCATTTACTTTACACATTTACTTTACGCATTACTTTTCCGCATTATTCTCCGCATTACTTTCAGCAATACTTTTTGATTTCAAATATGATTTCATTCATCTTCCACCTCTATTTTACTACGCTAATAACCATGAGCGAGTAATCTTTCTTGCTAGGGTTTGTAAGATAGGGTAGAATAATGAATGAAAAATCTCTTAACTTCTTTTGACATTTTAATGTTTATAAATCTTAGCAAAATAAATTTTAAACCTCTTATCGGGCGCGCTATCAATTAATGATAGTCACGACCACGATTTGAGATTAGTTAATACTTGTTTTGTTAAGAGCTTGAAATAAATAAAGATCAATGGAAGGACAAGGGGCAGTAGTGGGAAACCCTAATTCCCTCCAAGAACCCTAATCCATATTCATCGCTATCTCTCTAGTTTTAAATAATTAAAAGATAAAAAGAATCATTTCTAAATTTTCATCCATTAACTACTAAGTCCTATAAACCCTACAAGCCTTCCTATTATAAAATTTTCTACTCATCTTAATTTAAAATGACAACAATCCCTCCTCTCTTTTATCAACTCGTCGAAAACAAGAAAAGAAATTCACGTTTCCCTGCGGACGACCCGTACTTATCGCAGCCAACTATTTGCGACACCGTCTTGATTGCGGTTATTTACAACACACATAAATACCTTTTTCCCATCCAATCAAATACCCACCCATAGCTTATATAGATATTGGACCACATACATCACTCGGTATAAGTCCTAAGAACTCTGCAGCTCTTTCTCCATGTCCCGTAAACGGGGGTTTGGTCATGATTAGTCTAAAATATTGCACTTTTGAATGAATATTTTCCCTATTATTGTTAAGTACTAAAAGGTGTTTTTTGTAAATATAGAACATGTGTGGGTTTATTTGTAAAAAGTTTATTATCATATGTTTCTACATTATAATTAACATAATGAGGGAAAATATATACATATAATATTTAAATGAAATCTTAATAATTAAAATATGCATATCATATCAAATATTTCTAATCAATATTTTTAACATATTATATCATATAAATGGTTGGGATAATATCTCAAAAATACCAAATGCTACTAACACTATGATTTGAGATATTGTGCAGATATTAGCTCAGGTCTGGAATCCAAGTAAGAGATCTGAGTCAAATCGGGATATTGAAACCGAATCTGCCAAAATTTAAAAGCAAATCGAGAGATCTGGCAACGGCAGAGACTCAGAGTATTATTTTCAAAATCTAGACATCAAAAGGATCTCCATATTTCAACACAAGAAGACAGAAAAAAATCCCAAGTCATGATCCCACCAAATCGCGGCGGAAGAGCAGCCAAACACAACATTTTGCAGCGGTTCAGCGGTCGAATCTGGGCCGTTGGATGTGAGATATTGGGATCATGATTTTAACTACATATATTCCTATATGGAATCTAGTGTTTTTGGTTTCAATGACTGTATAAGTGTTGGGGTACGGCGGCGCCCCGGCCGTCAAACCGACGGCAAATGCGGAACAAAAAAACTTTTTACAAAACCGGCGCCACCGCAACCCAAAAACCCGGATCGTTCCATTAACCATAAACTAGCAAAATGTAAAATGAGTTTGGAGAATTATACCGATCGATCCGTGTCCTTCGGTCTTCTATCTCTGCGCCAAAATCCCCGATGTTGCGCCGACGAAGTTCGCTCTTCAAAGTGGCTCCACGTCGATGAATCTGTATACGGGCTCCAGGCTCAAATACCGAGGCAACTCGGACATGAAGTTTGCTAGCCGACATGTCCAAGAATAAGGTAGAGAAGGTGTAGGATCTTTTATCTCAAGGCACCCAAACGATTCGGTGGAGGTAATTGGAGTTGCCGAGGTAGATGAAAACGTGAGCAAATGATTTTGCATTGAGAATCAATTCCTCACCCAAGAAATGGGCTCGGCCAAAGACAGCACACAAAGTGCTCTGGAATTTTTGTGGAGAGTGTGTTAATCCCCCAGGAAAGAATGAGGGTGTGGAAATATATATGAATGCAACTAAATTAAACCCCATATTAAAAACTTGCCCACTTTGCAAAAGAACCCCCCACTCCCAAAAACAAAATGAAAACCATTACATACCTCACGCGTTTTCAACGCCACAAAAAGGCCCCTGGCTTTTCCTAGATGGCGAAAATGCAGGAAACCCCCTGGCTACCCATGCTGCCAAAAACAGCACCCCCATCATTCACAGCCCATGACTAATAAATGCAAACCCTGTTCGTGCACCAATTTCAGTGCAAATGATGGGGTCAAAGCACACATGGATTAGACAAAGTGGGTGGTGATAGAGACGGAAAAAGAAAACCGTAAATACATACCCGCTTTACGGGATTATACCTCAACTGTAAATACATACCCGCATTTGTATTCTGACCGAATACAAATGCAATGAGACAAAAATACTCCAACATTATAATACTGGGATCCGGCTTAAACCAAAGCCCACCAGTATTATCCATCCGATCCCGATCCGTGTGCACGGATATGATCGGACCCTGCCATAAAACCATACGGCCTCTACAACGTTTCGTCCGAACTTGGGAAACTGTCTGTGAGGGACTCTAATGACTCATCAATACACTGGCACTGGGTATAACCACTAGCACGTCAGAGGTACTAGCTGTACGTAACGGTTGCCCATGTATTGATCGGAAGGGAAGCTGATGAGCGAACTCATCCAGAAACCCCACTGAGCCTGACAGTAACAATATCCGTACAGTCCGGTCCGTTCGTCTATGAGTATCGCATATAGGGCCTAGGGGGCTGGTAAACGTCAGACCCCCAATAGCGGTATAAGTCGTGTCAGAGAGTAGCCCAGAACACCCTGAGATACTACTGGAATACCTACCAGTAAATCTCGATTACCCTGTCCAGGAATTTCGTGTAATGTCTCTCCTAAACACAGCGCGATCTCACCCCCAATACCGGGAGAGACGAATCCCTGACGATCCGCTCACTGCCTCCATGTGGCTCGGGACTGTACCCAACTAAAACCTGTTTGCACGACTCCTTTGAGCCGTGGTAGGGTAGTAATCAAAGCACAGTGGGAACTCACACGAGACAAATGACGATCTCAGGTCGATAGACTAACCTGTACACATGTCACCTGGGAACTGCTATCTGACGATATGTATAATACCCACTAGCATGTTCCCAGCGAGTCATGTCCGGTGTACTCATAACGCAATGAGCACATGTATACATCTTAGGTGAACCAAATGACACCAATGGCTTGTGAGACCGGCCACCGCCCCTCGTCGGGGTCTCGACTGTATACACTAGTTTACTCTGGAGTATCGATGCCCTGTCTCGAAACTCCCTCGACTAGGGACCATTTAAGGATGTGCTTATAGACCCCAGCTCCCACGTATATGATCGCCATCATACTGCTGGCAGTCAAGAAAGAATCCTATGGGCTCTATCAACATGCAATAGTGAACTAAAGCATGTACACAATTATAAAGACAAACCAGATAGCATACTATCATCTCGAGCAAGACTGTCCTATCGGTATAGGTCCCCCCTCAATCATTGCAATCACATACCTGCGATCCAATAATTGACTTTGAGGGCACCATATCCAACAATAAGAGACCGAGAGCTGTACATTGAAAATCATCATTGAAAAGATCAAGAGATCCACGTATCCGAGTGATCATCATCTATTCATCTACCTCCAACAAGAGAGAGATCTAGAGCAAACTAGGGTTCTTGTATTCTACTTTCTAAGGAGAATTGTAAATGCAATAGTTGATTAATAAAGGTAGTTTTTATTTTATTTCTTTTTGCATTTATTTTCCGCATTTAATTTCTGCACTTACTTTTCTGCATCTTCATTATGATTTCATTCTTCAACCTTTCTTCTAAATCACCAGCCATGAGTGAGTAATTCCTAGCTTGCTAGGGTTTATAAGATAGGGTAGGATAATGGATGAGAAAATCTTTTAATTTCTTTTATACATTTTAAAGTTTATAAACTTTAGTAAAATAAATGTTAACCTCCTTATCGGGCGCGCTACCAATTTATTGATAGTCACGACCACGATTTGAGATTGGTTTAACACTTGTTTTGTTAAAGGCTAGACATGAATAGAGATCAATGAAATGACAAGGGTTAATAGTGGGAAAACCCTAGTTTCTTTTAAGAACCATAATCTACATTCATCAATATCGATCTAGTTTTAAACTATTAAAAGATAAAAGAGTCATTTTTAATTATTCATCCATTACTACTAAGTCCTATGAACCCTACAATCCTTTTTATTATAAATTTTATATCCGTTTTAAAATATAACGACAAACAATTATCCATCTTTCATCAACTCGTCTAAAGTAAGAAAAGAGTTTGTGTTACTCATCATGGCTAGCTATTAGCAACACCGTCATAATTGCGGTTATTTTTGAACACACTTTTTCGCACACGATCAATCGGGTCATTTTTTCTTTGAAACAAGACTGAATAGTTTCATAAGATATAAATTCAAAGGGATCCAAATATCTATTCATATGTAACTTAGCTAGTCCGGTCTCATTGATATGTCCAAGTCTACAATACCACAAGAAAGCTTCGTTCATATCTGAACTCTTTCTCTTGCGTGTATTTTGTATATTGAAAACTGTATTTTGATTAAGAACATATATACCATTACATAACATACCTACCACAATCAACACCTGATTAAAGTAAATGTTCATGACATTTCTATCTAAGACAAAGTTATATCCATCTTTATCTACTAAAGAAACAGATATAGTTTTGCAAAGCATAAAGGATACATAGTAACAGTTGTTCAGAATCCCAGTATCGCCACTTGGCTGTTAGTTATATGTATGCCCTAAAGGCCATTATTATACATGTGATGTATATTATAGTGGATGCTTGGACATATATAAGGAGGACTTTCTTGCTCGACATGATAGTATGCTATCTGGTTACTCTTTATCTTAACATGTACACTTATTGCCTCTCTATTACATGTTGATAAAGCCCTTAGGATGAGTACTTGACTACCAGGATTAAGATGCATATCATACTAGTGAGGCAGAGGTAGTCGGTAAGTACATCCTTCAAATGTTCCTAGTCGTCGGAGTATCGAGACGGGGCATCGATATTCTAGAGTAGACTAGCGTATACGCTTCTCGACCTATATGATGGGCTATAGATGATCTCACATCTATTGGTGTTTGACATCAAAGATGGTATACGGGTGCTCAGTGGAGACTGGGTACACTGAACGGACTCGCTGAGAACTCCTAGATGGTATTATACCTATCGTCAGATAGCAGTTCTCTGGTGACACTGGTACAGGTTAGTCCATAGACCCGAGATCGTCATAGAGTCTTATGTGATTCCCACTGTGATTTGATTTCCACCTTACCACGTTCAAGAGATCGTGCAAAACTGTGGTTTTTGGGTACAGTCCTGAGTCACATGGAGGCAATGAGCGATAGGAGGGGATTTCGTCTCTCCCGGTATTGAGGGTTGATGTTGCGCTATGCTCGATTGGCCATTACAGGAAATCCCTGGCCAGGGTTGCTGAGATTTACTGGTAAGTGTTATCAGTAGTTTCTCGAATCGTTATGGGCCTCACATCGGCATGACTTATCAGGCTATTGGGGTCTGACGTTTACCACCCCCAGGCTATGATATGCGACATATCTGACGAAGAGACTGGACTGTACAGTAGTGTTACTGATTGGATTCGCAGGAGTATGAGCAGACTTGCTTATTGATCTTCTGATCGCTCAATACCCGGGTGTCCGTTACGTTTGGCAGACCGCTGACGGCTTGTGGGTGACTAATATGATCACCACCTACTGCCGGCATATTGACGGGTCTTTAGAGTCCTACATAGAGCTTTCCTGGCTCAGGCAAAACGAAGTAGGAGCACATATGTGATATGTGCGGGACCGAAATTAATACGTATATGTGATACCGTATTCTATTCTCGCGATATATGATATCAGTCGGTTATATGTGATATAGCCGGGTTATCGAATCAAGTGTTGATTCGATAAAGTTGATACATATGATATTAGTCGGTTATATGTGATATAGCCGGATTATTAAATCAAGTGTTGATTTAATAATTTGATGTATAATTATATATGTGATATATTAATTTACATTAACTAATATTTGCTCACTTAAGCTTTTCTTTTTCTCACATATGTGTGTACACTTAATATATATGTGATATATATTATTGTGTCATGCTTGTTGCTACATACTACATAGGTGTATGAGAGTCACACCATGCTTAACATAATGAGGGGTTTTATTTATTTAAAGTAAATTGAAATTGGATGGAAATTACTCACATGGTTGAAGCTTGTGGAAGCTTGTGGAACCATTGACTAAGTCCACTAATTTTGTTTTACTTAAGATATTTATTAACCCAACCATTAGATTAGTCATGGTTTAGTCTCTATAAGGGTTAGTATATGATATTAACTCACCCATAGTTGCCATTCTACACTTGACTTTTTCCATGGTTGCTTTTCTTCATCTCCTTCCTCTAGCTTTCTAGCAATTTGGGAGGTGAAGAAAATGAGTGAGAAAAATATTTTGAAAGTGAGCAAAAATCATATTTCATCATCCTCTACTAGACTAGCCATTTAGTTTAGGGTGCTTGATTCACTAATTCCATATTAGTGAAGAGGTAGCTTGAGTTGGTGTCTCTCCTCGACGTAGATCATCTTCGGCCTCGAAGACTTCAAGCAAGCTTGTTCCTTTCATCTCGTGGAGCGTTTCTAGAGTCCGGGAGTTCACTACTTGGAGCGAAGGGACTACTACACGGAGCTATTGAAGTGAAGGACCGGTCTATAAAGGTTGTATTCCTTATTCACTTAGATGTAAAGATGTTTACATTCTAGTTTCGTCTAATTCTCTAGTTAAGATTCTAGGTTAAGGTTCTTTAGCGCGCCAAATTTTTTAAAAATGGCATGGTCAATACCTCCCGAAACCCAGTGGCGGTGCTTCGGAACCCTGCATTGGCAACACCAGGTGATATTCACCAACGGCTTCGGCAATAACAATTGCTTCGTTTCCTACTCTGTGGGACATATCACCAGGTCCAACCAGTCTACTTTTTTTCTCAAACCTTGTAATAAGTTACAGATATGAGATCCCGATCCAGTATCCAATACCCAAGATGTAGGGTTGGCCGAAATATAGTTCTTAATCACCAATACACCTAAAGAAGATGCATTGGAATACTTATTCTTCATCAGGGTGTCGTGGAAATTCTTGAATTTCTTTATCCCATGCCCATACTCACGACAGTTGTCATAAATTAGAGTGGAAACAACGTTCCCCAGCCCAGTATAATAAGCGGGTTTGGTCAAGTCATACATTTTATTATCTTGATTAAGGCATGAAATGGTCGCTACCTGGAGGGAGAGAAAAGAAAACACTCAACGTGCACTCTAGCAAAATTATATTGGTTTATTGATTTATCTAATCATGACGGTTCTCACTGTTTCCTCAAATTCTCCTTCAAACCTTAAAAGGAGAACTGGTCGAGATCATGTACACCTTACAAGTTCGCTAACAGTTCAGCCAGGCCAGATTTGGTACTCCAAGGGAGGCTCCCCGTGCTTTCGCACGGACGTAATTAAATAACCCCGCTCCGCAAAGGTATAACCCCATTAACACCTTTTTAGACACTTAATGGGTTAGCTAGTTGTGAAGGGAAAATCTTCCGGGAGTAAACCTCTCTCACGGTGGGAATCATGACCTAACTATCATCGCGCGATAACCCTGATGGAAGCCAACAAGTCACCACACTCCAGAAGATATACACTCACCTTGCAAGTTTTCCTTATCTTTGAAACTTGACTGATGTGATGCTGAAAAAGTGTTTTCGTAAAGTAACCGCAATCAAGACGGTGTCACTAATAGCTAGCCGCGATGAGTACGGGTCGTCGGCAGGAAAACGTGAAATTTTTTCTTGTTTTAGACGAGTTGATTGAAGAAGGGTAATTGTTTATCATTACGGATATAAGATTTTATGAAGAGAAGGCTTGTAGGGTTCATAGGACTTAGTAGTAATGGATGAATAATTAAAAAATGACTCCTTTTATCTTTTAATAGTTTAAAACTAGATCGATAGTGATGAATGTAGATTAGAGTTCTTTTGGAAGAAACTAGGGTTTCCCCACTCTTAACCCTTGTTCTTTCATTGATCTCTATTCATGTCTAGCCCTTAACAAAACAAGTGTTGAACAGATCTCGAATCGTGGTCGTAACTAGCAATAGATTGGTAGCGCGCCCGATAAGGATGTTAACATTTATTTTGCTAAAGTTTATAGACTTTAAAATGTATAAAAGAAATTAAATGATTTTATCATTCATTGATCTACCCTAGCATACGAACCCTAGCAAGTTAGGAATTACTCGCTCATGGTTTGAGATTTAGAAGAAAGGATGAAGAGTGTAAACATGATTAAGAAGCAGAAAGTAAGTGCAGAAAGTAAATGCAAAAAGAAATAAACTAAGATCTACCTTTATTAATCAACTATTTCATACAACTCTCTTTTTTGAAAGTAGATTACAAAGAACCCTAGTTTTTGCTCTCGCTCTCTCTCTCTTGTTGGAGGTAGATGACTAGCTGATGATCACCTGGATGCGTAGATTGCTTTGGAGCTCTTGATCTCTTTGGTTTGATAATTTTTGATGTGAAGCTCTTGGTCCTTTATATAGTTCCAAAACTAGAAATCCTAGGTTCCCTGAGTGAATATATGTTGTTAAGATTCATACTACAAAATATCACATACCAACTCTACCAAACAGCCGCGGATCCGCCGCAAATCACCTTTTGCCGCCGTTCCGCAGTTGAATTATGGAATTAGGTTTTGGGATTTTTTTCTGGTGTTTTGGCATCATTTTTGGAGATCTTCTAGATGTCTAGATTCTGAAAATAATGCTCTGAGTCTTTACCGTTGCTAGATCCCATGATTTTCTTCAATATTTTGGCAGATTCGATTACGACATCTTGATTTAATCCGGATCTCCTTGATTCCAGACCTGAGCTAATATCTGCACAATATCTCAATTCATAGTGTCAGTAATATTTGGTATATTTTTTAAATATTATCCTAACCATTTTATATGATATTAAATCTTAAGAATATGGTTAGAAATATTTGATATGATATGCATATTTTAATTACTAAGATATCATATAAATATTATATGCATGTATTTTCCCTCATTATGTTAATTATAATGTAGAAACATATGATAATAAACTTTTTACACATAAACCCTCATATGTTCTAAAATTACAAGAAACACCTTTTAGTACTTAACAATAGTGGGGGAAATAATCATTCAAATGTGCAATATTTCAGACTAATCAAAACTCCCGATATGATTTTTACCCTTAATGGCTTATAATCTTAACACAATCAACAAACCATAAGTCACTAGTCAAGTTCAACTCGTCATTTCTTGATTGATTTAGACCCACCCGCATAACCTTGACATAGTCAATAAGGCTACACGACTGTCCTAAGAAATCGCATCACATGCTACAAACAAGCACCACTTAACTACCGTACACTACACCTTGACACGGTCAACAAACGCAACACGAATACTAAGTACTACTCGTAGGCAATGACGGAGGGCTATGGCTGGTTTTTAAGAAAATCCTGAACTTAATGAACTTGATATCAACGAAGGAACCGAGTAGTTTTGAAAAGGAGTAGTTTAGTCTCCGTTTTTAAAACGAGTGCTTTTGAAGAAAACCGAGTGGTTTATAGTAACATAAACTTTTGCTTAAGAGTGAAATCTGCATGAAGGGATCAAGGCTCTTTCCTTATTGAATGAGGTGCAGGATATTCCTAACCGAATAGCTCTATGCAAAGCAAAAGAATATGGCTATAGTTTCTTTTTAAAAAAATTGTTCCTACAACATCATTTTAGGTTTATTTCCTTGCATTAATCAGAACTAATGCGGTCCCATCATTTACGTTCCTATCCACTAAAACAATGAAAATACAATACAAATATATGCCATCCGTATTCGCCATGGAGCCTTGGGTCTTCACCGTAAGGTTACTTAACTTACGGCAGGGCAGAGATAGGGCTAGCACGGATGCAAAACATATAAAAGCATTTATCTAAACATATATATATATAGTCATCTGAGGCATGATATAATCATCAAAGGCATGCGGTAAACAATATGGAATAGTAGATAAATTAGGAGCCCCACGTTTCATTTGAACCGCAAATGAAATGCGATGTTCCCCAGTCGTATGGATAGCCCGAACATCAATGATCCAAGACCTCTACGAGTGTGGCAATCTACCCGCCAATCCTAGAAATAGGACAACCTAGCCTCAATGTCATGAGTGGGCCACTCGATGCTTTCTAGAATCCGGTAACTTGAGCACCATTCCTTAGATCTATCCTAGAATCCTTACAAGTGCGGTGAGCAACCCGCCAATTTAGAGTGAGATGGCCCGATCTCAACTCCATGAGATGGCCACCTACCACACTCCAGAATCCGGTGACTCGAGCACTTCTTCACGGGTTCACCCTAGTACATGTAATGAAATATATACAATGGAAACAACGCCCGCATCGTGGACGTGTCCCAATAAAAGAATATATATACACCGGCAATGACGGCCACAATCCAGCCGCTCGTTCATACAACATCACACGAGGGGCTATCCATCACGACAATCCAGCTAAACCATCACAATGATATACAATCCAATCATCACAAGTAACATACGTGCAACCCCGTCTAATTGACCATATAGCAATTAAACGACGTTTATCAACACATATACACTAAATACGGATAATAAATGATGCATTAGTTTCGATCAAAAATTTTCCATGTTGCCCCCAAAAACACAAAGAATGCAAACAGAAATCTGGGCAAATTTGAGATACTTCAAAAATCCCATTTCCACAAATTAAAGCCACTAAGAGAAGAACGAGGCCAGACTGGGATGTCTAGTCCTCGTGCTTCTCCAGAATCATTCAGATGAACACCCATTTAAAAATATATATCTTAAAAAAATTTCAGAGGCCGATTTTAAAATCTGCAGTGACTTGAACTTTAGAAACAAAATACGGTCAAATTTTCTTTTCAAAACTAACGCATCGTCTAAATATAGTTCTAGTGTTTGGGTGGCTCTGATACCATGTTAGTAGTTGCTAGTGCCCGCAGCACTACCCTCGTGGTCGAAGCGGAATCGATAACGAAAATTTTCATGGAAGCACAAGCAACTACAAGACCTAGCGATAATTTCAAACACTAAACTTGCAAACTAAAATATCTTAACTACAAGTTAGAGGGGCTAGCTGCCTTTGTAGCGTGTCCGCCTAATTGTGGAAGACCCCCTCTTACGCTCTTAGGCCGCCGGGAACGAGCTTGTGTGCCAGTGGTCCTTGTAGCGCATATACAAACTTGTAGCAAGCTAGTGATGTAGCGATAAACAAGTGATGATGTGGTGGACTCTAGCTAGGCCCCCGAGTGCTCTGGATAGCGCTTGCAAGTCGCTCACCCCTCGTCGAAGATGATCCACCTGAGGGAAACCAATCCAAACTCTAACTCCGCTTCAAGAAACCCTAAGTGAAGCAACTAACACACTAAGCTTGCTAGGAATGATGTGTTAGGGATGTAGATATGTGCACTTTCCTTTTTTCTTTCTCTTTTTACTTCTCTTGTTAAATCCCAAGAGAGCCTTTTCCCCCTTTTGTTCTCAACTCATGAGAAGGAGGAAGAATGAAGAAGGAGAAGAGATGAGAGAGAAGCTAAGGATGAGAATGAAAGCATGTGTGCTTGGAATGAGAAATGAGACATAACAAAAATAGTTTTATCAAAATGAATTTTGAATAAACTATGGTGCCCATGCCTCAATAGTAAAGGCAAATGAATTAAAAATTCATTTGCCCATTCCTCTCACCATTCCTCTCATCCACCTCAACCCTCCACCTCATTTTCTATTTTTTATAAAATGAAAAACCCTAAATGAGGTGTCCTCCTTCCAGAAGTGTATACTCCCCCATATATACATACCCGTATTTGTATAAAATACGAATACTAAAGAGAGAGAAATAGATAATGAATAAATACTAGAATATATATATCAATATATATATAAGTATATTATTAAATCCCCAATCCGGCTTAAGCATAAGCCGGCTAGTCCAGTTTTCTTTTTGATTTTCTCTCTTCCGGCGCCTTTACAAACCATCTGATTAAAGTCCGTGTATCCCGTACACGTATTTAATCGGACTCCTGCACATATCAATATACGGCCTCTACATCATTTCGCCTAAACCGGGAAAACCCTCTGTGTGGGACTCTGAAGACTCGACAATACGCTGGCAGTGAGTTACTGGATAAAATCTATAACCACATGCACGTCAGTGGCACTAGTTGTACATAACGGCTACCTAAGCATCTGCCGAAAGGAAGGTCGACAAGCAAGCTCATCCGTATCCCTACTGAGCCTATAAGTGATAATTTCTCTACAGTCCGGTCTCTTCATCTAAGAGTGTCGCATACCGAGTCTAGCAGGTGGATAATGTCAGACCCCTAATAACCTGATAAGTCCTGTCGATGCGACTCAAGACCATCCCGAGAAACCACTGATATCACTATCAATAAATCTCATCTGCCTTGGCCAAGGTCTAATGATGTTGGCCAACCGTATACAGCGTGACATCAACTCCCTATACCAGGAGAGATGAATCCCTTCTATCACTCACTGTCTCCAAGTGCTTCGGGACTGTACCCAACTAAAACCTATTCGCACGACTCTTTAAAGCTGTGATAGGGTAGTAATCTAAGTACAGTGGGAACACACTCGAGACATATGATGATGTCAGGTGTACAGACTACCATGTACTCATGTCACCAAAAAACTACTATCTGACAATATGTATACTAGGAGTTCTCCTCGAGTCCGTCCAGTGTAACTCATTCTCCAATAAGCACATGTATACAATCTTTGGTTCCGTACACCAATAGTTGTGGGACCGGATATCGCTCCTTTCGGGAACAAGAAACGTATACACTAGTCTACTCTGGAATATCAATGCCCAGTCTCGATACTCCTACGACAAAAGACATTTAAGGATGTGTTTGTGGACTACTTAGCCCCCACAAGTATGATCGTTATCATTGAAAGTCGACCTTAACACCACCATGAGGTTCTAGAGGCATCAAGCATGCCACATTTTAATTTTTATTAGGTACTAAGTTAGACTAACAAGATCATTACTAGAATTTTAGGATTTTTAACTATGTGATGTGAACAACTTAAGAAAGTTTAAGGAGTTATACCCTATAGGATCAAGTCCTTCTCTTCTTAAGCTCCTTGTAGTGGTCCTCTTGACTCCTATAGACTCCACTTGGAGTTGAACAAACCTCCTCGTAGATCTTCGCGTTGAAGACGATCCACCCGAAGCTCACTAGGTCAAGCTCTTTCCTCACTAAACACTTTAGTGAAGAAAACACTCTACACTTGATAGCTAGTCAAGTGTAGAATGATGAAGTAGGGGATTAGATTTGCTCACTTATGTATTCAAAAATTCATGATTCACATCACATGTGAGGGTTTGGATTTTTGAAGTAATATAAGGAAGAAGAAGATGAGAGCTAGAGAGCTCAAAAAGAAGCAAGCATGGAAAAATGGTTAAGTGTTGGAATGAGCTAAGAATTAATGGCAACTCTTGACCCCCACTCATTCAAGCATGGAATTTTACAATATAAAATTGCAACCATACTTGAATAGTGAGTCAAGATGAATAAAATATGAATAAACTCCATGCTTGCAACCATGCTCTCATTTTCCACCTCTTTTCTATTTTTCTCAAAAATAGAAAATCAAGCCATGCTTCATTATTATTATTATTATTATTATTATTATTATTATTATTATTATTATTATTATTATTATTATATATAATAAAGAATAATTAGTGAGCTAATGATATTAGTTAAGATATAATTATATCACATATAATATATATCACATTATTAAATCAACACTTGATTTAATAATCCGGTTATATCACATATGACCGACTAATATCATTTATCTGTTCATCACATTATCAAATCAACACTTGATTCGACAATCTGGTTATATCACATATAACCGAACCGATAACAGATAACTGCCAGATTACAATACGGTATCACATACACGTATTTAATCAGGCCCGCACACATATCGCATATGTGTCCTACTTCGTTTCGCTTGAACCAGAAAACTTCTGTGCGGGAGTCTAAAGACTCGTCAATACGCCGGTAATAGGTGATGATCACATCAGTCACCTACAAGCCGTCAGCGGTACTAGCAGGACGTAACAGCTACCCGGGTATTGAGAAATATGAAGATAACAAGCAAGCGCATCCATACTCTCCATGAAGCATATCAGTAATACTACCGTACAGTCCGGTCTCTTCGTCTGATATGTTGCATATCATGTCTAGGGGTGGTAAACGTCAGCCCCCAGTAACGTGATAAGTCATGCCGATGTCTGGCCTATAACAATTTAAGAAACTATTGATAACTCTTATCAGTAAATCTTAGCAGTATCCCTGGCCAGGGACTTCCAGTTATAGCCAATCGAGCATAGCGCAACATCAACCCCCAATACCGGGAGAGACGAAACCCCTCCTATCGTTCATTGCCTCCATGTGACTCGGGACTGTACCCAAAATCCACCAGTTTGCACGACTCCTTTGAGCCGTGGTAGGAAGGAAATCAAAGCACAGTAGGAGCCACACAAGACTCTATGACGATCTCGGGTCTACAGAATAACCTGTACCAGTGTCACCAGAGGACTGCTATCTGACGATAGGTATACTACCGCATAGGAGTCCTCGGCGAGTCCTGTTTAGTGTACCTGTCATGCCCCACCCCCAATAAAGAGAGTATTGTCCGCTCTGGCCGAAGCCGCACGGTTTTGTCCTTCGGGGCGAACCGGACTCGACCAGGGGCCACTTCCCAGGAGGTCACCCATCCCAGAACTTCCCTGGCTTGAGCACGCTTAACTACGGAGTTCTCAAGCTCCTGTAGTGCAGGTTCACTTAAAAGGCGTCTCTGTATTGAAGAGTGGTATCATTCCATTTATAGTACAGATCTGCCCCCTTTCGGAATGTATTCCGAAGAGTCCCCATTGTTCTACAGTGGGTCCCACGGACTCAAGAGGTGGCCCCCACGGATTCAAGAGGTGGCCCCCGCCAACTTAACACGACACTTGGCATGGCACTTTGTTCCGTGTGGCACTTTGTTCCGTGAGCAAGAACCGGGTCCCGACATTCTCCCCATCTTTGAACAATGGTTCGTCCTCGAACTACAGACCTACTATTGAGGACCGTCTCTGATACCAACTAAACCATGTCACGCCCCGCTTCCCAAAATACGGAATACGAGGGGTAGACAAGGCCAGCCATGCTCCTATGGTCAAGAAAATGTCCTGCCGTAGTCACACTTCGGCTTCTAGTTTTTCATGGTAAATAGTAAATAATGCTCAGTGTGAGGAGAAGATTTAGCCTGGACCAGGACTAGACGCACATCACGGACATCTTGTTTAGCTATCCAGAGTTATATCTTTTGTTTCCCATCAGGTCAGTTCATTTTACTGTTTTGTTCCAGTTACTGCATTTCTCATTACCTGCGCATTATTTACTGTTTACCATGAAAAACTAGAAGCCGAAGTGTGACTACGGCAGGACATTTCCTTGACCGTAGGAGCATGGCTGGCCTTTTCTACCCCTTGTATTCCGTATTTTTGGAAGCGGGGCGTGACATGGTTTACGGAATACGAGGAGTTGACAAGGCCAGCCATGCTCCTACGATCAAGGAAAATATCCTGCCGTAGTCACACTTCGGTTTCTAGGTTTATATGGTAATCAGTAAAATAATGCGCAGGCAATGAGAAATGCAGTAACTGGAACAAAACAGTAAAATGAACTGACCTGATGGGAAACAAGAGATATAACTCTAGATAGCAAGTCGAGGTGTCTGTGATGTACGTCTAGTCCTGGTCCAGGCTAAATCTTCTCCTCACACTGAACATGCATACTCAGGTCGTCAGAGCGACACAATAGCAATATAATATATATAAAAATCATGTGACAACTCTAACAGTGGTAATAGATTTGTATAACAGTAAATTAATGACAACATGAATATGAATATACAGTAATCAGTGCAGCGGAATAGTAAAAGCAGTAGAACGATATGCCACATATGTCAACACAGTAAGTAAGATATATCAATGCCAGTATCCCTATCAGTCTCTAAGTCTCACTGTACAGGTCACTAAGCCTATCGTCGGTCCAAGTGTGAGAATCAACCACTCGCGAGTGTCCTCCACCCAAGGGTAGAACCCAAGGGCAAGGGACCATGGGCCCAACATGTATATCATGGTGATAATCACATACCCTGTAAATCTCCATATATCTCCCTAAATATATAAGCCGACATGGGACTCCCGAGATTCTGTTGAACTCACACTTAAACTACCCCACACCCCATGGTCTACATCAAACGCTAACCATAACCTTAAATACCAATCGGTCTGTGACAAGTCTGCGCGAGAACTGGAGGCAGGACCTCCATCAAGCACGTCCCGACTAATATCTAAGATAAATGGCAATGTCTGGTGCCTTATCTATGACACCCGTGCAAGAGCTTCCACAAGTGTCCCATACCACTTATAGTCACACGTACACGCGTCTCACAGACGTCGACAATGCAATATAACAATAAGGTTCACTGATTGTGTACAAGTACGTATCACTTTCACTTATTCACTGATACACGAACACTGACGTACTTGCCACAATCATCACTAAAACCTAACACTGGGTAAATGCATGTTATCACTATGTTATCAATGCAATGATATGTGTATGATATGATGCGTAAACAGTATATGAAGCATGATTAAGGTGTCATAAAATAGTATTCTATCACTTGCACGATTTATCATGAAACGTACGTGTATAGTTTAGCGAAACGATAAACAGGTAATAATTAGTATGTTTAGTTTTCCATCCATCGAATTTAGTTTCATGCCAATCGGGTTCCAGGATCAGTAATTATAACCATTTCATTTTAAGCGCTCGCGGCTGGAAATCCGGTTTCAGAATCAGGAGTCCGTTTCGCAACGCATTTTAATCCTAGTTGAGATCAGAATTTAGCAATGCTACAGTGAATGAAATCTAGGGTTCTCAGTAAAGTTTTCAACTCAATAGACGGATCTTCGATCGCATCTGTACGTCAGGAGATATACACTGTTTAATATTAATATGTCAATTCTGATTCTGTTGGGACTGTTATGCGTCCCGATCTTTTAAATTACAGATAAAATAGTAAATGATGACGAAATAGGGTGAAACCACCTGTATTATCTAGATAAAAGATTCACCTATAATAAACAGCAGAGTTCCGCAATCTACGAGTTAAGGAAATCTAGTGGTACCCATTACGGAACAGCAAGTAACAATTGGAGTCGCTCTGGACTGCAGTCCAGAGTCGCACTCCGATCCAAATATCGTCACAGTTTAAGTACAGGAATATCTGGAAACAAGTAAAGGGTTAAAGTTCGTCGAGTCGGCTTCGATTTGAGCCCTCGAGTGCATCATTCTAGTATGTATATAATTTATGGTGATTTTAATAGTTTTCAGGTACAAGAAAATTCCAGTTTTACGGTTAAACTTGGGGGTAGTTGTTTTAGTCGTTAACGGTCATATTTTCCAGCGAAACTTGCACAAGGTATTCATCACAGCAAGGGCCAATGTAAGTAATCCAGTTCCGTCAATTTAGAAAAGTATTTTCTTTGGGAACACGCGTCGAACAGGTATGGCACATAATTGGTTTAAACTTGTAACTTTATAATCTATGTACTTAACGATTGTAACTTAAGTAAATAGCATGTAAGCAAGTAAAATACTTGCCTGAACACGGTGAACTGATGGCGCGGCAGCTAAAGCAGTAGTGACACGTCCCGGCACGGAGTAGCAAACACGCGACGAGTCTCGGCTAAGCTTGGGTCGAGCTTGGGAATGGGCTGTTGTGGCTCAGGCGATGTCGTGTGGTGGTAGTAGGTTGATAGAGAAGAGAAAAATGGGCGAGGTTTAGAGAGGGGGAATGGGAGTGCTAGAGAGAGAGGGGGGGAAATTTTAGAGATAGAGAAAGAAAGCAGAGAGAGGGAGAGAGAGTGCAGGGAGAGAATTAGATAGATTGAGTGAGAAACAGAGAGAGATAGTGAGAGAGAGACACACAGAGATTTAGAGGGGGAGAGAGAGAAACAGTGAGGGAAAGAGAGAGAGGCAGTGAGAGTGAGAGAGGAGGCAGAGAGAGATCGGATAGAGAAAGAGTGGAGGAAAAGAGAGAGAGTAGAGAAAGAGAAAGAGATCACAACGATGATGGTGATGATGAGGAGGGTGCAGGGAAGGCTCGCCGGCAAGAGGAATGGTGGCCGGTTAATGGGTGCAGGGGAGATCGGCCGGGGGTGAGCCCAAGGGCAGCGACGCCGGCGAGAGGTATGGGTTGGATTTTGAGGAGGAGCTCGGTGGTTAATGGTGGCGACTGCGATGCCGGCGATGGTAGCGACGGCGACGGGGCGATCACGGGTGTGGGTGCGGAGCGAGAAAGGAGGAGGAACGAGAACGAGGGAGAGAGAAAGAATGAGATGAGAGTGAAACGTGGGGGTGATCGCGAGTAGGGATCAAGGCGCGCGTCGTGGGAGTAACGTGCGCGAGCGTGGGCGTCGGCGGAGGCAAGAAGCGCGGGCATGAATGGAGGAGGCGGGAAAGAGAGCCGTTGGGGAAGACGAGAAGTGGTGAAGCGGGCCGGGTCGGGTCGGGTTGGATTGGGGGCGCGGGCTGGAGAGAGCCGGGCCGGGCCAAGATTTTAAACAACAAAAAAATAAATAATAAGAGGGGGTCGGGCTGAGAAGTGGGCTGGAGGAAATGGCCGGTGATTTTAAAGAGAAAAAGAATGGAATAATTTAAAAGGAGTGGGCTGGAGAGGCTGCTGGGCCAGCACAATAAATTTCAAAGAAATAATAGAAAGGGATGGAAGATGGGCCAGAGGGAAAAGCAAGGAAAATTTGAGTAGAAAAGAGAGAATGGGCTGAGTATGAAAGCTGGGGCTCGGTCAAAAATAAAAATTTTAATAGGAAAAATGGAATAGGCTGGAGTTTTAAGAATAATAGGGAAACTTAAATTTTGTAAATAGGGAATGGGCTCACTAAAAGAAATGAGCTGAGGAAAAAAAGTGGGTTGGGCCGGAACAGAAATAATAATAAGTAAAACAAAAGGAAGAGGCCGACTGAAGGAAAATAATTTGGGACAATTTTGGATACTATGGGATTTGGGTTTTATTAAAATAATTAAATAACAAAATTTGGTTTAAAAAGGGAAATACGGATTTTAGGCGTATAAAAGAACCGGGTCTTACAGTACCCATTCTTCAATAAGCACATGTGTACAATCTTTAATGTCACACACCAATGGTTGTGGGATCAACCATCGCTCTCTAAGGGACAAGAAACGTATACACTAGTCTACACTAGAATATCGATGCCCTGGTCTTGACATTCCCATGACTAGGAACTGATTAAAGGATGTACTTGTGGACCATTCCGGCCCCACTAGTATGATCTCATCGTAATCCTGGTAGTCAAGTACATATCCTAAGGACTTTATCAACATGTGAGAGCAAGACAGTAAAGAATACCAGTCAACATGTTAAGATAAAGAGTAACCAGAGAGCATACTATCATGTCGAGCAAGAAAGTCCTCTATATGTATGTGTGTGTGTGTGTCCAAGCATCCACTATAATATACATCACATATACAATAATGGCCTCTAGGGCATATTGTTGGATATATATGCCCTAGAGGCCTTTATAGTATAGGATGCTAGGGATATATATGTACATGACAATCTTGCTTGATATGATAGTACGCTATTTGGTTTGTCTTTATCTTAACGTATGATATATTTTACTTTGTATTTATATACATGTTGATAAAGCCCGTAGGGTGTTTGCCTGACTACCGGCGTTGTGATGGCAGTCATACTTGTGGGAGCTGGATAGTCAATAGGCACATCCTTGAATGTCCCTGGTCGCAGGAGTATCGAGACTGGGCATCGATGCTCCAGAGTAGACTAGTATATACATATCTAGACCCTGACGAGGGGCGATGGATTGGTCCCGCGGCCATTGGTGATGTGCACCTAAGATTGTATACAGATGCTCACTGAGTGTGAGTACACCGGACAGGACTCGCCGAGAACTGACTGGATGGTATTATACCTAGCGTCAGATAGCAGTTCTCAGGTGACATGTGTGCAGATAGTCTGTCGACTTGAGGTCGTCATTTGTCTCGTGTAGGTTCCCACTGTACTTTGATTACTACCCTACCACGGCTCAAAGGAGTCATGCAAACAGGTTTTAGTTGGGTGCAGTCCCGAGCCACATGGAGGCAGTGAGCGACTGTTAGGGATTCGTCTCTCCCGGTATAGGGAGTCGATATCGCACTATGATCGGTTGGTCATTACCATAAGTCCCTGGCCAGGGCTGATAGAGAATTACTAGTGGATTGACCGGTAGATTCTCGGATGGTCTTGAGCCACACCAGCACAACTTGTACGGTTGTTAGGGGTCTGACGTTTACCACCTCCGGAGACCATACATGCGATACTCTCAGACGAACAGACCGGACTGCACGGATATTGTCACGGACAGGCTCAGTAGGGGTTACGGACGAGTTCGCTCGTCGGCCTCCTTTTCGACACGTACCTGGGTTGCCGTTACGTACAACTAGTGCCACTGACGGACTTGTGGTTAAACCCACTGCCAGTGTACTGTCGAGTCTTTAGAGTCCCATACAGAGGGTTTCCCTGGATCAGGCGAGACGATGTAGACGCCGTATGGTTTTACGGCAGGGTTTCGATCGCATTCGTGTACTGGCTACTCGAATGATGATCGGACGGATAATACTAGTGGGCTTTGGTTTAAGCCGGATACTAGTATTGTAGTATTGGATTATACTGATCTCAGTGTATCCGTATTTTTCGGAATACGGATACGGGTATGAAAATATGGAAAAAGGGCATTCTTGTAAATTCACAAGATTGACCTTCTAGAAGGAGACACCTCATTATTGTTTTATTCTTTTTCATTAAAGAATTAATGAGGTGGAAATTAGGAGGCATGGGTTGAAGGATGGAAATTAGGGTTACAAATGCAACATGGTTGTTAAGTTTAAACAAAATTAGGTTTTGGATTTGGGTTAGCTTTTGGGTTAGCTTTTTCCTGAAGCTTCATGAAGCTTTCCTTTTTATTTTCTAGCTTGATATTTTGTGAAGATATTTTGTTAACCCATCCCAAACCCTTAACTCTAGCTTATTCTCTACATAAGTTAAGGCCTTCATTTATTAACTCATGGTTGATTTGTAACCATAACAATAATTTCATTATTCATCACAAAAGTTTTCTTCTTCTTCTTCCTCCTTGAAAAAGCTTTCTAGCTTTTGTGAAGTGATGATTTAAAGTGAGAAAATGAAAACAAAAGAGAGCAAAATTCCTACTTCATCATCCTCATCTATTCTATCCACTTAGATTAGGGTGTTCACTTCATTAATACTTGATTAGAGAAGTGAGAGCTTGAGTTTGAGATTCTTCAAGGTAGATCATCTTCGAAAAGGAAGACTTCTAGCAAGTATGGATCATTCGACTTGTGGAGCCTCTCTAGAGTTCGGAAGTTCATGGATCGCGGCGAAGGGACTACTACTCAGAGCTTATGAAGTGAAGGAATGGACTACAAAGGTTGTAATCTCTCTCTCTTAGATGTAAAGTTGTTTACATGCATGTTAACCCTAATTCTCTAGTTAAAATCTTGGTTAGGGTTTGCTTAGCACCCCAAAATTTTTAAAGTAGCATGATAGATACTTGCTAAAACCTTCACAAGGTGCTATGCTAACTTTACAGTGGTATCAGAGCCAAGCTAGAGCATTAGGCGTTGTCTAGACTGTTAGTGTTTATGCCCTAGAAGGCCATTACTGTATCATACTAGTTTGTATATTACTTAATGGAAGCTTGGGATATTCACATGTATATAACAGTCTTGCTAAACATGGTAGTATGCTACTTGGTTTTTCTATCTTAATATGTGAGTGTACGTATTGATAGAGCTCTTAGGATCTTGCTTGTCTACCAGCGTTGTGATGGCAGTCACACTAGTGGGGGCTGGGTAGTCTACAAGCACATCCTTATTCAGGTCCCTGGTCATTGGATTATCGAGACAGATCATCGATACTCCGGAGTAGACTAGTGTGTACGCTTCTCATCCCAGTTGGGGAGATGGTCTGTCCCACAGCCGTCAGTACGTCGTACTGGAGATAGTATGCAGGTGCTCGTTAGGTTACGGGTACACCGGACAGGACTCACAGGGAACTGTTGGTTGGTTTGATACCAGTCATCAGTGAGCAGTTCCCAGGTGACATGAGTACAGCATAGTCCGCAGACTTGACACTGCTACTTCGCCTCGAGTGTGTCCCACTGTTCTTAGATTGCTACCCTACCACGGCTCAAAGGAGTCGTGCAAACAGGTAGCAGTTGGGTGCAGTCCCGAGCACTTGGAGGCAGTAGCGGTTAGACAGGATTCGTCCCTCCCGGTATTGGGAGTAGATATCGTGCTGTGTCAGAGAGCCATTACGCAAAGTCCCTGGCCAGGGCAAGCGAGATTTGCTGGTAGGTTCCAGTAGTTTCTCAGGGTGTAATGGGCTTCGCTCCGACACGACTTATACCGCTATTAGGGGACTGACGCTTGCCGCCCCCCTAGGCCCGATATGCGATAGTCTTGGACGAACGGACCGGACTGTATGGAGATTGTCACATCAGACTCAGTAGGAGTTCGGATGGGTTTCCTCATCGGCCTTCTTATCGACAACTACCTGGGGACCGTTACGTACAGCTAGTGCCGCTTGCGGTCTGTGGTTAAACCCACTGCCAGCGTAGTAGTCGAGTCTCTAGAGTCCCACATAGAGAGTTTCCTACTCCAGGCGAAACGATATAGAGGTTGCATGGTTTTGCGACAAAGGGTTCGGACGCATACGTGCGTTTACGCGCGTACGACTTTCGGACAGTTTTTACCAGTCGGCTTTGGTTTAAGCCAGTTACTGGTATCCGGTTATTGGATTTTTACAGTCTAAAGTTTTTCCGTATTTTTGCGGATCGGAGGGGCGTTCTCGTAATTGTACGAGAAGCTTCTAGAAGATGGTAACTAAGGAGGGTTATGTGTCATATTCATTGAATGAGTTATATGAGTCATGGTGGTGATTCATTCATCTCATTAATGCACATTTATTGCTTAATGACTCATGCTAATGAATCACCACTAGATATTTTATGAAGCATGCTTATTCATCACATTTATTCATTTATTCTTTAATGAGAATGCTTCATAATATATTATGATACTCATAACTTATTCATTCATGATCATCTACACATTCTCTCTCCTCAAGCTCTCTCTCTTCAAAAGACTAATCCTCACCCTCATGTGTTGAGATCTAGGATTAGTTAGACTAAACAATCCATAACCATCACTCTATCTCAATCTATCTTCTTTGATTAGCAATCCAAGAAGGTTAGTTGCCTCAAGTTTAGAGGCTAAGCTTGGAGTTTTGCTCTCGGGTGGATCGTCTACTACCTAGAGAAGGCCGAGGAGAACAAGGAGATCGTAAAGACGAAGGACTGGTTTCATTAGGTATAATCCCTAAACACAATAGTTATGAAACTCTTTGTGTACGGTTATTTGTAGTTTAGCTTCGATTCAAGCGGTTAGTCGATGTTCGTTCACTAAACAAGATCGTTTTTGAAATTTCCGCCTCCCCACAAGTTCTGGGGTGTAGTACATCGACTTACAGTGGTATCAAAGCCTCGCTAAACAATAAATAACTTAATTGCAAATTTGTACGAATTTCGAACGGAAAAACGAAGCCGGAAAACCCTAAATCTGTCAAGTTTCTGTCGAAATTAAAATGAAGTCTAAAAATTTTTCAGGGTCACTCAGAAAGCTTGAAAAGGGTCCAGGAGAACACCCATGAAATTTGAGCCCATGAATCGGCTAAAGAGCCGCGGAAGCGCGGCGGTTACCTACTGAGCCGCCGCTGTTCCGCGGCCGAGTTGCCGAGTCATGGACTCATTTTTCATGTGTGGGTCCTCTCTGGTATTTGGTGTTTTCTGGTATATTTTAATTTTGCTCAGGTTTCCAGTTTACAGAGCAGTTTTTGGAGCAATATTAAAGATGTTTAATCGATCGAAATTGTACAGTATTTGCATATTGGATTATATCTGTGATTGTTTAATGTGTTCGTAAACCTCCCCTAACTGCTAGTATGTCGGTTGGCAGGGGGTTGCACATTTCTGTAATGGTTATATCTGTTTGTGCATATGAACTGTATTGGACTGTTGTGGTGTATAGCCGGGGTTTAGCAATGGGTTATTGTTTAATTCATTTGTTGTAAATGTAATTTGTTGTAATATTATTTTTGCGGGGCACATCCAGGTTGCGGTTGTAGCCACCGTTGTATTATTTCATTTTACTGATTTTGCTCCTAGGACTAACCCAAGGTGGGGTACACAAACTGCCGGGCGGGTAGTTTGCCGTACCCGTAGGGGTCGAGGGTGGGGTAACGGCTATTCATCACAACTGTGTAATCTGTCTTTTCTTGCAGGCTCAAAAGAAATACAGATTGCTTGCAAATCCAATATTGTTTATCTGTGTTCTGGAATGTTTATCATTGCGTCAGACGAATGTAAAATATCTATATATATTGTAGCTATTTAGACGTCACTTATGTTTTACACCCGCGCTAGCCCAGCCCCCGCTCTGTCGTTAGTTAAGTAACCTAACGGGCGATGACGGGACCCCGTGGCGAATGCGGATGGCATAAGAGGACGTTGTATTTTCGTTGTTTTCTGCAATGATAGGTTAATGATGGGACGCATTATCTATAATGCAAAGAAAAACAAACCAAAGTTTAAATCGTTGGAACAATTTAAAAGAAACCACTCGGTTAATTTTAAAAACAGATATTTTTAAATGCGGAGCTTTAACCACTCCTTTTAAAAGCTATCAGGTTCCTTCGGTTATATCAAGTTCACTACGTTCACGGTTTCGCCAAAACCATTCGTAGCCCTCCGTCATTTCATCTGGGTATTCAGTAGTATTCAAGCTATGTATTTTGACCTAACGCCAAGGCATAGTGTTTGGTAGCTACTGGGTATTCAGTTGTTGCATAGGTAGATGAGTTAGTTTGGGACAGTCGTATTATCATTTTGGCCGAACGTCAAGGATAAATACGGATGGGTTCAAATTGACAAGATAATGATGGGTAGAACTTGACATGTGACTTATGACATTTTGACCTAACGCCAAGGTCATAAGAGCATGGGGCGAAAATAAATATCGGGAATTTCTAAAGAAACTGAAATTTGCAAAGAGATGCATACCATTTGGAGTTTGATGGATGTTGGTAGGATTCCTTCAACATTATCATACGATGATATTTGGATCCCGATCCTACTGTGAGTATATGCTACTTATCAGGATATTCGTCACTTAACGATCAATGCTATAAACCTAGTAGGTGTCCAGAAAGGTGTCAGCGGGGTTACGCCCCCAGAGAAAAGAGGTTATTTAATTAAGGAACTTCGCGAAAGCGTTGGAAAACCTCCCTCGAAGTATCGACACTGGCCTGGCTGAACGGTTAAGCAAGTATTGTACGTTGAGAATAGTCCTGGCTAATTCTTCTTTTATGGTTTGAGGAAGGATTCGAAAAACAGTGGGAGCCATCCAGTTTAGATAAACTAAAAACCACTCTAAACTTGCAAGAGCATCATGCTAAAGAGTTTTCTTCTCTCTCTCCTAATTGCAGCGACCCTGAAAATGACTGGACTTAAGTTACTTTTAGAAAAAAAATATACTGACAGGGCCAAACTATAAAGATTGGCTGCGGAATGTCAAAATGGCTTTGACCTATGACAAATTGCGGTACGTCCTCACCGCTACGGCACCTGTAGTATTGGATTATACTGATCTCAGTGTATCCGTATTTTTCGGAATACGGATACGGGTATGAAAATACGGAAAAAGGGCATTCTTGTAAATTCACAAGATTGACCTTCTAGAAGGAGACACCTCATTATTGTTTTATTCTTTTTCATTAAAGAATTAATGAGGTGGAAATTAGGAGGCATGGGTTGAAGGATGGAAATTAGGGTTACAAATGCAACATGGTTGTTAAGTTTAAATAAAATTAGGTTTTGGATTTGGGTTAGCTTTTTCCTGAAGCTTCATGAAGCTTTCCTTTTTATTTTCTAGCTTGATATTTTGTGAAGATATTTTGTTAACCCATCCCAAACCCTTAACTCTAGCTTATTCTCTACATAAGTTAAGGCCTTCATTTATTAACTCATGGTTGATTTGTAATCATAACAATAATTTCATTATTCATCACAAAAGTTTTCTTCTTCTTCTTCCTCCTTGAAAAAGCTTTCTAGCTTTTGTGAAGTGATGATTTAAAGTGAGAAAATGAAAACAAAAGAGAGCAAAATTCCTACTTCATCATCCTCATCTATTCTATCCACTTAGATTAGGGTGTTCACTTCATTAATACTTGATTAGAGAAGTGAGAGCTTGAGTTTGAGATTCTTCAAGGTAGATCATCTTCGAAAAGGAAGACTTCTAGCAAGTATGGATCATTCGACTTGTGGAGCCTCTCTAGAGTTCGGAAGTTCATGGATCGCGGCGAACGGACTACTACTCAGAGCTTATGAAGTGAAGGAATGGACTACAAAGGTTGTAATCTCTCTCTCTTAGATGTAAAGTTGTTTACATGCATGTTAACCCTAATTCTCTAGTTAAAATCTTGGTTAGGGTTTGCTTAGCACCCCAAAAATTTTAAAGTAGCATGATAGATACTTGCTAAAACCTTCACAAGGTGCTATGCTAACTTTACAGTGGTATCAGAGCCAAGCTAGAGCATTAGGCGTTGTCTAGACGAAGTTAGAAGTCCGATCGAACCCCGAAACCTCGAAACGACCCCTTTTCTGGAAATTTTTTCAAATGTTAAAATTTTTCATGTTAAAAATACTTAGAAAATTATGCAGGGAATTTTATGGACCCACCTAAAGAACGGGTCCCTAACTCGCTACAGTGACCGCGGCCAAAACCTGGTTTTGGCGGCGGTTCCGCGGCGCCACTGTGGAGGCTTGGGACGGCCCCTTCAGCGACAGTCCATAAGTGTTGGGGCATGCTACTGGGAATTTTTATTTCTGCTCAAGTGTTGAGCTCACTGGGATATTTTGGGAATTCGTTGTATCTATCGAATTATCTAACTTTGCCTAGTTATCTATGATGATTATGTCTTGCTGTGATATGTTATATTGGATCGTTGTGTATTGAATAGCCAGGGGTTTATGTGAGATGAGAGTTTTCTTTTTCATTCATGTAAAATTCATTTATATGTAATATTCTTTTATTGGGGCACTTCCGGGTTGAGGATGATGACACCATTGTATATTATTTACTTTTCCGCATTAGGATAGACTCAAGGCGGAGAGCACAAGTAATCGGGTTCTAGGGTCCAGTGGGAGGCCATCTCGAGAAGTCGAGAACGGGTCTCCTATCCCTAGAATTGGCAGGGTTACTTGCCGCTCTCGTAGGGGTCTAGGGATGTGGGTTTGGCTATTCATCGCGACTGTGGAATCCGTGTTTTATATAGGCTCAAAATAAAACACGGACATCCTAGTATATCCAATATTTCATATGTTGACTTCTGCTGCAATGTTCTGTGATGAGATCGTATTACTGCTTGAGACTAATGCTTATACTATATGTATGTGTTGATATATATAAATTACTGCTTTCGTTTCTTCTGTAATGCTTAGGAAGCTTAAATGATGGGTTTTATTAATGAGATTAATAAAAGAAAAGAAACCTAAAAGATGTTGTAGAATCAAATTTTTAAAAAGGGTAGCTACGGTTTTTGCTTTGCATAGCGGTATTCCTTGTAGAATATCCAGCACCTTATTCGATGAGGAAAGAACCGAGATCCCTTCACCGGGAGTGACCTCTTTAGCAAAACTGGCAGATGCTACAAACTCACGGTTTAGTTTTTGATTGCTTCTATAGTTCTTGCTTTGCACAGCGGTATTTATGAAATATCCTGCACCTTATTCGATGAGGAAAGAGCCGAGATCCCTTCACCGGGAGTGACCTCTTTAGCGAAACTAGAAAAGCCTCAAAAACACTCCTTTTAAAAATCACTGGTTTCTTCAACGATATCAAGTTCATTACGCTCATGGTTTTCTGAAAAAACTGCGTAGCCCTCCGTCATTTCAGATAAAGACTAGTTAGTATTCGTGCTGCGTTTGTTGACCTTAGCTAAGGCGTAGTGTACGGTAGCTAATTAGTATTTATCTGCTAAAACATGAGATGTGATTGAGTTAGGGTAGTCGTACGACTTTGTTGACTTTATCCAAGGGTCGTACGGGTAGGTTTAATTCAATCGGGAAATGACGGGTTGAACTTGGCTAGCGCTTATGATTTGTTGACCTTAGCCAAGGTCATGAGTTGCTAGGGGAAAAAGTATTATCAGGAATTTCAAGTGTTGAAAATTGCAATGAGATTGCATACCTTCTATGAGATAGATGGATCCCGATACCCACTGCGAGTAAGAGTCACTCCTGGGAGAGTTTTACACATGACAAATTAGCTAATCAAGTAGGTGTCTAGAAAGGTGTTTACGGGGTTCTGCCTCTGGGAAAATGAAGTTTATTTTAATTAGGTCCGTGCGAAAGCACGGGGAACCTCCCTCAAAGTACCAACACTGATCTGGCTGAAAGATTGGCGAACTTGTAAGGTGTAATTAATCCCGGCTAATCTTACCTTTTAGGGTTTGAAGGAAAATTTGATTAAAACAGTGGGAGCCATCCTGATTAGATAAGATAATAACCAATCTAATCTTGCAAGAGCGCACGCTAAAGTGTTTTTCTTCTCTCTCTCTCCAGGTAGCGACCATATCAGGCCTTAATCAAGATAATAACATTGATGTATTGACCGAACCCGCTTTTTATACTAAGCAGGGGAACGTTGGTTCCATTCTTTCTTATAATTGTTATAAGACTGAACAGGAAATAGGGGAATACCAGAATTCACACGCCGTCCAAACGAAGAATAAACATGTTGATGTATCTTCTTCGGATGTGTTAGTTACCGAGAACTGTTTCTCAGTTCACTCTACGTCCTGAGCATTAGATACCGGATCAGGATCCCACATATGCAATATATTGCATGGGCTAAAGAAAGGTAGAGAACTGGGAATGGGTGATCATTCCGTAAGAGTAGGGAATGGTGCAAATGTTGCAGCCAAAGCAGTTGGCGAATATCACCTAGTATTACCAAGTGGGAATACATTGATTCTGAACGAATGCTATTATATACCGAACATGATATGCAACATTATATCAGTTTCTTTATTAAGTAAAGAAGGATATAATTTTGTAGTACAGGATAATGTTATGAACATCTTCCTGAATCAAAAGTTGATTGGATCAGGCTCGTTAAATAATGGCATATACGTTCTAAATCAAAACACAGTTCTTAATATACAGAACACACACAAGAGGAAAAGTTCAGAAATGAACGAATCCTTCTTGTGGCATTGTAGACTTGGTCATATCAATGCGGCACGACTAGCTAAGTTACATAAAGATGGTTATTTAAATGCGTTCGAATTATCATCTTATGAAACTTGCCATTCATGTCTCAAAGGCAAAATGACCAAAACTCCGTTTAGTGGACACGGAGAAAGAGTTACGGAACTCTTGGGACTGATACATAGTGATGTATGCGGTCACATGTCTATACATGCCAGGAATGGTTCCTCATACTTCATTACATTCACTAACGATCTCTCAAGATACGGACATGTGTTCCTGTTGAAACACAAGTCTGAAGCTTTTGAGAAATTCAAAGAATATAAACACGAAGTCGAGAACCAAATGGGTAAAAGTATTAAGATACTTCGATCTGATCAAGGAGGAGAATACTTGAGCAATGAGTTCCTGGACTATTTAAAAGAGAATGGGATTCTCTCTCATCTTACTCCACCTTATACACCACAGCACAATGGTATATCAGAACGGAGGAATCGCACCCTATTAGATATGGTGCGCTCTATAATGAGCACTGCTGAGTTTCATATTTCCTTTTGGGAGTATGCGCTTGAGACAGCCATATACCTATTGAATAGAGTTCCAACCAAATCGGTGCCTACCACTCCATGGGAAGAGACTGTCTCTTAAAAGAGTTAAGATATGGGGTTGTCCGGCCTATGTTAAAAGCAAAATCCGGACAAGCTCAAGGCAAGATCAATTCTTTGCAAGTTTGTGGGATATCCAAGCAATTCATGGATATCTATTCTACCACGGTGAACAACAAAAGGTGTTTGTTGCTCAACATACCACCTTCTTAGAAAAGGAATTTCTTGCAAAAGAAATTAGTGGCGAAGAGGTAGAACTGGAAGAAGTTCCAGCAGCACAAACTGCAACTGAAGATTTAATGGAACCAGAGGATTCAGTAGTTCCTGACGAACCCCCGCCTCTCCGCCAATCTAGTAGGGTTCTTCATCCACCTGAGAGATACTACGGTTTTCTCATTGATGGTGGGAGCGAGGATTGCATCATGGAAGATGATGACCCAACTAGCTTCGAGCAGGCCATCACGAGTGGGGACTCTGTGAAATGGCTGGATGCAATGAGATCTGAGATGGAATCCATGTACACCAACAAAGTATGGACTTTGGAAGTTGCTCCTGAAGGGGTAAAACCCATTGGGAGAAAATGGATCTTTAAGAAGAAACTTGGTGTATATGGAAAAGTTGAGACTTTCAAAGCTAGAATTGTTGCAAAGAGTTTTCGTCAACGACCAGGTGTGGATTATGACGAAACCTTTTCTCCAATGGCTATGCTTAAGTCCATTCGGATCTTACTTTCCAATGCTGCATACCATGACTACGAAATCTGGCAAATGGATGTTAAGACCGCCTTTCTAAATGGTGATTTGGAAGAGTGCGTGTACATGACTCAGCCAGAGGGCTTCGTAGACAGTGGGAGCAGCGGAAAGGTGTGCAAGCTGCTTAAATCCATCTATGGGTTGAAGCAGGCATCGCGGAGTTGGAACATCTGTTTTGATGTTGTAGTCAAAGAATTTGACTTCATCAAAAACATAGATGAACCTCGTATATACAAGAAGGTGGCAGAGAGTAAGGTTGTCTTCCTCGTATTGTACGTGGATGACATACTCTTGATAGAAAATGATGTTCCTATGCTGCACTCGGTCAAGCTCTTCTTATCATAAAGATTCTCAATGAAAGATCTAGGTGATGCCTCCTGCATTTTGGGAATTAAGATCTATAGAGATAGATCTAGACGGATACTGGGATTGTCCCAATCCAGGTACATTGACACCATACTAAAGAAGTTTAGTATGGAAGAATCCAAGCGTGGGAACTTACCCACAATCTCTGAACTCACTCTCTCCAAATAGATGTCTCCCAAGACTGATTTGGAAAGAGCTCGCATGTAAGGGTTAACCTATGCTTCGGCAATAGGCTCTATCATGTACGTGATGCTATGTACCAGACCCGATGTAGCATACTCACTAAGTATAGTGAGTAGGTATCAAGCAGATCCTGGAGAGAATCACTGGACAGCTGTGAAGAACATTCTCAAGTACTTGAGAAGGACAAAAGAGATGTTCTTGGTGTATGGTAACGGAGAACTTCAGGTCGAGTCCTTTACCGATTCGAGCTTCCAGAGTGATAAGGACGACTCTAAGTCGCACTCAGGATTTGTCTTTACCCTCAATGGAGGGGCGGTGTGTTGGAAGAGTTCCAAACAGGAAACCGTGGCAGACTCGACAATGGAGGCTGAATACATCGCTGCCAACGATGCTGCCAAAGAGGCTGTCTGGATAAAGAAGTTCATCACTGAACTTGGTGTGGTTCCGTCCATTGAGTATCCAATACCTCTGTATTGTGATAACAATGGAGCTGTGGCTTTGGCCAAGGAACCCAGGTCCCATCAGAAGTCCAGACATATTCTGAGACGGTATCACCTGATCCGGGAAATAGTTGATCGCCGGGAGATCGAGGTTAGGAGAGTTGCTACGAAGGACAACACTGCGGATCCACTCACAAAGGCCATTCCTCAGATACAATTTGAGAGACTCTTCGGGATGTTGGGTATGAGATACTACAACAGCTGGCCTTAGTGCAAGTGGGAGATTGTTAGTTATGTATATGCCCTAGATGCCATTGTTGTACATATGATGTATATTATAATGGATGCTTGGATATATAGAGAGAGGACTTTCTTGCTCGATATGATAGTATGCTATCTGGTTTCACTTTATCTTAACGTGTTAACAAATACTGTTTTGTGATCACATGTTGATGAAGCCCTTGGGATATGTACTTGACTACTAGGACTATGATGAGATCATACTAGTGGGGCCAGGGTAGTCAACGAGTACATCCTATAACTGTTCCTAGTCGAGGGTGTATCGAGACAGGGTATCGATACTCCAGAATAGACTAGCGTACACACATCTTGACCCATATGATGGGCGATAGATGATCCCATATCCATTAGTGTTGGACATCAAAGATGGTGTATGGGTGCTCAGTGGATACTGGGTACACTGAACGGACTCGCCGAGAACCCCAGGATGGTATCATACCTATCGTCAGATAGCAGTTCTCCGGTGACACTGGTACAGGTTAGTCTGTAGACCCGAGATCGTCATAGAATCTTGTGTGATTCCCACTGTGCTTTGATTTCCACCTTACCACGTCCAAGAGGGCATGCAAAACGGTGGCTTTTGGGTACAGTCACAAATCACAAGGAGGCAATGAGCGATAGGAGGGGTTTCGTCTCTCCCGGTATAAGGAGTTGATGTTGTGCTGTGTTCGATTGGCTATAACTGGAAGTCCCTGACCAGGGCTGATATGGAGATTTACTGGTAAGAGTTATCAGTAGTTTCTCGACCCGTTATGAGCCTTACATCGACACGACTTATCGTTTACTGGGGTCTGACGTTTACCACCCCTAGACTAGATATGCAACATATCAGACGAAGAGACCGGACTGTACGGTAGTGTTTACTGATTGGATTCACAGGAGAATGTACAGGCTTACTTGTTGATCTTCTGATCGCTCAATACCTGGGTGGCTGTTACGTTTAGCTGACCGCTTGCAGCTTGTGGATGTTTGATATGATCGTCACCTACTGCTGGCGTATTGACGATTTTTTAGAGTCCTATACAAAGGTTTCCTGGCTCAGGAAAAACGGAGTAGGAGCACATATGTGATATGTGCGGGACCGAGAATAATATGATATGAGATACCGTATTATATTCTCGCGATATGAGATATCGGCCGGGTATATGTGATATAGCCGGGTCATCGGATCAAGTGTTGATTCGATGAATTAGTACATGTTATATTAGTCGGTTATATGCAATATAGCCGGATTGTCGGATCAAGAGTTGATTCGATAATTTAATGTATAATTATATATGTGATATATTATATTACATTAACTAATATAAGCTCGCTTTATTGATTCATTTTCTCACTGCATAATACATTGATGTATATGCGATATATGTTAATTGTATTATTTTCTTTTGTTACAAAATATATTGTATATGTGATATATAATATTGTAACAAGTTAGGGTTACAAATGCAACATGGTTGTTAAGTTTAAAGAAAGTTAGGTTTTGGATTTGGGTTAGCTTTTGGGTTAGCTTTTTCATGAAGCTTCATGAAGCTTTTCTTTTTGTTTTCTAGCTTGATATTTTGTGAAGATATTTTGTTAACCCAACCCAAACCCTTAACTCTAGTTTATTCTCTACATGAGTTAAGGCCTTCATTTATTAACTCGTGGTTAATTTGTAACCATAACAATAATTTCTTTATTCATCACAAAAGTTTTCTTCTTCTTCTTCCTCCTCCTTGAAAAAGCTTTTTAGCTTTTGTGAAGTGATGATTTAAAGTGAGAAAATGAAAACAAAAGAGAGCAAAATTCCTACTTCATCATCCTCATCTATTCTATCCACTTAGATTAGGGTGTTCACTTCATTAATACTTGATTAGAGAAGTGAGAGCTTGAGTTTGAGATTCTTCAAGGTAGATCATCTTCGAAAAGGAAGACTTCTAGCAAGCATGGATCATTCGACTTATGGAGCCTCTCTAGAGTCCTAAAGTTCATGGATCGCGGTGAAGGGACTACTACTCGGAGCTTATGAAGCGAAGGAATGGACTATAAAGGTTGTAATCCCTCTCTCTTAGATGCAAAGTTGTTTACATGCATGTTAACCCTAATTCTCTAGTTAAGATCTTGGTTAGGGTTTGTTTAGCCCCCCAAAAATTTTGAAGTAGCATGATTGATGCTTGCCAAAACCTTCACAAGGTGCTATGCTAACCCTACACCAACACACCGCCCCTCCGTTGAGGGTAAAGAAAAAACCCGAGACCGACTTACTGTCGTCCTTATCACTCTGTAAACTCAAATCGGTAAAGGACTCCACTTGGAGTTCACCGTTACCATACACCAAGAACATTTCTTTAGTCCTTCTCAAGTACTTAAGAATGTTCTTCACAGCTGCCCAGTGTTTCTCCCCAGGATCTGATTGATACCTGCTCACTACACCTAGTGAGTAAGCTACGTCCGGTCTGATACATAGCATCGCATACATGATAGAGCCTACAGACGAAGCATAGGGTATCCTTTGCATGCGAGCCCTCTCCAAATCAGTCTTGGGTGACATCTCTTTGAAGAGAGTGATTCCTGAACAAGCGAGTACATTACCTTGCTTGGAATCTTCCATACTAAACCTCTTTAGTATGGTATCTATGTATCTGGATTGGGACAATCCCAACATCCATTTAGATCTATCTCTATAGATATTTATCCCCAGAATGTAGAAGGCATCACCAAGATCTTTCATGGAGAACTTGAGTGATAAGAAGAGCTTGACCGAGTGTAGCATACGAACATCGTTTCCTATCAAGAGTATGTCATCCACGTACAATACGAGGAAGACCGCCTTACTCTCTACTGCCTTCTTATATATACAAGGTTCATCTATATTTTTGATGATGTCAAACTCTTTGATAGCTTCATCGAAACAGATGTTTCAAATCCGCGACACCTGCTTTAAACTATAAATGGATTTAAGCAGCTTGCACACCTTTCTGCTGCTCCCACTATCCACGAAGCCCTCTGGCTGAGTTATGTACACGCTCTCTTCTAAATCGCCATTTAGAAAAGCGGTCTTAACATCCATTTTCCAGATTTCGTAGTCATGGTATGCAGCGATGGAAAGTAGGATCCGGATGGACTTAAGCATAGCCACTGGAGAAAAGGTTTCCTCATAATCCACACCTGGTCGTTGACGAAAACCTTTTGCAACAAGTCTAGATTTGAAAGTCTTAATTTTTCCATCTACACCAAGTTTCTTCTTAAAGATCCATTTGCTCCCAATAGGTTTTACCCCTTCGGGAGCAACTTCCAAAGTCCATACTTCGTTGGTGTACATGGATTCCATCTCAGATCGCATTGCATCCAACCATTTCACAGAGTCCCCACTCATGATGGCCTGCTCGAAACTAGTAGGGTCATCATCTTCCATGATGCAACCCTCGCTCCCACCGTCTATGAGAAAACCGTAGTATCTCTCAGGTGGATAAGAAACCCTACTAGATCTGCGGAGTGGCTGGGGTTCGTTGGGTACTATTGGATCCTCCAGTTCCACCAAATCGTCTGTTGTTGTATGTGCTTCTGGAACTTCTTCCAGTTCTACCTCATTACCACTAATTTCTTTCATAAGAAAACCCTTTTCTAAAAAGGTGGCATGTCGAGAAACAAACACCTTTTGTTCCTCGGAGCGGTAGAAGATATACCCTCGCGAATGTTTGGGATATCCTATAAACTTGCACAGAAATGACCTTGCCTCGAGCTTGTCCGGATTTTGTGTCTTCACATAGGCCGGACAACCCCATATCTGAATAAAATTAAGATATAGCATCTTCCCATTCCATATCTCATATGGAGTGGTAGGCACTGATTTGGTCGGAACTCTATTCAATAGATATGCAGCTGTCTCAAGCGCATAACCGCAAAAGGAAATAGGCAACTCGGTAGTACTCATCATAGAGCGCACCATTTCTAATAGGGTGCGATTCCTCCGCTCCGATACACCATTGTGCTGTGGCGTATATGGAGGAGTAAGCTGAGAGAATCCCATTCTCTTTTAGATAATCACGGAATTCCCCGCTCAAGTATTCTCCTCCCCGATCAGATCGTAAGATTTTAATACTTTTTCCCGTCTGGTTTTCTACGTCGCACTTATATTCCTTGAATTTCTCAAAAGCTTCAGACTTGTGTTTCAACAAGAACACATGTCCGAACCTTGAGAGATCATCGGTAATGTAATAAAGTACAAAAAACCATTCCTGGCATGTTATCACGACCCGAAGATATGGAACATGACTGGCACTTAAATTACGAATCGTCTAAAGGCATAACGTAATCTAAGTAAGCCAAAGCCCAAAAAACTAAACCAAATAAAGAAATAGAGTGAAGGAAAACTTATTTAAAGAAGCGATCTTAACAAAATAAGTTGCATTAAACATTTTTAAAACATCAAAATTTACCGAAAATTTCGGCAGAGTCTCCTTTGTAAATACTGGCCCCAAACGGGTACAACACATGAATATACATATAAATAATGAATAAAGGCATCCCCAAGAGGAAGCTAGCTCTTCGCCAAAGGAGGAATCACAACCACAAGCAATATGTATATCACAAGTGCTAAATAAGCATATAAAAGCACGAAAATAATAAAACAACACGTCGGCTCAAGTGAGCATCGACTGAAGAAATAGAATACGTACAAATCTCACAAGCTCACCATCTAAGTCCAATGTACGAAGGGTGGATGGAGTATACTAGATACAAAATAAAATACATGGTAGGGGCAAGAGAAAATCCTCCAAAACCCACCCACGAGCAAGATGTAAGTCGATGCAACGAAGCAGAAAAGAAGTACGCCCGCCGCTACTGTGCTGACGGGTCAGACCTGCAAGATACTGTGGCACAACGGGGGTGAGTTTCCAACTCATGAGTAGTAAGTAACATCTAATAAGGCTATCGTAAGCATGCACGCAAATGCGTCACACCCTACATATACCGATATGATACGATACACTAGTATGAATGCATAATCAATACCCGAAACCTAAACATGTCTGGTATGAGAAAATCTTTATTTTTATCTTAGAAAAACTCCTATGAATAACTGAAGTAACATCAATGAAATCAACAGAAATCCGTGTCAAGTATCGAATCAAAATATGTATATCTCAATATCTCAATATCTCAATTTCTCAATATCTCGATGTCTCAATGTCTCGATATCTCAATATCACAATATCTCGGGCTCCGTCGGTCCGGATCGGCCCATATCATCAATCTCACGACTACGGTCGGTATCCTCCGTGTAAGTGCAAGGCGGCGCCCCAGCCGTCGATCCGACGCCGGAAACGCGGAAACGAAAAACTTTGCAGACTAGCAAACCGGCACCACCGCGCACAAAAGTCCCGGATCGGGCCATTAACCTAGCTACTAGCAAACTAAAAGATGGGTAGAGAGATATACCAAGCGATCCGTGTCCTTCGGTCTTCGTCTCCACTCCAATCTCCTCGCGGAATCTCCGGTCGTCGCCTCCTCCTCGGAAAGGGCACCACGTCGCCGGATTCTTTTACGGGCTCCCACCTCTGGACCGAGGCAACTCGGGCGCGAAGTTGGGTAGCCGACGCGTCCAAGGAATGCTGTAGACTAGTTTAGAAACTTTGTCTCTTGGGGTTGTGAAGTTGCCTTTGATGGAGGTGAAGAAAGAATGAACTTTGGAGGGAAATGGTGCTATCATTTTTCTAGCGAGGAATAATGAAAATTAGATCAAGAAATCACCACTCAAAAATGAAACCCTCTCCCACTCTAAATATGGCCGGCCCTTCCTATAGAATGGTGGAGAGAAAAAAAGATAAATCAAAACCATGAAGGGAGGTGAGTGTAGGAAAAGAAAAGGGTGACCATAACCAAATGTGATGATAACAAAGTCATTTCCATTTCAAATCTAATCTAATCTCATAAATGCAAGAAAAGCAAAGATGCTTTCATAATCTTTCAAATCACAAATACCCCCTCCATAAATGCTAATTTGCAAACTTGCAAATTAGCCCTTCCACCACAAAAGTCCGGCCGAGAAGGAACAAAGGAAAACTGGCCGGAACGGAATGCAAACTGGCAACTTCAGAAAACTGATCCCGTAATAAATTACAGGAAAACCCCGTGACTGCATATACATGCCCGCATTTATATTCCCACTGAATACAAATGCAAAGAGACAAAATCTGCACTGTACAATACTAGGATCCGGCTTAAACCAAAGCCCGCTAGTAAAATCCGTCCGATCACGATCCGTGCAATACCGCACGTATCTGATCGAACCCTGCCATATCTCCATACGGCCTCTACAGCGTTTCACCCGAAACTTGAGTAACTGTGTGTGGTGGACTCTAAAGACTCGTCAATACAATGGCTGTGGATTTAACCACTAGCACGTCAGAGGTATTAACCATACGTGACGGGCTACCAGCTATTGACCAAAAGGGACGTCGATGAGCGAACTCATCCTGACACCCTACTGAGCCTGTCAGTGACAATATCCGTACAGTCCGGTCCGTTCGTCTATGAGCATCGCATGGCGGGCCTAGGGGGTTGGTAAAAGTCAGACCCCCAAAAGCGGTACAAGTCGTGTCGGAGTGTAGCCCAGAACACCCTGAAATACTACTGGAATACCTACCAGTAAATCTCCTGCCTTGGCCAAGGACTTTTCATGTACTGGCTCTCCTAGACACAGCGCGACCTCACCCCCAATACCGAGAGAGACGAACCCCTGCAGATCCGCTCACTGCCTCCATGTGGCTCGGGACTATACCCAACTATAACCTGTTTGCACGACTCCTTTGAGCCGTGGTAGGGTAGTAATCAAAGCACAGTGGAAACTCACACGAGACAAATGACGATCTCAGGTCGATGAACTAACATGTACACATGTCACCAGGGAACTGCTATATGACGTCAGGTATAATACCAACTAGCAGGTTCCCGGCGAGTCATGTCCGGTGTACTCATAACCCAATGAGCACCTGTATACATCTTAGGTGAACCAACTGACACCAGTGGCTTGTGAGACCGGCCACCGGCCCTCGTCGGGGTCTCGACTGTATACACTAGTCTACTATGGAGAATCGATGCCCTGTCTCGAAACTCCTATGACTAGGGACCTTTTAAGGATGTGCTTATAGACCCCAGCTCCTATGTATATGATCGCCCTCATACTGCTGGTAGTCAAGCAAGAATCCTAGGGGCTCTATCAACGTGTAATAGCGACTCGTAAGGCCACCTAAAGCAGTACACGATGATAAAGATAAACCAGATAGCATACTATCATCTTGAGTAAAACTGTCCTACCAGGATAGGTCCTCCCTCAATAATTGCAATCACGTACCTGTGATCCAATAATTGACTCTGAGGGCACTATCTCCAGCACTCAGGATATCCGACGTGCCAGACATCACCGGTAGATAGTCTGCCTCTGCCAGGCTCATCGTCTACAACTCGAGCTTCTTGCCCCGGGGTACCATACCGGGCCTACCATGTACCCGAAACGGTTCATCCTACTCCTCTAATCGGGTCTCAAAAACCAACATCAATCATGAAAACTCATGGTGGACGACACATACATCACGAGAAAACCGCAACTTGCATTTTAAAATGATAATAAGTTTATAAAATTCTTGTGGTTTTCCCCAAAATCCAGAAATCTTATAAATACTGAAATTCTCGAGAAGAATCACAATATATAAATATGTTGGTGATGATGGAAATCTATGATACGGTATTATATACCACGTGAAGTACGTCCAGAAGCTATGCATGAATCATGATGCAATGAGGTATATATATATGACTAACAATCCTACGTATCCATTTTAAAGAAATGAATATACAAGTATAAGTCTACGGATCATATATGATGCAAATGCACAGCTACCGATTCTAAGCAAGTTCTATAGTGTTTGTGACATAGCAATTACCAAAGACGTGTGTGTTCGCATGAATAGTGCACGTGCGGCATGAACCAATGGTAATGGTGCAAGTGTCCTATAAGACAATATCATATAAGATGATGAAATGCAATGAGATTAATAACTAGAAAACTACGCATATAAATGCAAGTACTACTAGAAATCCTAACTATCGGGCACCTCGCGTCATCCAGACGATCCCCCCATAGATGTGTATATCTACTCACCGGGACGCATCGGCTAATCTGATCCGATCTCAGCCTAGTTTTTCCGTGCCACGTCCGACGCCTCTGCACCCGATCCTAGAATCGCACATAAGCAAATCAGAGGTTAGATATACGAATAGTCGCAGACACAAACGATACAAGTCAACCACACGCACTAACTAGACGCGCACTATTCAGTCGAAAATATTGTGCATTTGATATGACATTTTCCTTACTATTTTTATATAATAAAAGGTATTTATTATAAGTATGGCACATATAAGGGTTTATCTGTAAAAATACTATTTTCATGTGTTTATATATTATAATTAACATTATGAAGGAAAATGTAAGCATATAATATCTATGTAATATTTATTCCATTTAAATATGCATACCATATCAAATATCTTTGACCAATTCTCTTAAAACTATAATATCGTGTCAAATGGTTAAGATAATATCTTAATAAAAACAAATTCTACTAACATTATTTATTGAGTTATTGTGCAGAAATTATATCAGGACTGAAATCAAGGAAATTCGAGTTGGCAAGATCAAATCTGTCGAAATATTCAAGTAAATCGAAGAAAGATATTCTGGCAGAGACTACGAGATGATTTCAAGATTCCAGATATCAAAACAGTCTACATATCTCACCAGAAGAGGCCAACAGAAATATAAAATCAAGACCCTCCTAATCCACCGCGGATCCGCGGCCAAGCCCACCAAATGGTCGCGGTTCCGCCGCACGTCAGAAGATCTAGGGCTTGGGATTTTTAGGTTGGGATCCTAACAACTAGTTACCATATTAGGAAACTAAGGTTCTGGCTCTTTGACTATAAATAAGGACCGAGAGCCTCTTGGAAAAAGGATCAAACCGACGCGATCACGAAGTCCACGACGGCTCAAGAATCCTGGTTGATCATCGATAGTTCATCTACCTCCGTAAGAAGAGATCGAGAAGCAAACTAGGGTTTTGTAATCATTTTCTAAAGGAACAAAGTGTACTTGATCTTGTTGATTAATAAAGGTAGTTTTATTCTATTGCATCTTATTTTCTTCATGATTTCTATCTTTTCTTTTCTCAACATGCGCGAGTAATTCTGCACTTGTTAGGGTTCGTAGGATTAGGGTAGATTAATGGATGATGAAGATCCTTAAACTCTTTTTACGTCTTATAAAGTTTATAAACTTTACCAAAAGAATCATTAACATCCTAATCGGGCGCGCTACCAATTCATTGGGAGCCACGATCACGATTAGAGATTAGATTAACGATTGTTTTGGTAAAGGCTAGATATGAACGGAGATCCATGTCAAGGTAGGGGTTAAGAGTGGGAACCTTATTCCCTCCAGAAACCCTAATCTACATTCTTCACTGTCGATCTAGTTTTAAATCTATTAAAGGATAAGAGGAGTAATCTTTAATTAATCATCCATGACTACTAAATCTTAATGAACCCTACAAGCCCCCTTCTAATATAAAACCTACATCCGTAGTTAATCTAGATCTATATCCAGCATCCGTGTTTGACGTGGATCTAGAATCTACAACCATTCTTTACCATTCTTTATTCTTCCTCCTTTTCTAATCAACACGTCTAAACTAAGATTAAAAGATTCCACATTTCCCTGAGGACGACCCGTACTCATCTTGGTCTAGCTACACGCGACACCGTTATTGATTGCGGTTACTACATACACATATAAAAAAATCAACCAATCAAATGGCGTCGTTGCCGGGGATACGTGCGTAATTCATTTTTCTTACTATTGGTGTTGAATTCTTATTCGATCCATATCATAAATAAACAAAACTGCAAATTGTATATTTAACGATTATTGTGTGAATTTTGCAAGGGGGTCTGGAGTCACAAACTTGAGGAAACAGAGAGCCAGAGACATTCATCAAGATCTAGAGGAGCAAAGGAGGCCACATAGCAAAAATCTCCACCACATCTCCCAAGTCGGCGGTGGAACCGCGGCAAGAAGGGCCAATTGGCGGCGGAACCGCGATGCAATTAGGGATTTAGGGTTGAAAACTTCTCTGGTATCTTTTCTATATCTTTCTCTCTCCTCTGAAATCCAATAAAATATCTTTTCTGCGGGATTCTTTGCAAAATATCGCCGCTCAAAAATCTTTTTGCAAAGGTTTGTAATTGGTTTGTTTATTCATATTTTAATACGGACTTTAAGGGGCAAGACCAAAATTCAGATTAGGTAGGGATTTTATCACCCTTCCTAGGCCCCGCAAATCACAAAACGAGCATCCGCATCAACCCTACATTAATTTAAAAAAATATCTAGACAAGACTCTAAGAACTGTCGCGCTCAATAAGGACAAAGGAATGTCGTGGGTAATCTATCTCTTATCCGCATTACTTTTGTGGTGTCTAGACAAGTGTGTCTAAGGCAAGTGGTTACTTAATTAGGCCCGCTATTTTCGGTGATTTGTATAGCGGATACCTCTCACTTACCTGGCACTTACCCGGCCACAAGAGTAGTAAAGAGGTGGTAGAGGATTGATCATGCGGCTTGTCCTTTGGAAGTCTAGGAGTGGTCTAGAGACTTGACCTAGGTAACCTTAGTTCTAGGGTTGATTGTGCATTTTTGTGTGATTTGTCTCACGTCCGACACTTTTTAAAATAAACCAATTTTAAATCACGCACACGCTGCCACTTGCGCTAAACCCACTTAGTGAATGCTTGGCTGGACACGGGATTCTAGTGCCTGTCTTGTTCGCGTTCCTGCTATCGACTCCGAAGTCGGTACTTCTTCATCTTTTTTTCCCCCACCACCCACCACATCGACCGAGATGGACGATTCTCCATCAGATTATAACACCACTCTGCCACCGCCCGTAGGTGCGTAGAATCCACCGCGCATTTCTCTCCAAGAGAGATGCTATCCTATACGCGGTCCACTTCCTACTGTTTATCCATTCCACTAGCCAACGGGGATAATTTTGAAATTAAACCCCACTACATCAACCTATTTCCCAAATTTCATAGGCTCGAGTCTGAAGACGCATACGTTTTTATCACCAAATTCGAAAACGTATGCGTAATGATGGGTACATCACAACTTTCAGTGGATACTATGCGCTTGCGTCTTCTCCCGTTCACTTTATGCGACTTAGCAGAAAAATGGTTTTATAACACTGCCGCACACTCCATTACCAATTGGGACGAATTCGTAATAGCATTCCTTAAGAAATTTTACCCAAATCATAAGACCGCCCGTGTTAGGAGCGAGATTAACCAGTTTACCCAGCTTCCCAATGAACCATTTTGGAAGTGCTTTGAACGGTTTAAGGATCTGCTTGTCCAATGTCCTCATCATGGAATACATAGATGGGATCTGTGCTGAATTATATATAAAGGTATTAATCCAGCGACAAAACAGATGCTTGAAACCATGTGTCAATACAATTTCATGTCCAAAAACGATGGTGAAGCCTGGAAATATCTGGAAGATCTCGCTGAAAACACTTTGCAGTGGGAAAGCGTTAGACCACCTTCATCTAGGGGAGGTATTCATCAGCTCGATGTTTCCATCATAGTAAAAGCTGAAATGGCAGCGATGCAAAAGAAACTCAACGCTATTGAGAAAAAATTCTCATCGGTCTCCTTAAACCAGGTAACGCTCCCTAAGACCGTGTGTGGTTACTGTTCCGATCCATCACATTGGACGGAAGAATATCCTATGAATGCACCGTTTCAAGGTCACGATCAAACTAATGCTGCTTTTCAGCAGCGACCTAGAAACGATCCTTATTCTTCCACATACAATCAGGGGTGGAGGAATCATCCTAACTTTGCTTGGAACCAAAACCAAAACCAAAATCAAAACCAGTTCCAAAGCAATTATCAAAAACCTCCTCCACAGCAACAGCAACCACCACCATAGAGTCAGCACCCCTTTCAATCGCAACCTTTTCAAAACCCGGCCAATAATTCTTTCCAAACGGCCGGGACTGAAAACTCATCTGCACTTGAACGAAGCGTGGATATGTTTATTAAATATTCCATGCAGTCGACGGATGAAATCAAGTCTTCTATCCGAACTTTAACACAGACCACCAACTTCCACGGTGAAAGTATTAAATCGATAGAAGCACAACTTGCACGAATAAATGCCGCAATGAGTGCGAGAGAAAAAAGGAAATTTCCATCTCAACCCCTACTGAATCCTGGCCACTCACAAAGTCATAATGTGAGTGCCGTTACCACGTTGAGATCAGGAAAAGTGTTGAACAATCAAATAGGTGAACAGATTGATGATGAGAAATCAATTGAAACCCCGGCTTCCACTTCTTGCCCTATTTCGTCTAGTCTTCCACCTTCTTCCGAGCCTATTCTCCGTTTTCCCCAAGACTCGAACCTTCTGCCCACTTCCACAAATCTATCTAAAACGATCCCCACTTCAATTCTGGGATCGATTCCATCCCCACAAACTTCTCCACAAATGTTGGACCCAAAACTTATTGATAAAGCTCCATTTCCAAACAGGTTGAGGGCTAACAAACCTAACGCACAAATGGAGAAGGTTGTGGAAATGTTTAAGAAAGTTAACATAAATATCCCTCTCCTAGATGCTATTCAACAAGTTCCGTCTTATGCGAAAATCCTTAAGGACTTGTGCACTAGGAAGAGAAAAACTCAAGTGCCGAAAAAGGTATTCATGACAAGTAACATGAGCACAGCTTTTACCCAACAATTGCCTAAGAAACGTAAGGACCCCAGTTTTCCTACAATATCTATAATTATTGGGGGGAAAAGCATCAATCGTGCTCTACTTGACCTTGGCGCTAGTGTTAACTTGCTTCCATATTCCGTCTATGAGCAGCTAGGTATAGGAGAGTTGAAACCTGCCCACTGCACTCTCTAGATGGCAGACTGATCTATCGCCCAACCTACGGGTGAGCTTGAGGATGTGTTAATTAAAGTCGGGGAATTCATATTCCCTGTAGACTTTATTGTTTTAGATACACAGCCTGTGGCAAACCCACACAACCAAATCCCGGTGATACTCGGTCGACCTTTCTTAGCAACTCCCAACGCTGTCATTAATTGTCGTAACGGTTCTATGAACTTATCCTTCGGGAAGATGACAATTGAGCTTAATATTTACAAACTAGGAAGTCAACCATCTGAACCTTCTGCTCATTTAATCGATGTTTGTTCCATCAACGAGATAGCTTCCGACAGCTGCGAAGCGGAAGTACTTGGCTATGATGATCTCGACAACACTAGTGCGACATTGTTTGATCTGGAAAATTATTATAGTGAGGGTATCTTCGATGAATCCATCCCTGAGTTTGAATCCGTTGACTCGTCACAAAAGTCAGTAGCACTTTCTGAGTCAATATCCTACGCAAGTTATGAAGCTCTTAGGGAGTCCGAGTATCATTCCCTTACCCCACCTTCTATTGTCTCTCCGCCAATACTAGATCTCAAACCGCTACCTTCTCATCTTAAATGTGCATATTTAGGTGAGAATGAGTCTTTGCCCGTGATCATATCCGCTTCTCTAGATTTAGAGCAAGAGAACGCACTTTTGGTCAAATCGACAAGCATTTGGTTGGACAATGGCTGACATCAAAAGGATCAGTCCCTTAATTGTTGAACATTATATACATCTGATGGATGAAGCCAAGCTAACCCGAGACCCACAAAGACGGTTAAATCCCGTTATGAAGAAGGCGGTAAAGAAAGAAATCGTCAAGTGCCTTGATAGTGGTATAATTTACCCGATATCTGATAGCCAATGGGTAAGTCCTATTCATGTAGTCCCTAAAAAGTCTGGCATCATGGTCATCACTAATGAGACTAATGAGTTGATCCAAACACGCACCCAAACTGGATGGCGCGTATGTATTGATTACAGAAAATTCAATGCCGCAACGAGGAAAGATCACTTCCCTCTACCTTTCATTGACCAGATGTTAGAACGATTAGCTGGACATGAATACTGTTATTCCTTAGACGGATACTTTGGCTATAACTAGGTCCCCATCGCCGAAAAAGGTCAAGATAAAACAACATTTACTTGTACTTTCGGTACTTTTGCTTATAGACGCATGCCCTTTGGGTTATGCAACGCTCCCACTACATTTCAGCGGTGTATGATGGGGATATTCTCAGACATGGTTGAGAATTTTCTGGAGATTTTTATGGACGATTTCTCCGGACACCTTGAGGATTGCCTTCTTCTTGACACGGTTCTTACCCGCTGTAAGGATAAGAACTTAACTTTGAATTGGGAAAAATGCCATTTTATGGTCCAAGAAGGTATTGTCCTTAGATATATAATTTCATGAAAAGGCATTGAGGTAGACAGTGCTAAAATAGATGTCATCCATAACCTCCCTCGTCCCAAATGCATCAAAGATATACGATCCTTTCTTGGTCATGCAGGATTTTATAGGAGATTCATTAAGGACTTTAGCAAAATTGCTAGACCCTTAACTCTTCTCTTGGCCAAGGATACAACATTTCACTTCGATTCGGATTGTGAGGCTACTTTTGAATCGCTTAAAAGTTCTCTCACTGCAGCCCATGTTCTATCATCTCCGGATTGGAACCACCCGTCCGAGCTTATGTGTGATGCATCAGATTTTGTTATTGGTGCAGTCTTAGGACAGCACATTGATAAGATGCCATATGTAATTTACTATGCAAGTAGGACCCTGAACGATGCACAAATTAACTACACAGCTACCGAGAAAGAACTCTTGGCAGTTGTATTTGCATTAGAAAAATTCAGGCCCTACTTGATTGGCTCGCCAATAGTGGTTTACACAGATCACTCCGCCCTACGACACCTTTTATCTAAGAAGGATGCGAAGGCCAGGCTAATACATTGGATCCTTTTGTTACAAGAGTTTGATCTCGTCATAAAAGACAAGAGTGGATGTGAAAACGTAGTAACCGAACATCTTTCACGCATCTCTTCTTCACCAACGTTGACCGTGCTGATAAATGACTCCTTTCTTGACGAACTGCTCTTGAACGTATCCTGCAAACCTTGGTTCATGGATATTGTGAATTATCTAGCAACGGGAATTATTCCTCGCAATTGGTCGAAACAAGATCAACTTCGATTTCTATCCCAAGTAAAACACTTTTACTGGGACGAACCTTATTTATTTAAGTATTGTTCCGATCAAATCATTCGCAGATGTGTCCCTAATGATGAATTCAAGAGTGTGTTGTCATTTTGTCATGATCAGGCATGCGGCGGCCACTTTGGTCCTCGAAAAATGGCGGAGAAAGTTTTGAAATGTGGCATTTATTGGCCAACACTATTTAAAGATGCTTATGATCATTGCAAAACTTGCCCGCGGTGTCAACACATGGGTCGGATTTAATGAAGAAATGAGATGCCACTCCAACCTATCTTGGTTGTGGAGATATTTGACGTTTGGGGTATTGATTTTATAGGCCATTTTCCCAACTCTTTTGGGAATTTATATATCTTGTTAGCGGTTGATTACGTCTCGAAATGGATGGAAGCAATACCATGCCGCACTAATGACAACAAGGTTGTTATTAAGTTTCTTAAAGAAAATATCTTTTCATGATTCAGACACCCTCGCGCTCTAATTAGTGGCAACGGGACGCATTTCTGTAATCGGTCTTTTGAGGCTTTGATGCGGAAATATGCAATCAACCACAAACTTTCGCAATCAACCACAAACTTTCTACGCCCTATCATCCCCAAACAAGCAGGCAAGCTGAGATCTCAAATAGGCAAATCAAACAAATTTTGAAGAAGATGGTTTCTAAAAACCGAAACGATTGGTCAACCAAATTGACGGATGCTCTTTGGGCATTTCGCACCGCTTATAAGACCGATCTTGGTATGTCTCCATACCGCCTTGTGTTTGGGAAGGCATGCCACCTTCCTGTCGAGATCAAACATAAATCAATGTGGGCTATTAAAGAGCTAAACTTCGATTTTGATCAAGCTAGCAGCTATCAGATGCTGCAATTGAATGAGCTAAGCGAACTCCGTGATGAAGCTTACGATAATGCGGTAATAGTAAAGAACCGGACTAAAGTGTTCCACAATAAAAACCTTTTTAGAAAAACTTTCACACCGGGACAACAAGTCCTTCTTTACGATTCTCGTCTCCATCTTCATCCGAGTAAGCTTAAATCTCATTGGAAAGAACCTTTTGTGGTGCGGTATGTATACCCGCACGGGACAGTAGAAGTTGAAAATATAAAAAAAGGGTTCAATTTTTAAAGTAAATGGACATAGATTAAAACAGTATTTTTCTGCTGACCCAGCGGAGGAGCTCCTGTTTTTAAAGGAGCCACTTTATCATAACTAAATTTCCTCCGCCTCACCTCCATGTTTCGGTAACATTGTCTCATTTTAAGAATGGAGGTGAGTGATAAAGGACTTTACTGAATATCTGTGCGTGCCAAAGTACAAGTTTGGGGGTAGTTTTCATTTGACTATTATTTTACCTCTCTTAATTTCTCTCCCTAAGTCTACAGGTCGATGCATTCAAAAAAAGACATCAGTCAGGACACTGCTGAAAACAGGTTTGGAGGGAAGGTTTATATTCACTAAACTATCTTTTGGCACTTGGCACTATACAAATTTTTTTTATATATAATAAAAGAGTAGAAAGTGAAAAATTACATATGAAAGATAGGAAAAGTTTAAGAAAAGTAAGAAAGTTAGATATTTTCTTAAATGAAACTAGTAATACGTAGTTATGAGCCATTGTCCCAAGGGTTAGTAAGATGAAGGAAATTACTAATCTGGGGATAAAATTAAGTCTGAAAAATAGTCCTTATTCTTGACGCCAAACATTTGAACGTTGATACCCTACTATACGCACTTACACACATCTTGGAACTTAGGATAGTAGAGAATACCTTGAAATGCTCTTGTCTAAAAGCCTTAGTATGAAAAAAAAAGAGTATAAATGGTGAAGAAAAAAATAAACACTTTGTATTTACCAAGGCAGCATAAAAAAATATAGCGAGAATGCTTTATCATCTAGTGCCTTAGACCAACTGGTTTGGGAGCCACTGCTAAGCCTTGGGTGTTGCGAAATGAGGAATTACGCCTAAATGCGCGAGCCCATTTTGTAATCGGTCAGTTAGTACCTCAAGAAGTATTAACGGTCGGATGAAGAATGTGTGAGCAATTTTATCAAAAATATTCACCAACTATAAAATACTTTGGAAGATGGACAAGAGTATGATAGCTTGAATTGAATTCTCTAAGTGTAGGGATGTCTTTTACACACACGTAGGGGTATATGATCAATGTTTGGAAGAAAGATAGGGAGGAAGACTAAAGACGATGTTTTATTGAGAGATGATGTGATTTCTAACATTTTTTCACGACCATTAAGATAGGGCTCATAGCAACTGAAAAGCTGGTATGGTTGGAAACTCTTATTTTCAAGTTCTTTCTTTTATAATTCTTATTTTTATATGTAACTTTCACCATCTTTCTTTTATTATAGAATTTTGTGGGTGTAATCCGCTAAAAACCCTCAGGAGACAACACTCCTCCTACTAGGGACGCCTAGAGGTTTAACGACTTGTTGCACGTGCTCAGTGCAATCGTGTTGCCTACGAAAGTGTGTTACTTAGGATTTTTCTTTTTCTCCTTCTCTTGAATAACTAGTTTGCTCGAGACGATCAAAGTTAAGTTTGGGGGTATTTGTTCAGTCGAAAATATTGTGCATTTGATATGACATTTTCCTTACTATTTTTATATAATAAAAGGTATTTATTATAAATATGACACATATGAGGGTTTATCTGTAAAAATACTATTTTCATGTGTTTATATATTATAATTAATATTATGAAGGAAAATGTAAGTATATAATATCTATATAGTATTTAGTCCATTTAAATATGCATACCATATCAAATATCTTTGACCAATTCTCTTAAAACTATAATATCATGTTAAATGGTTCAAATAATATCTCAATAAAAATAAATTCTACTAACATTATTTATTGAGTTATTATGCAGAAATTATATCAGGACTGAAATCAAGGAAATTCGAGTTGGCGAGATCAAATCTGCCGAAATATTCAAGTAAATCGAAGAAAGATATTCTGGCAGAGACAACGAGATGATTTCAAGATTCCAGATATCAAAACAGTCTACATATGTCACCAGAAGAGGCCAACAGAAATATAAAATCAAGACCCTCCTAATCCACCGCGGATCCGCGGCCAAGCCCACCAAATGGCCGCGGTTCCGCCGCACGTCTGAATATCTAGGGCTTGGGATTTTTAGGTTGGGATCCTAACAACTAGTTACCATATTAGGAAACTAGGGTTCTGGCTCTGTGACTATAAATAAGAACCGAGAGCCTCTTGGAAAAAGGATCAAACCGACGCGATCACGAAGTCCACGAAGGTTCAAAAATCCTGGTTGATCATCGACAGTTCATCTACCTCCTTAAGAAAAGATCGAGAAGCAAACTAGGGTTTTGTAATCATTTTCTAAAGAAACAAAGTGTACTTGATCTTGTTGATTAATAAAGGTAGTTTTATTCTATTGCATCTTATTTTCTTCATGATTTCTATCTTTTCTTTTCCCAACATGCGCGAGTAATTCTGCACTTGTTAGGGTTCGTAGGATTAGGGTAGATTAATGGGTGATGAAGATCCTTAAACTTTTTTTACGTCCTATAAAGTTTATAAACTTTACCAAAAGAATCATTAATATCCTAATCGGGCGCGCTACCAATTTATTGAGAGCCACGACTGCGATTAGAGATTAGATTAACGATTGTTTTGGTAAAGGCTAGACATGAACGGAGATCTATGTCAAGGTAGGGGTTAAGAGTGGGAACCCTATTCCCTCCAGAAACCCTAATCTACATGCTTCACTGTCGATCTCGTTTTAAATCTATTAAAGTATAAGAGGAGTAATCTTTAATTAATCATCCATAACTACTAAATCTTAACGAACCCTACAAGCCCCCTTCTAATATAAAACATACATCCGTAGTTAATCTAGATCTATATCCAGCATCCGTGTTTGACGTGGATCTAGAATCTACAACCATTCTTCACCATTCTTTATTCTTCCTCCTTTCCTAATCAACACATCTAAAGTAAGATTAAAAGATTCCACGTTTCCCTGAGGATGACCCGTACTCATCTCGATCTAGCTACACGCGACACCGTTATTGATTGCAGTTACTACATACACATATAAAAAATCAACCAATCACGCACACACTTGGTGCACAGAACGCGTTCGCGACAACGCCACAAACTACAACTAGGGTCACTATACGTGAGAACTACCAAGCCTAGAACCCAATCGTACCAATTACGCATTCACAACACACTAAATATTATATGAAATAGGTGGTAAACCATCAAAATCTCAAACTTAATTCAAATCGATTTATTCCAAAAACCTAGTAAACAACCCTTAACCGTTTTAGCACAAATCTAGATGTTTTAGCAATTCTAGTGGCCACAATGATCATTTTATGTCTTAATTAGGCTACACAATTATTAACTAGGTTTTAATCTCACCTATTTATATTAATCATAAAAATCTAGTTTGCAAGATTATATAATTTGGACAATTTTAAAGTAACAATTAGTACACTTAACAACTAGATTAGATTTTGCATGCCCTAAGATGTTAGACTACACCTTGCAACCATGATCAAGTGGTAAAAACCCTAACTTCCAATTCAAACCCTTCTCTTGAAATTTCAACTTTGCAAATAGAACCATATTTAAACACCAAAATAAATTAAATTGAAGTAATTAATCAACAATTAACCATTGAGTTAGGATTATATCTCAACAAACAAGAGATCTAGCTTGCAACCTAGCCTCCCAAAATGCTCTCTTGCTCCTAAATCCAAGCTAGTTTGGGCTAAGAAATATTGGGTAAAGGTTTAATAAAGAATTAGTGAGACTTTATATGGATTGTTGAGGAAAAAAGGAGAATTCTTGAAGTGAAAAGGAGGTGGGGAAAATGGAAAGGGGCTGCTGCAGGTTGTGATCGGCCAAGTAGGGAAAAAGGGGGTGTGTGGAAAGTTCCAAGTCAAGAAAAGCCCCATTATGTCATATATTAACTAATATCTTAATTAACTTATTTTATTATATTTTCTAATTACCCTAGATTAGTCTGGAACCATGGAGACAACTAGAGAAGAAAAGAGCATGTTACAAACTAAATTTTTATGTTGTCATGGTGCACTAATGTGTGTTTAACCCATTCCAATTTGTAATTATCACCAATTAAATGTACAAGTGAAAGCTTAAAATAATATTTAAAATAATTAATTAAGAAAAAATATTAAAGTAAACGAGAAATTTATAAGTGACTAAATAAATACCAAATACTAGCAATTATAAATCTAAAATGGGTATAATTAAGTCTATGCTGAAAAATAATAATATCTTGGTTTTTACGAAAAACACCAGTTATTTTACCGATTATCGGAAAATTCACCTAAACGATTTTTAAAACGTTACACATGTGTAGACATAGGACCGCATACATCACTATATATCAGTCCCAAGAGTTCAGTAGCTCTTTCTCTGTGTCCAGTAAACGGAGTTTTGGTCATCTTACCTTTGAGACATGACTAGCAAGTTTCATAAGATGAAAATTCGAACGAATTCAAATATCCATCTTTATGCAACTTAGCCAGTCTTGTCGCATTGATATGACCTAGTCTACAGTGCCACAAGAAGGCTTCATTCATTTCTGAACTTTTCCTTTTATTTGTGTTCTGAACGTTAAGAACTGTACTTTGATTAAGAACGTATATACCATTACATAACGTACCGATCCAATCAACACTTGATTCTGGAAAATGTTCATAACATTATCCTCTAATGTGAGATTATATCCTTCTTTAGTTAGCAAAGAAACCGATATAATGTTGTACATCATCTTTGGTACGTAGTAACAGTCGTTCAAAATCAATGTATTACCAGTTGGTAATACAAGGTGATAATCGCCAACTGCCTTGGCTGCAACAATTGCACCATTCCCTACTGTTAAGGATTTATCACCCTTTCCCAATTCTCTACCTTTCTTTAGCCCATGTAACAAATTACATATGTGGGATCCTGATCCGGTATCCAATACCTAGGACATAGAACAAACTGAGAAACAGTTCTCGGTAATGAACACACCCGAAGAAGATGCATCAACATGCCGTTTCTTCGTACGGGTGGCGCGGGAATCCTGATATTCCCCTATCCCTTACTCAGACTTATGACACTCATAAGATGGAGCGGGACCAACGTTCTCTATCCTTGTACAAAAGGAAGGTTCGGTCAATACATCGATATTATTATCTTGATTAAGACACGACATTGGTTACTGCCTTGAGAGAGAGAAGGAAACGCGTTAGCGTGCGCTCTTTGCAAGATTAGATTGGTTATTATCTTATCTAATCTGGATGGCTCCCACTGTTTTTATCAAATCTTCCTTCAAACCCTAAAAGGTAAAATTAGCCGGGATTAATTACACCCTACAAGTTCGCTAATCGTTCGGCAAGGCCAGTGTCGGTACTTTGAGGGAGGTTCCCCGTACTTTGGCATGAACCTAATTAAAATAAACCTCGTTTTCCTAGAGGCTTAACCCCGTTGACACTTTTCTAGACACCAACTTGATCGGCTAATTATAAAATGCAAAACTCTTCCAGGAATAACTCTTACTCGCAGTGGGTATCGGGATCCAACTATTACATAGAAGGTATGCAAACTCATTGCAAATTTCAACACCTGAAATTCCCGATAATAGCTTTTACCCCTAGCGTCCTATGACCTTGACGGAGGCCAAACTACCCATAGGGCGCTAATCAAGTTCAACCCGTTCATTTCTTGATTGAATTAGACCCACCCGCACGACCCTTGACGGAGGCCAAACAACGCCGTACGAATACCCTAATCTAATCGCATCTCATGCTACAAATAAGTACTAATCAGCTACCGTACACTACGCCTTGACGGAGGCCAAACCACCATAGCACGAATACTAAAATAGCACTTATCTGAAATGACGGAGGGCTACTTAGGTTTTTAAGAAAACCATGAGCGTAATGAACTTGATATCATTGTAGAATCTAATATTTTTGAAAAGAAGTGTTTTTAGGCTTTTGCTAGTTTTGCTAAAGAAGTCACTCCCTGTGAAGAGATCTCGGCTCTTTTCTCATCGAATGAGATGCAGGATATTCAAGAATACCACTATGCAAAGCAAGAACTATAGAAGCAGTGAGTTATAGCATTTGCTAGTTTCGCTAAAGAGGTCACTCCCGGTGAAGGGATCTCGGCTCTTTCCTCATCGAATGAGGTGATGGATATTCATCAAGGAATACCACGGTGCAAAGCAAAAACTAGAGCTACCCTTTTTGAAAATTTGATTCTACAACATCTTTTGGTTTCTTTCTTTTCATTAATCTCATTAATGAAGTCCCATCAATTAATGTTTCCTAAATATTACAGAAAAATGAAATGAAAATAGAATGTACGCTTATGCCATCTGCATTCACCACGGGGCCCCGTCATGCACCATTAGGTTACTTAACTACCGGCAGAGCGGGGGCTGGACTAGCACGGGTGCAAAACATAAGCAACGTTTATTATATGTCATATATATAATATTACATTCGTCTCACGCAATTATATGATCAACTCACAGAATCAAGCAGCAGAAGCAACATATGAAATATTGGATATACTAGGATGTCCGTGTTTTAAATTTAGCCAATAATGTAAAACACGGATTCCACAGTCGTGATGAATAGCCAAACCCACATCCCTAGACCCCTACGAGAGCGACAAGTAACCCTGTCAATTCTATAGTTAGGAGACCCGGTCTCAACTCCTTAAGATGGTCTCCCACTGGACTCTAGAACCCGGTTACTTGTGCTCCCCGCCTTGGGTCTATCCTAATGCGGAAAAGTAAATAATATATAACAATGGTGACATCATTCTCAATCCGGAAGTGCCCCAATAAAAGAATATTACTGTCACGACCCGAAAAGTACGGAACATTACCGGCACTTAAATTACGAAACGTCTCGAGGCGTACGTAATCAAAGTAAGCCAAAACCCAGAAATCAAAACCAAGTAAAGCAGTAGAGTGAAGGAAAAACCAATTTAAATCAAGTAGTTAGCAACATATGCCAAAATATGTATTTTTAAAATCACAAGTCTTTTCTGAAAATTTCGGCAGAGTTTCCTTTGTAAAAACTGGCCCCAAACGGGGTACAACATGATAAATATATGCATCAATGATAAAAGGCATCCCCAAGCGGGAGCTAGCTCTTCGTGAATCGACAGCCATAACCACGCAAGCAATATAATATACAACGCCGAAGGGCGAGGATCAAAACTGAAAGGAAAATCTAAACAACATGAAATCCATAATAATACAACGGGCGACTCTAAGGTCGAAAGAATAAACATCACTGGTCTCTAAGCCAATAAAATATACATGTCTGGTTGATGGAGTTTTATTAGATACAACTGAAATAAATAATATACAAGGTATAATGGTGGTCACGATGCAAGTGAACCCACCTACCAAAGCAAATCACCCGGAAAGGAAGCAGTGTGCCAGCAAAGCCGTAACGAACCCTGTACGGCAAAACCTGCAAGAAATTGTGGCACAACGGGGTGGGTTGCCAACTCGTGAGTAGAAAACATCACCGAGCAGAAATCGTATGTATGACACAATCCTAGGTCAATACAATCAATATACATAGATATAACCTCAAATGATAAATCTGAAGCGAGAAAAAGTGACAAGGGTAAACATCTATACATAAGTGCAATCCCATGTGCTCGTGTTAGTGCCTCAGGTAACAACATATCATATGAATGAGGTATGAATACATGAAAACAGAATACATGTAAATGAAGAAACATGTCACGACCCGAAAGTACGGAACGTGACCGGCACTTAGATTACGAAGCGTCTAGAGGCGCAACGTAACCTAAGTAAGCCGAAGCCCAGAAATCTAAACCATATAAAAGAAGAAGAAGTAAAAGAAAACATGAAGGAAACAAGTTTAAAAGCATCATCAAATTTTCCCAAAAATTTCGGCAGAGTCTCCTCTGTAAAAACTGGCCCCAACCGGGTACAAATAAGAATAAATACACAAACAATAAAAAGCATCCCCTAAACGGGAGCTAGCTCTAGGCCAAAAGGCGGAAACAACCACACCAATGCACAAAAATATACAACGCCAAAGGGCGAGGCTCAAAACTTAAAAGAAAACAAAACCACCAGATATCATAATAATACAAGCGCAACTCTAAGGTCGAAACAAATAAATGGTCCAATAATCTATCAAGTAATACAAGTTTGGTTGATGGAGCTTTCTAGATACAATGAAATAATAAAAATACAACGGCGGTCCAGATACAAATGAACCAACCTACCGTGCAAATCACCCGGAAAAAAATCATATGCCAGCAATCTGCCAAGGAACCCTGTACATCAACTTGTAATAAAAATTTGGCACAACGGAGGTGAGTTGCCAACTCGTGAGTAGAAGACATCTACGAAAAGAAATCGAATGCACGACGCTATCCTAGGTCATAATAATACACTACTAAATCCCAATCATCTAGTAATGGCAGGGTAATACTACGTGTAAATGCAAATACTCCGTGCTCGTGTCGGTGCCTCATATAGTACTATGTCATAAGAATGAGTATGCATGCACCATGAATATAACATAACCAATCCTGAAATCTAGATATATCTGTATAAGAAATCTTTAGCTTTTATCATAGTAAAATGTGTATAGAAATCTGAAATAGCAACAATGAAATCCATGGAAATCCGTGTCAAGCATCGACACAAAACATGTAAATCTCAAGTCTCAATACCTCATAATCTCAATGTCTCATAGTCTCAATATCTCGGGCTCCATCAGTCCGGATCGGCCCATATCATCAAATCTCACGACAACGGTCGGTATCCTCCGGATATCCGCCGCGCCAAACATCACCGGTAGGTAGCCTTCCCCTGCCAGGCTCATCGTCTACAACTCGATCTTCTTGTCCCGGGGTACCATACCGGGCCCACCATGTACCCGAGACGGTTCATCCACTCCTCGAATCGGGTCTCAAAATCCAACAGAAAACATGAAATCTCATGGTGGACGACACATACATCACGAGAAAACCGCATCTTATGTTTTAAAAAGAGAGGAGGAGAGAGAGAGGAGTTTTTATATATTCTTGCGGTTTTCCCTAAAATCCATAAATCTCATAGAAAACCAAAATCCCAAAATGATGAGTAAGTATATGATAAGTGTCGGCATATGCCCATAATACTGCATGATAACATGGAAACGTGAATGCATGAAATGTCTAAGTAATCAATGCCATGTCTATATTAACACCAGAGAGCAATCACAATATTATATCAATCTAGCCGTTAGCTGATTGCATCAATAAATGATGATATGATCTAAAGTGTACGTGACATAGCAATTACCGATGATGATGTGTATGAGCCGGCAAATAAGTGTGTGTGTAATATGCGCATCATCGGTAATGGTGCTAGTGTCCTAACAGGCAGAGTTTGATTCTGATTATAGAAACATATGTATGAACATGCAACATGATGATTACAATCTGAATGTAAAAATGGATCTGTAATAACCACTTATTGTAATATACAAGACTAACTACAACTATAAAACTCGAGCCTAAACTAGTGTCCATATAACCTCCTAAGGAACTAAACCTAAGAAACTAGTCGATAAGAAATAAGAGTACACCTAAAGTCTGCATCCATATCTCTAATAGTCGGCGATCCAGCCTCAATAGCGTCACGTACATAGTACGGCTTCCTCGAATCAAGAGTGCGGATCAATCATCACATCTATACCTCGTACAGTAAAATCCATCGTACGGCATCCCAAAATCGGGGTACAGGTCAAGTCTCACCTACGTGTCTCATCATTCGTAATACTATCGCCAACACATGTCATGATCAAGGTGCTACACTGTATCGCATGCATCAATCATATATCATAGCCAGCATAAATATACATCGTTAATTTATCCTCAGAAATATCATGTCACATAAATCATATCTTGATCAAGTCACATATGTCAAGTCGTGATTTAGTCACTCCTATAAGATATCGAAATCAAGTTACACATTTATGATATCGCAATCAAGTTACACCTATATGATGTCGTAATCAAGTCACACATATATCATATCAGAATTCCAATCACATGTTACGGTCCGAGTGCTATTTTAGAGTCCCATGTACCTCCATATCATCACCACCCTTTATTATCTATGTATACCTATTCATTAACTCATTTCCTAATGATCCGCTAACATCTTAACACGACCGTAGCCAAGAATCACGGCATCAACCCAGTTATATTGTTTCATCCCCGCGTATCATAACACATCCTTGCATCACATATACGTATTTTGTATATATATATATACCTACACCTAGTCCTATATATATATACACATACACGTATACACCACAGCGAGTCTCAGTGTGTGCATGTGTGCGTATCCACCTAAAACCTACGAAATCTCCTCCAAGATACTCATCCTCGGGTAAGATCTTTCTAAATCAATCTAGTCCAACCTAGGGTCATTACTAAGGTCCTACCCACCGAAATTCTAAGGTCACGTCAGGCTTCCTAATGGCAATAAGTACTATTCCTATTCTACGTTTGCGGGGGTGCTAAACGCCATCCACCCGACTTCCCCCCGTAGATATACATCTACTCACCTGGTCCTTGTCTGCCGAAGACGGTGTCGCCATCCTCTTCTTCCTCGCCCACAGTCCACGTGAGGGGTACCTATACGTAAACATATATAGTATCGTAAACTGAATCACGGACAAAAGTCAAACGACGCACGGAACGCGCATAGGTTAAAACCTATGTCCCGTTCACGTAAAAGAACCAAATATCGCTCGATATCGGCGTACAAACTCTGATGGATCGAGATAAACATCAACAAATAACTCATAGTTTTAAAACTCATTACTTATAATATAAAACATGAATTAATCCATCGAAACCCTAAAAATCGATCAAACAGTCCGATTTCGTAAAACCCGAAAATGCCAATTTACCGTTTTACATCAAAACTTACTGTTTAAATGAAACTAATGGTCATAATACTCATTAAATAACCTAACTAGATTATAGAAACCATTACCATATTTTTCTCACACTAATTTGTATAAAAAAAAATAGATTCCTAGTTTGCAATTTTATCCATTTCGACACTTTGCAAGCAAAAATTTCATAATATCACAACTAAACATGATTTTACATGAATTAATTTACTAAACTACAATTCATGATGATAATAATATAATGAAACTATAATTTAGATTTTAAACCTCATTTATTTAAGAATTTCCAAAAACTAGTTAGCAAAAATAGCAATTTTTATCACAATTTATCAATTATCAATAAAACTAGTAACTAAATTGAGTTTTTCATTCCACCAACAAGTTAATATCCTCTTTAAAATCACACTCTAGTGTTATAAACATTAATTGAGATTTTATCTCACTAATAAATATAATATTCATAAATCTAGTTTGCAAAAATTGCTTGATTTAACAATTTGAATGAACAAATTACAATTCTACAACCATGTAAGATTTTCACATTCTAAAATTGTTAAACTATTTATTATAACCCTAATTAATTAATAAAAATTATAACTTGATTTTGCAACCCTAACTTGAATTTTGAAAGTTTAAATAGAAACCACAATTAATTTTGCAATTAAGCTAGATTAATAAAGCAAACAACAATTTAATTATGGTTTAGGATTTTATACCTCAAGTGATGTGGATCAACATGAAAACTTAGCATCCTAAAGATGCTAATTTTGCTCCAAGAACCAAACTAAAATGAGCAAGAATGGTGGGTAGGAATTTATATAGGAATTTGTGGATTTTTACTTGAATTTTTGATGAAATTTTAATAGATTTTTTGAACCAAGATGAAGTGGGAAATGGGGCGGCTGCCATGGGTGAGGACCGGCCATAGAAAGGGAGAGAGGGAGAAAGAGAAAAGAGTGAGGAGAGTTGTGTAGAAGCTTCATCAATTGATACCTCTTTTAATGTCTTTTCATGCTTTATTCATTTTCTTTTATTTCTTTTCTAAAACAACTCAAGAAAAATCTAGAAACATGGTTAAATTTGTAAATAAATTTTGCATGATACACACTAAATTATAATATGCAATGGTTCATTTTTATAAATTAAACCCATTCAAATTTGTAATTTACACTAATTTAGTGTAAAAAATAAAGCTTATGTTAATATTTAAAATAATTAATTTAGGAAAAATATTTAATTAAACTAAAAATTTATAAGTGGCTAAATAAACACCATTTACTAGTAATAACATAATTAAAATAGGTATTTTTAAATTTATAGTGAACAATAATTACGGTTTAGTTTTACGAAAAATACGTTTTATTTTACCGAAAATCATAAAATTCACTTAAACGATTTTATTTAATTAATTATTTTTAAAACGTTACAAAACAGCTTTCATAACTTAGTGAGATTTCTGTATAATTAAAACGAGGTATCATCAATGAAATCAACATAAATAGTGTCTAGCATCGACACAAAACATAAATCCCAATATCTCAATATCTCAGGCTCCGGCTATCCGGACTGGCCTGTATCATCAAATCTCAATACCTCAATATCTTAAATCTCAAATCTCAGTGTCTCAAATCTCACTATCTAGGGCTCCGTCAGTCCGGATCGGCCCCTATCATCAATCACACGACCACGAACGGTATCCTCCGGATATCCGACGCGCCAGGTAAAATCACCGGTAGGCAGTCTGCCCCTGCCGGGCTCATCGTCTACACCTCGAACTTCTTGCCCCGGGGTACCTTACCGGGTCCACCATGTACCCACAGACGGTTCATCCAACTCCTCGAATCGGGTCTCGAAATCCATCTCATAACCGAGAAAACATCATGGTGGACGACTCATACATCACGAGAAAACCGCACTTTTCATTTTAAAAAGAGAGAGAGAGAGAAGTTTATATATATTCTTGCGGTTTTCTCCCAAATCCAGGAAATCTCATGAAAATCCGAAATACAATCATCAATAGCAAGTAAACGGTGAATATCAGCATAAAACTCCATAATACTGCATAACAGTGAATAATAATATGCATGCAGTAGCAAGTAATAACTGTAATGCCTAAACTAGCATATAAAGACGAGTACGCTAGTACCATGTCGAACTATCAGTTAAAAAGCTATGTCAATGAGTAATATTCTCTAAAGTGTTCATGACATGGCAATTACCGACGATGATGTATGTGAGCCGGCAAGTAAGTGTATGTGGAACATACGCGTCATCAGTAATGGTGCTGGTGTTCTGACAGCATGATCTCAATAATGGCATATGAAAACACAATATAAGCATGCGATGCGAATAGCAAGAATATACGGGAGCTGAACAATAAACACAATGATAACTAATCTGCATTTATATAAGTATGAGTCGTACAGTTTTGCCATTTAAAATAATACGAATCGTGGTGTTTTGAAAATAAAGGCTACGGTGTTTTAAGAAAAGATACGTCCTTTGAAATATCTGTAGAATCCCTTGGCCTGTCTTTAAAATACTCACGATTCGTTAGTTTTGAAATAGGTATGACTCAAGTCTAATCCATCATTTACAAGTAACTACCAGGCTCAACTAACAGGCTGATCGAAAAGTAAGGAAGCCGCCTAATATCTGAGTCGATACATACATACATACATATATATATATATATATAATAGTCGGTGATCCCGCCTCAATAGTATCCCATACGATACCCTAATACAATATGACATCCTCGAGTCAAGAGTGCGGATCTATCATCAATATAACTCGTACGGTAAATCCGTCGTACGGCATCCCAAATCTGGGTACGGGTCAATGTCACATCAATCACATTATTCATCTGGTATTCTCTTTATCAAATATCATGATCGGAGGTACTGTTTTACGTCTAGTACAATACCGATACCATATATGTATATACATGCGTGTGTCTGAAAACACCACGTCGAAATGACCCGCTAAAACATCACGTCGTATCTCAAATACAAACCATATCACATCACCGATCTCACGGCCCCAAGCCCAATCTCATCGACTCATCTCCAATCCCAAGAACTATCCTCATAATCCGTGTATATGTATACGTGTATATATATATATATACATAGTCCCATACCCATGTGTATATATATATATATACATATCCCCATATACGCACAGGTAATAAAATGAATGCAGGTGTGTGCGTGTGGGTGTAAACCTATTCTAGGGTTCGCGACTAAGAAGCTATGCTAGTTCACCTCTAATAACCCCAAACCAACCATGAACACATAATCATATCTTTAATATCCATGTATCATGAATCACATATATATATATATATATATATCCACATATATACCATAAATATACTACGAACTGCGGGGGTGCTATACGCCATCCACCCGACTTCCCCCATAGATATATATCTACTCAGCTTGCTTCTTGTGTGCCGATACTGATGTCGCCATCTTCATCTTCAACGTCTCGACATCACGTGAGGTACCTACACATATAATCCAATCGCAAATGCGTATTAAAATCACATCGGAAAACCAAAAACGGCACACGCTGCGCTCATAGGTAAAAACCTATAGCCTCGCATGCAAACACGACCAATAACCCTAGCCGTTGACGTTCAAATGCCACACGACGGAAACGAAATATCAAATACCAAAATCCATGTTAAAACAGGTCGTAAAACAATGCGCCAACACAAGAAAATGATCCCAGATTTTACCCTAGGTCAAATCGGCCAATTTTGCATATGCCAAGGGTCTAATTTACTGGAGATAAGGCCCTGGAACAAAAACGAATAAATTCCAAACTGATTTGGCCGCAATTTGCGGCCAGAATGAATTAATTTGCGGCCAGGGTTGATGGTTAGGGGCTAGGGTTTTGGTGGTACACTCCAGGTTGCCTGCACATCACTCTGTGTTTGCTAAATAATTTTCAGAGGCTCCGGGTGTTGGCAGATTTCAATATACATACACAGAATCCACAATTCTTCCGATATCGGGTTTCTAAGTTCGCTAAAATGGTTATAGTCTCTGGTTTAGGTCTCCAATCAATCACCACAGGGGTTGTGTAGCCTCTACTAGCCTTAATTTCACCTTTGGTTTCAACTCAAATCCTAATCCTCAACTTAAAGTTTTCAAAGTCCCCAAAACCACACAATATCGATTCTAATTTAACATGGATGCTAAAGCAATGGAAATTCTACACTAATGATGGGATAATTACCTCCTTTTGCACTCATGAATTCTCTACAGCGCCAAAACTCAAACTTTCTTGGTCCAAAGGGTTGCTTGAGAGCTTGTGCACATTTTTTGTGAAGTGGGAGTGGAGTTTTGATGGAGATTTGATGATGAAGTTAGGGTTTGAAGTGGAGGGGAAAGGGGGGTGCTGCCATAGTGAAGAGGGAGGAGAAAGATGAAGAGAATGAAGAGGGAAAGAGAATGGCTAAGTCAAAGGAGACCCCTCACCTCTCTCTCTCTCTCACCCATACCTTATTGTTTAATTCCTTTTCTTTTATTTCCTTCTCTTTTCTTTTATTTCCTTCTCTTTGCAATAGTAAACCCAAAACAAAAACCATACACCCTGTTAGTTATGTATATGCCCTAGAGGCCATTGTTGTACATATGATGTATATTATAATGGATGCTTGGTTATATATAGAGATGACTTTCTTGCTCGTCATGATAGTATGCTATTTGGTTTCACTTTATCTTAACATGTTGACTTGTATTGGTTTACTGTTTTACTCTCACATGTTGATAAAGCCCTTAGGACTTGTACTCGACTACTGGGACTATGATGAGATCATACTAGTGGGGCCACGGTAGTCGATGAGTACATCCTATAACTGTTCCTAGTCGAGGGTATATCGAGACAGGGCATCGATGCACCAGAGTAGACTAGCGTATACGCATCTTGACCCATATGATGGGCGATGGATGATCCCATATCCATCGGTGTTAGACATCAGAGATGGTGTATGGGTGCTCAGTGGAGACTGGGTACACTGGACGGACTCGCCGAGAACTACCAGATGGTGATATACCACACGTCAGATGGCAGTTCTCCGGTGACACAGGTACAGGGTAGTCTGAAGACCCGAGATCGTCATAGAGTCTTGTGTGATTCCCACTGTGCTTTGATTTCCACCTTACCACGTCCAAGAGGGCGTGCAAAACGGTGGCTTTTGGGTACAGTCCCGAATCACATGGAGGCAATGAGCGATAGGAGGGGATTCGTCTTTCCCGGTATAGGGAGTTGATGTTGTGCTGTGTTCGATTGGCTATAACTGGAAGTCCCTGGCCAGGGCTGATATAGAGATTTACTGGTAAGTGTTACCAGTAGTTTCTCGACCCGTTATGAGCCACACATCGACACGACTTATCGGTTACTGTGGTCTGACGTATACCATCCCTAGACTTGATATGCGACATATCAGACGAACAGACCGGACTGTACGGGAGTGTTACTGATCGGATTCACAGGAGAACGCACAGGCTAGCTTGTTGATCTTCTGATCGCTCAATACCTGGGTGGCTGTTACGTTTAGCTGACCGCTTGCAGCTTGTGGGTGTTTGATATGATCATCACCTGCTACCGGCGTATTGACGATTCTTTAGAGTCCTACACAGAGGTTTCTTGACTCAGGCGAAACGGAGTAGAGGCACATATGTGATATGTGCAGGACCGAGAATAATGCGATATGGGATACCGTATTATATTCTCGCGATATTTAGATATGAACCGGGACATCGGATCAAGTGTTGATTCGATGAATCGGTACATGATATATTAGTCGGTAATATTCGATATAGCCGGATCATCGATTCAAGTGTTGATTCGATGATTTAATGTATAATAATATATATGATATATTGTATTACATTATCTAATATTGGCTCTCTTTATTATTTCATTTTCTCAGTGGATGATACATTGATATATATGCGATATATGTTAATTGTATTATTTTCTTTTGTTGCAAATATATAATATATATGTGATATATATTATTGTGACATGATATGATTAATTGTTAAACATGTTTAAGGATGATTAATTGAGGTTAGGGTTTGATTAGGGTTGGATGCTTCAAGTTCCTTCTAGAAGCATTTTTTCTTTTGTCATTGCAAAGATATTTTGGATGACACATTTCTAACTTAACCAAACCCTAACTCTAGTTGTTTCTCTACTTATTCTTATCCAATCATCCTTGACCATGGTTAATAATCAATCATATAGGTTTTATTCTATTCATCACAAAAGAAAGATAATTCATTATCTTTTGATTATCATCTTCTTCCTTCTTGAAGAAAGCTTGCTAGTCTTTCTTAAGTGATGAAATAAAAATGAGAAAATGATTTAAAAAGAAAGCAAAATTACTACTCTCTCATCCTCATCTCATCTAGCCCATGGGATTAGTGTGTTCTTCTCTTTTGAGTGAGAAAGCTTGAGCCGTAGCAACTTCAAGGTAGATCATCGGAGATTTGGAATACTTCGAGCTAGCATGGATCGTTCGAGTCGTGGAGCCTCTCATGAGTCCGGGAGATCGTGGATCGCGGCAAAGGGACTTCTACTCGGAGCTTGTGAAGTGAAGGAGCGGACTACAAAGGTTGTAATCCCTCAAACTTAGATAAAAGTTATCTTCTTGCATGTTAAACCCTAATAATCTAGCAAAGATCCCGGCTTTGGGTTGTTCGGCACGTCTAAAATTTAATCCGGGCATGTTTGATGCCTTATGAACCTTCACAAGAGTGCCTAGGAACCCTACAGTGGTATCAGAGCCTAGCTAGAGCATTAGGCGATGTGTTTACGAAGTTAAAACTCCGATCGAACCCGAAACGACGAAACTTGACCCCTCTCTGGAAATTTTTTAAATTTTGGGATTTTTCTGAATTAAAAATATGTAAAAAAATCAGCAGGGAATTCTAAGAATTACCATGAAACACGTGCCCACAATTCCACCAACTGAGCGCGGAACCGCGGCAGGAACATGGTTCTCGCGGCGGTTCAGCGGCTGAATTGTAGGATTGGGACACGTGGCTTCATGGTATAGACCGTAGGTACTTGCTGACTATTCTGGGTATTTTTAATCTGTTCCAGGTGTTTAAAATTCTGGGGTTTGTTTTGTAATAGTAGACTCGATCGGAAATTTTAAATTCGTATTTTTTCCGGATATTTAGAAACTGTTAAACTATTTGAACGGGTATCATTAACTTACTGTTTCCCGGTACGGCAAACTTTCAAGTGTTGAAATTTATTCGGGTTTAAATCTTTCGGAAAATTGTACAAGTTAAGCGGTGGACCCTCTAGAAGACAACAAACCTTAACTCGATTATGTGACCGTCTTGAACTGCCTTTTGAACCTTCGGGTTTGGGGCAGTACGGCGTGCCACATGTGAGGCGTTGGCTTGACCCTTCTACGGCTGGATCACCGATACTGTCACATATTCTGGGATTATTTGAACCCCGCTCAAGAGTTGAGCAGTTTAGGAAATTTTGGGTGTTTGATTATCTGTTCGGAAAGTTTAATACTGTCTATTTATCTGGAATGTGATACAATATGTGGAATTCATAGAGTTAGGCATGAAATGCGAAGTATGTGATATTTCGGATTTACGATGTCTAAAGTGATTGTGGATTCCAAATATTGTAGTTTTACACTTTCTTTTCTGTGACCGTAAGTGTAATATGTGATATCGCCGGTTTCGTTGCTATATGTCAACGACAATTGGGATGCGCATATTTACTTACGTTGATGATATGAGATATTATGTGTTGCTGTGATATGTTATATTGGATCGTCGCGTTCTGAATAGCCGGGGGTTTTATGTGAGATGAGGGTTTTTATTTTCATTCATGTAAAATTCATTTGTAATGTAATATTCTTTTATTTGGGGCACTTCCAGGTTGCGGTTGCTGTCACCAGTGTATATTATTTACTTTTCCGCATTAGGTAGACCCAAGGAGGGGAGCACAAGTAACCGGGTTCTAGGGTACAGTGGGAGGCCATCTCGAGGAGTCGAGACCGGGTCTCCTAACCCTAGAATTGGCAGTGTTACTTGCCGCTCTCGTAGGGGTCTTGGGATGTGGGTTTGGCTATTCGTCGCGACCGTGGAATCCGTGTTTTATACAGGCTCGTATTAAAAACACGGACGTCCTAGTATATCCAATATTTCATATATGTTCTTCTGCTGCAATGTTCTGTGATGAGATCATATTACTGCCTGAGACGAATGCTTATACTATATATATATGCTGATATATAAATATTACTGCTTTCGTTTCTTCTGTGATGCTTAGGAAGCATAAGCTGATGGGATTTTTATTAATGAGATTAATAAAAGAAAATAAACCTAAAGATGTTGTAGAATCAAAAACTTTGTAAAAAGGGTAGCTACAGTCTTGCTTTGCACAGTGATATATACGATATATCCTGCACCTTATTCGATGAGGAAAGGACCGAGATCCCTTCACCGGGACTGACTCCTTTAGCAAAACTGGCAGATGCTACAAAACTCGGTTTGTCTTTTGATTGCTTTTAGTGTTTTGCTTTGCACAGCGGTATATATGATATATCCAGCACCTTATTCGATGAGGAAAGGGCCGACGATCCCTTCACCGGGAGTGACCCCTTTAGCGAAACTAAGAAAAGCCTCAAAAACACTCCTTTTCAAAAACTACTCGATTCTACGACGATATCAAGTTCATTACGCTCATGGTTTTCTGAAAAACCTGTGTAGCCCTCCGACATTTCAGATAGGTAATACTTAGTATTCGTGCTACGTTTGTTGGCTTTCGTCAAGGCGTAGTGTGCGGTAGCTAATTATTACTTATCTGTTACATATGATGAGATTGGGTTAGGGTAGTCGTACGGCTTTGTTGGCTTTCGTCAAGGGACGTACGGCTGGGTTTAATTCAATCAAGAAATGTTCGGGTTGAACTTGACTAGCGCACTATGGTTTGTTGGCTTTCGTCAAGGTCATAGAACGTTAGGGGCAAAATATTATCGGGAATTTCAAGTGTTGAAATTTGCAATGAGATTGCATACCTCCTATGAGATAGTTGGATCCCGATACCCACTGCGAGTAAGTGTTACACCTGGGAGAGTTTTACACAGGACAATTAGTCATTCAAGTAGGTGTCTAGAAAAGTGTTAACGGGGTTACGCCTCTGGAAAAACGAGGTTTACATTAATTAAATCCATGCGAGAGCACGGGGAACCTCCCTCAAAGTACCGACACTGATCTGGCTGAAAGATTGACGAAATTGTAAGGTGTAATTAATCCCGGCTAATCTTACCTTTTAGGGTTTTAAGGTAGATTTGATAAAAACAGTGGGAGACATTCTGATTAGATAAGATAATAACCAATCTAATCTTGCAAGAGCATACGCTAAAGTATTTTCTTCTCTCTCTCTCCAGGTAGCGACCATGTCATGCCATAATCAAGATAATAATATGGATGTATTGACTGAACCCAATTATTGTACTGAGCTAGGGAAAGTTGGACCCGTTCTTTCTTATAAGATTTATAAGACTGAACAGGAAATAGAAGCATATCTGGATTCTCACGCCGCCCAAAGGAACATGCATGTTGATGCATCTTCTTCGGGTGTGTTAGTTATTGAGAACTGTTTCTCAGTTCACCCTACGTCCTGGGTATTAGATACCGGATCAGGATCCCACATATGTAAATTGTTACATGGGCTACGTAAAGGTAGAGAACTGGGAAAAAGTGATCATTCCGTTCAAGTAGGGAACGGTGCAAGTATTGTAGCCAAAGCAGTTGGCGAATATCACCTTGTATTGCCAAGTCGTAATACACTGATCCTAAATGAGTGCTATTATATACCGAACATGATGTGCAACATTATATCAGTTTCTTTATTGAGTAAAGAGGGATATAATTTTGTAGTACAGGATAATGTTATGAACATATTCCTAGATCAAAAGTTGATTGCATCAGGCTCGTTACATAATGGCATATTCATTCTAAATCAGAATACAGTCCTGAATATACAAAACACACACAAGAGGAAAAGTTCGGATATGAACGAATCCTACTTGTGGCATTGTAGACTTGGTCATATCAATGCGACACGACTGGCTAAGTTACATAAAGATGGTTATTTGAATCCGTTCGAATTATCATCTTATGATACTTGCCATTCATGTCTCAAAGGAAAAATGACCAAAGCTCCGTTGAGTGGACACGGAGAAAGAGTTACCGAACTCTTAGGACTGGTACATAGTGATGTATGCGGTCCCATGTCTACGCATGCCAGGAACGGTTCTTCCTACTTCATTACATTCACTGACGATCTCTCTAGATACGGACATGTGTTCCTGTTGAAACACAAGTCTGAAGCTTTTGAGAAATTCAGAGAATATAAGCACGAAGTAGAGAACCAAACGGGCAAAAGTATTAAGATCCTTCGATCTGATCGAGGAGGAGAATACTTGAGCAATGAGTTCCTAGATTATCTAAAAGAGAATGGGATTCTCTCTCAGCTTACTCCTCCTTATACACCACAGCACAACGGTGTATCGGAACGGAGGAATCGCACCCTATTAGATATGGTGCGCTCTATGATGAGCGAGGCTGAGTTACCTATTTCCTTCTGAGGGTATGCGCTTGAGACAGCCATACACCTATTGAATATGGTTCCTACCAAATCAGTGCCTACCACTCCGTATGAGATATGGAAAGGGAAGAGACCATCTCTTAAGTATGTTAAGATATGGGGTTGTCCAGCCTATGTCAAAAGACAAAATCCGGACAAACTCGAGGCAAGATCTGTCTTATGTAAGTTTGTAGGATATCCCAAGAACTCACAAGGGTATATCTTCTACCACACTGAGGAACAAAAGGTGTTTGTTTCTAAACATGCCATCTTTTTGGAAAAGGAATTTCTTGCAAAAGAAATTAATGGCAATGAGGTAGAACTGGAAGAGCTTCCAGCAACACAAACTATAACAGAAGACTTGGTAGAACCAGAGGATTCAGTAGTACCCGACGAACCCCAGCCTCTCCGCAGATCTAGTAGGGTTTCTCGTCCACCTGAGAGATACTACGGTTTTCTCATTGATGGTGGAAGCGAGGATTGCATCATGGATGATGATGAACCGACTAGTTTCGAGCAGGCCATCACGAGTGGTGACTCTGTGAAATGGCTGGATGCAATGCGATCTGAGATGGAATCCATGTACACCAACAAAGTATGGACTTTGGAAAATGCTCCTGAAGGGGTAAAATCCATTGGGAGCAAGTGGATCTTTAAAAAGAAATTTGGTGTAGATGGAAAAGTTGAGACTTTCAAAGCTAGACTTGTAGCAAAGGGATTTCGTCAAAGACCAGGTGTGGACTATGACGAAACCTTTTCTCCAGTAGCTATGCTTAAGTCCATCCGGATCTTACTTGCCATTGCTGCATACCATGACTACGAAATCTGGCAAATGGATGTTAAGACCGTCTTTCTAAACGGTGATTTAGAAGAGAGCGTGTACATGACTCAGCCAGAGGGCTTCGTAGATAGTGGGAGCAGCGGAAAGGTGTGCAAGCTGCTTAAATCCATTTATGGGTTAAAGCAAGCATCGCGGAGTTGGAACATCTGTTTTGATGTTGTAGTCAAAGAGTTTGACTTCATCAAAAATATAGATGAACCTTGTATCTATAAGAAGGTAGCAGAGGGTAAGGTTGTCTTCCTCGTATTGTACGTGGATGACATACTCTTGATAGGAAATGATATTCCTATGCTGCAATCAGTCAAGCTCTTCTTATCACAGAGATTCTCAATGAAAGATCTAGGTGATGCCTCCAGGATATTGGGAATCATGATCTATAGAGATAGATCTAAACGGATACTGGGATTGTCCCAATCCAGGTACATTGACACCATACTAAAGAGGTTTAGTATGGAAGAATCCAAGCGTGGGAACCAACCCACGATCTCTGGACTCACTCTCTCCAAAGAGATGTATCCCAAGACTGATTTGGAGAGAGCTCGCATGCAAGGGATACCCTATGCTTCGGCAGTAGGCTCTATCATGTATGCGATGCTATGTACCAAACCCGATGTAGCATACTCACTAAGTGTAGTGAGTCGGTATCAAGCAGATCCTGGAGAGAGTCATTGGACAGCAGTGAAGAACATTCTCAAGTACTTGCGAAGGACTAAGGAGATGTTCTTGGTGTATGGTAATGGAGAACTCCAGGTGGAGTCCTTTACCGATTCCAGCTTCCAAAGTGATAAGGACGACTCTAAGTCGCATTCGGGTTTTGTCTTTACCCTCAATGGAGGGGCGGTATGTTGGAAGAGTTCCAAACAGGATACCGTTGCAGACTCAACGATGGAGGCTGAATACATCGCTGCCAACGATGCTGCCAAAGAAGCTGTCTGGATCAAGAAGTTCATTAGTGAACTTGGTGTGGTTCCATCCATTGAGCATCCAATACCTCTGTATTGCGATAACAATGGAGCTGTGGCTTTGACCAAGGAACCCAGGTCCCATCAGAAGTCCAGACATATTCTGAGGCGGTATCACCTGATCAGGGAGATAGTTGATCGCCGGGAGATCGAGGTCAGGAGAGTAGATACGAAGGAAAACACTGCGGATCCATTCACAAAGGCTATTCCCCAGATACAGTTTGAGAGATTATTCGGGATGCTAGGTATGAGATACTACAGCAGCTGGCCTTAGTGCAAGTGGGAGATTGTTAGTTATGTATATGCCCTAGAGGCCATTGTTGTACATATGATGTATATTATAATGGATGCTTGGTTATATATAGAGATGACTTTCTTGCTCGTCATGATAGTATGCTATTTGGTTTCACTTTATCTTAACATGTTGACTTGTATTGGTTTACTGTTTTACTCTCACATGTTGATAAAGCCCTTAGGACTTGTACTCGACTACTGGGACTATGATGAGATCATACTAGTGGGGCCACGGTAGTCGATGAGTACATCCTATAACTGTTCCTAGTCGAGGGTATATCGAGACAGGGCATCGATGCACCAGAGTAGACTAGCGTATACGCATCTTGACCCATATGATGGGTGATGGATGATCCCATATCCATCGGTGTTAGACATCAGAGATGGTGTACGGGTGCTCAGTGGAGACTGGGTACACTGGACGGACTCGCCGAGAACTCCCAGATGGTGATATACCACACGTCAGATGGCAGTTCTCCGGTGACACAGGTACAGGGTAGTCTGAAGATCCGAGATCGTCATAGAGTCTTGTGTGATTCCTACTGTGCTTTGATTTCCACCTTACCACGTCCAAGAGGGCGTGCAAAACGGTGGCTTTTGGGTACAGTCCCGAATCACATGGAGGCAATGAGCGATAGGAGGGGATTCGTCTCTCCCGGTATAGGGAGTTAATGTTGTGCTGTGTTCGATTGGCTATAACTGGAAGTCCCTGGCCAGGGCTGATATAGAGATTTACTGGTAAGTGTTACCAGTAGTTTCTCGACCCGTTATGAGCCACACATCGACACGACTTATCGGTTACTAGGGTCTGACGTATACCACCCCTAGACTTGATATGCGACATATCAGACGAACAGACCGGACTGTACGGGAGTGTTACTGATCGGATTCACAGGAGAACGCACAGGCTAGCTTGTTGATCTTCTGATCGCTCAATACCTGGGTGGCTGTTACGTTTAGCTGACCGCTTGCAGCTTGTGGGTGTTTGATATGATCATCACCTGCTACCGGCGTATTGACGATTCTTTAGAGTCCTACACAGAGGTTTCTTGACTCAGGCGAAACGGAGTAGAGGCACATATGTGATATGTGCAGGACCGAGAATAATGCGATATGGGATACCGTATTATATTCTCGCGATATTTAGATATGAACCGGGACATCGGATCAAGTGTTGATTCGATGAATCGGTACATGATATATTAGTCGGTAATATTCGATATAGCCGGATCATCGATTCAAGTGTTGATTCGATGATTTAATGTATAATAATATATATGATATATTGTATTACATTATCTAATATTGGCTCTCTTTATTATTTCATTTTCTCAGTGGATGATACATTGATATATATGCGATATATGTTAATTGTATTATTTTCTTTTGTTGCAAATATATAATATATATGTGATATATATTATTGTGACATGATATGATTAATTGTTAAACATGTTTAAGGATGATTAATTGAGGTTAGGGTTTGATTAGGGTTGGATGCTTCAAGTTCCTTCTAGAAGCATTTTTTCTTTTGTCATTGCAAAGATATTTTGGATGACACATTTCTAACTTAACCAAACCCTAACTCTAGTTGTTTCTCTACTTATTCTTATCCAATCATCCTTGACCATGGTTAATAATCAATCATATAGGTTTTATTCTATTCATCACAAAAGAAAGATAATTCATTATCTTTTGATTATCATCTTCTTCCTTCTTGAAGAAAGCTTGCTAGTCTTTCTTAAGTGATGAAATAAAAATGAGAAAATGATTTAAAAAGAAAGCAAAATTACTACTCTCTCATCCTCATCTCATCTAGCCCATAGGATTAGTGTGTTCTTCTCTTTTGAGTGAGAAAGCTTGAGTCGTAGCAACTTCAAGGTAGATCATCGGAGATTTGGAATACTTCGAGCTAGCATGGATCGTTCGAGTCGTGGAGCCTCTCATGAGTCCGGGAGATCGTGGATCGCGGCAAAGGGACTTCTACTCGGAGCTTGTGAAGTGAAGGAGCGGACTACAAAGGTTGTAATCCCTCACACTTAGATAAAAGTTATCTTCTTGCATGTTAAACCCTAATAATCTAGCAAAGATCCCGGCTTTGGGTTGTTCGGCACGTCTAAAATTTAATCCGGGCATGTTTGATGCCTTATGAACCTTCACAAGAGTGCCTAGGAACCCTACACACCCAAAATCATGTAGGAAAAAGTAACAAGTGTTAAAATGACATGTGCATGTCATGTGCACAAAATACGCTTAAAGCCCGATTAGCGATTTTTAATCACGATTAGCACAAAATTAGTGTATAATAAATCATAAAATTTCATAATTTGCTTAAATCACATAAAGCACCCTCTTTTTAGTAATTTCCATAATTTTCCAAATTTTTCCCAATTTATCGGTATTAAATTATACCGCCTTATTAAAATATTCAATATTTTATTATTAAATTATAAAAATTCCCAAAAATAATATTTTATTTTTCTGAAATGTTACAGTCTTCACCCCTTAAGGAAATTCGGTCTCCGAATTTAAATTTAAACTCCCCAATACTAAAACATTTCAGTAAAAAGTCCAAGTCGTCGGAGCTCCGAAACCATCAATACATAAAACACGTCGTAGCGCAGTGAGTGCGCATGAACAATGAGCAGATAACTCAAAATCAAAATTCCGTCAAGCATCCCGCAATCATCGGAGTCATGGGGAAGACATCAATGTCTAAACCTAATACGAAAACCAATATGATATACATCAACACTATGCATATAAACACCTGAAGGAAATGCATGCCAAACCGTGTTAAGTCGTTGTGCGATGCGCATAACACTGCACAGTGGCGGACGTCTCTAGTAAGAAAATAACTCTCTATATATCCTTTGTTTACATGCACGTCCGCCGTTTTGAAAACAATTTAGAAGGGTTCCCTTGTTTTAAACGTTTCGTGGTATATCAGACACGTAGGTAAATACTGAGACTATAGCTCTCTTTTGGAAATCCCTTCGATAACTATCATTGCATGCAAAATACATCCAGGTACTGTCCTCTGACTATTCCTGCTCAGTACGAAAAACAATAGTAAATATCATTAAAAACGTACTGCTCCATAAGAAATCAATCCCAAAATGTGCATATGAATGCTACGTGCGTATGGTGCGCACGGAAATCAAAATCCATATATGTGCCATACATGTGCATAGAAACAATATCTAAGGGCAACGGGTGTGCATGAAACGTCTGTCAGAGGCAACGTGTGTGCCTGACAGCAAAATCAGATGCATCTGACATGCACGAAGAATCTCGATTTAGTGTATCTGGTGTGCACCAAAATCGCATCTCATAACATGCGCCCAACATGCGCGAAAATCCAAATCAGGTGCATCCATCATGTACGAATAAAAATCTAATCGTGTGCATCCAATATGCTCGAAATCACGAAATCCAATATCAAGCGCCGAACATGCGCAAAACCCAATCCAAGCGCGTCAAATATGCGCAAGAATCCAATCAGGTGCACAAGGTGCACAAAACAAATATCGTGTATCACAATCCAAATCCATATCTCAAATGATATCAAATCGTAGTCTAGTGCAACTGCGGTGCACAAATACGTATCAATGCACTGCAAGCATATGTGAACTATACCGAGTGCAAAAACCAAATCGTGTGCGTACATATGCACAAAATCAACTCAGCTGTATAAAACCCATGAAATCATAAACATATGCAACCAAGGCACGAAAACGATATCAAGTGCAATAACTGTGCACAAATCGTAAATACTCAGTAGGAGCAACCATGGTGCACGAAAACAAATATTATGAAACTCAATCATCAAAACTCAATCATGCGAATAGATCGCCCAAAATACCGAAATCAAGTATGGCGGAATAGTCCCGCTCAAGCACATCCTCTAAAAATCTCTGGCCAACTGTCATGGTCACTTATAACATGTCTCGTCGACAATGCCGAATTCTGGCCTGCTGGTGTGCGTAAAATGACCACTCCTGAGTCTAAGTCTTCTCGTAATTTATTCCAGAATGGTCCTGTCGAGGTCTCTCCTAAATCTCGTCTCTGCCGAACTATCCGGAAGTTATCACCCTTCACTAAATCTGTTTCTTGTTCCGGAACGGCTGCATACTCATCGCGACTCCTTCTGGAAGATATATCCATATACAACGCCTCTGCATGTGTATCACATCTCTGGTGTCAGCGGAGTGGAACGTCATCTCATCAAGATCTCGTACGAATCTCTTACTCCACTTTTATCTAATATCGACTGCTCCGGACTCGTCTCTTCGTGGCTGCATGGACTGTGCTCCAACGGCTATACTCGTATCTGGAGTCTCCCAAGAAATGCATCTCACCACATAGCATCCAAATGAAGTCGAACCATTCGATCGATTCGTCAAAACCTCATAATCCCCCAAGAGCTCAACATCTTGGGTAAAGTTTAATAGTATCGAATACATACCACAGTATCGGTGAACCAGCCGTAGAAGGGCAAACCCAAGCCTCACTAATGGCACTGCGGAACTGACGCAAACCCTAAGCTTCAAAGGCTTTCACACGGTCATTATGTCGAGTTAGGGTTTCATTCTTCTAGAGGGTCCATAGAATCGCTTGCATGTCTTTCCGAATACTTTAAACTTGGAATATGGGTTTCTGATATCCGATCGCCTCCATCAACTCTCAACGTACCTGCGTGAAGTCGTCTCTAGCTGGAATCAATCTATCTGATGACCTCGCATCGGGGTAAGCGAACGAACCACATGTCCTAGTCATTTATCCTCGGGTGACTAGCGACCTTCTATCATATCTCTAAGTACAACTTGATTAGTCGAAAATATTGCATATTTTAGCCGGCAATTTCCTCATCATTTGCATTCATATAGAAGTGTTCGGCATTCATATTTCACATATTAGCAAAACTATCGCAAAATATCAGATTGCATGTATTAGACTCTAAAACCGACACTATAAAGGAAATTGACCGCATTTCATGGTATCGCATCATCCCTATATTGCGCAACACTTGTTTTGAGATCTGTGCAGGGAAACCCAGAAGGAAAGTCAAATTCTTACAGGGTACCGTCAAACATGACGCCAACTCAATAATTTCAGTTCTGAAAGCAATACAAAAGGCAAAATACAATTCAACATATCAGCTAAATCTCCAAATATTAGCCCAAGACCACAGAAGAAGCCCCAAGCCTCCAACATGGCCGCGGAACCGCGGCCGGAGCCTGCTTGCGCCGCGGTTCCGCGGCGGATCTGCCACGTCAGCATCAAAGCTTTGCACCAAAATTCTTCATTCAGGGCCCACATTCAGCTCATGTACTTCAAGTTCCAGAATACTCCAGAGGTTTCTGCCAGATCAGCAAACTAGGGTTTTTAAGCTTAATTAATCCTAGCTTAAAACCTAAGCTAGCTCCTAACAAACTCTTTCTAGAAACTCCTCAACAAACTTTTGGAGGGAATTGTAATTTCAAATCTGGACCTAGGGTTTGGGAAGTCTATAAATAGAAGCCTAGACCTAGTGTTATGAATCTAATCATCTTTACCCAATTCTAGTATCAAACTAGAGCCATTCTATCTCTCTCTTCATCTTCTTCCACAAGTCTAGTGAGAGGACTTGTGTGAAACCCTAACCCTAATTCCAATCAAAAGCCAAGATCCCGAGTACCCCATCAAGCAAGAAGCCTTGCAACCTTTTATGAGCCGAGCCGATCTTCAACGTAGCAAGTGGTCCAAGCCAACCCGCGACTCACGGAGCCGAGCAAAGCCAAGTCGACAATTTAGTTCTTCCTCTTGTAGTTCTTGAGCGACTGTAATCAAATTGTTGATATAAATAAAAGGTGATATTCTTTTATCTTGTTTTCTTTAAATTCTTGCATCATGATTCAATCTAAATTTCTAGTTGTAATTCTTGTTGTGATGTTTGAGTAATACTCCGCTCGTCGAGGAGTCGAGACGATCAATAGAATGATGATATAATATATCTTAAATCGATTCTTGAATCCTACGAGTTTTGTAAACCCTAGCAAGATCAAGAATCGACGACCCAATTCGTTGCGATGCTTTCTTGATTGATATCGCTCGAGATTGGGGAGTTACGATTATTTCTTGAAATTGCTAGAGGCTAGAATGTGAATAATATCTACGAAAAAACAAGGGTTAAATGATGAAACCCTAGTTTCATCAAGAAAGCCCTAACTCTCATCGATCATCATCGATCTAGTATCAATCCTTCGAAGGACAAGAACACGAAATCTTGAGATTACATCACGTCTATAGATCCGATAGATTCCTACGAGCCTCATTTAGATTCTTGACATTTGGTTGGAAATATCATCAAAACCCTGATTCTCGATTGTTTATCATTTTCTTGATTCTTGATTAGAATTGTGACACTAGAAACATTTGATAAAATCTTGAATCATGTTTTTTTTTCTTTTCGATTAACTTTTCAATTCAAACCAATTAAATACAGAAACGAATCGCATAATCCCTGTGGACGATCCGCACTCGCTTACGATCTACAACTGACACCGTAATTGATTGCGGTCAAATATAATTCTTTGATTGTGAACTTTATTCAATTTTCTAATTACCGACACAAAGAGACTCTTATCGATCAAATGAAACCGTTATCGGGAATCATTTGAGTTGATTTACTTACTCAGTCTCGAATTTTACGAACCATCAAATGGTGCCGAAATCGGGGACTATTTGAATCGATACTTTTTTTACATTTACACATCAAGAATTCTTCTCAATCACAACTCGTACTGCAATAGCTCCAACATCTAGGGCGATATCTCGTCGTTCGCAGCAACAACTAGCTCATTCATCTACACGCTGAATAGTGTCTCAATCATCATGAATAAGCGATACATCAATGGTCATCACATTCTGGCTGGCCTCTATCAGTGTCTCAATCTTCTGGTGCAATTCTGCACGCCCGAGAAATCGCATAACAGCGATCCATCCAACACTCATGGCGTGAAAACACAATAAAATGATGCCGCTCTATGCAATCGTATGTCTATGGAATCACGCCCTGGTCAGTCCTCGTCTGTGATGAGCTCGTGCTGACCGCAACTCTAGCCGTAGCTCTCTCTGCCGCAATCGTGGCAGCAAAACCATAAACTGGTACTGATGAGGATAGATCATAGGAATGAATATAATACTGTGCAAATAAATGTACATCCTAAGGCTTCTTAAGCGGAGTATCGTATCGTAAATATGCCGCGGAACATACGTACGGTACGTCGCTCTACTCAATCTACCTACTCCATCAACCAAGGGTCGTCCTACACTCCGAAGGTAAAACCTAACGCTCTGATACCAACTTTGTCACGACCCGAAAAGTACGGAACATGACCGGCACTTAAATTACGAAACGTCTCGAGGCGTACGTAATCTAAGTAAGCTAAAACCCAGAAATCAAAACCAAGTAAAGCAGTAGGGTGAAGGAAAAACCAATTTAAATCAAGTAGTTAGCAATATATGCCGAAATATGTATTTTTAAAATCACAAGTCTTTTCTGAAAATTTCGGCAGAGTTTCCTTTGTAAAAATGGCCCCGAACGAGGTACAACATGATAAATATATGCATCAATGATAAAAGGCATTCCCAAGCGGGAGCTAGCTCTTCGTCAATCGACGGCCATAACCACGCAAGCAATATAATATACAACGCCGAAGGACGAGGATCAAAACTAAAAGGAAACTCTAAACAATATGAAATCCATAATAATACAACGCGCGACTCTAAGGTCGAAAGAATAAACATCACTGGTCTCTAAGCCAATAAAATATACATATCTGGTTGATAGAGTTTTACTAGATACAACTGAAATAAATAATATACAAGGTATAATGGTGGTCATGATGCAAGTGAACCCACCTACCAAAGCAAATCACCCGGAAAGGAAGCAGTGTGCCAGCAAAGCCGTAACGAACCCTGTACGGCAAAACCTGCAAGAAATTGTGGCACAACGGGGTGGGTTGCCAACTCGTGAGTAGAAAACATCACCGAGCAGAAATCGTATGTATGACACAATCCTAGGTCAATACAATCAATATACATAGATATAACCTCAAATGATAAGTCTGAAGCGAGAAAAGGTGACAAGGGTAAACATCTATACATAAGTGAAATCCCATGTGCTCGTGCCAGTGCCTCAGGTAACAACATATCATATGAATGAGGTATGAATGCATGAAAACAGAATACATGTAAATGAAGAAACAGCTTTCATAACTTAGTGAGATTTCTGTATAATTAAAACGAGGTATCATCAATGAAATCAACATAAATAGTGTCTAGCATCGACACAAAACATAAATCCCAATATCTCAATATCTCAGGCTCCGGCTATCCGGACTGGCCTGTATCATCAAATCTCAATACCTCAATATCTCAAATCTCAAATCTCAGTGTCTCAAATCTCACTATCTAGGGCTCCGTCAGTCCGGATCGGCCCCTATCATCAACACACGACCACGAACGGTATCCTCCAGATATCCGACACAACAACAACAACAACAACTGGGCCTTTTATCCCAAGCATATGGGGTAGGCTACATGAACCAACATGAGAATCACGCCGGGTCCAGCACATGAATCCTCTGTCTCCACTCACTTCTATCGAACAATATATTTTCATTGAGTCCTTTGGCAATCATATCGTTTCGTATCACCTCCATCCGTGTTTTCTTCGGTCTTCCTTTTGCCCTTTTGCCATTGCCCATATCGAGAGTATCTATTCGTCGAACCGGTGCTTCCATAGGTCTGCGTCGCACATGACCAAACCATCTTAGCCGGTTTTCCCGCATCTTCTCCTCCACGGGTGCTACACCAACTTTTGCACGAATATCCTCATTTCGCACCTTATCTTTTCTAGTGTTACCGCACATCCAACGAAGCATGCGCATCTCCGCTGCGTGCATCTTCTGTGTATGATGCTTCTTAGGAGCCCAGCATTCTGTACCATATAATAAGGCAGGCCGAATAGCGCTCCGATAAAACTTCCCTTTCAATTTTAATGGAAAGTTACGATCACACAAAATCCCTGTTGCACTCCTCCATTTCAACCAACCAGCTTGGATCCTTTGATTAACATCACTATCGATCTCCCCATTCTTTTGGATGATGGAACCTAGATATCTAAACTGGTCGCTCGGTGATATCTCTTGCCCTTCCAATGTTATACCAATATGGCTTTGACTTCTCTGGCTACTAAATTTGCAGTGCATATATGCTGTCTTGGACCTGCTCAATCTGAATCCCCGAGATTCCAATGTTTGCCTCCATAATTCCAATTTGGCATTAACTCCTGCTTTCGTCTCATTTACTAGAACAATATCATCAGCGAATAGCATACACCAAGGTACCTCATCTTGGATAGTTCTAGTAAGCTCATCCATCACGATGGTAAACAGGAATGGACTTAATGCAGATCCTTGATGTAAACCAATAGTAATCGGAAAATCACTTGTTAAGCCGCCGCAAGTTCTGACATTTGCCACTACTCCGTCGTACATATCCTTGATTATGTCAATATACTTGACGGGGACCCCCTTCTTCATCATTGTCCCCCATAATACCTCTCTAAGTACCTTGTCGTACGCTTTTTCTAAATCAATAAATATCATATGCAAATCTCTTCTCCTCTCTCGAAAGTGCTCGACAAGTTGACGAAGCAAATGAATCGCCTGTGTCGTCGATCGTCCAGGCATGAACCCAAATTGGTTCTCTGTTATCTTAATATCCTTCCTTAGCCTGTGTTCAATCACTCTCTCCCAAAGTTTCATGGTGTGACACATCAGTTTTATTCCACGATAGTTTGAGTAATTTTGAATGTCACCCTTGTTCTTGTAGATAGGTACAAGGATACTTTTCCTCCATTCATTTGGCATCTTTTTTGTCTGCCAAATCTTATTAAACAGATCTGTCAGCCATTTAACGCCTATTTCTCCTAAGTATCTCCAAATCTCGATAGGAATCCCATCAGGACCAACCGCTTTTCTTAAACCCATTCTGTTCAAAGCTTCTTTAACCTCAGGAAGTCTTATTTTACGCATGAAATCACAGTTTATATCTTGAGATTGAATGACAAGTCCATCCAAATTCTTAGTAAAGCTCTCATTGAACAATTTGTCAAAATAATCTCTCCATCTTTCCTTGATATCCTCATCTCGAACTAAAACCTTCTGATTTTCATTTTTGACACACTTCACCGCACATAAGTCTCTAGTCTTCCTTTCCCGCATTCGAGCAACCTCCGGATATCCGACGCGCCAGGTAAAATCACCTGCAGGCAGTCTGCCCCTGCCGGGCTCATCGTCTACACCTCGAACTTCTTGCCCCGGGGTACCTTACCGGGTCCACCATGTACCCGTAGACGGTTCATCCAACTCCTCGAATCGGGTCTCGAAATCCATCTCATAACCGAGAAAGCATCATGGTGGACGACTCATACATCACGAGAAAACCGCACTTTTCATTTTAAAAAGAGAGAGAGAGAAGTTTATATATATTCTTGCGGTTTTCTCCCAAATCCAGGAAATCTCATGAAAATCCGAAATACAATCATCAATAGCAAGTAAACAGTGTATATCGGCATAAAACTCCATAATACTGCATAACAGTGAATAATAATATGCATGTAGTAGCAAGTAATAACTGCAATGCCTAAACTAGCATATAAAGACGAGTACGCTAGTACCATGTCAAACTATCAGTTAAAAAGCTATGTCAATGAGTAATATTCTCTAAAGAGTTCGTGACATGGCAATTACCGATGATGATGTGTGTGAGCCGGTAAGTAAGTGTATGTGGAACATACGCGTCATCGGTAATGGTGTTGGTGTCCTGACAGCATGATCTCAATAATGGCATATGAAAACACAATATAAGCATGCGATGCGAATAGCAAGAATATGCGGGAGCTGAACAATAAACACAATGATAACTAATATGCATTTATATAAGTATGAGTCGTACAGTTTTGCCATTTGAAATAATACGAATCGTGGTGTTTTGAAAATAAGGGCTACGGTGTTTTAAGAAAAGAAACGTCCTTTGAAATATCCGTAGAATCCCTTGGCCTGTCTTTAAAATACTCACGATTCGTTGGTTTTGAAATAGGAATGACTCGAGTCTAATCCATCATTTACAAGTAACTACCAGGCTAAACTAACAGGCTGATCGAAAGGTAAGGAAGCCGCCTAACATCTGAGTCGATACATACATACATATATATATATATATAATAGTCGGTGATCCCGCCTCAATAGTATCCCATACGATACCCTAATACAATATGACATTCTCGAGTCCAGAGTGCGGATCTATCATTAATATAACTCGTACGGTAAATCCGTCGTACGGCATCCCAAATCTGGGTACGGGTCAATGTCATATCAATCACATTATTCATCTGGTATCCTCTTTATCAAATATCATGATCGGGGATAATGTTCTGCGTCTAGTACAATACTGATATCACATATGTATATACATGCGTGTGTCTGAAAAACCACGTCGAAATGACCCGCTAAAACATCACGTCGTATCTCAAATACGAACCATATCACATCACCGATCTCACGGCCCCAAGCCCAATCTCATCGACTCATCTCCAATCCCATCGACTCATCTCCAATCCCAAGTACTATCCTCATAATCCGTGTATATGTATACGTGTGTGTGTGTGTGTATACACAGTCCCATACCCATGTGTGTGTGTGTGTGTGTATATATATATACATATCCCCATATACGCACAGATAATAAAATGAATGCAGGTGTGTGCGTGTGGGTGTAAATCTATTCTAGGGTTCGCGACTAAGAAGCTTTGCTAGTTCACCTCTAATAACCCCAAACCAACCATGAACACATAATCATATCTTGAATATCCACGTATCATGAATCACATATATACCATAAATATACTACGAACTGCGGGGGTGCTATACGCCATCCACCCGACTTCCCCCATAGATATATATCTACTCAGCTTGTTTCTTATGTGCCGATGCTGATATCGCCATCTTCATCTTCAACGTATCGACATCACGTGGGGTACCTACACATATAATCCAATTGCAAATGCATATTAAAATCACATCGGAAAACCAAAAACGACACACGCTGCGCTCATAGGTAAAAACCTATAGCCTCGCATGCAAACACGACCAATAACCCTAGCCGTTAACGTTCAAACGCCACACAACAGAAACGAAATATCAAATACCAAAATCCATGTTAAAACAAGTCGTAAAACAATGTGCCAACACAAGAAAATGATCCCAGATTTTACCCTAGGTCAAATCAGCCAATTTTGCATATGCCAGGGGTCTAATTTACTGGAGATAAGGCCCTGAAACAAAAATGAATAAATTCCAAACTGCTCTGGCCGTAATTTGCGGCCAGAATGAATTAATTTGCGGCCAGGGTTGATGGTTAGGGGCTAGGGTTTTGGTGGTACACTCCAGGTTGCCTGCACATCACTCTGTGTTTGCTAAATAATTTTCAGAGGCTCCGGGTGTTGGCAAATTTCAATATACACACACAGAATCTACAATTCTTCCGATATCGGGTTTCTAAGTTCGTTAAAATGGGTTTTAGTCTCTGGTTTAGATCTCCAATCAATCACCACAGGGGTTGTGTAGCCTCTACCAGCCTTAATTTCACCTTTGGTTTCAACTCAAACCCTAATCCTCAACTTAAAGTTTTCAAAGTCCCCAAAACCACACAATATCGATTCTAATTTAACATGGATGCTGAAGCAATGGAAATTATACACTAATGATGGGATAATTACCTCCTTTTGCACTCATGAATCCTCTACAGCGCCAAAACTCAAATTTTCTTGATCCAAAGGGTTGCTTGAGAGCTTGTGCACATTTTTTGTGAAGTGGGAGTGGGGTTTTGATGGAGATTTGATGATGAAGTTAGGGTTTGAAGTGGAGGGGAAAGGGGGGTGCTGCCATGGTGAAGAGGGAGGAGAAAGATGAAGAGAATGAAGAGGGAAAGAGAATGGCTAAGTTAAAGAAGACCCTTCACCTCTCTCTCTCTCTCACCCATACCTTATTGTTTAATCATATCCCTTTTTCTTTTGTTTTCTTTTTATCTTTTCCTTTTCTTTTCTTTTATTTCCTTCTCATTGCAATAGTAAACCCAAAACAATAACCATACACCCAAAATCATGTAGGAAAAAAGTAACAAGTGTTAAAATGACATGTGCATATCATGTGCACGCTTAAAACCCGATTAGCGATTTTTAATCGCGATTAGCACAAAATTAGTGTATAATAAATTATAAAATTTCATAATTTGCTTAAATCACATAAAGCACCCTCTTTTTAGTAATTTCCATAATTTTCCAAATTTTTCTCAATTTATCGGTATTAAATTATACCGCCTTATTAAAATATTCAATATTTTATTATTAAATTATAAAAATTCCCAAAAATAATATTTTATTTTTTCGAAATGTCACAATTACATACAGATTTTATATGAATGAAAATAAAAACTCTCATCTCACATAAAAAAAACTCGGCTATTTTTTCACGACGATCCAATAAATTATATCAACAACAACACATGATATCACATATCATCAACGTAATAAAATATGCGTATCTCTAAAACTCATTGACATATAGCAACGAGATTGGGATACACCACATAATACACTTACAGTCGCAGAAAAGAAAACAGAAAACTACAATAATTAGAATCTGCAATATTCTTAGACATCATAAACCCGGAATATCTCATATTCCGGATTTCATACCTAACTTATAAAACTTGCATTTTAGTCTCAAATTGAAAACATTTTTCAATTGGTTGTCGGATAATTCAACAAGATTCCCGACTTAGTGATCGCGTATAATACGCAATTGCGACGGAGTTTTGATCCGAATCAAAACTTCGTGGCAATCGATCAATTGAGACTAAACGGCTTGCTTTACAATATACTAACTAGTTTTCATAAAACTAATTAATCCGGATTCTAATAATTGTATCACACATCACAAAGCGTGTATAATAACCGCGACATTAGAATTCCGCACGCAATTAGCAAACTAAACCAATTTTTTTAACGCTTGAAAAAACCAGTGAGCTAAAGTTCCGAAACCGGTCGTTTTAAGCCAATCCGGGAGTCAAAACGAACTCGAAACCCGCCTGAATCTTCACAGGGACGAAGACCCAAAAAAAAGTATCGAATGGGGGGCTTTGGGGGGGTACCCACCCCCAGGGGCTACCTTGAGGTGGCCCCTAGAAGTTGGTAGACCCGAGAGCACCCATTTGGGGTGCTCTCGGGTCACCCACCCCTAAGGCCACCAAGTGATGGTCTTGGGGTGTGGGTCCGGCCTCTGGTCCCTTTCGGGGTGTCCCCAGGGTATGCACGCTCCACTCCGCGACTTCTCGATTCAAACCGTGAGCCCGCGGGGTGTGCAAACATACTTAAAATATCAATTTCGAAAACTGTTTTATCGGCAGTTTTTGCACGATAAAAACGGCGGATTTCTAACGTCGCGACAAGTTACTCTAATGTTCTAGCTTGGCTCTGATACCATGAAAGTCGACCTTAACACCACCATGAGGTTTTAGAGGCATCAAGCATGCCACATTTTAATTTTTATTAGGTGCTAAGTTAGACTAATAAGATCATTACTAGAATTTTAGGATTTTTAGCTATGTGATGTGAACAGCTTAAGAAAGTTTAAGGAGTTATACCCTATAGGATCAAGTCCTTCTCTTCTTAAGATCCTTGTAGTAGTCCTCTTGACTCCTCTAGACTCCACTTGGAGTTGAACGAACCTCCTCGTAGATCTTCGCGTCGAAGATGATCCACCCGAAGCTCACTAGGTCAAGCTCTTTCCTCACTAAACACTTTGGTGAAGAAAACACTCCACACTTGATAGCTAGTCAAGTGTAGAATGATGAAGTAGAGGATTATATTTGCTCACTTATGTATTCAAAAATCCATGATTCACATCACATGTGAGGGTTTGGATTTTTGAACTAATATGAGGAAGAAGAAGATGAGAGCTAAAGAGCTCAAGAAGAAGCAAGCATGGAAAAATGGCTAAGTGTTGGAATGAGCTAAGAATGAATGGCAACTCTTGACCCCCACTTATTCAAGTATGGAATTTTGCAATATAAAATTGCAACCATGCTTGAATAGTGAGTCAAGATGAATAAACTATGAATAAACCCCATGCTTGCAACCATACTCTCATTTTCCACCTCTTTTCTATTTTTCTCAAAAATAGAAAATCAAGCCATACTTCATTATATATATATATATATATATATATATATATATATAATGAAGAATAATTAGTGAGCTAATGATATTAGTTAAGATATAATTATATCACATATAATATATATCATATTATTAAATCAACACTTGATTTAATAATCCGGTTATATCATATATGACCGACTAATATCATTTATCTGTTCATCACATTATCAAATCAACACTTGATTCGACAATCTGGTAATATCACATATAACCGAACCGATAACAGGTAACTGCCAGATTACAATACGGTATCACATACACGTATTTAATCAGGCCCACACACATATCGCATATGTGTCCTATTTCGTTTCGCTTGAACCAGGAAACTTCTGTGTGGGATTCTAAAGACTCGTTAATACGCCGGCAGTAGATGATGATCACATTAGTCACCTACAAGCCGTCAGCGGTACTAGATGGACGTAACGGCTGCCCGGGTATTGAGTGATATGAAGATCAACAAGTAAGCTCGTCCATACTCTCCATGAAGTCTATCAGTAACACTACCGTACAGTCCGATCTCTTCGTCTGATATTTCGCATATCATGTCTAGGGTGGTAAACGTCAGCCCCCAGTAACGTGATAAATCATGCCGATGTCTGGCCTATAACGGTTTGAGAAACTACCAATAACTCTTATCAGTAAATCTCAGCAGCAGCTCTGACCAGGGACTTCCAGTTATAGCCAATCGAGCATAGCGTAACATCAACCCCAAATACCGGGAGAGACGAAACCCCTCATATCGCTCATTGTCTCCATGTGATTCGGGACTGTACCCAAAATCCACCTGTTTGCATGACTCCTTTGAACCGTGGTAGGGAGGAAATCAAAGCACAGTGGAAGCCACACAAGACTCTATGACGATCTCGGGTGTACAGACTAACCTGTACCAGTGTCACCAGAGGACTGCTATCTGACGATAGGTATACTACCACATAGGAGTCCTCGGCGAGTCCTGTTTGGTGTACCCATTCTCCAATGAGCACCTGTGTACAATCTTTGATGTCACACACCAAAGGTTGTGGGATCAACCATTGCCCTCTAAAGGAAAAGAAACGTACACACTAGTTTATACCGGAATATCGATGCCCTGGTCTCGACATTCCCACGACTAGAAACTGATTAAAGGATGTACTTGTGGACCACCCCGGCCCCACTAGTATAATCTCATCATAATCCTAGTAGTCAAGTACATATCCTAAGGGCTTTATCAACATGTGAGAGCAAGACAGTAAAGAATACCAATCAACATGTTAAGATAAAGAGTAACCAGATAGCATACTATCATGTCGAGCAAGAAAGTCCTCTATATATATATGTCCACGCATCCACTATAATATACATCACATGTACAATAATGAACTCTATGGCATATATATAACTAACAATCATAATACTGGTAGTCAATCATCATACGAGCTTTATCAACATGTATTAGCGATACATAATAACAAATAAAATATATGCATATGTTAAGATAAAGACAAACCAAATAGTATACTATCATATTGAGCAAGACTGTCATGTACATACATAACCCCAGCATCCAATACAATAATGGCCTCTAAGGCATACATACACAACATTTTGTGTTGTTCTTTCGGAATAGAATGAACAGTAAGACCGGCAACAGGCAAGAATATTTATTTTTAACACAAGACTTTGTCCCTTATGGACTCATATAGAAACTAAAAATAAATTCGATTCCGGAATAAATAAACATTTAATAACTAAATAGACGAAGACACGCCTCACATCTCAGCTACCTTCTCGAAGTACTCATGATCCTGCAGTTCTAATGTCAAAAGATGTGGTCCATACAAAACCCAGACGTCAAAGCGTCAAAGATATAAAAAAATAATGATGATGACATTATATGGTATATAGTTATAGCGGAAACCGGTAACATGTGAGCATACAATAATAATAGCGAATAACAAAATGTGATATAATGAGCAAGACATGATAAAGCAATCATATCATGTGTAATCTAGATGTCAATATCACTAAGTTGTCTATCCTACCGGTATTTGAAATCAATGGACGAAATCTTTCTCGTAACTCAATAGTATCCCGTGCGAGATCGGGACCATGGTCAAAACCCTCGGATCTAAACCCGAGACATGAAGCTAGGCACTAAATCCTACAATGTCAAATATCTGGACGAATAATGACAGTATCATTATTCTAAAGCACGAATACCCCTATCAATGTACCATCGAATGATATTAGCGTATAATTCCAAAACACGAATGTCTATTTTCGCAATGTACTATTGAATGATGTTAGCTCATCATTCTAAAACACGAATGTCTATTTTTGCAACGAATGGACGAATGATGTCAGATCATCATCCCAAGACACGAAGGTCTATTTTCGATCAGTCTCTAAATACTGATTCCTCTTGAGTTACGATTTGGATTCCATTTCTTGATTTCTCCTTTTTTCTCGGGTTTTATGTTTCATGTCACATGGCAATCTAATTCTTAGCCAATGTCAACTCTAAAACAAGTAAGTAATCGTGTCATGTCATGTCAAGTCAAGTAGTAATAGGCAATATCATGAGCTGGTTGGTATTGGATAATCATTACATTATAAATATGTTTTGACATGATAACTAATAAACATATTCATGCATCGGTACAGGTAAACTGTTCGATGTACCAGCATTATCATAATCAATGAATAACAAAAAACAATCAATATCAATATCACCAACAAAATGAACCTTTATAATTAACTATCAATAACTAATTCGTTACTTCACATTATAAATTCGTGTTAATCACTACTTTTATATTAACTATAAATGTTTCACTCTCGCTACTTACTAATCTTAATTCTTAATTCTGAATATGTTACAATATTTGCTTTCTACTTGTTACTTGCATACATACTTAGATGAATGATGTGACATAACTATATATGATTTGTTCATACTAAAAAACCATATTCTCAAATCCAACAGTGTAATATGAATATCATGTATATATGTTGTTATCATATAATAAATATGATAAACCTTAATGAACCGATAACTATTACTAACCTACATAAGCTACGTATTTAACTGTAATATTAATATGCACTATGTATCGTTAAGGGTTAATGTCGATTTATCGAATAGTCATAATAAATACTACAATAAGATCTAATCATCCCGTGTTAGCATGTAACAAGTATGTAAATACTTGCCTCGAAGACGACCGATCTTGATAGCGTAGATAACGACGAAACGACGAACTTTGAAACCGATGTTATGATCTTGGTTCTGGATGGTGCTTGGTTATGTTTATGAAACCAAACAGAGAGAAAAAAAGATAGACAAATCTCCACAAGAAAACTCAAGGGATGATGACCAAATTCGGAGATAAATCGCCGGTCGATTGCTCACGGCGGCAGCTGATTGGTGGTCAAATAGTCAAATTGGGATCTCAGGTTTCTGGGTTGGACATAGGAGGAAGAAATAGGAGTTTCAGAGATCTCGGATTTGATTTAGGGTTTTGACTATGGAAGAAATCAGCTAGGGTTTTATTTTGAGGGATCTAGGGTTTCGGGTTGCGGCCAGGAGAAGAAAAGAGAAGGAGATGGAGTCACGGTTCATGAAAGAAGGGTTTAAAAAGGATATACATAATTATATGGGCCGGATATCATGAAGTTGATTTCAAATAAGAATAGGGAAATAATAGAAAGGCAATAATTAACTATAGTAAAATATTATTAAACTATTACATCTTGTGCTTTAAACTATGATACAAAATTTACTAATACCATTATAATACGGTACAATGTTCTAGGGTGTTACACAGAATGTCTTAACACTGAACTGTAAATTCTTAATGATCATTATATTAGATTTAAAAAAATGTCCTTCTCGCATAATCGTAACAGGTGACTTAATTTAAATTATGAATAACATATTTGAAGAATAACATCCGATTCAATCCCATTCAATCCAGCCCTTAGCATTGACTCAGCCATTTACTATTTGCATCAATGTGAAACAAAAAGATAGAAGAGTCAACTGGTGAAAAATGAAACATTAATAAGGCCCCAATAAATATCTTTGGAGTTGAAAATTCCAAAACTTTCAGTCCCCAGTCTAATATTGTAGGTAAAAAGGGATGTCAGCGACTCGGGTACTACTACTTCGCATCATTGGAGACACAGTATCAGAAAAAATAGGTTATGCTTTGAAGTTTGAACCCTCGTAAATTATTCGGTGTAACCGGATGTATTACATCCGGACAGAAAAAAGAAAGAGATGGAGAATTTCAGGGACGCTTTGGGCAGCTTGATGAGGTCTGTATGCTTATGTTTTTTCTTCTCATGACCGGACATATATGGCCGGCACACCGTAGAATTTTCTCTTCACTCCGCTCCACGTCTATACACTTTTTTAATTATTAGTTTTCATATGATGGCCATATGATGCAAGTGGTATATGAAATGTCAAATGGATCCAGATCCTGTGCTTGCCAAGCAAGGATCTTGCCGATCCAACAGCCGAAAATGGAGGAATAACAGGGGGCCCATAGTTTGTGCGGGGTCAAAAAGGGATCCAACGGTTATGAAGGGCCGGAGCAAGATTCTTGCCATTTTTTGGCAAGGAGAGAATCCCACTCCCGTCAAACCTCTTGTTCGGTGTCGGTCACTATACTACAACACAACTTATTTTGCACCGTTCTTTCATAATGGAACGAACAGTAAGGCCGGCAACAGGCAAGAATATTTATCTAAACATTAGAATTGCCGGGCTGTGACAAGGACGAAGGCGTCAGCATTCGAAAATGAAGCCAACACAAAAGAAGAAGACTAGAGTAGGAGGAACTTTAGTTTGAGCGTTAGTAATACAGCAAATATAGACTCGATAGCCTGATCCAAGAAGCTTTAGTCTTACGTTTATACCATCATTCACACCTCTCTTTCTTTTTTGTTGTATTTCTTTTGAAAAATAGATGGATGACATGAAGCTTTGGTCTTAAGTTTATACCATCATTCACACTCGACCACCCTTCTTTCACCACAAGACAAGAAAAGTAAGCTTTAGTCTAATTAATTTGTTTGTTAGCTAGATATACATCTAGATCTAGTAGCAATTATCATTTTAAAATGCTCTTGGGTGTTGGTGGAAGTATTAGGGTTGTGCCCTATATCTATTTGCTTATACAAGAACAAAGCCCAAAATGAAGTTCGAATAGTTTTGGCCGAAGCATGGGAACCATCAATCGATTGGTGTAAAAGTGAGACCTACGGAAGGAATCAATTTATTATTTTGCTGCATCTAAAACAAGATCCTTGCTCTATTTTTACTTCCCGATTCAATAGATGATGCGCAGTGTTAAAACCATACTTACAATTTATATAAGTTTTCTTTTTGGGGAAAAATACTCCTGGCCCTTAGGACCAAAAGAGAGTAGGCTTAGGTTCCCTGGGTTTAAAAAGTTGGCAAAAATTCCTAATACATGCTTTTTCATGTTTTTAGGTCCCTGACCTTCTTTTAAATCCTTTGACCAATTTATTACTTACTTGTGTTGTTCTTCTCCGCGTCTCATGTGCCCCCATTCGCATGTCAAGTCAACCGATCAAAGAGTCAAACTGCCGTTTTCAAACTGTTGCACATAACTTGCTGACTACCACACATACTATATGTGATAGTTAACAGACTGGTCTATGTGTGATAGTTAACAAAGAATCACATTATGGATATAAATCATTAAAAGACTAAAAATATGTATTATAAACGTTTGCCCAGATTTTAAAGCCCAAGAACCTAAGCTTTTAAACCCAAAGAACCTAACCGTCACCTCTTTTTGGAAAAAACCATTTCCTCCCTTTTTAAATATAAAAGGGCAAAGCATAATTTCTTTTATCTAACCCAAGGCATATTTCATTTTGATTTTTATTTTAAATCAATCCCACGATGGAGAAGATGGGGAAGGAACTTACGACCTCTCACATTAAAAAGAAAATTAGTACCAACTGAGCTAAACCAAGTTAGTAATTTATTTATTTTTTTTGAGTTAATTGCACAAAACACCCATGTGGTTTACCCAGTTGGCACTTACACAAGTAATTTATTGGCATAAACACCCCTTCCGCTCATCGATGGGACCCTTAAAAATACTCAAATTCAACTCCGAACGGTGAAAACAAGTTCTAAAGCAAAATTAGACAATCATTTGCCTAGCTTAGATTTGATTTTGAGAAATTTACAACATATTTTAGGGATTAGTTAGGGTTCTCATCCATGGGTGAAGAAGAAGGTGTTTGTGCCAATAAATTACTTTAGGAGATACAAGGGCCACTTAGGATAAACTACAGGGGTGTTTTGCACTATTATCCCTTCTTTTTTTGAACTTTAGTTGCCACATCTCTTGTGTGGGTGTGGAGAGGGCGAGGGAGAGCGGGAGAGATCATATATAAGATGCAAGATCCCTTGTGTTGTGCATCATTCCTTCTCATGTTAGCTGTACCGTTGTACAAACATGGTGTCCTCTTCTTGGTAACGTTACTGATACCTCGCGTATTTGATGTTGATTTCAGGAACATCACCAATAAATTAACTGTTTGGTTTATTACATGCAGGTGAGGACGATGATTTGGGTGAACGAATTTAAACCACCCCCCCCACATTTTTTCACAATTCTTAATCCCAGACTCAATTACCAAGTAATAATTGCTTGCCTCCTCCTTCGGAAGATCTTCCATGCATCAAATATAAATACCCTGACATTTATCATTCTCAAATATAAAATCGGCAAACTTCATATTTGAAAAATGCCCTACCACCACCGCTGTCAAATCTCCTATCCCGCCATCCCCGACATTACTACAGCCACCATCAAACTTTCATAGACATTTGCGCCCCCAACTCCCTCGCTGCTATTTGTCGCTTCCGCACCCCTACTACTGTTATCGTTACCACGGTCACTATTGGCACCATCTACACCCCATCACCACCATTGTCCGCTGCACCACAGTTGCATTACATATTTTCCAAGTACTATTGAGCCACAAAAGTTCACTGGTTAGTGTAAAAAATATATATTTTTACAAAGCAACTTGAGACAAGAATATCCAGTCTCCCTCAAATGTTCAAAACCGTACCAAACAGGTACCGTAAGTATTTCCTTATCGAAAACAGCATTCCTAGAAGCATTACTGCATGCAGCGAGCACGCAATAGAAAAGGATAAAATAAGGAGAGAATTCTTAGAAAGTTGAAAATAACTAAAGCAAGAGATAAATAAGCAAAAACCATTTAAGACGGTTTAGACACGGACGACAAAGGTCAGTAAATACGCCGTTATAAAGGAAGACAATATTGTGGTTAATGAAATGCTAGAACCCAAAAGAGACCTCAACCAACATGAAAATACCGATTGCGACGAGTAAGAGGTTTTATTAGTAGTGAATAAAATTAAGGTCACTCTTGGAAAAGTTATGATTAAAGGCTTGTTTTTAAGAACAAGACAACTATATCAATGCATACCAAACATTCAGCATTTAAAATGACAAGCTCCTGGATTTTGTATATCAGCACAAAAATACTAGAAATGATTTTTCCACCATGACCAAACTTGCAAAAGGAATAAATAACAATAAATCATAATATTAGACTCTTCTCTGAGTTTTACAAATGGTGATATAATACAACTTACCACGATGTATCATGATGCAGCAGCATTAGACAGCTCAAATAAGAAAGGTTCCAGGTAAGCCCCACCCCCACCCCCCAACCCCACCCCTGCGTGTCATTCATCTTCAGAACCAGGCAAGAGGTCCACTGCGGCAGTCAAGGTTGATCACACTCGCGACAAGCTCACTTTTAGAAATATCTGGATACATAAGAAAGCGCAAAGGATTCTGAATAAATGTTTAGTGGGAAAAAATAAAAGGAAAGGAAAATACCTCCTGTTTTGCATTGTTGTCATATCGCATACCTAGAGACAGTATATTCAGGCTGATAATGAATAATTGATATAGCAAGATTAAAGCAAATCAGTACTGAGTAGTAATGGTGTGTATAAGCAAAACATTTAAAGTCCTTTTCTTCCTGAATGTTGCGCATATTATAAGAAATCAATCTCTCATAACCACAATATTTGAAGCTAAAATTAAAGTGAAATTTTATGACTGAGAAATTTCACGCTACAGTTTTAAGGCATGGCACATGAAATTCGAGATTCCAAATGTTCTGCATGTTAAGTGTTCAAATAATCAGTTTAAGACTGTAGATTATAGCTAGTGTAATTCATTTCAAGGTAATCACTTGTTTTTACATGTGAGGTTTAGCTCTCAGATTCGACAATCCTAAAAAGCGCCACTAACCAACCAAATTATTCAATTGGTAATAAAGTCGGTGGACGGCGTATATTTCGAGCTTGAAATTTCAAAACCAGTAGAATTCCTTAATAAACTAGACAGCTTCTATAAAGACAAAGAAAAGAATCATTTTGTATCACTTGATGCAGACAATAATCAGTGCCTCAATGTGAGCCTGGGTATGTTATCAGAAGATATGAACCTGTCACTAGAAGTAATAAAGCATCAAAGCATATGGGTTAAAGGCTAGAGTTAAAGACAAGAAATTGGGAACACATTGCAAATCACCATAGAAACACTTAATAAAATCCCTAACTTCTCCCTCAGATTCTCTTCTTAAAACATCCATACACAAGTTTCTCCTTCATTGAGATGTACAACCTAATACCCAGAAATATTATCACCTTTAAATCATATATATTAAGCTAATCTCTATCCCTCGCATTACAGAAGGCTCAACTCAATATTTAGTTTCAGCTCCATCCATTACATTTCCATACATCATACTTTCCATCACTAAACATGCATGGTCCTCCACATAATTAATATTAAGTTTCATGATATACTACAGTAACATGATCCACAACAATCACCCATAACACCGCTTTCATTCAAACAAATCACATTCAATACACTTCATATTTTAGATGTACAAACCACACTTCCGAACTTTATTGGATGGCCTCAAGAAAACTAAACACAAATATTCTGAATTATTTTTATATGGTAGAAATTAGTAAAAGAGCATTTCTTATTCGGTATATCCCCAAACTGCAGATCATTTCCATAATTGACCTGAACACTTGATGCTACCCAATTCAGGAGAGGCCCATAATTTAAAAGTGGAAGCTCATTTATACATGTCAATTTTTAAGCATACTTCATAATCCGCATCCAAGAAAGAAATGGAGAATATTTCCGTCAGCTAGCATTAAATAATTTCTTAAACCAATTTTCAGTAGACAAAATCATACCTAGTTCTATCTTCTATGATTTAGCTCTTATGATAGTGTGACCATATTAGCATATAATCAGCCAATGCATCAAATTAAATTAAAATTCTACCATAATATCGGCGAAGACTACAGAATCATCTTCATACCGCAACAGGGAACTAGTAATATCTCTCACTGGATTAACAACCACCAATTACACCATATTTGCACCTAGTGATAGCCAACCAATAATTTAACAACCAGACAGACACAAGACGAGATGCAGATATCTTGCATGTTCCGAGAAACATAGTAATAGACAACAATTTAGAAGTTGAGATCACTTTACTTGGTATAAGTCATTAAGAACCACCGCAATTAGTTTCTAACTTAGAGGCACTGCCTAATCTCATTTATAACTGGTAGCTACTTTCAATAACTTCTGGATACATCAAATGGAAAGAAAAATTAGAAAAAAGGAATCCCTCATTACATACTTTTTTACAGAACTTGTGCGAGACAAATGGATTTCAAATTACCATTGTTATGTGTGAGTGTGTGTGTGTGTGTGTGTGTTAGCTGTACCCATGGCTGTGAGCTTGAAATCCGACTTTTTCCTGGTTTTGCCCTTAAGATTAATTTGCTTTCCAAACATGTCCCAAGTCTTATAGTTGACACGCGGAAAAAATTTATTTCCATTTCACACGTGGACAACGCTTTGGGTATTTGCATTGATGGTGAAAAAGTAATAAAATATTAATGGAAATATTTTGGAGAAAATTACTCCTCATGATCCTTGCTTCCCATAACAATTTCTCCTTTCTTGTTCCCATTTGATTGTTGTCTCGAATCGTTACAAGTAATATGATCTTCTTTTCATCCTTTATGATTTCTTTTCTTGAATTTATTTTTAGTTTTTCCTCACAAGTTTTTATTCTCATGTATAATATTTCGCTGGTGGATTGAAAGATAAATGAGAAACTTCTCAAGACATGATCTTTTTAAGGTATTGGAGTCACCTACTTCTCAACAAGTAATTATCATATTTTTATTTCATTTTCCCCCTCATTTTTTGGTATAATATTTAAGCTGATTTTGATTCTGGGCTCAACAAATTTTAGATGAACTCGATCGTTACAGACTAATGATCTACTGTAGAAAATTAAGTCGTATAATTTTTTATTTCTTATTTTTATTACTTGGAAATCTTGTTATCTTTTAATTCAAAAGATTAAATTTGTGATGGGTATTGTTTGAACTTGCAAATAAGGAATCATGTTCTGAAGATATCCCAATGTGAATATGAAGTTATGTCTCAAAAGACTATAAATTATATCATAGTTTGATATTTGGTTGATGCATGAAGAAACAACTTTTTGGAATGAAAAATCTTATATTGTCATGAAGGAAAATTATATTTGGGATGGAGATTTTGTGCTCCCAAAATTCTACTTATGCCTTAAATTTATGTGTTAAGATTGGTTTGATAGCATGTGTCAGATAGAGTTTGAGTAATCTTCTAAATCCTATAGGTTGCACTTGGTACATGGAATGAAAGATTATCGGGAATCCTCGCATTTCTGACAATGGGATGACCGGGTATCTAATTCTAAGGAATTTTACATCAACGTGCTTGGTATATCTTAATCATTCTCGGTAATATATGTATGTGCAACCGTCAGCCGGCCGGCGATGAATGGCGGCGAGGCCGACAACAAACGGTCGATCGGCGGCAGGCCGGTGAGCGTCCGGCATGGGCAGTGGGGACGGCCAGCGGAGACCGACGACAAACTACGGACCGGTTCTGATCCGATCGGCGACGGGCCAGCCGGTGAACGATCAGTGATGACCGGCGACGGGCGGGTGAATAACGGCCGATCAACGGCGGGCGGGCCGGCGGACACCTACGGGGCCGGCCGTGGGATGGCAAGGAAGGTCAACGGCAGATGGTCATGGCTCATTTCATGTTAGACTGGAATATTCCGTGATACTCTAAAATAGACATGTTTTAGGGGAAACAAGATTACCATAAAATTGGGTCATTTGATTTCCATGATAATCCCATATTTCTAGGAATATCTTTTACACCTAAACAAGTATGGTAGTATTTCATGGTAATCTAAGATTACCACCTAAATTACCTTCTACCAAGCGCACCCATAGTGTTTTTGAAATTAATTTCTGTAGTGTCGATCTAGATGTTAAAATTGGTTTAAGTATGACAATTTTCTATCCTCGTGCATTATTATCC